>CAWUFW010000315.1:1993816-3405132 GCA_963921515.1 Calotriton arnoldi
AGCAGCAAGTTGGGCTTTACTAATACATTTGAATTCAACCACTTAATCAAAAAATAACTTTGCTGATTTAGCTTTAAAGTGTTTTATGTGCAGAGCGGGGAAATTAAAGAATGACACCCTGTCACTTTTCTTTCCTGAAGCCTAGCAAGCTCAGCAGCAGTTTAATAATGCAGTGTCTGGCAGGCAAGGGTTGCACAGGACAGTGGCTGGCATGCCACCTTAGCCTTTCAGAAACTTGATGGATCAGGCCATCCTTCTCTCTGGGACAGGAAACAGGTCGTGCAGAAATGTACTACACTTTTATATTTTTTGACAATTTTCAGTATAAAAGACATAATTTTCTTATAAAACCATTTCATTTACAAAAATCCAAAACTCCTTTCCATATATTCATCATACAATAAGAAACACTCCTGGGGGCATGTGGATGGATGTTATGAGTGTGCATGGGTCTGTGGGAATGGTATGTATGAGGGGTTTTAAAGTTGAATAGGGTTTGTAATGGTTGAGCATTGTTTTTTTATTGTACAATTAATATATGTAAAGAAGTTTTGGGTTTTGTAAATGAAATGAAATGGTTTATACAAGAAATTGATGTTTTATATTGAAAATTGTGAGAAAATATAAACATGATGAGAAATTAAATAAGTTTGTATAAAATTGTAGGTGGGTCAAGCATTAGTTTGTGATTAAATCTGGGCTAGAAGCAATACAGGTTAAGTGGGAACTTTTGCTGATTATTCAATGTCTTATTTCCCCCTTTCCCGAAACTAAAATATATTTTTGGGGGTGCCCTTTGTGCTTTGTTCAATACCAGAAGAAGTTGTCATGTAAAGCTGAGTCTGATGGTGATCTGTTCGTTTCAGTAACCTAGAAGCCGGTACCTCCCTCTCCACTCGCCCATCCCGAGGTTTCCTGAAAGTTTTGATAATAGCCCATTTAAGCGTAAAAGTAGGAAGGGCAAGAGAGTGACAACTGCATTCAAAAGTAACTAGAACACGGACTGGCACACGCATTCCAAGCCCTTAACATTATCTTTAATTTAAAAAAATGGGCCAATGCTTAGAATAGGACCTCTTTACAGGTTGTGTAGTAGTACGGTACCATGAATTACCCATACCACAGGTTACAGTAATTACCAGAAGTGGTACTACCGCACCATTACCAAAACGGGAGACTACAGAGGGAACTAGCATTTGCTCCCCAAATTTTGAAAGTTTTACCCACATTCTGGGCACTTGGCCCTGAATATATTCTGCCTGATTTTCTCTGGTGAAATGTGTTCACGGAAGAACTCAAAGTTGCAGTTTTTCCTCACAACTCATAATCTTGATTTGGGTGGAATCTCCTGTTTCCACCAGTCATTGTGCTTGTCAGGTCTGATGTCCCTGATTCATTGTCCATGCGTCAACCTGCCCCTCATTTTAACATCCTGGCAGACACAATGGGCCTGATCCACAAAGTGCACTTTGTAGTAGATTTTGTAGTACTACAAAATGTACTACAAATTACAATTCACACACTACATGCAGAGTTTCATGACTCTGCACTACCTATACTTATATGTGGGGCTTTACCGGCCCAACTATGGGGTCTCCGCACACTTAAGTATGCATTTTAGTCGTAAATGAGGGAGGGACAGGAGGGAGTGGGTGGGAAAAAGGGCAGATTTACTACTAAAGGAGATGGGATTAGGGAGAAGTAAGAGGGGTTTAGGGAGGGACATCAATAACCCACAGGAGTAATCCAATTGCATTATTCTGGGAGTTGAGACATGTAACTCACACTTTTGTATTAAGTTTGCACTCGTAGTTTGTGAATACCAAAAGTAGTAAACTTACTACAAAGTATAAACGTACTCAAAAGTGTTACTAACCCTTGTGGATCAGGCACTTAGGGCCCCATTCACAGAACTAATTTAAGACAAAATCCTAAACTTACTACCATTTTGGTATTCACAGAAGGCACTAACTCATTTTGGTATTCACAGAGGCACTTACTCATTTTGAGTAACTTACTCATTTTGAGTAACTTACTCATTTTGTGTAACTTACTCATTTTGGCATTCACACAAGGCACTTACTCATTGATGAGTAAGTGCCTTCTGTGAATACCAAAATGAGTAAGTTACACAAAATGAGTAAGTTACTCACAATGAGTAAGTTACTCAAAATGAGTAAGTAAGTGCCTTCTGTGAATACCAAAATGAGTAAGTGCCTTCTGTGAATACCAAAATGGTAGTAAGTTTAGGATTTTGTCTTAAGTTAGTTCTGTGAATCGGGCCCAATATGTTTTTCTTGTGCAAGAGGCCTGTGTCTTCTTTCTATATGCATATGTTCTAAATGTTTGTGGTACATTGCTACACAAAAGAGTGACAAACTCTGTTGAGTGACTTGAGGACCACCCAAAGTGGTACTCCTTTTATCATGTGTGGCTACTGCCACATGACCCGGCTATGACACTACTACCAGTTGGTGGCATCTTGTTGGGCAATTCACAAGTCATCAATAGGGAGACTTCTTACTGTCTCTCTCTGGTAAATCTGTACAGTAGTTCATAACTGGACCCCCTTATTCCTGCTAACCTGTATGTGTAGACTGTATAAGAGTGTTTGTAAACCATGCAAGGTGATGTGCCTTTGTTGGGGTCAAGCCTTAAGTATGGACGTATGGATGCAATTCCTAGGGTTTTTGAGGTGCTCCGTATGGTTAGTGATATTAATAGCTTTCTGCCTTCCTTCTTACTCTATGCCCCCTGTGCTGCTCATCTGAGTACCCCCATCTCTTTAGAATGTTTTTGTAATGTTAATTGCAACTTTGTGACTTCTAATCTTGCACCAAGCACTGTAATCTCCTTCCTCCTGAATTTCGAAATCTGAACAACCTTTCATCTTTCAGGAAACATTCAAGACTTGGCTCCTTCAGCTCGCATAGGTACAGTGCTTCATTTGAGCCTGTGGCTGCATGTCGGGCCCATTGGCACTCATTTTTGGGGAACAAGACGATTTTTGTTTTGAGTTTAAGAAAGCTTTATTAGCATAAGGTCAACAAAGGGGTACAACTTAGGGAATCATGTCAATAACGAAGAAAAATAAATAATATACATAATAATGGAATTATATACAATGAAAACATTAGCCAATATCAAGAAAATATTGAAGATAAAAGCATTATATATTAAACAAATCAAATATAAAAGGGAAATTTCCTGAATAAAGAATATTGTACCATAATAAAATAGCTTTTTATAATTTAAAGTAAGAGGAAAGAGAGCAAAAGGAAAAGAAAAAAAGAGAAGAATAAAGAGAAAACAAGATGTAAACGAAAGAGTGAAGTGAATAGTAACAAGAAAGAAGAAGCATAGTAAACTTAGTAATACAGAAAAATTCAAGTATTCATTTTGTGGACGGCATCAGGTAACCACATCTATAAAGAAGAAAACAGTGAATAACAATTAGCAACAAGCTAAATTATCAGCAATAAATAATTAGTTTGAGGTGGTTGGAAGATAGAATTGCTTTCTCGCATCCTTACAGGAGGAGTAGAGAGATATGTGGTGCGAGGTGACCAGAAAGTGTCCTTCTGAAATAATTGAAGAGCCAATGATGCAGAGGCTCTGTCAAGCCTACGGTGATGACAAAGTAAATTCCACCATCCATTAAAAGTAACTTGGGTGGCATCTTTCCAGTTGGAAGTAATGATTTGAAAGGCGATTGCAATAAGTTCGCAAACGTACCCAGTTTACGAGCACCAATTCAAATAGGTGAAGAAGAGCCTAAGAAAATTGACTTAATATCAAAAGGGAAATTTACAGAGCACATAATCGAAATCATCTTACAGATTTGTTTCCAAAAGGAAAGAATATATGGGCAATTAAAAATACATGCAAAAACGTACCAGGAGTGCTAGTACAGGTCCAACATAAATTTGATAGGCTAGGATTATATTTACAAATAGAAGTAGGGGTCAGGCATAGTCTATGATAAAAATAATATAAGGTTTGTGTAGCGCTAGCATTACATGAAGTGTGATGTATTTTGCTCCAGATGGAGTTCCAGGTATGTATTGAAAAAGAACATTGTAGGTCCGATTCCCAGAGAATCTCTGTTTTGCTTTTTGGGACAGTTTGGTATAGAGTAGTGAAGATATTTGTATATATAAGAAGCCTTAAAAGGGAGAGATAAAATAGATTGAGGAGGAGACAGAACAGAAGTAGAGGAAAGAACTTGTGAAAGAGAAGAAATGTGTTGTGTTAAAGAGGTCTGTAGTAGTTCATACTTACGAAGAGAAGCATATGAGAGAGCAAATTCTACCTGTAGTTCATGAGAGGAGAGGAGGCGCGTTCCTTGAAAAAGGTGCTTAACCTGAAGTCTTCAGTTCGCAACCCAATCTTTCCAAAAAATTGTGCGATTTGATACCTTAATATGTTTATTGTGCCATATTGAGGATTCCAAAAAAGCATTTAATGGTGCGAAAGAATTAGTAAAAATTGGAAAAAGGGTGGAGATGGAATGTGTAATGGTGGGTGATGCAAAAGAACGAGGTGGGTGAGAAAAATGGGCAAGAGAATGAAAGGGAAAAGGAGAAAGCAAAGAATCTTCCAAAAGTCGCCAAACTGTCTGTGGTGATTCACTAGTGGAATGAATGTGAGGTAAGACTTGTTTAATCAAAAAAGAGGAATAGTACTGACGCAAGTTAGGAAAATTGACCCCTCCCTGATCCTTAGGTATACACAGGCATGCCATGGAGATTCGAGATTTACGTCCATTCCATAAAAATTTACTAAGTGAACTATTGAGAGATTTAAAAATTTCAAAGGAATTTTGAGAGGAAGCATAGATAAATAAAAATTGAGAACAGGGAGCATCATCATTTTTATTGTATCTAACCTACCCCACCAAGATAAATACAAAGGAAACCATTTCTCAGACATAAGGAGTATTTTTTGAAGGGCGTCCTCTAAATTAATCTGGACAGTTTTACTAATAGAAGGAGAATATTTGATTCCTAAGCACTTAATAGAACTAGAAGTCCACTTAAAATCGGTTCCAGCAAACATTTCCCTTAGGCAAAATTTATTTAAAGGAAGGACCTCAAACTTCGTGAAATTTAACTTATAGCCAGAGACCTTTGAATGAATGTTCAAAAGATCTGTAAAGGCAGGAATCGAAGTCAGTGGATCTGAAACATATAAGGTAATGTCATCAGCATAGGCTGTAAATTTGATCTCCGCTTGTTTATGAACAAAGCCCCGAAAGGAGGAAGAATGATGTAGCATATGTAAAAATGGTTCCAGTGATAGAATAAAAAGTAAAAGTGATAAGGGGCAACCTTGTCTGGTTCCTCGATGAAGAAAAAAAAAGGAGAATTGAATACTATTTAAAAAAACAGATGTAGAGGGGGAGGAGGAAAGAAGACTGATGTATTGCAAAATATTTGGGCCAAAACCATGCCTCTTAACATAAAATGCCAGTCACCCCGATCAAAGGCCTTCTCTGCATCCAGAGTGATAGCGGCTATGGGAGTGGAACTCTTTGAAGCAAGGTGGTTAATGTTTAGAAAGTCTCTGGAATTATCAGTCATATATCTAACCCCTAACAAACCCAGTCTGTTCATAAACTTACTCAAAAGTGTTACTAACCCTTGTGGATCAGGCCCAGTATGTTTTTCTTGTGCAAGAGGCCTGTGTCTTCTTTCTCTTTGCATATGTTCTAAATGTTTGTGGTGGTACATTGCTACACAAAAGAGTGACAAACTCTGAGTGACTTGAGGACCACCCAAAGTGGTACTCCTTTTATCATGTGTGGCTACTGCCTCATGACCCGGCTATGACACTACTACCAGTTGGTGGCATCTTGTTGTGCAATTCACAAGACATCAATAGGGAGACTTCTTACTGTCTCTCTCTGGTAAATCTGTACAGTAGTTCATAACTGGAACCCCTTATTCCTGCTAACCTGTATGTGTAGACTGCATCAGAGTGTTTGTAAACTATGCAAGGTAATGTGCCTTTGTTGGGGTCAAGCCTTAAGTATGGACGTATGGATACAATTCCTAGGGTTTTTGAGGAGCTCCGTATGGTTAGTGATATTAATAGCTTTCTGCCTTCCTTCTTACTCTATGCCCCCTGTGCTGCTCATCTGAGTACCCCCATCTCTTTAGAATGTTTTTGTAATGTTAATTGCAACTGTGTGACTTCTAATCTTGCACCAAGCACTGTAATCCCCTACCTCCTGAATTTTGAAATCTGAACAACCTTTCATCTTTAAGGAAACATTCAAGACTTGGCTCCTCCAGCTCGCATAGGTACAGTGCTTCATATGAGCCTGTGGCTGCATGTCGGGCCCATTGGCACTCATTTTTGGGGACCAAGACAATTTTTTTTTTTAGTTTAAGAAAGCTTTACTAGCATAAGTTCAACAAAGGGGTCCAACTTAGGGAATCATGTCAATAACGAAGAACAATAAATAATATACATAATAATGGAATTATATACAATGAAAACATTAGCCAATATTAAGGAAATATTGAAGATAAAAACGTTAAATATTAAACAAATCAAATATAAAAGGAAAATTTCCTGAATAAACAATATTGTACCATAATAAAATTGCTTTTTATAATTTAAAGTAAGACGAAAGAGAGAAAAAGGAAGAGAAAAAAAAGAGAAAGAGAAGAATAAAGAGAAAACAAGATGTAAACGAAAGAGTGAAGTGAATAGTAACAAGAAAGAAGAAGCATAGTAAACTTAGTAATACAGAAAAATTCAAGTATTCATATAGTGGACGACATCAGGTAAGCAAATCTATAAAGAAGAAAACAGTGAATAACAATTAGCAACAAGCTAAATTATCAGCAATAAATAATTAGTTCAAGGTGGTTGGAAGATAGAATTGCTTTCTCGCATCCTTACAGGAGGAGTAGAGAGATATGTGGTGCGAGGTGACCAGAAAGTGTCCTTCTGAAATAATTGAAGACCCGATGATGCAGAGGCTCTGACAAGCCTATAGTGATGAAAAAGTAAATTCCACCATCCATTAAAAGTAACTTGGGTGGCATCTTTCCAGTTGGAAGTAATGATTTGAAAGGCGATTGCAATAAGTAAGTTCGCAAACTTACCCAGTTTATGAGCACCAATCCAAATAGGTGAAGAAGAGCCTAAGAAAATTGACTTAATATCAAAGGGGAAATTTACAGAGCACATAATCGAAATCATCTTACAGATTTGTTTCCAGAAGGAGAGAATATATGGGCAATAAAAAAATGCATGCAAAAACATACCAGTAGTGCTAGTACAGGTCCAACATGAATTTGATAGGCTAGGACTATATTTACAAATAGATGTAGGGGTCAGGAATAGTCAATGATAAAAATAATATAAGGTGTGTGTAGTGCTAGCATTACATGAAGTGTGATGTATTTTGCTCCAGATGGAGTTCCAGGTATGTATTGAAAAAGAACATTGTAGGTCCGATTCCCAGAGAATATCTGTTTTGCTTTTGGGACGATTTGGTATAGAGTAGTGAAGATATTTGTATATATAAGAAGCCTTAAAAGGGAGAGATACAATTGATTGAGGAGGAGACAGAACAGAAGTAGAGGAAAGAACTTGTGAAAGAGAAGAAATGTGTTGTGTTAAAGAGGTCTGTAGTAGTTCATACTTACGAAGAGAAGCATCTGAGAGAGCAAATTCTACCTGTAGTTCATGAGGGGAGAGGAGGCGCGTTCCTTGAAAAAGGTGCTTAACCCGAAGTCTTCCGTTCGCAACCCAATCTTTCCAAAAAATTGTGCGATTTCATACCTTAATATGTTTATTGTGCCATATTGAGGATTCCAAAAAAGCATATAATGGTGCGAAAGATTTAGTAAAAATTGGAAAAAGGGTGGAGATGGAATGTGTAATGGTGGGTGATGCAAAAGAACGGGGTGGGTGAGAAAAATGGGCAAGAGAATGAAAGGGAAAAGGAGAAAGCAAAGAATCTTCCAAAAGTCGCCAAACTGTCTGTGGTGATTCACTAGTGGAATGAATGTGAGGTAAGACTTGTTTAATCAAAAATGACGAATAGTACTGATGCAAGTTAGGAAAATTGACCCCTCCCTGATCCTTAGGTTTACACAGGCATGCCATGGAGATTCGCGATTTACGTCCATTCCATAAAAAGTTACTAAGTGAACTATTGAGAGATTTAAAAAATTTCAAAGGAATTTTGAGAGGAAGCATAGATAAATAAAAATTGAGAACAGGGAGCATCATCATTTTTATTGTATCTAACCTACCCCACCAAGATAAATACAAAGGAAACCATTTCTCAGACATATGGAGTATTTTTTGAAGGGCGTCCTCAAATTTAATCTGGACAGTTTTACTAATAGAAGGAGAATATTTGATTCCTAAGCACTTAATAGAACTAGAAGTCCACTTAAAATCAGTTCCAGCAAACGTTTCCTTAGGCAAAATTTAATGAAAGGAAGGACCTCAAACTTCATGAAATTTAACTTGTAGCCAGAGATCTTTGAATAAATGTTCAAAAGATCTGTAAAGGCAGGAATCGAAGTCAATGGATCTGAAACATATAAGGTAATGTCATCAGCATAGGCTGTAAATTTGATCTCCGCTTGTTTATGAACAAAGCCCCGAAAGGAGGAAGAATGACGTAGCATATGTAAAAATGGTTCCAGTGATAGAATAAAAAGTAAAAGTGATAAGGGGCAACCTTGTCTGGTTCCTCGATGAAGAGAAAAAAAAGGAGGATTGAATACCATTTAAAAAAACAGATGTAGAGGGGGAGGAGTAAAGAAGACTGATGTATTACAAAATATTTGGGCCAAAACCATGCCTCTTAACATTAAATGCCAGTCAATCCGATCAAAGGCCTTCTCCGCATCCAGAGTGATAGCGGCTATGGGAGTGGAACTCTTTGAAGCAAGGTGGTTAATGTTTAGAAAGTCTCTGGAATTATCAGTCATATATCTACCCCTCACAAACCCAGTCTGTTCAATTCCAATGAGATCTGGAATATATTGATTGAGTCTTAGTGCTAAAATGTTTGCAAAAATCTTGCAATCCTCATTGATAAGAACAATGGGTTGATAGTTGGCACATGAAAAGAGGTCCTTGTCATTTTTTGGGATCAGGCATAGCATTGCTTCCAGAAATGTGCCTCTGGCCTTGTTGTTCAAAGAAAAAGTGTAATACAAAGAAATGAGATGAGGGAGTAAAATGTGGGACATTTTTAAAGAAAATTCAGTTGTAAACCCATCAGGACCAGGAGCTTTATCCACAGGTAATTTAGCTAAAGCAGATTTAATATCTGCTAGAGAGATAACTTTATCCAGCATGGAGAAATCTTGAGGCAGATGAGAACGAGAAGGAAGAGAATCAAAGAAAGAGTCTATATCAACATCAGAAGGGGAGAGTTCTGGTGTATACAACTGATTGATCCCTTTGTCATCCACAATGTTTGTTATTTTACATTTTTGGGATTTAACTTTAAGATAGTTCGCTAATAATTTGCCTGCTCTATTTTTGCCTTCATAAAATTGGAAATTCATTTTTAGAAGCACACCAAAAGCCTCTTCAGTAGATTGTTTATTAAAAGCCAGTTTGGCTTGGATAAGATGTTTAAGAGAAGTATCATTATTAGAGGTATAATATTCATGTTCTAACCTTTTAATGGATGAGAGTAAAAGTGCGGATTCCTGTAAAGACTTCTTCTTTTTGACTGCAACAAAATCAATATTATGAGCTCTAGCCGATGCCTTGAAGGCATCCCAGGTAAAATGAAAAGATAAGTCCGGAGTTATATTTAAATCAAAATAATCCTTCAAAAACCTTTCAAAAGAATCTACAAAAGTTTGGTCCTTCAAAAGATAGTTGTTCAAGTGCCAGCTGTTCGATTTGGAAAAGACTGCAGAAACTACGAGATCAATATAAACCAGTGAGTGATCTGAAATTAAGATAGATCCAATCTCAGCATGAACTAAAGCAGGGAGTAATTTAGGAGTTACAAAGACGTAATCAATTCTGGACTTACAATCATGCGCAGGGGAATGAAATGTGAATTCTAAGTTTTCTGGATTATAAATTCGCCATGCATCTACCAGGCCTCTAGACTGTATTGCATTATTGAATTTCTTTTGCATTCTATTGGGGACATATCAAACACGAGATTTTCTATCAATAAAGGGATCCATAATTTGGTTACAATCACCACCCAAAATAAGATTAGTGTGTGAGATAGAGTGCAAAATGTGAGATGTTTGTTCCCAAAATGGAACGTCTATACCAGTGGGGCCATAAATGTTAAATAAAGAAATGGGAGTATTATTAACAATTGTATGGAGCAGAAGCCATCTGCCATTCTCATCCTTTTCCTCCTTTTCAATAGAAACAGATAAAGACTTATGAAAAAGAGTAATAACCCCATTCTTTTTCTCTCGTGCAGGGGAGCAAAACATCTGGCCTACCCAGAACTTTTTTAGTGTATGAATGTCTGTATCAGTGAGATGCGTTCCTTGTAACATAACAATTTTACATTGTAAACTAGATAAGTGGGCAAGCACTCTCTGCTTATTAATGGGATACGCAATCCTTTAACATTTCAGGAAATCACTTGCAAACTATTAACCATTTGAATGTAAAGATAACACATAAATTACACAGGCTCTAAAACTGATAAATAAATTTTACACTGCATAATGAGATATTATGCCAAGCCACCACACTGAGCAAACAAACTGTATTACAGCAATGAAAAATATTTTTTTTTTAACGAAAAAATAGAAAAGATAGGGAGAGAGAGAAAGAAAGACAAAAACTTGAAAATTGTTGATAAGAAAGGTGAGGATGGCAAGAAACCAAATGGTTTCAGCCATAACGGAAGGTACACCCATCCGGTGTAAAGACAATAACAGAGAGGGGTGGAGGAACGCAAGAAAAAAGACGAACCGCAGAAACATTGCAATCGAGAAAAAAGAACACTAAAGCAACGGAGACAACAGCCAGAAGGTATAGCATGAGGCGTCAAAGAGATAACATTGAACAGTACCAATAGAAATACAATTGAAAGTAACATAACAGAACAATACTAATAGACTGATAAAGGGAACTTACCAACTAATGTAGATAGGATAGAAACAAAAGGGCTGGGAGAGGGAGCACAAGGGGGTGAACACAACTAGGATAGGGATCCGGGTTGAACAAAGACATCTGAAACAAGCATTTGCAATGCAATAGGTCTCGCATTTACGCGAGTTTGAGCTATTGACATTGCAAATAACTATGCCTTTTATTTTTGTTCTCGTTTTTAAAACATAAATAAAAGGCATTGTCATTTACAATGCCAATAGCTTAAACTCGCGTAAATGCGAGACCTATTGCATTGTAAATGCTTGTTTTTATATATACTCGCAAGCCTTTCTGAATTGTCCCCAAACAAAAATTGAAATAGGACTATTCATTGAGTGCTCATACACAAATAGTATTACTAGAAAGGACGGTGACCTTTCTGCACTTTTACTTATAGGGAGTTTGACATATTGTGGCAGATTCCGAACACATCTAAGAGTACTCCTGTACTTCCTGTACTCATAAATGCTTCTGTGCATCAGCCCCACTATGTTCCTGTAACTAACAGGTTTCAGAACCTGTTGCATACAAGGTACAGTAAACAATGGACCGGGATAGCAGTTAAACTTTGAGGTGCCGGTTGCCAATTAAACAAAGGGCAAAATGGCACTGTTTAATAAAGTTGTTTAGGTATATGAATATTTAAATGCACCTGTATTTAGGAACGGTCAATGAAGGGAATGAAGTCAGACTAGAACTCGGAAGGGATGAACTCTAGAAGTTACACATTTCACATTAGTGAATTAAGGGGAATAATTTACGGGTACATCATCCCTGTCAAATATCGGTGCACGCGTGTCTATACAACGGGGGAGAAGGGGAGCCCGGGGAAATGGACTCTTATGCTTACAACGGATTATAAAAGGTGCCAACCGTAGGCTTGTTGACCTCGAGGATTAGTATTCCAAGTGTACTACTGATGGATTCACGCACGAGGTCAAGCATTGGGAACTCTCCCTGCACTCCCAGAAGGAAACAAGCGGCAGTAGTGTTAAAAAAAAAAAAACACGCCCGAGATTGGTGCGCGCGCGCGCCTACAGCGAGCCATCTGGTTTCCATTATCGCGCCCGTGTCTGGGCACGATAATTGAAACCACATGGCCTATTGGTGTCTATTACGCGCACCAAGCGCGTAATAGACACCAATAGGCCATGGGCGGAGCAATGCGCCCGCCTCTGGCCAATTGCGTGCAGTCTTATATATAAAGACGCACGCAAAGGCCAATCGCGTAGCACAAAAGGAATCGCACACGCACGAGCGTGTGCAATTCCTAGGTCAGCCTCAATACCCCGTTTTCCACCCACTAAATGTCTCGCGCTGCGCAGTGCACCGCTAGGCGCAAGACCTAAAAAGGAGAAAGGCCATTAACACCTGAAACTAGAAAAAGTTACATCCAAGAGAGATAACAGAAATTAACAATCAAAGCAGAACAAGCAGTGTACCAAGGGAACATATCAATAAGCGAACTAAAACAAAAACATATCAAGATCTCCCAAACTCCATTTCTTTGCCCTTGTGCTGAGAGATGGTCTTTCGAAGATCCTCAGGAGCCTCGAATGAGAAGGTGCGCTCTTTGTAAGTCACTTTGAAAAAGAAGGGTGTGGCGCGGTGGAGAAGCAAGACAGGTTGTAAGGCTTAGGTGGTTTATTGTAATCACAAATGCAAAGTAAGCTGTGGTTTCTCCTTGTTATAAGAAGTGTTGAAAGTGTCATCTTCTCGTGCTCTTTTCCTATGAAATAGCCGTCTTCCCTCTCTTTCCTCAGAGAGCGGCGTTTTCGTTTTCTTCCTCTCCTTGTCGTCAGGCTCCGGAGGGATTATGACCAAAAAATAAACGGAACAAAAGAGTAACGTAAGGACGTGGTTCAAGGGTTCTTAAAGTGACAAAGGAAGGGCGTGAAGGGAGGCTTCACCCAATACCACCACCAGTATTTGTGGTTTTCTATACTGCGGCCTTTGTTACGCGCAGCTACGCCAAAGTCACACCAAGCGGTTTGCGCGCGCGCCTCCCTCCTCCCGACCCTCCTTGAGAGCGCTAGCTCCCTTTCCCCAGGCGGTCCCCAACCCGCCTTGTACCTTGTTTAGCCACATCCCTCCTGGAACCTGGCTGGCGTCTGCATGGTGCCGAACAGGGTCCAGCTCCCTCTCTAGGTTTGTTCCAGCAGTGGTCCTCTGGAGCTCCGAGTCCAGCGTCGTCCCCTCGTCTCTTTGTGGTTCCGTCCTCTTCTTTGGTCCCGGCGGGTTGGAGGAGATTCTATCACTTCCGCACTCTGTCTCCGGATCGACTTCTTCCGCGCTGGCGTCTGGAGTGAAATGCCACCCACCTTCTTCCGCATCTTCGTTCTTCAAGACCATTGGGTCATGTGACCTGGTCACATGATCAGGAAACGGGTCCCACAGCCCGAGTCCCTGAAAGGCATAGTCCATATCCCGCACTGTAGATGGTGGCTGAAAACAGAGGAGAGGATACGGAGATAGGTAAGGGGCAGTGGCGTAGCTAGGCACTCTGCCGCCCGTGGCGGTCCCTGCCTTTTGCCGCCGCCGAGCGCCTAAAAGCGGGGGTGCTGGCGATGAACTTACCTGCCGCCCCCAAATCTCAGTGCCGCCCGGGGCGTACCGCCCCTCCGCCCCCACGCTACGCCAGTGGTAAGGGGGAAAGGTTTCTGCATCAGTTTCTTGCTCCTCTGTCTCTCGTTGTGGCACCTCGTTACAAAGGGATGTACTAGATAATATCTTGCATTCATGGAACATAATGCAGGACGAAGTGAGAGAAATTCCTTCCGACGAGCCGCAGTTGCACGGGCCACCTCCTGTGAAAAAATATATTTTGACCTTACCAAAGCATTTGCTTCCTCTGTTTGGCGGCTGCGAGAACCCTAGCGAGCTCTATATATTACAAAAACAACACTATTATTCCTCTTGGACGACCAGAGGTACACAACAAATATTTGGCACCCACTCTATGAGCATGTTGTAGATTCAGAGTGGTAGGATCCTTAAGGCCCACTATCATGGGAATATTGAGCTTGAGAAAAGCCAGCATATCCAAGCCCTCAGCCCCCTTGGGAATACCATAAATTTGCAGGTTATTGCGACGGTTACGATTTTCCAAATCTTCTGTGTGTTGTTTTAAAAACTCTATTTCCTTAGTCATGCCCTCATTTTAGTAGTGACATCCTGTAAGTTGCTAACACGTTGTTCCACGTCCGACATCCTAGATTCAAGGTTCGACCATTTTTCATCTAACCCCTGAAGCGTTGAGTTAGTTTCAATGACAAAGGGCTTCAAAAGCTCAATATCCTCCATAAGATCATCCAGTCAGTGGTAAAGGGGATTTTGTGGGTGAACCAGAATCATTCTAATGATGCTTGGGCGCAGTGCCAGCATCTTTGCGCGCTCAGAGCATATTACCAGCCAAGGTCGAAACTTTCTGACCAGGAGATGATGAGGACTCCATGGATATGCAAGAAAAACACAACCAATTGGGCCAATGGCTCAAAGCAATGAAAGGGCAAAAAGTACAGGCGGAAGACAGGCACCAAATAAAAGGAGCACTACCCAATTAAAAACAGCAGATCTCAGTATTGGTACGCATGCGGCCAATATGAAAAATAAATTTATAACATGGGCCAATAAGAATGAAATAGGCTTGTAAAAAATAAGAGGGGGGAGTTAATCTGCCCCTGCAGCTCAGTCAAAAAGGAAGAGAAAATGAACAAACAGCCAAATCCCTAGGAATGCTTCCTGAAATAGGTCCCAAATCAAAGCCAGCTTGAAGAGAGAAAAAAGTAATTCACATTTTGTTCCCTACACTGCACAGTAGGTAGGCCATTGAGGTTGGAGCAGAAAGCCCAGGCTCCGATGCACTGAAGGGAGCTAAAATGGCAGCCGCAACTGCCAAATGTGAGAAGGAGCGTTGCGGGGGAAAAAATAAATAAACCGGCACTTACAGTGCCTAAAAAATCCCTTTCCCTGGTTCCCCCGCAGTTGCTCGTAATTCACTGCTCACGACATCGATAAATAATTTGAACTGCCGCCTCCGTAAACAAAAGAGTTCCGATGCCACTCAGAGCCTCAGAAGCCCGCGGCCATCTTGCGGGCGGTACAACCATGCCGCAAGACTAATTTTTATATATATAAAATAACCAGCAAGAGTTAATGGGGCCCAGAAAGTAAGGTAGAGGATGAAAGAGGGATGAAGTAGAATCAAGAATAGTGTTAGGCTTCGTATTCAGAAACCCCGACATTCTGTAGAACCGGCAGCCGGCTTCTGAGGAAAACTTTGGGGCCAGTATTTATTCTTTCACAAATTAAGCATGTCTTAACTTCCTCTGTCTCCATCTGCAGCCGGATCCCTTTCAGCACCAGAGTGTCCCTAAAGGTAACAGTCCACACTCTACAAACCATTTTCATTCATTAAGTTAAATTCAATTCTCAATTAGTTTGGAAATGAGTTTAACATAGTCACAAAACCTATTATGTACATAGTATCAAACAAGCATCTGATATTCCTTAAAATAGTACAATATAATACGAAATGTGCACCCTGAATATCGAACCCAGAATATCAATAGAACACAATATTGAGGACCAAATATTGAAAACAAAAAATATCGACAGGTAAGCATAGATTTTCTATACCGAACTCCACATATATGTACCTATGTGGTACATATATCTTGAAAGTACGTAAATGTGGAGTTAGGAATAGTAAATCTATACTTCCCTATATGCACCAACCTTTCGATATTTTGTTCCTGGATATTCTGTCCTCGATATTCGTATGCCACGATATTATTGGGGTTGATATTCAGCAATACAATCGAATACAAACGATCCCATAGTCCATTTGTTTTGCTTCCAATACTCTCCTTGAAGGATTTGTTGTTCAATGTCCCTGGCTACCCCCTGCCTTTGACCTGGTTGGAGCAAGGACTGTCTGAGTTGAAATACACAAAATCTGGAAGTAGTTTCCACTGAAACAGGTTGCCACTGACATACTGGACCATGAATAGAAACTACACTTTTAGTTGATTGAGTCAGGCCACTTTAGAATAAGAAAGGTCAGTTGGATTTAACCAGCTGTCTCAATGTTGGATATACGCTGACCCTAGTACAGTAGCTAGTTTTCACTTTGTATTCTCAGAGTTCTGCATACACATCTAAAGAAAGGCATTCATCCCTGAGACCGAAGAAGAAGCTGTGTTCTTCTGCTGGAAGACCCAGGAGGTGGACGGCCCAGCAGGGAAGTGAACTACACTATTCAGCCAGAGCCCACGTTCAAGGTTCAATAACCTGCAGTCTGAAGCGATAACATACCATAACATAACAAAACATGTGCATTTGTAAAGTGCACATTCACCCGTAGGCATCTTGGAACTGAATAACAGGTGTTTATTGTTACCCAACTCAATGGTACTCATTTGATGAGAAAGCCAATATTGGGAGCCTGTAACTGCAGAGTAACCTGCCTGGTGTATCTTTCAGGTGTGGCGCTTGCAAAGCCAGCATTGTTGCCTGCCGAAATAAAGTCAATTTATGTGTCTCTGATGAATCTGTGGTGCATGTGTGTCTGCACCTTGCATTTACTGCACAACTGCTTCTTCATGTGGTCCTGATGATTGTGTGAGGGTAATATGCCAGCCCCCAATACTTGCAAAACAGCTTCTTCTCAGTATGTTATGGATGACTCTCAGAGGGCCACATGCCTGCACTGTAATTTCCCACAAAGCCTTTCTACAAGCTGCAGTGAGGATAATGTGCAGTCCATGTGCCTACACCCTGCATAGCCACTCTTACTTCAAGCAGTATAAATATCCTGCGATATTGGTGTGCATGTGGCCTACATCCTCAGTGCCACCTTCCATTCTTATGAGAAACCTCCCAACAGCCCTATCAGGGCACTGCTGCCTGCTGACTTCCAATCTTTCATGAATTTTGCAAGTGGCCCCAGACTGTGATCCAGTAGTTAATTTAAAACAAAAATAGGAGCCGGGGCTCTCGTCAGGAGGCAGCTTGCACCAGCTTATTTCTCCTCTTAGCATCGCCTAAAACAGAACTAAGTATTAACTATGAAAGTGGGGAGAGGATGTGGCATAATGACCAAAGCTGCAGACTTTGGAGCTGGGGAATAACAGGTTCGAGTCTTGGCATCGGCTCAACATCCTATGATTCTGGGAAAATCACTTTAATCTCCTCCAAAATGAATGTGTCCTTAACTGATGCTCATGATAAGCACCGGTGCTGATGTTTAAGTGCCGGTGCTGAGCACCGGAAACCACAGGCTCAAATTAAGTACTGCTGTGATACCAATTCTAGCAAAGTGTTACCTTATGGAGATGATCAACAGAAACTGAGAGCGGGTAACAAGCTGTGCCGTAAGAACGCTCTCAGAGCAGACTCTCGAATTTGGCTATTAAATGGTATTAGCCATGCTGAATGTGATAGCGAATAAAATATAGATACTGGAAAGTTACAGAGTAACAGACATACTGTTTTAGAAGAATAACGCCATATAAAACTAACGTTATGGAGCAATACAAATTTTATATCTTTACTTAAGAAGAACATTGCTTAGCCACTATGGGACTGATTTAGAACTTGGCATGTAGCCCGCTGCCTGGCAGGGTAGCAGAGATCACTCTGCTGCAGTGGCTTAGCGTGGGGGGGGTCCACAGGGGCATTTGCCCCAGGCGCAGAATTCGTAGGGGCGCAAAATTTTAAAAGAAGGTAGTGCGCCCCCTAATCTGCGGACCGTTAGCACTTCCTGGAGCTAACAGTCCACGGGTTAGGGGGCGCAACACTTTCTTTTAAAATTTTGCCCCGGGCGCTAGTAACCCACGCTACGCCGCTGCTACGCCCCACAGCCAAATTAGGAGATCACCACCAGTCTTGCGGTGGTCTCCGTGCCGTCACAGGAGCCACCGCCAGGAACTGAAAGTGTGGTGCGCTGATGTCATTTTTAGGTCCAGCCTAGAGTCAGCGCACATGCTCTGCTCTGCGAGGCATGGTGTATTCCGTCTGTGGAGTCTGGCCATGCCCACCGCCTTTCATAGGTTCCTTCCTGTGCCATTCAAGGTGTCTTTCTTTCGTGTGGCTCATTGGTGCCATTTGTCCCTCCTTTTGGTGTGTTATATACACCCATGGTGACTGGCCCTGTTACAAGGGTCATTTTGCTTCAGGCCATGTCTCTTACTTGCAGCACACTTTTTTTTAACATTTGTTTTTGACCGGAACAAGAGCGCTCGTGTTTTGAGCCACTGTTATAACTTCATTTTTACATCTCCCCGCAATGCGCCTACTACTTAATGTAGCATTTGGGAAGACTGCTCACTATTACTTAAGGTAGCACTCCCTAAATATAGCTTCTAATAACAATAAATATACAACGTAAAAGACGCCACAGTAGAAAAGAAAATGCAAGATACATTTACCATTCAAGTTTCTTGTAGAAGCTCGGAACAGAACAGACGCACAATCTTTCCATGGGTGTTGCAGTTTACTGTGCAGTTCTGAGCTTCACGGTGCGTTAACACTGTTACAGTACACTTGTGTTACAGCGCACCGTGTGTTACAGTACACTTATGCATAGTGCCATTATTGGCAACACACCCCACCCACACATGCATGATGAATAAATAAATACACAACACACTTTTGTTTGGGAAAATATTGCTGCAGGTTTATTCCATACAAAAGTATGCAATATGGTGGGTTATCTTACGGGCGATCCAAGGGCAGGCAGCTGTAACCAACCTATGCTGCCCTGCCCGCCTGATGAGCCAAGCACTGTGGAGAACCCAATCAGTGCTACACCTTATGGGGTGATCCCCTTTCCGGATCACGTGACACATTGGTCCCTTATTACTCACGCCCCTTTCAGGGCGGAGCGTAGCAAGGCAAGCCCCCGGTTGTTCAGGCCCACAACCGCCCGAAGGACTAGCGGGGCGCCGACGCGGTTTTCCAGGAACCTGCCATGAGGCTCCTGGTATTTGGCTCTGGCACCCCTATTGTGCCGCGCAGAGGTACCCTTCTGTACCCATCTGCTTCCAGATCGCCCTGTAATTCTGCCACAGCTCTGGAGGCGGCCCCCGTCGTCGCCAGAGCCCCCCACCAAAACAGCTCATTTCTCACCTGCAACCTGCTATTTCCCGGGCCTCCTTACTTTCCAGTAGGAACAGGTCTATTCCCACCTGTGACAAGTGCACCCCCAACTTTCCACAACCACCTTTGGTGTTCGTCTGGATTAGCCCATGCCTGAGGAAGCAAAGCCCCAAGGCTCTGCGAACTTGCGCATGGCGCTGTTCATCCTTCTCCGGGACTGTTCGATTGCCTCACATGACCTGTAGGAATGTGATGGCCACCCAGGAGGGAGTTCTACTCTTAGCCATAGCTATGTTACCCTTCAAGCTAAAGTAGGCTCCCACCTCCTGCAACCTGTGGTTGCTATCCCTCTAGCACTTTTGTGCCTAACACCTGTTTCCCTAATTTCTGGAACAGCAGCACACTTGTTTACATGGCCGCTTCCACAACCAGCCTGTCTACTATGGCTATGAGGGTGGGGAATTTTATGCATAACTGAAGCAACCCATAACCTGTCCAGGGAGCAGTTTGCACATACTTCGTAGAAGTTAACCGGACATTTGTACAGGCATTTTCAATTGCTCAACCATGGCGACCAAGGCTGATCGTATTGCGCACTTTAGTGCAGCCACAGCACCCTGGGCGGAGTGACAACTTCTAGGAGTAAGTGACAATAAGAAAGTGTGTCCTCTTGCACTTGCCATGAATCCCTTTGTTTCTTACAGAAATTACACCTGTATGGTGGGAAATGGAGGTCTAACCTTAACCACGGCTATATTACCCTTCAGGCTAATGTAGGCTCCAACCTTCTGCAACCTGTAGTTGCCGACCTTCTAGCACCGTACGTGCCCGAACACCTGTGTCCCCAATCTATGGGACAGCAGCCCACTTGTTGGGTGACCGCTCCCACAACCCGCCTGTCTACTTTGGCTATCAGGTCGAGAAGTTTTGCTTAACTGAAGCAACCCGTAACCTGCCCATGGAGCAGAGTGCCCATATTCTGTTGCGGTTGACCTGACATTTGCACAGTCCTTTTTTATTGCTAAATCATGGCGCACAGGAATGTTTATAACTAGAAGTATGTGACCATGAGCAAGTGTGTCCTCTGCACTTGCCATGTATCCCTTATTCCTTGTGGGAATTTCGCCTGCTCAGTTCCCTCTGAGGTGAAACCCCTAGGCTTACCAGGTTTGTGATTCTGTCTGATTTAATCCAGCGTGCACTGTCTGCAATATAGTGCCTAACATTCAGGATTGCCTAAGCCCTTGTCTACCCCCATACTAGATTATGCCCAAATTTGGGGGTTCACAAGCCTTGGTGGGTTCCTGCCATCCCCTCAGCTTGGCGTCGTGGCTCACAGCCGCCAAGTGGCCACAGACCCATGAATTCTAAGATTCCTAGTATCAAGTATCGCTGCAGCCCCCTTCTGTGGGTCTGCTGGGATCACACTGCCTCACTGCACGTTATCTCGCTACCTTATGCAACTCCATTAATGCCCTAGTGTGTCCCTGAACCGCACCCGGCGGGCTAAATTATCTGATGAACTAGGAATAAGTGACAATAAGAAAGTGTGTCCTCATGTACTTGCCATGAATCCCTTATTTCTTACAGAAATTACGCCTGTTCAGCTCCAACTCCAAGATTCCCAGTTACATGTTTAGCTGCAGACAACCTTTGGTTGATCCGCTGGGACCCTTCTGCATCCTTGAATAGACCTTGTCACGAAATACAACCCTTTAATGCCCTTGCCCGTCCCTCAAAGACTCCTGGCAGCATGATGCCCCCGCAGCTTGGTGAAGGGGATTTTGGGCCCTGCGCACCCCAGTCTATTTTTCCATCATTTATCCTCGATAGAGGCTCCAGTTCGTGTGAAGTGTCTACCACTGTCCTGGCAAGGCATGCCCTATAGCCTGTCCCCCTTGGTGACTATCCCGCCATGGGATATGTGACATTAAGCACGGGGGTCCTCATGTACCTGACGTATAAGAGGGGGAAATATGTACGAATACCTGCCCTTTCTTGAGTAGTGGGAATGCCAAATGTTCTACAATACATTGTAGCCAATTTGTGCTCCGACCCCATGGTCCCCCAGCTTATTGCACCGCAACCCACTTGTTAGATGACAACTTCCACAACATGCCTGGCTGCCCTGGCTATAGGGCGGGTGATTTTTGCCTCTCATGAGCAACTTGTAACATGTCCTTGTATACAGGGTGCACCTACTCAGACATTTGCGCAGGCAGCTTTGTTGATGAACTGTGGAGAACCACTGAATGGTGTCCCTCTGGTTTGTTTGACCGTATGTCTATCGTGCCTCTTCCACTGGGTGTCCTGATATGATTTGGTGTGAAGCCACCACCGCTGGGAGCCTACAATGCCCCCTATCCGTGATACTTGTATTAGATCAATAAGTGTTATAAAATTACATGTACGACCTTCGATAGATGAGGGCTTCAAGGAATGCCTGCTCTCAAGAGGGGGAATGATGCACAGTAGAACGGGTGGCCCTTAACGTTACTCACGCCTGCCTATACTATGCTCAGGACAGGCAACCCTTGCCCTATAATCCCCTATATTCTTGCCTGGCATTCTTTTATTCCCAACTATACAAAGCGATAATGCTCTACTTGGTCATAATGACCCAAAAGACACCTCAATCCAGCAGAGACAGGGTGGGGTAGCTAACCTGCCTCCAACTCTGCGTAAACCATCAATTATACGCCGAAGAATAATTTTTGCTTGGGAAACCCCCCGAAAGATATAGCACTCCACTTTGGTCCCAGATATAAATAAGCAGGCATTTCCTATTCTGGACCACCTCTAAACATCTCAGAGGAAGGTCAGCTGATACACGTCACTGGCAGTATGCACAATGTGACTGGCTCTACTTGGCCAGAAAGACAGACCCGCAGAGGCACCAAGGGAGGGACAAGCTTGTGCTTGGTGCTAACACAGTGACCTGTAAGGAGGATAGGGGTATCCGAATAAATAGGATCTAACGTTATGGACCCTTACCAATTAGTGTGTTTTACCTAGCACTTCAGACCGGATTCCGCTATCTCAGCGCTGTGTCTGGCAGCTGCTACCCTCTGCCTGTGTTTCCTGGCCTTCCCGAGAGGGAGGACAGTGGTGCACTGTGAATGCCACAGCCTGGGCCAATGTACCCTGTGTGTGCGCGCACCTTCACCCCGGGGATATCCTGGCACTGCCTCACAGGTGTGTCTTGCTACCCCGTTTTGAAGGTACTCATTTTATCAACCCCAGGAGGATGAAATGCTAGGTGGACGGCACAACCTCGGATGGGATGGCCTTAATTGTTGCCTCTGTGTGATTCCCATCTGCCCAATCTACCTCACAGGGATGACTAGTGTGCCGGTTACTCTGCAGTGTTCTGCCCACAATCTTACCAAGCTGCTTAATTGCTGACAGATAGAGTTGCTAATGACATAGAAGGTGGCATCTAATAGTCGAAGAATCATAACCTCACACCACACACCTTATTATGAGTGTTCTGGGCAAGGTGTGCCACCTACTGGAATTCAAGGCTTCAGTCATTGGCTCGAGATACGTACTACAAAAGTAACGCTACCCCAACAAGTAATACTTATTGGGCGATAGTTGCATGAGTAAATAAGCAACAACCAAGGCTCCGCAAGCTGGAAATTGGTGCTTAGCTTAGCGTGATGCCGACTGGTAATCGACGGCTTCGTCCAGCGAGCATTTATACACCGGACATTTGAGAGTTGAAAACCAGGTAACATTCGGACCTGTTGAAAAACCAGTAGAGCAGTGCCACCTTGTGGCCTGACACTGTAAGCCATAGGGGGGAATACAACCCCTACTTTTACAACCAAAGATGCAGGATAAATTCAAACGGACCGACAACCTACCCCTGAATTCTATGGAGCACTAATGCCTGCTGACCGGCCACAGCGTTGTGCCTCTGAAGAAGTCACCCTGGGTAATCGATTCAGACCGTAACAATGCCACTGTTAAAGCTACTTCATACCCTTGACAAGCTGCAGCGACGTGGCACCCACTGAGGCCCGGTTCACACTGCCTGGCAATGTATTCACATAGTATCACAAATGCAATTCTGCCCTTTACCTCAGAAATGCCAGCAGACATCACCTTACAATCCCAGCGAAAAAACATACAAACTCGAACCAACCTGAAAATCCCACTTTAAAAGTGTCATGCTTTCTGCTAACTATACCCTTTTAAAATGTATTTAAAATTTATCATCCCTTTCACACCGTCCCCTTACACTGTCAAGGTACCCTGTCCCGGACAACCCAACGCTTCCCCTACGGGACCCAAGTCCAACAGGAGGGACACTGAAATCCTCTGTATGTAGCGTGGTTCAGCCCAGGACCCTTGTACCCAACCTCACAATTATATTCCGTGTCAATGCGTCAAAACACCCTGCAATCCCCGAGGAAGGCTGTGCTTTGCCAACCTTGTGAAGGAAGTCAACTACTCGGTGAGCCCATGTAAGATACAGTGAACCATTGCTTCACCCGACAGCTGTAAAAACATTTGCTTCCGTGTAGTGAAAACACCTCGTGGGAGACGGCTAAGAAGCTTGTATCTCAGCGTTATGTAACAGCCTTTCCTAGTTAGGGGCATCCTGCACCTATGTGCTAAATGCATACTCAAAGCTACCGGGGAGGCATGCGACAAAGACGATGTCAGAAGTACTAAAGAACGCGCGCTGTACCCCATTAACGTACAAGACACCCTGCCGCACGTGCTAACATAAGCAGCGCGAGGAATTATCACCAGGTGTTGAGCCGCTGCGGGGACACACTGTTCCCCAGTGCCATAGCTGGCTGCTCACACCCTTAGGCCACATTTCTACCTACAACCTCTGCTCTTGAACCCAGGCTCTTGCCTTACGGTTGCCGGCGTATTTAGCATCTAAGCATGATTTCTGTCCCTGTCGCATACTCGGCTATGGGCAACGCTGTCGGCGATATACCTCACTGCCACAAAAATTGTCTTATTTCGATTATTTTTTTTTTTTTGCATAAAGCATACATCACTTTGCCAATCTTATTAAAGCAATGCACCCTAGCAACGCCATTCTGGCGGCCCAATGGCATCACCAATCAACCGGCCCGGTAGACTGGATGTGAGGGCAAAATAAATAAAATAGCGTAACAAGTCCGCAGATAAAGCAAAACACAAGTCAGATCTGTTTACAAACACAGACAGAGCAACTGGGTTCACGGCTTAGACATCAACTCACGAAGGAGCGAGACGGTCTATGGTTTTCTTCTTACGGCAAATTACTCCACGCAATAACCAAGTGGACCGCAAAACATCTGGGAGGTGTGAGTGAGGCAGACTGCATCCAAACCGATCTAGATACCTGTTGGCAGTGCACGGTGTGAAATCATTCTGCAAGGATGTCAGTGGTCGTTTAATCGAAACCAAATCTAAGTAACCTGCTCCCGGTACTTAATAACAAATATAGCAAGGGGCCAGCTCCTAGCGCCCCACCCTTATCGGCCGACAGCCTCATAGAGACGATAGAAGCAGTCCCAGGTCGATCCGTACAACCATGCCCCCTGCTCCGGTGAATTCGCGCAAATGTACTGCATTTGTTCGCAAAACCGTGTGTTGATGAAGGCAACCTCTTACAATATTGCACATCTCTCCAACCATATTGCACATGTCCCCACACTTTGATTAGGCCACAACGGAAGAAGACAGACAATGTCCCAAATTCTCTTTAAACGCAGACTTGGGTGCCTTAATGGGTGTTTTGTCAAAGAACAGCTGACAAGTGTGGGTCAACGGTAAAAGCAGTGCTCAATCACCACTCTTCCTCTCCTCTCCAACAAAGGAGTACCCAGAGTAAAACGCGCCTCGATAAACGATATGACCCGACGACCGGCAAATGGCAGAAAAAACCACTGGAGACCGTTTAAGTGGTCTCTACAACTCCAAAGAAACGCGAACGGCACTTAATTACGACAGCGCGGACACTCCCAGCGCCTCTTTGCTGCATACAAGCGCGGCTAATCCCTTGCAGCGCCCTTTTGCCATCACCGCAGCTCGCCGCCATTACCGCCGCCCCCACATACGGGCGCAGCGCCCGCCTATAGCAGCGCCGCATCCTTTCCTACCGTACACTCGGTCAGCCATCACCGCACCTTCCCGCCTACACAAGCGGCCTCATCCCTGGAGTAAGGGCTTGTCTTTACCCCCTCGCTTATGGGGGCAGCTGCCTCGCAGCGCGGCTACGATACTGATAATACGCGAATGCCCTATTAAAACATTGAGCAGCATCCAATAGACCCGCACCACGCGTCACCCGCTCGACCGTGCCTGCCTCCCTGGCACTGCGGACCTAATAGCACCAAGAGCAGCCCAAACTCTGGCTGAACCAGCGGACCCCCGCACTTTCGCATCCTCAAGCCCCTCCTCTGTCACCAGGAGGGCCGGAAAACAATTTGCAGGCTGCACGAGGTGTGAGTAGGGAGGTCAGACCCTGGTGCTGCAGTTCATACCAGGGTGGGAGAAGCCCCCAGGATGCAGCGGACACGGAGCACCGCTAAAGCACCACTGGCGCGCCAAAGCCACACAGCAGGGGAGGTGCAGAGGCAAAACTGCAACACCCCTACCAAGATGAGACAAAAGGTGCGCCCGGCCTGACCACCACAGAACCCCAGGGGTAGTAATTGCCCCCCGCTCCCCAAACCGGTAGGCGGGCCCCCACAACAGGCGCACACAGAGAAGCCAGGCCCAGCCTGGCCCGCTCACCTCCTCGCTATGCTGATTTGTTCAAACTCCTCTGCTGCTGCCGTGATCGGGCGAGGATCAAGACCGAGACCACCACCACGACCACGGCGCGACTAAACGGCGTGCCCTCGGCGGTGCAACCCGCGATCTCACACCGACGGCGTGCCCGGCGCAACAGAGGACACCAGGATGGCCGGGGGAGGCATAAATACCCTCCCCACCTCCTCAGCGCGCCGGAAGTGACGCTCCTAGCGCGCCTAAGGCAAGGGGGACTCCTCCCTGAGTCCCGGCAGCATTAGAGGGGGTGTGTTAGTTCCCAAATGGCACTAAAGGGCCGCCCTCTTAGGTGGCCCCCTGCGTGGGCCACGGGCAGCCGCAGTTCCGAGCTTGGGCTGTCATTCACCCACAGTGTATCATTACGTTCTGTACTACCTACCGTAAAGGGTGTCGGACATGGACAGCCTTCTTTCCCAGCCGTCTGATGTGTCTCTGTGCGAGGCCCATGGATAAGACGCATTACATTACCCACTTTCTTCACGGGAATTTGTGTACTAGGTAACGGTATTTCAATTACATATTATATTAAACCTTTCAGCTCCCCCTAGTGTCAGTTCAGTTAATGCGCATGCAGACAAGAAGTTTGTGTTTAAAATCATTTAGCAACCAACACATACAAACAAGCATTTGCAATGCAATAGGTCTCGCATTTGTGAGAGTTCGAGCTATTGGCGTAGTAAATGACAATGGCTTTTACCCATGTGTTTTGGTTTGGAGTGGATGTATGTGGTGTGGAATTATGTGGGTTGGCTTGGGATTGTTAGTTGTGGAATTGTGTGGGGTGGAATTGTGTGGTGTGTAGTGGAATTATGTGGTATGGTTAATAGATGGGGGGAGCTGCACAGGATAGAAAGGAAGATAGAGAAGGATAGGTAGTTTGTGCACAAAGTGTTGAATGAACTCCATACATAGAAGCAGAAAGAGTGTATGAGAAAGAGAAAGAAGGGGAGAGCAGGCCACAGACGGTGCACCCTAAGAAGAGGAGGAGAGCGTGGCTCTGAGGGACGGAAACTTTGAAAAGGCACGGGAAAGAAACTGTGCTCGAAGACTTGAAGTGAACCACATGAGAGAGGCGAGAAGAATGCGTGAGAGAGAGAGGGGTGAGAGAGTACGAGAGGGACGAGCAGGAGGGCCCCCCAGAGGTGGACCACTGCACAGTGCGGGGAGGTAAAGGAAGGTAGCATGTGTGAGCTGGCAGTATTAAGAGAGGAGACAGGGAGTGTGAGGCAGGAATGAGGGGGCAGTGGGATTGTAAGTTGAGAAGTGGCAGTGGCAGTGCAGTGTTAGGGAGAGATGATAGGGCTGGTGGAAGTGTGAGGGGGAGATGGGTTGTATTGGAATTGTTTGTTGTGGAATTGTGTGGTGTGGAGTTGTGTAGTGGAAATGTGGTACGGTGTGCTGTGGAATTATGTGGATAGTAATTAAATGGTATTAAGTGCACTGGAATTATGTAGAGTGAGATTGTGTGTTATGGAGCTATGTCTAGTGGCATGTTGTGGAGTTGAATGATGTGGTGTGGTTAAATGTTTTGGCATGATGTGGAATTATGTGGTGTGCTGTGGAATTGTGTTGTGTAGTTGAAATATGTTGTTTGGTGTGGAATTTTGTGGAGTGTATCGGAAATGTGTGGATTTGAATTGTGTGGCCTGGACCTGTGTGGCATTGTGTGTAATTATGCTTATTGGAATTATGTCGAGGAAGCAAAAGACACACAATTGATGGACGGAATGCAGAACAAATCAAAACATTCAACCCCAGTCAAGAGATCTGGGTTAAATCCATCATTCTTTTGCTCACCATGCCATCCCAGTTTAGACCTGGCCATATGCAAATCAGTCTTGACCCTGTGCCTCATGGGAACAGTCCAGCCCGAACTGCTAAGCCAGGTCCTCCCTGGACCGGAAACAAGCATCCTAGGACCGGTTTCAAACTGGAATGGCATGGTGAGCAAAAAAACGATGGATTTAGGCCCAGATCTCTGTACTGGGGTGAATGTACGACATTGTTCTGCATTCTGTCCAATTGTTCTTTTTGCATTTGTCACCCCGAGTGGGACGGGTATGCCCAGACGTGGGTCCTGTGCTCTCCATGCCACTGGAGTCAAGCTATCCTGGCTGATGAGGGGTGAAACCCCGAAACCGGTCTTAGGATGCTTGGTTCCAGTCCAGGGAGGACCTGGCCTGACAGTTCGGGCTAGACTGTTCCCATTGGGCACAGGGTCAAGACTGATTTGCATATGGCTGGGTTCAAACTGGAATGGCATGGTGAGCAAAAAAACGATGGATCTCTGTACTGGGGTGAATGTACGACATTGCTCTGCATTCTGTCCATCAATTGTTCTTTTTGTATTGGAATTATGTGTCATGGTGTGGAGGGCATTTATGTGGGTTGCTGGAATGTGGCATAGAGTGCATTTATGCGGGGTCTATTAGGTCGTATGGAGTAGAATGTAATTATGTGGAGTGTAATTATGTGGCGCTGAGTGGTAATATGTGGAGTGTAATTATGTTGTGTGGTGTAGAATTGAGTGGCATTCAATTGTGTGGTGTTTGTGAAATTATGTGGGATGGTTTGGAGTAGTATTATGTGGTATGTGTGACGTAGTATTAGATGGTGTGGAATTATGTGGCATGTTGCGAAACTGAATTTATTTTGTGCAATGCTAATAGGTTTTGCATTTGGGAGAGTTAGAGCTATTGGCGTTGTAAATGACAATGCAATTTACCCATGTGTTATAGAGTGAAGTGGATGTATGTGGTGTGGAGTGGAATTATGTGGTTTGGATTAGAATTGTTCGTTGTGGAATTGTGTGGCATGGAAATGTGTGGAGTGGAATTATGTGGCATGGTGTGTAGTGAAATTATGTGGATAGTAATTGTGTGGCTTTGAGTGTACTGGAATTATGTGCCACTGCCACTGTAAAAGGCAAAAGCTATGGTGCGTTTTAGCAAAAGTAAAAGATTCCATGTTACTGCGTTGGATATACTGGAAGGGCTGGGACCGCGTCAGTGGCACGGGAAGTCCTTCTTTAAGTGTACGCTGTAAGGTCAAAAACAAGCTTAGTATTTGTACAGCTGACATCATGCAGTCACATATTTGAAGGTGCTCCCTTCTGTGACAGTGAACAAAAAAGAAGGCTCGGCAAAATAAAGGATCATCCCCTCCTAGGGACTTTTGTGACTTTACTTGCTTTTTCCCCTGTTTGTGTTTGCGAGTTCAGATGCCAGATGCCCAGGCCTCGTCAGCCTCTGAGCAAATATCTCGTTGTACAATAGCACCGTGTTATGTCTGCCTGTGTTGGTGGGTGCGTGAGATGCAATGGCTCCTCTCTGATCTCACTCGCTCTCACAAGGATTGCGGCAGTCTATTTCCCCTAGAAGGCAAACAAAGCCCTGCCGTGTCAGTGTCGCTGGGTTCTACATGATAAGGACTGCAGAGATCCTCCCCGGCCACATTTGGTCAGGGTTGACCTGGCATTCCATGGACGAGGGGGGCTGGATACACTCTATGCATCTGTCCAGCACAAGAGTTTACATTCCAGCTGTCCATGGGGCTGTGTGCTTCATTCAGCCCGTGTGCAGCCATTCACCTCCACATGGGTCCTCGTTTCACCTCGCCTTCGGTCTGCCCTCCCACTCACCAATCCTTCTTAAAGTGCAGTTTTAGCACATGGCACCGGCGACGCACGCACAGGTGTCTCAGTCCCACATGCCACTCTGACTGTCAACGCGCCCTGAAGCGTGTGAAAGGGGGCATTTCGGCGCAATGCAAAGCACGTAACGTACAAAAATACATAACCACAAAACACTAAGTCAAAAAGAGGCTATTTATGCACGGAGAGAACATACAATTTGTAAATAACATGGACTAACACAAAGTGCAGTAAAGTAAACAATTGGTCAAAATAGCAACAATTTCTCAAAAAGAAAAAAATAAATAACAGCATTCACAATACCAATATTGCATGATGCACAGTGAATGCAATTTATTTTCAAAGCATTATTCACTTTAGTTTTGGCAACACAGTTGCTCTTGTATCTAGAATCAGTTCAAAATATTTGAAGAAGCGGTGCTCAGGTGTTGGAAGAGGAAAGGTCAGGGTAAGAAGGGAACAACGTGGATGAGTGAGGGTGACGGACAGGGGAAAGGTGATGTGACATATATACATCAAATTTTCATGGTGAGACCAATCCGGCCTATCATAGGTCAAAAGTTCCAGTTATGACACATAGCATGGATGGACACTGATAATTAATTGATTCCAGTCGTCAGATGCTTGTGCCAATGTAGTGGTCAACTTTTCGACCCCTGGGATATTAAAAGGTAATTCCAGCCTTATACTGGGGTCTTTATCAGGACTGTGTAGACAGGGAGCACCTATTCAGGCATCCAGCACGTTAAATCTGGCTGGGCTGTCAAAGAGAGTGGGCTCAAAAGAGCTCTTCATTCTGGGAATGATGCGGCCACTATGTTATACACAGTCGATCCTCCCGCTTGGAATCCTGTTTGGGAAAAAGGCAGCAGGCCCTTAACGGATGCCCATTTAGCTAACTCTTGAAATAGTATGCTGGCATAGGCTTCCTCTCAATATTCAGCAGTGCAATTAGCCTGAAATTTCTGGGGTCGGTGTTGTCACCCTTCTTAAAAATGAGCTGCAGAAGAGGGCCTCTCCATGGGTCCGGGACATCTTCGTATAGTCTACATTCAGCATACAACAGGGCGTGAACTGAGGCCCAGAACTGCGGATCTTCTCTAAATAATGGCCCAGGTAAGCCGTTTGGTCCAGGGCTCCGTTCTTTCTGATCTTTTTCAGGACCTTGATGACCACCTGGTTGTTCGGTGATGGAAGTTCCATTATTACATCTGTTGTGGCGACGTCTGCTTCCTCTGCTTTATGTGTGGAAGGTGGCTTGTCTGGGGGAGGCTTGTCTGGGAGCCTGGTATAGAGGGTTGTAATATGAGTTATCCATTTTTCTGCTGGAACAGAGTTTCCCCTTTCGCTCCTCCCGTGACGTAAGCTGTTGACACACTGCTAAAATTGTTGGTGTTTGTTCGCTGCTATTAGGTTGAAGATTTTAATACACTCGGCCTCTGGGATTTTTCTCTTGTTCTCCCATACAAGTTGCTTATGCTTCTTTGTTGCCATAGTAATGTATGGAAGGTAACTTGTCTGGGGAGGCTTGCCTGGGAGCACGGTATAGAGGGTCGTAACATGAGTTATCCATTTTTCTGCTGGAACAGAATATTTCCCTTTTGCTCCTCCCTTGGCATAAGGTGTTGACATACTTCCAAAAGTGTTGGTGTTTGTTCGCTTCTATTAGGTTGAAGATTTTAATCTACTCGGCCTCAAGGATTTTTCTCTTGTTCTCCCATACAAGTTGATTCTGCTTCTTTGCTGCTTAAATTAATTCCTGCCTTGAAATGATGGTTTTGATGATGTTGTTTGCCCTCAGTGTTGCCCTTAGTTTCAGAGTGTTGTTTTTTAATCTCTGGCACAAATCCCAGGGTGTAGTTTGATGCCTTTTTGATTTTATTTGGGCTGTTCTCTTGCAGGAGCGCGCACACAACTCCAAAACCAGAGGGGTTAAGCCCTTGATAATGTCCTACTTTTTACACACTATACACCAGGCCTTTTCATTTGCTCTACCATCCCTATATCTTTGCTACAGATACGGGTGACCATTTGATCATGCACAGGAGTTTAAAGTGTTCTTCGCCTTTTGTTTTTCCCAGTACAGGTAATAGTTTGCGGTTTCCACCTGATGAGGTCAGCGGCACCATAAGGTTGGTGTGATCGCTCTCTGCCCTTTGGCACACATCAAAGTTTGCGATGGCTTCACTTAGACCCTGACTCAGGAATACATAATCAATTGTGGCTTGGTTATTGAAGGAGTGAGGATAATTAAGTTAGGGTTTGATCCTTTTTGCTGTAATCGGTGCTGATTCCAGATTGTACGTCTGCAGGAAGGCATTGAATCTCTGAGTTGTTTCACTGGGTCCCCTAATACTTATGCCGTCTTCTCCCAGATAGTGCATATTGAAGTCTCCCAGTAGGATCATTTCTGAACCTATGTGTGTTTATTAGTTTTTCCAGGTGACAAACTTTTCTAGTTTTTCTGGTGCGTTGCTACCATGGGAATTAAAGAAGGCGTTGATGATTAGTATCAACTGGGTTCCTCTAGTGCCTATGAGGTCTTTTAGAATTCCTGCTTGAAGCCTTTCTGATTTATTTATTTCCAATAAGGATAGTCTCACTGAGTGCTTGATGTATATTGATACAACTCAGAGGGTCTCCCAAATAGATGGGTCTTTGTGGCGCGCTTGTAGTATTCAGCGTATTTAAGTAGCAACGCGGGTGTTGGCACCCATGCCTCTTAAAGACAGATAATGTCTCCTTTCTCTAAAAATGCAAGTGTGGCCTCACTCTGTAGAATCTTGGTGAATCCTGCCAGATTCCAGGTCACTATATTGGTTGTTTTTCCCTGCTTTTGCTCTCCATGCCTCCATATGTGTTGTGATAGGGGTGTCTCGGTTTCTCTTGGGCTAGGTTGGCAGCAATCGAGCCCCAGTCATTAGAGTCGGCTGTATAATCTGGAGTAGTGCTCTGGGTGGTAATTACTTTTCAAGCTCCTGCCGGGCCTTCTGGCCAGTGCTAAATATTGAAGTTTGTGTATCACAGATTTGTTTCAGCCCTCCTTGTTCCCATTAGGATCCCTTTCTTTGGGCTATTTTAGGGATTTTTTTTAATATGTGTGGGTATTTTTTCCTCTCCATCGTGTGTACTGAAATCCCCCAGTCAGCAAACTGCGGGTGTAAGGATGGTATTAAAACACTTTCCAGGGCTGATTTTAGTGTGGGGTCCAGACTGCCCCAACCAGACCCTTTGCTGAGGAGTGGAATCGGGTTATATCCAAGCCCATATTGAAGACTCATCCCCCTATGTATGGTGCTCATACCCAGACGCACTAGGAGATCAAAAAAACTTTTGGCCAGGTAAACCTTCGCTCCAATCTCCTACATCACACTCACACTTGGACCTCCAACCATGAACGAGATTAGGGGACAATGAAGAACACTTCTACCTGAATCTCCGTTAAGCACTCCCAATAAGATATTGATAGGGGAAGTGAGGTACAGGGAGACTACGTGATCTGCTAAGGATCATACAGTGTGGTAAAGTGAGAAAGCCAGAATTCAAAGATCTCTTACGACAGAAGACTGAAACTGTGCTGCCAGACCACATACATTTCTCTTTCTATTCTCCTCACATTACTTCACATGATGGGTGGTCTCAAGAGAATTAACAAATTTTGTGTGGTGTGCGTTTTCCAGAAACTTTTTGGGTGAAAGTAGTTTGGCCTGGGGACATTATTCCTTAAGGCACTGCCTCTACGACCACAATATTTGTACCCATAAAGGATTTAAAAAAATCATATTTATTTTTGCCACATCAGTCTCGCTGGCTCGGTCACATAAGCAAACATATTCATCACATTAGTGTCCTTACTAATGCATCTGAATAACCACACTAGAGTTATCTGTGCATTTCCATGACACAGCTCTTTTTTCCTCACTGACAAAATGACTGCGAGATAAAATATGGTAACCAGCCCATTAAGGATAGGGGTGCAGCTATCAATGGTGCACCAAGGCCCAGCGTTGTAAGGGACGCACTGAATCCCCATAGCATGATTGTCTTTTAGTACCCAATAGGTGGGATGAGCCTATCCCCTTGCTTGCATTAGGGCGCATGGCACACTTGCTGTGCCACAGGTTGAGGTGATGGTGGCGACACTGCTCTGGTCGCCATGGACTGCAAAGCAATACCATATTACCAACGTGCACAAGAAGTGCAATACTGCAAAAACTCACTGAATAAAATATTTTCATCAACCACAGCAACGTAGAGTTGCACAGGCACCAAGGCAACACCTTTTTCTGCCACCTAAAGATACTCCAAGTTAGGTGCTTTCACGTTTTGCCACTTAAAAAAAAAAACATAAACATGAAAAGAATGCGTGTTTGCCTGATGCATTCCTGCGTACAAAAGTGATGCGCAACTAAATACCAGGCGCGCTTTTTAAAGTTTAAGGAAGTTACTTGGCCGCCTCTTCCTCAGGAAGAAATGCGTTGGTGGTGCCCTAACATGGTCTTTGAAAACAGGGGGGTGGGGGGGGGGGTAAAGTTTAGGCCTCCAAGTTTTGTAGTGCGCCCTTCCCGACACAGGCTGGTGGGAAGCTGGGGGAGAGGAAAGGAGTGGGCCGGGCTTCAGGCGCAGGCACACCCAGCAAAACCAGCCGGGTCGGGTAACCGCAGCCGCCGCCTGAAGAAGAGCAGGAGAGGGCGGCCAGGAAGGGAGGACAAAAACACACGGCAGATAAGGCAGCCACAATGTCTTGGAGCGGCCTGTTGTCCTTCCTGAAGAGCAAGGAATCGCTGATTTTTAACGCCGTGGTGGCGCTGCTCACCATCGGCAGCCAGCAGCTCTTCTCCTTCTTCGCCTTCAGCTGCCCGTGCCAGGTGGCCAAGAACCTCTACTATGGGCTGGCCTTTATCGGGGTGCCCGCGCTCATCCTCCTCATCGTGGGTTACGTCTTCAACGACCACACGTGGCGGCTGCTGACGGGCACGACGCACACGTCGGCGCCGGTGGAGCAGAGCCGGCGCAGCCGCCTGATGAAGTCCAAGCTGCTTTGCTTCGTCTTCTGCGAAATCACGAGCCGGGCCCTGGTGGCGCCCATCACCTGGCTGGCCGTCACCCTGCTCAACGGCGCCTACTACGTCTGCGCGCTCAGCGAGTTCGCCTTCGTGGACCAGTACGAGTTCTTCCGGAACGTCAGCCGGGCCGAGCGCAGGGAGATCCTGGCCTCCTTCCCATGCCCGCAGTTGGTCCGCCCCAACCTGACCCGAGTGAGAGAGGGGGTGCTCCTGGACCTCCGGTACCAGTCTCAGGTAAGCCGCTTATAGTAATTTATATAGCACTTTTACGAGCGGTAAATAGTAGGTGTTACCATATTCTCTCTTGATGCAACTCCATCACCTGTGTCACCTTCACAAAGTCCTGGATTTTTAAGCACCAGCAGGTTGCATGCTGGGATTTTTCAGCCTAAACGCACAGTGCTTTAAATGGAAATAGAAAAGTGCAGGCACTCACAGCAGATTTACAAGAAAGTGACGCATCTGCATAGATGCGTCAGTTTCATTGTGCCAGTGGCAAATGCCCTTGCGCTGTACTTACAATACAGTGATCCATGGCGCAAGGATTAACAGATGCGTCAGAAATTCTGACGCATCTGTTGGCCCAAAAGTGATGCATTGCTGGAGTTGCTCATGAAAGTGACGCAACTCCAGCAATGCCCCACAACAGATAGGTGAGTCCCATTCAAAAATCCCTGCGTCATTCCTTACGCCTGGTCTGAGCAGGCGTAGGGATTCTTCTGACGCAGTGAAGGCATAGAGTGACGCAGTGAAATGTAAATTTCATTTCACTGCGTCAGTTCTACATGGCTTTTTGCGTGGGAACGCCCACCCTGCATACATCATACCTGGTGCAGGGCTTTACAACGTGACGCATCTCCCTAGATGCGTCACGTTGTAAATTGGCTGCATTGTTTGCGCCGCCGTTGCTTTAAAAAAAGTGACACAATAGCAGCGCAAGGGGCTTGTAAATCTGCCCCTCAGTCTATTGAGTACCTGTATTGCAGCAGTGCAGGTACTCTCCCTCTAACCGGAGAGTAGCTACCTGCACACACAGGGGCTTATTTAGGAGCCCCTTGCGCCGAAGGTACGTCACTTTTTCCCATATTAAAAGTGATGTACCGGCGACGCAAGGGGCTTGTAAATAAGTGTTAAAAGCACAAGATTCAGAAAGCGACGTGGTTGCCAAACCGCTAGGATTAGTTTAAAGTGAGACTTGTGGTCACATGGAACGTATGCCAATTTACCGGTGCTCAGTGTACAGACCTTAGAATGATGGAAGGCTGAGTTGACCTTGCTTCGGACTCATGATCTGCTGCAGATCAACGCTTATGTCAGCAGCGAGCGTTAATTCACTGAGCCATCCAGCCGGCTTGTGTCTGCGAAATCAGCAGGTCTGCAAGGTGCCAGGTTCCCGTGCCTGGTGCCAGTAACGCACCCAGTCCTATATTTGTATTTTGGTGCATGTAGTGTTGCTCTGATTAGCGGATTAGGGACGGCATTCAGAACTGCACGTATCAGAACGCGACCCAGGCCTCAATGAGCTAATAGTTGACATGGGTCTACCATCTCATAAAGCAGCATTCAGAATTCTGTTGTATTGTATGGTAAGTTCAATGAGTAAAACAGTACGTCGTCTGTCTTTTTGATTTATATGTTTTGCTTGCGTAAAACATTCACAGTACCACTAAAGGCTGGTTAAGAGGGCAGAGGACATATCGAGAGTGTGTTTGAGGGACTGATGAGAGAGAGCAGGAGACACTAACAATTCCTGGAGAGAGTTAAAAGGAAAGCGACTGAAAGGAAGACGGAACAGTTGTAAAACTTAAGGGGACAGAAGCGATTGAGAGAGAGGCATTTGGCAAATAGAGAAGTTTATGGTTGCGTCAGAGGGGAATGGAAGGGTGAGGGAGTCTCGACTGCTTGGGTTGTGTTCAAAAGGGGAGCTTGCTGGCAACTTATACCAGAGCAAAGCTTTTGTATTCACCCACCTTTTGTGTGTTAGATAAAACGAGCCTTCCTAGAGAAATCCCATTGTACTGAACAATGTGCATTCAGCCATCTTTCTCTGAGGGCCAGCGGGTGTCAGGACCCTAAGTTTAAGAGAAAAGGTCAACAGGGTTGGGAGATGTCCGTGACACTTAGGTTAAAGTTGCAAGGAGAAACTGATTATGTGCCTCACATTACTACAGATCCTCGTGTGTGTAATGAAAAGGTTTCTTCGTCATGCCTTTTATAGACCGAAGCTGGGTGTGCACACATTACCTCCTCGTTACGCCCCCCCCCTCCACAATTAATTACAATAGCGAGGACGCGGCGCCTCACAGACACTCCCAGATCCCTTCCAAAACGCTGACCCCCCCTTCCGATCTCCTGTTTTAGTTGACACTAGGGTGACCAACGGGCATGGGTGCAAATTCAGGACGGTCAGTGTAAAAACTCAGGACAAGGGGGCAAAATTCAGGACAAAAATTCAGGACAGAAGGTAAAAATTCAGGACAAAAATTTGGGACAAAACATACATTTTACACTCGTATCAGAGGAGGGCGCACAATAGTATCTAAGTAAATAGACAACCAAAATAAGTACAAGTCAAAATAAGTTTATATAAGGTTGAGACAATCGTGCACTTCACAGTTTTTAGGTCGAGCCTCGAGTAGCGCACAAGCGCTGCTAGGCGAAGACTTTAATTAAGGGAGTTTCAGAAGCAGTCCAAACGCTTGTGCGTCGTGGCTGGCCTTTTTGGGATGGTTATGCGCGGCAGACATGTGTTTCCAATTATCGTGACCAGACGCGTGCGCGAAAATTGTAAACACATGCCGGCAAAAGGCCATGACGCACGAGCGTCTGGTCAGCTGAGCAGGCTGCCGCGCTCGCTCGCCCTCGCCCCCGCTCTCATGCACTTTTGTTATTGTCAGCGTGGTCATGCTTGCTTTCAGTTTCATTTTTCGCGCGCATTGCACGTTTCACTTTAACAAGCTCCATATCTTCTTGTTCTGTTTGCTTGGACACCACTTTTCCCCCCCCGCAGTTTTAATTCATTCACTCAGAAACAAGGAATGTATTTATTTTTATTATACTTGTTTTTCACATTCGCGGCACGCGCGCTTACCTTCAGCCATGTTAAGCTAAAGCGCGGGTGCCGCGATTGTTGAAAAAGTAAAAAATAGATGTTTTTCTATTTGTTTACTTTTGCTACAATCGCGGCACCCGCGCTTACTTTAACATAGTTGGAGGTAAAGCGCGAGTGCCGCGATTGTTGAAAAAGGAAAGAAATAGAAAAAAATCTATTTGTTTACTTTTTCAACAATCGCAGCACCGCGCTTTACCTTTAACCATGTTAAAGTAAAGCGCGGAGTGCCCGACCCCGTGCCTCCTACTGCCCGGGTTGTGCTTTTTTCACACCCTTTTCCCAGGCTCCAGTAACGGCCGGACCCAGCGCTCCTCCTCACCCGTGGAAGAGTTAACTCCTGTGCGGGGGCGACGGTGAGTGTCCGCAGCTCAGATCCGGCAGCTGAGCGTAAACTTGGTGAGAGTGTGGACAGAGGGCCCTGAGGTTTAGAGTCCTTCATACCGGTACCTGCTCCTCACTCTGTCCAGCTATGGTGCTCAAACTAATCATCGGTATCTCTCACCATCGTTCACCTCTGACTGCTTTTCACGTTTCTAAAGACATGATGTATAGGTGCCCTGAAGACATGGGAGCATGGATGTTGGCTGCAGGTAATGTTTCTAGTAACATTAAGAACAAGCATTGGCATAGCCAATAGGTCTCGCCTTGGGGACCTTAAAGTGTTTAGCCATGCAACTGTTGATGTTGTTGCACCAAGGATATTGTGCTGCATAACTAAATACTTATAAGGTCCCAAAAGCGAGACCTATTGGCTATGCCAATGCTTGTTCAGTATGCGCGCAGCTTTGCAAAGCAACATCAGGCCCTTTCTGCAATCAAGATTTGTGCAGGAGAGGGGACACCACATGCTGTCACTATAATAGGGCCCATTGTCATTCTATCTGTGATAATCGTCTGCAGTCTCAGAATGACAATGGGCCAGTCCACAGTCTTTGCGAGGTCCGGGAGGGGCTGCTGCAGGGAGCCTCAGTCTACAGATTAAAAGATAAGTGCGAGAGGCCCCGAGTGGAAACTTTTAAACTCATGGGGCCTGCAGCATACCTTCCTGAAATTTCCCAATTTGATTTTAGTAGGATGTCTGTAAGGCGTCCGTAATTTGGGGACCCCAAATTACAGACGCCTTACAGACATCCTACTAAAATAACGGACGGTCTGTGAAATCTACCGACTGTTGGTCACCCTAGTTGACACAGCAGAGAGGGAGGAGTTAAGAAATTAAGGTGAAAACGTACTGGAAGTAATGCAATTACCAGTAAGTAATTGAAGCATTTCACTGAAGCAACCACTTGGGTAGAATATGCAATATTGGGAGGTTCCTCCTGCGTCGAATGTAGCAGTTAAATTGGGTAACTACTTTTCTGTACCTGGCCTCTGTGCAACGCCTGAACTTTCTAAATGTAGACCAGGAGGCACTGTGACGTCTTCTCATCCAGTACCGGAGCATCGTTTTCCACGTCAGAGCGCCTGTGATATTCTCAGGCACCCAGGGGCACCTCCCCCCACTCCAGAGGTCACAAGGCACCCTTTGGTGCAAAGCACACTCGTTTTTGGTAGAAAACATTATTTTTTTAATGTTTTGATTGAAGTCTTAAATATTCTATTGTTTCGATGAAAACTGAATGGTTTCGAGCAGCATTTTTTGGCCATTAACTTATTTAGCAAACAGCACTTCCTTCTCATCGATAGGTGAAGTCCAGCCAGTAAGGTATCTCTGTAACACTTATTTGTGTGGTCTGCCCCTTATCATGGCTATTGTACTGACATTTTCTACTCATTGCACCCTTTTGATACTGGGATGCAGGCACTCATTACTTTTGTGATAAACAAAGTTAAACCAATCAAAAAGGTAAAATTCTCGGTGGTGTTGGGGGAGGGGAGAGTGGGTAGTTATTTGCTCGCTCATCTAGTAGCTGAGTTTTGTTGAACTCATCTATAGCTTTATTATGGATCCGCTTCCCTCCGGTATCTCGTGCATCCACGAACATTCCTTAGTTCACAAATAAGCACATGACCATCAGGAGTTTTATTTTTATTTTTTAGCCGTACAACCGATGGTTGTTAAATCTGCCTTTGAACTAAGGCACGAGCTGGTGGGCCAGTCTTCACAGTTGATCTTTAAGTAGGCGCAACAAATGAATGTGTTCTTCGCTTGACGCCTGTAATTAGCGTTTTTTATCTCACAAGCTGCTTGAATCTGCAGATGTCAAGCTCTTAGCTCTGCTGTGTTCACTGTGCCCCGTAGGGTAACTGATGCTTAGCGGCCTGTTACAAAGGAAGAGTTTTAGTATTCGAGGAATCTGTGATTCGTCATTTCAGATATGACTTTCAGATGGCATATTATAAACTATTCATTAGTACCGCATAATAGTAAGGTTGCTATGCTTTCTTCACTGTTACTGATTTCCAATTTTAAGTCCGACAAAAATATCGACTTGTCAAATTTAGTGACTAAAATATCGATTATCACTACACCATGAAGGCAAGTCTTTATTTTCTATTATTTACCCCACATCTACTTACTTTGAATATATATATATATATATATATATATATATATGTGTGTATATATATATATGTGTGTGTATATATATATGTGTGTGTATATATATATTTGTGTGTATATATATATTTGTGTGTGTATATATATATTTGTGTGTGTATATATATGTATGTGTGTGTATATATATGTGTGTGTATATATATATTTGTGTGTGTATATATATGTATGTGTGTGTATATATATGTGTGTGTGTGTGTATATATATATATATATATATATATATATATATATGTTACATATTTTGGTGGTTTTTTATTGCACAAAATATAGTGCCATAAAAGCCATTATATAATGGGGACCTATGAAATATAGAAAATATTTCACAGTTGCCTTTGTAATAAGTATTCATACTCATAATGACAGCCCCAAACCACTGTGCAGTTCTATTACATTACCAGGGATTCTAGGCTTATTTGGCAGGGAAGAACAAACTATGTTGCAAGTTTATCTAAATTATGCAGCAAAAAATACAGATTATGCAGCATATTCTCTGACAGTATTCTTTTCATTCATTTTAGCTAGAAACAACATTTTTTGTGAAATCTGCACATTTTGCAGATTATGTACAAATGCATTAAATGTATGATTCTGCAGTCAGAGTAAATCACACAATCTCATAAATCTTGCCATCTGCCACTTTTTTTTCAACATTTTATCCAAGAAAGGTAATCGACATCTAGACATTATAATTCCAATCAGTTTCCATTGTTAGTTGCATTTTGAACAGCTTGTTCACACTATCGACCCCAAAATAAACATGCAATATAAAAAATACATAACTGGTACCAGGTGTAATATGGTCTTATATTGCCATCTTGGGATTCTGGTGACCTTTACAAACCACTTGGCCTTTGCCCTTGTGGTTTATGGTGTGACCAGAACTTATACATATCCTCATCATGAAGGTAAATATATGTAGCGCAGACACCGGTGAGGCCTCGGGACGGGACGGGTGGCAGGCCCACGCCCCACCCCCCTCATTTTTGTTGGCTGGGGGGGAGTGGGATTGGAGTCAAGGACTTTCCTCGCACCCACCCTTGCTGTCCCATTGAGAGCGCAGTCTCCAGCAGCACAACTGGTGGGCTGGAGTGGGACTTCACCTCTCCCTTATTTCACCCTCCAACTCCGCCTCCCACAGACTGAGCACCCGGCGATGAGGCCCAGCAGCGAGGGAGGGGCAACTGGGAGTAGTTTTGAGGCCTACCAGTTGGTTTGCAATACTCCCATGACGCTGCCAGTGTCCACAATACAGAACCCTGTCAGACAATCACTAATGGGAGATTAAAGGCAGAGGGATGACTCTTGGCTGACCCCCCCTCTAAACTTGTCCCAGCCAACAGCTACCCGCGGCCATCGCAAGGTGCCAGGCCTCTCTGTAGGGCCAAACGTGGACTAACTTTTCATGCCCCTATGGACGGTGCAATCTGGCGGTCTCAGATACCCTCTCTTCAGAAGGCGTACAACACACTATACCCCCTGTGCCGGACAAACTGAATACAGTCCTGGCAGCGATAGAAAGCTTCTTTGTCTCTATGGAGGCAAAGTTGTGCTTCCTCATGGTCGAGATGGGGTTCCTACGGGATGATCACTGCAAACTGGCGGACAGTGAGACGGAGGGTGAGAAGGCGTTGGCCTCGCTACAGCCACAAATGGCGGAACATCAACACTCCATCCAGGATTTGCAGAGGATGAGCCAGGTCCCTGAGGAACAGGTTGATGATGAGGAGGGCCCCTCCAGAAAGAGCAGCATTCGGGTTTTAGGGTTGCCTGAATGCATCGAGGGCCGTGATCCCATCTGGTTTTTGGAGAACTGTTTTTGAACATCTGTTGAACCAGCCGATCTCACTCCCTTGTACTCCTTGGAGAGAGCCCATCGAGTTCCGGCACGATGGCCCCCACAAGGTCTCCACCGTGTCTGATGCTTGCAAAACTCCTTCACTTCAAAGACATGGACGCCTTGCTGCAGGCTGCCAGGGTGAAGGGGCTATTGAGAATCGAAGACAAGACTGTCATGCACTATCCAGATTGTAACAGGCTGTACAACGGCAGGGAGCCACCTTCTTGGGGGTAAAAAAGCAGCTGAGACAATTAAACGTCCAATACTTTCCGCTGTTTTTCACCCGCCTTAAGTTGCTAGCTGATGGCACCTCAATTTTCTTCTCCGACCCTAGAGAGGCTTGGGACTGGGAAGACAAATACCCCACCGCCACCCATGAAGACACAAGGGTGGCAGCTCGCCAACTGCCTCGCCCTCAGCACAAGGGAAGAACAGAAGGGCAGAGGGGTCCTCCCTCAGCTGTTTCCACACCCCCAAAGGCCCCGGCTCTTGAGGAAATCATTGCAGACAGACTTCAAGCTTCAGCGTCCCTCCGATACGAAGCAGGGACCACAGACTGGGAGGGAGGACAGCATATCTTCACCACAGAGGAAGACTGATTCCTCTCATGGCCCCCTTTGTGACTCCCAGACCCCCTCCCACTGGTGACCCCGCAAACTGCAGAAGACCTGGTATGACTGTCCCTACCCATCAAATGAGAACCGCTGTGTAGAGCCCCCCCCCCCCCCAAATAAGTTTTTCCCCTCCCCTGCGCGAGTTGCCACGCTCCAATTTCCTTACAGGGGAAGGACCATGGCTGGGCTTCGGGGCCCAAAGCCAGTGCCTCCTTTCACCCAGACACATCTAGGCACAATTGCACGCCTTGCGGCGCCCAGCCTCCCACAAGGTTGTGTTTACACTTGGCGTTCTCACACGACAAAATAGTTAATTGCCCCACTGCCACGTCTCTTCATTGCTATTCGCTCATCGCTTTCGCTGCCAGGTTTGTGCGTACCACAAAAGTTGTTCTCCCCGGTTGCCACACCTTTGAATAAATACCCTGCACTTGTACCTGGGCCAGGTTACTAAATGCAGACTGCGTCGGAGACCAGCGCAACCACCATTGAAAAGGCTGCGGTAAGCCCCACATGCACGCACAGGAGCTCAGTCCGGCTCTTTTTTTTATTACCCCTTCCATGGCTACGCATGCACTCACTAGATTCCTCACCCTCAATGTACTAGGCATGCATACAGCTCGAAAACAATATGCAGTATATGCATACCTTAGGCGCCAGCACGCCCATATAATCTTCCTACAGGAGATCCACACCATAACACCAGAACTAAAATGTCTACAAAGGCGCTGGAGGGGGACGACACATGCCACCACCTACTCAGCATATGCCCAGGGTTTGATGGTCTGGATTTGACCGGATGTACCTTTTTAGGTCCTGGGCATGACCATAGACTGGGAGGGACGTTTTGTGCCCGTGGAGGGCCAGTTGGATGGCTCCAGAATCCTATTGGGCAGCATTTGCGCCTCAAACCCAGACCAGGGCTCCTTCTGAGACACACTGTCTGGGATCCTGGCATCAAAAAATGCACATCTGATGGATCCTGGGGGAGAATACAATTTTGTGTTAGACCTCCACCTGGACCGGTCCCACCCACCTCTTTCTCGCTCTCCACCACACACACACACACACTCGGAACGCTTTGCCAATTGGGTCAAACATTGTACATTTGCAGATTATTGGAGGGCAAAACATCCCAATGACCGGGTTTACTTGTTTTACTCTGCACTCCACTCTTTATATGTATGCTTAGACCACATTCTCTGCTCCCAGGCCCTCTTGAGCGAGGTTCACCGGACAGAATATCTCGGACCACTATGCTCAAAGCAGTTGATGTGCAGTGGAGTGCACTTCCCCCAAGCCCCTGACACCAACATGGTCTCCCTGCAAAAACCAGACAGAGACCCCACCCTGTTAGCCTCCTATGGGCCGATAGCCATCCTTGGAACTGACTTGAAAATATTTGTTAAGGTTCTAGCGGCCAGATACGCACAGGTCCTCTCCACACTAATACACCCTGACCAGAACGGCTTTGTGCCCGGTTGGAGTACCTCCCAAAACATGACGGGTCTCTTCTACCTACAGGATCATGCCCCAGCTCGGTATCCCAAAGCGGCGTGCCTCGTCCTGTATCTTGAGAAGGTGTTCGATATGTTGATGTGGGAGTGCCTGTTCCAAGTGCTGGCCTTCATGGGGGTGGGCACCCGTCTTCTGCAGTACACGAAACTGCTCTACACAAAGCCCAGTTCCAGAGTGCGACTTGGAAGGCTCATTTCACCGGCCTTCTCGGTGGGCAGGGGGAACAGACGGGGTTGCCCCTTATTCCCCCTCTGTTCATGATAGCGATGGAGCCGCTCCCTGTTAGTCTCCATTGGGAGGGACGATAATGGGACATCCCCCTAGTCGATGGGCTACATGCGGTGTCCTTATACGTGGACAACTTGCTGCTCTGCCTCCCTGACATACGCACGGATCTCTCCCCCGTATGCCATGTTCCATGAATTTGCCAATGTAGTGGGTCTCCACGTTAACTGGGCTAAATCTGTTAAGCTCAGGAATCCCACTTGAGAGGTGACACTAGGCAGGGCTGCACTTAGTTTGCGAGGTACCAAAGTCCAGTACCTTGGAATACACCTATACCACTCAGCAGCAGATCTCTTCGACAGGAACCTGGGACGAACCCTGTCATCGTTGCGACCCTGGGTAAGTTTCTGGAAGCAGCTCCAACTAGCGGTAACGGGAAAACTAGCCCTGTCAAAGATGGTTATCCTTCCCCCAACTCCTGTACTATTTTACGCGCCTTCCCCTAGTGCTTCCCCGCTCCCTCTTCTAAGCCCTGGACATTCTATTGAGAAACTGCTCTGGGGAGATAGGCACCACCGCATCGCATTGGCAAAGCTGCAGCTGCCAATAGGGATGGGGGGGGGGGGTGGGGGGGTGAGCACCCGTTCTTATGAGGCATATTATTTGGCTGTCCAATCGTAGCGGGTATCCCACTGTCTGGTAGGACGGAACTTGGGTGAGACTGGCCAGGAGTCTCGCACCCTCACGGCAACCGTGGCCCATAGCCTACTGTTTTCAAGACACACTTATCCATCACGGTGATGTATGGTCAGGGTATATTTCCTTACGTGTCACGTTACACCATATACACCCTCGCTCCCACTGGAAGGCCTTCCGTGCACCCCCAATACGTACTCTGCACCGGAACTACGCCAATGGCATGAGCCCACACTAGACAAGGCGGGGGACTTTTTTACTGAAGGACGACTACTTAGCGTTGACCAACTTGGAGATGACCACGGGATCCCCCCAGGCCAATTCCTCATGTACGGGCAGCTCAGCAACACTCTCCGCACTCTCTGCTCTGTAGCGGACGACGAGCCCCCGACTCACGCGGACCTCCACGCATTGCTTCAGATGGGCACTGGGAGGCATATAGAAGGCACTTAGGGAACAAACCCGGCCTTCACTCTTGACCTTCTGCTCTAGGTGGGAGGATGACATTGGGAGGGTGTTACACGACAAAGAGTGGTAACAGGCTTTAGAAGTCCCTCAATTGCGGTGCATTCTGGTCTTCCAGAATGCACGTTTAAAAAGCATGCAATTCTCTGTCCTACACCAGGCCTACTTAACACCTGACAAACTCAACCGCTACTTCCGCCACACACACCTCTGCTATCACCGGTGTTGTTCGGCATCCACCGTCTTATGCCACAGGCTCTGGTCCTGTCCATCCCTTTCCCCCTAAGGGTCTCATATTCATGCGACCCTCCGCAGCATCACATAACTCCCAGATTTGGACACATGGGAGACTGGCTCCCTGGGCATCTTTAAATGCCGGAAACAACACAAGGTGCGGACCCGCTTCGCCAGCTTAGCCCTCCTGTTGGCGAAGAGAACTCTGACAATGCATTTGAGGGTGCCATTGTCGTAACTGGGGATGAGCAGAGGGCTAGGCCCTCAAATACAAGGAGGCTTAGCAACTATGCAAAGTCCCTGACTCCAACTCCTAGGACACAGTACTGGATCAGTTTCGCCAACTAGCCCCCTCTCCTGCCTTACTTCGGGTCCCGGGGACCCTTTACCTAGCTCCTGGGGACCTCAGCCACAGAACCCCAGTTCGATCAACAACCGCTTGAGGCTCCAACCGCACCGCGCCACTTGTTGCCATAAGACACTCTTCCTGGATTTACCCAGCGTTAAGAGTGCACTAGACACACTGAAATAGAAGAGCACACATGCCTTAAGCGCTATTGTCGCACCCCGGGGCGGTCAGGTACTCGGCACAAACCGCTACTTGCTGCTGTTGTCGCACTATTGGTGTGTCCCTATGTACTTGCTGATGAACTTATGATGTACCTATAATTTTGTGACCTTATACTTATTCTTTGGAAAATTTAATAAAACCAGGTTTTAAAAAAACGAAGGTAAATATATGTGGAGTTAAGAATAGTAAATTTATACTTACCGATATATTCTTTCTTGACAAAATTGTTGTAGTCAATGTTTTGGCCACCATGTTTTGGCAGGTCAATATTATAATGTCAGTGTTTTGGTAGAATACAATTCTTAAGACGGCTTGCTGGTCAGACTCCATCCGATTATTCAATCTCTTTCTTTACTGTAAGATCATTTTTAACATTGGTGCAAGTTCCCCAAAAAATGCATTGAATGTAATAAAAAGTAGTCAGTTCAAGTACATACAATGTCGACTTGTCCTGTTAAAGAAGTATGGAAAAGAGCTGTAATTTAAACAGGACATCAACAAAATATTGTTGAAAACCAAAGCTCCTAAGTAACACTGTGTGGGGTTCTGGAATGGAATGGTGAACGTTGGGGATGTGGGATTCTGCTGGCGGCAGTTGCTGCCTGGTGGTCATGGCTGACGGTCAATAAAGGACTTACCTGCATAACCGCTGGCTCTGTACGTCCTTTCACACTGCAAGAACCAAAACCATAGTGCAATACAGGAGTAGCACAAATCAAATATTACAGTAATCAGTCATGTAGATATGTCCATGTCAAAACCCCTTTGAAAGGGCACGCAGGAATTACTGAGCCCACCTGCAGGGTTGTGGCCTTTTATTCCTTCTGTCCCGGGTCGCAACTTACTATGGGCATTGAGTTGAGTAACTGGGCCAGGTCAAGCAGTCCAAGTCACTTTAGGGGGATGCAGGCACAAGGTATGCATAAGCTCATAGCTCAAAATACCCACAGTGACCGCAATAAGTTGATTGTCCAGTCCACCACTTACTTTACGTAGTAAAGCTATATTTATTATACATGCAAACTGAACATAATAAATAAACTACACAGTGGTCTCTCAAGCCTAGCTCCCTAGTGCTGAACAGGGCCGCTTACCACCACGGGTCCACTCTTACCCCCCCCCCCCTTCTCTCCTCCATGCTAAACACTGCATTTTTGACAGATTTTAGGCAGTGACTCAGGAAGTGACCCCAGGTGTGCGTATGCATCAAAGTCTGGCTTTGACCTTGAAAGCTCAGCTCCCCGGGTGGTTAACCACTGAGCTTATACAAGTCTGCTTCAGTCTTACCCAACCGCACCCTTCAGAAGTGCTCTGTTGCAGGGGAGGGGGGCGTCTCCCATGCGTTCCAACAATGAGCAGCCTGCACCACGTCCTCCCGTGGTTGGGGAGGTCAGCACTCTGAGGTGGTCTGAGTAGACGACAGCTTCCGGGTGCAGTGGCTTCTTCATGGTTCTCGCCAGTAAGGTGGTGAAGCAGCAGTGATGCTTCCGACATTGCTCGTGTGTCCCTTTGCTAGTTGTGGGGAATCTTCAGACATGGGTGACAGCCCGAATGTTCCTAATAGCTCCCTGCTGGTGTCCAGGGGTCTTGGGCGATGGTTCCAATTAGGTCAGTTATCCTGGGTGAATGCTCTAACAGTCTCAGTGGCTCCCTCCTGGCATTAGGGGTCACAGACACTGTCAATAGCCCCAATAGTCTAAGTTGCAATGGATGACAGACCCAACAGTCTCATTGGCAAGAGGCAATGGGTCAAACAGTCTCAGTGGCAATGAACGACAGCCCCAACAGTCTCATTGGTAAGATGCAATGGCCCAAACAGTCTCAGTGGCAATGGGCAACTGCCACAACAGTCTCAGTGCCCCACTCCTGGCAGATGAGGGCCACAGACATAGGCAAAGGCCCCAATGAAATCAGTGACACCAGGCAGTGGCCCGCAATTTCATTGCAGGCCCTGACGTGGGTTACAGCCTTCTGTCAGAGATTGGACAGCTCTTTCCCAGCATCGGTCCTGACTGGACCAGATGTCTCACACTCTGCTCACCGGGATCCACTCACCAGGATCCGCTCTGGGACTCGCACACTCCAGGCTCTTTCCTCCTCCTCACAGAACACACTGGTCTAGGTAGGCAGGCAGAAGGTTGTTGTCCCAGGCACATGGCAAGTGCTGTTGGTGTTCTGGGTGATGTTCACTCTGCCAGCGTGGAGACTGGCAGACCTTGGTTCCCAGTTCTGGTTGCAGCAGCTCAAAGTCTTTGCAACCTCCTTTTGCTTGATGAACAGTGCTGTTAAACAGAGTGTGGAACCACCTTTGTAGCCCATGAAGTTCTGTAATTTACATAGCATGCCCAAGGCTTTCAGCATGGCCTCTCTTGGGAAGAAGCCTTAGTCACATGTGTGATTTAATGTCTGAACCTTTGAAATTCAGGTTGAGGGTGTCAGCTTCTCCTCTGCCCTTTGTTAAAGGAACACTCTGCCTCAGTAGGAGTGGCTCCAATCTGATTGACCCATAACACAGGCTAAAGGTGTAACCAAGAGTCACACCTGGCTGTCAACCTACACTGAAGTATGCCCCATAAAGGTTGAAAGGTAAATCTTCAATTAACAAATTTCATTTGATCAGCCTGCATTGTTCTGTACCACATTCACTTGACCCATGTGCCTAATGTACCACATAATCACAAATTTGTGTTTGGATGACTGCAATTATTCTCCAAGCAACTGTATTACGAAGTCCATTTTCAAAAATGTTATAAAAATTACTGAGGCATCAGATCACCCGCTTAAGTTTATCACTCTTAGTCCTGAAAAAGCTCTTGGCCTGCAAGCCACTTCATAGGGTGAAACGTGTCGGCTGATCAAATGAGAGTTGTTAATTAAAGATTGAGATTTCACAAATATTATTAAAAATGTGTGTGTGTGTTCGTTCCCACCCCAGCATTCAAGAATAACTTCAATCCACAACTCCTGTGCGGCAGTTGCAATCCGCACCTCCAGAAGCTTCTTCAGGCTCTGGGATTCCAAAATGCAACCCACAGACCTCCATGTTATGTACCAGACACTCACTTGTATCCCATCATGCACACACAAGTTTCACATGCTGTCCAGCACTACACGCTATCCATGCAGGCCTGATTACTACTGAACACAAACTGTGAATGTGTTTGTGTCACGTAACTCCAGGTAGAGGCAGTAGCCCTCTTCCATCACAAGGGTAGTATTTGGTGTGCCCCACCTGGTGTAAGCAAACCACATTACTGTGAGACAGGCCTAGATCATGGTACTTAATGCATGATCCATGTTCACCCATGACCAAATATCAGTGCTAGGGGTCCAGGTAACTATGCAGCTGGGACACTCCAGGATGTAGGGGGCTTTTCCGTCCCAAAAGGCCTCTCTGCTGCTTGCTGCAAGAAGAGTACATCTCTGGATAACCGTATTCACTAATGTAATATATATATTCCTGCAAAGCTGAGGCCGCCCTGACAGGGTTGGGGACCCCCTTAACATGGAGAGAGCTTGTGTTCTGGAAACAGAATGGGGGCATGACCTGCCTCCTCCACAAGAGAAAGAAGAGGATTTATCCTAATATAAATGAGTAAGTGGAGGAGAGCAAGGGATGTGAGAGGGGTATTTATACCTCCTTTTGCTGATCTGTGGATGCAGGCGCTGTAGGAGATATTAAATGGATTGTGGCAGCATGGACACAGCAAAAGCACATTGAAAACGTATTTACTTTAACTGCAGATTGCTGCGCTTTCAAATTGACAATGAGCTGAAAATGGAACATATCAAGCACTGCAATCTGAATCCATATGTTACCAGATTTTTAATGTGCATTCTGGGAAATGTATGATCTATAGACTACAAAACTACTGAGTAGTCTGCCTTTAAAGGGCACGTGGTCACTTTACTCCATAAATGCTGCTCACCTGTGATCAGGGCTTATGTGGAAGCCGAAACACACAAGGATAAAGCATGCTGCTGCTGCCTTTTAGATGTTGAATTAAAGCGCTTCTGCAAATTTCTTTGCCTATATATATATATATATATATATATTATGATAATGGTTATTTGATCGTATGTATATTCATTAGCATTTTGGTATGCATATAGTTCATATTCGTTTTTTATTTTTCATCTGAGGATTCTTAATTCAGCATATTTTAATGCCCTTTTTCTGTGTCCTCCAAGTAGGAACATTATCTCATGCCTTTCTAGTTCTAGGTTTTAATAGCTCAGCTGTCAAACAGAGCTATTGATAACAATATATATCCTTTCCGAGCTATTAAAGTCACCATCGATTATTTTGATTCCCTGGTTTAGAGCATTAAAAGAGCTATTGGGGAGGATTGGGATGGAGGGGTACTGGTCTGACCCAGACAGCATGGTAAATGTATCCAGAATGAAGTTGAAGGAAAGATTCTGGGAAGCAACATTAATACAAGTACTGACAAAAGCAGAGGGCCGCTTGTCTATTGAATTTTGTACATTTAAATGCATCCCCTGTTTTGAGGACACAATGGACTAAATCGTCCTCCCTTTGGCTCGGAAACTATTTTATCAGTTTCGGTATAAGACCCTCCCTACAAAACTCTTTTGTAAAAAATGGTGTTGTAAGTGAAGATCTGTGTCCTGCTTGTAATGAAAGGCCTGAATCCATCGTGCACCTGTTATTTTTTTGCTCTAATTATAAATCACTCAGGGAAAAATTGATAATTCCACTCTGCAAATTAGTGGGTCCATGTCACTATTTAGATGTACTACGAATTTTGAGCATGGACACACACAGAGTTGTGGTTTTTGGTTTGTCCAGATATTGGCGTGCACTGTGGATAAAACCAGCAAAATGCATCCTGTGATGGGTCCCGATTCGATCAAAACTGATATGTATTGTAAATTTATTGCACTGAAAGCACTTTATGAAATATTGTTGTATAAAAGGGTTATGTTTCTGGTGCTACCCCCACGCATGCCCCTCCTACTGATGACCTCTATCAAGTGATAGAGAACTGGAAAATTTGAAATTAGCTTCCCTTAGCTGGCTGGGATAGTTAGACTGGGAAGCTGCACTTGTCAGACAGCTTAAAGGGCTTTTTCTCCCTGGGGCCTCAGACACTGCAGCAAGTCATTAGGGTCCTGTATAAGTTTGTCAGGTGAGGGGAGGAAATATATATATTTTTTAGTGTCTATCTACCAGTAGTGTAGCCAGTGTGTCATGGGCTCCAATTCAAGGGAGGGAATAGGCCCCCTGGCTGCTGTTTGATTTATAAAATACAGCAATAATCAGGGGTCAAAAGCCACCTGAGTCCTCTGTGTCCTAGTACCATGGCACCTACTAGACCAATGGAAGCTTCGCCCCTGCTGTCAACCATTAATGTCTGACGCCATTTTTGTTTCAAAGGAGAAAACTTCATCAGCTCGAGAAGGCGATTAAAACTCAAATTGAGAACAATACTGCTACTTTTATTATCTGCTACATACTGACTGGGCATCCTGGGCTCAGCGGGTCCCTGTCCTCCGTTACATTGTTGTATACGAGGCTGCCTTAAGAGCACTCTGTAAAAACCACCATCATTTTGCTACTTGGGCCTCTTTTTTTTTGTTTTTTTAAATCAATTTTGATACCATAAACTTTTTCCCTTAATGGAAGATAGCTTGAGAAGAAGGGTTTATCCAATGCTTCTTAAATGTCATGGTCTAAATTCTAATAAGAGGGAATGTTTACATTGTTCGAGGGAGACAGCCCTAGCTTGAATATACATCCTTAAACTATGAGTCAAAATTGGATGATTTACATAAAGCCCTATCCGGTGAGATTTTATAATCCTATTTTCATTGGAGCCAATTTTTGGAAGATCAATTGACAATTTAAGATCAATTGTTAGCTGATGATGAACACTCCAAAAATTGGGGCCAAGTGCGATGCTGGAAATTAGTTTAGAATCCAGATAACAAACAAAAGCATAATCTAATAAGGATCTAAGTGTACCATGTTACCATAAAAAAAATTTCAGAGGGAAGACATTAAACCTGCCGTTGATTAAGGCTACATTTAATTCCAGTGCCCATTCCAGTAATAAAGGGGCCCGCTTATAACTTCTTCTATTGGAAAGATCTGGATCTGCAAGGTCCCAGAGTGACTCGAGCTCAGAAAAGCTATACCTCTGCTAGAGAGATGAGGATATTTTAGCATGAAAATCCCCTACAAATATCAAAATAGCTTTGGAAACAGATTTTCCACATTCAAATGGCCTTCTGTGAAGTTGATACATCATTCTTAAGATCACAAGTAGGTGAAAAATAAACATTACAAATAAGATATTCCACTAGAGCATCTTGTCTATAACAGAGCAATAAATCATCATCGCAAAGTCCAAAGCAAAAATCAGTCTGGTAGATTGTCATCTTATAACTAATTTCAATAAAATAGAACCCCTTTAGCTGCCCCTTTAAAGAAGGGATAGCAGGAACAGAAAAGACCTTAAAGCCTATCATTTCAATGTCCCAGTAGATCCAAGTTTCCTGCAAACAACCTACCATAAATGAATCAAAGAGAGAAACAGAATTTGAAAAGGCGAAAATAATTTTCCACCGTGCAATGTTCGAACTGCATAGAAACCAAGTGGTTTTCCCACAATCAGGCTGAATTTAAAACCCTAGAGAGCCAAGACCAACAAGCCTCTGCTCCTTTGCTATCCTGTTATGATAGCAAAGATTTTTCATAGACTTCTCTATGTCCATGTTGATGGAAGACCAATACATTTTCAGCCTGCTGTTTAATATGAAGCGGTAGGCATAATGCACCATTGGCTTTTTATCAGAATCTTTTACTATATACGATGGGTTAAGATAATCTACTATTAAATCTACACCTATCTTATAAAAGACTTAAATTTTAACATTTGCTCTATCACTGTGTTTGGAAAGAAAAATATGGTTGATTCTTGATAGGTTTGGCCATCTATACACTTGGAGGAGATATTAACCCAGTCAATGTCACTTGAGGAAATGAGTCTGAGTTCATAAATGTTATAATCAGCTTTAGGATATTTTGTGTATTCAGAGTATAATCCTCCTCAAAGGTGGGGAAAGGTCAGAAAAAATGAGTCCTTCGTTAGATGTGGCCGTATTTCTTGACTCATAGGTGGTAACGGCAAAAACAGCCATTCTATCTGATTCAGACCACAAATGTTTTTAGCAAGAAGGCAACCAGAAGAGGGAGTCTGATCACGTGGTGTAGGCAAGTTCTCTCTGATTTTGCATTTAGTGACTGGCGGAAGTATCTTCTTAATCAAAGATTGCTGGTTCACCCCCTGATTCACCAAATTTGTCAGATTGTGACCCCGTATTTTCCGTAATTGTTAAGAATAATCCTAGCATACTTAATCACACATGCCTACTCTGAGACTAATCTACCTAATTTGCGTAACAGTATTCGTTTATTCTACCTAATGTACATTAACGCTCCCAGCTTTGTAGTTACTCGGGATGGTTTTGGTAACATTAGCCTAAGTTTTATCATGCCAAGCCATGCTAGTTTCCTTGCATACATTACAAAACTGTTCGGTCTGCAATCCTTGTGTGCCGCCCTCCCTAATTCCAGCATCCTTTTATAACTTTGACACCAGTGATTCTCTGTTTTGAGGAAAGAGGCAATTCTTGCACACCTCACATGTTGTTACTTCGCAACACTGACAATGCTTGTTTTTCAGTAGCAGATGGAAAGAAAGCAAATGCAACTCTTTGTGCTTCCTTCCAAGGCAGATCCGTGCCTGGCAAGGTGGTCTTACAGCTGTAATCATTAGCTCTGCAGCTTTCAGAGAACTGAACGTTTCCAGTTTCTGTTTTTTGTTAATGCGCGTAATATCAAAATGCAGTTCAGAATAAAATATGGCAATAGAGCACACATTTTCTTAGCATTGCCATCCAAACAGTTGACTTTCAATGCCCCAAGCTTTTTACACACACTGGAAACATTGTGTTCATGTTCACATACAGTCAGGCCTGGCTTGTATTTAAAATGTGTATCTTTCCCACAAAGCCCTGCCAGGCACAACAGAACCACTGAATATGGGTGTTGTGGGAGATGATGAGTTAAAGCATGTTAAATGGTTGTCCGTTTCCCCACAATTTCCTGTCAGTTGGTCATTCACACTTCCTAGTCTCATTACCTGCCTGCAGACTGAATGGTCAGGTTAGATTTGATGAAGCCTACTTTACAATTTAATTTGTGAATCATTAAAGATTATGTTCAATCTCTGTAAGTAGAGTGAACAGGTCCATTTTACCTGTTTCACTAGAGTTTACCTCTTAGCCCACTCCAGTAAATTTCTGCTATTGTGTGCTTAACTAAACCCTTGACATGCATTGGGTTGTGTGCAGTGCGAGGATGTACGTGTGCCTGAGAAATGATATAGTGCAGGAGAAATAGCGTGAACTGTTCTATGTGTGCGCGAGGATGTAAGTGTGCTTGAGAGATGGACATTGGAGGAAAGAAGACCCAGGCTCTTCGGTGCACTTCAATTGGAACTCTTTGATTCTGAAAGGAGGTCTCTGGTCAGAGGGGCCGGGGCTGGCTGATAGGAGAATCTTAACAAGCAGGGATGGAGCATTTTGATAACCTTTTGAAGCACATATTGTTGAGGATGATATCCTTGGCCTGTGTTTGGGGCTATCAAGATTGGAGACTATCCTCCTGGATAGGCTGCTCTCTGGAGGAAAAGCACAACAAAGAAGTGCGCACTTCAAAGTGAGCAACCCCCACAACACAAACTTCAAATACAGAGACACTAAATCACGTGTGTCTGGAAGTTGATTATAAAATGGGGAGCCTGAGACTCCCATATTGTCAAGCTAAAGCTGTACATCAGTGCGAAGAAGCTCAGTGTGAGTTCTGCCTATTGTGACCAGGACTGGGGACTACGGGTCTGCCAGTCGCCCATGCTTGGGGATGGGACCTCACCCAGGAGGATCAAGGACACTCGCCTGGAGCCTGTAGCACCAATTTCTGCCTGACCCAAGACCAGTGGGCCCTGTGAGGTGAAGGCGATCGATTGGAGAGAGCAAGGTCCAGTGGGGATCCTTTTGTATGGATCCTGGGAGTGAAACTTGAGATTTTGGTCCGTCTGGACCACAGCACCAATCACTGTGCTGTCCGTGGCCACAATTCATGACCCCTTTGTCAGACGGGGGCACGGTGAAGAATAATCGTTATCACCCATGGCACTGTGCTGTGAGAGATGTAGGGCCATTGCCTGATACTGCACTGTGATCCGAAGAGGGCCATCACCTTGTCGGTGCAGCCCGCGACACCTTTATACCAGGTAGGGACAGCGATTAAGAGAGAGGGCCATCGTCCTGCATGTGCTGCTGGGACTCTACCTGCATGCTAGGTAGGAAGGGGCTGTGAAGAAGGAAGAGAGCCGTCACCCTTTGCAACTTAGAAGACCTCACGGGTTGTGACCTGTGGAGAGTGAGAGCAACAAGTTCAACTACCCTATGTATGAGCATTGGAGTTCTGTCCCTGGATCCCAGGAGAGACCTACAGCATCAGAGGAGTTCCAAAGATAGTGGCCACTGCAGCAGCAGCTTTCTGCCATCTGGACCTAACCAGCCTGCTGAGGGGCACCCGGGGACTCTGAACCACAACTCCACAAGAGCAGGTAAGACAGACAAATGGGCTGTCAGGCCTGAGGAACTTGCTCTGAATTGATGCTCTCAGTGCAGGTGCTTGGGAGTCTTACTGAAGAGCCCCCATAGAACTTCTGAGACTTGAACTTTTTAGCCTACCTTGGATATTGCCACACCTAAATGGGGTATAACCTTCAGCTATAAACAGGGAAGTGAGACTGGAAAGCTGACTCTGGTAACACTAGTGGGCTTGCCTCATGAAGGCTGTGTATATTGATTGCAGTGTGTTGTATTGTACTTTGTTTTAGTAGATAAATTCTCAATTTTACATAAAAATAAGTATTTGACTGGACAATCATTTAATGGAGTTGCCGGATGTATTTTGAGCTGTGGGTCTGTGCTCGCCTTACACCTACCTCCTCCCAGAAAAGCCATTGACTGTACAGCATCTGCTACCACTGAAAGTCAAGTGCTGAAGGGGTACTTTGCCCAGTTGCTCAGAGCCCATAATAGGCTGAGCCTTGGGACGTATGGGGTAAAAGGCCTCATCCACCACGGTTGGGCCCAGTAATTCCTGCTTGCCGCATAGCGCTCGGAACAAGATTCTCACAATTATTATGTATGGAGAGTTCAATGTTGCCTGCTGGGTAGTGTGGGCAGTGCCCCACCTATCCATGGCTCACAGAAGCCAGGGTTGCTGCGCCATGAAACCTTGTATAAAAGGAGGCGTGGAAGCATGAAGAGGTATATACTTTATTTGGGATTTTGAAAGTCTGTCTTTTTCCAGGATTTCAGACTTGTAGGGGATGTAGTACTAACACCTCTCTTAATATGCTGTGCTTTGAGGTTGGAAAGGCACTGCCTTATACTGCATTTTACAACATTGGATCTTACGTGATGGCCTGTTCTTGTGAGCCATTTCAGCAATCTGTTAAAAAGGGATTCCTGCCTAATTTTCTAATACACACTCTATTTTTTATAAAGCTATGTGTGTTCATTCAGTCCATGGTTATTTGACCAATACCTTGCAGTTCTGAATCAATATGTAAACTTATCCTTTGGGACATTTGGTGCTAAGGTTTTGGGAAGAGGTTTATGAGCTAGAGACCTACTAAAACTGGACTCTGAATGATAATGCACAAAGCAAAACCTGTAAAAGAAAGAGTATGCTATTGGTTTTTCTTTGACATTTAAACTAATGGATGGACCCATAGGGCATGGTAAAATGTATTTTCTAAGTCCCTTGGTTATTGAACACAGATGTTCAGAGAGTACTATTAGACAGGTCATTATTTACTTATGATAATTCAATATTTCTAACAATATATGAGGGCTGTCCTTGAACACTAGCAATGAAAGATGTTTTACCATCGTCTCTGAAATATTCATAGGACGATAACGAATAGGGAACTTTTCATGTGCACATTATCAAAAAATGTGTACAAAGAAAACACTTGTGACACAATTCACAAAGGTGTATCTACGAGTAGTCACGTCTAGATGTGAATTGCACATGATCATCTAGGGTGGAATTACAAAGTCTTAAATAGTTATCTTGAAATGGTGCATTTTTATAAATACTGAGGGCCAGATTTACAAGCCCCTTGCGCCTCCTTGTGCCGCCATTGCGTCACTTTTTTTGACGGAACGGCGGCGCAAACAATGCGGCCTATTTACAACGTGACGCATCTAGGGAGATGTGTCACGTTGTAAAGCCCTGCGTCACATTATACCTGCGTCAGGTATAATGTATGCAGGGAGGGCGTTCCCACGCAGGAAGGCGTCATAAAAGTGACTCCATGAAATCTACAAGATTTCACTGCGTCACTTCTAGGACGCCACTGCGTCAAAACCTTACGCCTGCTTGAAGCAGGCGTAAGGAGTGACACAGTGTAGTGGGAATAGGCCTCAAAATGCATTGCTGGAGTTGCGTCGTGCTTGCGACACAACTCCAGCAATGCGTGACTTTTGCCCCAACAGATGCGTCAGAATTTCTGACGCATCTGTCAATCCTTGCGCCATAGTGCGCCGTATTGTAAATACGGCGCATCTATTGTGGCGCAAGGGTTTCTCAGGGTGGCGCAGGGAAAGTGACGCATCTGAAATCTGCCCCAGAATCGGCAACGGTTCCCCTGAAAAGAAAGTGATGCAAAAACACGTCAGCCAGCGGCACCTCTGTATCCTCCAAGCTGCGCTCATGGGCGGCTGCACACTGTGTGAGCTTCACTGCACAAGGCGGGGCCTACAGAGCACCAAAACAGAGGGACGTTCTGCTGACAGGAGAAGAGCTGTTTAGGAGCTGTTAACAACGGTGAAGCGTGAAGGGACATGCAAACAAAGGAAACATCCCTCAGTTCGCTGCCCAAGGCAAATTGTTATTCATGCCACAGCCTCCTTACCTTGGTTGGGTAAGGCGTGGCTCTCCCTCCCCACCACAGCTCTTTGATGCTAGAGAAAAACAAAGGGGCATGATGTTTCTGAAACTGCAGCACAATTTCATAGGATTCACACGGATTGCCAGTGTGAAAGCAAGGAGCAGGTGTGTCCGGTTAATGCTATATTTAAAATGAAAGCGTGTCAACAAACAAGTTGTGTCCGTAAAACTAGATGCATCAATCATGTGTGCTGTTTAACAGCTGCATGCAGTGATCGCGTGTCTGGCTACTGAATGAACTTCCAAAAATGCAATCCGAATCTCTTCACTTTAGCACAGGAAAGCAATAAATGTCAAATAAGAAAGTGCAACTCCTCAACTAATTTTCCTGGAAGAGACAGACGGGTATTGAATATTTGAAACTGAGATCTCTGAAGTGAAGTCCTGACATGATTCTTGAGTGAAGGGTGGTTAGGACGGATCCGGGGCATGAATATGTTTTCTAATGTCCCATCATAAGACCTGTAAAGCACATCCTATATAAAACATGAAGCACATGTACATTTGTTTTAGTTTGTGGGTGTGGTGGAGGTCAGCCATAAAATGCTATTTGCATGCATGCATTTGAGAGGCACTATCCCTTGCCACGTGCTCTCTAATTATACAACCTGTATTTCATTCTGAGTCTCTGTTGCTAGGCGAGTGCAATACTTTTATTTAAACGTAGTCCACTTTTAAACATGAGAACAATAATGAAGTTTCAGCTACTTCGATTTTTTTTAAACACAACAAAGTGTCACGTAAATTTTAACCTAAAATACTACAATCCGCAAAAATATGCATGGCCGAGTGCTTTTGTGTTTACAGATCATTGGAGCATTTATAACAGAATTCAAATGGAGGTGGAGTTGCCTGGTCCTCCTTGTTGGCGGGATGCCATGTTTCCCGTCCTGGGCTTTCATTTAATGCATTCTTGGAACTGTAGTCTTATTTTGCTTCAAATCGACTGGTGCACCTGGGTTCGGATTAGAGATGGTCCTTAGAGCAGCTGGAATGCAAGGTCCCTTCTTGACACATATTGAACAGGCACAAAATTCATGGGGTGAACCCTAATTTGTATTTTTTTGTTGCTATGTTGCCACATTTTAATTTTACAGAGTACTGTCTGATTTGGGGGAAACCGAACTCTTTCTGTAGCTAAGACTTTGAGATATTGGCATTCGTCTTGAGGCTCTTTAACCAACATGGCCTTTTGTGATTCTAACTATTGCCCTTCGCCACAGTTTTATCTCACTTGGGCAGTTTATCTCTCCTCAACTAGAGTTGTTATAAGCCGCAGTGATACCCAAATTATGGCCCGGGGGCCGCATGCGGCCCTCCTGACCTTTACATGTGGCCCCCTGGTCAACAGCAGCATCTGTCTGTTGTTACTCGACTCAGAACTACCATTCAACAGATGTTAAATAAATGGGCAAGCATTTATATAAAGGTTAATTGAAGATAAAGAAAGAAAGTATCTAGGGTGTCTTGCACCACTTAACTTTAGGAACACCATTTTTACAGACATGTTGCAGCAAATGTGTAGCAATATGATAAAGTCTCTTTATAATTGAAAAAGTGTATTTCATTAACATGCAGAACCGTTTCACCTTAGTACATCAGCTTATAGTAGTGCATTGAGAATCATATTTTATAAAATGAGAGTTTTAAAACATGAAGTTAGAAACATTCATGCTTCCACCCTGACAGCAATGGCATTAACTTGTAACTGATGTAATTTTGTAACTTTGTGGATCCTTATGTAAAGCGCTCTGATACCTCCGGGTCTAGCCAGCGATATATAAAACTCAAATAAATAAATAAAATGCCAATAGTGAACTAAGTGGCAAGTCAGTTGTTATGTGCACCCTCTGGGTGGCCTAGGTTGCTAATATACATGAACAAAACTATAATTTATTAAATCAAACACAGGAGAAGGTTTGTACAGCACACATCCTGCAGACATGTACTTCGAGGTCCTCTTTCATGTGATAATGAAGAAAAATAAGGGAAATTGAAACAAAACAATTTCCTAGGTTCACAAAATTTTGTCCAATCAGGAAGCTGGGAGTGATCCCAGGTTTTCTGGTTTCACATTGTGAAATTCAGCCACTAGATGTACATGCTTCGCTTTCCCAAAACTCTCCTCGCCCCCCTCACAACCACCAATCTGCTGCAATCAGTGCGGCCCTCTGTCACACCACAGACTAAACTTTTTGGCCCCAGGGAACATTTTTGCGAGTATCCATGTTTTAAGGCATGTGCAAAGTGCCAATTGCACGCCCCCCGCCTTCCAAGGGGCCCCAAGAGACCGCAAACGTTCACTCTATTTCACCTCAGTCTATTTCTCTATATCAACCTTTCTTCCGCTTCCTTGACCACCTCCTACTTGGAGTCATCTGAAGGATTTTTACCGCAGGGCAAGTCATACTTCAACAGTTTTTTATGACCATGTTTCTGAAACTTTAACTATAATTCACCATTACGGCTTGAAGTAGCAGAAAAAGAGTAATAAAATCGACGGCTGTTCCAAACGGGAGCTCACAAAATATTCCTTGTTCGCTTGGGACCCCCATGATCCTTAAGATGTACCTGTTCTCAACCGCTTTTTCTCAAAATGCCTACTTTCCAATGCCATCATCAGCTAAAAGCGGTCAATCAGGTGATTCACCCACTGTTTAACCTCTCATCCTGTGGGATCTTGGTATGGGGCGGTGAGTCTAAGGGTGTTTTCTTGTGGCGCCTTCCCTGTTCTGGCATGGCAGGGCCACATAGGGCCTTTGCCCAGGCACTATGGTGCACTCTGGAGCTCCCTTCATTTATTTTCCCTTCTTCCTTACCCACTTCTGCTTCACCTTTTGTCCTAATGCTTATTTCTATTTTCCTCTACAACACTAAATTCTAACCCCTCCGCTCATTGTTTCATCAGAAACACCCACTCAAATTAGTTGTGCCTTTGCTGATTGTGTTTACAGCATAAACCATTGTTGTAGAGTCTGTGGCTGCCCTTTCATCCTCTCTGCTTAGGTGTGCATCCCATAGAACCACTACTATGGGATCTATGATTTCTTGGGTTGAGCTATCTCTGCTTTGCTTCTGAGTGGACCCCATTGATCCACATACCAGGTCTATGGTTTTTCATGGGTTGCACCGTTTCTGCTTCTCGGTAAGCACTCTAGACCCAGATATAGTTGTCAGAATCTAAAGAATTGGATCAATTCATGGTTCCCTTTGAGAACAATTTCTAAAGGTCTTGCTTTTAGAAAATTAGAGGGAAATGTGCTTTCAATTTACCATTTTAAACAAGTTTTAAATGTATGGAGAGGTGGCAGTTATAGTCTTATTACAAAGTAGTATCATATTTGCTGGTATCACTCATTTGCACTCACAACCATTAATTGTGCGTCCACAGAGAGGTCACTGCTGCACAGAGAAAAAAATAACTACTAGAGGGAACATTGGTGGCACAACCACTTTCAAAGATCGCCAGCCGCTACTGATATCTACGGGATCTTTGTATCACCGAACTCTTGTTGTGGGGTTGCAGTAATGACATTTAGTTAGGAATACTGTTGAATTATGAATAAATAAAGCGAGGACTGTTAATGGAATCAATAAAAAAGAAATGCACATCTGTAAATTTGAGCGTATAGAGGTAAAAATTGTTGTGACCTTAATGTACTAGGAGAGGGTTCTACTGGGTACAGGAAGTTCTCACACACTGGAGCCTGGCTTTTTCCATACAATAAGCCGTTAGGTGAGTGCTTGTGGGAATGCCCGCCCTAGTATGGGTATCGGCTGCCTGGCTCCCTGGTACAAGTGGCAAGCGTCCATCTGTATTGCCATGATATAGTCAGGCAGCTTTGGGACGGTACTGGCATCACTGAGATACTGCTATCAGTGAACCAGGCAACGTGATATCTATCAACATAAAGAACTGAAGAGCATTAAGTGCCTCTCTTTAACCAGGCAGATTATTGTTACTAAAAAAAACCTGGCCATTGAAAAACTCATACAGAATTATGTTTTTTTCTGTTATACATTAATTGGCCAAGATCCCTACCAGTTTCGTAAGTGCAGAAATATGCCTGTCTGTGCTTTTTTTCCCCCGGGAAGAGTTGTCTGCACATGGGGTATCTAGACAGATTAGTGAACCATAACATAACCAGTACTGGTGAGACGTGGTAAGTTTATAGCCGTACTTTACAGCACTTTGCGAATCATGAGTGCAGTGTGATGTGTGCAGTGTTTCACCGTAGGTAATGGGGAAAGGAGCTTACGCAAATAGTTCAAAAATATGCCTAAGATGCCTTTTTCCAACGATGCGAAGTATCTGAATAAACCCGCAACTGGACAACAACGCAAATAACATGAGTGACGCATGTTGTGTGTTCCATGTAAACTCATTTGTCTGTCTCACACACCAATGGGCATGTTTAAGACCCACTGCCCTGACGACCGTCTGTCCCCCTTGATGAGCTCATGAGAAGGCTGAAACACGTCTGCATATATGTTATAGCGTGTGAATCATTATAACCCACTCATATCTCATCTCTCTTTGTAACCTTACCAATAAACTCTCACTACTAAAGAAAATGTGCAGTCCCTTAGGTAATTTTAAATCGCCACTTGAACACCAATTGATCACGAAAGGCACTCCCTACTAAGGTTGTATCGCACCATGGGTAGGAAGTATTACCTAGGGCTCCTGATGATGAAGCACGACGCTTGAATAAATGGGTGAGGATTTTACGAAAAACAAAGGAAATCCCATAGATATCCTTAAAAGGGTCCCTATACTAGCATTGTTTTGGACATAAGCAGTAGCCATGCACTGTTTTGTGTATTTGTTTATTAATGTATTTATTAAATGCAGGGGTACTGCCTACTGCTGAATAAATACATCTCATGAAGGAGGAAGGAAGAGCAATCAAGGCAACCTGTACAGAAACTACACAAACTTTAAAAGGCCCAGATTCCATCTACTCCCGATAGACAGAAGGAAGCCAAATATTGATCAGGGGTTCACTCATTAAGCCCCTCCTCCCAACCCATGTACTTTTGCCTCACTCGCCCCGCGTTGCTCTCGTCTGTCTCTTCTCCTTCCAACTCCCGCCCTCTGTATTGTTCCCCCTACCTGTGCCCGCCTCCTGTCTCACCAGTTGCCCCCCCACTCCTTCCCCGGTGCCTGCTCATCCATGTGCCTCCCATCTGCCCACTCCATGTTGCTCTCTCGCCCTGTGCTTCTATTCCTTACCTCCGACCTCTGTGTTGTTTTCTACCCCCCCCCAAAGCCCTGTGTTGCTTCCCTCCCCTCATCTCGGCCCACCATATCGCCTACTGGCACTTCAATTAAAAATATTGCTTGCATCAAGGACGCACCAACAAAATGGCACAACCACTGTGTCATAGAGTACCTTTTTAAAGTTTATTTCCTTTAGCCGTCCTGCACGACATTGGGGATGCTGCACAGCAAGCGCTATATAAATGTAAACCTTTTCCCTCTTCTATCCCTCTACTATCCTTCTCAATCCAAATAACAGACTAACATATCCACTGCTCAAATCAATTTCATATTTCACTATACTAATTCACCACTAATCCTTTATGGGTTCTGGAGTGGCATGCTACTTGCCGAAAAAGCGCTTTGATGCCTCGTCCGCGGTAGTAAGCGCTATATAAATGCAATTACAATACAATACAATATAATGACTGGAAGCCATTGGCAAACCAAAAGGCACACTCCCCGAGCACCAATCAAGCATCTGTTTATGTGAGGTGTGAGGCGTTTCTGTGAGGTTTTCTGTGTTGTGTAGGACTGTATGCGGGTCTGACAGGTTGGTATGTGTACTTGGGTTGACCTGTGTGATTGTATGTCTGATGATCTGTGAGCAGTGTACCTGTATGTCTGTGTCTGTATGAATATTTGTGTGTCTGTATACAAATGTGGACCATTTTGTGATCTGTAAATTTGTGCACAAATGCTGTGCACGTGCAGTGTGCAAAAACCGACTCCTTAACGCTGACAATGTTTGTTACTTTTTTAACCCCCAACCGAGCCTGCTCACATTAGTGGCAGAACCTAGAATCCCCACCCCCGTGCTTGCATTGGTGTTTATTAGATGTGTCCTCTATTCCGCCTTACCCTCCAGTGCACCGATGCCATCAGTTACCAGTCTCATTTCGATGCTTATTTGTCTTGTTGCCCTAAAAATAATCACAGCCTCGCTTAAATTGTAACAGTGGTGGAAATTAAGAGAAATTAGCAAAAAGTTGTTGGAATAAAAGGTCAAACAACTGCAGAACTTCAGAAAAAGCAAGACGCGAAGTCTGAGGATGCCTCAAGCACCATCACCGGTTTCTAAATCATTTTGAGGTTTAGAAAAACTGCCTGTCTGTGGCTTGGTTAGTGACAGAGCGTGCAGCAAAGAGGAAGCAAAACACAGAAGACTGGCAATTTGTTTAACTGATATTTTGAATGCGGCGACAAGTAGTTTACCCACATAAGGCCTGTTTCTGAGCATCTTTTCTGCAGTACATACTAAAATAAAATATTGTTGCTTGAGAGACAAATTGCATCTGGTGAAGATGCGGCCCAGTAGGTAAGTTGCTGGCTGTGTATTCAGGAAATCAGAGTTCTGATCCTGGCTTTTCTGCTACTCACTGCACATAGTGTAATCTTGGGCATATACCTTTATACTCTGTCTCTCAGTTCCGTGATCTGCCACATTACAACGTGCGTAGACAGGAGGTGCATCACAAAATTGAACACCAAATAAAGAGGTGAGCGTTTCCTTGGCAAGACCCTAGGCATGTGCCTTTGATACTTCTAGCTGAGAAAATGTCACTGCTGTATACTGGAGGCTGTAGCAGTAGAAAACAACTGGAAACTGAATAGAAAAGACAGAAGATGATTTAAAAATCTGCACGGAAGTGAGAAGCAAGAAAAAGCTGACAAGATAATGAACCAGCATTGGCAAAGCCAATAGGTCTTCCATATGTGAGATTTATTGGCTTTGCTAGCGTTTTAACTATTTTGCAAATGGCTGAAAGTAATGTAAAAAGGAGGTATGACACAGCCAGCATTGTACGCGTTGTAGCGCTTTTATTTTATTTTCAGTTATGCTGCACTGAAGCTAGCGCTACCGTATAATATGGCTGTAAAAAATTGACAAAGCCAACAGATCTTGCACAGGCGAGACCTATTGGCTTTGCCAATGCTTGGTATGGAATGCCAAACAGTAAGTTATAAGTATTTATATAGTGTTACAACGGCTGAAGGGTTAATGTTATAGAATGAAGAATGCCCTTGCCAAGGTGTTAGTGTGTCCAGATTCAGAAACATTTTAGGGCCATATAAAAAAAAGGGAAAATGTGCCATATAAATGCACTGAATGTAACATAAGTTGTAGGGTGACTGAAAAATACAATAGATGACACTTTTTATTACAGTGATGCTTTAGGCTATGTGTTACTTACAAAAGAGCCAAAGAAGCACTCCTGACTGCTTTTTGTTTGTAGTAAAATATAGCAATAATGGGTGTTCATTGGGTGTCCTAGACCTTTTGCCCCCTTTGCCACTGCACAGGCTGCACCACCCAAAGTATGGCCCTAGTGCCTGTAAGGTAACTGCACTTGTGACTGCTTGTTTACTAGTAATATATAGCAGTAATCTGTAGTCAGTGGTTTTCTAGAGCTTTAGGCCCCTGTGCCACTGCACCTGCTGCACCATTCAAATCATGGCCCCAGTGCCTGCAAGGTAACTGCACTTGTGACTGCTTGTTTACTAGTAATATATCATTAACAACCACAGGGGCAGCCCTGTACACCTGAACCAGGGGCAATCAGTGTTTAGTCCAAACAACGGTCCAAGGTATTTAAAAAGTTCAATTTGTCACAAACAAATAATAACATTACAAGTGCACATAAAAAGAGTGAAAATCAGAGAAACAGAAGAAAGCCCTTATAAGAAATATTTTTAGAAAAGTATACAAAATGTATTCAATATGTAGATAAAAACAAATTATTAACATTGCGCTCAGGAATATTTGCTGGTACACATAACAATTATTATACAATACAATACCAGACAAGTGGCAAACAGAAAAATTACAAAGAAAAGAAATTTTCAGAACAACACTGAAACGACAAAAACAAAACAATGTGTCCTTCATTAATTGCGCCACAGTTGCGTCGACGGCGTTTCGACCTTTGTCATAATTACATGGTCATCATCAGGACATAAATTTTTGCTGAGCATCCAAGAAAAATTTCAAGTCACACGATGAATGGGTGTGACAGATACCAATAATTTGGCACGTCACCAATGCCTAATGGAAAGTTTTGATACAATGATGCAAAGTTGAAAGTGGTTCATTCATAAAATACTTTTCATAAAATATTTTTGTTACCCCAGTGGCTGCATAAATAAATGACACGATTCACCACGGGCAAGGAGAACCAATCTCCTTTATGTTTCACTCACACGTGGTGGCGAAGAACGTCCCCACTTGGCTTCCGTACTGTGATGCCAAGTGGGGGACGTTTTGCCACCACGTGTGAGTGAAACATAAAGGAGATTGGTTCTCCTTGCCCGTGGTGAATCGTGCCAATTTAATTATGCAGCCACTGGGGTAACAAAAATATTTTATGAAAAGTATTTTATGAATGAACCACTTTCAACTTTGCATCATTGTATCAAAACTTTCCATTAGGCATTGGTGACGTGCCAAATTATTGGTATCTGTCACACCCATTCATCGTGTGACTTGAAATTTTTCTTGGATGCTCAGCAAAAATTTATGTCCTGATGATGACCATGTAATTATGGCAAAGGTCGAAACGCCGTCGATGCAACTGTGGCCGCAATTAATGAAGGACACATTGTTTTGTTTTTGTCGTTTCAGTGTTCTGAAAATTTCTTTTTCTTTGTAATTTTTTCTGTTTGCCACTTGTCTGGTATTGTATTGTATAATAATTGTTATGTGTACCAGCAAATATTCCTGAGCGCAATGTTAATAATTTGTTTTTATCTACATATTGAATAAATTTTGTATTCTTTTCTAAAAATATTTCTTATAAGGGCTTTCTTCTGTTTCTCTTATTTTCACTCTTTTTATGTGCACTTGTAATGTTATTATTTGTTTGTGACAAATTGAACTTTTTAAATACCTTGGACCGTTGTTTGGACTAAATACTAGTAATATATAGCAGTAATCTGTAGTCAGTTGTTTTCTAGAGCTTTAGGCCCCTGTGCCACTGCACCTGCTGCACCATCCAAATCACGGCCCTGGTGCCTGCAAGGTACCTGCACTTGTGACTGCTTGTTTAGTAGTAACATCTAGCAATAATTGGTGTGCAGTCGGTTTCCTATAGCTTTTGGCCCCTGTGCCACTGCATCTGCTGCACCATTGGAATCATGGGCCTGCAAGGACAAATAAGTAAATCATTTATATCCAGTGATGTATGTGTTCCAAAAAAAGGCACAGTTGCAGATGGAATACTTAATTATTGTGTTGGTAAACATGAACACAAAAGCTTTCATAAAAAGTGCCTTTAAACGTATCCACCTTTCCAAAACGAGTTGCCACAGATGTCATAAATAAAGCATATGCTTTACACATCAAAGTGAAAACCAAGCATTGTTATATTGTGTTAAAATGTGGCTGGCTCTTTCCTGTGAAAATATCTTATCCTGTGCTTGACAGTGAATGGGCCATAAACAGTATAAATTGCCCAAGATCACCATACGTTAGGCTGAAGCTATGACTGAAATGCAGTTTTGTACTTTTTTTCCTAAAAAGGCAGTTTTACATATTAATTGGACTCACCAAAGAGGAGGAATTTTGCAAAAAACATGCAAATGTTTTTGTGCAGATGAAGAACAAGATACCTTTCGAGACGGCTATGTCTAAAATATAATTTTAAAAAAAAGGGCACAAGCAGTCTCCGTGGAAAAGTATGCTCCATTCCTCTTTCCTATAAACGCGGGACGAACTGAACGTGGACAGCCTAAAGCAAATAGAGCCAGCAAATGGAAAGCATGAAAACGTGAGTTTCAAACCACAAAGCCAATGGGAAGTGGCGGGCAGAATGCATTTCCAGGTCAACTTTCTGAAACTCCCCAAGGGGTCTGTCTGCATCCTAAAAATGGAGTTGCAAAAATAGTGTTCAGTCCCATAACCATTTTCGGATCCGCTAATCATATGAGACCAGAAAATATGTCACTAATTGCAATTTATGAGGTTGGGATTTATGTTTGTGGTAAGTATAAAACCCTTCCCTATTCTATCATATTACTGTTAAAAAGCACTGTAAAGTTCTGCAACATGTGATACATTACAGGACCCTTAGCGTGATTCCAATGTATTTCTATATGATCTTGTATATCTGTGTTTTTTTGGAGAAGTTTGTTTGTTAGGACAGTGACTACAGATCACTATTACTGAATCTGCAGCATATTAATGTCTTAAAAATAGCTATTCTTAAGTATTATCTTCACAAATATGTTACCATTAGTCTTACACTCCTTAGCACGCGAACAACAGAACCAATAAATAGACTGTCAGCCTTCAGGAGGACAGTCTGTCTCATCAACTTGTGGGGCAAATGTTTTTTATCCCCAACTTTCTCATCACCACTATGTTTGCATACTCGTGCCAGAGATGTTTTCAAAACATTGAAATAATATCGTTTAAACATATTTGCTTTTTTAGCTTGATGCATCTGGCTGGCTGGAATACAAAAATAGGATGCTTTGTTTATTTGACAAGCGGGTCCATTTCTCTTTTAGGTCACTCAACATGCAAACATGTGTGGGGAAGGTTGTGTATATTGCCCCAATCACACACTAGTCATGAACTTGTGGGATTGGAGGACACCTCTTAAGATTCGAATGTTGCAGACACTCCCATTGGTGCGGACTAATCATAAGTGTTGGACTCCTTGACGGTTACCTAGTTCATCATGCCATCACCCAAAGAAGTTATAAATCTGTATCTTGGACTTAGGACAGCGGTGGTTTCATTGCACACGTGAGGTTGGGCCACATCGAACTTCAGCAGATCAAGGAAACCCAAATCAATTGATCCGACAATGACTCATTTCACTGCCAATTGTTACTTCATTATAAGCATCAATTCTTTCATGTCATAACATAGTAGTCACACACTGAAGAACAGTGATTTTCCTTTTTGTTAAATACATCTAAATGTGAAAGTGCCCAGCCACCAGAAAGTCTACATCAGTACCAGAGTATAGAAATCTGAAAACATTTTAAAATGACAAACAAACCAAAGAAATCAGACATAAAATGTCAGTTCCAAAGTTCATAGAAAAGTGCTATGGCCCATATTTTTTTGCATATAAATGTCATGCTGTCATATTTAGAGCAAGTCCAATGGGATCTGGGCTAATGTTACAATACAATCTCGGTTTAACTCCAACCACCTAAAGTTAAACCCTAATAAAACAGAAATAATACTGTTCTCCCCTAAAAGTAACCACCTACAAATCCATGACTGGCTCAACGAACTGAATGCACTAAATTGTTCTCTCACTCTGTCCAACTCCGCAACGTCCTAAGGCTTCACCCTGGACAAAAACATGCCAATGAAGGATCACATCAAAAACTCAGCCAAAGGAGCGCTTTACACACTAAAACACCTCAAGAAAATTAAACCATTCATTCCCTCCGATGATTTCAAGATGGTAGTACAATCTCTCCAAACTGGACTATGGGAATGCCATCTTCACAGGGATCGCCAAAAACTCACCTCGCTCCCCTTAGACCAGTTCTAAACATAGCAGCCCCGCTCATAACAGGTATTAAAGGGTTTTAACACATCACACCAGCCCTCAAGATCTTCAACTGGCTTCCCATTGAAGGAAGATGTACTTACAAGACTGCCTGTATCACCCACAATGCCCTTCACTCACATACCCCCAACTATTTAGACAACAAACTCACGAAAGCAGGAAGAACCAGAACTCTGAGAAGCTCCAACTCACTTCTTCTCGTACCTCCCAAATTAAAAAGGAAATCAACCCAGTCTCGCTCTTTTTCTGGAAATGCACCCAGCATATGGAACTCTCTCCCTAGAGATCTACGATGCAACCCCTCCTCCTCTTGCTTCAAAAGAGACCTAAAACTTCTTCTCCTAAACAAATACTTTAACACATAAGCAAACTGAACTCTGTTCAAATATCTCTCTTTCTAGGTCTAGACCCTCTGTGACAGTCGGTTGTTTGTTTGCTTCTACTGTCTATTAGCTCTTTCTCTCACTTAACTCATACTGTTCTAATTGCCTGCATACGGTTACCACCCTCATTGCCTAACGATGTTCTTTGAATATTTTTTGTTGGTACTAGAATCTGAGTCTCGCATCATATGCTCAGCAACTTGATTATATTGTTTTTTTCACAATTATGTAAAGCGCTCTGATACCTTCAGGTCTAGCTAGCGCTATATAAAACCTATAAAATAAAAATTAAATACTATACCTAAAAGTATGATTTATTGGAAAGGAAGGGATAGACATAAGATTAAAAACATATTGATGTTGATTAGGGCACTTAATGGGTCCGAAAGATCTGGCCGACCTGTTTCGGCCTTGTGTTGCCTCTGCGGGTCCATGGCCTTCATCAGGACCGTGAGTAGTAGATCCCAATATTCGTTGAGTATTGGTGGAAATGTTTAGTATGTATATTAACTTACGGTTCCTCTCTCAGAGGCCTGGGATGGAAGAGACGTGGAGAGCGAAGGCGCCGGGAGGAACATACCTAATAGGTTACAGACGGAACACCCACTCTACCTGAACCCCATGGTTCTGGTTATAAGCGGGGCTGCCATTTTTAGAACTGATCTAAGGGGGGCGAGGTGAGTTTTTGGCAGGTAATTTTACTCATATCACCCAGATCCCATCATTGTCTTACACCCAGACAATCTCTTCCTGGTGGAGGTTTAATTCACTTGGAGAACTGAACACTCAAGTGAAGAGACCTGATAATGACACTAACCACTACATCCCCCCAATGGAGTTAACATACACTGTTGGAGGAGACAACGTAGTTGAGGGTCTCTGAGACAATTTCTTCGAGACTCGGGTCTAAAGACTGGTGAGCTTCGCTCCCCCCTTGGTTTACTTTAGATAATAATTTCAGCCTAGTAAACACTGACTGCCCTGGGGCCCCAGGAAAAAATTTTCTCACAGAAAGCATAACACATTGATATATGTTTTGCCTCTGCAATGGCAATAAATCAGTTAGTGGCAGACTACCCTCCTCTTTACTGGCCGGTCTGGAGATTTTGCAAAAAAATTATTGTTTTTTTCCTCTCATGGAATTTCTAAAAATATAACCTTTTATCTTATACACTGGAAAGATGCTAATAGGAATCACAGTAAAAGCATATATATTCCATTTCTTCACACTTTAAGGAATCAATTGGATTAAAGGCAAACTTTGCTACTAGTGACTGGCTGACGTGGTCTTTTTACAGGTTATTTTTCTTATTAAATTTCCATACAGATATACTTTTTCTTTTTTCCTTCACACTCAAACTTATGACTAGGTAAAGAAGACAAATGCTCTTGGAGTTGGCACAGAAATGTTTTGAAGGGGTCCTAGTGACAGATATCAACTTGAGGATCACACATTTGATTAATTGAAACAGTACTTCAGCGGTCATTCCCTCATGGGTTGATCCTCTCCCCTTTCACCTTTTGGTCTACACATGAAACCCGGGGAAACCCTTGTAAGATACATTTAGTGAAAGGGAATTTAAATCTAACTAATTTATGTAGTCAGTAGCTGTGCAGATAATCTGGCATGTGTCATACCCTCTATAGAGCTATAGAAACTAGATTAATTGTAGGTCAATAATAGTAACTATCTCACGTTCTGTGCAAGTAAAGACACTGACTGTGTGGGAGCAAAAGGGTACCCCAAAATTTAGATACCCAAAAATTGACCTCAATCAAACCTCCCACAATTACTGAATTGGATATGGTGTTAAACTTCAATTTCATGAGACAATGTGTCCCCTCATTAAGGCACCTCCCAAAGCATCAAACCCAATCAAGATAGAACTGATTAAAATTATTGAATTGAATAAGCCTGATCAATAACTGAGTTCTAGATCAATGAAAAGTTCAAGGGTTTTATTACAAATTTCAAAAATAAGCGGTACAAAATCAGTGCCATAAAGGCTCTCAATTGCACAGTTATACAGAGTATGCAAAAGTTAGAAAATAGTTTAATTCCCAATGAGCAGCAAAATCAGAAATGAATCGGGCAGTATCCCTAGTAGAACAGGAAAGTCTTCTGGCTTACCCTAAAATTGAGGATTTTTGTACACAATTCTTGCATATAAAATAAGACCTTTTGCGAAATCATCATTGTGTGAGCAAATGTATCATTTCTTCAATAAATCAGACCATAAGAAAAATAAGTGTCATATTATCTAAACACATAGGCACTATCCCATTTTCTTAAACAATTATTCAACACTCTCTATGCTAATATCATCTGGAGATGTTTGAACAAACAAGAAACATTGACAATAAGACTTTCTTCGAAAGAATAGATCCCAGTGAAAAAATTGAAAATGTGGTTACATGTTGCCAGTTACATCAGAACTGTGGAAGGTTCAAGGAGGACAGAACAATAACAATGAAAATAAACTATTATGACTTCAGCTTGACCATATGCTGCGGAGAGACGATCTGAGCGGGGGGAGGGGACACAGTTGAGTGACAGTGATTACTTCCATCTTGGTCAATATTGTCACATGGTTCATTTAGGCCCAGGGAGAAACACAGCCATTTTAACATGCACACTTTTCCTAAGTTGCCTTCTCTTTCACAAAATGACTTTTGACACACATTTGCATGTGTGACAGTGCAGGATTAGTTTCCCTGAAACTACATTGCTTACAAATTCCACTTCGTAAGAACACTATCACAACACCTTGAACATCTTGTACAAGGTCTGAACATACATTGTGCCAATGTGGTTGTTTTTCGACCATCGGGCGACGCAGCTATCAATAGATCATAAACAATGGCGGCCTAACAAAGGTCTCTGCTCGGGAGCAAGGATGCATTTTGTTATAAATAAACAACCATTTCTGGGTTGGGGCAGAGAAGCACTTGCTGTCATTGCGAAGTCACTACACACTGAAACCTCAGCCCAGCTGCTTGCTGATCTTTTTGCGAGGAGGGATGTCCAACCTGTGATGTGACCAAGACTTAGAGCTACATACCAACCCTTCTGGTAATGGGGGTAGGGTCATCCAATAGGGGATTCTTGGCAGAACACACACACACCCTAGGCATCTAGGTTAGTGAACGCATAGTAGGAGTACACTATATACTGTTTTATATGTTTGCATATATACATTGTTTTAGCAAGATGGTGGAACTATTTATTTTGTTCGCTGTCCTTATACTGCTAATTACTTTTATCTTCTTCAGTCTATCGATCATTGCAACACATATATTCTGAACAAGAATCACGGTGGTTCAATAAATATTGAAGCACGCCCCTCTGTGTATTAATTGTATACTTCTCCGAGAGAGCATGAGTGAGTGAACGAAAGGGTTCTAGATCTGTTACCACGATTCCTGGGGAAGTCAGGGTTGTTATGTTCTGTGATTGCCAAAAAAAACGTTTGCTATCTATCTAGGTTTAGGGGTGCTTATGGTGGCACTGTGAGCTAGCTGGTCTGTAGGACAACATATCCTGAGGGGTGCTTGGAATCAGTCTGGCATCGTCCCAACATTTAAGTTGCCCAACAAATGCACAGTTCCTACTGGAAAGTGGAAACTACATAACAATATGGCAATTGAACAGAAATGTAGCCTAACTAAAACACATTAATAAATTCACTTCTACACCTCATAGAAAACTAATTTCAAAAGCAATTCTAATAATTCAGTCTGTTGATGTAAAACTGTGTCTGAAATTGTATGTGGCACATTGTTAATGATGTACAAAAATATAAATCCATACAAATGTGTTGCAACTGTCACTAAGGCTCCCTATCCATCACTCAAACGAAGATATCCAATGCCTACCAGGCATAAAACCCTAACTAGAAGGAATTCTTCATCATTACCAACACCAGCAAACAAGCATAAGTTCAATATTGATTCAATAACATGAGGTTGTTTTTGTAGTTTAAACCTCATGTTTCACCTCTGATACTGATATTCTTTATATGGAAGGCTGTAGAATCAAAGCTCCTTCCGAGATCCATATTTCTGGAATATTGTTCTGAGACTATACTGATACATGAATATTAGGTTTTAATCCTTGGACAAATTAAAAACTGGCCAACTCAAGATTCCTTTTTCAACAGGGCTCTGCGTGCCTTTTCATCACTAAATGCAATGATCTGGCACCAACAAGTGAATCAGTCATGGAACATGAAAGGGGTTTTGGAGTTCTCATATTTTATTATTTAAATGTTATCAAACCTTCACAGAGTCTCAAAGCGAGCAAAATGAATATTGAGATGCCTAGATAGAGGTTTAGCTATCGGGAAAACAACCTTTGTGCTACTACTGTACTCTTACACTTTGGGACCTCAGCTTAAGAACTGTGTCAACATCCTGGGTCTTCCGCCAGAAGAATGACCACAAATTTTAGACAATCCATAGACCGACCATAACACTGTGTATGTGGAAAATTAGACAATCTATTTGGATGAGTTGAAAATCCCTAAATCATATACCCATTAGAGGAGGCGGTTATTGAAGTATTGGAGTAGCTAGAAGTCACAACATAAGAGGGGAGAGGAAACCAGGGAGAAATATTAGGAACAGTTATTGTTTGAAAATGCAGTAGCATGAGAGCATACTGTCAGCACAGGCTGTCTAGGAAAATGTGTAAAATAATTAAGCATGATGTTTGCGCTAGAACTGAAATTGCAAGTGTAAATATTTTCTGCTTGTAGGTCTGTTTCTAGTTCTTCACATCTGTTTCTTCACCTTTCTGAATTGTGGCATCTTTTACGCCTTTTCAGTTGTTGATTATACATTTGAAGAGGTAATTTGCTATTTATATGCATTTTAAGGGCTCATATACTACTTTTTACATTTCTCCGACTACTTTGCTATTTTTCATTTATTTGACCCCAAAATCCAACTTTGATTTTATTTCTCCTTAACCTCTTCTATTTTCATTTTCATGTTACTTTCTCCACACCAGAGTGGCTGCTGTTTAGCATGGCTAAAAGTTAGTGGGGTAACGGAGAGTGGCGTGGAGTGGAGTGTTTTAAAGTATAGTAAAGTGGAGTGATATAAAATGGCATAGAGTGGCATGGAGTGGCGTACAGTATAGTTGAGTGGCATGGAGAGGAGTGGAGTATCATGAAGTAGCGTACAGTGCTGTGGAGTGTTGTGGAGGGAGTAGAGTGTCGTAGAGTGGAAGGGCGTAGAGTTGAGTGTCGTAGAGTGGAGTGGCATAGAGTGTCATGGAGTGGTGTAGAGCAGAGTGGAGTGCCATAGAGGGTGTTGCATAGAGTTTTGTAGAGCAGAGTAGATTATCAGAGTGGAGTGTTAAAGAGTGGAGTAGTGTGTCATAGAATAGAGTAGCGTAAAGTGGCATAGAGGAAGTTGCGTAGAGCATTGTAGAGTAGTGGAGTAGAGTGCTATAGAGAGGAGTGGCGTAGAGTGGAGTATTGTGTCAGTGGAGCAGAGTTTAATGGAGTAGAACATCATAGAGTTGAGTATTGAGGAGTGGTGTGTCATAGAGTGAAGGGGAGTTGAGTGCAGTGCCTTAGAGGGAAGTGGCGTAAAGTACAGTAGTGCAGAGTAGATTGGCGTAGAGTGCAGTGGCTTACAATGCTTTGGTTTTGGCTAAAGTGGTGTAGAGTGCAGTGACGTAGAGTAGCGTAGAGTGCAGTGGCATAGAGTAAAGTGGTGCAGAGTGGAGTAGAGTGGCGTACAGTGAAGTGGCATAGATGAAGTGGTGCTGGGTAGAGGGGAGTACTGCAGGGTAGAGTGCAGAGGTGTAGAGTAGAGTGGATTAGTGTGCAGTAGAGTTGAGTGGTGCAGAGTAGAGTGCAGTAGCATAGAGTGCAGTCATGCAGAGTAGAGTGTCAGAGGTCATGATCGTAGAGTTCAGGGTTGTAGAGTCCTGCTGAGATCAGTGACTTAGAGTAGAGTAGAGTGGCGTAGAGTAGAGTGGTGTAGAGTGTAGTGGCATAGAGTACAATGGTGTAGAGTAGACTAGAGTGGCATAGAGTTACAATGGTGTATAGTGATGTAGCACGCAGTGGCGTAGACTGCAGTGGCATAGTGTAGAATGTTGTAGAGTATAAAGGCATAAAGTGTAGAGGTGCAAAGTAGTTGGTGTTGGTGCAGTGGCATAAGGTGCATTGGGTTTGAGTAAAGTGCTGTAAAGTACTTTGGTTCTCATTGAAGTGGTGTAGAGTATATTGGCATAGAGTTTAGTGGTTTAGAGTACAGTGGCATAGCATAGACTGCAGAGGCGTAGATTGGCGCAGGATAGAGTGGTGTGGAGTAGACTGCAGTGGCGTAGAGTAGATTGCGTCCGAGTAGAGTGGAGTGGTGCAGGGTAGAGTATAGTGGTTGCTGGGCAGAGCACAGTGGCATAGAGATTGAGTGGTGTAGAGTAGAGTGGCGCAGCGTTGATTGCAGTGGTGTGGAGTGGCGCAGAGTGGAGTAGAGTGGTGTAAAAAGACTTCAACCGCCTACTCACTGAACACATGGAAATCAACAATCTTCTGTACCCCTCCCGTTCTGGATTCCACACCAAGCACAGCAGCAGAACCGCCCTGATCGCTGCCACGGACAACATCAGAACCCTCCTCCACCAGGGAGAAATGGCAGCCCTGATCCTCCTAGACCTCTCAGAAGCATTCAACACTGTATCCCACCACACCCCTATCAAGAGGCTTCATCACATCGAAATCCAAGGAGACGTCCTCAAATGGATCACCTCTTTCCTCACCGGAAGAACCCAGAGAATCCACCTGACACCTTTTATCTCGGAACCCAAGAACATCATCTGTGGCATCCCTCAAGGCTCGTCCCTCAGCCCTACACTGTTCAACATCTACATGATACCCTTGGCCAACATCGTCCGAACCCATGGAATGAACATCATATCCTACGCAGATGCCACCCAGCTCATCCTAGTTCAGTAGACCCCTCCACCACGAAGGCCAACTTTCGGAGGTGCATGACGAGCATCGCCGACTGGATGAAAAACAACTGCCTAAAACTCTACACAGACAAAATAGAAGTGCTGATCTTCGGGAACAACGCCTCCGTGTGGAATGACTCTGGTGGCCTCTGAACTAGGATAAGCGCCCATTCCAATAGACCACAACGCAACCTTGGCATCATCCTGGACAACAAGCTCACCATGAAAAACCAGATCAATGCAGTATCTTCCGCCTGCTTCCTCACTCTTCACATGCTCCGTAAGATCTTCAAATGGCTCCCTGTCAACACCAGATGAACCATCACTTAAGCCATAGTCACCAGCTAGCTAGACTACTGCAACACACTCTAGGTAGGAATCACCACGCACTGCCTGAAGAGACTACAGACCATACAGAACTCAGCAGCCAGACTCATCCTTGACCTCCACAAACGTACCCACACCACCCCCACCTCAAGACGTTCCACTGGCTCCCCATTCAGAAAGGGTGTTTATTCAAGATGCTGATCCACACCTACAAGGCCCTTCACAACCAAGGACTAGCATACATCAACCACCACCTGAACTTCCACCAACCATCCAGGCACCTGCGCTCCACCTTCCTCTCCCTCGCACATCCCCCCGCATCCGCCGAAGTAACAGCGGAGGACCTTCCTTCTCCTACCTCGTGGCAAAATCCTGGAACGACCTCCCCCATGACCCACGGATCTCATCCTCTCTTCTGGAATTCAGGAAAGAACTCAAGACCTGGCTGGTCAACCGAACTCCTCAGCAGCGTGTTCTCAGCACCTGGATATCCTCATGGGAGTTTAGCCGCACTCTATAAATCCGAGTTGATTGGTTGATTGAGAGTGCAGTGGCATAGAGTGCAGTGGCGTAGAGTAGATTGTTTCAGAGTAGTGTGAAGTGATGTAGAGTGGAGTGGTGCAGGGTAGAGTGGTGTAGAGTAGTAGAGTAGAGTGCATTGGTGTAGAGTTCATTGGCGTAGACTGGTGCACAGTAAAGTGACAGAGTGCAATGGTGTAGGGTGGCGCAGAGCGCAGTAGCATAGAGTATAGTGAGGTACAGTACAGTGGTGCAGATTAAATTGCCATAGAGTGCAGTGGCGTAAGATGTATTGGTTTTGAGTAAAGTTGTATAGAAAGCATTGGTGTAGAAAGTAGTGGCATAGAGTGCAGCGGTGTAGAATAGAGTGGCGTAGTGTAGAGCGGCGCAGAGTGGAAAAGAGTGGCATAGACTACAGTGGCATAGAGTAGATTGTTTCAGACCAGAGTGAAGTGGCGTAGAGTGCAGTGGTATAGAGTGGCATAGTGTAGAGCGGCGCAGAGTGGAATAGAGTGGCATAGACTACAGTGGCATAGAGTAGATTGTTTCAGAGGAGAGTGACGTGGCGTAGAGTGCAATGGTAAAGAGAAGAGTGTTGTAGATTGCAGTCCTGCAGAGTAGATTAGAGTGGGTTGGTGCAGAGTGGTGTAGAGTTCAGTGGCAGAGAGCAGTGTTGCAGAGTAGAGTGACAGAGTGAAGTGGTGTAGAGTGGAATGGAGTGGGTTAGAGTGGAATGTTGCAGGGTAGAGTGCAGTGGCATAGAGTGGAGTGATGTATAGTAGAGTGATGCAGTGGCGTGGAGTGCAGTAGAGTGGCATACAGTGCAGTGGCATAGAGTGGTGCAGAGTAGAGGGCAGTTACGTAGAGGACAGTGGTGCAGACTAGAATAGAGCGGTGGAGAGTGCAGTGACGTAGAGTGGAATGTTGTAGAGTATAGTGGCATAAAGTGCAGCGGTGCAGCGGTGCAAAGTAGTTGGCGTAGGGTGCATTGGTGTTGGGTAAATTGGTGTAGAGTGAATTGGCATAGAGTGCAGTGGTTTAGAGTGAAATGGTGTAGCGCAGAGTGGAGTGGCGCAGAGTGGCATAGAGTGCAGTGATGTAGAGTAGATTGTTTCAGAGTGGAGTGGCATGATGCAGGTTATAGTATAGTGGTGCAGGGTAAAGTGCAGTGGCGTAGAGTAGAGTGGTGCAGCTTTGATACGCAGTGGCGTAGAGTGGAGTGGCATGGAGTAGAAAGGCATAAAGTGCAGTGGCGTAGAGTAGATTGTTTCAGAGTAGGGTGAAGTGTTGTAGAGTGTAGTGGTGCAGGGTAGATTGGAGTGGTATAGAGTAGTGGGATAGAGTGCAGTGGCGAAGAGTGCAGTGGTGCATAGTAGAGTGGGGTAGGGTGCCCTGGCATAGAGTAGAGTGGTGCATAGTAGAGTAGAGAGGCATAGGCTGAAGTAGCGTAGAGGGCAGTGTCAAAGTGCAGTGATGCACAGGAAATTAGAGTGGTGTAGAGTGTATTGGCGTAGAGTGCAGTAGAGTGACGTATAGTAGTGCAGAGTAGAGTGCAGTGGCATAAAGTAGAGTGGCACAGAGTTCAGAGGCATAGGCTGCAGTTCTGCAAAGTGTAGAGTGCAGTGGCGTACAGTGGTGCAGAGTAAAGTGACAGAGTTCAATGGTGTAGAGTATAGGGGTGTACAGTGCAGTGATGCAGAGTAGATTTGCATAGAGTGCAGTGACGTAAAGTGAATTGGTTTAGAGTAAAGTGGCGTGGTGGGGAGTGGTGCAGAATGGAATAGAGTGGCGTAGACTGCAGTGGCGTAGAGTAGATTATTTTAGAGTAGAGTGAAGTGTAGAGTGCCGGGGTATAGAGTAGAGTGTCGTTGAGTGCAGTGGTGCAGAATAGAGTGGCGTAGAGTGCAGTGACGCAGAGTATAATAGAGTGGAGTAGAGTGCAGTGACAGTGTACAATGGCGCAGTGGTGCAGAGTAGATTGGCATAGAGTGCATTGGTTTTGAGTAAAGTGGTCTAGAGTGCATTGGCATAGAGTGGTGCAGAGTAGAGTAGAGTGCAGTGGTGCAGAGTAGATTAGAGTGGCATAGAGGGGATTGGCATAGAGTGCACTGGCATACAGTGGAGCAGTACAGAGTAGAGTGCATAGAGTGCAGTGTTACAGAGGAGGGTGTCATAGTGTGGAGTGGTGCAGAGTGGTGTAGAGTGCAGCGGTGCATAGTAGTGTCGGGTAGAGTGCATTGCGATAGAGTGGAGTGGGGTAGAGTAGAGTAGAGAGGCGTGGAGTGGCGCAGAGAAGAGTGCAGGGATGCAGTGTGGAATGGAGTAGAGTGCAGTGGCGTGGAGTGGTGTAGAGTAGAATGGAGTGGGATAACATGGAGAATTCATGGTATGGTAGCGTACTGCCATTACAGACAGCACATCTCCAATTGAAATGACCATCACATTTGCACTCACATACAGTTTTACTGATAAAAGTATACAGTGCACATGTGGAAATGTCATCACCTAATTTACTGATCTGATCGTCAGCACAGTTCCTTTACAGACATTTAAATTTTGTTGTGTGCTAGATAAAAAAACATCATCTGTAGAGACTTTATGAAGCAGACCCCCACTAGTCAGCATGATTGTCACATAAATCCTCTCACTTTGAAGTAAGAGAAAGAAAAATAAACACCAAACTCCCTGGAAGACACAGCCTGACATTTGACCTCTGTCTTTCAATGCACAGCAAAGGCCTGTTTGTGGAAGAACATAAAAAACAAGGTTTGGGCAATGGGTTGGACAAACTCCAGCTGCACAGCCGAAAGCAAATAAAGGCAGCAAATAGAAAATGTGAGTTACAAACCAGAAAACCAATGGTAAGAAATGGGCGGAATGCATTCCTAGGTCAACTTTCTGAATGTCCAGAAGATGTCTTTAGCAAACCAGACAGCTGCACTGTCTGGTAGGCTGGGACCTAAAAAGGGGGAGCAGAAATGAGGAGTGGGTATGAGGTCTTCACCTGAATAATTAAAAAAGGGTTAAAGGAAAGAGTTACTTTAAAAAACAAAAAGCCAGGGAAAATATGGAAAAAGTTAAACCCACGGCACATGTTGCAGTAGAGTCAGCTACAGATTGGCCGAAACCTGAAATTAATACAGCATTAAACCGAGATTGTTAATACAAAATTAGTGGAAACATAACAATAAACACTATATCCAACTAATTATTACTTCAAAATTAATCTCAGTTAACTAATGAATGTGAAAAAAATGATATGGAACTGAAAGTCTTATTTTATACCGACCTTGGTTACTTGCACTCTTTTGGGTTCACTTGCTTGCTTTGTTTTTATCACTACATCATAAGTGTTTTCATCCTACTTCGGTCATTGAGTTCTTGAATTTTGAATATATTTAAGCATTAGTTCATCCAATTCAACCCTTTAAGGTTTTTGGGGCAAATCTCGTGTTTCGTGACATCATGCACCTCAGTTCTCATTTCACAAGAGTAATGTACTGATAGCCCTTTCTTTATATTCTCTAGATCATGTATTTGTTTTTGTGTAAAATGTAATTAATAAAAGTGCCATATGAAGAAGAACATTGAGCCATGTCATCCCTTTCTGTCAACAAACTCCGTAAGCATTTAATTTCAATTTTGTTTTTCTTTTCCCAAAGTGTTGGCAAATAAAATCAAATACAAAGCATGCTCTCCGAAGCTGATCAGTGAACTATTGGTCTGTTATTGAATTGTTAATATTCCAATCAATTTGTTCAAGTAAAATGTGAGCCCTATAATGCCATTATCATACACCTTCCTCTTGGCTGACACTTTGTTCTCCCGCACCTTTCAAAATCAGAGTTTAGGAAGGAAAAACTTGGAATAAGCCCCTGATGGCTCCTTATTCCAATTTATGTTAATCCAAACATTAAACAGAGCAAATCATATGAACTTGCTAATGTTCTGATGTGTTTATTTTTCTTTGTTTTTAAAAATACAGGTGTCTGGCTGGCTTTTGATTGCTATTGTGGCTGTTGCCGTTTTCCTGTCCCTATGCCTGGCAAAGCTCCTGTCCCCTCTCAGCTTCCTGCACCTCCGATACTGGACAAGCTACGTCAACAATGAAAACACACTCTTCGAGCGGACAGCTGATGAGCATTCCAGGATCTATGCTACACAACACATCAAAAAGTTCTTTGGCTTCGCCCCAGGGAGCAAAAATGTTAAGGAGATCCGTATCCCTTCTCGCTTGGATTGGAAAACTGTTTCTGGCCTTGATCTTTTGACAGTAATAGATGATGAACATTGCCACTACAGCCTCCTTCACTCCTGGTCAGATGAGAATCCACCGGCAGGCAAGCATATTGTCATCGATGAAGAGCCAACATCTGATGCTACTACACCATCGTAAACAACCTGGTTTTTCACTGTGCTTACTCCCATTTTCTGTTGACGTCCTTTGTACAGCAGTTGTTTATTTCATTTGCAACTTGCTTGGTGGCCCTTTGAATGGTTGTGACCAGGACAGACCAAAATAATTTGCTGTAATTTTTGTTATAGGGGATCATTAATAGAGATGGAATTTCCTTGTTGGCAGGTCAATTAACTGAACAGGAAGTTCTTTTTGTTCCATGGTAAAACTGCACACTGTTAATGATAACAATAATGTGTGGAAATGTCATCACCCAATGTACACATTTGTTCGTCAGTGCAGTTCATTTACAGACATTTAAATTGTGTTGTGTGCTAGAAAAAACAATAACATCTGTAGAGCATTCCTCAAGCAGACCCCCACTGGTCAACATGATTGTCACATAAATCCTCTCACTTTGAAGCCAGAGAAAGAAAATTAAACACCAAGCTCCCTGGAAGACACAACTTGACACTTGATCTCTGCCTTTGAATGCACAACAAATGTGACAAGATAAGAACAAGATTTAAATGCCTGTTTACACGAAGCGAGTTTGTGGAAGAATACAGTAAACAAGGTTTGAACAACGGGAGGGACAAACTCAAGCTGGACAGCCTAACGCAAATGAAGTCAGCAAATAGAAAGCCGAAAAATTTGAGTTACAAACCCAATGGTAAGCAACGGGCGGAATGCATTCCTAGGTCAACTTTTTGAATGTCCCCAAGATGTCTTTAGAGGCTGCGACCTGAAATTGGATAGTGGAAATGAGAGGTGGGTATGGGGTCGTCACCTGAATAATTTAAAAAAGGTAAAAGAAAAGGGTTACTTTAAAAATCATAAAGTTAGGGAAAATATGAAAAAAGTGAAACCCTCAGCTCGGGAGATGTTGCAGTAGTGTCATCTACAGATGGGAAGAATCCTAAATGAATACAGCATTAAACTAAGATTGTTGAAACGAAATTAATGGAAACACAATAAAAAATAGCATCCAACTAATATTTACTTCGAGATTAATCTCACGTAACTAATGAATGTGGAAAAAAAATCACATGGAACCGAAAGTCTTATTTTATACCAACCTTGGTTACTTGTACTCTTTTGGGTTGACTTGTTTGCTTTGTTTTGTATCACTACATCATAAGTGTTTTCATCCTACTTCAATTATTCAGTTTAAAAATTTTAATATATTTAAGCTTTAAAAATTGTCTCATTAGCTCATCCAATTCAACCCTTTAAAGTTTTTGGGGGCGAACCTCATGTTTCGGGACATCATGCGCCTAAGTTCTCATTTCACATGAATAATGTATTGATAGTCCTTTCTTTATATTCTTGATCATGTGTTTGTTTTTGTGTAAAATGTAATTAATAAAAAGTGCCATATGAAGAAGAACATTGAGCCACGCCATCCCTTTCTGTCAACAAACTGCATAAGCATTTAATTACATTTTGCTTTTCTTTTCCCAAAGTTTTGGCAAATTAAATCAAATACAAAGCATGCTCTCCGAAGCTGATCAGTGAACTATTGGTCTGGTATTGAATTGTAAATATTCCAATCAATTTGTTCAAATAAATGTGAGCCCAATCATGCCTATATTATGCACCTTACTCTTGGCTGACACTTTAATTTCCCGCACCTTTCAGAACTACAGTTTGGGAAGGAAAAACCTGGAATAAGCCCCTGATGGCTCCTAATTCCAATATATGTTAATCCAAACTTTAAGCAGAGCAAATCAAATGAACTCTCTAATGTTCTGATGTGTTTATTTTAATTGTTTTCTTTTTTTTTTTTAAACAAAAATTCAGGTGTGTGGCTGGCTTTTTATTTCAATTGTGGCCGTTGCCTTTTTCCTGTCCCTATGCCTGGCAAAGCTCCTGTCCCCTCTCAGGTTCCTGCACCTCCGGTACTGGCCAAGCTACGTCAACAATGAAAAGACACTCTTCAAGCGGACGGTTGATGAGCATTCCAGGATCTAAGCTACACAACACTTCAAAATGTTTTTGGGCTTCGCCCCAGAACCAAAAATGTTAAGGAGATCTGTATCCCTTCTCGCTGGGATTGGAAAACTGTTTCCAGTTTGATCTTTTGACAGTATTAGATGATGAACATTGCCACTACAGCCTCCTTTACACCTGGTCAGGTGAGAATCCACCGGCAGGCAAGCATGTTGTCATCGATGAAGCGCAAGCATGTGATGCTACCACACCACTGTAAACAACCTGTTTTTTTCACTGTTCTTACTCCCATTTTCTGCTGAAGTCCTTTGTATAGCAGTTGTTTATTTCATTTGCAACTTGCTTGGTGGCCCTCTGAATGGTTGTGACCAGGACAGGCCAAAATAATTTGCTTTAATTTTTGTTATAGGGAAGCATTAACAGAGATGGAGATTTACTTGTTGCAGGTCCATTAACTGAACAAGAAGTTCTTTTTGCCCCATGGTAAAATCGCACGCTGTTCATTGAATGCTTTCTTACTATAGTAGGGAACAACGAAAGCCACACAGCTATAGTGCCTCAACCTGTGGTAGCCCATTTGTGCGGCAAAGAATTGCTGAAATTACACTTCCCACGTTTATGCAGTGACATCGTTCTGAAAGTGAACAGTAAAATCAAGCTGTTTAAGAACTAATTATTGTTTACAATGATCCCAGGCGAGGAGAGTTCAGCTTAGATGGGTCTAGGTGCCTTGTGTTTTAGGGAGAAGCCTACACTATCTTCCTAAAATGAACTCTAGATTGACACTCTGCTTATTCACTACTGCCTGGTGGGTGAGCATCTTTCCTAGGTAAATTAACTTAGTAAAAGCTGCATCAAAAATATTCATGTTAGGTTCACCACCTCTAGTGTCAAGTTCTGTGCGAAATAGATCTCTGTAAAGCCAGTGATTAAAAGGTATCATCCAGCCGTGGCCCGTGCAGGTAAGAGCGGTGGGGCCAGGTGGGGTGGGATTCTGACAGACAACGAGGAAAAATTAAATAAAAAATAAATTTTCCCTCATCGTCGTCTGTCGAAATCCCCCGGCCCCACTGCTCTTACCTGCACGGGCCGCGGCTGGTGTCATCCAAAAGAGACAAAATACATGTACAAGTTGCACTGCGCAACCAGTTTATTCAGGAGCCTTAAACCCCTTCAACTGTTGAAGAACAATCCAAAGATTTCCAATTAAAACTGTGACCTTGCCGTGTGATATTTGGAAAGGTATGGCAGCAGTAGCCACACAAATATTAAAATAAAACTGATCAAATTTGTTCTTAATATACATACTTTTTTGGGGTGATTATTTTTACTTTTTTATGACATCACACATCTGTTTGTTATGGTAGATGTTTAAAGGTCCAGTAAAAAAAGTGAACCCTTTTTCTACTTACGCAAGCAGATCTGGAAATTATGGACATTGATTCACTAAAATGCCAGGGGTAGCAGAAGTGACCTTGCATACCCTTGACCTTAATGACATCACAGGAGGTGACATCATATGACCTTTGACTCTCAATCCTCCTTGGAAGTGATGTCACATGATAACATCACAATAATTAGTTCCATAATAAATGCATTATTAATACAACAACACAACATAGACAAAAGTCTTTTTTAGATACCACCTGTATTAGGGTGCTGACGTATATGCAAGGGAATAATTAATAATTTTCTCTTACTGTTACATGAAAAAAGTATGTGTTCATCCCAAGAGGACATAGTGCCACAAAATACACAACAGCACTGGAAACCTACATTTTTTTTATACCACAAGCTGTCATGAATTAATAGTTCCCCTACTGTGTACTGCAATGAGAAATGTGTTGATAAAGCATGGGGAGAGGAAAAAAGAGATCTAAATAAAACAATAATGGGTGTTTCCATATGTATTAATTGGCATTGATCAAATATTGAACACCAACTATATTTTTGGCCTAAATTATTCCTTACTGTTAATACATTTTGATTTAAGATCACATGTAAGGCTCTGAAACTCATGGAAAGCACAGAGGTGAAGGTTTTATTCAGACACTTCATTTTTCATATAATCACAATAATGAAACATGGCAACATCTTGTTTAAAAAGGTTTGTTTTTATTTTTTTGATTTAATCAGAAGAGCGCACATTACACTACTGAATTTATTATTTTTACAAAACCTAACATGTAATGTCCCAGTGGAAGCTGCAGAAAATACACAGTGGTCAGCAAATACTGTTTCTCCAGTATTGTATCTTATAGATTCACATGCTTGAATCTTCCCCGTCGTCATGGTGTGAGTCCCACGGTAAAATAGCAGTATTAAAACTCAACATTCAAATGCCCATAGGAATTCACTAGCGTTTAGCATCCTATTACCATTGTTTTAAAACATCCAAACTCCAGCCAATCAGAGCGTGGACCATAGAGTCTCCTTCCCCTGCAGGGCCACCATACCTCAGATTTCTTATCGCATGTCGGGTGTCAGAGAGTCTCCCTGAGCTCTGCTCAGTCACAGTGTTTCTACTTTTGCCCCTTTGAACGTCCAGCTAGCAGTTCATTTCTTCACTTCATATCTTCTTCTGAGGTACAGTTCAGGAGTGTGAGTACCTATTTTTCTTCATTATGTCAGAGTCTAAAAAAGGGTTGTTTAGGCCTTGTAAGACTTGTGAAAAGTCCAGACTATATTCTGAGGACCCACATAAGGAGTGTCTTTATTGCCTGTATCCAGACCACTAGCCCAGAGAATGCAAGTACTGTCGTACTTTCGCCACAAAAACTCTCAGAGACCGTGAGGGTAGGCTGGTTCTCTGGTTGCAAAGGAAAAAAGTGGTGAAAGGCTCTGAGGCTGAGGAGAAGCCCCATACCTCCTCCAGAAAAAGAAAGGAAGAAAAGTCTTCCTCTTCTCCTAAAGACCCTAAAGAATCCAGGTCTCAAAGTAAAGAGAGGGTTTAGGAAAAAAGACCAGCCCGGTCCCTCTTCTTCTCACCAGAGGTCTAGTTCTGCTCCACCGTCGACCTCTCTTACTCCTTCCAGGGAATCCTAAGCTGAGAGAACCTGAAAATCACAGTCTACAGCCCCCATCTCCACTGGAGCTGGCGCTCCGTTGACAGTTTTATCAGCGTCTGCGCTTACGCTGACGGTTAAAACGACGATGGCTGCTTCGTCGACGACGGCAGTGGTGGTGTCACCGTTGTCGGCTGCGGTTAGACCGTCTACAAAGACGAGGGCTTTACCGTCAATGGTTAAGCAGGTTTGTTTACTGTCGGCGACTCTTCAAGCACCACAGTCGGTTATCCCGTCGACGAATTTACGTGCCTGTGACGACTCCGTCGACGAGGGAAAAAGATAGTCTGCTTCTAAAGCTGATTCCTCTGCTTCTACAGGATTTCTCAAAAATGTCTGTTACCTCCTACTTGCCTCCTGATTTCCAGGAATCTGAAGATGATGGTCCTTATGGCCCTACATACAGTCCCTCACAACTCCGGGTTAAGTGTCACAACTTGGAAGAAGAAGAGGCAATGGATGACCGGTCTACTTATTTGGAGGGGGATTATTCTTTCTCTGATACAGGATGTCCCAGTGCTCAACGTTTGGATACCTTTCAGGAGCACTGCCCTTACGAGGAACAGGAAGAACAAGCTCAGGAACCCTCCATTAATATCCCTGTTTCATTGGCCACTGATCTTAGGTTGATGCTTAATGATTATTACAAGAGGTTTCCTGAGGTGAACTCTGCTCCACAGCAGCCTCCTGTTTTGGAGGCTCCCATTCCTGTGTCGCTGGCTGCGCCCCCATTGCCAAAAAGCATGACCGTTCCGCCACCTGTGGAAGTTCCTGCACAAATTCAGGATGATGATGACCAGCAACTAGAGGAAGGGGAATTGCAGTTGAACCCGGATGTCCATGATGAGTGGGACGACTATACGGCTCCTACTCCACCTTCTCCGCCTCTAGCCGACTCCCCGCCTGCAAATATTGGCGGGTTCCTCCACGATCTGTTGGAACGTGTTTCTAGGCACTTTGACCTCCCTATGCAGACCCTCCAGCATTTCGCGATTCACGAAACAATTCGCGAAATCGGCTGATTAGCACGATGGCCGCGATATTTGCTAGTTTGGCCGCTAAAAAAGGTCTCCCAGGAGAGAGGAAAAACATATGGCTTCTTATTGGTTGCACGCGCACACGTCACTACGTGCGCCGTGCAGCCGTAACATATCTTGGTGGAGGCTTCTCTGTATTTAGACTGTATTCTCGGTCCAATTTCTCATAAAGCTGTAAAACTGCTGACTCGTTGTCTCCAGCCGGGTCTACATGCTTTGTTAGCTTGCTGGTAATGATTATCCCTATGCTTCTTACGAGCCGTTAGTCATACCTTCAGGCGTGTTTGCGATGCATGACAAAGGTCCCACTTGCTTTGATTGCCCACTTATTCCATCAGTTAGATCGTCAAGATTTGAAGACATTTTGTCGATCCCCGTTTTGCACACAGAGTTGGCAATCCTTAGAGCGTTTGCTGCCAAGCCGAATTTCCCATTGATTAGTGCAATGAGATATCTTTCTCGTTCCATGTTAGATTTCAATAGACTTTCTTTTTTTCTTTTTACGATACGCATGCACGTATCACTTCTACGTAACGGTCCTGTATCCATTTCCTTCCTTTCTTGGGACAGGTTCTTGTTTTAGTCCTGCGAATCTTGCATATGGCAACGCTACCTTCCTTTTGAAGACTGTGTCTGAAAACCTGCATAAATTTATCCTGAGTCATGACAGAGGAACAGACCCCGCCTAGCATCTGAATTGTATGCTAGTTATATTACGAATTTGGGCCCAGCAACCCCTGCTTCTAGAGTCAGTTCCATGCATGAACCCTTTTTTAAAGAATAATTCCCATACATTACTCACCTTGCACCAGAGTGATACCTTCGCTGGAATTCATTAACCTCGTCCCCCCAGGATGGTTGAATGAATTAATGCTTCTCAGTGGTATCTGCTGTGATCTGTAAGTAACGAGTTTCCATCCACCTGGGTTTGGTAAAGCTGAGTACCATGAGTTTGGGTAAGAGTAAATCCTGTTATTTACAGCGCTTAGAAACAGCAGTGGTGTCATAAATAGCGTGCTATGGAAATAATAGATGGGGATATGTATGCCGTTCTTTCTGTGGTTGGGGTCATGATAACTCTGTTCTTACTGTCTGACCCCCGGCTGCTGTTCTGGCTGCACGCTCCTTTGCCAAACTTATTTTCAGATCTCGTGTTTAGATTCTTTCGAGAGATGCCAACGCATCTCTACTAATTTTGACATAAAAGCGCCTTTTTAAAGCACTAAACAAAAGTGACATTGTGAGGTGTGGGCAGAGAGGGCACTGGTGGCAGGGTGCTGGCAGATGAGGGGCAGGCGGGTGGGAAGCCGGCTATCACACCTCCTCTACATTACATTAGAGACACTTCACAGCCAGATGTGAGCATCTGAACAGACAAAACATTCCAAAAGAGCAGAGGGCTTGTGGTGTATTGATTTGCTTCGATCCAGAAACTGAACTGAGTATGTCTTGCAATTAGAGAAACTGGAATGTGATTGCCACGTCCTCTTTTGTTATTGAGGAACGGTAGTTTTGCGGCCCAATCATTTTGGATTTTGTACAATGTAGAGACTGCCCATGTATGTTTTAAACTTAGTTATTTTTTAAATCATTTTTATGTTAGCTGAGTGAGTTTTAATTGATTGTGATGGTATTTCAGCTTCTGTCAAGCTGTCTGTTTCTATATGCCAAAAATAAAATAAATAATTTCTGCACAGGACCTGCACATTCTGTACAGGGCCTGCTGTATCTCAGTCAGCCTGGACAAACTAGTACCAGATTCCTCCAAACCAGATATGGCTCACATGCCCCAGGGCGTGTGTGCCCTCATGCAAGCAGCAGCCCAAAAAGGTCTAATCGTGCATAAGTATTTAAAGGCTTGGCTGCTTCACTGGTCTGCTACCAAATTTAATGTGAATTCGGCTGATTTCCAGCTCCCCAAACCACCAAGGTGAATATTGTGTGCTAGCACAATGTGCCACCCTAAGCTTGTCTCCCGCCTATGCTATTCATTTCCATTATGCGCATGGGGGGAAGGACGCTAAAACATTCCATGGAGAAATAGGGCCCCCGCTCACGAGGTTAGATTTAGAGCTGTGCTTCCGTAGAGTTGCAGGCACTTTAAACATGCCTATTTCAAAGTGGAATACTCTGTTACAATAGTTTCCATTGATTTAAGGCTGAAAAAGAATGATTACAAGTAAAATAAAGTGCCGCAATAATGCCGCTAAATTTCCATTTTTGTGCCGCTAAATTTCCAAATCTATGCCGCAATAATCTGGGGGGTCTTCCTATGCCTGCCAAGCAGACGGAGTGTTCCTTATACAATTTTAAGCCTACAATACATTCCCAGTTTAGACTTCTTATGGCAAAAGGGCCTGAAGTTGATGAAGACGCCAGCTTATATACTTGGGGTAGTACCGAAATTGGACAAGAAGTACAGGGTGCCCGAGGACTCTCCTGCGTGCCTCATTGGTCAACCTTGGCCTGATTCGATTATTATGCAAGCTGCTCAAAGGAGATCTAAAAATCCTTCTTCTCCGTGTGCGGCTCCACCTGACAAGGATGGCTGCTGACTAGACAACATCGGCAATAGGTTCTGCGCTTTGGCAGCCACTGCTATCCTCGGGAGTTATGACTGCCAGATGTGGTCCGATGTCTCTGCCTTGCTGGAGTTTCTTCCCAAGGACAAGAAGAAAGAAGGGAGGTGCTATCGGAAGGAGAGAGAGCCTCTTCCAAGATGATTGATGTGGCTCTGGATATTTCATCGACCACCTTCAGGCAGATGGCAGGAGCGGTGTTGAGATGGCAGGGGTGCTGAAAGGTACAACGTTCGTCCGGAGGTTCAGGCCAAAGTTTTGGATATGCAGTTCGACGGCGAATTTCTCTCTGGCAAGCATGTAGATGAAGCACTGCAGTCCATCAAGTCGGATACTGATTCGGCTAAATCATTGACCAATCTGCAGCAGAAAAAGTTTGCTTCCTTCTGGGGAAGAGGCAGAGGTCAATATCTCTGTTGGCCTCAGCTTCAGCAACATTTCCAGCCATATTATCAGCAGGGATTTTGTTCTCAGTACACTTTGCAGCCCTTTCGGCAGACCTCAACACCAGTCTACCCTAGAGCAACTGCACGTCGACGCCCACCGTCAGAAGGAAGGGCTCTCGACTCCAATAAGAGGCAATGAGGATCCGCAGCCCCTGCTACCGTAGTCCCACTTCAATTCGGCCCCACTTGCTCCAAATTCTTCAATCAATGGAAGCTTATATCTTCCGACAAATGGGTGTTAGACGTATTCCGCCACAGTCACACCCTGGAATTTGTTCAGCAGCCCCCGAATTTGCCTCCGTGAAGAACTTCCCATCGTCATCTGCAAGTCCTCCTAAAGGAAGTCAAATTGCTCCTCGTCAAGCAGGCAATCGAAGAGGTGCCGCCCTATCAGCGCAATCTGGGGTTCTATTCTCACTTCTTTTTATTAAAGAAAAAGACGGGGAAATGGAGGCATATAATGGATTTCAGGTCATTGAACAAGTTCATCAAATCTCAACCCTTCAGAATGTTGTCGCTCCAGGAAATCTTTCTTCTCATGGATGCGGGAGACTATATGTCCTCCCTGGATCTTCTGGACGCGTATTTTGATGTTCCCATTCATACAAAACATTGTGGTTTTTTCAGTTTCGAGGTGGCAGGGTGTCATCATCAATTCAAGGTGCTACCCTTTGGGTTAAAGTCAGCTCCAAGAGTCTTCACCGAATGCTTGGCCCCAGTGGCGGCTTTCTGCGGCGAACCGTTCACCAGGTATTCCGTTACCTGGACAACTGGTTAGTCAAGGGTCCATCGTTCCAGGCTGCCAGAAGATAGACAGACGCCTGTGTTCGACTTTTTCACTCCCTGGGTCTCAGAATCAACCAGGAAAAGTCCTCTCTGGCTCCTTCCAGGTCGATAGTATTCCTAGGAGCAAATCTGAATACCACGCTTTCAAAAGCCTTCCCCACAAAGGAAAGGATCTTATGCCTCCAGAAGACAGTACAATGCCTGTCCGCAAAAAAGTGCGTTTCAGTAAGGACATACAAATCAATGCTAGGGATGATGTCGTCCTGTATTCCGCTGATTCCGCACTGTCACCTAAGAATGAGGCCTCTTCAGGAGCAGCTCAATGCTCAGTGGACTCAATCCCGAGGCTCATTCGAAGACACCATTTCAATCACACCGCCAGATGATTACAGCAATGTCCTGGTGGCCAGTCAGAGACAACCTTTCCCAAGGTCTTTCCTTCCTCTTGACAAAACCAAAGTTGGTAATGACGTCGGACGCTTCCATGGACGGGTGGGGTGCCCACCCGCAGGAATTACAGATCCAAGGGAGGTGGTCGGCCCAGGAAGCACAGTGTCACATATATCTCTTGGAACTGAAAGCGGTTTTTCTGGGCCTCCAAGCATTCCTGCCAAGGATCAGAAAATCATCGATCCTAATTCGCACGGACACCACCACCACCATGTGCCGCCCAATCAGCGCAATCTGGGGTTCTATTCTCACTTTTTAATAAAGAAAAAGATGGGGAAATGGAGGCAGATAATGGATTTCAGGTCATTGAACAAGTTCATCAAATTTCAACCCTTCAGAATGTTGTCGCTCCAGGAAATCTTTCTTCTCATGGATAATGGGGACTATATGTTCTCCCTGGATCTTCTGGACGCGTATTTTCATGTTCTCATTCATCCAAAACATTGTGGTTTTTTCAGGTTCGAGGTGGCAGGGTGTCATTATCAATTCAAGGAGCTACCCTTCGGGTTAAAGTCGGCTCCAAGGGTCTTCACCGAATGCTTGGCCCCAGTGGCAGCTTTTCTGCGGCGCGCTGGTCACCAGGTATTCCCTTACCTGGACAACTGGTTAGTCAAGGCTCGATCGTTCCAGGCTGCCAGAAGATAGCCAGATGCCTGTGTTCGACTCTTTCACTGAATGGGTCTCAGAATCAACCGGGAAAAGTCCTCTCTGGCTCCTTCCAGGTCGATAGTATGCCTAGGAGCAAATCTGGATACCACGCTTTCAAAATCCTTCCCCACAAAAGAAAGGATCGTATGCCTCCAGAACACAGTACAATGCCTGTCGGCAAAAAAGTGCGTTTCAGTAAGGACATACAAATCAATGCTAGGGATGATGTTGTTCTGTATTCCGCTGATTCCTCACTGTCGCCTAAGAATGAGGCCTCTTCAGGAGCAGCTCGATGCACAATGGACTCAATCTCGAGACTCATTCGAAGACCTCATTTCTACAGGATTTCTCAAAAATGTCTCAGTTTCCTCCTATTTGTCTCCTGATTTCCAGGAATCTGAAGAGGATGGTCCTTATGGCCCTACATACAGTCCCTCACAACTCAGGGTTAAGTGTCACGACTCAGAGGAAGAAGAGGCAATGGATGACCCGTCTACTTATTTGGAGGGGGATTATTCTTTCTCTGATACAGGACGTCCCAGTGCTCAACGTTTGGACACATTTCAGGAGCACTACAATTACGAGGAACAGGAAGGACAAGCTCAGGAACCCTCCATTAATATCCCGGTTTCATTGGCCACTGATCTTAGGTTGATGCTTAATGATTATTACAAGAGGTTTCCTGAGGCGAACTCTGCTCCGCAGCAGCCTCCTGTTTTGGAGGCTCCCATTCCTGTGTCGCTGGTTGCGCCCGCATTGCCAAAAAGCAAGACTGTTCCGCCACCTGTGGATGTTCCTGCACAAATTCAGGATGATGATGACCATCAACTAGAGGAAGGGGAATTCGCAATTGACCCTGGATGGCCATGATGAGTGGGACGACTACATGGCTCCTACTCCACCTTCTCCGCCTCTAGCCGACTCGCCGCCTGCAAATATTGGCAGGTTCCACGATCTGTTGGAACGTGTTTCTAGGCGCTTTGACCTCCCTATGCCTGCCAAGCAGACGGAGTGTTCCTTATATGATTTTACACCTACAATGCAGCGCTCCTCTCGATACATTCCCATTGTAGACTTCTTATGGCAAGAGGACCTGAAGTTGATGAAGACGCCAGCTTGTATACCTGCGGTGGTACTGAAATTGGACAAGAAGTACAGGGTGCCCGAGGACTCTCCTGCGTGCCTCATTGGTCAACCTTGGCCTGATTCGATTATTATGCAAGCTGCTCAGAGGAGATCTAAAAATCCTTCTTCTCCGTGTGCGGCTTCACCTGACAAGGATGGCTGCCGACTAGACAACATCGCAAAACCAAAGGGGATGATGGACAGAGTGTTGAACATTGCAAGCACTCACCCCCAGTCAACTGATCTGGGTTTAATCCATCATCATTCTTTAGCTCACTCTGCCACCCCAGTTCAGACATGGCCATATGCAAATCAGTCTGACCCTGTGCCTCATGGGAACAGTCCAGCCCGAACTGCCCCTTTGGTATCGCTTTGTTCGCCCTAAGTTGGCAGGGTATGCCCAGACGTGGGTCCCTTGCTCACTTTGCCACTGGATTCAAGATAGCCTGGCTGATGAGGGTTATGAACCCGAAACCGGTCCCAGGATGCTTGCTTCCGGTCCAGGGAAGACATGGCTTGGCAGTTCGGGCTGGACTGTTCCCATGAGGCACAGGGTCAGACTGATTTGATTATGGCCATGTCTGAACTGGGGTGGTGGAGTGAGCTAAAGAATGATGATGGATTAAACCCAGATCAGTTGACTGGGGGTGAGTGTTTGATTTGCTCTAGCGCTCCGTCCATCATCCCCCTTTGGTATCGACTAGACAACATCGGCACAAGGTTCTGCGCTTTGGCAGCCACTGCCATCAGGTCCTCCAACGCCATAGCTATTCTCGGGAGTTGTGACCGCCAGATGTGGTCCGATGTCTCAGCCTTGCTGGAGTTTCTTCCCGAGGACAAGAAGAAAGAAGGGAGGTGCTATAAGAAGGAGAGAGAGCCTCTTCCGAGCTGATTGATGTGGCTTTGGATATTTCATCGACCACCGTCAGGCAGATGGCAGGAGCGGTGTTGAGACGGCAGGGGTGCTGAAAGGTACAACGTTCGTCTGGAGGTTCAGGCCAAAGTTTTGGATATGTTTGACGGCGAATTTCTCTCTGGCAAGCATGTAGATGAAGCGCTGCAGTCCATCACGTCGGATACTGATACGGCTAAATCATTGACCAATCTGCAGCAGAAAAAGTTTGCTTCCTTCAATATCTCTGTCGGCCTCAGCTTCAGCAATATTTCCAGACATATTATCAGCAGGGATTATGTTCTCAGTGCACTTTGCAGCCCTTTCGGCAGACCTCAACACCAGTCTACCCTAGAGCAACTGCACGTCGATGCCCACCGTCAGAAGGAAGGGCTCACGACTCCAATAAGAGGCAATGAGGATCCGCAGCCCCTGCTACCGTAGTCCCACTTCAATTCGGCCCCATTTGCTCCAAATTCTTCAATCAATGGAAGCTTATATCTTCCGACAAATGGGTGTTAGACGTATTCCACCACAGTCACACCCTGGAATTTGTTCAACAGCACCCGAATTTTCCTCCGTGAAGAACTTCCCATCGTCATCTGCAAGTCCTCCAAAAGGAAGTCAAATTGCTCCTCGCCAAGCAGGCAATCAAAGAGGTGCCGCCCTAACAGCGCAATCTGGGGTTCTATTCTCCATTCTTTTTAATAAAGAAAAAGACGGGGAAATGGAGGCAGATAATGGATCTCAGGTCATTGAACAAGTTCATCAAATCTCAACCCTTCAGAATGTTGTCGCTCCAGGAAATCTTTCTTCTCATGGATGCAGAGGACTATATGTCCTCCCTGGATCTTCTGGACACGTATTTTGATGTTCCCATTCATACAAAACATTGTGTTTTTTTCAGGTTTGAGGTGACAGGGTGTCATTATCAATTCAAGGTGCTACCCTTTGGGTTAAAGTCAGCTCCAAGAGTCTTCACCGAATGCTTGACCCCAGTGGCAGCTTTTCTGCGGCGAGCCGGTCACCAGGTATTCCCTTACCTGGACAACTGGTTAGTCAAGGGTCCATCATTCCAGGCTGCCAGAAGATAGACAGACGCCTGTGTTCGACTCTTTCACTCCCTGGGTCTCAGAATCTACCGGGAAAAGTCCTCTCTGGCTCCTTCCAGGTCGATAGTATGCCTAGGAGCAAATCTGGATACCACGCTTTCAAAAGCCGTCCCCACAAAAGAAAGGATCTTATGCCTCCAGAAGACAGTACAATGCCTGTCGGCAAAAAAGTGTGTTTCAGTAAGGACATACAAATCAATGCTAGGGATGATGTTGTCCTGTAGTCCGCTGATTCCGCACTGTCGCCTAAGAAATAGGCCTCTTCAGGAGCAGCTCGATGCTCAATGGACTCAATCTCGAGGCTCATTCGAAGACATCATTTCAATCACACCGCCAGATGATTTCAGCAATGTCCTGGTGGCCAGTCAGAGACAACCTTTCCCAAGGTCTTTCCTTCCTCTTGACAAAACCAAAGTTGGTAATGACATCGGACGATTCCATGGACGGGTGGGGTGCCCACCCGCAGGAATTACAGATCCACGGGAGGTGGTCGGCCCAGAAAGCACAGTGTCACATAAATCTCTTGGAACTGAAAGCATTTTTTTCTGGGCCTCCAAGCACTCCTGCCAAGGATCAGAAAATCATCGATCCTAATTCACACGAATATCACCACCACCACCATGTTCTATCTGCTGAAACAAGGTAGGACAATATCTCATGCCCTCTCAATCCTTGCTCAGCAGATCTGAGAATGGCTTATAGCCCATGAGATATCAATACAAGTTCAGCATGTGCCAGGAGTCTAAAATGGCTCGGCAGATTCCCTCAGCAGGGACACCAAGCAGAGGTCACGAGTGGGAGCTAAATGATTATCAGCTAAAAAAAGCTATTCACCGTTGGGGGTTTCCAACCCTAGATCTGTTTGCTACATCACTCAACAAAAAATGCAGGGTCTACACCAGCAGATTTCCTCAGCCAGGCTCTCTGGGAAACGCCTTCCACTTCTCTTGGGACAGAACGTTTGCTTACACATTCCCTCCGTTCCTCTCATTCCAAAGGTTCTGAAAAAGATCAAACAGGAGCCTTGCCGCGTCATCCTGATCACCCCGGCATGGGCTTGAAAATACTGGTTCACAGAGCTGTATCGACTATCAGGGTCTTCTCCAATCCTCTTCCAGTCAAGGGACAATCTTCTCTCCATGAACCAGGGCCAAGTGGTTCATCCTCAAATCCACAGACTACACTTGTCGGCTTGGCTCCTCATTACACAGAATTCAGACAACTAGCGATTACTGATGAATGTCAAGCAATACTGCGGAATGCCCAAGCTCCTTCTACGATCAAATGCTTCTCGGCCAAGTGGAAAAGATTTTGCATAGATGTGCCACGCACTCTTGCGATCCACATTCATCGCCGCCTGAGGACGTTTTGCCCTATCTGGTCTGGTGCATACGTCCATCAAGGTGCACTTGGCGGAAATATCCAGAAACAGACGACTCTCTGGTTGCTTGTCTTTGTGGTCTAACAGACTGCTAAAGGAGTTCATGAAAGGTCTTTTCAGGGCCTATCCAGTGCTATGGCAATTGAATATTGTCCTGTCACAGCTTATGAAGACACCCTTTGAACTAATTCACAAGTGCGATTTGAAGTACCTCTCCTGGAAGGTGGCTTTTCTGTTGGCCATCACGTCAGCTAGACACATTAGTGAAATTCAGGCCTTTACAACAACGGAACCTTCCCTGCTCTTTCTCCAGGATAGAGTAATTCTTCGTACCAATCCATATTTTATTCCTAAAGTACCTTCTGCATTTCATCTAAATGAGCCAGTGGTTTTGCCCACCTGTTTTTTCAGCTCCATCTTCGCCAGCTGAGAGAGCACTCCATTCTCTGGACATTAAATGATGTTAAAAGTTCTACTTGCAAAGGACGCAGTCCTTCTGAAACTCTACTCATTTGCTCATTCCCTTCTCTGCCCCTAGGAACGGTCAGGCTTTGTCGCAGGCGTCTATCGCTCGCTGGGTCTCATTGACTATTCTCTTCTGTAATGAGAGGGCCGGCCGCCCTCTGGTTTCCAAAGTCGCAGCTCATTGAACATGCAAGGTGGCAGCTTCCTCTGCCCTATATGCCGTAGTGTCCTTGCCTGACATCTGCAGGGCAGCGACATGGACAAATGTCTATACCTTCACGAAGCATTACTGCCTGGATGCCTGGCAGAAGGTGGATGTAGCAGTTGGTCAAGCTGCTTTACGACATCAATTCGCATAAAGTATGATCTTCTTTGTATCTGTTTTTTTCATTTGCTATTATTTTTTATGATAAGTCATTAATATGTTTAGAATATTTCCTAATTTAGGTATATGTATAAGTGTACATATGTATGTATTGATCTGAGCTCATGTTGTATGCTCTTTATGATTATTATTTCGTATTTTCATTTCTGGGTCGCATGGTGGGATGGTTCCCCTTACCCGCCACCACTGGCCCTTTGATAACTGCTTGCTATTCTGATTCAAGCATGTGAATTTATAAAAGATACAATACTGGAGAAAAAACAAGTTACTTACCTGTACACTGTGGTTCTCCAATATTGATATCTTTTATAAATTCACATGCGGCTCTCCCTCCTCCCCATTCAGTTTCACCTTCCATACCGCTCTTATTCCTCTTATGGTACTCGTGCTCAAAATCTGAGGTATGGTTGCCCTGCAGTGGAAGGAGACTCTATGGTCTACGGTCTGATTGGCTGGAGTTTGGATGTTTTAAAACAATGGTAATAGGTTGCTAAACGCTAGTGAATTCCTATGGGCATTTGAATGTTGAGTTTTAATACTGCTATTTTACTGTTACCGTGGGTCTCACACCATGACGCCGGGGAAGTTTCAAGCATGTGAATCTATAAAAGATATCAATACTGGAGAACCACAGTGTGCAGGTAAGTAACTTGTTTTTTACCTTACTTTCTTGGAGTGGTGGCTGGTGATTTTTGAAAGAGGCAGACTGTAATACTTGCCCTGATTTGAAGCAAGTGAGCCCAACATCTTCTACTCAGAGTTTCAAGGAGGGTCTCCCACCAGGCAAATTTTAAAAAAATTGGGCCAGAGGTATTTTACAGCACAGTTTTCACATAAATTTGCTAAAAAGCCACATGTTCTGAAAAGCATTCATTAGTTAAACAAGACTTTGATGGTATGCCAGAAAAATGGACACAATTTTTTCCAAAATGTGCTGGGAGTGCCCCCTATTTTAATAATTACCTTTAGTGTGCTAGTTCAAGCTTATTTTAATGGGTGCTCCCCATATGCCATGGGTGCCCCTTTAGTCCAAAAAGTTCATACAATATGCCACAGCCACAATTTTGCCATAAGTGCTGTCCATAAGCCATGGGTGACTCATGTCCATAATTATCTCTCATATGTCAGGGACAACATTTTGTCATGATTGCCCCTTTTATATACCGTGAAAGTCCTGCCTTATACCAAAAATTTGTTTCAATGTGCCAGCCAGCATTTTGCCACGGGTGCCCCCTTGGACAATAATGTCCTCCATTATGCCAGGGACAACAGTTTTCAGCGGGTGCCTCTATGCCAAGAATTACATCCAGTATGCCAGAGCCTGCAATTGTTATGAATGCCATTAAATGCCAAGTATAACCTGTGGTGAGCCCTTGTTTTTTTAGCATTTTGTCACAGAGCCCTGTCATGCGAAGGGCTGCCTCTGGTATGCTGGTGCCAGACTTTTACCATGGGTGCCTCTTTAAGGCAAGAATTACCTTCAGTATGCCAAGGTCAAGGGCACACTTGCAAGCATAATGCCACATTCTCACTCATGCTCACTTAAATTCACTCATTAATACTCACATATTCATTATCACTCACTTGCACTCATTCATTCTTGCCCACTGTTTAGCTCACTCACTGCCCTTCACTCATTCTTGCTGGAGCTCCCACACACTGCATTGCGCTAGGGGAAGAGAGCATTGTAAAGGTACATTTACTAGGATATGAGACTGCTGCTCTCTTTCCCAGCGCTGAGTCACAAATAGGCTGATTAGCACCACACACACATTACTTTACACCATAGTGTAAACGTGTGTGCATGTTGTTTAGCATTGTTTGTACTTCAAGTAAACCTTCCAGTACAAAAGTACTATGCCTAGACAAACTTTAAAACTTTTCACACATTAGATGTGAAGCTGTATAGTGCAGCACAAATGCAATTTGTATCAAGTTAGAAGAAAGTAAAACATTTCTCCAGCTTAACGCCTGCCCCAAGAAGATGTTACTTTTTGCTGCACATCCCTGTCTAATATTTTTAGTAGATAGGGCTTTGTGTCGTAAACCCTGAGTTTTAGCGTGGGAATGCCAAAATACACCGATGGCATACACATAGGGACATTTGCATAGTGATGCAAAGTAGCGCAAAGTCATAGTAAATTTGCCCCTCAATCTCAGTGATTCTCACTACCTGTCACTCACTCATTTTCACCCACCCACACAAGCACAGGATCACACATACAGGCACACTCGCACACGTTTGCTGACACAATCACACACTCATGCACACAACATACATTTACAAGTACTTGCCACAGCTGCCAGAGAAGGTCCCATTCAAGCTCCTGCTGCCTCATTTTTTATTATGCTAACAGTGAATAAAACACTATTATGCATTATTAGCATAATAAAGATGGACCAAAAAAGGATGGTGGAGCCAGACACCTATAAGAGCGAGATGCCCCAGTGTTCCTGGCACTGAATTTGCCCCCTTTGAGGCAAGTGGTCGTAAAACTAGTGCGTCAGGTTGCAAAGGGCAAGCAATGGGTCACACATGCGACCCCTAAATGACGTCCATGCTGGAAATATAGTTTTCGATTGGATTTCTTGCATGGTTTTATGCTTGTGTTCACGATTGGTTCAGGGACAATAGCTGCATCCTATTGTTTCTTTATTTTTAACCTTTTTTTAAAAAAAATAATGTAAATGCAATGAAGACAAGGAAGAATGTTATTAAAAGGTAGAATCAATCTTTCTTTGCAGGTTGAAATGTGAATCCTGGGTGGAAAACAGCAAGTGCCAATGAATACATATGTTCAATGTCATTGAGATCGATTGTTGCGAACACCAGTTTCAAAACTGCTTATTCAATGCTCTGATTTCAGAGCAGTGAGAACAATGTGTTGAGTTTTTTCTAGGCTCTGCTGGTCTCCAAAGGGGGTGCCAGGTGAGCAGTGATCTGTTGCTTCCCCATGGGGTCTGCAGACCAGAGAGAGGCAGGGGATCATGAGTGGTGTCCATGCACCACCAACCACCTACCCTTCTAATCTGAGGGTCTGCACAGACCTTCACTGACAGGGAATAGCAAGCCACAGTGATGAGCAACCCAGGCTCACCCAGTCACACTGAGAGAGTGCAGCTTCATGTAGTGAGTGGGAGGAAAGGTGCAACGGGTGGTGAGGGAGGGCAGGAGGAGTTTGTATAGAGGAGGAAGGTGAGGAAGTGTGTTGCAGAGGCTGGGTGAATAGTATGGCAGGGCACCAGCTACTTTTGTTTGGAGGAAAGGGAGTTGAGAGGGTGTTGCCACGGGAGGACAAGCAGTGTGACAGGATTCCAGGTAACTCTGCTTTGGGATTGGGTGGGAGGAAGGAAGAGCTTTCCAGATGTGGCGAGAGATGGTGGCAGAATTATTTCTTTATATTTGTGCAAGACAGTGGAGGGAGAGATTACAGAGGGTGGGGTACTTGGTTGCAGGGAGCAAGGTTCTTTTTAAGGGGAACTGAGGAAGGTAAGGCTATGCTGTGCATTGTTCCCCTCTGACTCTTCTTCCCCTGTGTGAGCATGGTAAAAGTATTTTTGTGGCGGGGGGGACATATTCAATATAAAATTGTTGATGGGGATTTGTCAATAACAGGGTTGTTTTCCACCTTGTGGTTCCTGCTGGTGTTATAGACAACTTGAGCTTCTCTCTCGTTTTCTGCTTGATCTCGCTTAGAACCCTTTGGTTGAAAACAACTCCCGTGAATACACCTTTCCATCTAAATTTCTATAAATTCTAAAGCTTGATCAAATGATTTAAGGAATCTAAGCAGTACTGGCACTGAAATTAAATACCGTTACTAGCTTCTCATCAAGTGATCTGCTTGTATTTAAGATTTCAGTTTCTGATATTTTTGTAAAATCCAAATGTTTTTTTATTTTGGTTTCAAAAGCAACACACAATAATCACTTAATATAGAAGATCCACAGGTATAAATTACAAAAGCATTCCGTACTACACATACAATATTAATCGTAAGAATCAATAAATAACATATTTTAAATCCCCCTTGAATATAGGAGGAAAAAACAACATTTTGAATGATTACCCCCATTTTTTTAACTGATGCTTCTCTTGTTTTGAATCTGTCCACTGAGACCCTACTAACCAGGCCCCAGTGCATGTAATCTGACCCCTAAAACGTGTGGAACTGGGCTTTACTCCTAATTGGCATATTTAACTTACCTATAATTAGGGATCCCGGTTTTATGGCATTTATGTTTTTTAACATTTTCATCTGTATTTACCCATATTTATTTTTTGGCCATCTTATTGGTATTAATCAATCAATCAATCAGGGAATTGTAAGCGCGCTACTCACCCGTGAGGGTCTCAAGGCGCTGAGGGGGGGGGGGGTCCGCAGATCTGTTTAGCCGAAGAGCCAGGTCTTGAGGGTCTTCCTGAAGGTGTTCAGGGAGGGGGCGCATCTGATGTCTGCCGGTAGCTCGTTCCAGGTCTTGGCTGCAATGTGAGAGAAGGATCTTCCGCCTGCTCTGGCTTTGTGGATGCGTGGGGTTTCGGCCAGTGCAAGGTTGGAAGATCGGAGGTTTCTTTTGGGTACATGGAAGTTGATTCTGTCGTTGAGGTATTTGGGTCCGTTGTTGTGTAGGCATTTGTAGGCGTGAGTGAGGATTTTGAAAGTGACTCTTTTCTCCACGGGGAGCCAGTGGAGACTTCGTAGGTGTTGGCTGTTGTGTTCGTGTCGGGGGATACCGAGGACGAGTCTGGCGGCGGTGTTCTGTACTGTCTGGAGTTTGCGGAGTAGGGACTTGTTGATGCCGGCGTAGAGTGCGTTTCCATAGTCCAGTCTGCTGGTGATGAGTGCGTGGGTGACTGTCTTCCTTGACTCAGGGGAGATCCACTTGAAGGTCTTGCGGAGGATGCGGAGGGTGTTGAAGCAGCTGGAGGTGACGGCGTTGACCTGTCGGTTCATGGAGAGTGATGAGTCGAGTACGATGCCGAGGTTCTTGGCGTGGTCTGAGGGGGTAGGTGGGCTTCCGAGGGCGGTCGGCCACCAGGTGCTGTCCCATGCAGAAGGGGTGGTACCGAGGACGAGGACTTCTGTCTTCTCGGCGTTGAGCTTCAGGCAGCTGTTGGTCATCCAGACTGCGACGTCTTGCATTCCTTTCTGGAAGTTGAGTTTGGCAGTGGTGGGGTCTTTGGTGAGGGAGAGGATGAGCTGGGTGTCGTCGGCGTAGGATTCGATGTTGAGGCCGTGTTGTCGAACGATGGCTGCGAGGGGGGCCATGTAAATGTTGAAGAGGGTGGGGCTCAGTGATGAACCCTGTGGGACTCCGCAGGTGATTTTCGTGGGGTCGGAGAGGAAGGGTGGGAGTCTGATCCTTTGGCTTCTTCCGGTGAGGAATGATCGGATCCAGTGCAGGGCTGTTCCTTGTATGCCTGAGTCGTGTAGTCTGACGACTAGTGTGCGATGGGAGACGGTGTCGAAGGCCGCTGATAGGTCGAGTAGGATGAGGGCTGCGGAGTGGCCTTGGTCCAGGAGGGTGCGGATGTCGTCTGTGGCGGCGAGTAGGGCGGTCTCTGTGCTGTGGTTGCTTCGAAATCCGGATTGGGACGGGTCGAGGACGGCGTTTTCTTCATAGAATCGTGTCAGTTTCCTGTTGACTGTTTTCTCTGCAACTTTGGCTGCGAAGGGGAGGAGCGAGATGGGCCGATAGTTCTTGAGGTCGGTGGGGTCAGCTGTGGGCTTCTTGAGCAGGGGTCTGACTTCTGCGCGCTTCCAGTCGCTGGGAAGGTGCCTGTTTTGAAGGTGGTGTTGATGGTGCGTTGCAGTTCGGGTGCGATGGCGGCCACGGCTCTGTGGTAGATGTGAGGGGGGCAGGGGTCGGTGGGGGCCCCCGAGTGGATGCTTTTCATGGTCTGTTGTATTCCTCTTAGGGTATCCATAAACGGGCTTTCCAGTATCATGTCCTTATATAGGCACAATTCGCCCTGCCCTTATATAGGCATAAAATCCCAGCCCTTATTTAGGCATTAAACCATGCACTCCAAATACAGGCATGGTCTCTGACAACCGTCCACCCTAACGTCACAGCGAGTTCATGAAGAACAGACCCTTAGGCTGCGGGAGTTTCCCTAGTCCAGGACTATTGATTTCTTCAAGGACTCATATATTATGCATGAACCATTATTCCTTAAGGGGTTCATTCATGACGTCTTTCGCTGTCCAACTCACGTCAATGCTAACATTCTTAGGTGCTCTCATGTATAAATATACCTTCCCTAGCCCCTGTAAACCAGAGGAGACCTCGACTTCAGAGGAGCCCGTTTCCCGGCCTGACGCACTGAGAAGACGCTGCCATTCCCTGCACGCAGAGAGCCCAGCTTCCAGGGATCTGACTTCCCTTGCGGGGTGTTGGAGTTCGAGTCTGGCAAAGAGATTCCTACCTCTCTCATTCTTCAGGTATGGAGCTGACTAGAACCTAGAGGGACTCTTGGCATAATAGGCATACTAGACTTAACATACTCTTAGTATACCATAGTAAGGAATACTTCACCTACTTCTTCCCTCTTCCTACACCTAGGTTAGGTTAGGTACATTGGGGTAGAACTAGCTTAGCAACGCATCGTATGAGTACTCGCATTTTTAGTCTGTGTTATTTATGTAAATGCATATGTACTAAAAGATAATGCTATCACAGTATTATTTATTTCTACTGCTCACCCTGTACATTATTTATCTCGCATACTGTCTTGTGATCGTAACAGCACATTTTACTTACACCAGAAACAAGACTGTTCAATAAATCCTTTATTGAAACGCCCGTCTATTTCTTTCTGTGTAACTTGGAGAAAACTAAGCATGCACGACTGAGCTGAGTGAAATAGTTATCTATTGTTTCCACGACTCTGGGACACGTTCTGATTCTAAAGGGAAACACAGTGGTCATGTTTTGCGGCTGCCAGAAACTACTCCCTTCTTGTGGTCAAGAAGTTTCTAGTGGCCTCTGAGCTAGATGGCACAAGTAATTAAGTTTAATATACTCGATAGGGACATACTGACCTTAGTCCTATGTCAAACCTATAGGATATATTATTCCAATGCGCAGAGCCTATTAGGGAAATAGGAGCTACACTACATGGCGCCCAACGGTTTGGTTAGGCAGTAATTCAACGTTAGATACTGAGTAACTCAGCCGTGCTTTTTCTCTCAAGACCCCTACCCATATACTCCAAAAGACGTCTGGAGTGGGCAGGGTTAGGTATCCACCACGGCTACATAGGGCAGTACCCTATATATTAGCTGTTTGGTTTGCTCAACGTTGAAGGATACAGTGTTCCACAATATTGTGCACCTTATCTTTGTTTCCTTGAAACTTGTTCTACATTTTTCAAACAACAAAATGCCTGGCTCCGACAATGAAACCGGAGACGGTGTAACTGTGGCTGATCCAGCCCTACCAGCAGTTTTTAACATTACAGGTTTAAATGAAACCGAGGAGGGTGTCATAGACATCGCTCCAAACTTAAGAAGAGCCATCACTCTAAAACTTATAAAACACGGCCTACCACCGAGAGGCGGTAGAGCAGTTTTCGTAATAGAGGCACATGAATCCTTTCAGACAGAGGTATTCTATTCATGGGTAATATTTCCTGAATCCAATTCAGTAACACACATGTTTCACTTCTACAAAGAAGATGAACCACCAGAGGAATACATTCCTTTCGAGGATATAGAAATTCCATTAACATACCAAGAGCATCAGCTCTGGTTTAAAGGCGCCCTAAAACATCACAAAAACATTACCAGGCTCGGTCCACTAGGTAGACCAGGAGCAACATGGCCGATTTTAGCCGGCTACACACCTCATCCAGACATTGAAGAGATGTCAGATGAGGAATTACTTACTCAACTCACAGAGTTAATAAAAATCTACAGACAATTGGTCCAATATGTCATGCGGACTTTTACAGTCCGACCACCATTGACCTATCCAAATCCAACTCCCCAACAGGGGAATACACTAAAAATTACACCACAGACTCTATACGCAGTCATGGGTAAAATGCCCACAAAACGTGAGCAAATTCCATTTTGGATAGCTCAAAAAATTACTCAAATCGAAGCAGTATTTCCAAATACTAGCCCGCATGAGAAACACAGAATCCTAACAATCAGTTTACCGATGGGGATCACACCACAACTGGAAGACTGCACCACTTGGGGCTCAGTCTTTGCTGCCATATATACAAAAACACATGGTATTCCATCAATTGCGGTAATACCTGATGTCCTAAAACAAATTCAAAACGAATACGGGGCAGAGCCTGCTCTAAATTTAGGTATGAAATTACTGAAAAATTTCGACCAGGTCTCAACAATAATATTGTCTAATATTAAAGGGGAGGCACCAGCAGTGGCGATCCGCCAAAAATTGAGGGACTTCGATGTTACAGAACATCAAACTGAGCTACCCAGAATAATAGAACAATCTTATGCAGAATTAGGCAGAGATAGTTTGGGTGGAAGACCAGTGAAGCCGAAACTATCTGAAAGTCCTGAGAAGGACTCAATAAAACAAACTCCTACATCTTCTAAAAAGAAGTGGGAGTCTACTAAACAAAAATCAAACGAGAAACGTTCTCAATCCCGAGGTAGGTCTCCTCAAAAGGAGCCCTCTGAAAGGAGGTATAACCTCAGGAATAGGGATAATTTGAGAAAACCTGATAGGTATCAAGATACTGATACACGTTCCTCTCGTCCCTTTCAGATCTCATCACAGACTTCGGAAAGAAGAGGACGAACACAACATAGAGAAGAACGCGTGAAATCGACAGACGACAAACACGCTCCAAAAACCAAAGTAAAACCTCAATTCTCCAAAAAGAAGGTAGCAGGTCTGAAGATCAGACATGCCGAGAATACTGAGAACACAATTCAAGAACGGAGAATGGGCTCAGACCATGCTGGACAGTGCAGCAGAAGTCACAATAGTTCGCCAGACCGTGAAGGAACTTCTGGAGATAGTGGACTTGAATGAGTACATTACAGTCGAGACTGTAGACACCAGGGTTAGTACTCCACAAAAGTTATATGAAATAACACTCCGGATGGAGGGAGACAAACCTAGACAGGTGAAAGCACTTTTTTGGGAAAGACTATCAAGAGGCTATGACATACTTCTAGCAGAAAAGGACTGGCCACCACAATTTGTCAGGGAGTGCCCACACGGCGAGGACATTATTATGCCTGCCTTCTCCAACCATATTCCTATACATCTAAAATATACATATGCCAGGAAATGGGCAGTGGCCCAAGCCCCAACATTATATAAAAATCATGTAGGATGGGATGAGGACTCACCTCAACATAAAATACATCTGAAACATGAACCAACTGCACAACGGCAGTATCCAATAAAGCAAGAAGCTAAAAAACAGGTCAGGGAGATCTTAGATCAAGTTGAATATCAAGGGGTGATTGAAACATGCACCTCCTCAATGAACAATCCTTTGTTTCCTGTCTCCAAACCAGACAATACATATCGTCTAGTTTTGGACTACAGACACCTAAACACTTGTTCTAAAACTTTTGCAGTGCAAAATGCACATAGCACAGGATTAATGAATAACATTGTGCGTAAAAAATATAAAACCACATTAGACATCTCAAATGGTTTCTTTTGTCAAAACATAGCACCTGAAAGCAGGTACTTAACTGCATTCTCCATAATGGGGACCCAGCGTCACTTTTGTCGACTCCCACAAGGGTTCAAGAACAGCCCAGGTTTATTCTCAGCGAGGGTAACGGAGTTATTACAAATTTATGACAATGAGGCATTGTCCTATGTCGATGACATATATCTATAAACCAAAAAAGAAAGAGGGGGGGACCTAGGAGCCAGTTACGGTCCAGTGTCCATGCTCCTTAAAGTTAACATCAAACCAAAAAGGGACACTGTTCCTGGGGCGGGGTCCAGAAATTATCCCGCACACCTTACAAAAGAGAAGAGAAGAAAAGAAAAGAAAGAGACACCTAGGTTGACGCGGACCCACTGGTGGGGAGGGAAGAAAAGAACAAGTCTTGCCTCCTGTTGCTCTCACACATCCCAAAGGATGTCATGCTTCATCATCGGGCATTTGCTCCTCGCAGGGCCGGCGCTGCAATTCCCTGCGGGTCCCCCGAAGGGTCACTTTATCGGAGTTCTTTTCAGCAAATGCCGGATGGTGCCTGCGGGTGTGTGGGGTGTGGGTCCTATTAATGAGGGTGAGAAAAATGCGTGCAACGTGAATTAAAAATGTCCAGAGGTTGTTTGTAAGAAGGTAAATTCAAATCAACCCCCGTGGGTAAAATATTACCCCAACCGGCACAATGTGCCTGGATGTAATAAGTCGACATGTTTCGCGCCTAGCCTGCCACAAGGGTCATTGGCGCTTCATCAGGACTAAAAACCAGAAAGGTTAGTGATGTACACGATTAAAATAAGTATAAAACAGATACCCTCAGTGTTGGTCAGGGTGGGTCAAACTACTGTATATCCTACAGTGTGATTAATGGTAGAAGCCACTCCTGAGGAAACCTAGAAGAGAAAGACAAGATAGAATACAAGTTATGTGCATCAGTCCAACTTGATACATCATAGTGTGCCACAATCGTGTGCACATCATATCACACACAAAAGACACATGAGACAAAAGCACCCAACACGAAGCACAAAACCCACGGGGTAACCCCAGTGTGTCCAATGGCGATCCGAGAATGAACAGCACCAGGAATATTGGGCGTCATGTATGTGGTATCACCAAGGACCTGCAAAAAAATATCCGCATCGGGAGACGTGCCAAAGTGTAGAAAAACCCAGTTCAATCCCTACAAATAGCTAAACAAATATGGCAGATCTAGGAGCCCCCTACATAACAAGTGAGGGAATCGCATGTCGGGACGGTGCAGAGACCTCCGTGACCCCAACATGCTACCACACAAGAAATGCCAAATGTAAATACCAATACCCTCGTAGTATAGTGACTGGATAACCCCTAAAATTAACAAGGGGTATGTCATCCTTACCCGTCACTCTCAGAGAAAAATGCTCCGATGACTAGTGTCGATGGGCTGAAAAAGGAGACAGCATGGAGGACAGTCATGCATCAATAAACAAACACGTGCCCGAGGATACTAAAATCCCAGGCAGCCCCTGTTCGCTAAACCCACACATATCCCTAACTTACAAGTTAAAACTGGGTGCCGGTTCCAGTGCACCTTCCCCGTCCATGCACCTGTCGTAGATAGAATCATGGTGGCAAGGCACAGACTAAATAGTACAGGTGATTGGTGTCGGGCGGCACCTCCTTCCGGAATGCCCCTTCAAACTAGCATGAGAAGCGCATGCGTGGATATTCAATTAGCGTGCACGTGCGTCCCAGGAAAGATTGTGCCGGTTGGGGTAATATTTTACCCACGGGGGTTGATTTGAATTTACCTTCTTACAAACAACCTCTGGACATTTTTAATTCACGTTGCACGCATTTTTCTCACCCTCATTAATAGGACCCACACACCCGCAGGCACCATCCAGCATTTGCTGAAAAGAACTCCGATAAAGTGACCCTTCGGGGGACCCGCAGGGAATTGCAGCGCCGGCCCTGCGAGGAGCAAATGCCCAATGATGAAGCATGACATCCTTTGGGATGTGTGAGGGCAACAGGAGGCAAGACTTGTTCTTTTCTTCCCTCCCCACCAGTGGGTCCGCGTCAACCTAGGTGTCTCTTTCTTTTCTTTTCTTCTCTTCTCTTTTGTAAGGTGTGCGGGTAATTTCTGGACCCCGCCCCAGGAACAGTGTCCCTTTTTGGTTTGATGACATATATCTGACAGACAATGACCTGAAAAAACACTTGAACAGGGTGAGCACCATTATACTGGGTTTCGCCTCAGAGGGCTACAAGTTCAACTTTAAAAAGTCCAGAATTGCCCATCTCAATGTCCTATTTCTAGGATATGAGCTTTCAAGTGAAGGCAAGAGCTTGGCAGCTAACTTTTTAGAAAAGTGTGCACTGCTCCAACCTCCAAAAAAGCAAAAAAACTTGCAATCCATCCTGGGTTTCCTAAATTTTGGAAGAACATACATTCTAAATTATGCAGAAAGGGTTAAACCTCTCTACGCATTAATCAAACCTGATTTTTCGATCAGAAACTGGACACAGGAACACACAGAAATCTTGCGTTCACTTCAGGCTAACATGTTAGCAACAAATCACTTACAAACATGTGTAAGTCAAAGAAATTTGGTGATCCGAATAATTTCGGGTCAATGTGGATTCACCTACTTAACCTTCAATGAGGGTGACAAAATCCCAATTGCATACAAATCCCATTTGTACACACAAGCGGAAATGCGCTTCAGTTCTACTGAAAAAATTCTAACAGCAGTTCAAACCGCTGTAGCAAAAGAAAGAGCCTTAGCCCAAGGGAAACGCATTATTGTCGTAACCCCGGTACCGGCTTTAGAAGCTGTTACAAAAGCGAGCATTCCAAATGCTAAAGCATTACATCCAAGATGGATACAATGGGTTAATTCTCTTGCTGCAACAGATGTTGAATATGTTTTTGATCCAGATTTAAAAACACAAGCATTCCCGCAATATGAACATGAATGTCCTCTGCCTACTGAAATTCTGCCTCTTGATCAGTACGAATTTATAATTTACACTGACGGATCCGCACAACTCGCAACAGGGAGTAAGCAAGCTTACAGTGCAGCGTGTGCAATCGTTAAAGGTTGCATGCGAAATGGCATCTTCAGACCTATGGTCACAAAAACTCAATCTCTAGGGGATTGTACAGCTCAGCGAGCTGAACTACAAGCATTCAAACTGGCACTTGAAAGTATAGATCGAGAATTCCCCACACTAATAGTGTGCGATTCCCTTTACTGTGTTCAGTCGTATAATGACTATATACAAAACTGGCTTGAAAATGGTTCCAAAGATGCGAAAGGTGGCACAATAAAGCACAAAATGCTTTGGGAACAAGTAGTTCAGTTGAAAAACGAACTACCAAAGGCTCACGTGATCCACACACTGAGTCATCAACGTGATGGCGTTCACGTTGCAGGGAATTCATTGGCTCACGAAGCCGCAAAGGGGCTGTGCAAACGGCTTCCGTAGCTGCGATCACTCGTTCAAAAACAAAAATAGACGGTGAGATAATGTTGGCTGTCAATGCATCAAGCAAAGGCAGCAGTGCAGCGTTACCAAAAAGTTTCCACTCAAGTACTCTTATGTAATTGATGCGAACAACGTTCCTTTTGCTCGAATCCCTGGAGTGGGGGATAGGGTAATTCCAAACATGGAACGTAGAGCAGCCTTGATTTATGAAACACATTTGGGGGAGGGTCTGTCACACCAAGGGATCTCTAAAACAATCTTGACATTAAAAGAGATGTACTGGTGGCCTGGAATGAATACAGAAATTCACATATTCATCAACAACTGCTTAGACTGTAAATTACAGCGAGAGAGCCACCAGACACCATGCTGCGAATGCGGCAACCCAGTACAGACACCATTGTTAGACAGCATTCGACTATCTACGCGCCTGCGTCCTACTGGACAAAGGCATTCCCACAAATACTGAATTTAGGTTCCTATGGTTATGGCCTCAGCGCTCGGCTGACGCTCGAACTGTTATAAAAGATTTGCGAGTCTTTATCGGCACATACGCAATAGGCACGCTACATTCTGACCAGGGTCCTGCGTTTAGCTCTAGGGCTTACAAAGAAGCCATGGCCAGTCTGGGCGTTGCATTGCGGTACTCCTCTCCATTCCATCCTGAGGGAAATTCGGTTGTGGAAAGGAAAAACCGGGACATAAAGCAGTCTATAACAGCTAGGGTATTAGGTTCGGGTGATGGGTGGGTCAAACACCTAAGTGGGGTTCAACGTGCATTGAACAACCTGCCAAGAAATTCTCTAGGGGGGGTCACTCCATATGAGGTCCTATTTGGGACAAGAATGTGGGTACCAGACCTTGAACACGTAGGCACAGTGGTGGAAAATAAACCATTTGATATCAAAGATCGTTTGGCTGTTTTACAGGACTTAAACAAATTAAGAACGAAACAAAGCAACGTATTCCTACAGTCAACCACCACTGGGGATCAACCGGCTGTCCCAGCAAGGCCTGTCTGGATTCCAAAAGTTGGGGATCTAGTCAGAGAAAAAATTGCGGACAAGAAGGAATTTGGACCTTCTTACAGACAACCAGTACCTGTCCTAGCAGTTCAAGGAACAGGAACAGTACTTCTGCCGCCCCTTGCTGGAAGAAAGGAGAAAAGATTTGTGTCCATCGACCTGATCAAACCACAGTATGTGGCCGATACTAAATAGTAGGCCTCGTGGACTCCGACCTAGTAGCAGACGCACTCCTCTCGCTACTATCCAAGAGGTTCAGACTGAAAGACTGATAACAATCGAGAATTCAGCTGTAACAGACGGAGGACTATGCAACAACGCTATGGAACTCTTCCCTCTTGAACACCAAGTAACAGTTCGTCCAAATACACCTGTATACACCAACGTAACAGGTGATGAACTGGTTCCAGTGATTTCTACAAATCCTGATGCAATTCCAACAATTGACAGAACTGCTTCTGGCTACTTCATTAACTTTGATACGTTCTCAGAAGATCCGAGTGAACCTGAAACGACGCCAGTGTCATTGAAATTCAAGCAGCAAGTACAAGACTTTCTTCACTTTCTGAAAAAGACTTATTTGGTTTCTCCATGGATTGAACTCTGGATTACATCTGGACTTTTGGTTTTCCTGCTCTGGCTAGCTTTGGTTACAATTGTAAGCGTGCTTATAAGTGGCAGATACATCCATATGAACACTGAAGGAAAAGACGTAAACGTACTTTTGAAACCTCATAAATCTTCCCATCGTGAAGCAAGAGACTTATCATCAGTGAACATCACAGCTGTTCCTATACAGGATGGTATAGTGTGGGACAAAACAGATTATGATATCTTCGGCCCGAATGAACAATTGAACATTCCACATTTGTTTAAAATTTCACTAAGTGATCTAATTACGTCCAGTACCTATTCTGATGATTGGGACTTTGAGACTGTTAACGACTTAATGTTTGACCTAGAAAAATCTGCTGCATTTTCTAAACATGAATATTTAGAGGGTTCATCAGACTATGAACAAATGTATTGTTTTAATCACTATGGTCATCATTATTTGCATAAATCTGCATATCCAAGAAATGTGTTTATGTTTAACCAATGGGAACATTGTCCTACACCACCTAAAGGTAGTTCAAAAACATTTGCTAGTAAATTTCCATATTATTCAGGTTACAATACATCTGATCCAGAAATGTTTTACTATAAAAATGTAAACAAGACAGGACTGAAAATTATGTTAACAAATACAAAACAGATTTATTCTGCATTATTTAATGCCCAACTGTCTAGACAGGGTTTCGATTTTTGGAAAGACACAATTGACACAAAAACTGTGTGGGGTACTAAAGATTGGCAAGTGCAGGGGATAGAAGCTTTATTTAGAGCCTGCATCATCCCAGAACAAATAATGTTTTTGAATGAAACTATCCAACAAACATCTTGTCTTGGATTAGCCGAGATAAAAGAGATGAACACACCTTCTGTACCAACACCTGCCAGTGAAAATAATACAAAGGCAGTGGTGACAGTTGACAATATACTACAACTCAACAGATCTAATCCTACTTGGAAAAAATGGTTGATCTGGCCCACAGACACGAATAACTGTCAGGAAAGATTCCTGAATAAAACTCAGGGGTTTACTATTCATAGGCCAGACCCAGGATACGTCCAAAGACAACATCCGGGGGTAGTAACAACATACAGTGTAGGAAAATTATGCCTCGATTGGCTGCATAAGTCTACACTACAGGATGTGAAACAACACTTAACCTTACTTAAAAAGGACGCAGACCTTAGGGAATTCTTGCTTGGACCAAGAAAACCGCGTCAAAAACGTTTCATATATGCCGGCATTTATGCTGCTTATAATGAAGCTTGGAAGGTATCACAGATAGAGGCCGCAGAACGAATACGTGAACTTGATCGTATTAATTTAGAGAAAACACTCTCTGTGGTCGACAATGGGTTAACAACTTTGTCCTCCAGAATATATTCATTGGATGGCATTGTATCCTCTGCTATCGACATACTACAACAAGATTTGGCGATGTTACAACAAGGCCAATCTCAATTACGTTCTATTATGTTATTAAGCTGGACGCTGCAATCTTTGCGAGCGGGCTATGTGCCTTGGCGTTTCATCAACACAACGGCTCTGTTTGCAGAATACAATCTCACTGATAAACAGATCGAACTGGCACAAAGAGGAGCAAAGTATACAGTGCTGAGCATTGAAAATCTGGAAAAGTTACCATTCACTGTGGCAGAAAAACCAGCTACAGAATGGCTTATTCATGGCAAAATAACATTACCTGTGAGTACTTTTCAGTTTCAGTATTGCCTCAGACAAATGCAAGCAGGCAAATATGAAAGGTTGGGTAAGGAATACATTAAGACATCGTGGGATTTACCGTATACATATAGATGTTGGAGTGGGGATCGTGAAGTGTTTTTGAGCGGTTCAAACTGTAAACTTGCACTGAGTGGTTCACTTATATGTCAAGACATTTCCTTGCACGGGGCTTGTAATGGTTCAGTGGAAAATTTGTCTTGCCATCAGCAGGGTACTCCAGCTGCTGTGATTAATCCAACGTTTGGACAACTTTCTAATGGGAATTACCTCATGTTGAATGATCAGAGCTGCTGCGGAATGCTGCCAGGCATCCCATATCTAGTAACGGTCAACTCCAGGGTCACTTGCTGTATGCAAGTATTGTTTCCCCCAATAGACACAGTCAGGTAGTCGCCTCTATGGCCTTCGCTGAACGTCTCTTTTTATAAGATTTGATACTCTAAGCAGAATGAAAGCCATGCTTTTACAGCAAACAGTGCCTTTGACCTCGGCCAAAGAAACCTATGATCTACAAGTTGCAAGGACTTCGGCTGAGATACAGACTTTAATACGTACAAACTGCCCTATACATTTCGTGGAAATGATATCACGTATCTTTAACATGTCTGATACAACCGGAATTGTACATGTATTTAAGAGCATCTGCTCAGGTCTGTTAGCACCTTTCCAGGCAATACTCGGAATCATCCCGAACTTTGCACATTCGGTGTTTGGTGGCATACCATTAATTCTAGCACTTGTTGCCGGGATTCTATTTCTCTTCCTGCTATTGCGCTATGGCCAGCCGATTCGCAGACATCACTCCGAGCGAACTGGAGAAAGCTCTCCTTGAACGAAAGTGCCGTGAGCAAATAGTAAAGCTTTTGGGCATGACTCGTCTACGGGACCTTAATACAACTTGGTTCCTGTCATTCAGACCAATCTGGCAAGATTGCATCTTACCTGTTCTACGATGCCTGCTATGCGGTGAAGAATGCGTGTTGGACACCTGTCTAACATTTCCATCAACAACGCCAACGGATGTCGATACCCTGCTGGACCAGATAACGGCCCATGCTCTGTGTTGTCCCCAGAGGCTTCCTATCCTGATGTCAGCATTCATTGAGATCTCACAGACGCTTCCGGCTGCTGCTGAGGTACGTGAAAGATCTACAGGCACACACGTAACAACGGACGCAAACATTGCAGAGGCAACCTATGCTGGAAGCAATGCTTCCCATCTCTGTGCAATTAATCTACTACACGAGGTGTTCCAGCTGACACCAACAACAGTGGATGATGTTTTGTCTATTGAAATAGATGATCTCATGTTTACACCAGACCCGTGAACTAACTCTGATTCCGCATACAGTGTTCCAGAGATGCAGTGACAATTTGGCCTTCATTTTTAAACAACTTGGAACTCTACCAAAATTGAACTTTTTCCCCATTTTTTGAACGAAAATGGCACATCGATCTGCTTAAAGTAGAACTAGCCTTATAATACAGACTTCTAGGAACTTCTAGGTACTTCCACGGACACTTAGTCATCTTGTGTGTCTAAAACAGTTCATTAATTTTTCTGACATGAAATGACTTTGATTTTTTGAATAACTTATCGATCATTTTTTGTCAAATGTAAATATTACTGCTTATTTCATTCCAATTGCATTTATTTTCGAACTTTATGCCTGTAATGAAAAGCAATGCTTCAAATGTACAGTACCTTTTGCATTCTAATAGGTTTTTTAGAAATGCCTTTTTTAAATGGTTTTATGAAAAATTTTAGAAATATGCGGTACTCCATTTTAATGTTTAGCATTTTAAATGTTTAGCATTTTAGTATTATCGTACACACGAAAGAGGAGTGGGTGTTGTATTCCTCTTAGGGTATCCATAAACGGGCTTTCCAGTATCATGTCCTTATATAGGCACAATTCGCCCTGCCCTTATATAGGCATAAAATCCCAGCCCTTATTTAGGCATTAAACCATGCACTCCAAATACATGCATGGTCTCTGACATCCATCCACCCTAACGTCACAACGAGTTCATGAAGAACAGACCCTTAGGCTGCGGGAGTTTCCCTAGTCCAGGACTATTGATTTCTTCAAGGACTCATATATTATGCATGAACCATTATTCCTTAGGGGGTTCATTCATGACGTCTTTCGCTGTCCAACTCACGTCAATGCTAACATTCTTAGGTGCTCTCAGGTATAAATATACCTTCCCTAGCCCCTGTAAACCAGAGGAGACCTCGACTTCAGAGGAGCCCGTTTCCCGGCCTGACGCACTGAGAAGACGCTGCCATTCCCTGCACGCAGAGAGCCCAGCTTCCAGCTTCCAGTGATCTGACTTCCCTTGCGGGGTGTTGGAGTTCGAGTCTGGCAAAGAGATTCCTACCTCTCTCATTCTTCAGGTATGGAGCTGACTAGAACCTAGAGGGACTCTTGGCATACTAGGCATACTAGACTTAACATACTCTTAGTATACCATAGTAAGGAATACTTCATCTACTTCTTCCCTCTTCCTACACCTAGGTTAGGTTAGGTACATTGGGGTAGAACTAGCTTAGCAACGCATCGTATGAGTACTCGCATTTTTAGTCTGTGTTATTTATGTAAATGCATATGTACTAAAAGATAATGCTATCGCAGTATTATTTATGTCTACTGCTCACCCTGTACATTATTTATCTTGCATACTGTCTTGTGATCGTAACAGCACATTTTACTTACACCAGAAACAAGACTGTTCAATAAATCCTTTATTGAAACGCCCGTCTATTTCTTTCTGTGTAACTTGGAGAAAACTAAGCATGCACGACAGAGCTGAGTGAAATAGTTATCTATTGTTTCCACGACTCTGGGACACGTTCTGATTCTAAAGGGAAACACAGTGGTCATGTTTTGCGGCTGCCAAAAACTACTCCCTTCTTGTTGTCAAGAAGTTTCTAGTGGCCTCTGAGCTAGCTGGCACAAGTAATTAAGTTTAATATACTCGATAGGGACATACTGACCTTAGTCCTATGTCAAACCTATAGGATATATTATTCCAATGCGCAGAGCCTATTAGGGAAATAGGAGCTACACTACAGGTCGAGGCGGTGTCTTCGGCCGTGATCGGTGTCCAGTTGGAGATGGTGGGCTGGCTGGTGTTTCTGGGGGGCGGGGGGCCGTCTGTGGCGCCTGGTGGATGGTCGATGAAGTTGTCGTAGAGGTTTTTGATCTTGAGGTGGAAATAGGTTCCAAGCTTGTCGCAGAGGTGGGGATGGGGTGATGTCTGTGGCTTCGCTGCGTGGGTTGGTAAATTCTTGAATGACACTGAAAAGTTCCTTGGAGTTGGTGGAGTTGGCCAGGATTTTGTTGTGGATGAAGTTCCTTTTGGTGGCTCTGATCTGGTTGTGGTAGTCCGTCATGGCGTCCTTGTAGGTGGTGTGGTTTTCGGTTGTCTTGGTGTTTCTCCAGTTCTTCTCCAGGCGTCTGCAGGTGTGTCTGGCTTCTTGGAGAGCGGTTGTGAACCAGGCGGCTTTCCTGGGGCGTTGTCTGTCGGGGTTGCGTAGCGGGGCGAGCTCATCTGCGCAGTTGGAGATCCAGGTGTGGAGTTCTCTGGCTGCGTCGTTTGCGCTGTTTGCGTCGGGTGCCCAGGTGTGGTTGTCTCGGTTGAGGGTGGAGTTAAGTTGCTCGTCGGTAACCTTGCTCCAGTTCCTTCGTGGTGGGCATGGGGCTGGTTTGGGTGCCTTGGGTTTGTTGATGGCGAAGTGTACGCAGTGGTGGTCGGTCCATGGCGGCTGCGTTGTGTGGCTGAAATGGACGCTGTTTCCTGCCGCGAAGACGGGGTCGAGGGTGTGTCCTGCTCTGTGGGTCGGTGTGTTGACGAGTTGTTTAAGTCCGATGCTGGCGAGGTTGTCACGAAGGATAGTGGAGTTGGGGTCGCTGGGGTTGTCGAGGTGGAAGTTCAGGTCTCCAATGAGTATGTAGTTTGTTGAGGTGATCGCGTGGGGTGCGATGAAGTCGGTGATGGTGGAGGCGAAGGGTGTTCGGGGCCGGGGTCTGTAGACGAGGGTACCTCGGAGTGTGGCTTTGGGGGTGGTCTGGATCTTGAAGTGCAGGTGTTCGGCGGAGGGGAAGGTTTCGCTGGAGGTGGTGAGGCGGAGGGTGCTCTTGTGGGCGATGGCGAGGCCCCCTCCTGGGTGGTTGGGGTGGTCTTTCCTCTGGATCTTGTATCCGTCTGGGATGGCGGTGCTGATGTCGGGGGCGGAGGATGCGTTGGTCCAGGTCTCTGTGAAGAAGGCGATGTCGGGCGAAAGAGAGTCGAGTAGGTTCCAGATTTCCATGGCGTGTTTGTGTACGGAGCGTACGTTGAGGAGGATGCATTTTAGGGTGTCGCCGGTGCTGGTGTCGGTGGTGTTGGAGGCCGGGGTGGCGGTGAGGGTCTGGCGGCAGTGGAGGCAGGAGAACTGGCCATGGGTCGTGTTCGGCGAGGCCTGTTGGCATTCTCTAAGTCTTCCAGGGTTGAGTGCGAGGAGGGTGGTGGTGTCGTAGCGATGGGTAGTGGGAGGGCCAGGGTTCCTGGCGCTGGCCGCGGTCGGGTCGCGGATGGGCGCAGGTGGGCTTGCCTTTGGCGCGCCGGCGGTGCACCAGCGGCGCGCCCGCTGCGCGCATCAGGTGCGCGACCGCGCAGCGGCCGCCATTAAGTAGGGGAGGTGGGAGGGAGGAGAGGCTGGGAGACGGGAGCAGGGGAATTCCGGGGGGAATTCTGGGGGGAAATTCCGGAGGGGAAATTCCGGGGGGGAGGGGCCGCAGGGGCAGCAGCGGCGAAAGGCAAAAGGAACAGGCAGGCACGAGAAAATAAAAACAGTGGTGGAATTAGAGCAAGACACAGATGGGCACAATAACAGTGGCACAACAGGGAAAAAATTAAGAAAAAAAGCGTCTGAGAAAGGTTACGGTGGTTGGAGGCAGTCTGGTCCCAGTTGGAGCGGGCAGCAGGCTCAGGAGCGGGCAGCAGCCTCGAACCTCCCAAGGAGGAGGTCGGGGTCTGGAGGCAAGAGACGGCACAGCGGAGCAGTGGGGAGAGAGTGGACCTAGACCGAGGGTCGGAGGTCTTACTCCATATTTATTTTGTGTTTTGATAATAAATGGAGTTATAAAATGGAATATTTCCAAATGTATTTAACTCAGACGTGGACTCATATGTGGATGCCTGTTGCGTTTTAGCAAATTAAGCAGTCACATATAACAAAATACTACACCCACAGGTACATTTTAGCATTATACTACAAATATATGTTAACATATGCCTGTATTTTAGGAAATGTCATCCTGTTTTTAACTCCCTGTGCTGGTTATCTGCTTAGTTTTTGCCTGGACTTAATGAAACACAGCATGGAGAGTCTCTCATAAGAAGCACAATTTTTAGTATTTTTCCACTTTTAGAAATAAATACAGACAGGAAACACATTGTGCTCTGTCTGTATTTATCTGTAAAAATCAGTAAAAAAAGAAAACTGGGAGCCTTAACTACAATTCAGTAGTGAGTGGTACAAAGTGTACTTGGAGCCTATATGGTAAATGTCACTATGGGACTGCAACACACTTTGTGCCACCACTAGAGTGGCCATAAGTCACCCCCTAAGGAAGCCTTGAGTGCCCAGAAGGCAGGGTTCATGGTATTTAAAAGTAGGACATGTAAATGTTTAATGAAAAACATGTCCTTATAGTGACAAGGCCCCTAAAGCTGTTTTCACTATAGCAGTGTTAGCTGATCCATAGGAACCATTGGGCGTAATATTAAATTAAAATAATGTTATCTCCACTTAGGAACCAGCTAAAAAGATCATTCTTGGACTTTTTAAAATATTTATTACAAGCCCAATTTATTGGCAAGGCGGAATTGTAATTAATGTTTTAAAGCAAGTTCTTTTAGAAAGTTGTCTTCTACCTGCTTAAAGCATACAGTGGTCCATTTGCATGAACTTTCAGGAGTAACCCAGGAGCCGAATAGCTCCTTAATGAGGTGTGAACATGCTCCCAGAGCTGAAACAAAGGCCTTTTGGTGTGGGCAGGTGTTGTAATTTGGCAGCACTTAAGTTAAGCATTAGCTGAAGACAGCCTGTATTCAGAGGCTAAATTGTCCACTTTGTGGAATCCATTTTGTATTTCTGGCAGCCATTTTGGTTGCCATGTGCTGCCATGTGCTCACCATGTGCTCTGTCCTACCTTCCTGTTAACTGCTCTTGAAATCTGCCTAGAGACAAATTATATTTAGTTCTCTTTTGCTTTGCACATGCTCAGTTGAGCTTGCAGCTGTTCCGAGTTTATAAATGTCAGGATGTGTCTACTAGAAGTAGAAACTGTTAGCTCCACCCACTTGTCGACTGTGCATTTTCTGTATGACCTTATATGTATCTAAAACCAGCATTTGTGTTTGTACCGCCTTCATTTGAGCCCCTGTGTGGGTATAAAAGGACCATGGTCCTTCCATTCAGTGTGCTACTTCATGCATTACCGAAGGGTGGTGTGTAAATGTAGCTCCACCTCATGAGGTTTAATAAACTCTGTCTTTTCTATTTCAGTTTCTGTGCCAACTTCTTCCTAAGTGTCTGAGGACTCTGTGCAGAGAAGGGTGAACCCCTAAGCACTGGTAGGCCTTGCTGAGGCTCACTACTACAAATTGGCGCTACCAACGCGGGGCTCATCGGCAACTCGGATGCCCGAAGGACTGGTCGAGATGAAGGATTGGAATCTTGCTTTTGGACGCGATCGCTGCCTGAGGAGACCCGAGTCTTGGCACCCATGGCGTTTTTCCTTTCTTTCTGATCTGACCATCCCGGCGGCGCCGGTCCTCGACTGAGATCTCTTCTGTTGATTCGCCGTGCAGTGACCATTTGGTCGATTTGAGAACTTGGCAGTTGGAACCTGGACACCATTTGATTGGTAAGAGCCGTTTTGCGGCACTTGCTGTTGGTTTGATGCCTTTGATTGGTAAGGTAGTTTTAGTAACACTTACTGTGGCTTTGTTTGTATGATTGGCCAATTTTGGAATCTGTTTGGTAATTATATATGTATTGCAATACATATATGCAGGTAATGAGGAGATTTTTCTCTATTTTAAGTTGTTTGAACAGCGCAACGTACGAAGAGTACCTTAAGCGCTACTTTGATTATAATACTGCATATTCTGCACTATTTTTGGCATGCCTGTTTCTAGCACACTTCGCAGAAAGTGTTGCTGTTTTGGAGGTACCAATAGGGATTTAGTAAGTACTCAGTTGACTCCCCTCAGAGGGGATACCTAAATAGGTTTGGATATAGTAAAAAGATATTTCTTTCTTGGTGACTAAGTACCCCATGGAACTAAATATGTACATAAAACGGATCCTGATCTGTGCACTTAGTAACATTCATAAGTGGTGATATGCAGAGCGCTTTTTGAGTGTTCTACCAGCCAAAACTGGCGAATTTGGTGTATTTTGGCTTCTTGAACATGGAAGTCTTTTGGACTACTTTTGAGAGCTCTTCTTGTAAATATGACTTACAATTAGTATTTACAAATAGTTTGGTTTTGCGTACAGTCTGTAGGCTGTCTCTTGTTTTTGCCCTAAATGTTGATTTGTGGGTTAAATGTGTGTTTAAATGTCTATGTGGTTTGTGGTTTGACATTGGTGATATTTGTGTGTGTAAATAGCGATTGCGCTCTTTGTGTAAGAATGGCTAGCATTAAGCGCGCTGTGTTGTGTGTTATGAGTGTATGACCCCCTTCTGAAAATGTCTGGAATGAGCTAAAATTGGTTTTTGTTGTCATTCTGTTATGCAAATGTCATTTAAAAAAAACTACATTTTTTTTAAATTCGGGGAATGAATAATGTAACATATGTTAAATAGCTGCACGCTACCATTAAAATTGATAAAGTAAGAAATTATAGATATGTGCAAATTGCCACACTGGTACAGATAAATCAGAATTTACATTCAATAGGAATAAAATAGGCCTCATAGAAAGGTAGGAAAAAAAGTGAATTTGTGTGCTTTCACACAATTAGGACTAAAATGAAAAATGTTACAGCATTTTCCTTAGATACATTGTATTAGACATTAAAAGGCATTCACATCATCTGAGTGAATTTGGTCGTTGCTGAACTAAATACACATTATAGAAAGATAGATTTGACTGCATTGAAATGCCTCAGTTTTTAAATAGACTGTGACATGCTTTCTTTCAGCACCAGAGAACAAAAGCTTTCCAACAGCTGTGTTTAAACTGACTAACTGAAAAGAAGCTGTTTGACACAGCAAATGGGGATTTAACTCTGTCAGGGTATTACAAATAACAAAGGTTTTTTTCCTGAGAAAGGCGTGAAAATTCGACGCCTGCTGACAAACAACAGCTGCATAAATAGCATATGGCTATTCCTGATCACGGCCACAGACAGGAATGCTGAGTCAGCAAAATTTTAAGTCAGTGTAAAACTGGTATAAAGGCCTGCATTATTTTAAAAGTTCCAAAAAACCAGTTTCATTATTTTGGATAACAGAGAACAAAATTGAAAGTAGGGATTTCCTTTCTTACTGCCTTTTACATAAGTACATCTGTGGTTCTGATGTTAAATAATAACTGTCCTTTAAAAAGTGGTGCAGACTTTTCATGTTTCAAGTAAGGTTTCTGTGCTTAGGGTTATAAATGAATGCGTTTGAATATGATAGGCTACGAATGAAGCTTGCTTTTCAAATGTGGAATCATCAAAATGGTTGGTTTTATTAAAAAAAAAAAATTTCATTATATGAAAAAATATATATTATTAAAAATAAATGCTTTAAATTCGTTTTTTCATCTTTATAAAGCCTAATCATCATACTGTGAATTCCTAGCATCAAAGTTGAATTTAAGCAGTGCTGTACCGCAATAGGAGGAAACTTAAATGTGAAATGTCACTTGTGTACCGGTTGTGTGTGTGTGCCAAGGCTTGTTCTGGACCCCTCGGGGTGACTGGGACCCTCTACTTTCTTGCTGCTCACACCCGACGGACCTCCTACCCAAGATGTCTTCTTCATCTTGTTCGCCTTCTGCACAGGTGTAGGGAAGAACCCGTTTGAACCACAGGAAGGTCGAGCCAGTATTGAAGGGATACGTCATATCCTGGAGGAGAGAAGATTATTCAAAGTTTTAAGACCAAGGTTTGGAATCTTTCTCGAAGAATTGAAAAAGGGCGCGATCGCTGCAATGAATAATAAACACAAATACTGTCTACTCACTAATAACTGCATTCACTTCGTGCTTGGACTCCTGGGCATATCCAGTCTGTACGATGACGTGATTATTACCTTTGTATTGTGGTTTCTCCCCGACCCTCTGTTCCGTTGATCCTGGGTGTGTTGCCTGCTTCATGTGGCTTCATCCCCCCCGTGTATACCTGAGTCTTCTTTTTGCGAGGCAATACCTTTAAAGCAGGAATAGCGCCCGGAAGAGAGAAGAGAGGGCGTCGAAGAGCCACTCGTCCTGGCACATCTTTTCCACAGAACCCGAAAACCGCTTTTTAATATATGCCAGGGCAAGAATATTAGCACAATGATACCTCCGGGTCTAGCCAGTGATATGTAAAACTTTGCAAATAATACCACGGTGCCCGAGCAACTTTGGCTGATGCCCGGTGGAGCTGTCATATGCAGCTATAGAGGAGTTTGGCACTGGTTCACCCCTCGGCCGGCACCTACCCAGCCGGACATCGGACATCGTTTTCCTCGCCTCCCCCTTGTGTTTTCCTACCTGCATTCCCTACCCCAGTTTACCATTCCCCCTCTACCTCTTCACTCCGCATAAGACGTGTGTAAGCGCTAATAATTCTCACATTATTGGGTAATCTCATGTTTTGTCTTTTCTCCTATGTCTATACTTGTCTATGTAATTATGGAACCTGTAACTCACTGATCCTCATGTAAAGCGCTCTGATACCTCCGGGTCTAGCCAGCGCTATATAAAACTTTGCAAATAAATAAATACCCAGCCGTACAAAACTCATTTGTATAAGGGTATACCTTATACATTTCTGATCCCCCATCTCTGGGATATCTAGAGGACACCCTGGGGATCCCTAATATGCCAAAATATTGTAGGTTATTCATTTTTAAGTGCCCCTACCACCAAAGTCGAAATTGGGACAAATTCACTATTTCATGGAAGTTTTGCCAAGCAGAGCAGCTTTCACACTGCTCTTAGGCTTTACTAAATGCACACATTTAAGTATAACACAAATAGCTGACCTTTAACCTGCTAGAATGCACACCATACATTGTACACAGATAGAGACAAGTATTGAAACAAAAAAAACACAGCAGAAGTTATTCTCCTACCTTTAAATTATTGGCAAACACACCGGACAGGACTGCCTTTCGGCTGTGATTCTCCAGAGTTGCTTTGAATTGCAAAGACTGCATGGAACGCCTTGCACAAAAATGGACAGCTGGTGAAAGGGTTAAAGGTCGAGTTCTACATTTAGAAGCCTACCAGGGCCCAGAGCAAGGTTTGCTTTGACGTTTTGACCTCTGAAACTTTTTGAAAGACGAGGTGACAGCGCAGAGAAAGGAAGAGAAGCTTTGATTCCTATTTTTGGCAAACGCAAGTTTTGCGCAGTCATCTGAAAAGACGGAAAAGCCTTGAGTAAAGCATAGCTCTGCCATGTATATAAAAATAATGGTTTTAGCTTAAAGATTACTGTGCAAGGGCTGAGATAAGGAGGAAATGGATTTTAGTTTGCATTCATGCGCCCTCATGTTAATCTAGTACAATTGCTCAAGGAATTGGTAAATTGGTTATTAATGCTTTCTACAGTACTCAATGTGCTTGTGTTAGGCTGAATCAGAGAATAGCCACTTTCTAAGATATCTCCTACAAGTTTGTTTGTGCCCAGTTGCCACAAATAGGGGTAAATAGTGTTGACAGAAGGTAAACCTGTTTTCAGGGTTTCCTACTGTCAAAATGGGGGAAGGAGGTTAGCTCCTGGGCAAATTAAGGGTAGGCAAATTTATGTTTTCTCTCTTCTTTTTCTCACTCTTTCTTGAGTCTGTTTAAGCTGTCTAGGAAATGGCCATGAGACAGTTATTGGCTATTCTGTAATACTGTTTTAAAATTGTTAGAATTAATAAAATGATTAAAATATATGCTATGTTACTGCCCATCCTGTATGAAAGAATGAGTAGAACAGATTGATGTTCCCTTATTTGGCCTTTAAACGGAACTATATAGTGGGGGTTTCTGTTCAAAAATCTCAGGTGGCAATACCATTATTGTTTGTTATTCTCATGTTCTATACAGTTTTGCAAGGGCATTGCTAGTCTTTTATTAGCTAGTCTGTGTAATTGAGCTGACAGCCGTTATTAGAGCTAGAGAATAGGGTTTTTTTCCTTTTGAAAATAATGTTGCATAGTCCGGATCGTGAAAAGTAGAATGCAGGAAAGACGCTCATGTGATCCTTAGCAAACACTTTGAAGGAAAATATTGTTTTATAGGAGTTTGTTTGTCACAACATGTTCTGCTGGAGAAATGTATGTACCCACTATGTTGAGTTTTTTTAGTTCTTTTTGCAATAAGAATCCCTGTTAAATTAGCAGTTTTAGATTTTTCCTGCTGCGCCTATAACATGAAAGCATGACCTTAAGTGTAAAATGTAGGTGTTTTTATTAAGAGAAATTATTTTAGAAGTGTCTGCAGTCCTGTAAAAGTAATGCAAGGTTCATAAGTAGAAATGTAGGAAAAGTTCCTTTTTTCTTGAGGTTCTTCAGATGAATAATATAGGAATACACAAATGTAAGGATTTGGAGTATGTCTGTATTGTTTTTCTTTTTCCTCAGAATTTAGTAAATGAACACAGACTTCCTTGGTTGCTTGGGATTGGGTGACGTATTACTCTTGTCAATTCACCAAAAAGTTCCTTTTATACTTGCCAATAGGTCTAGGGTGTTTTTTTTATTCTCAGATAGATGAAGTGGTTCTTGGGTGCCTTGCTAATATATGGGGCACCCCAAGACTAAGGAAGTATTCTGAGACTATCCTCTCTGTTGATAGATTATTTCTGTGCCTTGTCTAAAGACCCTTTTGTTCTGCCCACCAATAGATATTTGCTGCCCTACAACCATTGCCAGAGGGGCCCGGACATCAGATCCAGCCTGGGAGTCAGCACCAGTCCAGCTTGGAGCCAAGATAAAGGGAACCAGCACAGGCGTTGCTGGCAACTAGGACCTCAGTGAAGGCCGGAAGCACTGGGACGTGAAGTGTGTACCCCTGCCACTGTCTTGGGCGAAAGACGGGGTCACAAATCAGGATGAAGAAATCTTTCTGTGGATCCAGTTTTTGATGCCCAGCTGAGAGAGTCACAGACCGATAAGGAAGGCAAGGAGGCTTTTACTTGAGGTGACCCCCTTTGAAACAAGGGTTGCTTCACATATCCCAGCATCAGGCCTTTTGAGGCCTGGTCCCCAAGTGAATGCAAGTCTGCGCCTTTGTTTGTTGATCAAGGGATGCCTGAGCATATTGGCTACAATCAGTGACCCCAACAAAAGAGCAGTGCGCCAGCGGAACAATACAGGAGTTAGGGAAGGACTTGAGTTTAGGGTACAGGTGCTGTGCCCTTGGTGCCTGTTAGATTAAAGTGAAGAAAACTGGTGCACTGCCTGAGACACTGGACAGGATTGTTGAGGGTATTTGCCCTGGGGGGTGATTGCCCTATTCTGAAAGAAAGACTTTTTCTTCTCAAACTGGGCCGTGATTCTTGAGTTGCGAGTTGTGCAGCTCCACCGTGGGAACAACAAGAGCCTGCCTGTGAGGCTCAAACGGACACAGGAGAAGACTCCCTCTGGCTGGTTGTACAGCGGCTACAATTTCCCAAGGACTCTTTTTTTGTTAGTAATGTACCCCTTTGATCGTCCCATTTTTGAGGGGATCAACTTAATAAAGTGTGTTATCAAAATAAAGAAGGTTATCCACAAGCCAAAGGGACTAAATGGGAATGGGAAAAGTGACAATATTTCAACACCATATGTCTTCACAAATGTGAGAATAATAGAGAACATTGGACCTTTTGTGATTTCTGTGACAAAAGCTAAAGCAGATTTGTGTATCTGTAGTGTTGGAAGAATTCCAGTGGGGAGGAGCGAGTGTACTGTAATCCTGACCATTAAAGGTGCCAATAACAGCACTTTCACAGCCTCGCATAACACGTATTTTGTGTGTGGAAATAACGGATATTATCAATTACCTGTTGGGTGGTCAGGAATCTGTTATGTATCTTTTCTGTTGCCCCCTGTGTTTCTGGCACCTGCATTGTATCACCGTGATTTTAAACTGTACAATGATATTTCCAAAAACAGAAATAAAGAGGACAATAAGTATGGATGAAGTTGACCAAACCGACACTACCCTACAACAATATGTTGATTTCAACTTGGGCTTATTTTTCTTTGTGGGTGCTGCATTAAATAGCAGGAAGATTAGGCGACTAACTCGTGTTGTGGAAGCTGTTACAAATCAGACAGCTATGGCACTTGGGAACATTACAGAGGAACTACAGATTGCAAGGATTGTAGCACTCCAGAATAGGATGGTGTTAGACGTGATTTTGGCTGATCGAGGTGGTGCATGTCGCATCATCGGTAGCAGCTGTTGCGTATTCATACCGGATCACTCACCTTCAGTATGTGGCGCAATATCAGAACTGCATAAGATTGCTGCAGAAATTCATCCAGAGACTGGTACTTGGACTTTTACTGGATGGTTTTGGACTCTTGTTTCTGCTTGGGGCTGGAAGCTACTGACTATCCTGTATGTAATGATTGATACTTTTACATGCTGTGTATGTATCCAATGTGGTCCAATGCTTTGCTCCATTTGCATCTCTGCTTGTATACCTGCCAAAGGGAACGTTGCTGAAACAAAGGCCCAACAAATGTTGAATAAAGAGGTGGCCGAAATAATGTTAATAGATGTACGGGATGAATATCTAGATTACCCCAGATAAACGAATGTCTTCAGCCAATGCTGAAAGGGTCGTCTGTTGTAATTTGGCAGCACTTAAGTTAAGCATTAGCTGAAGACAGCCTGTATTCAAAGGCTAAATTGTCCACTTTGTGGAATCCATTTTGTATTTCTGGCAGCCATTTTGGTTGCCATGTGCTGCCATGTGCTCACCATGTGCTCTGTCCTACCTTCCTGTTAACTGCTCTTGAAATCTGCCTAGAGACAAGTTATATTTAGTTCTCTTTTGCTTTGCACATGCTCAGTTGAGCTTGCAGCTGTTCCGAGTTTATAAATGTCAGGATGTGTCTACTAGAAGTAGAAACTGTTAGCTCCACCCACTTGTCGACTGTGCATTTTCTGTATGACCTTATATGTATCTAAAACCAGCATTTGTGTTTGTACCGCCTTCATTTGAGCCCCTGTGTGGGTATAAAAGGACCATGGTCCTTCCATTCAGTGTGCTACTTCATGCATTACCGAAGGGTGGTGTGTAAATGTAGCTCCACCTCATGAGGTTTAATAAACTCTGTCTTTTCTATTTCAGTTTCTGTGCCAACTTCTTCCTAAGTGTCTGAGGACTCTGTGCAGAGAAGGGTGAACCCCTAAGCACTGGTAGGCCTTGCTGAGGCTCACTACTACACAGGTGTTCTGTTCCTCTCACAGAATGACCATCTGGACAGTTCCCAGGAACGTAGTTAACTTCAAAGTGGCCAGCCCTGCCACAGGCAGATGTAGCTAACACCTGGACATGCACCCTCTTTTGTCCTTCTAGTCAGACAAACCCCAATCCCAGGGGAAGGTGGGAGAGGAGCTGCCCCCAAAGCCTGTTTTGAGTGACCACAGAGGAAGGGTTGCTCCTTTCCCTGGCCACACCTCTAGGGTGGGCACTGGAGCTCTGCACAGGGGAAAAAGGTTCTTCCATCATAGTTTTGGGTAGACAAGAGCACTGTTGCATAGTTTGTGATAGGGCACACTAGAAGTGTTGCGAAAGTGAATATGGTGATCCAGCGCTACACTTTATCAGGGATCGATACTTATCAATATTTCATACAAATGGCCCATACACATTCACCCAACTCATAAATCCCTGTTGCACTGGGGGTCAAGTTTTAATGACGTGATAAATTGTTTCCTTCACAGATTCATGTTTAAGATTTCTAAATACATAACTAGACCTGTGTATCAACTCTTTCCTCACGGTCGACGGACCAATTAGTTGAGTAGTTGATGGTAATAATAGAACTAACTAACTATCTAACCAGTTGAATAATCACAGACTCTCGGTCAGATTAATAAAGTTTATCTCAAATAAATGTAAATGATTAATGCTCATCGCATAGAGGTTACAATGCAAGCAAAGAATCTCACATAAGGGAGAGAAAATCAATCAACAATGCAAACAGTGTCATACTCATCATCAATAAACGATATGCAAATGAAGGAGTGGATAGATGAAGAGACATAAGTTTCAGCAAAATAATGCAAAACAATATACATATGACGGAGTGGATAGATGAAGAGACATAAGTTTCAGCAAAATAATGCGAAACAATATACATATGACGGAGTAGATAGATGAAGAGACATAAGTTTCAGAGACAATAATACATTTGCAAATAATTATGCAAAGTATGAGTCAGAAGATAATACAAACCCAAAGATCCGTGAAATACCACCCCCCTGGCCAAGGGAGTAGTGGGGGTCTCCTGAAATAGAGTTGAGACAAAGATTTCAGGGACAGGACAGGACAAGGACAGGAACAGCTAGGGCTCTCTGCAAACCGACGGACTGCGACGCATCACCCCTCTCAATCTCTCGAACCTTCTCCTCAATCTCCTACTGCATGCCTTCTCTCCCTTCCGAACCTACTTCTCCCAAAAACCACACCCCCAAAGGCACCCCAGTTATACCCTAAAACCTATATGTCCAGCCCACATTAATTGAAACATTACACAGAATTCAGCTGCTTATTGGTCGATTTCGGAGGTGGTGTATCACACCACCGTGATTTCATTCAAAGTTTCACATGCTCATTGTTCTACATCCTTTCTCATTACATTTTTGTTGACCAGTCCATTCAATTTAGTTCTTGCTACATTTAATTAATTTCACACCAATTTCTCAGCCACGTCCGCGGAAGAAGTCTTGAGTCCCACGGCCAGTCTCATCTTTTGGCAGGCAAACAATGTTCTCTGAGCTGAACAACCTTGAACTTTTGTTCATCATCTGCTGCGCTCAGCGCTTCTGTCTGTTTTGTCAGGTCATTCTTGCTCATTTTTCCAGCCCCTCATCTATCCGGTCAATTTAAGAAAATACAGGCCCATTCGGCTCACTATAACGAAATAAACACATACATTCATTAATTACATGGAAATGCACTTCTCACTGTTCACCACCCACCTTTGCACTATCCCCTGTCAATATTTTCTTAGCATAAGCTTCATGCAAAGCAGCATTATTTATTATCGTTTTAAAGCAAGATGCAAGATGCGAAATGCAGCCTAAACGTGCATTAATTTTGTTTCTTTTGAAACGCAATGTAAAATGCGGCCTAGTTCTTTCATGCATTAGTTCACATTGGTGCACGCATGCGCAAAGCGTTTTCCCATGTAATTCATGTGATTTGCATGTTAGTTTTTACTGCACACTGTTAGTAAGTATTATGCGGGAGTTAATTCAAACAGGTTTCTTTTTGCGAAACCCTGCTCCATCAATCCCCCCTCTGATGGCTTCCTGGAGCCATCATAAAATACCCACCATACCAAGTCACCTCTTTATTTATCTAAAGATCAGTATTCTTTTCTCTTTTCATCAACTTCTCAACTAACTCCTTCATCTCGTCATAGTAATCTCCTTTCTTATCTTCTAGATCTATTTCATCTCTTTTTCTCTTTCTTGCTTTTCGTTTGTTATTTGATTCTGTCATCTCTTTTCTTCCACACTGACACTTACAACATTTATATATTGTTGTTATCACTAAGGCTACTCCAGCTACTGAAATCATTGGCATTATTATTTTTCCTAATAAACTACTTCCAAAGGTAGAAAACCATTTACCTACAGAAGAGAAACTCTTACCAAGTCTCTCCCAGACACCGTCAACCTCCAGTTGGGTCAAGTCTTCATGTAATTTCATAATATTCTTAATATATCCCTCAATACCTTTACTTTTGTCAGGGATATAAGTACAGCAGTGTTGAATTTTCAAAATGCCACAGACTCCACCCTCTTTTGCCAATAAGATATCAAGGGCAAGTCGATTTTGCAAAACCATTGATCTGATTGCAACCATTTCGGTGTCAATCATCAAGAACCCAACAGCAGTATCTGTCAATAAACGATCAACCACTGTGAACAATTTTTGAATTTTATGCGAATTTAGAATGACTCCAACTGATGGTATCATTGCACCAAAAATATCACCTACTATTTCTGAGAAACTAGCTCTCTTCTTACGTGTTAGTCCCTGTTTTATTTCATTGATTCTGTTATTACTTTTGTCCACATGGTAGACCTTTGGAAAAACAATTGCAAAATAACAACTACCATACCAATGTGCTGGCAACCTGTAATAGGCTTTCTTACCACACACATAATAGACTCCTGGGAAAACAGGATCAGTTCCACCCTTCAATCCCCAACCTCCAGTAATTTGGTAAGTATGCTCACATTCGCTAGAACCAATGAAATAATTATTATAGTTAGTTTTTAGTCTAAACAAACAGATTTTCCCCTTTTTATACCAGTCCAGGGACATTGCAGCATATGTCTAGCCTTTCTCATAATTTCCTTCTCTAAATGCCCATGGTGGTACCTGTGACTTCTGTTCAGCAGCTTTTCTTTGGAAACTTCCTCTTCTATATTCTACCATATCTATGAACACTTTTTCTTCAACCCGCAAACTACATGTTAGGTTGTTTTTGTAAGCATATCCTATATCTAGTGTCTTAGTAACATGGAAGAATTCTCCCATATAACGTGCATTTTTACTACTTAAAACCTTGTTCAGCTCCTTTATAATAGGTATTTCTGAAAATACTAAATCTATATTGGAATAATGATACTCCAGCTTCCCCGTAACGTAGAATAGGCTGGTTTAATATACTGCAAGACACACCATATGTTAAAGGTATGTGATGATAGGTCACCCCCTCTGATACAGACGAACGTAATTGCATGCACACATAACAATCACTCACATTCATTGTATTAACATACTCGTACAACAATTTAGTAAAAACATTTAACGAGAAATCACTAATTGATTTATCATGATGGAAAATAATTCCATCTATCTGTTCTATGTTAGTATTAGCGGTTTCTTTAGTAACATCACTCTTTCACTTATTACATCATTAGTATTGTTTCCATTATTAGTTACCATTAGAATAGGTACAATGACTGTTAATAATATCCACATAAATGTCAGTAAAAAGACACTACATAAGCAAGCTTTAATACATCTACGTTTTAGACTAGATTTTGGATGTTCAGTCACTTTTGCTTCGGCCATTTTTGTATTCTACTAAAAATATAAAAATATAAATCTATAAAAACTCTAAATTTACTGAAAAAATAATTTGCAGAAAAATAGTGTAATCCTACACTTCAAGGCTTTCTTCTTTTACCCCTTTCTTTTATTTCTTTTATTTACGTTTTCTGAGTCATTCAATTCATTTTATCTGGCAAGATTTCACCTAAATTTTTTCGCAGTTCTTTTAAGGTGGTTTCAATTTGCTTTCATCCACTTGCTCAGTGTCAGTATCGTCTTTTTCTTCACTTGGATCTGAACTTTCAATCTCTTCCAAGATCACGTACGTCCATTCCGGTGCTGTGTATTTCTTGCTCGGAATTCTTACTCTCCTTGTTTTTCGTACTGAATCTTCTCCTGATTCTTCTTGTTCTGTTTGACTTATGACCTCATTAATATGCTCTGGTCTTCTTTTTGACTTTATCCTCACAAGAGTGTATTTCAGTCTTTTCACTCCACTTGGTCAATTGTCACCTGTTCTCGGTCTTTTAGTTTGAACTACTTTTCCACCTTCTTCATCTGGTTCACAGGTTCTTTTATTTGGCCTTTCTTCTATCTGTTCTTCTTCTTGACTTTCAGTAACTTCCCTTTCTTCTGGTTCTACAGCAGTCTCCTGAGACCCAGTAACTGGCACCCACTCTACTTGACTTGTGCTTGGCTGTTCGTCATCTGTTTGTTCTTCAGAATCTGTCACTTTAGATTCTTCAGCTTCACACACTTCAGCCTGTGGTCTTTGGCTTTGGTTTACCAGTTGCTGCTTTTCTTGTCTTTCAAGTGGACTTGGGACTCGTCTGGTATGGCTCGCATGAATCCAGTTTGGCAAACCACCACACTTCACTGCTGTCGTCGTCACCAGAATTACTTGGTAAGGTCCGTTCCACCTGGGTTCTAAACACGATTTCCTTATGTGTTTCTTCACGAGAACCCACTCTCCAGGATTCAGATCGTGAGCTTGATTCGGCTGTGTCGTAGTGGCATTTTCTACAATCTGGTGAGACACAGAACGCACCAGATCAGCCAATCCTCGGCAATAGTCAAGCACTAGATCATCAGATATATTCAGCAGTTTGTTCGCTGGTATAAATGCTTGTCTCATTGCTCTTCCCATTAGGATCTCGTGAGGATTCAAACCCGTCTTTTTGTCAGGAATGCTTCTAAGACTCATCAATACAAGGGGTAAAGCGTCAGGCCATTTCAGTGTTGTGGATGCACACAACTTTCCTAACCTAGATTTTATTGTGCCATTTATCTGCTCAACCACTCCAGATACTTCTGGTCGATGGGCACAATGCAGCTTCTGCTCAATCTGTAATGCTGCACAAATCATCCGAATTATCTCATTGTTAAAATGGGTTCCTCTATCTGTTTCTAAAGGGACTGGAAATCCAAATCTAGGTATCATCTCTCTTAGAAGTAGCTTTGCGACTGTTAGACTGTCATTCCTTCTCGTTGGATAGGCTTCCACCCAGCGAGAAAACAAGCAGACGACAACCAACACATATTTCAGCCCATTGCATGGAGGGAGCTCAATAAAATCCAACTGGAGTCGGGTGAATGGTCCTGCTGCCTTTCTAATTCGTCCCCAACTAACAACTGTCTTTCTGCCTGGATTTTGTTGCTGACAAGTGGCACACCTCTGGCAAAGACTCTCTGCAATGACCCTGAACTTTGGGTTATACCATGATTGGTTGAAGAGCCTGATCATTGCATCTCTTCCAACATGTGCAATTCCATGGTACACCCTTGCCATTTGGGATAGTAAACTATCTGGCATGACTGGTCTTTCGTCTATGTATACCCACACTTCGTCCTCTGCTCTCTTTCTGCAGCCTGAATTTATCCAAATTCCCTTTTCCTCATCACTTGCTTCTTCCTATAGCTGTCTAATTTCGTCCCAAGTTTCAAATAAAGAAGAGAACATAAGATGGCAATTGGTATTTTCTTTTTCTATCCCTCTGTTTAGGGCAATTAAATTTTGTGCACAGAAACGCGCTACTTGGTCTGCGTATCTGTTGCCCTTCGTCACATAGTCATCTCCTGATTTATGTGCGGAACATTTGACCACTGCAATCCTTTTGAGCAATTGTAAAGCATCCAATAAATCTTTTACAGTTTTGCTGTTCCTTATAGGGGAACCTGAAGAAGTCAGAAATCCCCTTTGCATCCATAGCTGACCGAAGTCATGGACAACCCCGAAACCATATTGACTGTCGGTAAATATGGTTACCCTCAGGCTTTTGGCAATTTTGCACGCTCTAATCAGAGCTATCAATTCAGCAATTTGGGCAGAGTTTACCCCTTTAAACAGGATGCTTCTAGAACTCCCGCTATGGTGCAAACAGCATAGGCAGAACACAATTATCCTTTCTCATTTCTTAAACATGATCCATCAACAAACATCTCACAGTCGGATTCTTCTAATGGGAGGTCCTCAATATCGGGCCTGGGTTTTGTGCACAACTCTGTCACATCTAAACAATCATGATCCGCCTCCTCTCTCACTTCCTCACAATATGAATTTGGCAACAGGGCTGCCGGATTTACGGTTGTGCACCTTACCACGGTCACATTTTCAGCACCCAAGATCACCCTTTCATACTTAGTCAGCCGACTAGAGGTCATATACTGTGTCCTTGTACATGTCAAAAGGATCTCAACTGAATGTGGCACATACACCTTAACTGGATGTCCGATCACAATTGCTTCACTCTGTTCCAGACGCACACAAGTAGCAGCTACTGCTTTTAAACACCCTGGTAACGCTGCGGCCACTGAATCCAAAGTAGCAGAAAAATATGCTACTGGACGTCATGCCATTCCATGTTTTTGAGTTAAAACTGAAAGTGCACACCCATCTCTTTCACAACAGTACAATGCAAAATCCTTTGCATAATCTGGCATTCCCAATGCAGGTGCTCCACAAAGACTGTTTCGCAATTTAGTAAAAGCTTCCAAACTTTCATCATCCAACACAATCAGATCTTTCACATTTTTTAGTGTCAACCTCTGTAGAGGTTTTGCAATCAGTGAGAACCCACTGATCCACTGCCTGCAGTATCCAACCATTCCCAAAAACATTCGAACTTCTCTCTGAGTTTTTGGTGGACTCATTTGTTTAATTACACTAATTCTTTCTGGTGTCACCTTTCTGACTCCTTTTTCTATTTTGTGTCCTAGGTACTGGACTTCCTGTTTACAAAATTGTAATTTTGCTGGTGACATTTTGTGTCCTTCTGCCAAATGATTCAGTAAGGCAATGGTATCTGTCACACATGCCTCTCGTGTCTTTGATGCCACTAGTAGGTCATCAATGTACTGAACCAAAACTGAATTTCCTGGCATGACTAAAGTCTCCAAACATCTTTTCAGGATCTGATTAAAAATTGAAGGACTTTCTGTGTACCCTTGAGGAACTCTGCACCATGCCAAAACACGGTCTCCGAACCGGAATGCAAACAAATACTGGCTTTCCGGATGTAAAGGAATCGAGAAAAATGCTTGGCACAAATCAATCACTGTGTACCATTCAGACTCACATGGGATTTGGTAAAGGATTACTGCTGGATTTGGCACTACTGGACAACAGGGTACTACAATTTTATTAATTTTTCTTAAATCCTGCACTATTCTATATTTTCCATTGGGCTTTTTAATTCCTATAATAGGCGAATTACAAGGACTACTCATTATTTCTTTCAGAATTCCCTGTTCAACCATTTGGTCAATCACAGGAGTGACTCCTGCAATTACTTCCGGATTCATTTTGTACTGAGGAGTATTTGGATATATGGCACCCTCTTTCACCGTAATCTGAATCGGATCTATATTTGTCATTAGGCCAATCTCCTTTCCTGTAAAATCCCATACATCCGTCCTTACTGTACTTTTTAATTCTTCGGGTAAACTCTCTTCTGTGAGAAGTGAAAACAACTCATCCACTTCTGTCCCTTGCTTTGCTAACATCATCTTGAATTCGACATCCTCATCAGGTGTCTGAAAAGCAATACCATCTGGTGTACAATAGATGGTACAATTCATTTTGCACAATAAATCTCTTCCCAAGAGAGTTACTGGACTCGAGTCACATACCACGAAACGATGCATGTCTCTGAAACTCCCAATATGAACTTCTGTTGGATTTGTGACTGGTGTTCTAATATGCTTATTTGAGACTCCTACAATTTGGATAGTTTCTCCCGAGAGGGGTAGGTTCGGAATTTCTGCTGCTCTCACAGTAGAACGGGTAGCACCAGTGTCCACCTTTTCGTCAACAAATGGACCTGACTGATCTACCACCAAGAATGCACCAAGTACGCACTCTTCCTCCCCCCTCAGGCACCGTCATTGAGATGAGTCTGAATCACTCTCATTGCACTGCAACCAGTATTGCGGAACCATTTGCACATTTTGATTCTTACCAACTTGATCACCTCCGTGAAATCCAGTGTTCGCACTGTACCTCTGCACTTGAGCATTCACATTATTGGGCATAGGAGCTTGTGGCACCTGTAACTGTGGAGCAACTACCTGCTGCTGCTGCTGTTGAGTGGTAAATGTAATGGGGCAACCCAGTGTCCCTCAGAACCTGGGTATACGTATTAAGGTAAAAATTGGTTCTGTCGGGGTTTACAATTACTTGAGGTAAGTAGCAACAGCTTACTTATAACACATATCAACAATTTGAAAAAAAGAATATATAGCACACACACCAAAATTAGAATTCAATAATGTATTCAGAAAAAATCAGATAATCATGGCTGTCGCAATTTACAATTTCAATTGCAATATGAAATAAGTGACTGTGGTGAAAAAAGTGACATGTGGTGGTTGGTGATAGAGACAGTACACTATATACAGAAACAATTGAGCGTGCAATAAAAGAAGGGGAGAAATATTTTTTCCTTATGTCATTATTTTAACACATATGCTTCAGGATCCTAATGACAAATATGACTGTGATCATGAGCGTTGTGTAGACATATGCAGTACGCCGACGTTTCGACCCTGTTAATTGCGCACAAATGAGATGCGTCAAGGTGGGTCTTCTTCAAGGCAGGAGGGGGGGATTGGCAGCCGAAAGGTAGATTTCTTTGGTATCTCCGTAGATTATCAATTGTGGGTTTGAGAATAAACCACGTGCATCTCAACCAGCCGGTTGGAGCCTCAGAAATATTCAGTAAATGACTTCTACCCGTCGGTTGGAGTCTTAATTTTTAGCCAGTCCAGTGATTTTCGTGATCTGGCAAAGAAACGTCCATCCGTCAGTGGCTTTGTTTGGATATGATTCACACCCACCGCATTCTGCATCTGTGGATTTAAATTTTGATTTACCCCATTATTCTTTTGAGCAGATCTACACTCGTTCTTCCAATGTCCATACTTTCCGCACGCATGACAAGGAAATATTTTCTTAGCCTCTTCTTTGCTCATTTTACCTCTACCTCCACTGGATGCCTGACCATTTTGATTCTGACCATTCATTTGATTACCTGTTTGAGAACTGTTGTTTACTTCTTGCTGCTCTGCTACCTTCACTTGTGCCCACATCATTTTCTCCTTTAACTTTTTATGTCTTGATTCAATGTCATCACTACAATATTTCGCATACCTCAAAATTTCGTCAATTGTTTTGCTCTGCCAACAAATCAAATGCTGCTGAATCATATTACTAATCTCCGGTTTCAATCCAAACACAAAACAATACACAAAATGTCCCATATCTTTGTCTCCAATATTCTCAAACCCACTATACTGTTTAAATACCTGCAACAACCTTCCATAATAGGCATGTACTGACTCTTTTGGTTCTTGGGTCGTCCTGTCTATCTTAACCCAATCTGTTTCCTTTGGAGAAATGTTTCCTTTCAAAAAAGTGATTACCTGATTATACTTTCTCATCACCTCATCAGATGGTGCACCTGTTTTAGGATCTCTAGGATATTCTTCTTTTGGCCAATCGACAGTAATTTTACATTCTGTCCACAAATCAGCTGGAACAACGATCTCAAACAAACGATCTAAATCTTTTAACAAAACCTTTGAAACTTTCACAAACCTCTCTACTTGTTTGTACCACTCAACTGGTTTCTCCCTTAACCTGGGAAAATCATTCGTAAAGGACAATATATCCTGTTTTGTCCAAGGAACATGCACATATCCACCACCTGGGACTTCTCTCATCGGACACGCCCTTTCAACTTGATCTATCTCTCTTAACGGAAACATCGATGCTCCTTTACCAGCTGCCTCTTCTTTCTTTTTCGTCCATCTACCTTTCCACCGTTGTACATCTCCCCATTTTTTCAGAATATTCATCAACTCTTTTATCTGTAATCTTTTTCCAGACGCATTCAAACTCTCCAAATCCTTATCAGTAAAGGCCAATCTGTACGATTTCTGCAGCACCTTTGACTTCTCTATGTCTATTCCATATTCACTAGCAGCCTCTGCTATTTTCTCATGAAGATTCCTCGCTCTCCAAGTAATACTTTTACACAAAAACAACAGCTCTTCATCTCGGTAAGTCCCTAGTCTGTCTGGACTTATTGTACCAATAATCATTTCTTCCAAATCTACTTTCAATTGGCTCCCATTTATACTCTGTGGTTGAGGTTTTTGCTTTTCCATTCCCTTTATCCAATCATTTAATTCCTCTGGTGAAGGACCTGCTGAACTCCCTGTCGTTGTAATGACGCTCGGCCCTAATCTCCTTGGATCTATTTGTATACTCCTTCTAGGGGTTTCTGTTATCATCTCACAAACCGGAAGATCTAACAATGTAGTATTCGTGTCAGCCTGTCCATCCTCATCCGCTACCGTCACCATTCCACTCCTGTCGCTACTCATTGGAACTGCCAACGTATGTACTTTTGATATATTCTGTTTTTCTCCATACAATGGAACTACGGGACCAATTGTTACCGGTACCGTCAATGCTTCTGCATTTAGACTCAACTGATTTATTTTCTGGATCTGCTCTACTCTTGCCTTATTTAATATGTCCAATTCTTTTTCTCGCACTACTCTAGCTATGTCCGTAGTCTGTGGAGTTAATGGAGTTCCCATTAGTGGTGCACTCGGAGTCACCTCAACTGAATTTTCTTGATATGGCGGAGGTCTTTTGGTCATGATGTCTTCAAACAACTCATCATCAGATTCCTTCGGGTCCTGTCTTAAACTTGAAGTTTCTATATTTTTCTTTTTCTCTTTACACTTGCCTCCTGTTTCATCTTCAGCAACTAAAACTGGGTACAAACCCTCAGTTACCACAGCTCTCCTCCATCTTTTCATTGTATCTTCTCTCAAAAGGATATCGAGTCATTAAATTTCTGTATCTCCTACCACCTCGATATTTCTCTCTCTCGAATGCTTCTACTTCCCATTCCTCTAGTGCTTCATACTGGGTAGGTCTGGGAATTGGCTCTAATGAATTCATTTGATTTCTCAAATTCTGCAAAATCCTTATATTAAACGAACCATGCTGTGGGAAAGCTATAACAACATCATCCTTTGTGTATTCCACCCAATTTTCTAACCAAGTACACGTATGGTATCCTCGCTCCAACATCATATAGGAAGCAGGCGTTCTCGGTGGTGGAATAGGAATTCCCTCTCTAGTCACTATTGGTTTGTTCTTTTTAAAGAAATTCTTTATTTTCATAAGCAGCTTCATTTTTCCGACCCTGTACGCTAATGTCTCTCAGTAAAACAACAAGGAAACCTTTCCGCAATTCTACTTATCCTATTTGTCAGTTCTTGTCCAATACCAGCACGACTCACACCAACCGTCCAATTACGGCTCTCTACGTATCTGCTATTACAACCAATACCAGCGGGACTCACACCAATCGTCCAATCACAACTCTCTACGTATCTGCTATTACAACCAATACCAGCGTGGCTCACACCAACCGGCCAATCCGAGCTTACTTCACGTTCACTGCCTGACCAATGCCAGCGCGTCCTTTTTGTGACGTCAGTATTACTCCTGCTACTGACCCTCCCTTTACAAAATAATACGGCGACGTATTTCTAAGTTCTCTTAATCAAAATTCTTGTTAGTAACAACACAAAACAATGCTACCTTGTCTGTTCCTCTAAATAAAGAGATAGTTCTTCACTTCAAAACGAGAAATTCTTTTACTTCAAGTAAAACAACGACCAGCGTTATTTTACACCCAAACAAGCTACAGGTGGACTTGGTACTCCTCTAGGGATAAGGCCAAAGTTTCGCAAGAGGACTTTTTGGTATAAAAAGAGGTCTTGGTACTCCTCTGGGGATAAGGCCAGAGTTTCGGAAGTGGACCCTTCGCTATTTCAGACACTCTACTCACATACAAAATTTTCCCTAAATATAACACCTACAGCCTTCCGACGTACAGTATTATAACAACAGACAAAGTACTTCTGCAGTGTGATTTCTTTATCCACACTCTTCTTCTGCCTACTTCAGGCTAAATTTCCATCCCGGGATTTCTCAGGTACCTCCGAGCCTGTACTTCTAGACAACATAGAACAGGACACTAACTTTTCTTGTTAAGGACATATAATCAATAATTATTACCAAACTAATCAATAATTAAACCGTCCTCTGATACCAGAAAACTGATCCAGCGCTACACTTTATCAGGGATCGATACTTATCAATATTTCATACAAATGGCCCATACACATTCACCCAACTCATAAATCCCTGTTGCCCTGGGGGTCAAGTTTTAATGACGTGATAAATTGTTTCCTTCACAGATTCATGTTTAAGATTTCTAAATACATAACTAGACCTGTATATCAACTCTCTTTCCTCTCGGTCGACGGACCAATTAGTTGAGTAGTTGATAATAATATAACTAACTAACTATCTAACCAGTTGAATAATCACAGACTCTCGGTCAGATTAATAAAGTTTATCTCAAATAAATGTAAATGATTAATGCTCATCGCATACAGGTTACAATGCAAACAAAGAATCTCACATAAGGGAGAGAAAATCAATCAACAATGCTGTGTCATACTCATCATCAATAAACGATATGCAAATGAAGGAGTGGATAGATGAAGAGACATAAGTTTCAGCAAAATAATGCGAAACAATATACATATGACGGAGTGGATAGATGAGCCGGGTCTGGTGGCTCAGTGGACTAAAGCAGCCATTGCAGGGGCCTGTGTTTGACCTCATGGTCATAGGTTCAAATCCCGGCGGGTCCACTCAGCCTTTCATCCATTTGAGGTCGATAAAATGAGTACCATTGAGTTGGGTAACAATAAACATCTGTTATTCAGAGCCAGGACACCTTCGGGTAATCGTGCGCTTTACAAATACACCTGTTATGTTATGTGTTATGAAGAGACATAAGTTTCAGCAAAAATAATGCGAAACAATATACATATGACGGAGTGGATAGATGAAGAGACATAAGTTTCAGAGACAAAAATACATTTGCAAATAATTATGCAAAGTATGAGTCAGAAGATAATACAAACCCAAAGATCAGTGAAATACCACCCCACTGGCCAAGGGAGTAGTGGGGGTCTCCTGAATTAGAGTCAGGAGACAAAGATTTCAGGAACGGGACAGGACAAGGACAGGAACAGCTAGGCCTCTCTGCAAACCAACGGGCTGTGACGCATCTCCCCTCTCAATCTCTCGAACCTTCTCCTCAATCTCCTACTGCATGCCTTCTCTCCCTTCCGAACCTACTTCTCCCAAAAACCACACCCGCAAAGGCACCCCAGTTATACCCTAAAACCTACATGTCCAGCCCACATTAATTGAAACATTACACAGAATTCAGCTGCTTATTGGTCGATTTGGGAGGTGGTGTATCACACCACCGTGATTTCATTCACAGTTTTACATGCTCATTGTTCTACATCCTTTCTCATTACATTTTTGTTGACCAGTCCATTCAATTTAGTTCTTGCTACATTTCATTAATTTCACACCAATTTCTCAGCCACGTCCGCGGAAGAAGTCTTGAGTCCCACAGCCAGTCTCATCTTTTGGCAGGCAAACAATGTTCTCTGAGCTGAACAACCTTGAACTTTTGTTCATCATCCGCTGCGCTCAGCGCTTCTGTCTGTTTTGTCAGGTCATTCTTGCTCATTTTTCCAGCCCCTCATCTATCCGGTCAATTTAAGAAAATACTGGCCCCTTCGGCTCACTATCTACGAAATAAACACATACATTCATTAATTACATGGAAATGCACTTCTCACTGTTCACCACCCACCTTTGCACTATCCCCTGTCAATATTTTCTTAGCATAAGCTTCATGCAAAGCGGCATTATTTATTATCGTTTTAAAGCAAGATGCAAGATGCGAAATGCAGCCTAAACGTGCATTAATTTTGTTTCTTTTGAAACGCAATGTAAAATGCGGCCTAGTTCTTTCATGCATTAGTTCACATTAGTGCACGCATGCGCAAAGCAGTTTCCCATGTAGTTCATGTGATTTGCGTGTTAGTTTTTACTGCACACTGTTAGTAAGTATTATGGGGGAGTTAATTCGAGCAGGTTTCTTTTTGCGAAACACTGCTCCATCAATGGTTACCCGTGGAAACATTTTCTTTATGGTTAGAGGGAGGCCAGGAGTCACCCCCACCCACAGACTAGTGCCAGGCATAAATGTGGCACCCCTAGGCACCCTCCTCAGCACACTACTGGACCAGTGGAAGAGATAAGAAGGACTGCACCTACTGTTTGACCAGTGAGGTGAACCCTGAGGGCTGTACCATCTCCTACTTGTACCCAGGACTAAGAAGGGGACTCCAAGGGTCAATTGGCTGACCTCCTGTTAAGCTACAGGGACACAAAAGCTCCAAGAAACCCACGTTCCTGGAAGGTCCAACTGATCAGTTTCCACTAGACCTGCCCTGGATCCTGCTTGTGGCTTCTGTCAGAATGAGCCATGACCCCTAAGTACTGTCCCTGGGGTCCTGGAACACTTGGCTGGTATCAGAGTGTACTCCTGCTGCCTAACCCTGAAAATTGGGGACTGAGGACCTTTTGCCCGGACAACCTTAGAGGGACCAAGTGCAACCTGCCAGCCGATCCGCCGAAGGTGCATCACCGGTGGGCCTGACTGCATTCTCCACTTGGCGACGAAATCCATCCATGCAAAGGCACTTTGACTTCACCCCACAGCTCCCTTGCTACTTCCATCGACGAGGAGCTGACTGACACAAAAGACCTCTAGGGCTCTAAAATGTGGATTTCTCCAGATAGAGCATAAACCAACGGTTTTGCTGAGACTCCATCTTGGCCTCAGACTCCATCAACGCCGAGCTACTTCTGTTGACACCAGTCCAATGTCTGCTTCCATTGAAGGCTGTCGACATCTGGAGGCAACTTTTCCATTAGGAACGAACCTGCTCATTATATCTGAGCCACACTCAATTGTGGTTGACCTTAGCTTAGACGTAGGTACTGGTCAAGAGCAACGAGATGACAGCAGTAGGCGCTTAATGTTCTTTGGAGCTATTTTCCTTTAAAACTTTAAAACTTCGTATCTACTGTTCCACATATTGGATTTTTGTTTTGATGTCATTTTGTTTATTAAAGTATTCTCTACTTTTATAAAAATGAAAGCAGAATTTATATTGTGTTTTGTTGTTTACGCTTTAACTGTTTTGGTACTTGTTGAACTTGGCCCTTTTTGCAGGGTCATCCCTGAACTTTTTGCCTTCCTCCTAGCCTATTTTCTGACCTGTTGTTGGTGGTTTTATGACTCTGGGCACTTTTTCACTGCTGATCAGTGCTAAAGTGCATATGCTCTCTATTGTAAATTGTTGTAATGGATTAGGGACTCCATGATTGGCTTATTTGATTTACTTGTCAGACCCTAGTACAGTGCACCAGGAGTGCCCAGGGCCTGTAAATCAAATGCTGCTGGTGGGCTTGCAGCACTGATTGTGCCACCCACAGAAGCAGCTTGTAAAATATGGCTCAGGCCTGCCATTGCAGAGCCTGTGTGCAGTCTGGGACTTCCATGTCGACTTGGCAAGTGTACACACTTGCCAGTTCCTAAACCTTCCCTTTTCTACATATTAGTCACCCCTAAGGTAGGCCCAAGGGCAGGGTGCATTGTATGTGAAAGGAAGGACATGCCCTGATGTGTGTGGCATGTCCTGATAGTGAATTACAGCCAATTTAGTTTTTCACTATTGCAAGGCTATCTGTTCCCATAGGCCAGAATGGGCAGTTTGATTATAACATCTTATAATCCTAACTGACCCTAGGAACAAGATAGGAAAATAAAGTTTAGTATGCCTGAACTCAGAATGTTAAAATACATCTTTTAGTGTGGGTGATTTTTACATTCTGTGTTTGAAAATACCACTTTTAGAAAGTAGGTATTTTCTTGCCTAACCATCCAGTATGCCTCTGCTAGGTTTATGTATTCCATGTCTGGTTTGTGAGTGACAGGGGGCTGGAGAGGGCTTTGGCTCCAGCAGTCTGATGAGTCAGGGCTGGGCTGAATAGGACCTGGATTGAATAGAGAGTAGGGGGAGGAGATTTCCTTTCACATGCCTGAGCCTACATAGAATAGAGAGTAGGGGGAGGAGACTTCTTTTCAGCTACCTGGGCCAGGTCTGCTTTCAACAATGCTGTCTCCACCTCCTGCCAGGAAGCTGCACCAGGGAGGACAGAACTGGTTTGGGCTGGGTACAGACACTCTCTGCCTTCAGAGAACAAAGGATTTTGGAGTATAAATATTGGGGCCCAGACCCCAGAACTTTAGATCACTTCTGGGAATCAAGACAAACCTTTGCCAAGGAGAGAAACCAAGGAAGCTGAAGGAGGAGACTGCCCCTGCGCTGGTTACTGTTTGGGGTTGGCCTGCAGTGGTTACTTATTGCCAAGGAAAGGAGAAAAGGAACTTTGTGTGTACTTTAATCATCTTGAGGAAGATCTCCAAGGGCTTGAAGCTGAGCTTGCCTCCTGTTCTGAAGTCTTAGGGACACAAAGACTTCACCACCAGCTCCCCCTGAATTTCCTTGCTGGGAATTCTACCTGCAGTGAGGTGCCTGCTGTTGTTTTGGGCCCTCTGGAGACTGCGTGTCGCTGGGAGCTGGAAGCGTGTCGCCGCCGCAGCAGTTGCTGTCACATCGCCGAAGAAGCGTGTCGCCGCCGCAGCTGTTCGCCGTCGCATCACCGACGAAGCGTGTCGCATCACCGGAGAAGTGTGTCGCCGCCGCAGAGGTTGCCGTCGCATCACCGGAGAAGCGTGTCGCAGGGCCTGTCGCAGCTCAAGAGTCTACCGAGTTCGCCGCACGGCCGTCGGGCGTGCACGCATCGCATCCACGTTGTCGCATCGCATCAAAGACGCCATTTTGTCGCATCGCACCAGATCATCGCATCGCGGCGCCATCTTGTCGCATCGTAACCGGATCGCAGTAAGAAACCGACGCATCACCTCCTCTCCGGTAAGGAACCGACGCATCACCTTCCCTGCGCTGCAGTAAGGAACCGACGCATCACCTCCCCCGAAGCAAGGAACCGACGCATCACCTTCCCTGCGACCCTTTTGTTTGTTTTGCGAGACGCATCCAAGGTACTTTGAGAGTAAAGTGTTGCATTTACCATCTACATTGAACTAAGCTATTTCTACCATCCTAAAGACATATTTTTATTACTGTATTGTGGATGTTTGTCGCTTGGTCTTATGTTAAGTCTAGTAAATATTACTTATTTTTCTAAACTGGTGTGGTGTCCATTTGTAGTGTTTTCATTGTATTACTGTATGTGTTCACAAATGCTTTACACACTGCCTCTGAGATAAGCCTGCCTGCTCGTGCCAAGCTACCAAGGGGGTGAGCAGGGGTTATTTTAGGAGTGTAGCCCCCTTACCCTGACTAGAAGCAAGGGCACCTATTTGGACAAAGGTACCTACCTCTGCCAACTAGAGACCCCCATTTCTAACATCGGTGGTCAGCGGTGAGGATTCTGGACTTGTATTTGTGACTCATATACAGTGATTGGTGTACACTACTAGTGAGTGCAGACCATAACGCAACCACATACTGTTTTTCTGTTTTCTGGTGCCCTCCTGGAAGTATTTTTTATACTAAGACTCTGGTTAGTTGTTGCAAAATGGAATTTGACTTCTGGCACATGTTCATCTACACAATGAAGGAGCTACGTGTGTTTTACAAGGAAAGAGGGCTGCCTGTGAAGAGGAGGTCCAGGGAGGATCTAGAGGAATCCCTATTTCATTATGAGTTACCCCGCTGGGGGCCAACAGTACCAGTTGAGTCTGAGGAGGAGCTCTCTGAAAGTGAGGAAGAAACAGAAAAAGATGGATGGCTTCTGGCTTGTGAGCAGAGGCTGAGAGAGCTTGATGAGGAGCTCGAGAGGGCTGAGGCCAAGAGGGCCTTAACCGAAGAAGAAGAAATGTGTGTAGCTCAGGAAGTGAGCTTGGCTGAGTTGGAGGTGGAGTCCAGCTCAGATGGTGGCAGCAAAATTGTATTATTGAGCGCTGAGGGAGCAGTACACACACCCAGAGATGTGGCGCCGGACTTGAAGGAGGGGGTTAACATACACCAGGGGGTTCAAGGAAATGAGGTAGCTCCAGTGGTGCACAGGGCCCTGAGGTGGATTGGGGAACTGGCATAGGGGTTCATAGTCCTAGTGGTGGGAGGGACACTCTACTGACTCTAGATGAGAGGTGCATGGAGAGGGGTTCCCCCATGGTTGAAGTCCTGGTGTGTGACTGTGAAGACCGCCCAGAAGAGTATGGGTTGAGTGACAGACAGTCAGATACTGTCTTGCCAGTCTCAGGAGAGTGGTGTGGGGTACGTGTGCAAGGCACTGGATGGTGAGGTGAAGGATAGTTTGGTTAACACCTGCGTGGGGTGTGTGATTCAATTGTGGGAGAGCATATTGTAAGTCCCTGTTTTCCAGAGCTAAGCCAACACCTGTTGGAGGGTGAGTTCTCTGACCCCAGGGAGCTCACCCGGGAGGCAGACCTTTTGGTGGATTCCAAAGGGTCTGAAGAGGCTTTGGGGAGTGACCCTAAGAGGAGTGGCTCAGGTATCTTCCAGCCCAGAGTGGTGGAAGAGGTTCAGAGTAGCCCAGCTATGTCCCGTTGTAGTGGGAAGGTTGTAGGGCCTCACGTCCTGTCTCCTAGGAGAAGGAGTGAGACTGGGATGTGTCCCGATAGTGCCCAACCTCAGTCTCTGGGCCTGGATTGTTCCTTAAGGGAACACCAGGTAGGGAGCCTAAGCTGTACTAGTAGTCCATTTGAGGGGGATCTCCTAGTGTCAGGAGAACATGGAGTGTCTGTAAGCAGACCTCCATCAGTTCTGGTGTCTGGCAGTGCCACTCCTAAGTGGAGGGTGCAGAGGTCCAGATTGAGGGGTGAGAGGGGGAGAGAGTCCCCAGTGGAAAAACCAGTGGGTCAGGGGCCAGCCAGAAGGGCTGAGTCTCCTAGGAGTGACCATGGTGACACCACTCCTGTCCTGGGGGATGTTCACGCACTGTCAGATGGACAGAGGTCGGGAGATCTGCGCCAGGCAGACTGTCACACAACACATGAGTCATGTGTTACCCTCGGGGGGGCATGAGTGCTCCCCAGGAAGTCCTGGTGCGCCGGGCAGGTGCTCAGCCGCAGGGGCTAGCCCCTGGGTTGGGAAGCCAGGTTCAGGTGTTGCCTGACCTGGTGGGAAGGACAACTGTAAACAGTGTCCCTACCGGTTTGTCTTCTAGGGGTACCACTCCAGGTGGGAGGGTGCAGTATTCTGGAAGGGGGTGCAGAGGGAGGGATTCCTTGCCTCTGACCCCGGTGCAACCTGAGGGTTTAGACCCTAGGCTGGGATCCCAGTTGCAGGATAGAACCCCTGAACTGGTGGGCGAATTGTGTAGGACACCTGCCACAGGTGCCCTGACAATTCTGGAAGGGGGTACCGCTCCAGGTGGGAAGGGGCAGAGCCCCGAGGAGGAGGACCGGCGGTGGAAAAGCCCACCCCAGTCTCCGGTCCAGCCGCCGGGTACAGGCCCGGGGCTGGTGGGTCAGTGTCAGATGTCATACCTGACCTGACAGGAGGGAGAGTGGACAAAGGGTGCCAGCTACCTGGGGCTACTGCCCCCCGCTCTCTGACACCACAGAGGTTTGAGAGCCCTGAGAGGCATAAGGCCTGGGTCTCATCACTGACAACTGTCAGTGGCCACTGTGGCTTGCTGTCCTGGTGGACAGAGTGTCCCCTGGGGGGGACACAGGAGTCACACCCTGGGGGTGGACTGGGACACACCTCTGTGTTGGCCATGTGGGTACTGTCTGTCTGTTGGGACACACCTGTGAGCAAGCTAAGGTTAGGTGCTGCACAGATGGTGTCCACAAGTGAGGAAAAGGGTTCCCCATGGGTTAGCTTAGTGGGCCCTGAGAGTATGGACAGAGGGATCCAAATGGGTTCAGATTGGCGTAGAACTGGAGTATGCCTCTGCAGTTGCGGGCCAGGGTCCATGTTCTATCGCCCAAAGCAGGGAAGCCCATCAAGGTAGTGATTGATCTACCCTGCGTTTAGGCTGGAAGGGGGTTGTGTTGGACTTGGCCCTTTTTGCAGGGTCATCCCTGAACTTTTTGCTTTCCTCCTAGCCTATTTTCTGACCTGTTGTTGGTGGTTTTATGACTCTGGGCACTTTTTCACTGCTGATCAGTGCTAAAGTGCATATGCTCTCTATTGTAAATTGTTGTAATGGATTAGTGACTCCATGATTGGCTTATTTGATTTACTTCTCAGACCCTAGTACAGTGCACCATGAGTGCCCAGGGCCTGTAAATCAAATGCTGCTGGTGGGCTTGCAGCACTGATTGTGCCACCCACAGAAGCAGCTTGTAAAATATGGCTCAGGCCTGCCATTGCAGAGCCTGTGTGCAGTCTGGGACTGCCATGTCGACTTGGCAAGTGTACACACTTGCCAGTCCCTAAACCTTCCCTTTCCTACATATTAGTCACCCCTAAGGTAGGCCCAAGGGCAGGGTGCATTGTATGTGAAAGGAAGGACATGCCCTGATGTGTGTGGCATGTCCTGATAGTGAATTACAGCCAATTTCGTTTTTCACTATTGCAAGGCTATCTGTTCCCATAGGCCAGAATGGGCAGTTTGATTATAACATCTTATAATCCTAACTGACCCTAGGAACAAGATAGGAAAATAAAGTTTAGTATGCCTAAACTCAGAATGTTAAAATACATCTTTTAGTGTGGGTGATTTTTACATTCTGTGTTTGAAAATACCACTTTTAGAAAGTAGGTATTTTCTTGCCTAACCATCCAGTATGCCTCTGCTAGGTTTGTGGATTCCATGTCTGGTTTGTGAGTGACAGGGGGCTGGAGAGGGCTTTGGCTCCAGCAGTCTGATGAGTCAGGGCTGGGTTGAATAGGACCTGGATTGAATTGAGAGTAGGGGGAGGAGATTTCCTTTCACATGCCTGAGCCTACATAGAATAGAGAGTAGGGGGAGGAGATTTCTTTTCTCCTACCTGGGCCAGGTCTGCTTTCAACAATGCTGTCTCCACCTCCTGCCAGGAAGCTGCACCAGGGAGGACAGAACTGGTTTGGGCTGGGTACAGACACTCTCTGCCTTCAGAGAACAAAGGATTTTGGAGTATAAATATTGGGGCCCAGACCCCAGAACTTTAGATCACTTCTGGGAATCAAGACGAACCTTTGCCAAGGAGAGAAACCAAGGAAGCTGAAGGAGGAGACTGCCCCTGCGCTGGTTACTGTTTGGGGTTGGCCTGCAGTGGTTACTTATTGCCAAGGAAAGGAGAAAAGGAACTTTGTGTGTACTTTAATCATCTTGAGGAAGATCTCCAAGGGCTTGAAGCTGAGCTTGCCTCCTGTTCTGAAGTCTTAGGGACACAAAGACTTCACCACCAGCTCCCCCTGAATTTCCTTGCTGGGAATTCTACCTGCAGTGAGGCGCCTGCTGTTGTTTTGGGCCCTCTGGAGACTGCGTGTCGCTGGGAGCTGGAAGCGCGACGCAACGAGGAAGAAGCGTGTCGCCGCCGCAGCAGTTGCTGTCGCATCGCCGAAGAAGCGTGTCGCTGCCGCAGCTGTTCGCCGCCGCATCACCGACGAAGCGTGTCGCATCACCGGAGAAGCGTGTCGCTGCCGCAGAGGTTGCCGTCGCATCACCGGAGAAGCGTGTCGCAGGGCCTGTCGCAGCTCAAGAGTCTACCGAGATTGCCGCACGGCCGTCGGGCGTGCACACATCGCATCCACGTTATCGCATCAAAGACGCCATTTTGTCGCTTCGCACCGGATCATCGCGGCGCCATCTTGTCGCATCGTAACCAGAACGCAGCAAGAATCCGACGCATCACCTCCTCTCCGGTAAGGAACCGACGCATCATCTCCCCTGCGCTGCAGTAAGGAACCGACGCATCACCTTCCCCGAAGCAAGGAACCGACGCATCACCTTCCCTGCGACCCTTTTGTTTGTTTTGCGAGACGCATCCAAGGTACTTTGAGAGTAAAGTGTCGCATTTACCATCTACATTGAACTAAGCTATTTCTACCATCCTAAAGACATATTTTTATTACTGTATTGTGGATTTTTGTCGTTTGGTCGTTTGGTCTTGTGTTAAGTCTAGTAAAGATTACTTATTTTTAGGTCTCGCCTGAGCCAGCGCATGCGTTGCTCTGGCGAGACTTTTAGTAAGTGGGCTTCAAAAAGCCGACCACAGCTTTTTGTGTGGCCTAGAGCGTGCGGTTACGCGCACAGTTACGAGCAGAGGCGCCATCTGGCTTTCCTCTCTCGTCATGGCTCATTAAGTGCATCGCTTGCGGGCACCCTTACAGCCCGCGATCGCGATCACTTTCACTTTCACGTGCCTCTCTCCTCACCCACTCACTCGCTCTCTTTTTGCCTCTCCATTAACGCGCCAGTCCCATATTGAATTCGTTTTTTTTTCCTATATATTAAGAGGTTTTAAATTTTAAAGAAAGAAGGTACTTTTGCTGCAATGCCTCCTATTTATGCCTTCAAATCAGTGGTGTCTTTCGACACTTTTGCTTAGCCCTGTTTTTTTTTCTTTGACTCCACCATTGCATGCTTTGTTTTTTAATTCCACACCTATAACGGTGAAAAAGTCCAAGACCGTTTTGACCCAACCTAGCGTGTTATGCATCGGTGTAAGTGCAGGAAATCAGGTCAGCTATAGTGCGGTGAAGCTCGAAAGGGATAGTAAGCGCTATATAAATGCAATCTAAATGTAAACACAAACGGGTGCATCTTATTGGTGTAAAGGCCATGAGGAGTGGTTTTAAACCAGCCCTTTGGCTCTCTCCGTTCCTACAGCGCATTGTGTCCCACGGCATCGAAGCGCTTTGGAATCGACAGCTGTTGCACTGATCTGTAAGACAGAGGCGGCAGCTAGGCCTCTGCCCAGCTCTTCTCCCACCACGGGTGGGTCTGAGTCTGGACTTTAAAAGAGTGAGGCCGACTTGAATCACCCTAAGTAATAATATTAAACGCGTCATCACGACATGCGGGTCCCGCGCTGCGCACAGCAACTCCGCAGAGGGACAGCTTCACCCCCGTGAGACCCCACAACAGGAGCGCTACTACGTAAGCATTGGCCCCTAACTGCCCGTTCCCTGCCCCAGAGGTGCCTCTGACGTCACTTCCTACAACAGCACAGTCACGCCTTTCACCAAAAGGTATGTGCAGGGGGTGGGGGGACAGAAACGTCCTGGAAATCCAGTGCCTCTACAAGGGTGGTAGCCCTATGGCAACGACAGGCCCGTGCCAGGCACTACACACTTGCTTCATTCAATCATGCATTTACATTACCTACTCCTCTCTTGCTTCAATCTCGACAACGTATTGTTTACATTAACGTCACTTCCGCCTTCAGATCTTTAAAGCGTGTAGTTTGTTGCAGCGGCTGACATTCCATGAGTGCCCCGATCCTGTCTGTAAAGTAGTGCACTGGGATAGTGTACCTGCTGCAGAAATGTGTGAGTCACCTGAAGGTGGCATAAGTGCACTCAACCAGCCTGTAAAATAATGCCGCGGGTTAGAGCTCCTGCTGCAGGAACCTGTGCGTCACCTGAAGCTGATACGTGTGCATTCATCCTGCTTGTAAAATAGTGCAGCGGGCTAGTGCACCTGCTGCAGAAATGTATGCGTCAACTGGTGGTGGCACGGGTGTACTTATCCTGTCTGTAAAATAGTGCACCGGGCTAGTGCGCCTGCTGCAGGAACCTGTGTGCGTTCCTGAGGTTGGCATGCGGGCTGACTCGTTACTTCCTTGTTCTACTGTCAATAAAAAGATTTTTAATCTCGATGAATAACAGAATTTCTGTTATACAGATTCATATATTTTGTAAAGCGCTTAGACACTCAGGAGAGAGTACTTTACGCTATAAATTACAGCTATTAAAATAACTTTCAGCTGTTCTGTCACTTCATGTTTCTGATAAACCACAGTCCTGTTTTGGGGGTGTTGACTATAACAGAGGCCCCAACCGGCTTCAATGGGATCAGTGTTCCATTACAATGGATTCCAATTATTGGGGCCGATTCACCAACCGAGGGTTGGAAAACTTGAAACCCTCCTGTTCAGGGTAGGTGTCCAAATTGTATTGGGTTAACAAAGGGGCTGATTCACAAACTTCATTCTCTGAGTCGCTGGTCTGTCTTAGGTGTGACTAACTCCTGGATTTCAAGGCCTAACTCAGAAAGCATTTTCTGTGAGTAGTTGAGTTTCCTCCTGCCTCAGATGTGAATTACGCGTGACCACCCAGGCTGATTCAAAAACCATTTGTATGTGGAGCTGTGTTCCACCGCAGCCTGGGGTGTGACGTGCTCAAGGCCGCTGACTCACAAAGCTGTTTTCTTTCTAATAATTCTGTTTTACTCCTGGAAATTTATGAGTATGTCACACCTATGCATGGTATAAGCCACAACTCACAGAAAAAGATTTGTGAATTGTACTCAAGGACTGCCAGTGTACTCCCGAAAACCTATATCAGCCACAGATTTCCAAGAGAACTCTAGAAACGCAAAACTAGCTGTGGGTATTGTCCACCAGGAGGAAAATCTATAGGTGTATATTATGCATCACAGTGCATTTGCCTCCACAGTGGAACGTTTCCCTATTAAGAACCCCTTTCTCCCACTCTCCTGTGAACTATGGCACACCCTTCAGCTGTTCACACGAGTGTGTGCTTGTGTTTTACTGGTGAGAGATAACCTGTAAAATGTCAGTGAACATTGTCAACTTGCGTCGAAACCCTTTCTCCCACTTTCCTGTGACCTATGGGGGTGCTCCCTCCCTCCCTGGATGGCCCACCCTCCAGCTGTTCACAGGAGTGAGTGTGTGCTTGTGTTTCACTGGTGAGAGACAACCTGTAAAATGTTTGTGAACATTGTCAACTCACCTGGCTGTCCCCTACACCTTTCAGAATCAAGTCTAACGTCACTTCTGCTATGTTGCAAACAAAGGAAAATCTGCCCCTGTGTGCACTGATTTCTATATAGCGCAAACCAGCTCAGAAATAACGGAGCGCTATACATTACATGGGGGAATTGGAAGTACTTAATTTGTAAAAGAATGCCTGCCAGGGCTCAAAGTTTTGCTCAGAAACCACGACCTGGCGCTATTGAATGTCAGGAGTGCTGAATATCGAGGCTGCAGAGTTCTGATTCCACCTCATCCCTCTGTCACCCCCCACTAGGCACTCACTTCCCCTGTAACTCACTCTTTCAGGTTCTTTTTCACCCCTGCTTTCTTTCTTTGTCACTGTTTTTCTGTCATTCTCTTCTTCCCCGCCTTTTATGTTTTTCTCTCTTTTGTTCTGGGTCAAAGTAGGATGAGGGAAAAAAGTTGGGTCCCCAAAAATGACTGCGGGTGGGTCCCACCAGCAGCCACCGGCTCAAATTAAGCACTGGTAACGGGGCACTGTACACTACTTCAGAGACATTTTAAGGCAAGGGCAAAGTGGGCAATTACCCAGGGTCCCCACATTCCAGGACACTCGCTCCCTCTCTAGTTCACCTCTATTTCCATAGCTCCACCTCTCTCCATGTCGCTGCCTAACTCTGCCTTTGACTCGGTTTCGCTTTGCCTAGAATTATTTTAAGTTTTTTTGGGTCCCCGGGAAAGAGGCATTTCAACGTTTTTTTGTGTGAACACTTTCTAAAAGTTTGTTTGGTTTTCTGCGGGCTTAAATTAAGCAAGATGTGTAACAAAATTCAAAATTGTTACTAACAGGGGCCCCAACAACTTCTCATCTTGCCTAGAGCTTCAAAAATACTTAGGCGGAGACTGCATTACTGGGGTTGGGAGACTAGATTGTGTACATCAAGTGGGGATCGCTACAGATACAACTCATACATTAAATTACTCGTTTTGAGGTACAGGGAGATGAAGTGATTTGCCCAGAATCACACGGTGTTGAAGCAGGCGCCGAAGCAGGGATTCCAGCCTGGGGCCTTAGGTTCTGAAATCGGCTACTGCTAGACCACACTTACTGCCGCAGAGTGACATTTCAGATTTTTAGAATTCCACAAATCCAGAGTCTATGAATTAGATATCAGATGTGAAGTTATCAAAGCAAATTGCATTTTTTGCTCGTAAACAAACACTTTGGTGCACTAATGTTTGTGAAGGCCGCTCGATGGCCTGGATAGAGGGAGGCGTAAGAAGTGTATTCCACGTGCACAATTACTGCAGCTAGCGCGAAGAGCGTGCCAGTGAGATATATTGTTCCATATGCTCCGGAACTTGGGAGGACGCTACGCATACTATCTGAACAAGCATTGGCATAGGCAATAGGTCTCGCCTTTGGGACCTTATAAGTTTTAGCCATGCAACAGTTGATGTTGTTGCACCAAGGATATTGTGCTGCGTAACTAAATACTTATAAGGTCCCAAAAGCGAGACCTATTGGCTATGCCAATGCTTGTTCTAAACTGCTGTGGTGTCCATTTGTAGTGTTTTCACTGTATTACTGTATGTGTTCACAAATGCTTTACACACTGCCTCTGAGATAAGCCTGCCTGCTCGTGCCAAGCTACCAAGGGGGTGAGCAGGGATTATTTTAGGAGTGTAGCCCCCTTACCCTGACTAGAAGCAAGGGCCCCTATTTGGACAAAGGTACCTACCTCTGCCAACTAGAGACCCCCATTTCTAACAGTACTTATAAATGCTTTGCACATTTTCTTAAGTTCAGCCTGTCTGTTCTGTGCTATAGCTATCAGGGGTTGAGCTCAGCTTTAAACTATTGAAACCTTTACTAGACCTAAAAAGAATAGTGAATGTATTACTTGTGGTGGACTACTAATAGTGGTACTTACTAATAATCTACTTTCTAACAATTATAAGTTATTTTTCCCTCCACTGCTCGCTGTAAAGGTGCATCTAGATAACTCCCTAAATATTTTTATCTGTTAGTAAATTGTTCAGTAGCTGCAAACAGAACTTATAAGCTAGCATGCTTTTTTTACAATCAACATGTAACAGCAGATGTATGTACTCCTCCAAATTGTATGTCCCCAGACTCTCAAAAAATAGATAAGGAATGGTCTCAGTCTTATTATTGCACAATCTATACATTCAACTTACTCCTGATATATTTGACCGTACCCCTGCTAATCATAAATAAGGATATATTCCTATATGAAACAGCTGATGTTTTCTACATACCTCAGATGCTAATGGGAGGGTAATATAGTAGGGAAGCTACGCGAGATTTGCAGTATTAGTACAGAAGGCATAAGAATTCTTAAAAGTCAACATACTTCTGTCTGTTGGTAATGATGCCTTTTTACTGCTGCACTGATAGCTTTCCAGTATCCCTATTTTAAAAGGTGCAAATCATAAAACTATTTCTCCAGACTAGGGGCCCTATTTTGATGTCGGTCGGAAAGCCTGGAACCTGTGGTCGGAGGCTTTCTGACCGACATCTTCAGTTTCACTTTCGACCGCCGCATTACAATGCCGGCGGTCGAAAGGGAAACCGGACGGTCAGTCTGGCTGACTTCCGACGAGCTCAACGAGCCCGTCGGCCAGTCAGAACTGGCACGTAATCCCTTCAGGATGGCGTTCCGCCATCGGGATTACAATGCCGTTTCTGACAGGCTTTCCATGCCAGGCTTTCCGACATGGAAAGCCTGTCGGAAAGTGAATTTGGGGGCCCCTAGCAGGGCTCCCATTACTCCACGGCCTCTGGTTGGGGGCTGAAGGGGCACCTATGGTTAATCCCTGTTAATCCCTGGTTTGCAATTTTCTTATAACTGTAAATCAAATTTAATCAGGACAGCAGCGCAAGACATTGTTCCTACGGCATTAGAGCGACCAAATATACATACATACGGTGTGACAGCTTAACGGACTGAGGCCTGGTTATGTTTAGCTGAAGCAAGTATTCTGAGGGGAAAAGAGTTGTGGAATTTGCCATTGTGGAACTTGTTAATGTCAGTATGATCTAACAACACCTGATCTTATTTCCCCTGAAATTGGTAACGATGCACTGTTTTCCATATAATTACTGGAATGGGAGTAACTGGTACCTTGTGCTGTACTTTTTAGCAACAGCAAGTATACCACAACAAAGAAAAGGGAGAAGAAAGCAGTGTTAGACTTGGCATCCTTGGTGTGGTATTCCCCCAAATGTGTGCCTTCGCTCCTCCTGTTTTGCTGAATATGTTTTTGTTTGCTTTAGGACCAATGCTAGCATGCTTATGCCCTTTCTTTGTAAGGCCTGTATCTCCCATTTACTAACACAGGGTTACCCTATTACATTTAATAGGTGATAACTTTGGATTGGGAGCAGTTAGAGATATGCTGTTTACAAGGAAATTAATTGTCATTTAAAATCCCATTTAATGGTAAAGTCAGACTTTAAGGCACAGTTCTGTAAATTCCACTTTTAGAAAGTTGAAAGAAAAAACTAAGACTGTTGTCCTAGACACAAGGTGCACTACTATTATTCACTAAAATAGTGTAAACCATTTACAATGAGTAAGTAAACAAATTTCAATACTGTATATCCATAATCTGAATCCAAGAGCAACAATCACAGTGTGATAAAGTCCATCATACAATCATCACTGTAGTGCTGAATGTAGCTCATTAGTTTTTATTGTGCGAACACAAGCACATCACAGGAACAAACTGTTCTGCCTAGGCTGGATAGTAGTTGAACAATTCCCTCGATGAATGAATAGTTCCCAATGCATTTCAGGCATAAACAGTTGCCCTTCGTCAGGGGAATCTACAAACAAATAATTACTACAATGAGTATACCATGTTCAATACATATCAAGAATAGTAAAGCGGCCAATCAATTGCATGAGTAGGACATCTAAAGCCTAAAACGAGGAGAGTAGATGAAACTTATCACTAGAAGCAATAAAGGCAAAACTACCATGATGCCAGCCCTCCGTGAAAACCAAAGAATGAAAGCATGAGCGAAACACACCAGAAAAGTAAGCCATCACTGAAAACCATTGGTAATGTGTGAAGTTCACCACCGAACCCCGAAAGTGCCACAGATTGAGTGCGCATATGAAGTGTGCTTAAGAGCATGCCATGCATAAACACTGAAAGAAATAAACTGTGACCGATACCTCTGAGCGGCACGGTCAGGGGACAATCAGTCCTATTGACAGTAACAGTGATCTCAGAAAACGTAAGTTCTGTAAGGAACAAGTGCAAAAGAAAACGATGTCAAAAATGAAAGGAAACCGTTCCGAATTATGAGCGATACAAGATAAAGCGAGTGCAAAGCTTACCGTAACCCTCGTCCCAAGCTGGCAGAGAAACAAGGTAATCCAAATCCTGCGCGTTGTCGGAAGGACGGCGCGCCGATTTGCGAAAACCCGGAAGTAATATAGAAAAAACCACCATGTGAATCCTGAACATGAAAGAAAGACTACTGTGGGAATATGTTGGTCGTGAACGATAAAGTTAGAGAGTGAAACAAACCGAAAGAAGTGCAATGTTCTCTATTGGAAAATTTCAAGTTGTGTACATGTAGACAAAAATAACTGTGCTTGTTACGTATCACGAAAACATGTAGCAAAGAAAAACCATATAGCAAAAACCTATAGTAAAAAAAGTTGTCAAAATACACAATTTCTAAAATGAGCCCCTTAAAGACACCCCACATAAAAACAACATGGACAATATCTATGTTCATTAAATGTTAGATGTTACACACGTGCTCAAATACATAGACTTGAACTTAATAAGCCCCTGGATGAAGTAGGCATTAATGCAATACAAGAGCAGTGCTGAACATGTCCTCCAGTGGAAATAACCCAAAAAACATGGGCAGAAGCTTGCATCTTACTGTAGTTTCGTAGGCATGTAGATACAACATGGAACAAACAGTCCACAGTGAAATTGAAATTAAGACATATCACAATGAATTCATGTCGCCAAAGAGTACACTTCTGGAGGAAATATACAACAGTTGACAATAATGATTCTAACTAAAAAACCTTACAATGCTGTTGTATTCAATGGTAGAATTTGTATAAGCGAAAACAAGTGAAACACAGTGCAAACACTGAAAACAAAAAATAAACTTGCTGTAATGTACAAGTGATATGCAAGATGGGGCACATGAACAACCTCTCATATCCTCCAAATTTGAAATAATGAAGAAAACAGAAACCCATGTGTGTGAAATTGATATGGCCTAAGTGCAACAAAAAAAGTGGTGTGAAGAACGGGCTGTGGATGCTGAAGTAAGAATGAATGTTTTTTACAAGAAACAGGAAAGTTCGAGTTTATCAGTAAGGCCTTTGGGCATGAGAGTGTCCAAGAAGTGTATCCAATGAGTCTCTCGTTGCGTCAATAACTTGGACATATTCCTGTCATCTTGTGTCTTCACCACTTCTAAAATGGTAAACCTCAGCTGTGCTATGGTATGGTGGTGCTCATTCCAATGGGTTGCAAGCGGTAAACTGGTGGTTTTTGTTCTGATCCGGCTTTTGTGCTCATTTATGCGTGTGCGAAGTGTCCTCTCTGTTTTTCCCACATAGTACAAACCACATGGACATCTGATCGCATAGATGACATTCTGACCATTGCAATCTGCCGTGAAATTCTAATTAATGCTTTTTCCAGAACAAGGGTGAAATATGTTTTGGCCAGTCAACACGTTGTTGCAATGAGTGCAGTTGAAACATTTCCGCATCCCTTTGTGTTCCACTTCTGTGGCTTCATTGGGCTTTGACAGAATCTCTTTCAGATTGTGCGATCTCTTATAAGCAAAAATGGGAGGATCAGCAAAGATCCCCCGAAAATCAGGTTCGGATGGCAGTAGTTCCCAGCGTCTCAAGATAATGCGCTTGATGGCAGATGACTGAGTCGAATAAGTGAATACAAAGGCCTCTCTCTTTCCCGACTCCTTGGGCTGCTTCTTAAACAGATCCTCTCTTTGTAGAGCTTGAACACGCTTTTCTGCGGAATCCACCACTTCACTGGGGTAGCCTTGAGCTAGGAATCTTTGTTTAAATGAGTTTGAACATCATTGGTTTGATAGCCAGCCGCAGTCCTCTGGGTATCCTGCTCGCCTTGTGGTACTGTATTAAGGTGGTTGCGTGAAACCTTTGGTTGATCTCTCTGCGCATGAGGTATTCCAGTTGTCTTAGTTGTTGGGTCACTGGCCCGTGGGCAGAGCCAAATGTCCAAACCTCACCGATAAGGCCGTAAATGTCTTGAGCCTCAGCTGAGCTGTAAACCTTAGTTTCAGCCTTTTTATCTGTTAAGTGTAAGATGTCGTCAAAAGACATAGTGTGGTGCAACGTTAGCTGTATTGGGCAGAAAAATTCAATGTAGAAAAGCAAAACAACAGCTGGGTTGCACTCTGAGTAAACAAAAGTGTGATACAATATAACCCACAGAAAGTTGGCATTTCTTTCTGTGGCATTTCTTTGTCGTAACCATGTTCTGCCAGTGCCCTGGGTCACAGGACTGTAAATAGCTTTGCTGTTGGGGTGTGTGTATTGCTTCCATAGAGTACTACAAACAGGGCTTAGGTGTGCACAGGATTGGTAATTCTTCCAGAAGTGTCGAAGGAAATATGTGTTGGTTTACCAGGTGTTATAAACATTAGGGGCAACAAACTTTGGTACCCAAAGGATGAGAGAAAAAAAATGATACACTCTGATCAGTGATCACTAGACATAAGGACAGTAGTCTGACACTCAAGAAACCCAAAAAGCAAACATTGGGTTTTTCAGGTATGTGATGAGTGGAGAAGAGGTATCTACATACTTCAAGAAGGTACAGGATATCAAAGATGCAGCAGAGCCTGCAAATAGTTCATAAATTGGGAGTCTCCTGGGTATCGTTAACTTACGTGGGAGATTTAATCCCAAGTTTGGCCACACTCACTGAACATCCGTAATATCATTTAAAAACATACACTCAGTGGGGCTGGAGTTTGCAAGACCTTTACAACGTCAAATGTACCCCTCGCAAACACCACAACGTTTTATTTCGAGACATATTAAACAAAAATGAATTTGTGATGAGTGCCAGCCTCTCAATGTGTCCTCAATGTGGTCCTGGTCCAACAAGGTTCCAACACCAGGTGAGCCTCGTCTCATAAGCCAGCCAAGAACTGATCCTGATATAACAGAGGAGCCGCTAAACAGAATGAAAGACCTGATCCATCCTCTGGTGTTGTTATTATATCTTTACTTATAGGGACACTTTTCACTGTTGTCACTGATAACTAACCTCTCATCCTCATAGTCAACGATTAAGCACTATGTCTAAGGGATCGCATTGAGAAAGGGATGCTGCAACTGCAGGGTTTGACTTTTGAGTTGGCGTATTACCCCAAAACATAAAGCATTGCTGGCTGTCAGGGCATCCAAAGCCCAACACAGCAAAAGGAATAGATAGAGACTGAGGACATTGTAATGGACGTGCGCCATATAGTAGAGCTAGCACTGTCCTAAGAGTAGGTGGACCACACACTGCCTCGGATGAGTTCTATGTAAGCTCACCAGTCAGGAAAATGGAAGTCTATGCTGAACCGAGCCACTGATGAACTCAACGTGCTAGAGATGGCAGACCGTCTAGACTGGTTGACCCAGATGAACTGCCATATTGAGTGATAACAATCGCCTACAAATTGCGCCAGGTGGTCATAAAAGCTGAGGCCCATCTCAAAGAGGGGTAGTTTCCATGGGTTCAAGGGATGGTAGAGGTCCTGATAGCTGGATAGAGTAAGAGGCCTACCTGACAAGTTCATGCCGATTTGCTCACAAGAGGGGGAAAACCAGCCATAGAAAAGGGTACGTGCTGACATTTGCACTGGTGATAGCTGATAAATATTCAATTTATCTTGAAACAATTTCCGCTTTCAACTATTACAGGTTTAAAGATTCGCAAGTTGGACAAAATTATGCCTGATCATCAGATTCTTTACAAGCTAGGTCAGACAACATTTTTCTTTCAGGCCCAGGAAATGATAGAATATTTATTGTAATTTGGAGTTATCCATAACAACATCATCTCGTGCTGCCCCCAAATGAACAGCGGGAGTGAGAGATTTATGCAGACCGTGAATAAAAGCCCTGTGCTTAGTCCAACACCAGCAACAGTGCTTAATTTGTAAAAAATGAAGTGCTAGGGCCCTCATCAGGAGGCCACTGCAGCCTACATAACCCATTGCCCCTGCCAGCTCTGCCAATGACAGTACCAAACCAGCTACTAACCATCACACTCCTACAAATGTGACATTTCAGACTATTCCAGGTCCAGCTATAAGATTAGCAAGGGCAGCAGGTATTAGTCATTTTTAACGTATATTGAATTAGTAAACAACTGTTGTTGTGCACCCTCTAAATCAGACAAACAGCCCACCATGTAGCAGAAGGTCATAAGTGCCGGTGCTGCCAATTAAGTGCCAGTGCTGAGCACCGGAAAACACCGGCTCAAATTAAGCACTGACCAGCAATGAGACAAACAAATGACACTGTTATATTCTATGGTATGGTATAGTATGGTATGGTATGGTATGTTGAATTTTAGAGCACACATTTCACCTTGCCAAGGGCATCCTTGTGCTAACAGATCGCTGAGCTGATGTGAAATGAACACAATCGACCTAGTTATTAAAAGAGCCAGGTTTTAAGTTTCTTTTTTAAACCTAGACAAGAGATGGCAGTGTATAGTGTCAGAGGAAGTTGATTCCAGAGTTTGGCTTTCAGGTAGGAGAAGGGCCATCTGCCAGTTCTAGCCTGAAATATGCATGGGGTGTGAGCCAAATAGAGCAAAGAAGAAGCAACGGATCCTGGAGTGATTGAGGAAGGAGCCTCAGTTGTTTAAATAGATTGGGCTGATGTTGTTAAGGGCTTTGTGAGCATGGCTGAAAGAGTGCACATTTGTGCACAGGAAGCCCGTGAACATCCCGAAGGTGGTGAGTGATTGACGAGTACTGAAAGATTTAAGGCCAGTCTTGTTGCAGCTTTTTGCAACACCTGTAATCTTTTGACCAGCTATTCTGGAATGCCAGCATGGACTGCATTGCCATCATCCAGTCTACTGGTGATCAGAGCTTAAATAAACATTGATGAATATGGATAGGCAGCCAGGATAAGGTTGTATGGAGAAGTTTGCAGGTACCAAATCAGGTGGCTTAGACTGCTGTGACTTGGTTGGCCATTATGAGTTGGTTTTCAAAAATGATTCCTAGATTTCTATCTGCGGTGACATGAAGAGGAGCGGGACAAAGCTTTCGGGCCACCAGTCTTCAGACCACGGTCTTGTGTTTTTTTCCGAGCAGGACTACCTCAGTTTTGTCAACATAAAATTTTAGGTAATTGTCTTGCAGCCAGGCAACAACCTCGAACATACACTAAAGCTAGCTTGAGTGGTGTGGATGTCAACGGATATGGAGATGATGAGTTGAGTGTCGTTGGCATAATGTTCAACCTCAAAGCTATAAGGCCTGAGGATATCCACAAGAGGCGCTTGGTAAGAATTGAAGAACGTAGGACCAAAGGAGGAGCCCTGGGGGCACAACAGGTGGTTTAAGAGGTGTGAGACTGGAAGGGCATGAGGCAGATAAATTAAGAGGAATCGGAAAGAAAGCATTGGAGCCACTTGAGGGCACTGGAGCAAATGTCAAAATAATGAAGGCGTTTAAGCGGCATAACACGGCCCTGTGTCAAATGCTTCCCTCGTTCATGCAGATTGGTGACAATCTTAGAGGCCCAATTAACAAAAGTTATTAGCAAATCTACACCCGCAACCTTTCTAAGACTTCTCTAGGAAATCTGCATCAGTCACAGGTTTCATAGGCCCAGATGTACGAAGCCATTTAGTATTTCTTAACAGGCTGAATCGCTATTTCGGTATATACCTGGTAGAAATCGCAAATTGTGACAGCGATTTAGAAATCGCAAACAGGAGTTACCTTTTTGCGATTCCTAAAGCACATGTGTGCAGCATTTCCTAAATGTGAATTGGGCACTTAGGCAATGCTATTACCATCGACTTGAAGTCGATGGTAACCATGTGCAAATTTAAAAATGCATTTTTAATGTGACATGAAGCACACATATGGCCCTAGGGAATATGTGCACTTACATGTGCACTAGGAAATACGAGGTGCCTCCAGGTTGGCCTTAAGTCCAGAGGCACCCTTAGGTATGCATTTCTTAAATTGTGATTTCCTATTAGGAAATCGCAATTTAGGAAATGCTAACCATTTCCTATTTTGCCCATAGGCAGGAATGCAATGGCATCTTCTATTTGCGATTCCCTAATAGCGATTTATACGGAGTTGCTATGTAACAAATGCAAACGGGAAGCTTTGTACATCTGGGCCATAGAATATTTTGGGTAAGTTTTGAGAATTCCCATTTGTTTTTATACAAACAACTTTCACATTTGTAGATGTGCATACTGTACAAGTGCACATGGAGTAATATGCCAGCATATTTTGAATTTTAGATATGTTGAGAAGCCCCATTCTTTACACCCTCACCAATTTTGGGGCATTAGATTCCCATTTTCACCCGAGAAAGGTAACCCTGCCATTGAAAGCGGTAAATCTCCAACCATTTCAAGGGCAGGAAAAGGTCAGAAAAAGTATAAGTACCCAAAAAGTGTTCTCAAGCTTTCCCACACACTCCCATCCTGGAGCACCCACTATCCATACCTGGAATAAGATTTACCTATCCCTAACGTTACACCATAATGAAGTAATGTTACACATGGTCAAATGACTTTCGAGTGGAAGTTCTCCTTTTGTGACTTTCTTGTACTCAAAAGGGAAGTAATTTGCGCGTGTCATTTGCACCTGTAAGTTTGCACCAGTAGTAGGATTTACCAAATGTTTCATTTTACACCAGCACGGGGTTATTTTACAAGTGTAATTGACTTTTAAATGAAAGTCCTGCATGTTAAATTAATTTTACCCATATATGAAGTTTGGGTCTCTAAGTTGAGCGTACGCTTACAAATGACTTACTAAATCAGTCAATCGGTGCCTCCATGTCATTTCTTTGTCCACTCTGTGGACCCCACCAACCCCATCCCCAAACCTCCCTTGGTCTTAGAACGACCATACAGGGGTATGAAAGGCTACATGAATTCAACAACACAGTACAATACTACAAGTGAGCAAAAAGCTTCTCTCCTAAAGGGCAAACTGAGCTGCAAAGTCCAGACGATTGCACCAACTGGCTCCCTGCCCCAGGACATTGGAGACCAAAGTTAGGTTTGCATAAAATTACTGGTGTGCACTGCTTAACAGACTTCAAATTAAAATGCCGATAACGGAAGGCAACATCTCTGCTATTCTAAAGGTCAACAGGATTGGACGAAGTGCCCAGGAACCAGGTAGGCTATTCAGAGATATTGCATCAACCTTAAAGTAATAGGAGGTACTTTATTTTTTCCTGGTGGGCAGGGCCCAGCATGCTTCCCCTGAGTGAAATACTGCTGTCTATAAACTCTACCTGCAAAGTCTGCATATTCTGAGAGATGCACTGCTGTCTTTAAACTCTATCTTCAAGGCCTTTGTGACCTGAACGATAGCTCTGCTTTCTTTATACTCTTTCTCCAAGACCTGAATGACCTGAGGGGTAGCTCTTCTGTTTTATGCGCTGCCTGCAAGACCTGTGTCATCTGAGCAATAAGTCTGACATGTTTACTCCCTACCTGCATGAACTGTGTGGCCTGAGCGATCGCTCTACTGGCTTTGCACCTTACCTGTAAGGCCTTTTGTGCTTGGAGTGATAGCTCTGCTAATTTTAGACTCTACCTGCAAGATGGCTGTTACATGAGCAATAGTTTTGCTGCTTTAACACCATGGCCATTGGTATTATACGAATTGGGAGAGCCACCTTATGCAGCATGGTTGAGTAAATGATGGGAAATGGGGTCCATGGGGCCTAATAAAGCTTGGGGAAGGGGGCAGTGCGGGCCCCCCTCCCATTTTTTTATGGAATGCGACCGTGGGGATGCAGTCCGCAGGGCCTAATAAGGTTCGGGGAAGAGGGGGTGCGTGGCCCACCTCACCTTTTTTAATGGAATTTGAGCCCATGGAATTGAGTCCCCAGGGCCTAATACGGATGAGAGGGGGCCCCACACCCCCTCCCCTTAGTATTCGCGACTTCTGCATTTTATATACATATATATATATATATATACACTGAAAAAACCACAGGTTTCAGGGACGTTATAGTTAGTTGGACATTTCACTCGTACAAAACCAGAGAAATTCGGCCGTTATAGCTAGTTCAGCTAACTATAACTCGTGCCCCCGCAATGCACTGTTGATGACGTCACATATTACATCATTCATGACATGGTCAGTGACATCACTGATGACATCACTGATGACATCTCAAATGACATCACTGATGACATCATCCAGTGACTGTGTGTTTCTGTAAAGTTTAAATATGTTTTATATATATAGGCCAAGGTGTATTGAAGAATGAGTGGTGTATAAGTGTCTGAATGGATGATTTAGTAGGTGCGTGACTGACGGTATAAGTGAGTGATTAAATGTGTCTTACTGAATGCATGGGTTAGTGACTGATACAGACATTCACACAGTTTAGTTTGTCAGTTGGTGTGTAAGCGGTTGCATGGGTTGGTGAGTAGCTAAATGAGGGTCTATATGGGTTATTGATTGGTTTTCTGAGTATCTGTATGGGTGCCTGAATGTCTGTGTGGGTGGGTGGGGGGTGTGACTGTGTGCATAGATGTGTGAGTGGGTGATTCACTGGGTGTATGGGTTCAAGAGTGCATCTGTGAAGGGCTGTATGGGTGGGTGAGTGTGTGAATGGGTGTGTTGGTGAGTGAATGGATGTCTCAGTGGCACATGTGTGAGTAACTGCATATGTGAAAGGCAGTATATGTGAGTGTTGGAGTATATAAATGACTATATGTGAGAGTGAGTGATTGTGAGAGTGGCTGTATGGATGAGTGTGTGCTTGTATTAGTTATTGTATAAGAGTGTAAGTATGTGTTAGTATATGTTTGAATAAGTGAGGTAGTGTGTGTATAACTGTATAGGTGAGTAAATGGGAGTGTGATTGATTCTTTGCATGACTGACTAGGTGTGTGAGTAACTATGGATGAATGGCGGTGTGTGAGTGTCTGCATAGATATGTGAGTGTATATGATAGTGCCGTATTGATGGTTGACTGCATGTATGAGTGACTGTATGGGTGAATGAGTGGATGTGTGTGTAGACCTAGGAATTAGTGAGTGGGTATGTACTAACTGGTATTGGTGTGTCTATGGTTTCGAAAATGGTAGTCTGTATTTTAGAGTGGGTGTATCAAATGTTATATTAGGGTATGAGGAGGTGCATCAGATTATCACGTGGATGATGTCATCAGTGATGTCATTTGAGATGTCATCAGTGATGTCACTGACCATGTCATGAATGATGTAATATGTGATGTCATCAGCAGTGCATTGCGGGGGCGCGAGTTATAGTTAGCTGAACTAACTATAACGGCCGAATTTCTCTGGTTTTGTACGAGTGAAATGTCCAACTAACTATAACGTCCCTGAAACCTGTGGTTTTTTCAGTGAATTTCAAAGGTTTTTTAAATGCTAATTTCTAACTATAACGTCCCTGAAACCTGTGGTTTTTTCAGTGAATTTCAAAGGTTTTTTAAATGCTAATTTCTAACTATGCCTACAGAGGTAGGACATGTGCAGAAAGAGGAAGAAAGGCGCAGAAAGAAGCAAGAGAAATGCAGAAAGAGGCAACAGAAGTCCAGAAAGACAAAGAAAGGTGCAGAAAGAAGCAAGAGATGTGCACAAAGAACCAACAGAGGAGCAGAAAGAGGCCTTGTTGCAAAGTAATCCTGTGCCCCCAAATGTTTGCTGATGGGTACTGGTGGTAACTGACTCTGACTAACCAGGCCCGGAGCCAGTGCTATGCTGAAAGACACTTAGAATACAGTGAAAACACCTACATACACCAGGGTACACTATGGGTTGGGGTGCCCCTGTGATTGGCATGACCTCCCCTGTATGGCCCTAGTACATAATAGGGCAGGGGGATTAAAACTACCTCTAACTAAGAGGTGCAGAAGGAGGCAAGAGAAGTGCAGAAAGAAGCAACAGAGGTGCCGAAAGAGGCAAGTGAGGTACATAAAGAGACAACAGGGGTGCAGAAAGAAGCAAAACAGGTGCAGAAAGAAGCATGGAAAGGGCAGAATGAAGTAAGAGGGGTGCAGAAAGAGGCAAGAGAAGTGCAGAAAGAAGCAACAGAGGTGCAGAAAGAGGCAAGAGAACTGCAGAAAAAGGCAAGAAAAGTGCAGAAAGAGGCAAAAGAGGTACATAAAGAGACAACAGGGGTGCAGAAAGAAGCAAGACAGGTGCCTGTATGGCCCTAGTACATAATAGGGCAGGGGGATTAAAACTACCTCTAACTAAGAGGTGCAGAAGGAGGCAAGAGAAGTGCAGAAAGAAGCAACAGAGGTGCCGAAAGAGGCAAGAGAGGTGCAGAAAAAAGCAAGTGAAGTACAGAAAGAGGCAAGTGAGGTACATAAAGAGACAACAGGGGTGCAGAAAGAAGCAAGACAGGTGCAGAAAGAAACATGGAAAGTGCAGAATGAAGTAACAGGGGTGCAGAAAGAGGCAAGAGAAGTGCAGAAAGAAGCAACAGAGGTGCAAAAAGAGGCAAGAGAGGTGCAGAAACAGGCAAGAGAAGTGCACAAAGAGGCAAGAGAATTGCTGAAAGAAGCAACAGAGGTGTAGAAAGAAGCAAGAAAACTGCAGAAAGAGGCAAGTGAGATGCAAAAACAGGCAGGAAAGGTACAGAAAGAGGGAAGACGAGTGCAGAAAGAGACAACAGGGGTGCAGAAAGAACCAAATGAGGTGCAGAAAGAGGCAACAGACGTGCAGAAAGAGCGAAGAGAGGTGCAGAAAAAGGCAAGAAAAGTGCAGAAAGAGGCAAAAGAGGTACATAAAGGGACAACAGGGGTGCAGAAAGAAGCAAGACAGGTGCCGAAAGAAGCATGGAAAGTGCAGAATGAAGCAACAGAGGTGCAGAAAGAGGCAAGAAAAGTGCAGAAACAGGCAAGAGAAGTGCACAAAGAGGCAAGAGAATTGCTGAAAGAAGCAACAGAGGTGTAGAAAGAAGGAAGAAAAGTGCAGAAAGAGGCAAGTGAGATGCAAAAACAGGTAGGAAAGGTACAGAAAAAGGGAAGACGAGTGCAGAAAGAGACAACGGGGTGCAGAAAGAAGCAAATGAGGTGCAGAAAGAGGCAACAGACGTGCAGAAAGAGGGAAGAGAGATGCAGAAAAAGGCAAAGAAAAGTGCAGAAAGAGGCAAAAGAGGTACATAAAGAGACAACAGGGTGCAGAAAGAAGCAAGACCGGTGCAGAAAGAAGCATGGAAAGTGCAGAATGAAGCAACAGGGGTGCAGAAAGAGGCAAGAGAAGTGTAGAAATGAGCAAGTGAGGTGCAGAAAGAGCCAACAGAGGTGCAAAAGAGGCAAGAGAGGTGCAGAAACGGGCAAGAGAAGTGCACAAAGAGGCAAGAGAATTGCTGAAAGAAGCAACAGAGGTGTAGAAAGAAGCAAGAAAAGTGCAGAAAGAGGCAAGTGAGATGCAAAAACAGGCAGGAAAGGTACAGAAAGAGGGAAGACGAGTGCAGAAAGAGACAACAGGGGTGCAGAAAGAAGCAAATGAGGTGCAGAAAGAGGCAACAAACATGCAGAAAGAGCGAAGAGAGGTGCATAAATAGGCAAGAAAAGTGCAGAAAGAGGCAAAAGAGGTACATAAAGAGACAACAGGGGTGCAGAAAGAAGCAAGACAGGTGTAGAAAGAAGCATGGAAAGTGCAGAATGAAGCAACAGGGGTGCAGAAAGAGGCAACAGAAGTGCACAAAGAGGCAAGAGAATTGTTGAAAGAAGCAACAGAGGTGTAGAAAGAAGCAAGAAAAGTGCAGAAAGAGGCAAGTGAGATGCAAAAACAGGCAGGAAAGGTACAGAAAGAGGGAAGACGAGTACAGAAAGAGACAACAGTGGTGCAGAAAGAAGCAAATGAGGTGCAGAAAGAAGCAACAGACGTGCAGAAAGAGGGAAGAGAGGTGCGGAAAAAGGCAAGAAAAGTGCAGAAAGAGGCAAAAGAGGTACATAAAGAGACAACAGGGGTGCAGAAAGAAGCAAGACAGGTGCAGAAAGAAGCATGGAAAGTGCAGAATGAAGCAACAGGGGTACAGAAAGAGGCAAGAGAAGTGTAGAAATGAGCAAGTGAGGTGCAGAAAGAGCCAACAGAGGTGCAAAAAGAGGCAAGAGAGGTGCAGAAACGGGCAAGAGAAGTGCACAAAGAGGCAAGAGAATTGCTGAAAGAAGCAACAGAGGTGTAGAAAGAAGCAAGAAAAGTGCAGAAAGAGGCAAGTGAGATGCAAAAACAGGCAGGAAAGGTACAGAAAGAGGGAAGACGAGTGCAGAAAGAGACAACAGGGGTGCAGAAAGAAGCAAATGAGGTGCAGAAAGAGGCAACAGACATGCAGAAAGAGCAAAGAGAGGTGCAGAAATAGGCAAGAAAAGTGCAGAAAGAGGCAAAAGAGGTACATAAAGAGACAACAGGGGTGCAGAAAGAAGCAAGACAGGTGCAGAAAGAAGAATGGAAAGTGCAGAATGAAGCAACAGGGGTGCAGAAAGAGGCAACAGAAGTGCACAAAGAGGCAAGAGAATTGTTGAAAGAAGCAACAGAGGTGTAGAAAGAAGCAAGAAAAGTGCAGAAAGAGGCAAGTGAGATGCAAAAACAGGCAGGAAAGGTACAGAAAGAGGGAAGACGAGTACAGAAAGAGACAACAGTGGTGCAGAAAGAAGCAAATGAGGTGCAGAAAGAAGCAACAGACGTGCAGAAAGAGGGAAGAGAGGTGCAGAAAAAGGCAAGAAAAGTGCAGAAAGAGGCAAAGAGGTACATAAAGAGACAACAGGGGTGCAGAAAGAAGCAAGACAGGTGCAGAAAGAAGCATGGAAAGTGCAGAATGAAGCAACAGGGGTGCAGAAAGAGGCAAGAGAAGTGTAGAAATGAGCAAGTGAGGTGCAGAAAGAGCCAACAGAGGTGCAAAAAGAGGCAAGAGAGGTGCAGAAACGGGCAAGAGAAGTGCACAAAGAGGCAAGAGAATTGCTGAAAGAAGCAACAGAGGTGTAGAAAGAAGCAAGAAAAGTGCAGAAAGAGGCAAGTGAGATGCAAAAACAGGCAGGAAAGGTACAGAAAGAGGGAAGACGAGTGCAGAAAGAGACAACAGGGGTGCAGAAAGAAGCAAATGAGGTGCAGAAAGAGGCAACAGACATGCAGAAAGAGCGAAGAGAGGTGCAGAAATAGGCAAGAAAAGTGCAGAAAGAGGCAAAAGAGGTACATAAAGAGACAACAGGGGTGCAGAAAGAAGCAAGACAGGTGCAGAAAGAAGCATGGAAAGTGCAGAATGAAGCAACAGGGGTGCAGAAAGAGGCAACAGACGTGCACAAAGAGGCAAGAGAATTGTTGAAAGAAGCAACAGAGGTGTAGAAAGAAGCAAGAAAAGTGCAGAAAGAGGCAAGTGAGATGCAAAAACAGGCAGGAAAGGTACAGAAAGAGGGAAGACGAGTACAGAAAGAGACAACAGTGGTGCAGAAAGAAGCAAATGAGGTGCAGAAAGAAGCAACAGACGTGCAGAAAGAGGGAAGAGAGGTGCAGAAAAAGGCAAGAAAAGTGCAGAAAGAGGCAAAAGAGGTACATAAAGAGACAACAGGGGTGCAGAAAGAAGCAAGACAGGTGCAGAAAGAAGCATGGAAAGTGCAGAATGAAGCGACAGGGGTGCAGAAAGAGGCAAGAGAAGTGTAGAAATGAGCAAGTGAGGTGCAGAAAGAGCCAACAGAGGTGCAAAAAGAGGCAAGAGAGGTGCAGAAACGGGCAAGAGAAGTGCACAAAGAGGCAAGAAAATTGCTGAAAGAAGCAACAGAGGTGTAGAAAGAAGCAAGAAAAGTGCAGAAAGAGGCAAGTGAGATGCAAAAACAGGCAGGAAAGGTACAGAAAGAGGGAAGACGAGTGCAGAAAGAGACAACAGGGGTGCAGAAAGAAGCAAATGAGGTGCAGAAATAGGCAAGAAAAGTGCAGAAAGAGGCAAAAGAGGTACATAAAGAGACAACAGGGGTGCAGAAAGAAGCAAGACAGGTGCAGAAAGAAGCATGGAAAGTGCAGAATGAAGCAACAGGGGTGCAGAAAGAGGCAACAGAAGTGCACAAAGAGGCAAGAGAATTGTTGAAAGAAGCAACAGAGGTGTAGAAAGAAGCAAGAAAAGTGCAGAAAGAGGCAAGTGAGATGCAAAAACAGGCAGGAAAGGTACAGAAAGAGGGAAGACGAGTACAGAAAGAGACAACAGTGGTGCAGAAAGAAGCAAATGAGGTGCAGAAAGAAGCAACAGACGTGCAGAAAGAGGGAAGAGAGGTGCAGAAAAAGGCAAGAAAAGTGCAGAAAGAGGCAAAAGAGGTACATAAAGAGACAACAGGGGTGCAGAAAGAAGCAAGACAGGTGCAGAAAGAAGCATGGAAAGTGCAGAATGAAGCAACAGGGGTGCAGAAAGAGGCAAGAGAAGTGTAGAAAGGAGCAAGTGAGGTGCAGAAAGAAACAACAGAGGTGCAAAAAGAGGCAAGAGAGGTGCAGAAACAGGCAAGAGAAGTGCACAAAGAGGCAAGAGAATTGCTGAAAGAAGCAACAGAGGTGTAGAAAGAAGCAAGAAAAGTGCAGAAAGAGGCAAGTGAGATGCAAAAACAGGCAGGAAAGGTACAGAAAGAGGGAAGACGAGTGCAGAAAGAGACAACAGAGGTGCAGAAAGAAGCAAATGAGGTGCAGAAAGAGGCAACAGACGTGCAGAAAGAGGGAAGAGTGGTGCAGAAAGTACAAGAGATTTGCAGAATGAGGTCAAGAGAAGTGCAGAAAAAGAAAGAAACGTGCAGAAAGAAGCAACAGAAATGCAGAAAGAGGCAAGAGAGGCGCAGAGGGAAGCAAGAGTGGCTTGCACACCATTAGTACCAATTTAACACCCACATTTAGCAATAAGTAACAGGTGACAATTCTAGGTTTGCAAAGGGCCTTCCACCACGCTGTAACACTTGTCGCTGCATTTTTGGTAACATTTGACCCGTTTTAGCTAGAAACAAGGCTTTTTTTGTTCAAATCTGCAGATTAGGGTGCAGATGATGAATTATGTGGCTAATGCAGAAAATGTATAATTGTGCGAAAGTGGGTGCAGCCAAACAGTCACATAATTCCAGTGGCCCTGCTCATACCTCTGACTAGGTCCACAAGTGCTCCTCGGTGATTCCATATTTTTTTGTCTCACTGAGTTCATAGTTGAGCCTCTATGGAAACGAGGAAGACTAAACCTGAGGTTACCACTCCACAACACAGACTACCATACCACATAATTATGCTCCATAACACATAATCCCACTCTACATAATTCCTATACACTAAATACCACATACTTTCTATCCACATAATTTCACTGCACAACATATCACATAATTCCACTACACACAACGTACATCCACTCCACTCCAAAAAACATTAGTAAAAAACGTTTGCATTTACAACCCCAATAGCTCTAATTCTCGCAAATACGAAACCAATTACATTGCAAACACTTCTTTAACTAGTAGTCACGTTTGCAGAGTGGTGGAGAAAGGGTGCTGGGCCTCCGACCAGCACTCAGGAATTCCGGTGCGTAGGGCTTACGGGAGGTACCAGTAGGGCTTCTTGGCCCCCAAAGTCCCTCAGGAGTAAATTGGACTTCATCCCCCATCCCGTAGTCTGCCAGGAGGCGCGTTTTCAGAATGGTGGAGAAAGGGGGGCATGGCCTCCGAAGACATCTTAGCAATCCCACTGTGCGGGACTTACTGGAGGTAACAAGAGGGGCAGTTGGCCCCCGAGGACATCCTTGGGGGCCAACTACCCCTCCTGTTACCTCCAGTAAGTCCCACACAGGAGCATTGCTAAGTTCTCATAGCAGGCCACCCCCCCTTTGCCCACCACTCTACAAACGCGCTCCCTGGCGCGCTCTTGGATGGGGATTGAAGTCCCCTTCGCTGCTGGGGGTCCTTTAGGGGCCAACTAGCCTACCTCTTACCTCCAGTAAGCCCCACACAGTGGGATTGCTGAGAGGTGGTCAAAGGCCACGCCCCCTTTCTCCACCACTTTGCAAACGCGCCCCCAGGCGCGTTCTAAGTTGGGGGATTAAGTCCCCTTGAATACTGAGGGTACCTGGGGGCCAACTAGCCCACCAGGTACCTCCAGTAAGCGCCACACCGCTGGATTGTAGAGAGGTGGTCCGAGGCCACGCCCTTTTTACACCACTCTGCAAGCGCGGCTTCACAGCACTGCTGCTCGGAGGATGAAGTCCACTTGTGTCCTGAGGTCCTCAGGACACAAGTGGACTTCATCCTCCGAGCAGCAGTGCGCCACGAGCTGTGTTTGCAGAGTGGTGTAAAAAGGGGCGTGGCCTCGGACCAGCTCTCTGCAATCCAGCTCTGTGGCGCTTACTGGAGGTACCTGGTGGGCAAGTTGGCCCCCAGGGACCCTCAGTATTCAAGGGGAATTCATTCCCCAACTTACAACGCGCCAGGGGGCGCGTTTGCAGAGTGGTGGAGAAAGGGGGCGTGGCCTACCGGCGAGATGCGGCTTTTTTAAAATATTTTTTTTAGAAGGGGGCTGTGTGGCCCCCCTTCTTCTGGCATTTTTGTGGCCCTGGGGACCCCATCCCCCAGGGCCTGACCCCTTTTTATTAAAAAAATAATAAAATTAAAAAAACGGGAAGTGGGCCGTGCGGCCCCCCTCCCGAGGCCAATTTCAGCCCCGGGGACCCCATCCACCGGGGCATGGCCAGAAACACTTTTTTTTCTTTTTTAATGGAGGGGGCCGTGTAGCCCCCCTCCTGAGGCTTTTATCTGCCCCGGGGACCCCATCCCCCGGGGCATTGCCTCTTTTTTATTTTTAAATCACGGGAGGGGGCCGCGTGGCCCCCCTCCCGGGCCACTTCTGGCCCTGGGGACCCCATCCCCCGGGGCTTGGCCATTGTTTATTTATTTTTATGTTTGAGGAGGGGGGGCCGCGCGGCCCCCCTCCCCAGGCCGATTTCAGCCCCGGGGACCCCATCCCCGGGGCCCGGCCATTCATTTTTTTTTATAAAAAGGAGGGGGGCCACTTCTGGCCCCGGGGACCCCATCCCCCGGGGCCTGGCCTCTCCGTTGGTGACCGTGGCAGGGGGGGCCCCAATGCCCCCACGGTCCCGCCGGCTCCCCGCCTCCTGCGGGAGCCGGCATTGCTTTTGAGCAAGGGGAGCTGCTGCCCAAAAGCAATCCTGCTTTGGTGTTTGGAAGCGAGCTCTCGCTACCAAAAACCAAAGCAGAGTTTGCTATGACAGGGCGGAAGCCGTGCTCCCGCCCTGCCATAGCAAACAGCAATGTCCCAGGGTGGGCACCCGGGACATTGCAGGAAGCCGGCCCTGGGGGTGGCGGTCCCCAGGGCCATCAAGGGCTCCTGGAGGGGGCCGCGCGGCCACCCTCCCTTCATTTTCAAAGCCCCGGGAGGTGGTGGTCCCGGGGCTGGGGGTCCTAACGGACCCCGAATTTGAATAAAGAGTGCTCCGGGGAGGTGGTGGTCCCCGGGGCGTGTGGGGGGGCTCTTGCCCCCCACACTTCTTTTTTAAACAGAGCCCCAGGGAGGTGGCGGTCCCCGAGGCTGCGGGGGGGCTGCGTGCCCCCCGCATACAATTAAAAAAGCCCCAGGGAGGTGGTGGTCCCCGGGGCAGCATGGGGGGGGTTGGGACCCCCCCACGCATTCATTTTGAAAGAAGCCCCGGGGAGGTGGCGGTCCCCGGGGCTGCGGGGGGGCCGCGTACCCCCCGCACATAATTAGCATAGCCCTGGGGAGGTGGCGGCCCCCGGGGCTGTGGGGGCCCCCGAGGGCCCCCGCTATTTTATTTTGGCCTCATTAAAATGAAGCGCGGGAATCCGCGCTTCATTTTTTTAAAATTTTCGGCAGGATTCGCGCACCCAGCGTGAATTATGCAGATTTTTTTTTTTTTAAATGCTTTTTTTGGCCCTGCGCAGGCCTAGGGGGTCAGGGTGTTTCTACCCTGCCCCCTTTTCTTGTTTTTCACCTTTTTTTTTTACTCTTTTCTTGTGACTCGGTTACCGAGTCAAAAGATGGCTGCCAACACATTCTGGTTTAGAGTGTTGGCAACCAATCAGAGTGAAGCTCGTGCCCGGGAGGAGTCGCGACTCCTCCTCGGTGCTCAGATATCGATATTTTTCTTTTTTAAATTGCTCAGCAACTACTGAACGGATTTACACCATTTAAAAAAAAGGGCTCTTTCTGAACCAAGCCCTACCTTTTTGCCAAATTTGGTGTAATTCCGTTCAGCAGTTCGGGCTGTAGCTTTGTCTAAAGTTTCCTATGGAAATTAACATGGGGAAAACGCGTTTTGGGACCCCCTTTTTTCTCAGCCCCCGCTTGACGATTCACCCCGAATCTTTCAAGACAGGAGCTGACCGGAGCGGGCCACTAGTTTTGAAAATTTCGCGAAGATTCGTCAACCGGCGCCAAAGATATTGGCAAAAGAAAAAACGCTTTTTGAATAGAAACGAGGTCCTAACTATAACTGCCTACTGGCGACTGCCAGTAGGTAATTAATATATATATATATATATATATATACATATATATATATATATTCCAGAAGAAATCACACGTACTGCACCTTTCGGTACTGTGTAAGCAAGCCCTCCAGCCAATCCTTCTTGACAATTCTTTTAATGGTAGCAGACCAATTAGCATTACGCGTTTCGACTCTACACGAGTCTTATCCATATGCAAATTACATGGGTGGCTCGCCTGTTAAGTATTTATGCAACTCATTTATGGAAAGAAAGGACGCACATCAAATGCTTTGCTATTTAAAGACATATTCATCCAAAAGTTTCAAAGGAAAAGCAGTGAACACTTTTATATTTATATATATATAGCACAGTGCTACAATCTCAAGCCAACCATTCTTCAGCCACTCACTTTGAGGAGGGAAAAATCCGGCTGTAAGAGACATTCGTCCAGATTGCGAACCAACTGCATGATGGGATCTGCAGTCCATAACTATGAACTGGCCGAGTGTTCTCTGATGAGATATGGTGTAGGTGTGCCCCACGCTACTTTAGAAGGAGGGGCTTAATAAATAAAAGGAAACTTTGAAATTTGTAACACCGGAGGCATCTGAAGAGGCTACCGCCGAAACGCGTCATGCCAGAGAATTCGAATAAATGATTCCCTGAAGCCCTGCCTTGTCCCCTTGTCTTTTTCGAAGGAGGAGGATATCTTTTGCATATTAGCGTGAAGCCAGTACCACGCAAAGGGGACGCTTCCAAAAGTGTTGAGGGTGTAGTGGCTCAACCCGGACCGCCCCACGTCGGATGGAGGCAGAGGTCTTTGCTGCCAGCTGACAGTCCGTGACTCACACGGAGAGACGGAGTTACTTTACCATTGTCTCCAAGCTTTGCCAACACCGGGACTGTGAGGTTGGAAGCGCAGGGCTCAGGAATCGTTTGTTGCCCAGCACAGTGCTACAATCTCAAGCCAACCATTCTTCAGCCACTCACTTTGAGGAGGGAAAAATCCGGCTGTAAGAGACATTCGTCCAGATTGCGAACCAACTGCATGATGGGATCTGCAGTCCAAAACTATGAACTGGCCGAGTGTTCTCTGATGAGATATGGTGTAGGTGTGCCCCACGCTACTTTAGAAGGAGGGGCTTAATAAATAAAAGGAAACTTTGAAATTTGTAACACCGGAGGCATCTGAAGAGGCTACCGCCGAAACGCGTCATGCCAGAGAATTCGAATAAATGATTCCCTGAAGCCCTGCCGTGTCCCCTTGTCTTTTCGAAGGAGGAGGATATCCTTTGCATATATATATATATATATATATATATATATATATATATATATATATATATATATATATATATATATATATATATATATATATATATATATATAGTTGCCTATTGCCTACTCCACTTGCTCCTGTATCAACTGCTAGAAATTTGGGTTTCATTTGCAACACTGACCTTTCTTTTCCTCCCAAGTGCTGGTTGTTACTGACTCATGTTTTTCTATTTTAAAAACTTTAAAAAAAATCCTGGACATTCTTCCTTTGCATGCACTTGAATGATTCGTACATGCCTTATGCTTCCAGACTTCATAAGGCCAATGACCGGTACAAAGTTCTGTTTTAATCGATTTCCGTTGACTCACAGTGCGGCAGCAAGTCTGGTTCTTGGACTACCCCAGCGCTGCTCCATATCGCATCTTCTCAGACAGCTGCACTGGTAGCCAATAGAGAAACGCATCCAGTTCAAGGCTCTGGGGTTGGCTCAAAGAGCTTCTATGTTATCAGTCCAACTTACCTCCAGGATAGGCAGTCTCCTAGCTGACGTTTGAGAGCAAGTAAGGCCTTATTATTTACAACTCCAAAGTTCAAATGGTAAAGAAGAGGAGGAAGGTCATTATCCTTCCTAGAGGCTAAAGTTCGGAATAAACTCCCTCTTGTCATTCGTTCCATCAAGTCAGAGAATCACTTCAGGAAGCTCCTGAAGACCTGACTGTTCACCGAAGTGCCGGGACACCCTCGGGACAGCTGTTAAAAAATCTGATCACATATATATATATATCGAGAGAGAGTGATAGGTAGATCATTTAAGATATATTATTTAATGTAATTGATTTATTAATTTAAATGTAATTACATCTTTTAATAATTATATTTGCCCTATTTAAATTAATATTATTTTAATATAGTTACATTTAATTTTATTGTAATTTAATATTTTAAATTACAATACCCTTAGTCCCAAAAACACCTTGGTACTCCTATATCATAATCCAATCTAAAAACTCCTTACTACCCCTAAACACTACCCATTTACAGACTTAATGAAAAATTACTTTAAATTATCATAATGTAACAGATAGATAACATTGGAGGGGAGAAATAGGCACTCCCCTTAACTCTCCCTAAAACATAACTCCAGATACCTGATAGTCTAACCCTAGAGGGTTTGTACTCTTCGCCCATGAGGTTGCCCCGCCACCAGTCGCTGCCATGGCCCCTTATCTCCCTCTTTCTTTTTTCTCTTTCTCTCTCCCTTTGTATACTTAGTTAAATTGCCTCTTTTCACTTATCCTTTACATTTTAATAGCTCAGATAAGAATTGTTGAACACATTACTCCGGGGTGGATAAGTGTCCAAGCACTGTCATGGCCGTAGACATGTCCAATGAATGAAACTGTTGAACGACAAATATGAACAAGAACAAGTGAGCGTATTGCCAGGACATCCTATGTTAGCACACAGACTGCTCTTTGAAAAATGTGCCGTATATATATGTGGCAACATGTGCGATGTGATTCTGTGCAACTTTGCAATAAAAAGTAAGTTCAAAAAACGTTTTTTTATCATAATGTTATTTTTTAGTTAAGTACTTATCATTTATTATTTGAAATGTAATTCTTATATTTACTTTGTCTTGATACTTATTATTTAATTATTCATTTAAGTATAATCACTTAAATTCATTTTGTATTGACTATTGATTAAATTTAGGTTATAAAAGCGAGCCTGTTATCGTGCATGCAGTTATACTACCACCTTGTGGTCATTCAACAAACTGAACACCAACTACTTCACAAAAAAAAGCATTTAAAATGAACGCCAACGCATAGGATACGGCACACGTTTCCAAATTTTCTTCAGGAAAATACAAGGAGTCCGATTTTTGTCTGAATCTTTTATCATGCAGAAAGGCTGACTTTCGAAACAGACACAAATGCTGGCTCCATGACCAGTTGGGTCTTAAACGCATACGTCCCACGCTAATGGCGGCCGCGGTCCTCACAGGGCAGCACTGCTGCTCCTCATTCAATGCTTGGCGCGTTTCAGACGCTCCACCTAATACACACCAAGCTCTAGGCCACGGATGGGAGTCCACATGTTTATTCAAGAAGTGTTAAAGTTAGCCCTTTAGCAGTGAGATGCTTGCATCTGAATTTAAAAGGCTATATCTGTCCTTTCACACACAGGACGGTTGGTGCCTCTTCCCCTACATACACCTTTCCTAGCATACGGTACCTATCCAGCACCTTCTCCTCTCCTCTCCCCATTCCTCTGGCCTTCCTTTGACCCTCCTCCCTCCCCTCCCTGTACAGCCCAGTCTCCTCTCTTCTCCTCTTACCCCTGGCCTTCCTTTGCCCCGCCTCCTTCCCCTACTTGTACAGCCCCTCTCCTCTCTTCCTCCCATATCTCCGGCCTTCCTTTGCCCCCCCTCCTTCCCCTACTTGTACAGCCCCCTCTCCTCTCTTCCTCCCATATCTCCGGCCTTCTTTTGAATCCCCGCCCTCCCCACTCCACCCCCCGCCTCCCCTCTCTACTCCTCAACTGCCTCCTCCCACTTTTGATCTCTACTCTACCCCTATGCTCAACACCAGTAAAAATATCACTGTAACACCATCCACTCCTCTCTACCACCATCGTCCCTTACCTTCGACCCCTGCACCCCAATACCCCCATTCCCCCACCTCTCCCTGTCCTCCCTCGCCTACTGCACTCCCTCCCTTAACCACCTCTCCCTGTCCTCCCTCGCCTACTGCACTCCCTCCCTTAACCAACGAGCCTCCCAACACTGCGTGCTCAGCCCTCCTCTCCCTGGAAAATAAACTCGATTCTCTCATCTCTTCCATTTCCCAGCTTGTCTCGTCCATCGCACTTCTAAGTGCTAAGTTATCCCACTTCCCTAACAACCTCCCGAGGAGTTCCCTGCTCCCGCGCCCCAATAAAACCAACCACGGTCTGTCCTCCGCAGACATCGCCAACTTACTGGCTAGCTACAAGACCACCAACATCAATCCCTCTCCACTTTCCCCTCCCAAGAATCCCACACAATTCTCTATTCAGACCATCTCCTCTGTCAGATCCTTCCAGCCCCCTCGTCTTCCCTGGCACCCTCATACAAGAATCTTATCCCCATCTCCCTTAATAGCCCAACCTCCCCCATCTCTAAAACAGTTGCGTCAGAGCTGCATTGTTTGGTCCACAACTGCAGATCTGCAATCAAGCACAAACTGGAAATTTCCGACACTATCACCCATCACAATCTTGACATGCTCTTCCTCACTGAGACCTGGTTCAATGACTCCTCTCATACTTTGTTTGATCTTCTGATACCTACCGACTACTCCATCCTCAGAAACGACAGAACTGACAAAATTGGTGGAGGTGTCGCTATCATTTTCAGAAACTCCCTTCAAATTAAAGTCCTTCCTTCCATCCCCTTCCGTACACTCGAAAGCCTATCCCTAGAACTTCAAGTGTATCAGGGTTCACCCTTCAGGTTCCATGTCATCTACCATTCACCCGGAAACTGCTCTCCCTTTTTGGAGGAACTCACCGACTTCATCAGTGACCAATTGTCTCAAAGTGACAGACAGATCTTCCTGGGTGACTTCAATCTACACTGGGGCTCTTTGGAAGACTCGGCTGCCAACAAGCTTGCCACATTTCTCTCAACCAATGATCTTTTCCAACACTGTTCGGAAACTACACACTCTAAGGGCTCAATTCTGGACCTTGTCATATCCAAAGCAGACCTGCTCACTATTGCTCCCCCTGTCCATGTAGACTGGTCAGACCACTTCCTCATTCCCTTCCGTTTTCACTTATCGCACGTTATTACACTCGGCCAACCCAAAAGGGCAACTACCTGGTTCCGCAACACCAAAAACATTGATCTTGACATTCTGTGTGACTCTGCGTTGCAATCACTTCCTAGACTAGACCCCAACGTGGATGTCAATGATCTCACCTCCCATTGCCTCTCAGTCCTAGCAGTCGAAATCGATATAGTCGCTCCACTCCAAAGCAAAAAGAAAAGACCCACCCCCTCTACATCTTGGTTCAATAAAGCTCTCTATGATGAAAGGAAAAACCTTAGAATCTTGGAGAAACAGTGGAGACAATCTTCGTCCACCACCAATCTCTCTCATTTACGTTCGGCAAGATCCAAATACCACAAGCACATATTCCATGAAAAAGCATCACATTTCAGATCCCTCCTCGACTCAGCCAAGAACAGACCCAAAAACTTTTTGACCTCATCAAAAACCCAAACTGCTCTCCCCAAACCATCAAGCCTGAGGATTCTTCAAAGAAAGCAGCAGAATTCGCTTTATTCTTTGATGAAAAGGTAAAATCACTAGTGGATCAGGTCACCCACCCCACCCCCATTGAGGAACGAAAATCCTTAGTCACTTGGCAGAACTTTGCAGCCATCTCGGAAGATGACCTCCTCAAATGCATCCTTGAAACCAAACCCTCCAACCATTCCTCTGACCCCATCCCCAGTGGCATCGCCATTGATTTCTACACCAATACTCTCTCTTACTGGACCAGACTAGTTAACCTCTTCCTTAGTCAAGGCTCCCTCCCTGCTGCCCTCAAAACAGGAGAGGTTACCCCTCTTCTAAAAAAAACCTTCCGCAGATGCAAATGACCTCAACAACTTCCGCCCCATCACCAACCTCCCTTTTCTTTCTAAAATAACAGAAAAATGTGTTGCGAAACAACTTTCCCTACACATTATGGACAATAATCTCCTTGACGTGTTCCAGTCGGGTTTCATCCAAAATTGCAGCACTGAAACAGCCCTGCTGCAAGTGATTGATGATGCGCTGCATATACTCGATTCTGGGGAATCGTGCCTTCTGATTCTTCTTGACCTCTCTGCAGCCTTTGACACTGTTAATCACAACACCCTCCTCAACATTCTTCAACAGAGAATGGGCGTGGAAGGCACAGTGCTTAAATGGTTTGCCTCATTCCTCTCGGACAGATCACAAATGATCAAGATAGCGAACAGTCTTTCGTCTCCATTGGCGGTAGGTCAAGGCGTCCCTCAAGGTTCTATCCTTGCACCCACTCTGTTTAATCTCTATCTGGAACCCTTGGGGAACCTCCTTAGTAAATCTGGGATCCACTACCATCTCTATGCGGATGACACCCAAATCTACCTCAAGGTGTCTTCCGCACACGATCTTTCGGGAAACATCCTTTACCACGAAACCATTACAACGCGGTATGGTTTCATCGTGGTTTTCACAACGCACGTCGTTACATCGACTTGCACTGGAGGGCGCTCTAGACTAAGGAATAGTGTGAATTACTATTCCAACACCTTCCCTACTGTACGTAGACTGGAGTTGGAATAGTAATTCACACTATTCCTAAATCCAGCGCTCTCCAGCGCAAGTCGATGTAACGACTTGCGTTGTCAAGACCGCGATGTAACATACCGCGTTGTGATGGTACTCGTTGTATCATCATACTTTCGATCTTTCACTACTCAACTCTACTCTCAACTCTATTCACAACTGGATGTTAGTTCACCAACTCATTCTCAATCCCACCAAAACTGAATTCCTCCTCCTATCTACCTCTCTCTCCCCTCCTCCGGTTCAATCCTGGATGGATCAGCTGAATTTACTCAACAATAAACCCGTCATTGTCGACAGTGCTAAATCCCTAGGTGTCATACTTGACAAAAGCCTCAACCTAATCTCCCACATCAACTCCATTACTAAGGACGCACGTTACCAGCTGCGACTTCTGTGGGGGATCCGTCGGTTCTTCCCGGAGAAAGACCTAAAAACATTGGTCCAATCGCTAGTTCTCTCTAGACTGGATTACTGCAATTCTCTCCTGACTGGCGTACCCAAATCTCACTTCTCCCCCCTCAAATCCGTCCTCCATTCAGCAGCTCGCTTTATTTCAGGATCCAAACGTAGTGACCACATTACTCCTATCCTGTCTTCTCTTCGATGGCTTCCCATCGAGGCAAGATCCATTTATAAAACTGCCTGCATCACCCATAAAGCCTTGCACACTTCTTCCCCTCGTTACCTGGCGAATAAACTGAAAATGTCAGGAGGCTCGAGACCTTCTCGGAATGCAGTAAAGTTTCTGCTTGAGCCCCCCTACTTCGAAAAGGAAAGATCGATGGCTCAATCGTTCTCAGGTAATGCGGTGAGAATCTGGAACTCGCTTCCGCCATTGCTCCGTGCCACTACCTCCATCCAGATTTTCAAAGCGGACCTCAAATCTCTTCTCCTTCAAAGACACTTCCAGAACTAATACCCTCATTCTCAGACCCCTCCAGGAAGCTAGTTCATCACTGTAAATTTGTAACATCTTTTGTTCATTCCCCACCCTTGATTGCTGTGTCTGATATTGTGTTATTGCCTATATGGTTTTACTCTACCTCTCCTGTTTATTTTTGTAACGTTCTATTTTATACCATTTTTCTCATGTAACGTAACTGGTTCTATTGTACAGCGCTCTGACACCTTCGGGTGAAGTCCGCGCTATATAAAAATGCATTAAATAAATAAAATAAATAAATAAATAAACCCTTTATTGCCTACAAATTAAACAAGCATTGGCATAGCCAATAGGTCTCGCCTTTGGGACCTTATATGTGTTTAGCCAGAGCGATTGGCTTTGCCAATGTGTTTAAGCTATGTTGTAGAGCATTGTGGCTGCTGTGCAGCATGTTGAAAAGTTACAATAAAAAAGTGTTATAATTATTTTTGTTTCCTTATATATAACCAAGAAGACAACAAGAGAGTGTAGGTTGGGAAATAGTACCTGAATTACAACACGAGCAGCAGACGGACACTAGGGGAGAATCAACAGATTCTAGATTCAGAGGGCAGACTGAGGTGGTGCTGAGTGATGCTGAGGTGGTGGTGTGCTAGTGCAGAGGTGCTGCTGAGTGATGCTGAGGTGGTGGTGTGCTGGTGCGGAGGTGATGCTGAGGTAGTTGTGCTGCACTGATGCTCAGGTGGTGCTGAGTGATCCCGAGTTGGTGCAGTGCTGAGGTGATGCTGCACTGATGCCGAGGGGGTGCTGCGTTGGTGCTGAGGTGGGGCTGCGCTGTTGCTGAGGTGTGGCTGCGCTGTTGCTGAGGTGGGGCTGTGCTGTTGCTGAGGTGGGGCTGCGCTGTTGCTGAGGTGGGGCTGAGGTGGTGGTGTGCCAGTGCGGAGGTGATGCTTAGGTGGAGCTGAGTGATGCGGAGGTGGTGCTGAGTCATGCTGAGGAGGTGGTGCTTCAGTGGTGCTTAGGTGGTGCCGAGCTGGAGCTCAGGTGGTGCTGAATGATGCTGAGTTGGTGCTGTGCTGAGGTGATGCTGCGTTGATGCTGAGGTGGTGCTGTGCTACGCTGATGCTGAAGTGGTGCTGCGCTGGTGCTAAATTGATGCTTAGGTAGTACTGTGCTGGTGCTGAGGTGGGGCTGAGCTGGTGTTGGTGCACTGATGTGGAGGAGGTGCTGTGCTGATGCGGATGAGGTGCTGTGCTGATGCTGAGATGGTGCTGCGCTGATGCTAAGGTGGTGCTGGATTTGTGTAGTGAAATTATGTGGCATGGTTTACAGTTGAAATATGTGGATAGTAATTATGTGGTATTGCGCATATTGGAATTATGTGGAGTGGGTGTGATGGTGTGTAATTATGTGGAATGGTATTTTGGGGTTTGGAATGGTATGTAGTGGAGTTTAATGATGTGGTGTGCTGTTGAATTTTGAAGCATGATGTGGAATTATGTGGTTTGGATTGGATGTATGTGGTGTTATGTAATTGTGTTTTTGAGTTGATTTATGCGGTTTGTTGGTGAATTATGTAGTGTGGAATGGAAATGTGTGGAGTTGAATTGTGTGGCATGGAACTGTGTGACATTGAGAGAAAGAGCAATGTGATAGAGAAATTCAGGAAGGAAGGGAAGAAAGGAGGGAGGTATTAAGAGAAGGAAGGGAGGAAATATGAGAGGATGTGAGAGAGGAAGGGAAGGACAGAGTGAGGTAGAGAAAGAGGAAAAAAGGATAGGAGAGAAAGCAAGAAGAAAAAAAGAAAGGACTTAGTGAAAGGCGGAAGGGCAAGATATGAATGGCTGGAATAAGTGAAGTTGAAATTAGGTTTGAGGAAATAAGGCTGGGTATACAATTACGGAGTGAAGAGAGGGATTAAGATGGGCAAGAAGGAAGAAGGAGGAAAGGAGGTAATGAAGAAAGATAGGGAGGCAGAGAGGGTGATAGGCAGAAGGGGCAGTGGAAGTAAATAGGAAGGAAGGGTTTGAGGGTAGGAGGAATCGAGGAAGTGGGAAGAGATGCTTGAAGTAATGAAGAATGCGAAAAGGAGGGAGGGTTAGGAACAAAGGAAGGAAAGAAGTAAAGGGGATTACGGAGGCCAATAAGGAAGGGAGGGATCAGGGAATAAGAAGGAGAGAGAGAAATTGTGAAATTAGGTTTGGATAGGCAGTCAATCAGTCAGTGCTGGAGTGCAGTGGTTGGAAATGCAGCCACTTCTTCTTGATAAAAGAAAATGGCATATATCAGTTGATGTGTTGCTCAGCCTGTTACTCTTCTTCTACGCCTTTTGTTGCTCTGAATTGTCATTCTGTTTGAAATGGTAGCATGACCAAAACACATGAACATTGATACAGAAAAATAACCTCCATAAAATATAATGACGAGTTTATATGTTTCACTGATGCAGGAGCTACATTGAGATATTTGTGAACAATCTGCATACTCTTTTCTGTTCATTTGCGACTTAACTGCATAGCTGGTAGGTGGTTCTCTCCATAGAGACTATGGTAAGTGCTTGTTCTTCTGTGGCAACTATTCAGGTTTGTCACCAAAAGCCACAAAGAGCTCGAAAGATTACTCGTTTCCGTTTTCATTTCCACTTCAGTACTTTTGAAAGTACCAAAGGCCACCAGTCAATTCATTATAACAAATTTCCATCCAACCCCAATTAGATAAAAAGAATTGCTACGGTTTCGGTGTAAACGCCCCATAAAGCAAATAAACTCTCTAGCATAGCAGCGTTGCGTTCCAGGTCACGGAAAGTGTGTGTGTGGGGGAGGGGGAGAGAAATCAGTTGACACATGACAACTTTGACTCGATACTGACAAGGTATTTAACGAAAATTGTGCAAATGGCAAGAAGCTAATTGCGTAATTTTACTTTCAAGAAGGTTGCAATTGCAAAATAGTATAAAGAGCTGGGTGATAAGTAGAAAGTTAGGAATGGTATCTGGCCTATTAAGTGGTTGTTCGGAGATACTGCTTGGGAACTGAAGGTAGGAACACCGATCGCTCGAGGCACCAAGGGAATACCCGCCAGCGAGATAGCTCAGTGAGTTCACATACATGCTACTGACATGTATCTCAACAAGCAGGCGCCTGGAACAACTCTGGGACGCAGATATTCATTACTGGGGGTTGATACAATCAACCTGTCCCACCAAAAGAAAACTCACACTCTACAAATGGACAGCATGAGTTAGCTGGCCGTAACTGGCGAGGCTACACCTGCAGCTATAAAAGTGAAGATAAACATTTGGCCTGTTAATATGACGTGTCAGGCAAGCACTTTACAACAGACACTTACGTGACGCGATCTTATCAGTTACATTTGGCCTGTAATATGAAGTGTCAGATAAGCACCTTACAACAGGCACTTACGTGTCGCGATCTTATCAGTTAGATGAAAAACACCCCATTTCCAGCGTCAGCAGGTGCACAGGGCCTGCCGATGCTTCATTTCTTGTAGTTAAGGGGTTGGGGGTGTCCGTGTCAGATCAGATCCTAGGGGCAAACCTACCTAACAGTAAGCTCAATAATCAATACTTGTAGAAAATGTACAAAATGTGCGTCCCTCTCCCCAATTCCCTACCGCCCTCATGCCTCCTTAATGACCCCCAGCTGTTCTGCCCCCACCCTCACCCAATACTCACTATTCAGGATTGATGCTGGACATGTCACGCTGTACCCCCCTCCGCGTCTGCACAGTTCTGAGCCATCTTGGGGGAGGGGGGCGCTTGACACTCGCTTCCTCTACCCCTCCTTCCCCCCAAAGAAAAACAAGGATGAGCTACAATGTGGCTCTGAGTACATTCCAACTGTGAATCAAGCTAGGCGACCACCTGCTTTCTACTTACATGGACCGCTCGTGAATTCAGCCTAAAGTCTGTCGTTTGTTGTTGGTCTTTCAACAGATGTCATTAGGCCGTTCATAATAGCACTTCCGGGTCGTATGACGACCAATCCTGTGGCTTAACACACTGTACAGGCGCCGGGGGTTATTCTGTGTGAAGTACGAGACACTGCTAAAACTTAGAGCGGCCTAGGATTGGAGCATTGATGTCTCCTCTGCGTCACAGAGAATGCTGAAGGGGTGATTGGTTGTGTAGTTCGCATGAGGCTGGGCCAGTTGTTCTACAGCGGGCGAGTCGGGCACCGACCGCGGCCACTGTGGCTGGGCTTTCAGCGAGTGACGAAGCGGATGGTGACAGTCTGCCTTGGGCAGGGCCAGCTGTGATAGGAGAGGAGGTGCGAGTGGGAGGAGTACCTCGCATGGTGATGAGAGTCCGCGAACACGTTCATGCTCAGGGCGGGCATGACAGCCATAGGAGGCATGGGTGAAGATGGTGGGTTTTAACATTTACTGACCAGGGCAGATGTCCTTAAAATTAGCGTTTGGCGAGCTAATAGGGGCGTTAATTAGTATAGGGAGTGCGCAAACATGTAATGATGTCGGAGTCATATCACTTTAAAATGTTCTGGTCAGCTTCAAGGAAAGTATACATTCTGTTTATGACATTGAGACAGGTATGTTTAAACTTTCTTGTACAACCCGCAAGCAGCAAAGAATAGCCACAAAGTAAACAAGCATTTGCAATGCAATAGGTCCGATTGCATTGCAAATGCTTAAGTTTAAAACTGAGCGCGGCGCCGCTTCACGGACACCGCGCTCGGTTTCATTATATATTTCTTAACTTTAACACTGAGCGCGGTGTCCTTGAAGCGGGCGCTGCACTCAGTGTTAAAGTTAAGAAATATATAAATAAACCGAGCGCGGTGTCCGTGAAGCGGCACCGCGCTCAGTTTCAAAGTAAAACAAGGAAAAACACGAGCGCCATCTGTTTCCAATTAACGCGAACGCGATAATTGGAAACAGATGGCATTGATGCTCGCTCCCGAGCACCCTAGGCCAGGGAACAAAGAAGGCGGGACAATCACCAGCCTTGGACCAATTGCGTGCTGTCTTTTTAAGAAAGACGCATGAACAGGCCAATTGCGGGTTAATTAAAAAAAAGCACACGCACGAGCGTGTGTTCTGAGTTCAAAAGCCCTTCGTAATGCCTCGCAGAGCAGCGCATGCGCGCTGGCTCAGGCGAGACCTAAAAAGGCAAAAAGTCAGGAAGTAAATTTTGTCTTGTATTACATAAGTCTGCTAATTAGCACTGTGACATATAAAATCATTCTCTATTTCTGGCTTTTCAGCCAACATCATGATGCACTGTCTGTCTGTTGCCTTTAAAGCTGTCAATATAAACTCAAAATCCCAGCATCCAAAGTACATACGTGCCAATAGATCTAATTTGGGTGGGAGACTTCTGAATTTTTATGCCACAAATGGCTTTATTTTGCCTGTCTCCTGCCTGAAATTGCCTCTATTTCAATAGAAGTCAATGGCTGGAATGCATTCTCCTGATTTTTTTTCTTTTTAAATCTCCCACTTTGCGGTTCTAAAATGTTGGCATGTATGAAAGTACTGTTGGCTAAAATTCCAGAATTGGCCTATGTGTTATACATGCCATGAAAAAACTTGTCAGCTAAGCTTTACATTTTTACAAAATCATCTACTCTTTTTCGAAAACTGCTTGTTTCACACATAAAACCAAATGTAAGCTCTGCTCAAATATTTTGTGAGGATTCACTCTTTTATTCATATCAATTTAAAGCAATTGCTGGCAATTTGAATCACTTTATATTCTGTGTAATGGAAAGCTCAATACCGCCCTTCACAACAAAGGTACAACATATGCAGCAGCAACACAAACTACCCTAACACACAGAATTAGTGAAAGTTAGGTTTCAGAAGCAGGAGGTACATCACATGGTTCTTACATGACTAAAAAGCAGGTACAATGCAGGTAGCTAATACACTAATAATGGAATGACAGGAGTCAAAGTACTGTTGTATGCTCTCTATAAACAGACATAAACATGTAAGACGTAATACAGTCCTGGAAGAAATAGCAAGCTTCATATGGAATTACAATAGATCCATGTACTTACATAGTATAACGATCTAATGTGGTCTGCATCATCAGTGTCCCACATCTAGTAGCAGGAAGCACCCAAGAATACTTCTATTCATTGGTTGTACAGTCTCCTAGTTATGGGTTCCTTAGCATGGGAGAGATTATGTTCCTTATATCAACATTTCTGTTCTTTATTTGTTAAAGGGTCAGACTTACATTAAAATTGTGTATGGGTGACCTAAAATGTTTTTATTGGTGTGTTCTCCTACTACAAGATTACAAAAAAAAAAAAAAAAGTTTGCCGGGCGCATTGAGAGTGGATCGGAACAAACCAAATATGGGAAAGAGAGGCTTTGTGTAAAGTGCATCCATTCAGAAACAGAGTGCTCCAGCTGGTGCCAATCAAGAGGGGGGCCGCGGAGAAATTTTAATTGCTCTGGGGGTATCTGATGGCGAATGAGGACACAAAAAAAAAAAAAAAAAAAGATTACAAAAAAAGTGTCAAGCAACTGAACCTGCTTCTCTTTTCTCTCAACATGATTCAGTGCTTGAATATTGCCTGTACAGGATCAGGCGCCTTCCTCTGGGCTACATCTGAAAAGAATTATTGTGAAACATTCATAGTGCATGTTTGTTCAAGTGAGTTCAATATATCCTTTATTTTTTTCATAAGATGGATCAACCGCTGTGGAAACAACCCTTCTTCATAGAACAGGTACAACTTGGGCAGAAACAGTGTATGGTTCCTTCCTTCAGAGGACATGTACAACTAGAGCAGCAGCAGCACAAGCTTTGCCCAACAAAGGACAAATACACATCGGGCAGCAGTGCAAGGTCACCTTCCTTATAGAACAAGAACTGCACAACAGTAGCCAAGCAAGCTTCCCTCGTTCACAAAAGGCAGTAAGTGCAATCTTACATTCCTTACAGGACAGATTCAACATGACAGACTAGTGCAAGCTTTCATCGTTATCAGAACATGTGCAGTTACTACATGAGTAATATTTAGGTTACAGACAGATCTCAGCAGCGGGTGCTTCACTCAATGAGCTTGATGTATAGGTAAATGAGTGAATAAATATATTATTTCTGAAACTATTCTGACTTGGGCAATATTCCACATCAGCATCCTGAAAGTCCTGCTGCTGTCGATCAGAAGTCTGTTGTCACTGCTATAACTCGTGGTGTCATATCCTACAATTTTGCTGTTATCACTTGCCCTAGATCCAACTGCTGCTATTTGCCATTTGTCAATTAAACTTAGACCTCAAAGGCTGGGCTCTTGCTATACCAGTATATAGACCTTCCCTACTCATCATGTCCTTCAGGAGACTTCTCAAGACCTGGCTGTTCGAGCAGTAGCTGCACCCCCACCCCCCGCTCAGCGCCTTGAGACCCTCACGGGTGATTAGTGCGCTCTACAAATAAGTGATTGATTGATTGATTGATGTCAAAGGGGCTGGAAGGAGAGAGGTGCCCATTATTATTTAAAGCCCAAGGGACTTATTTCCAAGCCCCTTGCGCCGCCAGAGCGTCACTTTTTCCCATATAAAAAGTGAAGCACCAGGGGTGCAAGGGACTTGTAAATAAGCCCTTAAATATCAAAAACAAAAAAGAAGTCTCTATGCTGCTCTTTTCTTATTGCTCACCCAATGCCCCTTCTGACCTTAAATCCACCCTCTCTTTATTAGATATTCCTTTCTCTCGCTCACTCTCTCTCTCTCTCTCTTTAGCCAGTCTCAACCTCTTTCCATTGTCTTCTTTCCTATGTTTCTCTCTTAATTTTTTTACTTTTATTCCTGTATCTGATGTGCACCTCTTTGGCTCAGATGTGTTCTCTGTTCTCAGTCTCCCCTCATTTTGTTTTATTTTACCTTCATTTGTCTTTTCACCCTTTTCTGTTATCCTCAATATTCTCACACTTCATTCACACAGCACCTCTCCTGTTCTCTTCTAACCCAATTTAATCAATTATACATACCTCTGCCACTCTCTTGACCCCTCTATTTCTCACATAGCTTCTTCTCTTACTCCTCCTCTATACACCTTACAACTATCTCTATATGCACCACCAAGGGTCGGCACAAGGAGTTTTTCCCATCCATAGTTCAAGGTGCATTTCTCTGTTCCTCCCATTCTAGCAATGGTGCCACATTTGCTGCTTGTACTGGAAATATGACACCCCAGCTAGAGGCAGCCTAGGCATCCACCAAGTATTCTCTTCCCCAAAACTTTATCATCTTCATCATTCATCTTAATTGCTCTTCTTAAATGCATGAGCCCCACACTTTCTCTTCTCACCACTAAACCTAACTTTTCTCTGTCTCACATACCGTTTTGTCACACTTTTCATTTACGCACCCATTTCTGTCCTTCGTCTTTCACACTGCTCTCTCTATCCTTACATCCCATAAGCTCTACCACAGCACAATAATCTTCCTGACAGCCATCTCACAATTATGGCTTATACATTCCCTTCTCACAAATTCCTTTTGCATTTTTTCATTCTCTCCTTCTCATACCCTTCTCTTCAAGACTCTTTTCTGTCCCACATTTTCCACTTACCATCCAGTTTTTACTCACACTCACTCTCACCTCTCATTTAAATTCACCTCTCACGAACGCACATGCACACATCATATACCCACTTTCAAATCCTCCTTTCCCTTGACAACACCACATACTTGTTGATTCTTTGGTTTTACACATATTGAGAAGTAGCCATTATTGTTTACCAAAACACTTTACAGTTTAAAGTTATTTATGCATTATATATTGTGAACTGCACCCTTCTGGGTTCGAGAGGCAACCACATACAGATTGTTTTAGCATATAAACTGCATTTGTAATGAAATCAATTGTGTTTCAAAGCACCACATTCTAGTTTACAATAACATGGTACTGTAAATCAAGTACTGAAACAGCTAATGAAACGGTCAGAACAACGCAGGCTCAGCCATGCGTGTCCGAACAACGGAAGCGCAACCACTCTTGCCTTAACCACGCATATGCCTTCACCACGCATATGCGCGATTATGGCAGTGCGCGGTCTAGCTGCTGGAATGGACGGGCCCAGGAAGAGGAAGGATCGGGAGAGAACGCGGTGAGGTAAGTGGGGCTGGTCCCGGGTTTTGGTTGGATGGGGGTGGTTTTCAGGGCGGGGGCGTCTGGGTTGTGTTTAGGGCTGGTGGGGTCGGGGACGTTTTTAGGGCTCAGTGGGGTGTGGGGTCGTTTTTAGGGCTCGGGGGGGGTCTGGGTAGTTTTTAGGGCTTTGGGGGGGTCGGGAATTATTTAGGGCTCGGGGTTGTGGTAGTTTTTAGGGCTCGGGCGGGTGGTGTAGTTTTTAGGGCTCGGGGGCAGGGTAGATTTTAGGGCTTAGGGGAGGGCAGGGTAGTTTTTAGGGCTCAGGGGGTTGGTTTTCAGGAGGGAGGGGGTAGTTGTAGGTCTCTGGGCAGGGGCTTGGGGGCCCATTTTAGGGCTCAGGGTGGGGAGCAGGGTTCAGGGTACTTTTTTGGGCTTTGAGAGTCGTATTAGGGCTCAGGGCGGGGAGCTGGGGTCGGGGTAGATTCTGGCCTGAGGGTGTTTTAGGGCGAGGGGCAAGGAGCAGGTGTCGGGGGGTTACACTTATCTGATAAGTCTTAACCACACATGTGTCTTTGCTATACATGCCTTAACAACTCATATTTTGTTGTAAAGGCATGTGTGGTAAAGGCATATGTGTGGTTAAGTCTTGCGTGGTTAAGACCGCATGGAACCGGCATGCGTGGTAATTGCATGCATGGTTCCATCACACAACCCCACAGCTCAAATGTACTTGCGAGAGAGAAGTGGGGATGAGACACCAAAACTAGCATGAGGCAGGCAAATATTTGTTTTAACGTTTATCATAAATCATCACGCTTACTGTATTCAAAAGTACAAACCAGAGACGGCCAGCTGCAATTAACACAAATGGGGCGAGAGGCACTAATTAATAAAAGCCAGCAGTGCCGTTAGGCCCTAAGCCAAAGCTCTGAGTCGTGGTCCGTTTTAAACTGTGTTTATAACAGGCCACGATTGAAAGCTCTGGGGTTGAGACTGAAGGCGCTGCAAGTTTCTCACAGTGCCTGTCAGTGAATTAGAGCAACTTAATATTTAAAAAATAAAAATATTTACTTACCTGTTACCTCGTGCTGGGTGCTCCTCTTCATCTTTGCAGCGCAGGATCCCAGAGCTCCAGCAAGCAACTCCCCTCTACCAATCCATATGCTTCTCTCAGCAGCATGAGAGAAGCACCAGGATTCACTGGAGCGTGCTGGTGTGATGCTCCTTAAAGCACTGGGGTTCTGTGCTTGATCTCCACCCAGCTGTCTGAGACAGCTTAGGTTGGAGTGTTTAAAGTGCGCATGTCAGGTTGGCTGTCGCAAGACGGGGGACAAGGTGACATGCGCTTTTTAAACTAAGTGTACAGTATTCCTCTCTGCTGCTGCCCTGCCCCCAGACTTGGCTGCTGCCAGCACCAAAAATAAAATGGTAATAAATGTGTTTTATTACAATTTTGTTTTTCATGTTTCCTGCTTTTCACCGGAAGGGCGACGCTCCTCCGCTCTCATGGAGGCACCACCGCTGGTACAAACATTGGTTGATGTGTTCAGAGATATTACAATTTGAGGATATATAGATCTTAATTTAGCAGCATTTATTACGTTTCTCACATTATATACAAAGCGGTTAGAATTTAGAGCTGATGGTTACGCGTGGCCTGATTCTCAAAGATTTAGCTATGAATATTTGTGATTTCTTGAATTAATACTAAATTACAGGAGTAACCTAGGTGTACAACAGAAGCAAGTCACACCTGGTGAGAGCAAACTCTTTTTGTGAATCGGTCCCTTTATGTGTACACAGGGACAACACATAGCAACACATAGGGCACATAAAGCCAAGATGGTATGTTCATAACAGGTTCAGAGAGATAATGCAGTATGAAATAATGTTAAGAGAAAAGAGAGCTGGGTTGGGAGTGTAAAAGTAAAGTATAGATATAGAGGGGAGAAGACTGTGGGAAACATTTGGAAAAAATTAACTTAGCAAGATATATCAGATTTATTTCAGACTGCTGTCCTTATGTTTTATTTGTATTTATTGAGTTTTATATAGCGTGAACATGATCCTTTTCGGTATCAGAGCGCTGTACATCAGGAAAGCAAAAAGGTAAACAGATAGGAGTATACAATTGTGATCAATATAAGAACAATGTGTATGTAGTAGGAACAGAGGGGCATATCTACAAGGGCTTATCGCCACCAGAACGTCCCTTTGTATGGCGTTCTGGTGGCGATAAGTCCTTTGCCTTATTTACAAGCCGGCGTTAAGCCACTTAACGTGGTTGAACGCCGCCTTGTAAATAAGGCCCCTTTTCAAGTAGCACTTACACTTGAAAGGGATGAGCAATGGGTGTTGCGGTGGGCGTTCCGCCGCAACACCCATTGCTTTTGACGCTGCTCTCTATTTACAAGGGCGGCGTAAATATGGGGCAGCGATAAAAATAAGAACAGAGAAAATCTGGTCTTATCCTGGCCAAATGAGGAGAAATTATTAATTTCTCCTCGATTTTGCATAATGCAGCACACATAGAGACAGCAAAACACCTTTAACGATTGTTTATGTGCAGGAAGGTTTCTCTTCCTGCACATAAACAATCAATTAAAAATGATGAGTTGCAACTTTTATGTGTGCTGCACAAAGCAGCTCACATATAAGTTACAAATCGCCATTATGGATTGTTTATGTGCAGGAAGGGACACCTTCTTGCACATGAACAATCATTCCCTCCAACGCAGACACCCTTGCACTCTGGTGCAAGAGTGCCTGTGTTGGTGCTAGGCAGCTAGATTTAGCGCCAGCACTAGGGAAAACACAGGGGTGTGCCACTTTCTTGTGAATACGGCGTATCCCTGTTTTTTTAAACTGATGGAGCGCGGCGTTAGCAATTTTGGAGCTACACCGCGCTCTGCCAGTTTATTGTAAATGTGCCCCAGAGAGTCTTGTGGAAGGGCAGGCTATGAAGGCTAGAGTCTGGGAAGGGTGTGTCTTCATTGGGGTAGGACTCTGTCCATTAGTAGTTGCTTTAATTTTTTCTTGAAGAGGGCAGTTGAGGGGTTGGATCTGGTCTCAGGAGGAAGAGAGTTCCAAATTTTGGGGCGATTCTGGAGAAGGAATGCTTGTAGGTTTACTTTTAATTTGTATGGTTTCAGTGAAAGGGAGCCTGTGCTTTGTAAAGTTTGATTCTCGCCTGCTAGAACGAGTTTCTTGGCCAGGTAAATTGGAGTGTTGTGGTGAAGAGCTTTATGAGTCAAGCAGGCAATTTTTAGCTCGATCTTTGCCTCATATTGTAACCAGTTCAGTGCTCTGAGGTCTGGGGTGATGTGCTCACTTTTATTTGAGCCTGTGATGAGTTGAGCAGCTGCGTTAAGATTGCCTTCAGAAGTGGCAGTTTAGCTTTTGCTAGATCCACGAGGGTGGCACTGCCGTAATCTAATTTGGAGATCACTAGCGCTTGAACCGCTGTCTTGAGATCAGCAGTTGGAATGAAATGTTTTAATTTCCTTAGTGTGTGCAATTGGTAGTTGGCGCCTCTCGTGGCGGCACTGATGTGATCCTGCATAGAAAGATGATTGTCCAAGATTATTCCTCGAGATTTAGATGAGGTTATGATGTGAGGGGTCCAGTTAAATGCTGTTAGACGTGATAGCCATTACCTAATGTTAGGAGTGTGGTTGGGTGGAGAGATTAGGAGGAATTCAATTTTGAGGGCGTTCAGTTTGAGGTGGCTGCGAGTTAGCCAATGTTGAGTTTTTGTCAGCTTGTTGTTGAGGATGCTGTTGTATTCTGGAGAGGCGATTTTCATGTAAAGCTTAGTATCATCAACATACATACGGTATGAGATGTTAGAGAGTTTTAGGATTTTAGTCAGAGGTTCCATAAGCAGGTTGAATAGGCTGGGGGAGAGAGAAGAGCCTTGAGAGACACCAATCGTGACTGGTGTCTAGATGGATAGAGCGTGGTTGATCATAACTCTTTGAGATCTATTGTAAAAGAATGAGGAGAACCATTTTAACATTGTACTAGAGAGACCCATCCTGCAATCTAGGAGGTTGATAAGGTTCTCGTGTTTAACCGTGTCAAACGCAGCTGCCAGATAAAGCAGGATTAATAGGCAGGAGTCATTCTGGTCACGAAATCTCAGGGAATCATCAACAATATGGACCAGGGCAGTTTTGGTGCTGTGACCCGGCCTGAAACCAGATTGGCATTGGTCGAGGAGATGGAATTGCTCTATGTGATTGCATAGTTGTCGATGTACGCATTTTTCCAGGAGCTTGGCCAGAGATGAGATATTGGAGATAGAGAGGTAGTTGTTAGGGTCTGACTGGTCTGAGTTAGTTTTTTTTAATACAGGGGTGCCCTGGCCACTTTTTAGACAATCAGGTAAGGAGCCTTGTGTTAGGGAAGTGTTGATAATCCTGGTGTATAAGGGAAGTAGGGAGTGCTTAAACTCGTTGAGAAGTTTGGAGGGTAAGGGGTCATTGAAGTGATTGGAGTATTTCCAAGAAGATAGTAGTTTTAAGATGTCAGGTTCATCAATAGTCTTAAAGATGGACCAAGAGGCACTGTTTTTTGGTTCAGATGAGGAGCTTTCAGGGCGCTCTCCCTGATGTATGGGGAAGTGAAACGGAGGGTCATTGGTAGATAAGATCTCTAAAGAGTTTTGGAGATCAGTGTCAATTAACTTTGTTTTCTCGATAAAGAAAGAGGCAAATACTTCGCAAGTGGGCGGTGGTAAGTTCTCCGAAGAGAGGGGATTAACTTTCTTGTTGGTTTGATTTTTGATAATTTCAAACAGTTTTTTGGTACTGTTTGTGGCCTTGTCAAGTTGTTGTTTGAAGAAATATGCTTTGGAGCTTCTGATACACCTGTTGTTGGTTTTCATTCTTTGTCTCAGCAGGTTGAGGTTAGTGGGAGAGGAGGAGAGTCTCCATGTTCTTTCTGCTGATCTTAGTGAGCGACGTTCTTCATTAAGGCTGTTAGAAAACCATGGATTTGATTTTTGATCTGGACTCTTTTTAGTCGTAGGGGAGCAATGGCATCCATGATGTCAGACATGGAGTTGATATAGTGGTCAGTGAGGGCTTGTGTGTCAGCGATGTTAGTGGGTGGAGGTAGGATGTTATTACTTAGAGCAGATAACGAGTTGGTTGATATTTATGGTGTCTCTGACCCAGCTTTTGGCTTTCACTGGTTGGTCTTTGGTGGTAACTGCCCTTTTTGCTATGAAGAACGTAATGCAATGGTGTTCAGTCCAGTGTGCATGGTAGGATACGTTAAATTTGGATGGTATACTTCTTTGCTATTATTAGGTCTATTGTGGCCCCTTTATTATACGTTGGGCTGTTGCAGACTTAAACCAGCTTAAGGTCATGGAGCAATGATTTGAGGCTATTCACCAGAAAGTCGTTTGTGTCGTTCCAGTGGATATTGAAATCGCCAAGGAAAATCTGATTGTTGTGTGATCCATTATTGGTAGAGATGACCTGCATGATTTGTTCAATGAATGTGTGGTTATCACCGGGAGGGTTGTACATAGTGTGTTGTTTTTGTTGAGATATTGATCCCCTGATATATGCATGAGGACAGAGACTGAGTGTGAGTTTGTTTAAATGAGAGATTGTTCCGATGGACACAGGCAATGCCCCCACCCAGATGGCCTGAACGGTCCAAACAAAGGATGTCATGGCTGGACAGGACTAAAATGTTCAGAATGGGGGATGAGGATTCGTTAAGCCATGTTTCTGTAATTAGTAGGAGGTCCAGGTCAAGTGTCAGGATAAGTTCAGCACTGTGGACCGCATGTTTCCCTGCAAATCTGCTGTTGAGTAATGCGCATTTTAGGTTAGATTTGGTTACAGTTGTGGCTGGATAAGATATGGGGCTTAGCTTGAGGTTGGATTTAGTTATGGACCTTAAGATGGGATAAGGATTCCTATGCGGGTGAGTGATGATCATCTAGATTTTCCCCGCAGGTGTAGTGTGTTTGATAGGTACTTAGTTGTAGGAGGCAAGAAGGGAGAGGATGTCATTGTTGGAAAAATTACTAGCCAGTCTACGGGGTCGAGAGGAGATGTCTAGATTCGGTTTACAGCTCCATTTAGGTAGCGGGGACATGGTGTCGGCAGGGCTGTTGGCAGAATGTCAATTGAAGGTGGGAGTGTTCTGGTTGCAGTAATGCATTTTTTCATTCAGACCTATATGTTCCAGTTTAGAGGTAATGTTTAGTAGGTTCTGGATGTCAGCCCTCATCAGAAGTAATTCTGTTTTTAAATCGAAGAGCATTGACCACAGAGTGGAAGTACTGTAGGATTGATTTGGAGGAGATGTGTGATAGGCTTTGGGGGGTGAGTGAGGATATTGAGGGTTTTGGGCGGCCGCGGGGTATGCAGATGGGATGTTGGTCAGTGACCGTACTATTGTGTATGGCTTAAGGGTTGGGAGAGAGGAGGATTTGGGAATTGGAGGAAGAGTGGTGAATCTGATAAAGATCCTGTCTGGGGAGAGCATTGTCATGGAGGGATCTTGTATTATCTAATGAGGTGGGGGATTTGTGATTGGTAGACTAGGAGAATGGCTTCACATTGTCAGAAGACTGATCGTGAGGAGAGTTGATGCTGTTACTCAAGAAATTAGCGTTGATATACGGTTCACTTTTTGAATTGGGCAGGGAGTTGGTGAGTTGGTTAACCCTCTCAGGTGGGGAGGTAATATTCTGTACTGTGGTGATGTGGCGACTAGGGTTAGGGTCGTCCCCTTCTGGAGGGGCGAGAGCAGTCTGTTGTAATGGAGCCATGGGTGGTAGAGAGGGTAGGAGCCACAGGAATTTGGGGGGGAAAAATGTAACAGTAGGAGTGGCTGGGGTATGGGGATCGCTCTGTGGGGTAGCAGTTGATCGCGGAGACAAGGGGGTGGGGATTACATTGTTACCTATCTTATCTTTAATGTAGGAGAAGAGATCGTCAAAGAGTTCCAGGTTGCGATTAGATGATTGTATGAGTACAGTGCCGTTGTTGTAAATCGTAATGGTGGTTTCAGCATTGTTTACAGATGAGGGTGGGATAGCAAGTTTGAGGCTGTGCAGGATCTTCTTGGTGGAGGTGACCATGAGTACGGAGGATAAGTCTTTCCTCCATTGAGCATGACGGTTGGTGAAAAATATTAGATTGTTGATTATCGAGCTCTTATTGCAGCAGTAATAGGAAACTCAGAAGACTGTTTCTCTGTTTAATTTGAGCGTTTTGTGTTTGAGATTTTTTGCAGCGTTTCTGGTTAAGTTAGGTGGATAGATGATTTTGAATGAGTTGTGCCCAGCAGGAGAAAGTAGGGGGTTCGGATGTGGGATGATTCCAGGGTGAGGTCACTGGGCAGGGAGGTGGTAGGGTGATATGGGGGAAAGTAGGTGTAGGACTCTAATGGAGAGAACTCGTCCCAAAGATAGCTGCCCCTTTAGACGAGCAAGGAGCATAGTTCTCTAAGAGTTTCTAAGGTCATACTGGGGTGGAAGTCCTATGTCACTTTCTAAGCATGCTGAAGAGGGGGTGGCATCACAGGCTCTGGGAGCTCAGGAGAGAACCACAGGCAGACCAAATTGCAGCCCTGATCAGTCATCAGAGTCAAGGTGAGGACAAGTTGATAAAAACAGTAATAGCATCCTTTCAGAACAAAGTCATTACCACCTGCATGCCTAACCAGGGGAACTCATCCTGGGGTGGGGACTCGTAAAGCAGCCTTGCTAAATCTTCCAAAAGTGGGATCGGTAGCCTGCTGCAGTCATAGTGTGATTGAGAACCATGAGTGTGGTGGTGTCAGGCATGGGGGGCTCCCAGGCAGCAAGGGAGGGTTAGAGCAGTCATTCAGTTGAGTGAGGACTGGCTCGTGTTGGGGAGGGTTGGGCAGAATCGAACTCAACTCAGCCGTGGCTCATTTGAGGGTCCCAGGTGGTCAACAGTGTCGCCCAGGTTAAGCCAGGGATCAGCAATCAAAGATGGCCCCCCAATTTGTGTGTTCAGTCCTCTTTCTATCACTGATGATCTCACAGTTTATATTGGTGAAGCAAACTGAGGCACACCATTCCAAGATGGCCACCCCCATTGGTGTGTTCAGTCTTCCCTCTATCCTCCTTAATTTAGGCGTAGGCCATATTGGTCGCAATTTGATAAGAGGAGCTGGTCAGGTGCAGATAGACTAAACTGAAAGAGTGGCATTAGTATGTAAACATAGGGTGGCCATGACGGGCAGATTAATGGCAAATACAAGTGATTACACAGAAGAATAAAGGTGGTTGTCGAGGAACAAGTTCTTAGGGAGAGATTTGAATACAGGACAGGAGTAACATCGTTCCTGTAATACTACTCTGTTGAGGTTCCAGTTATTCAGGGACAATATAGAAACATACACAACAGTGTACGTATTTAGCCCCGACATTACTAAATCTGTATTCTGTATGCAGGACTCACTAAATGCCATTTGAGCAGGTTCTAAAAAGTATAAATAGCATGTGAACAAGAAGCTGCAATGTTGGCCCTGTGTTCTAATGCATCCTCCATTTATACAAGTTCAACCTCACTATTATTATTTATTTGCCTTTTATAGACTACAAGCCTAGCCACAAGTGTAGTGAGGCACGTTACCTAAAACATGTTTAGATACATTTGAACACCAGTTATTAGTAACATCACAGAAACTGTATCCAGATTAATTTCTGCTTAGCTCAAGGGGCAAAGCTATGGAAGCTATAGTTTGAAAAGGTGAGTGTTGAGATGAGGTCAGACGATAAGGGAATGTCCTTATGTCTTCAGGAATTCGGTTCCATACATGCCAATACATCCGTTTCAGACGGGAGACTCTTGCTTTTTTAAGGCAAAAAGGGCTTTTTTCGGCTGTCTGTTGCCTCTCCTTCAATGTGAGTCAGAGGAAAATCCGCTGACACTTTTTTCAAAATCTCCCACTTTCCTGCTCCACAATGGTGGCATGTATGCGGTTCCACAGTTTGGATGTGACCCACTAGAAACTCGGTTTAGTGGTTTTCTATTTCTTTGATGAGGGAACTTCTGAGGTTAGTTCTTCTTTTCTTGTTAATATTTGCTCCCCTTGAGGCATGTCGTTGTCCTTGCAGATATCCTGGTAGTTCTGACTGTATTGCGTTGTGCACTACTCAGGCGATCTTGAAGGTGATTTTTGCTTCAAAAGAAAGGCAATGGAGTTGCTTCGGGGTTGATGCTATGTGGTCTGATTTTCTTGTGTTTGCAACCAGTAAAGTCGAGACATGCAAGATAACATTTATCGGTTAGGACTGCCTCCAGGACAAGATCTCCTGTTGAACCCAAATAGTGTGGTCATTATCTACTTAAGACCATTGTTGCGTTTTATTCAAATGTACAACTTCAGGTAACTGTAGACAACACGCAGAGCATAAAATCTTGAATGACAACTCACAGTTTGAAAGATTGAACATGTCTTTGTTTGGACAGTGGATACTGGATAATCCTTGCAACGGGGATTGCCTGATGTCCTTGGAACCTCATAAGCCAGGTACTGCTGCAAGCTCACTCAGTTCTGAAAGGTCACTCAATAACCTTAACTCCTCTTTAGGCTCTGACAAAAACGTGAGTGGGGCAAGCAGTTAAGGTTTACTCCTTGAGGGGGGTTCAACCGGAATGGTTGAAACGTAACCGGAGAACACACGAGGACCACTTGGCGTACTCACCATAGTGATACCAACGGCGGATGGTGCCGTATTTAAATTCTGGAAGTGCCAGGAACTGGCCATACTCGGCCGTGATAGAAAGATAAGGTATATCGTCTTAAGCAACACAAGACGGAATCAGGATGGATTGATTTTCGGATAATTTAAACCGAAAGATTTACAGTGCAGATTTAACAAGAACTGCATTGCACCACTGATGACTTATATGACCTACCGAGTCGGAATTATCACCGGTTTTAAGGTCTAAGAGTTGTTTCACTTCGTCACAGCCCTGAAGAAGTCAAGGGTTCATACCCCACTGACGAACACGTGTTGGCTGGCTCGTTAAGCAGCACACCATTAAAGTGAACACTTTAAAGAAAGGACGTCATTGTTATCATCCTTGACCAACGAAAACTGTGCTTTACTTTCCTTTTACTCATATGCGTGTGCATAGGACCGGTTTGTTGTAATTTACCAGACCCCAGGGTCCCTACCTGAGGGTTTAGGGGTTTTCCCTCACCTATAGCACCGCATCTCACTGTGTTTTTGTGTCTACTTCACGCAACTCGGCAAGCGCCATCTCTTATCCTGTGTTAAATAACACCCCCCCGTTCTCTGCTGTTTAAAATACTTGTTCATTATAAAGATTCAACATTCTAGTAAGTAAAATCAAATGTAGCGCCCCTCATGGTTAGGGACATTCCTACAAATGAATCATGTAGCCAGGGACGGTAGGAGCACTTGCAGCATCTGTGGGGTAAACTAACATTGGCTTCTTAGCAATACAGCCTAGGAATCTAGGGGCATATTTACTAGAAAAGGACGCAGCGCTGCGCTGCAAGCCATCTTGCTACGCTGAGCTGCGTCATTAGGAATGTGCAGGGATGTGTCATATTTATAGCAAACAATACGTCGCATCCCTGTGCTATCCACTGCACTGGCGCACAATTGGCTGCCTAGCGCCAATGCAGGCACCCTTGTACCATGGTGCAAGGGTGCCTGCGTTGCAGGGATAATTGTTTATGTGCAGGAAGGGACACCTTGGTGTAGGGATGCAGGGAGTCAAGGAGCTGAGGCGCAAAAGAGCACCGAGGCTGCAGACGGCAGGTAAGCACTATTTTTAAACTTTTTCTCACATGCACTGCCCCATGCGCTGCCTCCCCTGTGCAGCGCCCCCATGCTGCCCCCCCAAGCTGCCTCCCCCACGCTGCCTCCCCCACTTTAATGGCACAGTAGCCGCCAGTGCAAAAAAGGATAGTTTTGTTCTACCACAAACTTTGATCCTTTACATTAAAACAACCTTTTCCACATAACTGTGTCTGTGGTTCATTGCACTGCCAGACCCAAGGGTCCACCTCTGCAAGAAAGCAGCCCCAGTGCCCCTCCCCCACTGTGTGGTAGAGGTGGAACTGGGTTTACTGTGTGGACCGACGTCCCACCCATCCTTACCTGTAAGAGAAATGATACCTAACTTTTTTCTGTGATAATTAGGACTGCCCTGTTTTGACCTGCACCATAGAAAAACCTACACTGAACATATGCTTTGTGCGGCAGCTGAGTTCTCATTTTTGTTTCAAATGGGTGACCCATATGCTGGTTGAGCATTTGAATGTTTCTGCATATTTGTCTTTTAACAACGTATTTGGTGGTAGATGATCATCTCTTCGCCTCATGGCAACTCAGACTTGGTAAAAGAAGAAACACTTGACCACCCATGCAAAACTGTTGCAGGCAACCATCGTATGTGTTTACAATGAACAGTGCTTATCAGGGTCGGAGTGACACAGACAATTGTCCTACGCACTAAAATAAAATTTGAATCAAACAGGTAAAAAAGTAGCCCAAATTTGCAAATGGGGGCAGTTTTGAACTTGTGAAGAGACGCTGTGTAGGTATTTCGCGAGGTACAGGAGACTGCGTGCATTGATGTTTGCTGCGTCCAATGTTTGTGGTAATATCAGAGAAATCAACAGTATGATCCTGCTCACCAGACCTTAAAGCAGGCAAAAAAACAGCCAAAAACCAGCACAATCAATGACCTGTCACAGAGACGAGTCCTTCGGGCACTGCCCGATTGCCCTATAGGCCAGTCTGACCCAGATACTTACTTATCTACAGGTAGCTAACCTGACTTACATGCGCTATTAGCTTTGCTGTAAAATAGTAGAAACAATGTGACCAATGTGGGACTTATTCATCCTGAACTGGTGTTGAGCTCTGTGCATCATGTAAGGCTTAAGGAGAGACTCCAAGTTATTGTACCCAGTTGTATATGTAAAGTTTCCTTTAATTGACCTAAAACGTGAACTTTCATCTGATGGCATGGAGTTGAGCTTTAATAAAGGTCTTTCTAGGAACAGCAGACTATCACGAAGTGAAGTGAATAGAATTTAAAAACGAGTAACTGATAGAATGTATAAAGCTGACACATTTCAATGAAAATAATTCATTAAAACTAAGCAGCCAACTGGAAGGGAAGAAGGCATTGACTAGATTTCCAGTTCCAGTAGTAAGTTGTACTGTAAACCTGTATTGAGTCAGTCACTCTCATGGTTTCAGCTCTAGTCTGGAAAACCTTTTTTGTAAAATTAAAATTCCATACAAAAGCTAAAATTACAATAATACAGTGTAACAACTATGAGGATATAAATGCAAAATAGTTAACATGTAAAGCTGGCATTATGAGATAGTGGCGTGAATCGACAAAATGTGAAGTCGAGTAGATGTAATGTAATGTGTCTGGAGAACATCTCGAAATCCTTAGCATATGAGTTTGCTCAAAGGAATACAGCTGCAATGCCATGAAATAAGAACCTTCTCCCATCATTCCAATGGCAATTAAAAGTACTTCACGTGGAAAATGAGGAAAACAAAGAGGTCTTCTTGGTAAAAATCAAACAAATCACTTTTGCTCTTAATGCATATTGGCCCAGATGTACGAAGCCATTTAACATTTCCTAACGGGCCGAATCGCTATTTCAGCCCGTTAAGAAATGGCCTTTTCAGATGTACAAAGGGCCAAAACCGGTCGCAATTTGCTATTTCTTCTCGGTAGAAATTGCAAATTGTGACCAAGACTTAGGAATCGCAAATAGGGATTACGTCTTTGCGATACCTAAAGCAAATGTACGTAGCATTTCCTAAATGCCAATCGGGCATTTAGGCAATGCTATTACTATCGACTTGAAGTCGATGGTAACCATGCGTAAAATTAGAAAATGCATTTAAAATGCATTTTTTAATGTGACATGAAGCGCACATATGACCCTAGGGCATATGTGCACTTACATGACATGTGCACTAGGAAATTCGGTGTTCCTCCAAGGAGGCCTTAAGTCCAGAGGCACCCTTGGCTTTGCATTTCTTAAATTGCGGTTTCCTATTAGGAAATCGCAATTTAGGAAATGCAACAAACCCATGGGGGGAATGCAATGGCATTTCCTATTTGCGATTCCTACTTTGTAGGAATCGCTATTAGGGAAATGCAAATTTAGTACATATCTTTTTGCATTTCTTAAATAGCGATTCCTACGGAGTCGCTATTTAAGAAATGCAAACGGGAAGCTTGGTACATCTGGGCCTAAGTGCTAGTAGCCTGGACGTCCCTGAAACCTCTTGGATTGGCTTGACAACTGCTGGCACCCTACTGCTGTCATAAACTCCTGCACCACTTCTGCGGAAGCCATAGTTGTTCCGGAACCCATGGGTGATTCGCTAAAGCCAAAGTAACTGCTTCTGGTTTTGCCCTCGCTGTAGAGCACTGATAACAAAAACTTTCCAGATTATTCCTTTCACCAGGGAAACAAAATGGATCCCTCACTTGGCTTGAGATCAATTATAGTTGATGGTTTCATTTGCCCGGTGGTAGCTTGGTGCAGCAGTATTTGTTGTGAAGCAGTGAGAGGAAGGCAAGGGCAGATATGGTCAAGGTATGAAATCACTCCGAGTATTTCAATTGCAGCTCATAGTGGCAGCATCTGCTGCCAAGAGTTAGCTGACCTATTTCTCCTCTAAGGCCCTAGAAGTCCTGGATGGTGAGCTCAGGTTAACAGATTTACCCGCCCCATCCAGGTGTAATAGAAATCCACCTATGTACAGAGAGCACCAGCCTCTCAGGTCATAAACTGAAGTTCAGGGGCTCAGCATGTATTGGTTTAGACATTGACAATGTATTTTTAAGAAAACATGGGTTATTTTTTATTTAACCATTTTTTATTGATTTTCACTTAATAATAATAATAATTCCTATTTGTAAAGTGCAAGTATATCACTCCTTAAGGTTTCAAGGCGCTGGGGACCGTCGGGGAGATTAAGTGAGCTATTGCCCAGAGTCACATGATGCTGAGCTGAGCTGCCGCCGGGGATGGAACTGTGAGCCACGCGCTCCAGAGTCAGCCGCTCTGGCTGCTGCACCACACCTCTCCCTTATCACAATATCACATAGACAAATTACAAGCAGACTGAGCTGTGTTACATATCCAAGTTTAGGAATCCCACCGTGAGCTCTGTAGATATATGACAACACATTAAGTCCGACAGGAGTAATTGGTCCAGAGTATAAACAATAGAAACTGTAGGTCAAGCTATTTGCAGATACAGGTAGAGACATTTAAAGGACTATATTGGTCCTCCCTTTGAGAGGTCCTCTCACATGTATGCTTTCACTTGCATACAAGGAGTGTGCGGTGTGCATGCGGGATGATCCCACCCCATGCCTCAGCACTAACATTCCTTTGTGGCACAGTGTGAGGGCCGGCATTAGCCGCAGGCTCCTGTGGAAGCGGTCATGCGCTACCTGCAACAGATTGTTGAAGAAAACATGGGTTATATACAAAACACACATTTAGCATGTACGTATGAAGCATTAAAGAGTTGTCTGGTATCCTGTATTTCAACTCAGAAATGTCCTAGGCCACTGAGACAAAATTCAAAAGAGTGCCAGTCAGAGGACAGTGGTGTCATGAAAGAACACTGTAAAGAAAAGTCAGCTATCAATAACAGCAGGAGCAGGTGTGGCCCATCATTAAGGGGGGAGGGGCCCCACCCCTCCACCTTTTTCAGAGCACAAAGAGTGTCTGTCAGGCTGAGCAAAGTCCAGCCTAACAGACACTCTTCATGGTGGGATCAGGCAGCCAAGTGCTGTAATTCGCTAAATGCGCAAGCACCTGGCTGCCTGAGCTGAAATTTGCCGGGCTGAAGATTTCGCAACCCAGTGGGCATGACCTCCTCAGCCTGGCAATGTCTTCTGGGAGCCTTCCCCTCATGACGAGAGGGAGCGTCACTGATAGACTCAGACCCGGGCATGTCAGTTTTAAGCCCTGAAGTGCCTAGGGCCGAGTATCCATCAGTGACGCTGGTCACAAAGTGGGGTCAGCAGCCTCACTGACCCCATTCAATTCTGTGATCAATAAAGGACTGCAACCACCTCTCTTAGGCTGGCCCATAACAAGGTCAGCCAATGAGAGAAGGCAGCAGTCCCAGTACTCCAGGAACCACCAAGGCTCCCCTTCCGCCACCCGAGATCAACGCTGTGGCTCGGTAATGTTTTTTTTTTAGAGCATGTGTATATGGATGAATGTTTATGTATTTGTGCATGCGTGCCTGGGTGTATTGTATGTAGGAAATATCCATCTATGTTTTGGAAATCCATGTATTTGTTTTTAAAAAATATATTTTTATTAGCATTTTACACAGTATCATTTAGACAAATACAATCACGACAGCTCTGCATTCACCAATTGAATTACAATACAGTGCATTGACAGGAGACTCGTCCCCGTCGCTCTGCGTGCATCCAGCTATTGTGACAGCCACCATTGGTTAGGGTCTGCAACAGTCACAGCACATATAAAAGAAACAGCTCTCAGTGCCAACAGCAGTGCAATAAGAAATCGTGGTATCCAGTAATCACATATTTGTAAGTATAAGATGGTCTAATCTGTTTAAGGAAGGAGCTTCAGTGGGGATGACCCCCCGCATGCTACTCAACAAACTCAACTATCAACTAATAAGTGCAGGGGGGTGCAGGGAATGTCAGGAGTCACGAAAACAAACCTGAGGACTTAAATTACCGGGTGGGCAGGAGTAGGGGGGGGGTTTGTCCTAATTGGCTTCCACCCGACGGGCTGTTACATCTTGTTCATAACTGACCCTGGGGGGTGTTCGGGGGGGATCTCTGGCATCCACTTCACACACCACTGCAGGGGCACACCGGGGCACCCTTCCAGTGTCTACTGTTCTCCCTCGCCCCTCAGTGGGGGCCGATCCAGGTTCCCCAGCTACGTGCGTGTGCTCCCAATCCAGCTGAGATTCATTCCGATTCCCTTCCCCGTCGCTACATGCACTTTCCGGATGTTCCCAGGTATCCAGGACCTCCCTCCATTGCTCTGCAATGGGGCACCCTCTCAGTCCCCTCGATTCTTCCCTAGTCAAGGCTCTTCCCTCCACCCCAGCCCACTGGGATACAATGCATTTTCAGGTCCCAACTACTGGCCCGCCAGCGGACTTCCATTGGAAATCCATGTCGTCTGTTAATAAGGGAGTCGACTACATGGTAAGATTGTAGCCCGTTGGGCTTTGTGCCTGGGCACAAGTGAATAGGCCAGAGGACTTACATATAGGAGAGTGTGGTGCAAACAATGGTATATGTGTTAGGTTTGTGGTGACAAGCACATCTGTCTTTAGATAGCTATACAAAATCTTTATCGAAGCACGGTGTAGATGTGTCATTATCGGGTTTACACCTGGGTAGAGAACAGGTAGGTCTCTTGCAGTCTGGATGCTCATAGGTCGGGAAAGCAAAAGACACACAAATGATGAACGGAATGCAGAACAAATCAAAACATTTACCCCCAGTCAAGAGATCTGGTTAAATCCATTGTTCTTTTGCTCACCATGCCACCCTGTTTAGACCCAGCCATATGCAAATCAGTCTTGACCCTGTACCTCATGGAAACAGTCCAGCTCGAACTGCCAAGCCAGGTCCTCCCTGGACCATAAACAAGCATCCTAGGACTGGTTTCAGGGTTTCACCCCCTCATCAGCCAGGCCAGCTTGAATCCAGTTGCAGAGTGAGCCAGGGACCCACGCCTGGGCATACCCGGGGCACTTAGGGTGAGAAAGCAAAAGACACACAAGTGATGGACGGAATGCAGAACAAATCAAAACATTCGCCCCCAGGCAAGAGATCTGGGTTAAATCCATTGTTCTTTTGGTCACCATACCACCCCAGTTTAGACCCAGCCATATGCAAATCATTCTTGACCCTGTGCCTCATGGGAACAGCCCAGGCCGAACTGCCAAGCCAGGACCTCCCTGGACCGGAAACAAGCATCCTAGGACCGGTTTTGGGGTTTCACCCCTCATCAGCCAGGCTAGCTTGAAAAAGGTCTACAGCATTTCTTTTTCCCAACTTAATGTGAATGCAGCCATCAATATATTATAAGCATGAGGCATGAGACCGAGGCACACACTTAGCAAGGAGTTAGACCGCCAATGTTTAAGCTAACCACAATGCAACTTTAAGGACCCAAACTGGGGATCCCCATAGGCCTGTGTCGCACTCCGAAAAAAGTCCATAGGTAGCCATGAGGTATGTTGTAAGTAAGAGGTTTATTAAGCTTAGTTACAGGTCAAGCATAGCTGGTAAGTAGAAGATATAAAGTTGAGCCCTACCAGGAGCAGCATCCTTGCTGCTCAGCCCACACGCTCCAACTGTCTCTCTCTCCACTCCACAGGCACTGCAACATTCCACTACCTCATCAGGCATTCTAGCATTCCACACACATCACATTCATACTGGCTGAGCAGCTGGGAACGGGTAACTAAGGGAAAGGATGCATCATAAGAAAACAAGTCATAACACGTCTCCTTCCCTTGGGAAAACAATAAATAATTATGAAATAAAGTTATAACACGTCTCCCTCCCTTGGGAAAACCATAAATAAAGATTTTACAGCAATGCACAACAAAAGTACGGTACGAAGGAGGAATGTACAATATACAAATAATAATTGTAAATTTGAGAGAACTCAGGAAAGAAGGATTATCCATTTCCAACAATACTGAAAAAAATAGAAATTACGCAATGGTAATATTATGTAGGACTGGGAGAATGGAGGACGTCAATGAGGTGTAATTCCCTCACCCCTCTCCCCCTTCTGCACACCGCACATACCTGAGACAAACAGTCTCGGGTAAAAACACAGCACAGGGTACACGACCCTCGAACACACCCCCCCCCCCAGGTAAAACAACTGCACGAGGTACACGACCCCTGAACGCACACTCCCAGGTAAAACAACTGCATAGGGTACACGACCCCTCAACACACCCCTGGGTGAAACAACTGCACAGGGTACACGACCCCTCAACACACCCCTAGGTAGACAAAGTACAGGGTATAAGACCCCTACAAACACCCCTAGGTAAAACACAGTACAGGGTACAAGACCCTCAACTCACCCCTAGGTAAACAAAAGTACAGAGTACGGGACCCCTACACTCACCCCTAGGTAAAACAACAACACAGGGTACATCCAACACTGCAACTCAGCACTAGGGTACTCATAACCCTAGAACTCTGTACTAGGGTACACACAACCCTACAACTCAGCACTAGGGTACACACAACCCTACAACTCAGCACTAGGGTACGTCCAACCCTACCACTAAAAGCCACAATACGCGACCTCACCACACGCACACAATTATTAAACACACGAGACCGCAAGACTCTATAATTATTGAGAAAGAGTAAATTTAACTCGCATTTAGCATAGACTTAAGCAGGCAAAACAAGAGTAGCATACCCGCCATACACCAACTAATGAACTACTGACTGTATTATCCCATCCTCGTCGCCATTGTCGCACTCCGAAAAAAGTCCATAGGTAGCCATGAGGTATGTTGTAAGTAAGAGGTTTATTAAGCTTAGTTACAGGTCAGGTTTAGATGGTAAGTAGAAGATATAAAGTTGAGCCCCACCAGGAGCAGCATCCTTGTTGCTCAGCCCACACACTCCAACTGTCTCTCTCTCCACTCCACAGGCACTCCAGTATTCCACTCCCTCATCAAGCATTCTAGCATTCCACACACATCACATTCATACTGGCTGAGCAGCTGGGAACGGGTAACTAAGGGAAAGGATGCATCATAAGAAAATAAGTCGTAACAGCCTGCTTAACAAAAGGCACTAGTATCTGTCACTAAAGCTACAAAAAGAGATCAGTATTATATACTAAAATGAAAATATAATTCTATGATGCATAATCCTCACAGGAAGATGATACTAAAAGTAGCTCAGAATTAATTAACTTTCAAACATTTTTGTATTGCATAGCATTCTTTTCAACTGTTATCCCTTATTGCTTTAAAAAAGAAGTACATAAGCAAGAATGCACATTGGAAAGAATGTGTCCGACGGACTCCATTACAGTTCCAAACAGATAACAGACCCTTCCTTTTCTTGGTGTTCCTGATCAACCCCTTTCTTCTCCCAAGTAGCCTCAGTACACCACCTAGACAGCAAGAAACTATGGCCAAGATTCCAGTAGCGGCTGGTGTCAGGAAAATGTGGTGAGGCATTGTGGGGGATGGGGGAGCCTGCAACAAAACTAACAATAAAATAAATTACCTGCCGGTCTTCTGCTCGCCACTCTTCTTCTCCTCTGGGCACAGGCAGAAGCTCCCAGACTCCCCTACGGCCAATCCAGATGCTGCTCTCATGAGAGCAGTGTCGGGATTGGGCAGAGCGGGCTTGTTTTGCACTCCTTCGGGAGCTGGGAGCCTGTGCCTGCTGGTCTCTCCACCCAGCAACACAACTGGGTTGGAGAGATGTCAGTGAGCATGATGGTTTGGCCATCCTAAGACGGCCGTCAGCACCGTCATGGGCACTGACCGCAATGCCCACCACTCTTCCTCCCCCTGCTGCAGTGCTGTGGCCCGCACCCAAGACTCACCTACAGGACGAAAAATAAAATGATCGTTTTATTTTTCGTTAGCCTCTGCAGGCAGGGGGACGACGCTCCTCCGCCATAACGGAGTAGCCACCGCTGAAAGATTCTCTAAGGCCCTGTGCTAATGCAAAGTGACACATGGTATACTTTCCAGGACAAATGTTATTTTGCACTGAGAAAGTGTCCTTGTGTCAGTGCAAAAGCATTTTGGAATGCTGAGCATCACTTTAAATGGGGGAGGGGGGATTGCTGGGGTGTTATTTGGGAAGATCATAGCAAACACGCAAAGGTTGTGGCAAAAAGCCCATCCAATAAGACAACCAGACCAGGTTCAGCATCAAAAATGAATGCCTCCTTGAAGCAGGCATTAGCAGAGAAAGATTTTTCAATTCTCAAAAAAACAAGCATTGCATTTGTGCTGCAGTGCACAGGCCAGTGAATGGGATCTTTCTCATTTTTCTAGGTATAGGAATTTGTACTGGAGTGTATGCTTCCAGTTCGAATTTTACACTAAACTGTGCGCACTGACCTGTGTGAGGCTGTGGGTCATGCAAGGTAGCCTTTTAGACTGTGGTGGCCGCCGCACAACGAAAGTGGGGAGGTGGGGGAGGGGGGGAAGGACAGGAAATTGAGGGTAAAAATAATTTAAAAAAATTAAAACCTACCTCTCGCCGCCTTGACGCCGATGTCCGCCTCGGTGCTTCACTCCCGACAGACTCTGAAAAGGCACAGGCTCCCCACCCAATCCAGATGCTGCTCTCATGCTATGAGAGCAACGCCAGGATTGGTCTGAGTGGCCTGGTTTGCCACTCAGACACTGTCTGGGAGCCTGCAGCTTTTTTCCAACCCGACTGTGAACACAGCTGGGTTAGAGAAATAGAAGTGCGCTTGCCTGTTTGGCTGGTCTAAGACGGCCAGCCAAACTTACATGCGCACTTCTAAGTGCCCACCACTCTTGCCTGTCATGGCCCGGCTCCACACGCACGCGCCGTCAGCCAGAGCCGGCCACGGAAAAATAAAATGATATTATTGATTTAATATCATTTTATTTTTCTGTGACTGACAAGTGGGGTGACGCTCCTCCGCCATTACCGAGGAGCCGCCCCTGCTTTTAGAGTCCCTGCACAATGACAGGAGTAGCAGGACATTCTTAAGAGATGTGTCTCAGCACTGTGTTTCCCCCTTGCACAATGCAACACAAAGAATGTGGCTGTTGCCCTGTGTTGTGTGAAAACTTATCAAATCTGGTCCTATGCCTTTCCTGTGGACAGACCAGATCAGTTTGATGGCACTGTCGTATGGTACCAGGCTTTCATGGACTAAATATCGTCCAACAGAAATATTGTGTCTTAAATGTTGGTTACAAAAATATTTCCCCATTGGAATTAACAATTTAAAATCTACACTCAAAGGAAAAATATTTTTGGAAACAATATTTAGGACACCATATTTATGTTAAACAATATATTGTGCACACTATTCTGACATAGCATCAGAAATTAGACATCACATGAACCCATCACTGTTTTTTCTTCATTAAAATCATTTGGGGCTAGATGTACGACCCGCCAATTTGTGAGTCGCAAATTGCGTCGCATTTGCGACTCACAATTTGCGACTCGCAAATTAGGATGCACAACAGTGTCTGAGACACTGTATGCGATTCCCAAAGGGGTCGCAAATTGCATGCCTCATGCATATTAATGAGGCAGCCGCAATTTGCGACCCCATTGGGAATGGCTGGCACTCATAGGGATGGTCGCCTGCTGGGGTCAGCAGACCACCATGTCTGGGACTGCTTTTAAATAAAGCAGATTTTTTTTTTTAAATGCAGCCCATTTTCCTTAAAGGAAAACGGGATTCATTTAAAAAGTAAAAATGAAACTTTTCAGTTTCATTTATTAAGGGCAGGCAGTGGTCCCTGGGACCACTGGCTGCCCTTAAAAATATTTAGAGAGCCACTCACAAAGGAGAAGGGGTCCCCTGGGGACCCCTTCCCGTTTGCAAGTGGTTTACCACCCTCTGTGAAGGGTGGTAAACTGCGACTGTTTTGCGACCGCAATTGCGGTTGCAAAACAGTCATACACAGCTTAAGGAGTCGCTATTAGGGAGGGACGCCCTTGGAACGCCCCTCCCTAATAGCGAGTCGCTAATCCTATTTTGCGAGTCGCAAATTGATGTGCGGCTCACAAAATAGGATTAGTACATGGGCCACAGGTTTTTTGCGGGCGCAAAAGGGTCTAAAACCCATTTGCGCCCGCAAAAAACCTTAGTACATCTGGCCCTAAATCGTTATTAACTCTCAAATTATTTACATCAGTTTTTACTAAATTTCTCAAATTAATTTTTCACATACACAGCCAAAGTTGACAATGAGCAACCCAGCCATCATCGTTCACAAGATTGGTCCTCCTCACTAAAAGCCTTATTCTAATTTAAAATTATTGTTTTTTGTTAGTAGTTCTTAGAGTCAAATAATTTGGCCACACAAAAACCTGGTTCAGTATGCTACTTGGAGGAATGTTCAGTCAAACCAGTTGCATGTGTGGAATACTATGTGGTAAAACCGGTCTCCAAAGCTGTTACTGCATGTTAACCACCTGTTGGAAAGAAAAGTTCCTTGCATGGTGATGGACGTGTACCCCTGCCCTGGGTGCCCCAGCTGCAATGGTATCTGGATCCCTGGTGCTGATTTTTGTTGTCATGGACGAACAAGGGTCATGCGTGTGTGACATAACATAGGCCTGTCTCAAAGATCAGGGCCGGACTGGCCGTAGCGGCCACTGGGCATTTCCCAGTGGGCTGGAAGGCTGGGGCTGCTTTTGGCCCATGGGGGCCATTTTTGTTACTGAGGGCCGGTTTTGTGGCAGTGCTGTAATATCGGCCCCCTGCAACAAAAGCGGCAGCGGTGCAAAGGAGGGCTGGAGGTTCTACAATAGCACCCACCTGTCCCCCGAGGGCCTGGTCGAGCGGAGTTGCCTGGGCTGGTTTCAGTTCCCATTCCAGCCGTGTCATAGATTACGGTCTTTTTGGACCGGGAGAGGCACCCAAAGCGCTACTCTCATAGCGGTGAAAGACTACTGCCTTTGCCAGGAGTTAAGCAGCATGAGCGTGGTGGTGGCAGCATATCGCGTAGCGATCAGTAGAAGCGAACAGGCCTTTTTACCTGTGTCACTAGAGCAAGGCCAACAGGCTCACTTATGTAAAGGTATGCTGTTGTATACTTACCTCACCCTTGGCCTACATCAAGTTACTATCTAGCGCTGTGGAGCTCGTGTGTTGTTGTATGCATGTGACGGGTGTATGTGTGCCTGTGAATGGTACAATACATTGAAGACTCTGGGTTCCATTTCGGTAGGCCTAGAGGCTGAATGAAGGAGCATGAAGAGGAATCACAAGAGACGGATTTGTGAATTGCTGCACTCCTGTGAGCTGGGGGGGTCACACACTGGAGGAATCAAATCAAATCAAATCAGGGATATTTATTGAGCGCGCATATCACCCAAAGGTCTCATGGCGCTGATGGACAGCTCTGACGTTCCGGCTAGAGAGAAGATCTTACTAGTTTTAATGGTCGAACAGCCATGTTTTTAGCTCTCTACGGAAACAGTTGTGATCAGTTGCAGTGCGTAGGTGGGGGGGTAATTGGTTCCAGAGGGTGGGCGCCAGGAAGGAAAATGATTTCCCGCCATTTTTAGCAGTGCAGACTCTAAGAGGGGTAAGGAGAAATTTGTTACTGGACCTTAATAGTCTGCGAGGCTGGTACCAGCTGAGTCTCATTGCCAAGTATCTGGGGCACCTACCGTACATAATCTTATGTGCTAGGCAGAGAGTTTTGAATCTGGTTCTCTTCCTTACAGGAAGCCAGTGAAGGAGTTTTAAGCTGGGTGCGGAGGGTGATCTAGACGGCAGATTCAGCACAAGCCTGGCCGCGGTGTTTTGCCAGGAAGAAGAGACAGGCTCTTCAATACACTTTGAAGGGTGCTCTTTGATTCAAGGAGAGGTCACTGGAACGGAGCCGGGGCACATCTCAGGAAGGAGATGGGGGCTAATAAGCGAATCGGAAAGGGTTGGGCTGGGGCCCAGTGGTAACCTTTTGAGTCACATGTCACTGAGGATTACATCCAGGTGTGAACCTCTAGTCACTCCCATGGCCTGTGTTGTGGGGCTATCAAATTTGGAGTTGCTCCTACTGTGACAGACTGCTTTAAACCACATTTGGTGTCTGGAAATGAACTATAAGGGGAGCTTGAGGTCCATAACATTGTCAACTGTCAAGCACCCAGTCAGGCTGTGCAAGGAAGAGAAGCTCTGCAAGTCTTCTGCCTGAGGCCAGGGCTCGGGGCTAAGGTCTGCCAGCTTCCCAGCTTGGTGAGGGGACATCACCCGAAGAAATCAAAGACCACCGGATGCTGGAGCCTGGAGTACCACTGCCTGCCTGCTTGCCAAGACCAGTGTGCCCTAGGAAGGAGAGGAGAGGGCTTTGAGGGAGCGTTGGCCACTGGGGCATCCTGGCGAGTGGATCCCTGTAGCGGGGACTGGTGAGATAGCTGCTGCACTGATCAGGCCATTGCCTGTGTGCAGATTAAAGTCAGCAACCCCGTAAACCTGAGGGGGCCATGTTGACGTTAGCCATTGTTGCACTGATCGGGCCGTCACCCATGTGCAGAGTGAAGTCAGCAACCGCATATGCCAGTTGGAGCCACCATTAGGATTACTTCCTTGCTGATCAGGCCATAGCACGTGTGCGGAGTGAAGCTGGCGACCCCGTATGTCAGAGGGGGCCACTTTGAAGTGTCAGTTACTGCTGTACTGATCGAGCCATCACTCGTTTGTGGGGTAAGGTCTGTGACCTTGTATGACAGAGGGCCATGTAGAGGACAAGGACCGTTGCATGGTGCCAGCCGTCATCTAGAGGAGAGGCCACCATGGTGATCTGTGTGGGCCTAAGCCCCAACTGAGGAGCAGAACCAGAGCAAATAAAGCCCCACCCATGGGAAGAGTCTCGCCGGAGGAAGTGCCATGAATGCCCAGTTGCTGCCCCTGCTTATCCGTGAGTGCTACTCACCAACAGCAGCCGCTGCAGCTTTCTGCAACGTCCGCAAGTCAAACACTCCTTGGGACTCCGGTCATGCAATCCCTTTAGAAGCGAGTAAGACTGATCATAGGGCCAGAAGGCTTGAGGGGAACTTGTTCTGCTGCAAAGCGCTTCAGGAACTGGTACACTTTTGACTTTTGTAAGAGTCAGAGTGCGACTCCTGAGACTCGGACTACTAGTGGGGCTTTACTCGATGTGTACTATTGTGAATGGAGAATAACCACTGCCATTAGTGAATGGGAAGTAGGACTCAGGGACATGCCTATCGAACACTGGAGTTCTGACCTCCAGGGACTGTGTGTATTGTTTGTGTATGCCGTATTCACATTGTGTTCGTATATAAATACTCCTTTTTTCATAAAAGCAAGTATTTGACTGGACAATAATTTATTGCTGCTATTGAACATATTTTGAGTTGTGAGCCAGTGTTTCCCACCTGCATTTACCCCCCCCCCCCCCCCCACTGCCCTCTTGGACTGATCGACCCATCCTACTACTGAGAGTCAAGTTCTGAAGAGGTACTTGGTCCAGTTGCTCAGGACCCATAGTAAGTCGGGCCCCAGGAGATCAGGTGTAAAGGCCTCAACCCCCACATTGGGCCCAGTAGCTCCTGCTTGGCCTGTGGCCCTCTGAAAGGGGTTCTGATATCCCCATTACCAAGGGGGAAACTTGTAAACAGCACAAAAAATACCCACATATCATATGGTAACAGCATTTCTCTAAGGCAGCTTTTGTGTCTGATTTTTCTCAAGCACTTGGAATGGAAGATTAAGTGTAGAGTTTCTTAACTCCAACATTGCCGCCTGCATATTTGCTCAAGGATTGGTCCTTCACATTTGGCATGTTACAGTACCAGCCTAACAAGCATCCACTATGCAAGACACAATACACAAGGCCACAGGGATTATGTGATTCTGTAGTGTTTTCCGCATAGTTATGGATTTTCAATGTTTACCATATAATGCTCCGCTTAGTTGGTAATGTGTGTTTAAATAACAAATTAGTGAACTAATCCTGCCACTGAGTGGGCATGGTTTTGAAATTTTGAGTATTCCATATCGTGCTTCATAGTAGAACTATTGATGACAGAAATATCAAAAAGGTGAATATATATAGGTAAGTATAGGTTTTATTATATTTAATACCACATGCATGTAAGTTGATGGTTTACATATCTACAAGGTATGTAGATGTGAAGTTAAGAATAGTACATCTATACTTACCTTTATATACCTACCTCCACAAAATGTTGGTTGTCAGTATTTTTTCTACAATATTCTTGTAGAAAAATATCTGCAGTTGATTTTCTGACATACAACCTATAAAATGTGCTGCATCATGCCAGATATTTTGTTTTTTCTTGCAGCATAATTTAGTCAGTTCTGCTGTGTAATTTGGTCCCCCATGGCTGCATAATTTCAGTGGCCCAAACAATACCCAACCTAAAATCACACTACCTTTAATCCGAGTTCCCTTTTGTTAGTTTAACACAGACTTCCAGATTACCATTTCACGGTTATCCTTTTTCTCTCCAAACAACCTAAAAAGGTAATACCATAGGTGATTATAGGCATGATCTTTGCTAGACATGTGACCCTAATTTTCTGTCAAATAAACATAGCCAAGCAGTGGGCTTGGGTCAGCCTGTGACCTTGAGGCAGTGCTGCTTAGGTTTAGCATTCAGCATGCAAAGACAACTTTGAAGTAGTAAAAGCCTGAGCAAGCTGATCTCACTAAAAAGGATGAACAATCAGGGCTTACTTTGTAAAAAAATAAGTGTCGGGCCCTCGTCAGGAGGCCACTGCAGTTTGCACCACACATTCTCTCTATACTTACTAAACTTCTAACCATCACACTGCTACAAGTGTGACAATTCAGACTGTTCGAGGCCGCCAAAACTTTAAGAATGACTTGGGTGGCACGTATAATTTGTTTTGAATGTATATCAAATTAACAAACAACAGTTTTTCTGCTCAGCTTCAAATTACAAAAACAGCGCCACCATGTGGCAGCTGTCATAAGTGCAGGTTGCGGAAATTAAGTGCTGGTGCCGAGCACCAGAAACCACCGGCTCAAATTAAGCACTATTAACAACCCACCCTTGACTGTGTCATGCCTATTGACAGTGATCAACATAGGACGGAGCATGGGGTACTGATCTGTCTTTTCACCAGGACCCAGATTTGGAGAACTCTCTTGAGTACCTCTACTCCCTGGGGCTAGGCCTGATACTCTCTGTGGTACCGCTCTGTTGAAATGCGAGTCGTAGAGGTTGATTACAACTTGACCAAAATCGAAACTTGACCCACAAGCTCTACTTGTGTTCTCGTACTAAAATTCCATCTACCGCCTCCTACTCATTATCAAGGCTTTAAAGGCTTTGCATTATGGGCACCCCAAACTCTTTAAACAGCTGTCTAATGTCTGTCCAGCTTGGGAGGGATGTCATGCTCATGACTGGTGATCTCCATAGATCACTGGTCCACTTCCCCCACCATCGAGGCCCATCACCAAGTAGACTCTCCCTAATGACATAATGAATAGTAGAGGTGGGAAATCTGCTGATAGCTCAAGCCAGATGCCTGGCTCTGCTTAAAGGGCTTCTTGGAACCCCGAGCCAAAAAGACCCGACCCTGAAAGTGGTTTCTGCTCACCCCCCAGATCGTCCTTCAGACTCAAACTACCCTATTACCCCGCCTTCCTCCTGCAAGAAGGGCGGTGCAGATTTACGCCATTGATAAGACCATCCCACCCGCTACCCCCCCTCCCCCCAGGGGGTAATGAAAAATGAAAAAAGTCAACACAGCTGAGCTCCTTGTGAAAGTCTCTCTGCAACTGAGCTCTGCAATTCACTTGTGTGGTTGTAAAGGCCTGTAGCTGGAAGAGCAGTCCCAGACCTTAATGTGTGTAGTGGGCCTCGCCTTAAATCTCATCGAACCAGTTGCTCCGTTAAGCCAGGGGATGTATTGTATAGTATTGTAATTGCATTTATATAGCGCTTACTACCCCTGACGAGGCATTGAAGCGCTTTTTCGGCGAGTAGCACGCTACTCCGGGACCCATAGAGGATTAGTGTTGAATTAGTATAGTGAAACACACAAGATGACGGACGGAATGCTGCACATTGGCAAACATTCACCCCCAGTCACAGATCTGGGTTTAATCCATCGTTATTTTGCTTCACCACGCCACCCCAGTTCAGACATAGCCATATGCAAATCAGTCTTGACCCTGTGCCTCATGGGAACAGTCCAGACCGAACTGCCAAGCCATGTCTTCCCTGGACCGGAATCAAGCATCCTAGGACCGGTTTCAGGCTATCAGCCTTCATCAGCCAGGATAGCTTGACTCCAGTGGCGTAGTGAGCACGGGACCCACGTCTGGGCATACCCTTCCCACTTAGGGCGAAATGCAAAACACACAAGATGACGGACGGAATGCTGCACATTGGCAAACATTCACCCCCAGTCACAGATCTGGGTTTAATCCATCGTTATTTTGCTTCACCACGCCACCCCAGTTCAGACATAGCCATATGCAAATCAGTCTTGACCCTGTGCCTCATGGGAACAGTCCAGACCGAACTGCCAAGCCATGTCTTTCCTGGACCGGAATCAAGCATCCTAGGACCGGTTTCAGGCTATCAGCCTTCATCAGCCAGGATAGCTTGACTCCAGTGGCGTAGTGAGCACGGGACCCACGTCTGTGCATACCCTTCCCACTTAGGGCGAAATGCAAAACACACAAGATGACGGACGGAATGCTGCACATTGGCAAACATTCACCCCCAGTCACAGATCTGGGTTTAATCCATCGTTATTTTGCTTCACCACGCCACCCCAGTTCAGACATAGCCATATGCAAATCAGTCTTGACCCTGTGCCTCATGGGAACAGTCCAGACCGAACTGCCAAGCCATGTCTTCCCTGGACCGGAATCAAGCATCCTAGGACCGGTTTCAGGCTATCAGCCTTCATCAGCCAGGATAGCTTGACTCCAGTGGCGTAGTGAGCACGGGACCCACGTCTGGGCATACCCTTCCCACTTAGGGCGAAATGCAAAACACACAAGATGACGGACGGAATGCTGCACATTGGCAAACATTCACCCCCAGTCACAGATCTGGGTTTAATCCATCATTATTTTGCTTCACCACGCCACCCCAGTTCAGACATAGCCATATGCAAATCAGTCTTGACCCTGTGCCTCATGGGAACAGTCCAGACCGAACTGCCAAGCCATGTCTTCCCTGGACCGGAATCAAGCATCCTAGGACCGGTTTCAGGCTATCAGCCTTCATCAGCCAGGATAGCTGGACTCCAGTGGCGTAGTGAGCACGGGACCCACGTCTGGGCATACCCTTCCCACTTAGGGCGAAATGGACGCCAGTGGCGTAGTGAGACATGCAAGTAAATTTTAAGTGGTGGATAGGTTAGTCAGTTATTTGGATTTGGAAGGATAGCAGAAGGATAGCAGAAGGATAGAAGAGGGGGAAAAAAAGCTTTGTATTTATATAGCGCTTGTTACCCCAGATGGGGTGTTGAAGCACGCTAATCCGGAAACCCATAAAGGATTAGTGCTGAATTAGTATGGTGAAATATGAAAGTAATTTGAGTGGTGGGTATTAGTCAGTTATTTGGAGTGAGAAGGGTAGCGGAGGGATAAAAGGGAAGAAAGGTTTGCATTCATGTAGCACCTGTTACCCCTGATGGGTGTTGAAGTGCTTTTCTGGCGAGTAGGACGCTACTCCGGAACCCATAAAGGATTAGTGTTGAAAATTAGTATAGTGAAGTATGAAGTAATTTGAGTGGTGGATATGTTATTCAGTTATTTGGATAGAGAAGGGTAGGTTGCGGGATAGAAGAGGGAAAGAGGTTTGTATTTATATAGCGCTTGCTACCCCTTGATGGGGTTTTGAAGCGCTTTATTGGCGAGTACCACGCTACTCTGGAACCCATAAGGATTACTGTTGAATTAGTATGGCGAAACATAAAAGTAATTTGAGTGGTGGATATGTTAGTCAGTTATTTGGATTGAGAAGGGTTGGGGAGGGGTAGAAAAGGGAAAAAGGTTTGCGTTTATAGTTTATATAGCGCTGGTAACCCTGATGGGGTGTTGAAACGCTTCATTGGCGAGTAGCACGCTACTTTGGAACCCATAAAGGATTAGTGGTGAATTAGTAGAGTGGAATATGGAAATTGAGAAGTGAACGTGTTAGTCTGTTATTTTGATTGAAAAGTGTGAGTGATAACAGTAAATAATTCTGTCTTTCCTTAACTTTTTCATTTTTTCCAGAAAGAAGAATTCTTGTGTCATCTTGAATTAAAATGTACTGGTATTAAAAGAAAGTGCACTCATTTAGCTCCTCAAAACTTTTTTAAAAAGCATTATCCTCTAATGCAAAATCGGAGAGAGAAAGAGATACCTATCTAGTGGCTGGATTGCACAACATGAAAGCAGGAAAACTTGGTTGAATACCAGTTTCCCCACTTGCTGAAGTTGTGTGACCTTAGGAAAATTCTTTATTTCACTATTAAAGTGCACCAAAGGGCCCTGCAGAACTCTGTGTCACGTATAAATACCTATTGTGATGTAGGGCAATAATATGCATTGGTAAAATGGCACATACACAAAGGGTGGATGGGGCTTACTAACCCAATGGTACAGAAATGTCTTGGAAAGACATGCTTTCCAGTGTGATCATATTTACATTCCTCACTAGGGTTCACACAGAAAACATTTATTGCTTTTGTCATTCTAATTTTACCCTTTTCCATGGTCACAACAGCTTAGCAGTGAAAGGTAATATAGCCAACACTTATCCCCCCCCCCTTTGAAGCAATAATTGTTTTTTATATGAGACCTAGGGTGGAATTTATATATGATCACATTTGTAAAAAATAAGTGTTAATGTGCAACCCAAAAACCAGGTGAAAGCATGCCTACCATGAACTATTATTTCACTTTGCAGCCTTTTTCTTTACCATCGAGTTTGAATTCACCTTAGAATAGATCAGTTCAGCATACGCTAGCTACAGAAACCTGTGTTTTATTCAGTTTAATAGGTGGTAATGTTGCATGCCAACTGACTTGCCTCTTGATTTACTTATGAAATCGATGTCAGGGAGGAGGGTGGCATGGATATTTAAAAGTTCATGTTTAGAATCAGTTACAATAAATGCTGTTTAGTGCAGTGATGTAAGTGCTAAAGTGTAACGCTTCCGCATGATGAAAAAATACACTTATCTGAATTTTGAAGAGTCTTTGTATTTTAACATGTTTGTTGCATGAGTGCTCGTCTTGGAGATCTTGGAGAAAAACCAGATTCTTGGCTCTGGCTCAGCTCTCCCTCTTAATTTCCTGGCTTGTCCACCTATAATAACTAGAATCCAAGGAAGCCTGCTGGTACGAAAATGCAATGCCAAATCATGCATGCATACCCGCTTTCTATTTGAGTTTTTAGGTTTTGCCTAGGTAGCGCTTGCGCTATCTCTTCGAGACATGATCTGCCCATTTTCTGCCCATCTTTTCAATTGGCTCCTGTTACTGCCCTTTCTAAATGACTGCTTTTGATTTGTGTATAGGCTTAGTAGTCCCTCCTTAGTACCACCTTTTCTCCTTTTGTAATCTCCCATGAGGACTGGCCCTTTTACCTGTGTTGTTACTCTGTATGTTTTATTTACAGTCTGTGAGCACTATTTTCTTAAATGGCTTTCTCCTATTGCAGGCACTACATGCTTTCCTGCAACGTGGCCTGTTTATCAACTCTCTGCTAACTGTCTGCTCTTCATCGTCCAGGCACCGTGCTTTAGGTTTCAGCATGGCATCCGCATTCATATTAATAACACAAAACGGCCACCCTGGGTCAAGACAAAGGAAGAAAAAGTGAAAGGAGTGTAAGGGGGGGGGGGTTCCCTTTTATAGGACGAATTCCCTCACCCACCCGAGGGTGGCATGCTTCATCATAGGGAATCTCCTCGCACTGCGAACCTGGTCGCAGTGCGGGCTACAACCCCCTCACTGGGAGGAGCTCAGGGATGTTTTAGTTGTATGTTACAAGAGGTATACTAAAACCTTATGATGAGCCGTGTGTGGAGGGAGAGTGTGAGAAAGTGTGCTAGTGAAGTAAAACTAACTCCCTGGTATGTTGAAAAACAATTTTACTGGTACACCCAGGGGTCAGGGTTAAAAATAGTTGCACTACCATGCCCGGAGAATTCAACCTAGCATGGTTGTTTGTGATCATAGGGTCGTCATGTTTCAGCCATAGTGCCCTCCGTAGAGGTGCTGTGGCTTTCTTCAGGACCTAATGAGAGATGTGTGTAAAAATAACACCAGACCATCGGACGCGCCACCCATCGCGGCTGTCCTTCGAGCAGAGGTTTTTTGGAACCCTCCTCGAATGCGCTGAGGATGAGTTGCCATTAGCTCCCCTCAAATGACGGGATCACCGCTGAACATCAGCTAACCACGACTGACGTCCCTTCCGCCAGTCGTCGTATCCTTCAGACACCAACCTGAGTTGGTCTGGTGTTATTTTTTCAAGGTTTGCAGTGCAAGGAGGTTCCCTATGGTGAAGCATGCCACACTCGGGTGGGTGAGGGAATTCGTCCTATAAAAGGGAACCCCCCCCCCCCCTTACACTCCTTTCACTTTTTCTTCCTTTGTCTTGACCCAGGGTGGCCTTTTTGTGTTATTAGTTCATTGTAGGGGAGCCGCCCCCTGCTGGTCGTTAAACCTCCTCTGGCCTTCTGTGTGGTTACACATCCGCATTCATATTAACATGGGCGCCACGCTTAATATTTTAGCAGGAGCCCTTTTTATAAAGCACTGCAGCCCGCCTCCTAATTAACAACAATGGCGGACACTTTTTGCTTCTCTTCAGGCCAGCTTGCACAACTTCCTTTGCCTTTCCTCCGGTGCCTCTCTCCATATCGGAACGAAGCCCGTGAGAAAGATGGCTCTTGGATGTGGCTTATGCTTGGCGGTATCACCCGGGCATAAAGCAGGTGCCGCCTTTCTTTTCTTTTGCACGCTGCGGCGTGCTCCAAGCCCGTGAGACAGATGGCTCTTGGGTATGGTGAATGCTTAGCGGTATCATCCAAGCATAAAGCAGGAGCTGCCTTTCTTTCGTTTTGCACGCTGCGGCATGCTCCAAGCCCATGAGAGAGATGGCTCTTGAATGGATTATGCTTGGCGATATCACCCGGGCATAAAGCGGGCACCGCCTTTCTTTGGTTTTGCACGCCACAGTGTGCCCCAAGCCCATGAGAGAGATGGCTCTTGGGTGTGGCTTATGTATGGTGGTATCACCTGGGCATAAAACGGGTGCCGTCTTTCTTTAGTTTTGCACGCCGTGGCGTGCTCCTTAAAGCTCCATTTGCTTTTTCACTCCCGCTTTGCATTAAGAGCCCTCCCCCCACTCGGCACAAATGCAACCTTTCCCTTAATGAGGCAGCAACACCTCTTCAATACTCACTCCTCCTCCACAGCATTTGCTGCTCTGCCCGACCTCCTCCCTCCGCCCCCAAGGGTCTCCCCGCTCTTCAATGGCACGAATCCGCCTGCATTTTGCAAGTGTGCATGTTGTTAATTAACCACACTTTTTAAATTAGTTGCATTTCTGTATAGTGTGTCTTTGTGTGTGCATGTTTGTGTGTGTGCGTTTGGGGTGAGCCACACTCTCGTTTCTTGTTGATTGCATAGAAGCTTCCATTGTAAGTCATTCGGAATGTTGGCAGCAGTCTTTGCCCTCCACTTTTCGTGTAATCCTGACAAGCACCGAATACATCAGCTCATGGAGTTATATATATTTTATTTCATTCATGCTGACTGCATGAATCACCCTCTTGAAAGCGATGCAATTAATAAATCATGACACTGAAACCGCCGCACGATGAAGTGTGCATGTTGAAGGGTCCTGAGTTATTCACGGGGAAGGCTGAGACCCGCAGTGCAAACTCTGGGCATTAAACAAAGGTGTCTAATGCTTAAGTGTGCTTCTAATCATTAGCAAAAAAGTGTGCTGGTTAATATTGAGATTGTGCTAAAAAAAAGGAACACAATCGCGAACTTCGCGGGGTACTCCTTCGTGCACCATTATTCTGATGACAGGGTGCATGTATCTTCATAACTCTTTCCAAACAATCACCAATGATGAATTCACTGGGGCTGTTGTGGTGCTCAGTGTGAGAGACTTGGAACCCACTGAGTGTTTTAAAAGAACCCTCACTCACCTACCTAGTAGGTGACATGCTTCATCATTGGGTTCCCACCCTGGTTGCCGAATACTCCCAGGGTGTGCGGCGACGCCTGATTACAGTGGAGCGTTTTCTTTTTGTGTGGTTCCGTGACTATGCATGTGTCAGTGTGAGGTGATGATTAAAATTGGCTCCAGATTCCCTCTCAACGGTGGTGACTTTATTTGTGGGATTGTTGGTCAAGAGTGGCGGATAGGTGTGGGATAATAAATTGTTCCCACTTATCCTGGGTGTGGTCTACATGTTTCAGCCACCTTCTTGCACCCATCTAGGTCAACATGGCTTTCTTCAGGACCAAAATCAAGGTGCTCGCACGCTTACTAAGGCATGCAAGAAAGGGGTATCTGTAGAAGGTACTTACAAAGCCCCTGAAGGATTTGATGACAATACCTCTTGTATCGTATCCTGTAAAACAAAGGTGTTATAAAAGAGTCAAATTTTGAACCTGTAGGTAGCTTTATTAATTTTTTTCGGTGGAGCCTGATAAGTTTATTACTTATTGGAGCTCCTTGTTTTAGAGTTGCATATCATGGAAATTCTCAATATATCAAGTACTCTGATGCAACACTTTTTCCAGCAAGTAGCTCACATTTCCTTTGAACATTACATTTTTCAAGACTTCCACAGTAAATCAAGACAAAAAGAAGTAGTATTTTGGAACGAAGGCGGTAATAGGTAGGAGACTCGTTCTATTTTTGTTTTACGTAATATTTGGCTAGGAAGCCGAACGTGTCTACACTTCTCCCTCTCTCCTTGCTTACTTGGTGCTCAGTATGAACCAGATTCACAAGTGAAGGCAGACTGCAAGTGATTCATTCCCTGACAGCCCTGAGAGACCCATAATGCCCTCATGAAAATCCTAGAACTGGGCTAATCTCCAGGAACATTCGAAAACTTGAGTTGTGCACATGAAATAGTGTAAAAGGAAGAAAGTTTACAGTGAGCTCACAGTAACTCGTCTGGTCATCTCAGTACTGGAGTCTCTTCGGTGGCGGAGTTTTTATAGAATGCATTTGTGATGTGCAGCTTTTCACCCTCTGTGACGCACAAGTTATTTCAAATTTGGTAGTGTGGTGCCGCACACCATTGTGGCTGTATGTGGGGGCTCTTCCTCAAATCATATCTCAGAGTGATGTATGCAGGGGGAGGGGTGCCTGTGCCTCAATAATAGGCCGTATTTTCTTCTTTCATTGAAGTTGTGAGAGACCGGTCTCTTAAGTGTTGTCCCCTCCAAACACACACTCTCTGGTCTTCTCAGATGGTATGACCTCTGACTCCTCCCCTGGGCCTTGTATGGTTAGCCTGCCATCCCTATGTGGGTCATGGGGCCTCCGTTGTGTAGTGTCATTCAGCTTGCTCCAGCCTCGCAACCATCTAGTGCAGGGGGGAGAGGGTTGATTACAAATCCAAGAACTTCATCTAAATACAATTACCTGGAGGTTTGGCTCATGAGTAACGGCAAGCCCACCGCACACATTACATCTGTAGAAGCAAAAGCTAAGGCGTTGTCGTATGCCTTGTGCAAACTCAACTCAAGTTGCACAGGCCATCCACTCAGCCAATTTGAAAGGTCATAAAAGCCAAGCTACTCCCCTCAATCTCCTATGGCCAATTAGTCTTACATGGGGCACCAGTCAATACCATGGAATCTGCCCACTGTCGAGCATTTAAACGGATCTTACAAATTCCAGCTTATGCACGGAATGTACTTGTACGGTTGGAGTTCAGCTTAAGCAAACAAACTTATGAACACTGGGCATCCATTGTACGTTACTATCGAGGAACCTGTGCAGCACCCACAAACTCTATGAAAGCAACTCTGAAGGAACTTTTAATAAAAGGCAAAAACCCCTGGGCAGACTTTTTATCCAACGCCTGTATTAAACTAAATCTTGACACGTCAAACTGGGGTAATTTTATCCATCAACCGGGCATTTTAAAATCTACATTAAAGAAACAAGTAAGGCTTTTATCTAGGCAAGAAGACCTGGGGCTTATAGAAATATCTGGAAGCAATATTCGGGTCCTAGCTAGCTCTTACAAAGACAAACAAAGCCAGCTGTATTTAAACTCTGCACTGAACAAACTAATCTTGAAACAAAATCTGTCAGTCAGACTTATGGTTCTGCCAATAAAAGATATAAATGCCCACTGGAAATTTATTGAGAAGGTCTCCTCTTGCAGACTGTGCCACCAGTACGATGAAACCTTGGCTCACCTAGTCTGTATCTGTCTAAACTTGATGCATGCACGTTGCACTTTATTAACCACGGTTTTTAAAATACGGCACCCGCACTTGCTCAGAAGCAATGGAACTTCTTTTAAAATTTGGAAACCCCGCTGGAACTGGCAAGGCTAGCAAAATTTGCACGGCAACTGCAAGGACTCATAAGTAAAGTCCCAGATTAGATATGTATCTTAAAGGTTTTATATATATAATTTTCTCCTTTAATCCCAGTGCTTGGAAATTAGCCCAATGAAATGATATGTCGATGTTTTAACTAAGAACTAATAATGCTTTTGAAAGGTTATAATGTGCACAATTTTGTAACAATTTTTATTAATTGAAACAAATAAAACGTATTCATTCATTAACTAATGGGGATCTGCTTTTTTTTCTGTTACTAAGATCGTGATTCAACTTGGGTAACAGTGTTGGAATGCCCTTTTGGAAGACATTCCTTCTCGTTTTATTGCGTGATTCGCTTTGGACATCATTAACTACTCGGGGGTAATCTATAACACAATGCACTTATGGGGGGTCCAACTGGGGATCCAAGTACAGCATTCTTGAATTGCAGAAAACAGTTTGCTGGGTGAGATTGGCAGGGAGCAAAACCTTTAATAAAATAAACTTGGGCCAGTGGTGTAGCAAACGTGTAATGGGCCCTTCTGCAAGCAAGGAACCCCCCCACTACCCCCACTTGCTGGGTCGTGAAATAAAACAGACTTCTAACAGGTAGGCCTTTGAGGGAACCTCCGAAACCTAGGGAGGGAGGTGAGATCCTTTCTACATGAAAGGAGAGGAGATACAAACTCCCATTGAAACAATCTTAACATACAAGCAAGTATCCACTCACTGAGATTAGAAAATGGAGAGAAAAGAGGAAAAAAGCAAGTATATACGTTTCCACCGCACTCAGAGGCGGGAAGAGGAAAAAAAACTCTTTTTTATTTATAACCCTCACCCACTCTAACAGTGGCATGCTTCATCATCGGGTTCACCCTGACTCCTACAGGTCAGGGTGGGCTCGACCGTATTCCAGGGAGCACTTAGGAAACTAATTGTCTTACTGTTTAGGGGGTTTAAACATTAAGATAAAAATCCCTAATTCACCCCAGGTATCCCTTTATTGGTGGGGTGAATGGGGATATTAAAAGTGAAAAGGAGAGGTGCAATCAGGATACTGTGGTCCTATGACCCTAAACTCCATGCGTCAACATGTTTCTGTCCTACTCTATTGGCCCGTGTGGGTCCGGGGCATTCGTCAGGGCGTTACCAGAGAAACGATCCCCAGTAGCGTCTCCTTGAAATTTTAACAAAAGTGAACGTGCTATGCCAGAGGCCAACTCCGGCGTGCAACAATACAACAATACAAATAGTTAGTTAAAAGATTGTACTTGTTGTTCCTTGGGAAATTATCCTGTGGACAGAGGTACAAGGAGGACGGAAATTTAATTAATTACACATTTTACTCATCATTTTTCAAATTGTTATCTCTCATGGTAGCAGGCTCACGCATATCATTACTGGCATATGCGATTTTAAACATAGCCTGCTCGCCACCTACTTATTTCATAGTTTACACACAAGTTATACATCCGTAATTCAAGGAATTCCAAAGATCAAAGTCTCATTAGTAGCATGATTTAGCTTAGGCACAAGAGGATAGGTTACCATGACAGCAGGTAATAGTCATTAATCAACTTATTTAAAAACATCATCAACTTTTAGAAAGCATGGAAGGAAGGACAGTGGAGGGCAGCCTGAGCGGAAGTGAAGTATTTGACAGATGCTGTATAATGGGCATACATTTCCAGAAACCGATGTGTACACCCCCCCCCTCCCAGCACCCCCACACAGAAGTTCCCATCAGGGAAGTAGGAAGCAATGGTGTAGCAAGTGCAGTGGCACTGGGGTCCAGTTGCCTGTTGAAGCGGGTTTTATTAACGTACAAACGAGTATCCACTCACTGAGATTAGAAAATGGAGAGAAAAGAGGAAAAAAGCAAGTATACACGATTCCAATGCACTCAGAGGCGGGAAGTGGAAAAAAACTATTTTTTATTTATAACCCTCACCCACTCTAATAGTGGCATGCTTCATCATCAGGTTCACCCTGACTCCTACAGGTCAGGGTGGGCTCGACCGTATTCCAGGGAGCACTTAGGAAACTAATTGTCTTACTGCTTAGGGGGTTTTAACATTAAGATAATAATCCCTCATTCACCCCAGGTATCCCTTTATTGGTGGGGTGAATGGGGATATTAAAAGTGAAAAGGAGAGGGGCAAACAGGATATTGTGGTCCTATGACCCCAAACTCCATGTGCCAACATGTTTCTGCCCTACTCTATTGGCCCGTGTGGGCCCGGGGCATTCGTCAGGACGTTACCAGGGAAACAATCCCCCAGTAGTGTCAATTTGCATTTTTAACAAAAGTGAACATGCAATGCCAGAGGCTAACTCCAGCGTGCAACAATACAACAATACAAATAGTTATAGTTAAAAGGTTGTACTTGCTGTTCGTTGGGAAATTATCCGGTGGACAGAGGTACAAGGAGGAAGGAAATGTAATTACTTGCACATTCCACTCATCATTTCTCAAATTTTAATCTCTCATGGTAGCAGGCTCACGCATATCATTACTGGCATATGCGATTTTAAACATAGCCTGCTCACCACCTACATATTTCATAGTTTATACACAAGTTATACACCCGTAATTTGGGGAATTCCAAAGATCAAAGTCTGATTAGTAGCATGATTTAGCTTAGGCACAAGAGGACAGGTTACCATGACAGCAGGTAATAGTCATTAATCAACTTATTTGAAAACATCATCAACTTTTAGAAAGCATAGTGACCATGTGACTTGCGTAGTTACCTTTTGATAGGTGAGGTTACAAGTGACATCGTGAATACTTCGCAATTTAGTATACATGTGTGACATACCCCAATTTTCGACCAGAATTACTTATCAGGGGGCGGCGGTAGGAAGGAATCAAAACCCGTATATGTGAACACAGAAGCACAATACGTTGCAAGAAACAATCAATCAGACTAACTGCACATTTTATTGAACATCATCATTCTGACAAGGACCTACACTGGTCCATTATTGAAAAACTTACACCGAGCCACAACACCAGCAAAAGACTTCTGGAAAAGGAACAAAGATGGGTCTGCAAACTCCAGACCAATATCACAGGATTGAATGATGAAATACTGTGGCATCAGCTAAGCCTCTAAAAAGACCCATCCCAATGTCAGCAGAAGATTCAAGGAAATCGAACACTACTCTTAATTCTACATTGCAAGAAGTATCCAGCAGATCCTATAACTGCTACTACACCTACGCAGGACTGCAGAATACTTCGACATATATATACAGTATCATCCTGTTAACAATCTAGACACCCTACCCCTTTGACCCACACTGGGGGTTGGAGTTACTGATGACATCAGTTTACCACAGCTATCTGGTAATATCGTCTTCTTACGACAATGGCTGGTCTGCATTATTACATTACCGCTGGCAGCACCACACACCTTACAAAACTACTATTCCCAGAAGGCGATGTAATCAATTTGCGAAACACCGATATTAACTAATGTCATGGGGGTCTCACACAATTACACGAAGGATTGCTTAACAATCGCGTTCTTTACCTAGAGCGCTTGCTTTCAATCAACAGCAGCGCCGGGCGTTCATATCTCACCCGAATCTCCTCAGGTTGTTCCCCTTTTCCCTCCACTTTTGGTATATATCTCAATAACAGAGTGTGACTACAGGGCCTTCCTACCGCCGCCCCCTGACAAGTAATTCTTGTCGAAAATTGGGGTACGTCACACATGTATACTAAATTGCGAAGTATTCACGATGTCACTTGTAACCTCACCTACCAAAAGGTAACTACGCAAGTCACATGGTCACTATGCTGTCTAAAAGTTGATGATGTTTTCAAATAAGTTGATTAATGACTATTACCTGCTGTCATGGTAACCTGTCCTCTTGTGCCTAAGCTAAATCATGCTACTAATGAGACTTTGATCTTTGGAATTTCCCAAATTACGGGTGTATAACTTGTGTGTAAACTATGAAATATGTAGGTGGCGAGCAGGCTATGTTTAAAATCGCAAATGCCAGTAATGATATGCGTGAGCCTGCTACCATGAGAGATTACAATTTGAGAAATGATGAGTGAAATGTGCAAGTAATTAAATTTCCGTCCTCCTTGTACCTCTGTCCACAGGATAATTTCCCAAGGAACAGCAAGTACAACCTTTTAACTATAACTATTTGTGTTGTTGCACGCCAGAGTTAGCCTCTGGCATTGCACGTTCACTTTTGTTAAAAATGCTAATTGACACTACTGGGGGATCGTTTCCCTGGTAACGTCCTGACGAATGCCCCGGGCCCACACGGGCCAATAGAGTAGGGCAGAAACATGTTGGCGCATGGAATTTAGGGTCATAGGACCACAATATCCTGGTTACCCCACTCCTTTTCACTTTTAATATCCCCATTCACTCCACCAATAAAGGGATACCTGGGGTGAATTAGGGATTATTATCTTAATGTTAAAACCCCCTAAGCAGTAAGACAATTAGTTTCCTAAGTGCTCCCTGGAATACGGTCGAGCCCATCCTGACCTGTAGGAGTCAGGGTGAACCCGATGCTGAAGCATGCCACTATTAGAGTGGGTGAGGGTTATAAATAAAAAAAGAGTTTTTTTCCACTTCCCACCTCCGAGTGCGGTGGAATCGTGTATACTTGCTTTTTTCCTCTTTTCTCTCCATTTTCTAATCTCAGTGAGTGGATACTCGTTTGTACGTTAATAAAACCCGCTTCAACAGGCAACTGGGCCCCGGTGCCACTGCACTTGCTACACCATTGCCTCCTACTTCCCTGACGGGAACTTCTGTGTGGGGGGTGCTGGGAGGGGGGTGTACACATCTGTTTCTGGAAATGTATGCCCATTATACAGCATCTGTCAAATACTTCACTTCCGCTCAGGCTGCCCTCCACTGTCCTTCCTTCCATCAGGTATTCCTTCCTAACAGACGTTTCATTCCTCTCTCCTTCTCTTCCTACACTCCTTTCACTTTTCCTTACCTCCTTCCCTTCATTACTTACATCACCTCAACCCCACTCTCTTCTTCTCATACTCCCTCTCTTTCTCGTTCACTAATTCCTTCTTTGTCTCACAAAGTCCTTGCATTTTCTTCTTTCCTTAAACCTCTTCATATACAAACTACCTATCCATTTCATTCTTACTTTCGATCTATTTTATACAGCTCTCATCCCTATCTAGTCACCATACCACATATTTACAATACACAAATACACTACACACCGCACAATTCCACAACAAACAATTCCAATAATTCAAACCACATAATGCCACTACAAACAATATACATCCATTCCATTCAAATCAACTAAACATAAATAAAAAACAAAATCATTTACAACGCCAAAAACTCAAACGTTCACAAATGCGAGACCGATTGCATTGCAAATGCTTGTTGTATTATGCTTGGAGTCATACATGAGAACATTTAAATGCACAATCTTCAATCATGTACGTTTGCTGCCTGCAACAATGAAATACAATAATAAAGTTGTATGTGATTTTTATCTGCAAGCTACCGAAATTAATGTAAGGTACAGCAATACATCCCACTGGCATTAACCACAAATTTCCCTGAAATAGTTATAATCACCTATTCCGACTTGGTCACAAATTGGGTCAATGAGAAAGGCCTTTTAGGGTTAACAATGGCACTGATAATCATTTTCCAAACTCGGGTTGCCCTTGGAGCGTCATAGGGATTCTTGGAGCAGCTGCTTGCAGCAGCAGCGCGCGGCCAGCGCTGACTCCGCCTCGTGCAGTCACCGGTGAGGAATGCTAGCGATCCGGTTGTGTTTGCTCTCTGCGTGGCGAGATTGACGTTGGCGCGATAGGTCTTTTCACAATTGTCCAATCCCCATTGCATATCGATGCCCGGCGCTTGCCCTGTGTTAGAACCACCGCCCGGTTCATTATTTTATCCGAAAACAACGTGAACACAATGGCCCAACCACTCGCCACGAGCTGACACCCCTTCCCCTCCAATGTAGGAAGAGGCGCCGGCAAGTACAGACACCACGCTGGAGAAAAACGATCATTATTTCCGAGTTTGGACTCTTTCCTTTTGGCTGTGGCTTAACCTCCCTGTCTAGTCTAGACCTGCTTCTTAACTGTACTCTGCGTGCACTTCTTCTTTGGTACCACCAGGGGGCAGCAGATGACCATACACCTGCACAGACCGGCCAAGGAAGGCGCGAGTGCACAGTATCTGGAAAGAAGAGCTCCGAGAGTAGAATACATCCGTAAAAAAGCAGGAGGAGGAGGGAAGGGAGCCCGCTCTCCCCTCCTCTCTGACGCGGAAACGCCCAGGCGGGTGAAAGTAAACAGGGCTGAGGGAGGAGAGCCCCGGATCTCTCGGGCTGCCACCTGGAGCCCAGGAGGAGAAAGAGGCGCACACCTGAGCCCCGCGCCGGGGGCAGGCGGGAGCCATGGCGCTGAGCAAGGGGCTGAAGGTGTGGGTGAAGCCGGAGCCGGGTTGCCACAGCGTGCTGCTGGAGTCCCGCAGCCGCCAGGACTGCCTGCTCTTCGAGTCCGGCACGTTGGCGCAGCTCAGTGAGTACATGCACCGCGCTATGCTCGGGCTCTGGAGCGGTGTGCTTTTTACGGGAAGTGTGGGAATCCGGTTAGCTTTGGAACCTAGTCCCATGTGGTCAGGTCACCATGTTTCCAGTCCCGGCGCCTTCTGTTACGAATCATTACTGTCAGGTGTGTCAGTCCAATTGGTTCAGTAGAAGCAACTGAGAACTACAACTACCAGAATGCATTAGTTTGACAGCTGAAAGCCAGGGTGTCCTGTTGACATGTACTTAGGTGATACAGCTTATCATTCAGATGCATGAGCAGAGCATCTCATACCGAGGCATCTGGAAGAAGCATAGTCTATTTGAACCGAAAATTGACCATCCATTGAAGTTCAAGGGTATGCGCGTGTCAGTCGCGGGGGTCGCGAGGGGTTGCCATGCAGGAGAATAGACAGGTTCATCGCATATGCAGGAAGGTATTCCAGGTTTATGGACACAGGCCATGCATTGAAGGGGCGAGAGTATGCACGTGCCTGTCCTGCGGAGATATAGGTGTGCTGTAGAGTGACATGGCTTGCATTATAGGGGCTTGTGACAGTGCACGTGCACAGACTTTGGCAGGTATTAAAGGGGCACGTGGGCATGCGCCTGTATCGCGTATTATAGGTTCTGTGTATATATAGACGGACCATACCTGACCCTGTTGACACATGGGTCGTGCTTCCCAGCACTCATCAGAGGAGCACAGAGGCGCTGCTTCCTTTCCGACCCGTGCGAGACTGTGTGAAACCCCAACCCCCTTCCTGAAGGGGTTCCTTTTGTGACTCTGATTTCAAGTGGAGGACCCAGCACATATTTTTGGGGGGAATCTGATTTATGCTACCTTTGACCCATAACAATAGAGAGAAGAGTGGAAAAGAAAAACGAGAGTAAGAGAAAGATAGAAAAACAGTAACAAAGTAAGAAAACAGGGATGAGCAGGCGTAGGCAATGCTAATAGTGCTGGCTTTTAAGCAATGTTATATGGTGGTAATTTGATGCATTACAAACCAGACTTAAAATCCAACTGGTTAATGACTGCCCTCCTCCCATCTGTACTGCCAGAAAAAAAACATAAATTATCTAAGTCACTTTAATAGCATTCCAATGGCATGTGTGTACCCCATAAAGTTCAAGCTTAGGAAGCTGGATAAATAAACAAAATGATCACAGCTGCATGGAGGACAAGCACTTTTTTTTGTGGAAGCACACAACTTCTGCCCAATCAGAGCATGTACTCCTAGCACCCAACATATGGGCGGAGGCAAAGCCCCTCTCTAGTGATGCTCACATAATTGTCTGGTGACAAGCTGCGCTGTCAAGCCAGGTCATGAAAAGAACCTGCAAGATTGATTGTAAGAGACAAGAAGTGTAGAGTGATGAAAGAAAGGGGCATGAGGTGGCATCAAGACTATACAGGCTTGGTATTTGGAATCTTTGGTATTTAATTATAAATGTATTTCACAATGAATCACTGCTTAGGAGGCAGGGCCTCCCCTAGGAACGTTCGTGTTACTCACGGATTTCAAAACATCTCACTAACAGCTGGCTGTGGGGAGAAAGTAAGGACACATACACCAGGGTCTGGGCCTTTATAGGGCTGCTAGCGTAGCCGTAATACATCTGGGAAAACAAACCACGTTGTGTTACTTCATCACTGTTTTATATACAGAGTAGAGAAAGCTGCTTCCCACTCAAGCTGCTATTGTCTCACCATCATCACTTGTAAAAAAAACTTCTCATTGTAGCGCCTAGACTCGACTAAGGGGACATGTGAAACATCCTATGCACAGCAGTGACATTTGAATTTATTATCACACAGGGATGGATAGTGGATGAAAAGCCACATACTTTTTGTCTCCAGATGAACTCGCCCCCAGAACATCCAGCCTGAAAAGAATGTCTAATGTTTTCTATATATTGGCGTAACTCTGGTGTCTGCGCTCTCTTTGTTAGCAGTTGGAGTAACTAGTGCAGAAACAATCATGGAGCTTCGCTCAATATCACACAGTTTGGGTCCGGAGACGCTGGGATTTCCGCTCGAGTTTCTTACAGTCCGAAATGAACCAGGCCAGAAATTAGAAATTAACTAGACCGACCACGTTAAGTAGACAAGGCCACAACTCCTCTCCCTTAGTAGGCCGACATGCAGATTGAATAGAGGCCAGGGTAATGGGGGGGAGGAGAAGGGGGAGTGAGTTTGTCAAGTGTTCTCTGATGACCTGTATTATGTACCTCACATGTAGCATTCATAACTTAACAGTGTGTGTGTGCAAGATGAATTTTTGATTAACATTCACCGTTCCTGCAGTAACAGTAATGTCATTTGTGCTGTTCAGACACCTATGTTGTACGTCAGTGATTTAATCAAGTAAATGGCTGGAAATTTCACAAGTCCGCACAGAGATCTTGTTACTGGACTGCTGCCATCCACAGCTGCACACCTGTGCTTAACTCTCAAAGAAAAAAACATTTGATGCACATCTGCCTATAGCATCTCTCACTTAAACTCATTGGGGTCTAATCTGGCCCCGGGGCATACTTGAACCTTCTGGTATTCCTTGAAGATCATCATAACTGCACTATTCTTGTAAAATGTAAATAAATAAATATTTATGAAGTGTAACTCTGATCGGAGATTTTCTGACCCAGTAAGAAAATAATTGACTCGTACCTCCCAATGCTTTAATATCTAGTTCAAATTTTTGTGAATATATAGAATTTATCTAATGCTTGAATTCACCAAATAACCCCCTGAAGAGAACTCACCTGTTTTTCTATTGTATTTCTATTTTTTTTTTTAATTGTGCATATGTTTTCTTCTGGGAATTAATTTTTATGTGGGTCTGTTAATAAAAATAAGCATAATTGTTATATACATACTCATCCCGTTTTTATTCCCTCGCTGTTCTTCCTTGCCCACCCGTGGACTTTGTTCCTTTTGAGTTCGGATGGTGATAAACCGAGCAAAAAACGTAACAAATTGTGTGTTAAATCATTTCCCAGGAAAACTCCTTGTTTTATGTATTGTTTGCAGCAGACTCCTTGGGGATACAGTGTTACCTGGGTTTCCTCGACTCGCCTCTTTCTCAAAAGCGAAAGCATTCTATTCTTTGACTAAATGTTCTGGTATCCGTTCAGTCGCTCAGCTTAAGGAGGGAATAGGTGAAGCATGATACATGCTTAACAAAAGGGAGCGGAAGGTGACACAAATATCGCTGCTGGTGTAAAACAGGTCAAAGACTTTCAGCTAGTCTCCTGCCAATAAGCAGGGGAAAAGGAAAACATCTTGCGAAATGCGCCGTAAAGCGAAGGATTACACGTGCTCGAGTGAGGGAACCTGGGTCAGGCCTGAGAGGCACCTAAAGTAGCCAACGGAGGGCCTAATCGGGGTCATCACATAATGCGACCCCTGAAAGTGCTAATTTAAGGCCTGGTTTCTGCCACACCTCAGATATTGGTGTCTTAAAAAGTTGAAAGCTGGAGCAGCACTATTTTACCACATTAGTCAGTAGGAAATGGTTGCTTAACATGACAAGTGTATTTGTAAAGCACATGTATTGCCCATGGGTAGCAAGGGGCTGAGTAACAGATGTTTGTCACCCAGCGTGTTAGAAATGGGGGTCTCCAGTTGGCAATGGTTTGCACCTTTGTCCAAATAGGGACCCTTCCTTCTAGTCAGGTTAAGGGGGATACCCTTCTAAAATAACCCCTGCTCACCCCCTTGGTAGCTTGGCACGAGCAGTCAGGCTTATCTCAGAGGAAATGTGTAAAGCATTTGTACATAACACACAGTAATACAATGAAAACACTACAAAAGGACACCACACCAGTTTTAGAAAAATAACCAATATTTATCTGTGCAAACAAGACCAAAACGATAAAAAGTCCAACATGCAATAATCAAAATCTGTATTCTGCAAGAATAACCTTAAAAATGCAGTTCCTTGAAGTCGGTAGCTCCGTCCGGTGCTACTGCAGTGCTGAAAACGGCCAAATCCAACCGGGTCGGTCGACCGCGTTGGTGCGGGCCAGCGTCGGTGTCAGAAGACGTGTAAACAGTACCTTTTTGTTCCAGCTGACCGCGGCGGTGTGTTCCAGCGGCGGCGGTCGTCGAGGTTGTGGTGTGGGCGGATCGGTGCAGCATGCGGTTCCCCCCAGGTCGCGGTGCAGGCTGCGGCGTCGGTGAGATCTGGGCTACGGTGCGAAGCGGGGCCTTGCTCGTTGCGATGCTGACGGTCACGGTGCAAGCTTTGACGGCCGTCGAGGATTGGCAGTCGATGGGGCTGGCGTCGGTGGGCTGTGGCTGCAGTGTGGGATGGGGAGGTGCTGCGTGTAGCTTACGAGTGGTGCCCCCAGACCACGGCGGTGATGTCAGCTTGCCACGGCATCATCGGTGAGACCAGGGTGGCGGAGTGCAGCGAGGCGGAGTGCGGTGCCCACAGGTTGCAGTGCAAGCAGCGGCTGGGTGGCGGCGGCTGTCGTCGGTGAGACCAGGGTTGCAGTGCGAAGTGCGTCAGTGCCCTCTGCGGTGCCTTCCGGTCATGGAACCGCTGGCGGTCTTGGTGACTGCATCGGGTTGCGGTTTCCCTCTGTGGCAACTGAGACACGCGGTCCCAGAGGCGGTACCCAGAGGTAAGTGAAATCTTTGCTGTCCCTGAGACTTCGTGAACAGGAGGCAAGCTCTACCTCAAACCCTTGGAGATACTGAGCAACAAGTGAAGAAAAGTTCAGCTCAGTCCTTTCACTGCCCAAGGCAGAAGCAGCAACTGCAGGCCAACCCAGCAAAGCACAAAACAGCAGAGGGGCAGTACTCCTCCTGGCAGCTCTTCTTCTTGGCAAGTTCCTTGATCCCAGCGAGTTCTGGGGTCTGGGCCCCAATATTTATGCTCAGTTTCTCTTTGTTCTTTTGGGCAGATACTGTCTGTGCTCAGCCCAAACCAGTTCTGTCCTCTCTGGTCCACTTCCTGGCAGGAGGTGGAGACAGCATTGTCCAAGGCAGACCAGGCCCATTCAGGTGCAAGGAAATCTCCTCCCACTACTCTAAATGCAGCAAGGTCTATTCAGCCCAGCCCTGACTCACCCAGGAACGGCAGGACACACCTCGACCCACCCCAGTGGCTGTCTGAAAGAGAATGCAAATCCCCAGCCCCTGTCACTCCAAAGCCAGACAGTCAATCCACATCCCAGCAGAGGCACACAGGATGGCTAAGCAAGAAAGTACCTTCTTTCTAAAAGTGTTATTTTCAAGCACAGAACATAAAAATCATATTTCCTAAAAGATGCATTTCTACATTCTGAGTTCAGGCCTATTAAACTCTATTTCTCCATCTTGTCCCAATGGGAAGATATACTCATAAGATGGTACAGGTAAACTCCCATTCTATCCTATGGGACAGATAGCCTTTCAATAGTGAAACCCGAAATACACTGTATTTCACTATCGGGACATGTCACCCATACCAGTACATGTCCTACCTTTCACATACACTGCACCCTGCCCAAAGGGGTATATTGGGCCTACCTTAGGGGTGACTTACATGTAATAAAAGGGAAGGTTAGGGCTTGGCAAGTGGGTGCACTTGCCAAGTCGACATGGCAATAAAAACTACGCGCAGACACTGCAGTGGCAGGTCTGAGAACCCTATGAAAGGCTGCTCGTGTGGGTGGCACAATCGGTGCTGCAGGCACACTAGCAGCATTTGATTTACATGCCCTGGTACTCTCACTGCACTTTACTAGGGACTTAACAGTAAATCAAATATGTCAATCATGGAAACACCAATCCATAATACAATTTACAATAGGAGCACTTGCCCTTTAACACTGAACAGCAGTGAGAAAGTGCGCAGAGACACTAAACCAGTAAAAACCGAGTCAAAACCAGGAGGTCAGAGAGCAAAAAGGCAGGGGACACACACCAATAGATGCCAGGTTTAACACAACAATACTCATTTTTCGACCTCAGAAGGATGAAAGGGTGAATGGACCTGCCCGGATTTGAACCTGTGACCATGAGGTCAAACACAGGCTCCTACAGTGGACACATTAGTCCACCAAGCCACCAGACCCCGCTTGCCAAAGTTGCTTTAAAAACATGTGTTGCTTTTGGCAGGTAATATAGCTGCATCTGTTGACACATCGAAAGTACACAACATAATCCCATAAAACATTATGGGCACACAACAGTCAAAACATAATGGAACATATCCCATTGCAATAACCCAACACAGAAAAAATGGGTACAACAAAATACAACACAACGCATCACCACCACAACAAAATTCAACGCAACAAGTATGCAAAAACTTTCTTGTTACACATTACCACCTCCAGAAACCTGCTTGCATAATCCGGATATAAAAGGAGTTTGCACCAAGAACTGCCTTAACGTTTCTCAAAGGAAATGAAGTGTTTCGTGATTTGGCGGCCAAGTCACAGAATCGCATACCAGGAAAAGGCTTGCTGGCCTACGTTGAGTTTGGAAGGCTGGTGCAGAGCCCAGGCACACGTGCTTGCATGAGTGATTGTTTTGCCACTCTTTCAATAAGATTGTCAGACTAGTTAAATTTAGTAGATTTATGTAGTGCAGCGTATCACCTGTGAGGGTATCCAGGCGCTGTCCATGGGCACCGGGAGATGAAGTGATTTGCCCAGAATCACAGGGTGTTGCACCATCGCCAAGACCCCAACCCGGATCCCCAGCTCCCGAGTCGGCAGCTCTGGCCGCTGCACCACATCCTCTCCCTAGACTAAACAGTGAGGAGGGCAAGAGGAACACCTCTAAATTTTGATCTCCTTGGCAGTGTACTATGTTATTTGAGTTCTACGTCACAGAAGCGTGCAGTCTGAGCCTGTTTCACATGAATACATCATAAAAATGTGGACTAAGTGATAGGACAGCACTTGCTGCAGTGGGGTAACGCAAAATGATGCCCCCCATCAGCCCCCCAACGGAATGTGATGAGAGGCCCCAGTGGCTCACATATCAATCCGATATTGTTCGGCCTTGGGCTAAATGGTGGCCCCTGAATATTTGTAGTCCTCTGCACCGCAGGGGTTACAGGGGCCTGTGTTACGCCCCTGACTTGCTGCTGACATTACTACTGACATTACTACTAGGCAAACTCGGCCTTTCATCCTTCCATAGAGGATAACATTAGTACCATTGTGCTGGGTAATAAAAACACGTTTTTATTTGCAATTCCATAAACCTGGAGCAGCCAGCATTAAATTTACCAAAATACCATTATTGGTATTGATTCAATTACACGCTGTAAAGGAGCACATGAGGTCGCTTTTGCTTATATTCAAATTAATTTTTTAATTTATTGAACGTATAGCTAGACACGTTTGCGTATAAAAAATTTTTTTAATTGCCATTCGTCAAAATATTTAACATAACCCTTTGCTTTTTAATGGACGCTGCTAGCTAAGGCACACAATTTCACTTCAGGTTGCCATTGGAGCTTGAAACTGCGTAGTACTAAAGTTTAATACTCAGTTTAACTTGAAAATTCTGTACATCAGAAAAAAAATTGCACCCAGGAATCCAGACGCACCTACTGAATGAAGTGACACCCTCTGGTAAAGAGGCATCCTGGTTCAGAAGTAAGTCGCACTAAAAAGCTTGTAATCACGGATAACCCGGTAACCAAAGGCCAGAGGGTGATGGTTGAAATGCTTCCGAGGTCATGCCATTCATACCCAACCCATAAAAAGCACACCAAGGGGCTTGAGTGCAAGGAAGAAATCCAGGTGTTCGTCTCAGGCCCGGAAACGTATGCTACAGGTACCCAAGGAGTTCAGAAGAGGGTTAAACAAGATTTCCAGGTCACGCCCAAACACTGTGTCGCGCAGCTAGGCTGCGGGGCAGGTTTACCAGGGGTGGATCAAGGTTGGGCTCACACGCTGGCGCTGTCTTTTGTTCTGTCTGGCAGAGATTCAACCACCTTATGATGCAGCGAAACTTGGAATTTGTTTCAGCTCTGCTGGGCTGCTGACTCATTGCTCATGGGGCATCTGTCTCCCCGAGGTAGTTGGTCACGCAGGTCCAGGGACATCTTAAGGATTTTGGGGGCCCTAGGCCAAACGTATTTTGGGAACCCCTGTAGGGACCAGCTTTGAATATATGATCCATTTTTAGCTCTTTCATGCCCTCTTTGTTCAGGTCACTGACATGGCACAAGCAACCTCCTCCAAATTCTAAATGTGTTTACATCTAATATTCAGGGATAGTGACGTGTTTTCAATATAACACAGCGGCAGCTCTCTAATATTACTGCAAATTATCTCTGTGAGTGAGACCCTCTCAATTCTCATATGTGAGGTCCTGTTTTGATCTAAAAAAAACTTTTTTTATGGATGTTGCATGAAATATAAACACATTTCTCTGTAAAATGTCTGTAATAGATTCTGTAACATCACACACATTGAAAATAAATGAAAGGAAAACCGTAGTTAAAACGATCTGTTTAAGAATTATTCAAGGTCATCAGGGCAAGACTGTGTGTCAAACTGAGCTGGCTCTATCAGGGGGCCCCTAAACGCCTGGGGCTTTGGGCCAGAGCTCACTTTGCCCATGGCTTAAAACGTCCCTGCGCAGGTCTCCAGTCATTTGGGCCCTGACTTGACTCTTCTCCGACAGAGTAGCCCCTCTCCTCTCCAGAGGGTCCTTCAGCATACCTGCCAACTCACACAGTGCCACCGTGTGACACTCAATATCGACTCCCATCCCACAGTCTTTCTGGTGAGGAGCTGATATCACATGGTGGCATGAAAACGAGCTGAAAACCACTGTAAATAGTTGTTTTCCGAGGCTTTGAACTGCTGACGTCCATTGAGGGGTGTGGAAACCCCCCAGGACATTGGTACCAGCCTCAGCAAGCTTTTTTTGGGGGTGGGGGCTTAAGGGCAGGGTGGGGTTCAAAAGTGCTTCGTAGGTACTTCTCAGCACGAGGCCCCGCCCCCTCCTCACACGGTGAGATTGTTCTTTAAATTAGTAGGTATGCTTCCATATGTCGTCCAAAGAGGCACGACCCTTTGGCATTTTCCTCTGGCGCTTGGATTATTCGCATTTACTGCAAAACTGCAACAGAGTTCCCTTTGGGCATGCCCATGCCATCTCCTCCAGCAGGTGCTGAAAAGCTTCATTCTGAAGTCCAAAAGGAGCACAAAATACTGGTTCCAGAGGGTGATGCCTATCTTAAATCAGAGCCAGTCAAAGTGTTCATTCCTCCTTCAAAATCAGTTCACTATTATCATTGAAAGTCTTATCAAAAGAGTCTTTGCAACTTTGGTGTCCCAATGATACAGCTTTGTGACCTCTAAATACTTCCCTGCATGCCTGCCAAGAATCAGCTGCCCCCGTTTCAATTTCTTTTCCGTGCTAGCTAAAAAGAAGCACTGGCAAAGCCATACATCTGGCCTATATTGTCCTCAAATATGGTCAAGCTATTGGGTTTGACTATGCTTGAGGGAACTAAAGTGGTTATAATGGAATAGTTTTCACAGGTTCAATCTTCCAAGAGGGTCTCCACATTTAGAATCAATGCATCAGCCATGTTGAAATGGTAATCGATTGACAAAGTATATCCCTAAACCATTGAAAGACCATCGCCTGTGCTTGTGTTTATGCAAGTATTGGCAAACATCTTGCAATGGTTTTGGCAAACTTTAGCATTCATTCAGTTTTCTAAGATGGATAATAGATTTTAGAATGGTAGTCTAGTTGTAAAGAATTGGTAAACTGTTCAAAGATGGCCTCCCATTCCAGCTGTGCCTGTTAAGGGTATTGCATACTGCAAGAAGCAGTAGGGCAATCATTGGCTCTTTAGCAGTGTGCGGGGAGCTGCTAGATCTTTGCCAAATGTGAAAAAAATACACCAGGCCAAAAAGCATTAAAATCCAAAATAAAGGTAAAAAAAAGAATGAATATATATATATATATTTATATATATATATTTATTTATTTAACGGAGTTGTATATAGTGCGAACTTGACCCGAGGGTATCAGAGCGCTTTACATGAAGACACATGCATTTTTGTTAGGCACGGGAAGATTAAATGATTTGCCCAGAATCACAGGATGTTGCACGTCCTTGCCGAGACTCGAACCCGGTTTCCCAGATTTGAGGTCGACCGCCCTAGCCGTTAATATATATATATAAATATATATATATATATATATATATCACTGCAAGCGGCAGCAAGGGAATTAAGCAGCCCAGTAGCAGTTTGTGGGGAGATGGTGTTAAAAAGCAAAAAGATCGGAAAAGCCAAAAGAAAACAAAGTAGTTGAAAGAAGAGCTTGGCACATGAGTCCTGGCGTTGAAGTGCACTACTTTGCCAGCAGAGATTCACATGTGCACAGGAAAAATGCAGGCACTTGAGGTAAAGAGAGTGAATGGCTGAAGTGGGCACCAATTGCCTCATGATGTACCAGGTGGAAGCAAAACGCATCTGGAGCTTTAACTGATGAATGAAAGAAGACTTCTGTCCAACAGCCTCTTTACATATGTATATGTTTATTTATGTATTTTACTCAGTGTTTTTTTGCAAAACATGAGGTTGGCAAGACAGCTGTAGCTGACACATGGCAGACCTAATTAAATGACACTGTTTTACTGGCCACATCAGAGTGACCCATCATTTAAAATAGCCCACCACGTTTTGGTGTTTTTTTGTTTTTTTGTCCAATGCACCAAAATGGAACCGATTGTATAGAATAGTGAGCTGGTATTACCTTTTGTTTTTAGACGCTACCATCCATGCACCCACCACTGTTCACATTTATAATGACTCTGAATTTCTTCTACATTTTGTACAAATATGTTGACCAACGGTTGTGTGTAGATCTCGCTAAGAGGACAACAATGCATCGATTTCCTCATGATAGAATGCTACATGCATCGCTATCAAATGAAAATGAAAATCAGTTGTTTGCGTAGCTCACTCCTTGTTCAAATAATGCCCGTTTGTTCCAGATGGCACTTAAGTCACAATTATAGGGAAGTTAATCTAAATATGTCCAGTAATCATACTCCTTATAGTAAGGAGTGCCCACTTTGAGCACTGAGCAGGTGTTCGCAGGTTGCCGTGTTAAGTTTTTAAATTTCCTGGTATGGTAGCGAAAAGGCTTGACCAGATGATGCGCTTTCTGGTACGCAGCCCAGTTGTAACTATGGGAACACCTGCAGCATCCTTTCAATTTATTGAAAGCTAACATATCAGCTCTCCACTTTGAAGAACATCTGGTTTGGCATTAACCACACCTTTGGATGCAATAGTTGTGTTAAATAGCATAGAATATAGCTTGGCTATAACTTTTCAAGGATGCTTCGAAATATCTTCACCATATAAGCGGGACCTACCAAGCACCACAGCAACTTCTTCTGTAATTCCTGTGTGAACACAGGATGTTAAATAAAAGGATTATGTGCATGTGAAAGGGTACTGCTACTCCTACTTTGGCTCTTCCCAGTGCAATGTCTTTGCACTCTCCACCAGCTCCCAGTGAAGAATAATGTATCTTTAAAGCTTTGTGCTTTTGTGACTTTTCCATAAATGATCAAGAGCCTGAGTATCTGAGAAACATGTTCTCCATCAATGTGTCCTATCATACAGTGGCGTAGCAAGGTCAGGTGGTACTCGGTGCGGAAGATTTCTTGTCACCCCCGGCTTAACGTACAAATACAAACAAATAGCATGCATCATAACGTTTACGTTACTTACCAAACTCAATATCATAGAGACGAGGATGATCACAATGAGTCAATGAACTAAAAAATGTAACAAAAATAAATTCAGCACGGCACTTATAAGCTTCAGTAATAATGCACAACTAACTCAACAGAATGACGTGGGGTGACTGACCGGCACGGCAGCGGATAGGATTGGTTGCGGGTTGAGTGATGAGTCACCGGTTGTTTACGTCTCGCTCGAGAACAAATTGAAGAGATAGACTTCAGCGGAAAGAAACACCCCCTCCCCTTCCTTATCCATACGCTCCCCACTACACAGCGTCGAGTTCAGCCGCGTTTCGTTGCGTTTGTTGACTGAACTAAAAAGTTTCAATACGTATTATGTTGACTTGTTGAGGTTAATTAATTGTCAGACAAAGTTATTAAACTCGTTTTAAATAATATTATTTTTTCAAAACGCATATTTTTGCCATTTTGTCACCCCCCTCAGTGATGACACCCGGGGTGGCCCGCACCCTCCTTCCTACGCCACTGCTATCATAATCTCAGATCAGCCAAGGCCAGTCTTGCCTCTGTCCCTCACATAAATAAGGCCACCCTAGAAGGTAGATCCTTTTAATTTCTATCTCCACTCAATGGAATATACTGTGGTCCTCTCGCCGCACCATACTGTCCTGTCTATTCCAAAGGAAGTATCTGAAAGCTGATTTTCTCGCTCTGTAATCTTCTTTTCTATCAGTAGCCATGTGAGTTAATACATAGTGCCAGCACACCCCAAGTGAGGTAGCAGTTTGCATTTAACAAAACTCTCCATCAATAACCTATAGGTCAACATGGGAGGTTAGAGGGCACTTCTAGCCACACACACTTACTGGTTGCTTTACTATGTTTCAGTAAGGTTAACCATATTCATTTTGTCAAAAGCCAAAATCAAACTTCAATTTCATCATGATAGGCATTCCAACAAAACTCTCTTTACTATATCTCATTAAAGGTGCCAACACCCATTTCGTCCACAGTGGTGTAGTGTTGTGATCCAACCAAGTGCCCCCCAATGTGCCGGAACTGACACTTTTGGTGCACTTGTCTTGCGATGCAGAGAATCAAGGGGTCGGGAAGCATGCTGGCAAGCTGGGGGGGGGGGGGGGGCGATGTGGCTTAATGGCCAGTTCTGCAAACTTTGGAACTAGGGAAGCAGGTTCAGGTCTCAACGTCAGCTCAACATCCTGTGATTCTAGGCAAATTACTTAATCTCCCCATACCAAAAAAAAAATAAAAAATATCTGACTTTGTGTACTGTAATCTGGTGCTCATGTAAAGCACTGTAATGCCATTGGGCCAACTTTGCACTATATTGAATTCCAAACAGAAGGAGCTAGATGTGTTTTAGAAGGTAACTCAACGGCACCGTAACACTTTTCCTGAGTAAAGATGCTGCTGGGCAGGTGTGTTAATGACTAATGAAATAAGCAGTTGGTGTTGCACCCGAAGTGCATGTGTTACTGGACATTACAGGGAGCAGCTTTCTCAAGGTTTTTAGAAAATGCACATAGCTTGTCTGCAGAGTGCCAAATGAATGCGATGCACACAAGGGGTGTAAATACTAATACAAGTTGCAGAATGTGGGTACGACTTCATAATAGTGCCATGCACACAAGCACTCTACAAACAAATGCGAGCCTTGAGAAAGCGATTCCTTGGGTCAAAACATGTCCGCTGTGTATAGAGTATGTTATTAAAGACATTATTTTCTTGCATCACCTATTTTGATGTAATGGAAATTTGATTTTAACTGGGAGTAAAAAAAAATGTAACATTAGCCTTACTGAAGATGCAGTAAACTGACCACATTTTGGGGATAAGCGCGTACACCACTCACTCGTTTTCTGTAATTCAGATATTTAATTTGCCAGTTCACAGCACAAGTACATTTCAAAGCCAAAATAAGCATGTTTAACACAACCAGGCACTCCTTTCCCTGATACCACCTGTTAACTTTTCAACTGTTTCCCAAAAATCAGCGCCTTGCTGTTTTTCCCATTAACTTCTAAACGTGTGTTGTTACTGTGACGTTATTAATGGACGATTAGCTATTGATTTGTCTCTAAGCATGATTAGCATAGCATCTATCCGAACGGCATTAGCTGCACATGTAACCAGAGCCAGGGCTCAGTGAAGAAAACAGTTGTCCTCAAAGGTAGTGATTAGGCCTGGGTGTGAAATTCCGCTCCACTCACGGAGTTTGCAGAGTTTTTCCCGCTCCTGGTAGCACGCAGAGTTCCGAAAAACTCCACTCCGCGAAGTGGAGTTTTTTCTTCGCTCGCCAACTTAATGTTGGCGAGCGCCAGCGAGGAAAATCTTACTCCAGACCACCTCCCGGCAAGATTTCTCAAAGCGGGCGGTTGCGGATGGCCGCTACTGCTCGTGTTGAGAAACCTTCCGTTCACGTGGAAGAAGCTGCCGCTCGAGTAGAACATCTACTCGAGTGGCAGAAAGAAGCAGCGCCCTCTTTCGCTGTGCATGGTGCTGTTCGAACTGATTTTCCAGTGCGGGACATACACCTGGTGCTAAAAATCTGTGCAAACGGCGTGACCTAACGGACTCTTCTGCTTGCGGAACTCCGCGAGGCGGAGTGTTTTTGGTCACGTGGAACTCCGTGAACTCCGCCCAGGCCTAGTAGTGATCCGGAGGTCACAAGTTTAGCTTCCCAGCAAGGCAGACTCAGCCTTCCATTTTTCCGAGGTTGGTACATGGGGTACTGTAAACTGGGTAATAACATCTGTTATTTAGAGCGTTTTGAAATGGCAGAAGTATGGTATGAAGCATTATATAAAAACAAGCAATTATTAAAAATGTTTTAGGGTAAATTTTGCATCTATGACTGTCCCAGGAAAAACACGTAGTGTGGAAAAGAATTCTAAGTTCTAGGGGAACTTGTTTTCCTAGGCATAACTGTCTGCATACCTTTTAAAAAAAACAGGAATAATAATTGTGCCTGGCTGAGAGTGCATTCTCACCACTTAATAACCTGGTTAGTGAGTGTACTGTGCAGTTTTACCTGGCAGGGTGCAAATGTTCATTGTATACAGCTGTAGGAAAAAATGAAGAGTTTTCTTATTACTTATTTGAATCTGAAAAAGTACTTTGCTGAAAGTCCAAAACGATCATCTATTTGCTCCAATATCTTCCCCAGAGCTATCTTTTGAATAGATACCCAGTTATACCACTTGTAATCCGGATCATAATCTTCTAAGTATACTGACCATGTGAACCAATCCTGTGTTCCTTCACATTTCGGACATTGTGGTATCTTAATAGTGTGCAGTTTTCTCATTTTCTTTTAACATTTCCCCACTGTAAACAGATCAGTACAATTTGTTTAAATGATCGTTCACCTATTGTTATTAGATGTGACAAACAGTGTAATTAACTTGCCTTTTGCAGCAGTGCCTTTTGCATTAAGAGCAAACTTCTATTTACAAAAAAAAGTTCAAAAGGTTGAAATGCCGTTGATCTACGGTGCCAGGTTTCTTGTAAGAAGAGTGTTTATAAGCTTTGCAATATGCGCAGAAGCGTCAACATCTGCCATTTTTGTGGTCTCGCCACAGACGGCTCCGGCTGTCTGTCCGACAGCTGTGTATGCAATACTCCAGGGAGCCAATACTTGCTCAAGAGTGAATGGCATTCATGTCAGTCACAGTTCAGTGGTGTAACACAGGCCACCACAGCCCCCGCGTTGTGGGGGGCCCCCAAACTCCAGGGGGCCCCCTCAGCACAGTACTCGGGCCGGAGAGCTCCCAATTTAGTCCAGAGGGGGCCCCTCCGCGTACCCTGCGGGGGACCCCTCAAGTTTCGTTACGCCAGTGTCGCAGTTGCCTTGCTCTTGTTTTTTGCTTTCCTCCCTTTAGATTGTAAGACCTGCATACTGGAGCTTTTTGGATTTGCCGACTGTTGATACGTAATTTATCCTGCTCTGAGCGCAGCATTGATCGTAGAAGACAGAGCCACGTTTCGACACCAGTTATCTGCGTTTCAGTGCCACATAATGGTCATTAGATAACCTGCAGCAGACATGTTGAAGATGCAACATTGATCTTGACAGACTTTGAAGACTACTATAAACCAGCATTCGCAATGCCAATTGGTCACGCTTGTATGTAAAGGTAAACGAGGTGGATTGGCATTATCAACACTTGTTAGGTCTGGGTTTTGAAAGACCTGTTGTTAACAAAATACATAAAGTGGGTTTTGGATCCACCCATTTCAATCATTGGCTTCCTTCGACTAGCCTCTTTCAGTCATTGGCTTGAGACTTTTGTCAATCACCTCTTCATTCAGCCTAGTTGAGTACAGATCTCTTACCTAATGCTGTTGGCTCTTTGGGTGTATCCTTCTTCCTCCAATTGAGTACTTGCTTTGAACTGAACGAGGGAGTACTTTACAAGTATAGTTCCCTCTGTCTGCTCCTGCTGGCTCTCTTCTATGTGTCTCACTCTACCGTGCCAGCACTGCATACCTTAGCACATTAAACTCAGACCTATTGACTTTGTCAAAGTGTTTTTTTTTTATTTCATACCCATAATACTCAAATATAGCTTGTGGCATTCACTAACAGGTTAATCTTAACTGTATTTCTACACTTCACATCACTGAGTCCAACTGTATTAGGAAGAGTCGGGCTGCTCCAGACCTTTTTTTCAGTTGGATAGTGGGTATTTGTTGCCAAAGGGGATTTTACATTCATCCCTTTAAATTGTCTACTTCCGTTGTTGTGGGCCACAAGGTGCCAACAGTCATAGTCCAGAATGATTTGCATTTAAGTTTTGCTTCATAAGATCCGCCTTGGATTTGATTTGTAGAAAGTTTTAAAATGAGGCTTGTCTGGAGAAAAATATCCACTGCAGGATGATGCCCATCCATAACCTTTTTCCATTTTCCAGTCTTTGGCCCATATTGAGGGATCTGCCAAAGATCCCTGTTAGTGAGTTCATTTTATGGACCAGTAGCTGAACGGATGCATTCAATTAATGAAATATCAGTAGATCCGACTGCTTGTAAGAGTTGGCATCATTTGGAAGATGTGGAATACGGTAATACAGTTTTAATGTGGCCATTGGTGAATGTGTCTCTAACCGGGAAAGAATCGGGCTGCTTGTTAGCACTACTTTTTGAAACGTTAGGCATACAAGAAGTCCTACTTATTAGAATTTCCTCCACTGACTGTAAATGGTACCAAGGTAGGGTGACCAGGCATTCTGTATTTGCCGGGACAGTCCTGGTTTCTCACCTTCTGCCACAGCAATTTTCAGTAAATTTAGCATATGTCCCTCTTTTCAAAGCGGGTCAACTGGAGAGAAAGAAGCAAAATTTCATGTGTTCGCATCCCCCAACCACAGTGTAGTTAAAATGGATGATACTGTGTGTAAAAGTTGCATTTAATTTCCTTTAGTGCCTCACTGTTTGTGTGTTGTATGTTAGTTAATTTTGTGCTCCTCATTTGATGCAAAAGTGTAGTCCTGTTTGTGGAATGTCCAGGTTTTTGATTTTCAAGATCCGGCCGCCCTATAGGAAGCACAAAGAAGGACTAAGAAAAACATATGGGCAATCCACAAAAGCATTTGAGTATGGGAAAGGGTACTACAGGAGTACTATTTTACTTACTCTTACATGTCTTTGTGAATCTGCCTCGAAATGTACAACTCACTAGCATTAAACATGCAGGAGGGCACAGTCCTTTCAGTTTCTACAATGTTTGTATTTGACATTTTAGATCTCTGGGGCCAATTCACAAGGCATGTAAGAGTACGTAAAAGGGTACTATATGACTTATTTTTTACATACTCTTACAAGCCTTTCTGTATTGACCCCAAATGTATTTGGACTCCATCATTCTCTTATGTTAATAAATACTCTCCAGAGGAACTGTTTATGTTGATTCTGACAGTTGTAAATTTCCTGAAAAAGGCCTGGGCTAATGGATTTAGGTACCCAGTATTACCCATCCCTTGTTCCAGTTGATAAGCATGCAGAAGTCATTTGGAGCGTATGTGCCCCTGGGTTTGGCAGGCAGCAGCCCACGGTAATGGCTAAGTATGACTTCACACACAGTATAAATGCTCTTCGGGGTCTGTCCACTTGAAGCAAAAGAGTCGCCACTATCGGAATGGGCATTACGTTTAGGTGTGACACTAAAACACATACATCTAGCCCCAGCTATATTCTCTAAGGAGTCCAGACAGGAGCAGCAGAGAAGAAACCCCATAGAACGGCTATTATACAACCAAAGTATATGTTATGTAGAGTTAGTCCAGAGACTGCAGCAAATAGCCCCTGGGAATGGATATTACACGGCCAACCACAATATATGCTCTAAAACGTATATCCTGGAATAGCAGAGGCGCCCCACCCAAGTCCTGATCCGACAACCGAACCGCCACTCCGTGGGTCCACCAATGAGCGGTGGGGGTGGGACTCAAGGAAAGCATTATTGCTGCTCCTGTTTGACGGCCATGATTGCTAATGGGCCAATCTTTCTAATCCCTTGGCTTCTGTTGTTATTGGCTGCTGACCAGTTCCTGCTTGTCCATACTGCTAAACCTGATTGAGGGTTTTTATTGATCATGTTTTAAATTATTGTTGTCTGAGGGGCAGAACTTTGAGATTATTGGCCAGAGAGTGCCCCCCTCCTTGGAAAATGCACTTTAAATGTTTCACTTGCACCTCATTTAAAACACATTCACAGTGGGGGACTCTCCTCCCCTAAACCAATGCTAAAATGGGTTTTTTCACTCCCATGTCCCATATTTGGAGTCGATGCGGATACAGCTTTCCAGCCATGCATTGCTTGTGAGAAATGTTTAGTGTGATGGTGGCTGGCTGAGGACTTTCTCAGCGCGTGCTAATGCTGTAAGTTTGCTGAAATTGCGCTGCGTTCTGCACCCAGTCCTCTGATAACGCTGATGGAGGCTGCTCATATTTGTGTAGGTTCGTGGCCATTGCACCACCTGTCTGGGAGGTGCACTCGAAGCACTGCACAGGTTAGGGAAGGCTTCAGAGCTCGTGTCTTTGGGTTCCCCTGCGGTGTGTTATGAAATGTAATTACACCTTGCACAGGCGTTCCTAGCTATGTCGGTGTTTACATTTTCCCGTGGTTGCACTTTAAGAGGCATGCTGCGGGCCTCTCTGGGGGCCATTCATTTGCCTCTGGTATGTGCAGTTCGGTATCAGTAGCGCCACCCCTTGGCCTGAAGGTGGAAGTCTATCTTTGTAATTGTTTTCCTGTTGGCGACTGTTCTATAGGGTAATTGTGGCGTGACACTGCGTATGTGCAGTTGCACAATCAACACAATATTATAACTGAGGCGTGTACAGATTGTTTTTCTTATCATGCTCCCAAACTTTTTGTGGTGATTCCCGTGTGATTTGTTTTGCTAAATTTCCAAGTTGCATTTGTGCAGTGCGTCCTTCCGTTGTCGAGGTGCTGGAGTGCTTTCCGTGGACTTGTGGCACGCTGCTCCGTACGTTTTGGACCGTGATTGAGTTTAGTGGAATAAAATGTGGACTTTGAGTGTCTGCTGCATTCAGATAAAAAAAAAAAGATGCTGCTGCAGGAACCTCCTTGGCCAGTGACGCGGGATAATGCGAAGAACTTGAACTGATCCTAAAAAAAAAAAAATCCTGCTGCACTTGAGACTGTTTCTCAAGCTCCCAAAAGTGCAGATAAGGCACTAGCGGTGCAGTGATGTGCCTAGCATTACCCAGTATCGACAAATGGAGAAGATAGGGGCTTGGAAAGGGGGCAACAGTTTGCCCACATCTCAGCCAGGGGTGCTACCCCTTGGATAGCAATGGGGCAAAGCACTAGATTGATGCATCTCTAAAGTCTGAGGGCTGCTGGTGAGCACACCGGGTAACTGAAAAAGTGATGGGACGTAAAAAGGGGCGGAAACGGTGAGGCACAAAATGGAGGTGCGATGAAGATATGGATGGAGAGGGACAGAATGTAGTAGGAGAAATAGGCGAGGGGACTTGGACAGTCATTGGACAGAGAGCAAGGAAGAAGTAGGATCAAGGGAGAGGCATGGCTCTGCTCTAAGTCCAGGTGTGAGCAGCTGGCACAGCCCTGGTTTTTCGTGGCATTCTGGTACAGCTAGTTTTGCATTTTCAATAGTGCGTACAAAAATGCAGGAACAATCTCAATGAGCTACTTACGCCTGACCTGGAACAACGTAAAATGTCTGATGGAAAAGTTATGGTAGGAGGTTGTGAGAGGCGAGGTCAGACAAATGGAGGGGCAGAGAAAGTAAAGGAAGATAAAAATAAATAAATAAGGGCAGGAAGGAATGGAGAGGTGTGCTGCCAGGAAGAGGATGAATAGAGTGAGCACAGGTGATGTAAAGTGAAAGTAAGAATTGCTGAAAAGGAAGATGGCAAAGGAGGCTGAGAAGAGGGGGGAACAGAGGGACTTGGAAGATTGATGAGAGAGGGAGGAGTGGAAAGGCTGGGCGACAAAAGGGCATTGATCTGGAGTTCTCTAAAGTCAGGCGTGAGGGACTTTTCCTTTCCATGTTTACTTTGCCTGCTGGCGTTGTGTGGTTTTGCATTTCATGCTATAAGTACAGAACTACAAGCACCACGATGAAAAGTAAATTCAGAAAGATATGAGTGAAATTCAGGCACCCCTATCTATAAGGGAAGGGGGAGGAGGGAAAAAGAGACGTAATGGAAAAAGTTAGGGAGAGGCACATTAAAGAGAGTAAAGCGGGGAATGCAGAGAGTAAAGGAAAGCTAAACCAAAGGATACGAGTAGAGAAAGCAAGGAATACGGTAGAAGACAAAAGGCAGAGTGGATGAGGAAGAGATTGAAAGAGAGGAGAGTGGAGCGAGTGAGTCTCCTTAAATCCGTTACCCAACACCAATACCAGACCTCGTTATTCATGTCTCTATGAACATCCCAACTCACAAGTACCTATCTTCTCCCACTGCAAGCCAATGAGCCCCCAGCCTGCCCTAAGTACCAGTGTAGAACCACCAGCGGCTATTCACATCGTAAGTCACCAGTATCAGTACTAAATGGCCAGGATTCACACAAGCTCCCTGCATTTTGTCCTCCAGTATATTGCTGGCTACCCAGTAGCAACCCCCACTATCAATGTCTGTGCATCCCAAGTAACACATTCCAGTGTGCCACTCTCCATAATTCCCAAGTCCTCCATTACCATCCTCAGTGTATCACAAGCTCACTTAGTAATAGCTTCAATGGATACTTCATCACTTTCCCTTTATCCCTCAACATTCATCATCGTCTTCTCCGACTATCACTCCTCTATAATAAGCCTATATATCTATCTCCTTCGCACTGGCAGTCGCCAGTGGTAGTTGTAGTTAGGGCCACATCTACATGGATTTTTTGGTTTGCTTATAACTTTGGTGCCATATAATGACTCTTCACAAAACTTTTCCAGAAAAAAAGTTCATTCGCCGCAGCTCCTTCATGGAAAGTTTCGGGGTGGATATTTTGCCATGCAATTTCCATAGGGATTTTTGGAACCTGCTACAGCCAAAACGGGCTAACGGAATAACACCAAATTTTGTAGGAAGCTAGATCTTGGTCCAGAAAGTATGCTGTTTGTGATGTGGTGTGTAGCTATCTGTTCAGTAGTTTTTGAGAAATGAAGGTTAAAAAATATCTGTATATATGGACGGCTGGGTTCACAAGAGTCTCGCGAGAGTCCAGCGGTCATGCAAAATCAAAAATAGAGCCATCTGATTAGTCGAGAGGGTTCCATGGGAGCTCGCGCTCTCATTGGCTGACTGTTGGAGAAACAGAAATAGAATGGCAACCGTTACTGAATATGGGGAAAAAAATCTTGGTTTTGTGAAAGAGATTAGAAAAGGCTATATAAGGGGGTAGGGTGAAGGCATCACGCCCCCTAGTAATTGAGAGGAGGTTTATGAGGCATGAATAGTGTGAGGAAGCAAATTGTACATTCTTTTTTGAAAAATGTTGCGATCCTGCAGAAGTTCCTGGTAAACACTCGCAATGGTCTCACAGGATAGTGAAAAAAATGGAAAGGCTAGTCTCTCCCCACATAAACACAAAAAATAGTATGGTGGCTGTTTTATAAGCAAATTGAGCACTGTACTCAGTGCTTCAATTGTTCTGTCCCAGTACACGTCTACAGACTTAGGGGAAACTAAAAACCATAGTCTACTATCCGTGAAAGGTCATCCATAGTGGAAGAGGAAACCTCACACACTTGTTAGTGTCATGCTTCATCATGGGAGTCCTCTCCCCACCCCAGTAGGGCAATGCCACTGAGGCGGACTCAACCTCCTCGAAGACTGTACCGGAAGGAGGGAGTTCTTACATAAATCTTACTGGACAACACCGATGGAAGTGGGGATCCAGATGTAAACGTAAAAATACCTTTGTGTTCCTAGGGTAATACCTTTATTCTGCAGGACACGTGGAATTATTAAAAATCTAAACTGAATCGGTAATGGAGAATAATGACTCGCACCCATTTCCTATCTGCCAACATGTTTCTGCCCGCTTATATTAGCCTAAATGGTCTGGGGCATTGTTCAGGGCATGTGGATCCCTATTAGTCGTTTGTGTAAACCAATTCTAAAATTACACACAATGTTCCAGGTTGTGAGGCTAACTTATTACATCCCTCAAGTGAGTCCTACCTGATAGTTGATAAGTAGGAACTTGAAACCCTAGACTTTTGGGGATACCTGGCATCCTGGTCAAAGAGGGGGTGGTGTCCTTTGTAGTCACAAAATCTTCAAAAGGAACCCCACTCGGTACTACCTAAACTACACCTGCTCCATGCTGCTGGTCTCTCCACACACTACTATGCACACCTGTCGGCTAAGGGACAGGTGTCAGTGGAGAAGCCAGTCAATCTCCACACCCTACTATGCATGACTGTCGCTCAGGGGAGAGGTTTCAACTGAGAGGCCAGTCCCTCCCCACACCCTACAATGCACACCTGTCGCCCTGTGAAGAAAGTTCTCAGCAAGGAGGACAGTCCCTCTCCACCACCCTACTACACACACCCATCCCCTGAGGAGAGGTCTGAACAGAGAGGCCAGTCCTTCCTCACATTCTACCATGCACACCCATCACCTCAGGAAGAGGACTCAGCGAGGAGGGACGTCCACCCCCCTACCCTACTATACATGCCCATCACCCTGGGGAAAGGTGTCAGTGGAGAGGTCAGTCCCACCCCACACCCTACTATGCACACCAGTCACCCTGAGGAGAGGTCTCAGTGAGTAGGGGAGTCCCTCCCCACACCCTAATATGTACGCTCTTTGTGCTGGGTAGAAGTCTCTGCAGAGACACCAGTCCCTCCCCACACTGTACATAGCGCGGTCCTCACCCAGTATAATGGGTACCAGGGCACCCACAAAAGTTAGAATTAAAAATAAATAAATAAAAGTGTAATACATGAGCGGCAGAAGCTGCTAATTTATTATTAACTGTTCCTTGCAAGGAGCGCCCCATAATGCCCTGCAAGGGATTTTCAATGATATTTTTGGGAGCTTGGCCGTGCCCCTATAAGAAGCAGTTGTACCACTAAGCATTTTTTTTAAATGTTGTGGTTGGCTGTAGGGAGTGCAGCAGCCTCCCAGTAACTTTGAAAAAAAACACAGTAAGTCTCCTGGGTCATTAAAACCATGACCACAGGAGAGCTTACCATGTGTTTTTGAAGCACTCAAAGCTGCAGTTGTATGCTCATCAGCTGGAGTGCAAATCCCTCTTGTGGTTGTCGCTATGGTTGCACTTTGTGGTCTGAAAAGGGTTGAAAGAAAGACTCAAAGACATTTTGATGTTTTTTTAATTTAACCACTTTAATTAAACATTGGATTGTGTTAATTTATATAATGTACATTTAATTAGAATTACTGGTGACTTTTTGATAAAGATAATAGGTCTGCGTCTTATATATTTTAATATACAGACCCCTTCATAAAGCCAATAGGGCCGCTTTTAAAATTTTGATGTTCTGATCCTTTGGCAAAGTCAGTAGGTGTGCCTTAATTAAAATGACACCTTTTATATTGTAACATCACATAGCCAGGTTTGAGCACCAGCGGGGGTTTGGGCAGAGTGTCTGGCAGCAGGACAGGCCTTGTGGCGAACCCCACACCACAGACAGCCAAATCCTGTGCAAGGTGTTGAATTGTGGCTAGACACTGTGCAGAACTCCACAGGGGGTTGGACACAGGGGCTGGCCGCTGGCCAGGGATGTGCCTAACCCTACGCTGTGCATGGCCAAAGGCAATCCATGGTTTAATGCCACCGCCCATCGCAGTGCTTGGCAGTGGGTTATGAAATGAAATGAAATGAAAAAGAAATTTATAAAGCGCAAACCAATTACCCGAAGGTGTCAAGGCGCTGGCTCCTCAGATGAAACAAATGTCGTAAGATCTTAATACCTGGTTAGAGGTTAAACAACCATGTCTTCAGCGCCTTTCTGAACGCCAACAGGTGAGTCTTGTCTTTCAATGTTTGGGGGAGAGAGTTCCAGAGTCTAGTTGTTCCAACCAAAAAGCTTCTACCGCCCCATGCTCTTTTCTTGAACCTAGGGATCACCAGATTGTGAGATTGAGCTGAGCGTAGCTGACGTGCAGGGACATACAGGCGAAAGTTTTGCTTGAAAAAGATTGGCCCTATATCTTGAGTTGCTTCAAATGCTATGCACAAGGCTTTAAACTCAATGCGTCGCTTCACTGGAAGCCAGTGTAATTCTTTTAAGGCAGCGGTGGCCGATTTATACTTATCTACCTGCAATGCGTTGGATGCCAGCAGGGGGTTGGACACGAGGCTTGACCACAGGCCAAAGGTTGGCTTTACGCATTGGTAATAAAATATTACTTTACGTTTAACAAAAATCCTAGAAATTAACTAAAAATAGCAAAGGTTAAAGTGATAGTATAGTTAGGGACTGTAATTAGATCTTATTTTACATTGAAGAAAAAAAAAACCCTTAGAATTTTATTGAAAAAAAACCCACCAAAGGTTAAAGGGACATTATAGTTAGGTGAAAATGTCAGTTAACAAACTAACAAAACTACTGAAATTCACCAGTTATATTTACCTCAAGTTTCTATAACTTGTGCACTAAAGTAACTATAACTCCCCATGAACTGCTAATTACTTCCTATATTACATAATTCATGACCTGATCAATGACATAATTGATAACATCACTACAAAATCTGAAATTAGATCATTGATGACACCACTGTGCATGGCGGGGGCATGAGTTATAGTCACATTAGGGCACAACATTTTCCACAGTACCAGATGTGACTGCTGGGCTCCATTAATCTCCCCTAGCCCCAGGCCAGAGCGCTGACCTCCAGGCATCACTATTGCTGGACTTTGACCACAGTCCAACTTCTGTTTTTCACACTTTGTCTGATAGCATGTGATGCAGTGGTGGCTCCTCGAGGGAGTGCTGCGGGGCGGTAGGGCGGGGGAGGGGCAGGGTGGGGGGTAGTAAAGTCCGGCATACGGCCGAACGGAGTTAAGTACAGAAATAAATCAATAAAACAAATTACATTGCGCGCGCTGCAATGCAGCGATGCAATGCAGCGCGCGCAATGTAATTCATTTTATTTATTTCTTTACTTGGTTCCGTTCGGCCGTATGCCGGAGTTTACTACCCCCCACCCTGCCCCTCCCCACCCCGCTCCACCGCCCCGCAGCACTCCCTCGAGGAGCCGCCACTGATGTGATGTGACGTTCTGTAATGTCATTCCTGTAATGCCACTTCCTTGCGCCAAAGGTAGAGGGCTCATACTGTGAACCTTGTCACAGTAGTTCTTAAAACCCAAGTAGCTGTCATCAAACAAAGGCACATTCTCAAATCTCTGTTGTCGGTGATTGTAGAGATGTAGGACTGACTAAAGAGAACTGTTATTTTTTGCTCTACACCGGACGCCCCCTTTTAATGCTGAAATCCAGCAGTATCGGCCGGCTGTGGTTACTGAGCTTTCACCGAGGTGACTAAAGAGGTGTGGCAACATTTGTCTTGCGAACACGTTCACATGCTTGCTTTTTTTTAACCTGCTTAATGAAACGGGTCTTTCTGCACCTTTTGTTTTTCTTTTAAACTTTATAAAAAAATATCAAAATACTCTTCTAAGTTTCGTGCGTTTCAATCTCCTAAGCTGCATCTAGTCATTTTTGGAAAGAATATGGTGGTGTATTGAAATTAGCAAAATGCAGAACAATGATTTGTTATTGATTTTGTACTGTATGGTGTGTTTGTACGTGAGCTGCATGATTGCCTCTAGTTATGCTGCTCGTACTATGTTTACCTCTCGTGCTATGTTTACTTTCTCATCTGCTCTGCTTTAAACAATGTTGCATCTTCTGGTACAGTTCTCTCCACTGAGGTTCTCTTGGACTGAGTCAGTTGAGGGAACGTTTGTGGTGGGAAGCGAACAGGCCGGTCATGGACTCCTGTTCTTCATCTTGAATAGAGGCCATTTTTCCTCGTACTACTGCCTCGACTTGCTCTTCTTCACATTTGGCGCCATGGAGTATTTGTGCTTCAGGAGCCCACCATGATTTTCCCATCTACTCACTGCCTTCTGGGGACGTGTCTCCTGCTTCTGCCTGGAGGCCTGCAGCTTGCGTTTCCGTACTGCTGTGGTGGACCTCCGGCGTTCAGAGGATGGTAGCTTGACCTGCTCACTTGCTGAAGAATCCCTGCATAGTCATTGGAGGTAGGAAACATTTTGCCTGCGAAACTAATTCACCAATGACGTCACCACGCTAGTGATGCAACATCATGGGAGCCATTTTGGATTCAGAAAATAAGCTCTCTGGCTAATGACATCCCTACGCTCATGACATGATGACACTGTCTCCCATGAAATATTACTGTGCAGGTTACAGGAGATAGGGATTGGGGGTTCAGCCTTGGCCTGGTTTCGCTCTTTCCTAGAGGGCAGAACTTTCCAGGTCATGGTGCCACCATACCACTCCCAGGAGTTGGCGATCAGACATGGGGTTCCGCAAGAATCGATACTGAGCCCCGTGCTCTTTAACATATATGTACAACCCTTGGCAGTGGTGGCAAAAAGCAGAGGGCTGTCTTTGGTTTCCTACACCGACGACACCCAATTAGTCATCGCCTTTTCTAAGAAATGTAAAAATAATCTCATCAAATTTAAGGAGGATATGCTGGTGATCGCTAATTGGATGACAACAAACTGCTTGCAGCTAAATGCCAGTAAGTCGGAAATTCTGCTGTTCGGGAGAGACAGCGATATGTGGTCAGAGCAATGGTGGCCAGACCAATTAAAACCAGCACCTCTGCCTAAGGAGGCGGTCAAGAACCTGGGCTTTTGGATCGATAGAGGTCTTTCTTTTGACGCTCAATCCAAATTAGTCGCAGGGACCTGCTTCGGGCTCCTGAGAGGGTTAAAACCTCTGCTTGGCTTCTTTGAGCCCAAAGTCCGGCAGACTATTTTACAGGCTACAATTTTATCTAGACTGGATTATGGCAATTCCCTATATTTGGGTGCCAACAAATCCTGTATTCAGTGCCTTCAGAGAATACAAAACGCAGCAGCCCACACTCTATTGGCGCTTCCGAAATCATATTCAGTGTCTAAGTTTTTACCTAAGCTACACTGGCTACCGGTAGAAAAAAGAATCCAGTTCAAGACACTATGCGTTGCTCACTAAATCTTGACTCAACAAGCTCCTCCGGTCCTAGCAGACCTGCTAACACCGTATGTTCCGAGCCGTCTCCTGCGGTCAGCTGACCAAGGGTTGGCATGTACCCCCAGAGCTCTAAGAGCCAGAGCTGGTGGTCGCTCTTTTAAAGTTTTAGCGGCCAAACTCTGGAACTCCCTTCCGATTGCTATTAGAGGGCTCCAAGATCACCTAGCTTTTCGGAAAGCCATAAAGACCTGGCTCTTTCCGTCGTAACTTTCTCTCCTCTTTCTGGGCTGTCACTACTTACTGGTGTTTTGGGTAGCGCTGGGACGCCCCGTCGCTGGGGCAGCTATGCGCTGTACAAATCCGCTAATAATAATAATAATGGACACCATTTTGGATTGGGTAAATAAGCTTTCTTATGATTTCAAAGCCTGGATGCTATTTTCAACTGGGCAAACTGTTCAACATTTGCTGCTTATCAGGTCGGTAAAACAATACTTAAGCAAGCCATCAGTGGGATCCTGCCTTCTCACCAAATAGTTTTTTAACCTACTTATCCAGCCAAGTGCAGTTCAGCGGTACTGTGTTATTTTTATTACTGATCTACTGCTTTTCCACATAGCAACTAGTGACTTAGTCCAAATGACAGTTTCTACAAACCGCAGAAATCCTCAAATAAAATGGAAATCCTGGATTCATGTTTGAAAATTATTTAGTTGCCATAGATGCTGAGGACTTTGAACCAAAACGCAAGGCAGCATTATTATTCAGTCACCTAGGTCAGGAAGGCCAGCATATGTTTGATAATCTATGGGCAGTAAATGCCCCTCCTGGTCAGTATGGTAACTGGGATGAGTATGCTGAGGTTCTGCCAGACTTGGGAACAAATTCACTGAGGAGTATAATGTAATTTTGGAATGTTTCCGTTTCTTCAACTGGTAGCAGATGAGCCTACTGTACGTCTGGAACATTTCAAGTTCTCCAGGAGGAAGCAGATGAAAGTGTAGAAGAATGTATTTCAGCCTTGAGACTCTCAGATTCTACATGTAATTTTGATGCCTCAATTGATACTCTTATTCGTAATCAATTTGTCTACAGCTGTTATTCAAGGAAAATCCGGGAACGACTAAGCATAAGGATCCCTCCTTAATAGAGGTTACTGATATTGCTAAGGGCACTGGATGATCCACTGTTTCCAGTTAATTTATATTACAAGAACATAAAACTGTGCCTATGATTGATGGTGTTAATGATTTTAATACCATTGATGTAATTTCTATGAAGAAAAAGAGTGAAAGGGGTGGGTGTAACACAAGAGTAACACTGCATGTTTTAGATGCGGATCCAAGACTCGTGAGTAATAACCCAACCTGTCCTGAACAGGATAAGCGCTGAAACAAGTGCAAACAAAATGGGCACTTTCACAGCGTTTAGAAAAGTGGCAGGACTCCAGTCAAAGTGAGCAATGTTGATTTATGTCAGGAAGATTGTACCACTGATCTTTCCAACATGGTGTTCACCTTGGATGTTGTCACTGATCCCATGACCAAAGTCAAACGTCCATGGTGTGAAGTCATTTTGGGTTGTGTTTTAGCAATAAAAATGATGGCCGACTCTGGTGCACCAATCACCGTCAAATCCGACACTTTATTCCATGAACAGTGGGGTTCAGATCTTGTTCTCAATAGTCCTGATTTACATCTCAAAGCATACAGGGATGAAGACATTGACATGGCATGCTTGGATACCTCGTAGAAACCACTATATGTCTCAGTAAACAGACTTTTACTAAAATATATGTTGCAGTAAAAGGTAGAAATGTTGTACATTAGCAGGACCTAGCCAAATTGGGAGTTTTCCTTGTACTTGGAGCGAGACTCAGCGGTGGGGAATTTTGTCCATGGGGCAGGTTGCTTCATAAATCTACTTGTCTTGTAACAAAATCCACTTGTCCCTTTGGTGCCATGTAGTGCGGCGACAAATTATGGCGGCAATCTCATTATATAAGAGCTCTGATATAGCCTCTCTGATTATGCCAGGGCTCATACCATAGTAGTGTTTGAATACTTGCAATCCCCTTATGTTGCCACGTTTCCGCATATCCACATACTGGGGCTGAAGGTAGTGGTAAGCAATAGTTCCAGGGTTAGAATGCCCTTTTGAGTCGGTGCAAACCTACTAACTTGCATGTGTTAAGGGTTTTCAACAACTCTTCTCTAATCTTTTCCCATACTGAGAAATGTTGGAAATTTACTCCTGACAATGGCAGACGTAAACCTTCTTCCAGAGTTGGGGAAAAAAGTGGTTGGAGGGAAAGTGAACTTGCAAACACTCAGATTTTCGCATGAGCAAATCTACACATGCATATTTGCTCATGCTAAAATGCAGTTCAGAAATATTTTCTAGGAGTACTATTTCTTGTCCTACTCCTGTAAATTCTTGGGAATTCACGAAAGCCGTATAGCTGCACTTAATGCAAGGACATATACCATGAGTGCACTTTTGAGACTTTCTTTAATAATTGGTGCCCTAATGTGGTCTGGTGTTGACCATGACCTTTTGCATTTATTAAAATTCTCTCTCTCTGTATCAGCTGGCTTCACTGTGAGTGACAGCATTCTGCTCTTTCACAAGGAGCATATCGGCACACAAAGTAGTTTTGTTCAGTGCCAGTAACTACTGTGGCAGTGTGTGCTTTTTGAGACCAAAAACAATTTTTGCTTTTGCCAATGTTTGTTATAATGGTGAGGGCCCGGCAGCTCCCACACCAATAAGGTTTTACAAAAACCATGCCAAAACAATTCACACATTGACAAAACTAAAAAGCTGACCACCAATTTCAGACCCACTGGCTTTGCCAATGCTTGTGTATTATTGTTTCCCATAATCTTATTGAAACTGGTTACTCTGATTTTCCATTATGAATATTTTTGGGAAACACTAGCATGCATCAACCAACACATGTTACTAAATGATGATGCAAAGAAATGGTACCTGAAATTTTACAGTAGTTTAGCGAAATGTTTTTTTCCTGCTCATTTTCTTATGAACATTTTATTTTGAAAGCAAAGAATCATTAATCTAGCTTTCAAGCTTCTGCAAATATTTCCATCAAATCAGAGAGCATTCTGGGAGCATTATACATAGCCTCATATTGCTAAACTTTCAAAACGTGTGTACACATTTTTATACTGGAACCACTGTCAATAGTGCAGTCAGAGCTTACAACATTTACTTAGAGCGCTCACCCTAATAATAAAGTCTTTCAATTAATGAACCATAAATACAAGTTTGAACAGCATTAACATATGGACAAAAAAATTAACTTCACTGCAGACAGTGCCCTTCCCTGATCCATAATGTGGTACTGCCAACTGCCAGCCACAGGGTTTGTGCTGCAGGGGGTTGGGCCTACTTGTCCCAAGGACAAAATACACTTGGAAACTTGTTGCCCTTGACCCCAAACAATATGTCCTGGGTGTCAGGCTATAGGAATTCCACATCACTGGATCCTCCTGTCAGAAGCGCTGAAATACCCATTTCTCTAGTTGCTAATGTAAACACAGTCTGTTACACACGTTGTTGATAGATTTCCTGAATTTGTTAATGAGAATATTGGTTTTATCAGCAAGTGTGTTCACAAAATCAGACTAAAAATGCCATACAAGTTGTCCACAAATTCAGACCTGTTCCTCTAAGCATCAGAGGGGAAGTCAAACCATTAATGGACAGTTTAGTTATGGAAGGCATTATTTTATCCACCAATTCTGCTGAATGGGTCAGCCCAATTGTGATTGTAGGGAAAAATTCCAGCGAGATCAGTCTGTGTGCAGATCTTCGCACTTTGAACAAAAATATACCAGTGGGCTGCCAGCCCCCCATACCCAGAATTCTTGTATTCATTGCCAATGTTAGCCAGACAAGATTTTTCTCACTACTTCACCTCAGGTCTGCTTACCACCAAATTCGTTTAGATGCTGACTCTCAAGAATTTTATCAAATTTATAACACCTTTTGGGGGGGAGGCATCGTTTACATCGAATGCGCTACAACGCATTCCATTACAACGCAGTCGTTACAACGACCGTATTGTTACAACGCGAACCATTACATCGCAAGTCGTTACAACCTCTTTAAACCCTTAGCCAAAAACAAGCTGAGCTTAAGTAGGTAAAACGTAAACGTTAAAAACACACTTAGTTTGGATTCAAGGGAATTTATCGTAGGTAACTCATACTTTTTAAGCTGGGTAAAGGGTTTTTGCTTGAAACCCTTTTTTCAGATTAGGCAGCAGAATAATAGAGTGCCTTTACATGGCACATCACTGTAATTGACACACATTACTAGCATCCTAGCAATCTTCTAGTTAGTGGAATCTTTGGTAGAGTTCAATATGCCCCTAAAGCTCAATTGTTAGGCCAGGCATTAGCCAAGACCTTTTGGTTTTACAAAAATTGTAAGTAATATACTTATTTGCAGGGGCTTTCATCCATCCCTCTTTATCCATTGGTCTGATGTTGTCATTCATGTTTTGCTTCCACCCACTACGGGATACATCATGGGGGTATAGGAATGCCCACTTCAGCCATTGGCTGTATTCTGCCTACGAATGGCATAAGATAAGGCCATTCAAAGGTGTAGTGAGAACAGCACTGCAGCACAAATGGAAGGGTTAACCCGTTCAATTGGGAAATGTGTATAGTCTGCATTATGCTAGCAGGCAGGGAGACCAGCGGGCTAACTGGAAGGTCTTTAGTGCATCGCCTACTAAGTCTGAAATAGACTGACACACAACACATATACCACACTGATCCAAGATATTGAATCTCGCTCTTTCCTATAGAATCTCTGGAAATATTACTGAACCAGAGGAGGTAGAGGGGTTTTGAAGACTTTAGTGCTCTTGGCATGTGGAACCTCATACCCAGCACACGCTTCACCTCCTCCCAGTCTTCTACTCGCAGTCCTGCTTGTTTCTGATCATTTTCCATCATTCACCTGTAACCAACAAATGCCTTCACAAGCCTTTCCATACTCTGTCCACAGCAACCAATCGGCACCATCAAACATTGCTAAATTGCCAAACGGGACACACTTAGGCAGTATACCACAGCGTACTTCAGCACTGCCACAATAGAACACCAGCCATTCCAGTACCATGTACTGTGCAACCTTTGTGCCAGCCATGCCACTCCAGGCAGGCATGGCCCATTTCGTGCTGCTGGATAGCTCTCAGCAAGAATCATGTTTGATAGTGGAGAAGACTACTGTACTACTAAAAAAATGTAAATGCATCTGATGTATACAAGCGTCAAAGCATTTTTGATGAGGTGGTTGTCTTATCTTCGATTGCAAAGATAAATCCTGAAAAATTGTATTCTTCAGTTTTACAAAGAAGTCATCTCCTTCGAGCAAGAATGCTCACTGACTAAGTTGGCAACCTTGTGGGGCCTCCAAATTTGGTTTTGCCCTTGATGTAAATCAGCAGTCGAAATGCATAAAGAAAAGTATGCGAACTGTGACCCGGAGTACAATTGGGGGCGTGGTCAGTGAGTCTGGGGGCGGGGTCAGAGTCATGGCTAAAAAGAAAAAAAATATTCTGTAGCTTTTTATCGGCCTTTCACTTATAGGTACATGTATATAAAATATAATGCAGACACCTTAAACTAAAAATGAATGCGAGTCAAATGTATTTGTGGGAAATGCTTTTTTCTGGTAGGACAACTTGGTTGGGTAATGTGATCACTCCAGGTGTCTGTGGGTGTAACTGGGCGGCCACTGATTTGAATCCTGGTTTGTGCACTTGGGAAATAGTGTGGTGTATTTGTAGTGCTAAGAGATCCAAGTATGTGACCGAAAGCACAGTGAATTAATACGTCATTAGTTGAAAAAATGTATTACATTCAGTATTAGATAGGTTGCACACAGTGTAAGTAGGCTGTGTCAAAATGTGTGTAAAAAGATTTTTTTTAAATGTATACAGTGCTTTCAAAACGTATGTTTTTAGTGATACACTGATTATACCAGTGCAAACTCTTTTTACTGGTTTCCATTGGTTGAAAGTTCAAATTCCAGATTCTATCAATTGTAGCCCGTACTGGCTCCGAAGCAATCTTTAGATGTAAAGATTATCCAATTGCACACATTTACATTTCTTTCTGGTAGCATGCATCTTGGAAAGAAGGCTTGTTTCTTCTTTAGCTGACTCTCCTTCTCTCACTTCCCGTAGAAATGTCCATGCTTTTCCCCCTTCAACGTGCAGCAACTCAACCGTTCAGTAACAGTTATTTGTTAAATAAAAAGTATAGGAAGTGTTTTGATCAAATTAATTTAGCCTTAGGCCCGTTCCAGCGTTTGTCTCAGGCCTTTAACATGGGAGCGGGCCTTTAATGGCCGGTGGAGCCCGCTACAGAGGGCTCTAAGGCTATTAGAACATTCCACCCATAGAGAGCAGAATGTTCTAATTTGTAAACCTAAGGCCTTAAGGAGCCCAAGGGGGTTGAAATCCCCTCAGGCTCTGTGAGGCCTTTGTTCACAGCTATTGGTGTGAACAAACATTGAAATGTTGATACTCGGGGCTTCTACCGGCCAATAGAAGCCCGGAGCCCTCCATTGTCTTCAATGGAGCGCTCAACATTTCAATGTTCTAATAAAGCTTGGAAGCCTCGCTCCTCCGTTCCCCTGCCACTTCGATCTCTGATGCAAATTTTCTGTTAAATTAAGGTCTGTGCCGCATTGCGCTTGGCGCATGAAGACCAAACTGATCAGATGTCATCCAGTATTCATTTTTATGCTGCGACACATGCTCGCAATCCACAACACAATGTATTAATTGGTAAAATACAACTGTAATCATTAATTATTACTTTGAGTTTAACATATGTGATCTGTTTTTGTTTTTATTTGTAATTGACTAATGTGGCAGCCTAGTCCGTCTTTAAGTGACTATTGCATTCTTGATAGGTGGACTCGTATAGATTATTTCAGAAAAAGGGAGATCTTTGGTTGCTCTCCAAGAAGTTAAAAGGCTGATAACACCACCTCACTTGGAAGTGTGGCATTAACCAAGAGATCCACTCTAATGATTGGAAGGTGGCAGCACTTTCCGCGTTTACCTCATGACGAAAATAGTTGGCAAACTGGGCCCCTGCTGAACACGTCCTAATGTGATTCTAGGGCGGATAAAATCTGAAAGGGAGATTGTGTACTCGCTGTGCAAATAGTTGTAAGATTCATTACACACATTTTGTTAAAATATTTTATCAGCACTTTTTAAAGGTCAATTCAACCTTGTTCTTAGTAAGGTTCTCTGTTGGCATCATCGCACTTTATTATCGAGTCGTCTACTTGTGATATATGTTACAAAATTGATGTTGTTTCCTATTTCAATTTCAAGGGAATTGAAGCCCAGCATTGCAATACATTTTATTAATGTACCCTGGAAACATATTCTATCAGTGCTTTTTAGAGGTATATTGAACTCTGCTTTCTTGGCAAGGCACTTGTATCACCATCAATGTATCTCATTGCACACGTTTGTATGGTTGTTATGGTTTTATTGACTAAACAATAAAAATTCATTCATTTAAGCATTACACTTTCCACCTGATCTCTTCCCACCATGACGTTTCTCTGGTAGTTGCTATGGGCTATGCAAAGCTCTTGAATACAATCCGATATGTACTAGCATTGCTTTTCTGCATTTTGTAACAGAACTGCGACTTCTATGGGATTGGCTCAAACCCTAAAGCGTACACACGCACATTTTTGACAGGCGTTACTTTCCACGAATACCACTCTTTGGTAATAAGGCAGGATGCCCACTGAACAGACAATACGGCGGTCAGTTCCCCATACCAGATATGGTGAAAAAGTGTCTGTGCCCATTTGACTTTATTCTTTTTTCATCTTCATAGGTAAAAACTATTTTGCCCTGTGACGTCTCCATACCCAACGCATCCATGAAAAGTGGAGGCTTTCCTCCTATTCATACTTGTAATGAGTTATTCCCACAGGTTTTTGGGGAGTAACTTTACAAGTGTTTGCAGATTGGAAATGGCCTTGCAAAATGTTTGTGGATATTCACAAACCTATGTGGGTATGCTTGTATTTTACATGACTACACTCTGACAGGCAGCCTTTCTCACCGCAAACACTAAACTTATACTGTTGTAGAAACTGCTGCCGGCAATTTTTCAGATTTATGTGTGCACTAAAGTCTTGAAATTCCACTGGTTGTAGAATTTAGAATCTTTTGCACATCTGCATTACAAAAAACTCTTTGTAATTCGTTTCCTATTGTATTTGAATATTTTCTTAAGCAAATAGATGGCAGAATCTTGGTTGTAACACAAAGATATAATATGTTTTCAGCATTTTGCCAGGTTTGTAATGGAAAAAAAGAAAAATCATTTAGGCCTCGTTGTGGGGACATTGCTAAACTTTGTATTCTAAATACCCAGCCTGCCACATTTTATATTTAGAAGTTTGATGGAATTTAGGCGATCAAAGCTAATGAACGAGCTGTTTCACACCAGTAAATGGATTAAAGAATAGCTGCTGTACTGGTGAGATCCGAGGGGTAGAACGCACTGTGATCTGTACAAAGAAAAATGCACATTAAGTGAGAAAAAGAGTTCGGGAGGACACATACTATGAACCAATAATTTGAGTATAATGTGCAAGCAGAAACGTTTTTCAAATACATTCCCATTATTTGAAGAGTTATTAATTGTCACTGGGTAAAAAAGGGAGGAGAGAAATTGTAATTGCATTTATATAGCGCTTACTACCCCCGACGAGGAGTCGAATCACTTTTTCGGCGAGTACCATGCTACTCCGGAACCCAAAAAGGATTAGTGGTTAATTAGTATAGGGAAATATGAAATTAATTTGAGTGATGGACATGTTAATCTGTTATTTGGATTGAAAAGGATAGTGGAGGGATAGAAGAGGGAAGGGTTTGTATTTATAAAGTGCTTTCTACTCCTGATGAGGTGTTGGAGCGCTTTTGGCGGGTAGCACGCTACTACGGAACCCAAACCGGATTAGTGGGGAATTAGTATAGGGGAATATGAAACTAATTTTAGCGGTGGACATGTTAGTTTGCTATTTGGATTGAAAAGGATAGTGAAGGGATGAAGAGGAAAGGGTCTAGAAAGTATATTTCTTTTTTTTTTTTGGAGCACAAATCAGCAGGAGGACGTTCGGGATGAGTAAGGGGGAGGTGGAGGGAGTAAGTGTCAGAGAGAAGGATTTAGAAAGGCTTGTTTGGGAGATCTGAATAGTAAAGAGGTTTGAGATGATGCGAGGAAGGGTAGAGGAGAGAAGAGTGTAGAAAGGGTTATTTCGGGGATCATAGTACAAGAATGGGGTTTGGGATGAGTGAGAGAGTGGAGGTAGAGGATATATTGAGAGAGGTATAGGGTGAGAAGTAGGGTAGAGCACTTGAAAGAGTAGTAGAATGAGGTTTGAGATGAGTCAGAGTGGCGATAGAGGATATATTGAGAGAGGTTTAGGGTGAGATATAGAGTAGTGCACAAACGTGTACTGTACCATGAATGAGTTATTATGAGAAACGAAGAGATTCAGAAATAAAGAAAACAATATAAACTCCATGGAATGAGTTTGCCCAGACATGAGGCACACATAAAAATCCACCAGGCAATGGTAGGCACAGAAAGCTGTTTCTTTCTTAATCTTCACAGCTTTTCCAAATGAATGGCTCAGAGTCTGGTACATGCCACCTTTTATTTGATGTAACTATTTTTTGCACCAGGGTATTTGTTGCAATCTGCTGTGAGGTCTTGTAGAAATTCATGATCTGCTTTCCTGATTTGCGGTATGTTTCTCCTCCAGCATCAGGGAATTCTCCACGCTGCTTGCTGATGCCATTGTTCGGTCTTCGATCAGGACATTGTATTCCCACATTTTAATTTGCAAAAAATTAGTTGAATTTCTGGTCAGTTTTCCCCACATCGAGTTTCCCTGATATAGAGAAACTCCTTATTTAGGGCCTCTCTCAAATAAATCCTTTTTTGTTTTTCTTGTCTATAGTCTGCTTTTCAGATTTTTTGAGTGACCATAACCAAAGCAAGTGATTACGCTCATCTTAGTCCTTAGTGGTTCATTCACCATCAGCGTAGGACTTCTGCTCATGGCCATATTTCTAACTTGATCCTGTGTGTCTTGTGTGGACCATGCTGTTTGTATGTATCTATATATGGCCTAAAGGCACATGTTTTTTCCCTTCTCCCCATTTTAGTAAGACAGCATCATTGTGGCTAGTGCATTCCTAGGAAGCTTGCATTGTAGAACTATTTTAACAACAGCTGATTGATCCTTTGACAAAGTATTGGGTGAATTAAAGTACACACTGAATCCTGGATAGCATCCTTCTGTTTGTTCACCCTGTCCTACTAGTCATGGATATTGAGACTTGGAGCCAGAAATTAACCATTCGCAGTTAGTTGTCATTCAGTGAGATTAGACACCCTCCCTTTAACATATCTGATTTGCACAGCTAGATGTATAAGTGGTTGTGTCGTCATACTGATCGTGAGCTCCCCTAATGCGCCCTGATTGCTTCAACCTAGCACAAAACGTCCTCTGTTTATGAACTTTTCAAAGCCTATTTGCTTATAGACATCCAAGCATGAGCGCTGATAGACAAGGACGGATCTACAAATTTTCACCCTCATCCCTCTCTAAGTGTACCAACCGCTCGGTGCTATCAACATTCATCTAGTGTTCTAATTGAGGCTCTCTGAAAATCCCAGCCAGTGGTTGTGTTTAAGCATAAAAGAGGAGTGGGATAACACCACACCGTGTTGTATTGAATTCGTCAAGGCAGGTTAGCTGTGTGTCGGAAAACACTCTTGTTTTGTTTTTGTTTTGTTTTGTTTGGGAGTTTTATATAGCGCAAACTAGAGCCGAAGGTATCGGAGCGCTTTACATGAGCACCAGTTGCGTTACAGATGGACACATTCATTTTTTGTTAGGCACGTGGAGATTAAGTGATTTGCCCAGAATTACAGTATGTTGAGCCTCCCTGCTGAGACTTGAACCCGTTCTTATTTTGACTTGTTTGAATACATCTATATTCGACCTAATCCAATGCGGAAGGTTGCCAGTACACTGAATAAAGTATAATTGCGGACTGGCCTCCACCTCAAGCAGAATATACTTTATCTCGCAGTTGGTCAGGGCAACCACTGTTCCGTGACGTTGCTGTAATACCGAGTTTGAGACATCAAGGTTATAAAAGGTCTGGGATGTTGCAGTTGACCTCTTGCTAGCATCTTCATCATATTCCCCACCATATGAAGACCAGCTGTCTGTAATTGACAGTTGCAGAAGATAATCCACATGAATGGTGGCTATACACCAATTGCCTGTCTCACTTTTTGTACATATTGGACATCCTGCACAGCTAAAAGCTATATCTTGTGGCAAACAGATCCACTACCATTAGGATATCAGTTTTCTGATGTGACACTGACATACCTGTAACATAACCACATAATATAGCATGCCTATGCTCTCAAAGTGTGGGGAAAGAATCCGTTGTCTGCTAGGTTTTCTATATACATTCTCACATGAATCGCTTGTGACTTCACCTACTTTATTACTTTTATATACATCGAAATTCTTGTGAAATCAAGTCAATAACCTTTGGTCTCCAAGGATGTCCGTCAATGAGGCTGTCATATTTTTATCTTAAAACTTTATCTTGCATCTCTTTCATAGGGAGGCAAATATACTTCCCTTGGGTGCTGTAGTTCCTTACATTGAACCCTTCAACAGCAGTTCGGTGTATAAGGACTTCTGAAACTTCCCAACTGCATTGGTTTCACATCTTCTGATTCTTTCAGATCCGAGACTGCTTTCTGCACAACTATCGACCACTAATCATCTTATCTTTAGAAAGTCCTTTTATGTTCAAGACATCGATACATGCATTCAGCCAGATTAATCTCCTCTGCAGCCTTACTGGGAAAACAAAATTGCTGTTGCAAATGTACCCTTTAACTCCACCCTTACTCCAGAATGACATTTGTCTAACTGGTCTTCATCTGACAACTGCACCTCTTTTTCCTGCCTTTTAAAATGGGCTGCACGAGCCGTCGCCCCTGGAGTTATTTGTTTGGTCCGTAAACCTTCTCTCAATCTTCTATTAATTGCATATCACTTTGCAAAACATAGACTGCATTTCGTATAATGTTAACAGTGATTCAGTAGGGTATTTGTGTCTGTGTAGTAGATGTCGCCCACCTTAGTATCGCCCCTTCCCCAAGATAGGAAAGATCAGATTGTCGGCGGTGTAAGAAATGCCACCAGTCCTGGATCTCAAATATCCACAATCTCTCTAGATTGCCTTAAACTGCATAAAGGGTTATAGGATGTAGTGATTTTTGTCTTGATCCTAAAACTTCAGAGTAAGTCAAAGCAGCTACTTGTTTTTCTGAGGTCTCAAGTAGTATCTAAAGATACTATTTAATCTGAGCCGATTGAAATTAAAAGCATGAACCATTTTTATCTTTGCTTAGCTTCATCCTGGTAGGGCCTAAGTATATATTTAACTGGTTCATAGCCACTTCTATCTGGGTAACTATTCTCTAAATTGGATTATCCAACTTGTTGGACATGTTTGGATAATCTGTCTCTTATGATATCACACCTGGTGTGACAAAACTCTTCTGGCAGCCATTCTGTCAAGATGCTTCTCCCATCCAGTAGGGTGTAGTATAAATTGAATACCATAATAAGGTAAAGCGATCTACGCTTTGCTTTATTGTCAGGTGTTCCCCTGTCTGACCGTAATCTGGTGGAACATATGTTGAGTGATATCATGTCTGAGATGAAAATGGTTTGTTAATGCTGTTTTCTATTGCTCAGATCGCTAGTTTTAATTGATGTGCTGCAAAAAAGAAAACCTCAGACACATAAAGTATATTGGTGTATTTCAATCTACATTGTAACTGTGTCCTCTCCCCACTTGTAGTGGTAATGGAAGAAACATAATTAATAAGTGGACTTTTGACATACATAATGGCCTTTGTGCCACCCTTATCTTATTTTAACAAACTTTTTGAAAAACTTGAGAATTTCCGGTTTCCCAAATGGTGATGGATGAAAGGCACACTTAACTATTAAAACTAGAAACATTTAAGTGCATAATTTATTTGATGAGTAATACTCCAGTTAGTTACATCAAGCTGGTTTTAGATGTAGCAACATCTACACTTTCCACTGTATCATGCATCTGCCCCTGTGAGTTAAGCAGACTGCACAGCAACTGAAACATGCTTACACATAGCTTGAGGCATAAGTAAGTGCTAGGTTTGGACGATATGCTGTTTGGCAGGAGAATACAATGATCATGAGTTCTTAAAACCTGCTAAACTGACTCACAAAACTTGCAAGAGCCGTACAATATGGTGAGTGTGGCCAGAAAATACTTGGCTAAGAGTTTTACCATGTGCAGGCATGTCGCGCCAATTGACATTTTGAGAAATGTGTTCGCTTGCAAGAGAATGTGCATACTAACGTATCTAGCTATTTCCTTCTCCTGCTGCTTCGATGTGCACCGGATGGATAAATCGACTATAGATGACCCCACTCGTGCTTGTTTTTTGTGTGTTTTATTAAGGTAGGACTTACGGACATATGTCTCCACTGTTTCTCCACGTAAGGAACAGTCTCAAATTTGAGAGATTACCTCATTTTCATGTGTTCCTGTTTTTGGGTTACATAACCAACATCTGTTTTTCTCAACGCATTTCAATGGGGAAAAGCAGGCTATCCCCCAATGTTCCTCCCTTAAGTTTCTCTTGCATTGAGCGGTGTATAAAAATGCCTCAGCAACCAAAACCTGGCTGGAGTTCTCTGTTTATTGCAAAGCTGACACAACACACTCCTAAATGCAGCAGTGGCTCCTTATCAGGGGCTTCTGGGCGCAGGCCCCGTACCTCCTGTTTTGCCCCGGAATATTTTTAGGTCGAGCCTAGAGCAGCCCATGCGCTGCTTGCTCGACTTTTAGTAAGGGGGTTTTCAAAGTGCTACCAGAGGCTTTTGCTGGCCTCAAGCTTGCGTGCATGTGCGCGTGAACGCGCGCAGCCGCCATCTGTCTTTTCTGTCACGGGTAATTAAGTGCATCGCGATCACTTTCATTTTCGGCGCCCGCGCGGCCAATGCTTTTCGCGCGCGCTTGTTGTACTCTAGGGGCGCCTTGGCATGTCGTCTATGGATTTGCGCGCATGTTTTAGTCTTGTTCCTGCATTCTACGGTGTGTCTGAAAGTTGAATCTGGTGTCTCGTTTCCAGCCCCACAATGTGACTTCAAATCTGTGTGATACGTCAGTAGTGGCCATGAATTATTTGATGGCTCATCACAATAGCCGACCTGGAGTCAGCGCCACCGCCAGATCGTATGGAGAACATTGTAGTCTCTAGGCCTCTTTAGGTCCGTTGTCCCGTAGCTGCTTGCAGTTTCAACGTCCCTTGCCCATTCATTGTTCATGCTCCCTCTCTGTCATGACTTTGCACCGCTGTTGTTCCTTGCTCCTCTCCTATCACCCTCCACCCTGTCAGAAATAAGCGCTATGACACGGCTAGCGCTGGCCATATCATACTGCTTTTTCCCCTAACTTTCAGCCGTAGCTTTGCCAATGCTTTTTTAATGTTTTGGTCCGTAAAGTTGCCTTGCATATCGTTACAACTGGTCTAATAAATGTTTATTTCAATATGCTATGATTCTTTGCAGTTCTACTAGTGGATGCATTTCATACTATTTCCAGTTGAGAGCCCTTGAATAACACATGGCGCTTAAGTGAATTTATTTTAGATAGGATAAACCACGTCCATAGCTTGTCGCAAGTGACCGTGAATTTGAAAATAAAGCTTCGTCTTTATTAGTGTGTTCCCCGATAATATTAAATGTATTTATTTTCAGAAGCATCTGTTGTGGCGTACTTAAAAAAGAAAAAAAAAGTAAAATAATTTAACCATTGATCTTCAAACACAGTAGTGGATTCTGTAGAATTATCTGTTTTAGAGGAACACATTGTAAACTTAAACTGGAGGTGCAGATTTTGAGTCCAGTGATAAGCTGCAGCTTGAGCAGAGTGGGCATGCAAACCGGATCTTATGTGGGCTCCTCGGGCTGTCTGCTGCCGCAACATACTGCAGACTCCAACCGGGCTAGGCTGATGGTAAATAACTATCTTTTTTGTGTGGACTCTGTCTGCTTCTGTTATGCTCCATCGAGTACGCCAAGTTGAAAATAAAACTCACTGGGCGGGATACAAATGAGCAGAAAACATTAAAGTAAATGGAGACTTATAAAGTGCATCGCAAATCAAAACTGCAAGTCCCCAAATGCCTAGCAGTGTTGGTTAACAAGTCAAGCTTTGCTTCCATCCACCTCGCTTGCCCTTTTCCTTCAGATGTGTGACACACCTTGGGAGCGATGAATTTGAGAACACCTTTCCATCCATGTTCAATGGAATGATGCGGGCCTTTTGCGAACAAAAGCCTCCATTAATTAGAATGCACCCAACAAAGCAGCCAAAACAACCCCATGTCACCTGTGACTTTAAAGCAGTCCAGACTTATTAGCCTCCAGTACATTGCTTTATGGGACATGTAGTGTTTCCTTAACATTTTAAGCATAAGCTCACAATTCCATGCATGTGCGGGGTTGATGGGGGTGGGGGGGGAGGGGAAGCATTGCCGAGGAGTTAAGCGGAGAGTATGTGCGCATGATTCTTAATTCATCTTGGGATTCGTAAGATATTTATGGGCATGCATGCGAAATACAGTCCTCCATTTCTTTGGGAACAGGTTGGTCTCTACAGTCCTGTGTATTCACTGCTCGGCTGAGCTACCAATGATTAGGCATTGGCAAAGCCAATAGGTCTTGCCTATCTGAGATCTATTGGCTTTGTCAGTGATTTTATAGCCATGGTCTACAGCAGCACTACTGCTGTGTTGCATAGTTGAACGCAAATCGAAACAAGCATTGGCATAGCCAATAGGTCTCGCCTTTGGGGCCTTATAAGTATTTAGTTATGCAGCACAATATCCTTGGTGCAACAACACCAACTGTTGCATGGCTAAACACTTATAAGGTCCCAAAGGCGAGACCTATTGGCTATGCCAATGCGTGTTCAGTTTAGCAGTGTAAGTGTTTCCATGAGCACGGCCAGTGCACAGGTCCGCCCTCTGCCTCATCTCCAGGCTCCTGTTGACAAAAGGAGGCGGGGCTGATATGTGATCCTGCTACAGAATGCTGTTAAAACACAACACTATGTAGCTGGATGTCTGGATTATGCATGTCTGCCAGGCATAGTTCAACTATGATTCCCTCACACAGGCACAATCCATTTTATTTAGCCGACATACAACGCATGTCTCAGACAGTACAGTATATCTGCTAAAATGTGGATGTCAGGGCGCACATCAATTCATCACTGAAGCCAATGAAAAGCCACAAAAAACAGCAGAGTCAGGATGCCCAGAACTATCCCACCTTCTTATGGAGTGTGCTTCCATCACCTTATTAGGAATGATGGCTTGCTAGTTCCAATGCCCAGCACCAGATGTCTTCTCTGCTGCTGCCATGGAGCCTCCGAGTTGCCAGCTAAGTAAGCAAAGTAAATAAATGTTATTTCTCCTTGCATATGTGTATGTGTTTGTGGTTGATTGAGATTGAGTGGGATTGAATGAAAGTGGGTGTTTGAGAGTGCCAAAGAGAGTAAAAGTGAGTGAGAATCTGAGTTTGAGAGTGAGTGCATGAATAAGTGAAAATGAGTGAAGAGTGTAAGTGTGTTGGAATGAGAGATTGGTGGTTGTGAGAGGGAGTGGAAGTAAGTCACGGGTGTAGCTATCAATGTTGCAGCAGGTGCAGTGGTACCCCAGGCCCCAGAGTCAGTGAGTGTGTGTAAGTGTGTTAGTAAGTGAGAATGAGAACCAGTTGGTATAAGTAGGTTTGTATGTGAGTAAACGTGATTGGGAGTGACCATGGGTGAGAATGAGTAAAGTGAGAGATTGTAAGTTAGAGTGAGTGAGGGGGAAGAGAGAGTAAATGTGAGAGGGAGTGAGTGTGAGTGAGGCAAATTGTGGAGAAAAAAAAGTTCACCAGCCACCACTGTGCTTAAGAGTGTGCCAATTCCTACCAACCACTTAATATATTTCTGATGTGATTCAATTTGAATCTTTCTCACTGTCGTTTAAGCCTTTGTCTTCTTTGAGCATAAAGTACCGTGTTCAACGTCGGTATATCAATAGAAATATAGTCAATCACCGACCTCTCCCACCCTCTTGGATGATGTGATCTAGCGGCTAGAGATTTTAGAACTAGAAAACTAAGTGCTCGACCTCTGCCCAACACCCTGTGATTCTGAACAAAATAATCACTTAACACGCTCGTTCCCAAAATACAAAAAAGAGAAATGCATAATGACTGGTTCTCATGTAAAAGATTTGGTGCTCAGGTTCGTACTGTATAAAACTGCAAAAAGAATTGTTGTAAACTTCGTCTCTTTGTCTTGAGTTCGCACACATTATTGTTCGAGATAGCCAACATTTCTTATTAATTTGTTGACTTTCATGTGTCCCACCCATGAGCAAAAAGGTAACCAATTCAAAACATGACTTGGAGTTAATGAAAGACTACAAGGCCTGGCATACACGGTTATTGTAGCACGTTGTCTAGCTACAGTTTGTGAACTAATTTCTTAATTGGGGCAATCAGTAAAACTAGTGTGCCTTCAAATTGTTGTCCATTCAGTTTTCAGTCGTCACTTGCTATCCTGTTTACTCTGGTGCCATGTTGTATGCTTGGAGATCTGGAAGTGTTAGGTTGCACAGGACAGTATACATTTTGTTTGTACCATGCCACTATTCAAACCCGCCTGACCTTCTGAGGTTTTTTTGTTTTAGCAAAAAATTGTAGGTCTTGTGAGGAAGAAATCCAATTTTTATATTGGTGGTGTCTGGCTTCAGATGACTGCCTTCTTGGTGATTCTACAGTGCCCTTCCTATCCCTAGTGCCAGTGGCTTGAAGCAGTGATATGGGCTGGCCCTATAGCTCTGTTGTTTTCATATGATCCTCAGACGTCATTCATAGATCCCCATAGCTGCTCTCTTAAGGTTCGCAAAAGTTGTTAACGTTTTATTGTATGCTGACGATCTTGTAATTCGAAGGTAGGATGGGAGAAACCGTTAAGCCTTCTGGACCAGAATTGTAACAATAACTTTTTGATTACTAATGTACAAAGAACACTAACTCGAGCTTTTGGAAACCCCAGAAGTCAGGTTGCATGGTTTAAGGAGGTGAGAATTTGGCATCTGTCCAAAAGTATAAGTATTTTGGCATCTTCTCTGATTCCTAATCGTGGGCACTGCTTCGAGAGGCAATAATGATTAATAGGTTGTCAAAGGCTATTGCCTTACATAAATTCAATACAATCTACAAGGGATTAAGGCCTGCTGAACAAAAACAACTACTTTAGCTCTGAGGTAATGAGCTTGGATCCAAAATCCTTGCTGGCTACCATACAGAGTGCTCCGATAACGCTTAGGTTCTGACTGATCAGAGTCTACCAGCTTTCGGAGATGACAATGGAGATGAGGGGGATTATTTCCTCCCACATTATGATGATGACATCTGTACATGGACTTGTAGGAGGCCAGTGGGTTTGACACTGGGTTGTGTTCTCTACCTGGACCATCAACAGACGACAGTGATGAGAGGTGCAGCAGCGGTATTAGACTTACAGCTGCCACTTGTCTGGGTGGGCCAAGAGCCTGCGACTGAGAAGGGCCAAAAACGTAGAGATTGAGGGGATAGCACAGCGAGCTCTAAGCGCTGTATTTTTTTAAATATACGTTATAGGCTGGCTCTGCGTTGGACACTCACACAAGTGAGGTATCATTTTTATCAGGAGACCGAGGGAAACGCTGGGTGGTAGAAAATTTGTGCCGGCGCGGTGATCACTCACAGAAATGTGAGAAAAATTTAATTTTTTAAAAGCGAAATTTGAGGTTTGCAGGGGATTCTGGGTAGGAAAACATGGGGGATGCATGCAAGCCACTCCTCCCTTGACTCCCACGGGTGTCTAGTTTTCAGAACTGTCTGGATTTGGTAGTTTCCCTAGATGGCCACCGAGCCCGGGACCAAAAACGCAGGTGACTCCCTTGCAAAACCAGGTCGCTTTGTGATAGATAATTTTGATGTCTCTACAATACGTTTTGGGCCCTTCTCTGGTGCGGGTACCTGGCCCACCCACACAAGTGAGGTACCATTTTTATTGGGAGACCTAGGGGAACGTTGGGTGGTAGGAAATTTGTGTCAGCCCGGTTATCCCACAAATTGTCCACACAGAAATGTGAGGAAAATGTGATTTAAAAAAAAAAAAAAAATTATAGCTAAATTTGAGGTTTACAGGGGATTCTGGATAGGAAAATGTTGGGAGGTTCATGCAAGCCACACTTCCCTGGGTGTCTAGTTTTCAGAAATGTCTGGGTTTGGTAAGTTTCCCAAGATGGCCGTCGAGCCCGGGACCAAAAACGCAGGTGACTCCCTTGCAAAACCAGGTCGCTTTGTGATAGATAATTTTGATGTCTCCACAATACATTTTGGGCCCTTTCCTGTTCCGGGTACTTAGCCCAACCACACAAGTGAGGTACCATTTTTATTGGGAGACCTAGGGGTACATTGCGTGGTAAGAAATTTGTGTCAGCCCGGTTATCCAACACATTTCCCACACAGAAATGTGAGGAAAATTTGATTTTTTTAGTAAAATGTTAGGTTTGTTGGGGATTCTGGGTAGGAAATGTTGGGAGATTCATGCAAGCCACACTTCCCTGGACCCCCCTTTGTGTCTAGTTTTCAGAAATGTCTGGGTTTGGTAGGTTTCCCTAGATGGCTGCCGAGCACAGGACCAAAAATGCAGGTGACTCCATCGCAGAAAACAGATAGTTGGCGATCGATAATTTTGAAGTATCCACAGTACGTTTGGGGCATTTTCTGTCACGGGCATAAGTGAGGTGCCATTTTTATCAGCAGACTTGGGGGAATGCTGGGTGGGTGGACGTTTGTGGCTCCCTGCAGATTCTAGAACTTTCCATCACAGAAATGTGAGGAAAATGTGTTGTTTTTTTACAAAGTTTGAGGTTTGCAAGGGATTCTGGGTAACAGAACCTGGTGAGAGCCACACAAGTCACCCCATCCTGGATTTCCCTCGGTGTCTAGTTCTAAAAAATGTACAGGTTTGCTAGGTTTCCCTAGATGCTGGCTGAGCTAGGGTCAAAAATCCACAGATAGGCACATTGCGAAAAAAGGGTCCGTTTTCACTGGAATAATGTGATGTGCCGATGTTGCGTTTTGGGCCATTTCCTGTCGTGGGCCCAGGCCTACCCACACATGTGAGGTACCATTTTTCCCGGGAGACTTGGGGGAATGCTGGGTGGGTGGAAATTTGTGGCTCCATACAGATGCCAGAACCTTCCATCACAGAAAAGTGAGGAAAGTGTTTTTTTTTAATTGACAAAGTTTGAGGTTTGCAAGGGATTCTGGGTAACAGAATCTGGTGAGAGCCACACAAGTCACCCCATCCTGGATTCCCCTGGGTGTCTAGTTCTAAAAAATATACAGGTTTGATAGGTTACCCCAGGTGGCGGCTGAGCTAATGTCCAAAATCCACAGCTAGGCACATTGCGAAAAAAGGGTCAGTTTTACCTTGGAAAAATTGATGTGCCAACGTTGCGTTCTTGGCCGTTTCCTGTCGCGGGCACTAGGTAACACAGTATTGTAGAACAAGTGTTATTACCAATTGACTTTCTATGCATTTCTGCCTTCCAAATGTAAGACAATGTGTAAAAAATAAGTAATTTTGAAAAATGTCCTCTAATTCACAGGCTAGTATGGGTACCCACAATTTGGGCGATGTGCAAATAACTACTGCTTCTAAACTATATATTTTGTTCCCATTTCAGAAATACTTAAGTGTCCTTTACACTTATTTTTCACTCTTTATATTTTACAAAATGGATTGCTATATACCTGGTACACAATGAAAAACCATTGCAAGGCACCACTCAGTTATTGGCTCTGGGCAGTGGCGTAACAAAACGGGAGGGGGCCCCCTGCAAAATATGCTGCAGGGACCCTCACACTGACTTCAGTAGGGGCTGAGGGGGCCCCCTTCAGCATGGGTAAGCCTTGGGGGGGCCCCCCTGCACCGTAGGGCTGCGGGGCCCTTTGTTACGCCCCTAGCTCTGGGTACCTCTGGTTCTTGTTGAACCTACAAGTCCTATAAATCACCAAAACCAGAAGGGTCCAGCAGACGTAACGGTATACTGCTTTAAAAAATCTGCTATGCTTAGAAGAAGTAAGAGGTGAAAACGTTGGCACAAATGGCTGGTTTTTTTCAACTCAATTTCAATATTTTTCTTATTTCAACTGTTACTTTCTATGAGAAAACTTTGAAGGATCTACACAAGTGACCCCTTGTTGAATTCTGAATTTTGTCTACTTTTCAGAAATGTATAGCTTTCTGGGATCCATTATTGGTTTCAACCCATTTCTACCACTAACTGGAAGGAGGTTGAAAGCAAACAAAATAAGAAGAATTGGCAATGTCCAAGTAAAATGCCAAAACTGTGTAGAAAATGTTGGTTTTCTGACGAAAGACTGCCTGTTCCTGAAAACTGAGAAGATGGTGATTTTGGCACCACAAACCCTTTTGTGATACCGTTTGCAGGGGGAAAAACCAGACGCCTTCTTCTGCAGCACTTTTTACCCATTTTTCTCCCCTAAAACAACATTTTGCTGTATTTTGGCTAATTTCTGGATCCCCTCCAGGGGAATCCACAAACCCTGGATACCTTTAGAATTCTCAGGATGTTGGAAGAAAATGACGCAAATTTTACATGGATACCTTATGTGAGCAAACAGTTACAGGGGCCTAAGCGTGAACTATCCCAAATAGCCAAAAAAAGGCTTAGCACAGGGGGGGGAAAGGCCTAGCAGCGAAGGGGTTAAAAGCAGACATTAATGAAGCTCAAAAAGAGTTCTCATGCTCCAGAATCAAGACAAATTTATAAACGTTGCAATCACAAGGTCGCAGCTAGTTACGCGATTGTCACATTAAACGAGATCCAGGGAGCCAGGCTGATTGTTCACTTTCCAGCAGTCAAACGGGGACAGCAGCAAAGATATTTCACTCGCCAAACACGGTCCATAAAATTAAACCTAACCATTTCCCTTACTCAGAATATTGATAGCAAACCCACAAGGAGAGGAATACTGGGCAGGAAACGCCTCAGTGACGGAATTAGGACGAAAATGCTGGTTGGAAGCTTTGGGTTTTCAGGTGTTTTCAAAATATAAGAAAGTTGATTACCTTTCAGAGATAATATGAAAGAGCGTTCCTGAGGGCGAACCCTTGTTGGTGGTGCGACCATCCTACAAACCAACTTAGTTTTGGCGTATTGTTGAGAGACGTTTTTGGGGGCTCACCTTCTGCCTTTGGTCGGACGGAGAAGTGTAAAAGTAATGGTGAGGTAGGGGGTCTGAGCCATGCTGGGCCTTGTGGATAAAGCAAAGGAGTTTGAATTTAATTGTTTGCATGATGGGTGGCCAGTGGATGAGCTATAGAGCTTGGGTGATGTGGTGATGTGGTCAGAGCTCTTCTGTTGTTGGGGGTGCGGGAAGTTATGTCGTTTTGAGCTCTTTGTAGCTTGGCCAAGTTGCTGGCTGGGAAGCTGATGTACACTCTGTTACAATAAGCGATATGGGAGAGGACAACAACATTGAGGTGGAAGATTTGCTTTTGTATTTGCGGTAGTGGAGGATTCCACTGAGGCAGCGGAGGTGGAAAAAAAATGCTTTTTTGGCCACAGCATTGACTTGGTTGAAAAAGGAGAGAGTTCATTGGCAATGAAATCACCCAAAGTCTTGACAGATTAATGGAGGTGGGGGAGGGGCAAAGGTTTGGGCCAGTGGCTACAGTCTCTGATTCCTTATGGCTGAGGAGGTGGATCTCAGTTTTTGAGCCTACTAGGCTTAAATAATTGTTTGTCACTTTTCTCGCGACAGTGAAAACCATCTTTGTGATTTTCTTGGTCCTTAGGCATTTTGAGGTGAATGTGAACTTTATCGAAATACATGCGGTAAATGATGCTGTAGTAGGATCTCAGTGAAGGGTGCCATGTATATGATGGAAAGAGGTACAAGAGGAAAGATCCTTCTGGAAGCAGCAAGTCAGATGGGCGATCCCCTTTAAAAAAAACATCAAAGTTTCACCTGATGGTTGCATTTGGCTAAGAGGAATTTAAATCCCTTAAGAACAGTACAGGGTCTGTTAGTGTAAATGGATAAGGTATGCAAGACTGAATGTGAACCCTAGAACTATCATACAATTAACAACAAAAGAAATATTACAAGAGTAGTAGAAAACTCCTGCATCTGGCCCCATTTTTGGATTCAAAGCTCAGTATCACTCTGTGATCTAATGCTAAATATAACACCACTGAGTGTTTGTAGAGAGTATGGAAAAACAATGTCACAATTTAAGAAAAAATCTCTTTGCATGTTCATGCCACTTGCAGCACTCCGTAATAATCATTAAATAGTAAAACTTGGTAACAAACTATATCACGTTAGTGCACAGACCTGCATTTAGGTTCCAAGGTAGCAGAAGAGCCAATGGCTGCTCCCCTAGCACAATAACACCATTTAACACTGTCAGCAATCCCACTGAGGGTCCCAGTTGTGTTCACCCTTCTGCATATCTATAAAATGTCAGGAGACATCCATTTTGTGCTACATCAGTGATCGGTGCAGAATAACAGGCAGGAAATGCATATTGTCTGCAAAGGATGAAACCCCATCCATCCCAGCAACCATTGATTTTACTATTTGGCATCTCGGGTCAGGGTGTGAGAAAATATGAGCAGTAAATCTCAAACCCCTCCCAAAAGAATTGCTTCCTAATACGCTTTTTGGTAAATTACATCAGACATTGGTCTTCTCTATATCAGAACTAGAGGAAAGACTATTAATCGCTGACTCCTTTTCTTTGTTTGGGCTTCCTCTGTGGTGGTTTCATCCACCACATTGAGGGGGCATAATACTTACTCCAACCTATCTCCTTTCAGAGGAATGTGGTAGATTCACACCACTAATAAAAGCAGATTTAAAGTCTCTCTGATTTCCCATGTCCATAGATGGCCAGAATTCTCACTCATCCAACCTTTCCTCTGTCAATTGATCATGCTAGTCCATTAATGTTCATTAGTGTCTATTGGTGTTTGCTCTTGTGGATCCTGTGATTTGTTCCTTGCTGAGTCCTCTCACCACAATATTTTCCAGTTGCGTCATTTGGATGGAGGTTTGCGACTCTGTCCTATCAGCTCTCCTCGAGGCGACCTCTTAAGAAGGGGCCCCTTCTCTGGCAGTGACCTCTAGTTTTGGCACCATTCAACATAATCTGTTTCTGATGTTGTTCCATGTTCTTTCTGGAGCATGCCTTGTTTTTGCAAAACTTTTACAGTAAATGTGGCTTTCCGCCGGATTCGCCATCTTCCAATAAATCGCCAAAATGACGAACACAAGCGGAAAGGGGCAAGGCACGCGAAACATGTTCTCTAGACCATCTCGCAAACATGGAGTTGTACCTCTGGCAACCTACATGCGCATCTACAAGAAGGGGGACATAGTGGACATCAAGGGCATGGGAACAATTCAAAAGGGTATGCCGTACAAGTGTTACCATGGCAAGACTCCAAGCATATTCAACGTCACCCAACATGCAGTGGGCATTATTGTAAACAAACAAGTCAAGGGCAAACTTCTTGCCAAGAGAATTAACGTGCGCATTAAGCATATTAAACATTCAAAAAGCAGAGACAGCTTCCTGAAGCGTGTCAAAGAGAATGAAAGGAGGAAGGCAGAGGCCAAGGCGAAAGGCTTGTGTGTTGAAATGAAACGCCAGCCTGAAGCACCAAGAGCAGCGCACTTCGTTAGTACACTGGGCAAGGAACCCGAACTGTTGGTGCCAATTCCCTACAAGTTCATGGCGTAAATTTGTATATGGCTAGATCTCCTGGAACAGGATTGCCACCTATTTTAGGTGAAGTCTTGCATCTTGGTGGTTCCCACCAGTTCAGATGAAATTTATAGGTGCAGCCTCTTGTTTGCCACTGCTTGTGGAGCTAGTGCCCTTGGCTTTGTTTGTAGAAGCAGAAGTTCTGCCATGGTTTGGTAAATCTGAGTTGCCCTGCCTGGGTTTTTTTTGTTTTGTTTTTTAACTCCCCTACGTTTTACACCCCTTCCCATTGCTCCTCCCTGTGGACTCGACACCCTGTGGTTACACTGAAAGATATCCATGCTCTGTTATAGGATTTGATGACTGAACTTAGGGTATATTGATAAAGGAGATACCCAGTGTGTACTGCCTCCTATAGCCAAGGATGGCTACTACCCTGTCATGCCAGGCTACATGGTGACTGCCATTAGGTGGTAGCTGAATGGTAGTTCAGGGGGACAGTACTTTTTACCTGCATTACTGTTAGGAAATCACCCTACCAGCCCTAGCACTGTAAATTTTAGCTCTCCCGCAACGTCCCCAGGTGGCGTGTGGAAGCTAGTTTGTCCTAGCATGTTTCATCTGTTTAGTACCAGATAGAATACATATGCAGGGTGAATGGTGTTAAGAAGTGGATGGTTAACCTGCAGATTGTCTTCCTCCTCTATGGATGTAACAACTTGCTTGCCCATTGTTTTCTGAACCCTCCCAAAACAGTAGCTGGTTGGAGGCCTGGGAAGGATCTACATCTTTGCCCTTGCCAAACCAACTACTTTTGACTATATCTGAAACCTACCATTATCCCTTGTTTTGTTGATTATTACTTAGCAGCTAGGATAAATTGGCATGGATGTTTGGGTACAATCCACAAATACCTTTCCCAGTCGGAAGTAGCTATCCATTAGTCTGGCAGGGCAAAGGCCACGGAGGGAGTACGTAAGCCCAGGAACAAAGACCTGCTTGTTGGAGATTGTTTGTTTGTTTTTGAGTGAAGCTTGCATTTTAATTGAGTCTAGCTTTTCTACAGTGTCCTCAAGATAAGATGTATACAGGCCGCCCCTAGCTAGTAGTTGCTTTTTTTGTCTGAACTTTTGAAGCAACCCTGCACAAAAGGCTTTAAGGACATATGCCTATAATAGGACCTTGCTGATTGCGGATTCTGACAGTTGGCCAAGACTAGGCCTACCTTTTAGGGAAAATCTTAGTCTTGTACCCAGATGGACAAATAGGAAGCTGAATTGCCCAAACTGATAGCAAAAGAAAAACAAATCGAACCCAAATCACTGAAGCCTACATAGAGATCTCAGGAGTGTAGCCTAGCTGGCAGAATGCCTCTAGAAGTCCCTCCCTCATGAATGCGAAGGAGATGCAAGAGGCACGTTCCAGCATTGTTCTGGTCCTGCCTGGTGTCCCAGGGGCATCCCTACCTACCCAAATCTAATATCTGAGGGGCAAAAAGTGTTTTGCATTTCACCCCAAACCTTTGGGAGTGTTCCATTGGCTGCAGCTGGTAAACCTGATTGTGAAACCACTAGAAGGACCTTTCTAGCATCAATAGTCTATAACAATTTGTTTCAGATCCCTCCTCCAACTTGAGTGATGGTTCTTTTTTAGGTAACTGGCTTTAGCTATTCTGTGGAAAGCTGAAACCTACAGATTTCCGCCAGCTGCACCCAGGAATTTCAAGAAATTAGGGCAGACATAAGCTATTCAACCAGATATATTCTGACACATCTGTCCCATTAAGGGACTGGGACTAAACTCTAAGATCGTAAACCCAAGGGCATCCAAGGACTGGCAGCTACACCCAAACTTTCTACTATATAAGATTCATTAAGATTTATCATGGGCCACTTGTTATAAAAATGTGGCACCCAGGGCATTAATGTTAGGAACCTGTTTAGGTTTATGTTTGGGCCCCGCAAGATGCTAGCACCTTCTAGTTTATTTTGCCTCAATCCTTTAATACCTATTATTCACTGAAGTTATAGCTCCGACTGGGATTAGAATTTATTGTGTTTTTAATGTGTCCCAAGTACCTAAGATTCTAAACAATTACCCCCTCCTAGAGTAAGTAAGCTGTGATGCAGTAGTGGTCGCCACAAAACTCGAGAGGGGTGGGGGGCAGACAGGGGGAGGATTAGGGAAATAATTTTACAAAAGCGTACCTGCCCTGCCGCCGATGCTGCCGGCCATCTCAGTGCTCCTCTTCTTTGCTGCTCCTGATGGTGTCCCAGCAGTCCCTGGGACACCAGCACAGGCTCCCCACCCAATCCTGGAGCTGCTCTCAATAGCATAAGAGCAATCCCAGGATTAGTCTGAGCGGCCTGGTTTGCTACTCAGACAGTGCCTGGGAGTCTGTGCTGTTTCTCCAACACAGCTGTGCAACACAGCTGGGTTGGAGAAACCTAAGTGTGCATGTTCGTTTGGCTGGCCCAAAACAGCCGGCAAAACTGTCATGTGCACTTACAGTGCTGCACTACTCCTCCCCTGCTGTCATCATGGCCCTGCCCTGCCAAGACGTGGCTGCCTCGAGCGGGGAAAGAAAAATAAAATTATAATAAATTGGTTTTATTATTTTATTTTTCCAGTTTTCCTCAGCTGGCTGTCAGCGTGGGGGCGACGCTCTTGCCCCATAGCGTATGAGCCGCCGCTGCTGTGACGGGCCAAATTTGCTACCGCAGGATATTCAGATCTCCAAAATAAGAAACTTATGTAACCAAATGAAGTGCACTTGTACTTGTGACCCAAGGACATCAGTGATAAAAGATCCACTGTGGATACTCCCAAGTAACCGCTGACTGCACCAGGACCCAAGGAACAGTTGCTTCCGAAGGGAGGGTTTGCCTACCACCGTGTAAAGATGCCCTCATTAAATTGTCCTTACTAGAAGGAAAACGGTTGGAATATATGCGCATAGTATTAGCTGTAACACGTGTACGCACTATGTGGCAAAAAAACATGCACATTTATGTCACTGGATATGAATTGCATCTGTTATTGTGGAAAGAACTGATAAAGATTTAAAAAAATGTATTGGAATGCACAGCACTCTTGGAAACGTTGATTGTGAAAATGCACCTACCATGTGTTCTAAGCAATGGGACAGTCCTGCACTGGTTTGTCTGTATTGTGTACAACCTTGTAGTTAACTTTGTGGTCTTAGAAAAGAAAATATAGCCTGGGCACATATTTCTGATTATGGTATTGTTTTAATTTATTCAGTTTGTTATTAGTGTTATTTGAAGAGAGTGCTGTGACCCATATTTTAGTCTCCACTGGAGCTTTAGAAGGGGCCTTTCAGAGATTATAGAACTATTGAGTTAGACTGCAAAGTGATATTACGTAAGGCGGAACTTATTTAGAAACTAGCTGGATTTTGAGACGCTTTTTAAATCTAAACCGATTGGGTTTAGCTCAGAGATTGAGAGGCAGGGAGTTCAAAGAGAAGTCCTTATGTTCTATAAGGAGCTTCACTCCACTTGTTTAAATGTGGGCTTTCTTTTGACAGTGAATTCCAGCTAGAAATGTAGGGGCTTTGTTGTAGAATACTCGGGGGCGGCTCCTCCGTAATAGCAGAGGAGCATCGCCCCACTGGCTCAGAGCCAGCAGCTAAAAAATAAAACAATATTTCATTATCGTTTTATTTTTAATCAGCTGGCTCAGCCAGCGTGTGCAGGGAGGGGCGAGACCAGGCCGGGGCATGGGAGGAGGAGTGCTTGGTGCACTCTCTAAGTGCGCATATTTGTTTGGCCGGCCATCTCAGGCCGACCAAACACACATGCGCACTTATGCGCACTTAGGTTTCTCTAACCCGGCTGTATTCAACAGCCGGGTTAGAGAAACAGCACAGACTCCCTGTGCCTGAGCGAGCGTCTTTTCAGCCCGCTCAGGCCAATCCCTGCGCTGCTCTCATAGCATGAGAGCAGCGCGGGGAATGGACAGGAAGTCTGATGCAGCCTCAGTGCCTGCTGAGACAAGGTAGAGAAAAGACCAGGAGAGACATGGCATGCTGCCGGCAACTTAACCCCTTCCATGCGCACGACGGCCGGGAGCCGTCGTGCGCAACAGTGCTCGTGTGCGCACGACGGCTCCCGGCCGTCATGGCACATGGCCCCGGAAATCCCTCTGGTGCAGGCACCAGAGGGATTTCTATTTCTCCCCTGTAGCCTCAAGAGCTGGGGAAGAGCTTCCCCAGCTCCCGAGGCCCACCCCCCCCTTGTTTCAGTGAAATGACGATCAGCGCGCACGTCGCGCTGACGTCATTTCACTGAAACCGAAACTGAAATGAGCCTTTAGGCTCATTTCAGTTTCACTTTCTACATGCTCAGGGGGCTATCTCAGCCCCCTGAGCACGTAGAAAGGCGGGAGAGGTATCATTGGAAAGGGGAGAATCTCCCCTTTCCAATGGTACCCCTCCCCAGTGGATCCCTGCTTGGGGATCGCCCCAGGAGGGCGATCCCCAAGCAGGGATCCACCCACTAGACACCAGGGAGGGGGGAGCGGCCCCTTGGGCAAGGGCCTTCGCTCCCCACTACAAAAAAATTGCCATAATTCAGTCTTTCTGCCCCCCAGGGGGGCAGAAAGCCCACTAAACGCCAGGGATTTTTTTTGCGCAAAACGTTTTTAGGGTGGGGGCTGCCCGAAACGGGCACGCCAATGCCCCCACCCCCCGCCACCATTACAGCCTTTCTGCCTCCCCTGGGGGGCAGAAAGCCCACTAAACGCCAGGGATTTTTTTTTGCGCAAAAAGTTTTTAGGGTGGGGCTGCCCGAAACGGGCACGCCAATGCCCCCACCCCCCGCCACCATTACAGCCTTTCTGCCCCCCCTGAGGGGCAGATGGGGCAGTAGCCCCCAATCTGCCCCACCGGGGGGGGCAAAAAGCCCACTAGATGCCAGGGATCTTTCTTTGGGCAATTTGAATTAGGGTGGGGGCTGCCCAAAATGGGCATGACAATACCCCCACCCCACCCCCAGAGAAATTCCAGTCTTTCTGCCCCCCGGGAGGGCAGATGGGGGCAGGGGCCCCTGATCTGCCCCCTGGGGGGGGCAGAAAGCCGACTAGGCGCCAGCGATTACGCTGGCTTTTTTATGCATGGGGGTGGGGGCTGCCCAAAATGGTCATACCAATGCCCCCACCCCCACAATAAATAGCCACAGTCTTTCTGCCCCCCTTGGGGGCATATCGGGGCGAACCCCCCTCCCCCGATTCCCCCCCAGGGCGGCAGAAAGCCCACTAGGCTCTGACTTTTTTTTAGCAATGTGCCTACCTGTGGATTTTGGGCCCTAGCGCAGCTGGCACGTAGGGAAACCTAGCAAACCTGTACATTTTTTAAAACTAGACACCAAGGGGAATCCAGGATGGGGTGACTTGTCTGGCTCTCACCAGGTTCTGTTAGCCAGAATCCCTTGCAAACCTCAAACTTTGTAAAAAAAAAGAAAAACACATTTTCCTCAATTCTGTTGTGGGAAAGTTCTGGAATCTGCGTGGATCCACAAATTTCATTCTACACAGCATTCCCCCAAGTCTCCCGATAACAATGGTACCTCACTCGCGTGGGTGGGTCAAGTAACCGCGACAGGCAAGGGCCCAAAACCTAGTGAGGCGACATCAAAATTACCTATCACAAACCAACCTGGTTTTCAAGGGGGGGTCCCATGAGTTTTTGGCCCCGGGCTCGGCGGCCATCTAGGGAAACCTACCAAACCCACACATTTCTGAAAACTAGACACCCGGGGGATTCCAGGGAGGTATGGCTTGCGTGGATCCCCCAACGTTTTCTTACCCAGAATCCCCTGCAAACCTCAAATTTAGCTGAAAAAACCCATTTTTGTGTGTGAAAGTTGTGGCATCACTGGGCTGACACAAATTTCCTACCACCCAGTGTTCCCCAAGGTCTCCCAATAAAAATGGTGCCTCACTCGTGTGGGAGGCCCAAGTACCCGCGACGGGCAAGGGCCCAAAACGTATTGAGGCGACATCAAAATTGCCTATCACAAAACGGCCTGGTTTTGCAAGGGGGGGTCACCTGGGTTTTTGGCCCCGTGCTCGGCGGCCAGCTGGGAAAACCTATCAAACCCATACATTTCTGAAAACTAGACACCCGGGGGATTATAGGGAGGTATGGCTTGCGTGGATCCCCCAACTTTTTCTTACCCAGAATCCCCTGGAAACCTCAAATTTAGCTGACAAAATCACTTTTTCCACACATTTTTGTGTGGAAAAGTTGTGGCATCACTGGGCTGACACAAATTTCCTACCACCCAGCGTTCCCCCAGGTCTCCCGATACAAATGGTGCCTCACTCGTGAGGGAGGCCCAAGTACCCGCGACAGGCAAGGGCCCAAAACGTATTGCGGCGACCTCAAACTCAAAATTGCCTGGGTAACAGAACCTGGTGCGAGCCAGTCAAGTCACCCCATCCTGGATTCCCCTGGGTGTCTAGTTTTCAAAAATGTATAGGTTTGCTAGGTTTCCCTAGGTGCCGGTAGAGCTAGGGTTCAAAAACTACAGCTAGGCACTTTGCAAAAAAAGGGTCATTTTTCACTCTGAAAATGTGGTGTGTCCACCTTGCGTTTTGGGCCGTTTCCTGTCGCGGGCACTAGGCCTACCCACACAAGTGAGGTACCATTTTTCTCGGAGGACTTTGGGGAACGCGGGGTGGGTGGAATTTTGTGGATCCACGCAGATTCCAGAACTTTCCACCACAGAAATGTGAGAAAATGTGTTTTTTTTGACAATTGTTTAGGTTTGCAAGGGATTCTGGGTAACAGAACCTGGTGAGAGCCAGTCAAGTCACCCCATCCTAGATTCCCCTGGGTGTCTAGTTTTCAAAAATGTATAGGTTTGCTAGGTTTCCCTAGGTGCCGGCAGAGCTAGGGTTCAAAAACTACAGCTAGGCACTTTGCAACAAAAGGGTAATTTTTCACTGTGAAAATGTGGTGTGTCCACGTTGCGTTTTGGGCCGTTTCCTGTCGCGGGCACTAGGCCTACCCACACAAGTGAGGTACCATTTTTCTCAGGAGACTTAGTGTAACACAGAATTGTAGAGCAACTGTTATTACCTATTGACTTTCGATGCATTTCTGCCTTCCAAATGAAAGACAATGTGTAAAAAAGAAGTCATTTTGAAAAATGACCTATAATTCTCATGCTAGTATGGGTACTCCCAATTTCGGAAATGTGGAAATATCTACTGTTTCTAAACTCTATATTTTGTTCCAATTTCAGAAATACATAGGTGTCTATCATACCAATTTTTCCATGTAGAAATGTTCCCAGAATAATTGCTATATACCCGGGACATAATAAAAAACCATTGCAAGACGCTGCTCAGTTTTTGGCTCTAAGTTCGTCGGGTTCTTGGTGAACCTACAAGTCCTATATATCCCCACAACCAGAAAGGTCCAGCAAATGTAACGGTATATTGCTTTCATACAGCTGTCATAATTAGAAGAAGTTACAGGTGAAAACGTTGACACAAATGGCTGTTTTTTTCAACTAATTTTCAATTTTTCCTATATTTAACTGTTAGTTTCTACGAAGAAACCTTGAAGGATCAACACAAATGACCCCTTGCTGAATTCAGAATTTTGCCTACTTTTCTAAAATGTATAGCTCTCCAGGATCCATTATTGCTTTCATACCCATTTCTACCATTAACTGGAAGGAGGTTGAAAGCACAAAAAAATAGCACAAATAGGCTATGTCCCAGAAAAACGCCAAAACTGTGTAAAAAATTTTGGTTTTCTGACAAAAGTCTGCTTGTTCCTGAAAGCTGGGAAGATGGTGATTTCAGCACCACAACCCCTTTTTTGATACCATTTGCAGGGAAAAAAACAGACGCTTTCATCTGGAGCCCTTTTTTCCCATTTTTTCCCAAAAAAACAAGATTTAGCTGTATTTTGGCTAATTTCTGGGTCCCCTCCAGGGGAATCCACAAACCCTGGGTACCTTTAGAATCCCCATGATGTTGGAAAAAAAGGACGCAAATTTGGCGTGGATACCTTATGTGGTCAAAAAGTTACAGGGGCCTAAGCGCGAACTACCCCGAATAGCCAAAAAAAGGCTTAGCACAGGGGGGGAAAAGGCCTAGCAGCGCAGGGGTTAAGGTAAGTTTTACTCTTTTTAAAAATTATTATTAAACTACTCCCCTCCGCACTCCCCCCTCCTGTGCACCCCCCTCCACCACCAACTTTTGTATGTGGCGGCCGCCACTGAGAATACTTTGTGGAGGATGGAGGCAGATTTGAATTGGGCACCTTTTCTGACTGGAAACCTGTGCAGTTGTTCAACGTGTTCTGAGATGTGGTCAAATTGTTTTAGACCAAAAATAATTCTGACCACTGCATTTTGGATTCTCTGTTAACAAGCCTAAATAGATTAAATTGCCATAATTCAGTCGAAACTGAATATAAGCATTTGAAAAAACTACCTTACATGAAAAGAAGAGAAATCTTTGGAGGGTTTTCAGGTGGAAGAAGCGGGAATCTGCCACAGCTGCCATCCGTGGCTAAGGAGACAATTGTGAGTCTAGAATGGTGCTCAAGCTGCAGACAGACGAAACAGGTTTGGGATAGTCGCCTTGCAATGGGTGACCAAAGTTGCGTATCTCAAGAAGCGCGCTCGTTGTGTAGGGGCAGAATTTTAGAATTGGAGCGGTTCAGTTTCTTAAGGTTCCTGCACATTCGCCTCAAGGGCTGTTGGACAGTAAAGGTAAAGACTGAATTACATCGGGGAAATAATTAAACCTTGAGGAGTGCCACATAATGAGGGTATAGGCAAGGAGTGGCTAATGATTTGGGCTCCTACCAATAAGAAATGAAGAAATTAATGCCAAAACATAATTTCTGTAGAACAGGATGCTAGGCAATATGGGATGTTATGGTTTATGGTGTAAACAGTGGTTGTATGTGAATTAATGGAAAATGTTTTCTTCGAAACACATACTCCTCATTACTTTATAATGGAAACGTTTTTATCGAATTATTGCGTCAACATTGGCTTCTTTGTTTAATCAAAATCTTTTGGAGGAATGTCTTTTTCCTCGAAAAAGGCTATTTTTATCCCATTTTGAACTATTCCGTTTCAAAATATTTTATGCTCTTGCTTGTGGGGCAGCAGTTTAGAATGTTGATCTTTTTTCAGGTCAACTGTCATTCTAACTGGAATGAAGCAGAGAGCGCACTCTTACCTGGTATTCCTTTCTGCACCCAAGTCTCATGTTAATAGAAAATCCACAATAAACAACAGGATCTTTAGAAATAAAAAACGAATCTGTGTAAAACAGCCATCATTTCTTCTTTTCTCCATTTGGGATGTCGAAATCATCAGGTTTTTTTTCTCAGGGAAGCCTGCTCCTTCAGCACTGCGATTCAGACAAACACTGTCCCCATGCAGCATCTGTCTTCTAAAATGGTGGGCGCTGCATGCGAACTGTAACCTTTGTACCAATAAATTATTCCAGAGTTTGGGTTGTTGTGACATTATTTTAAGTAAACATGTTACAACTGTTAATTTAGTTTCTATTAAATTGTGTTTACAGTTAAACAGTGGCGGCCTGCATGGCTCGCGGGTGGGGGTGCTTGCGCGGGGGGGGTCGTGATTGCGGGAGGGAACTTAACAAAAAAATCTTTTTTTTAAAAAGCTTCCCTTTCCAACGGGTCCCGGGTCTCGCGTCTCTGGTCTTGCTCTCCTGCTTCCGACTTCAGGAACAGGAAGCAGGCAGCCAGGCTCCCTCCCCTAAGCTAATCTCAACCCTGCAATGCAGCGTTGTGATTGGTCTGAGCGCCGTGACATGGCGCTCAGCCAGGGGCTGTAAGGGTGGGCATGTTCTCCAAGCAGGCTGTAATGCAGCCTGCATGGAGAAGGGAAAAGTGTGCACGACTGGTTTGGGCGGCCCGAGAGGGCCGACCAAACAGTCATTGCACACTTAGGAGTGGGCAAACCACTCCTCCCCTCCCCTGCCCTGCTTCGTGAGCAGAGCAGCCCCGCCCACCCGCCCGCCAAGGAAACATAAAATGATAATAACTTAAAGTTATTCTCATTTTAAATTTCCTTTCCTTTCCACTGCTCGAAAACAGTGGGGTGATTCTCCTGCGCCATAGCGGAGGAGCAGCCACTGCAGTTAAATGCTCCTTTACATTCTGTATTTAAATGCATTTCCATGACTTCGTTTCCTCCAATATGCTTTCTATGTTTTCTTTCTTTCTATGAATTCACCTACTACCGTAAATGGCTGCAGAGAAATCCAAAATTCCTAGGCCTGCCGCTTTGTCTCCAGTCGTTAGTGCAAACAAATGTCCTATGGGATGTGCTCTGATATAAGAGCCTTTTGAGCGTAGTATGGCGTTTTAGCGGTTCTGAGTAAGCGGTTATATTTCCACAACTATTTTAGAAAGATGTTCCTGTCAGAGTTGTGGTAGGGGTTTCTCCATAAAAATGCAAATGTTTTCAAGAGGATTCTGTTTATTTTAGAGGAGGCTGTATACCATTTACATGCAGCCTGTTTTATATATATATATATATCTTTTAGTTTTTTTTTGTCTACTTTGTGTTTGAACCAAACACATCTGTAATGAAATCAATATCACAAAGCATGCCTAGCTCATGCAGCAGTTTGTCGACTGCAACATCTAGGATATATTTGTTTAAGTTTGTGATTTTGTGGTAGAGATATGCATCATTAATTCCTAAAATGATTTAATTTTTTGCTATAATAAGTGGCACAGCTTTGTGACACTGGTCTTTGGTGGGCTCTCAGTAATCTAGATGAGAAACCATGCAGAAGAGGGAGGTTTCCAGTGAGACAACACTGATGAGAACTAGCCTTGTTTATAGAGACCTAGCGGAAAACGACAAACATTGCTCAATCCTTTAATGATAACCCTTTATTGTGTGCGTAGGTTGCCTTTTCCTCTCCTGTAAACTGAGTAACCTTTCTGGTAATTTTCTAAAGCTGCTGTCTTTAGTTAATCACAGAATTAGCAGTTTTTCTTTCCCAGTGTCAGTTAGAAAGTATGTTGTTGTAACTCACTTCTAAAAGAGCTCTGACCTTCACCAGGATACCTTAGATGTGTTCCTCTCCCTTTTCCCACCCCTAAAGGTGTAATAACCTGCGAATCAGAATTGGTAGGGTTGATAACGCGTCTCTGGAATACTACTGGTGAGATTGTGTCAATAAAACACTGTGTCACTCTAAAAGGGTCAGGTAAACATTTTTTAGAGAATTTTGGCAACCTATGGCAAATTAGAAAAGGGATAATTAGATCTGCATGTGTCTAAGCTTTTCCCATGGGATGTTGGACTAATTGGAGAATTTGTTAGAAATGAAAGAATATTGAATGCACACTGATATGCCCTTCTGTTTTTTCTTCCAGCTCCTGAGGAAGGTGAGGCAATTAAAGGCCAATATGACCAGCATCAAGCGGCATATGGATGCCTCGGGGAACTAAGGTTAAAGTCTGGTAAGTTACAGTATTGATGTACTCAGACTCCTGGGCTGACTTATGAACATGTAGGCAATGGCAAGGTCCCCTGCAAAGGCAAAGTTGCTAAAGGTTGCTTAACCCTCCTCATAACAAATATATTTTTATCCCTCTGAAATGCTCAAATGGGACAAACCATAGGATCTGGGAAATGTAGCTTCTTTCTACTTCTGTGCTGAGACTAAGATTATTGTGTACGTTTGTATATATTTGAGGGAATATACCACATGGTAAATTTTGTCAACTTTTATTACATTTTAAACTGTAGCTGAAAGTCAAAACATGCTCTTAAACCAGCATTTGATTATTCAGCTATTAATTTCAGTATTTTATAACATGCCAATATACAGCCTTTTATGCTCTTTTGTGCTCCAGGTGCACATTTCAGTGTGAGATTAATGAGATAAGGGTAGTTATTGGTCTAACCACTGAAAGAGATGGAACAAAAGATGGCAGCATCCCTGTGAGCGTCAGTCCTCCTCTCCCATATAAACTAAAATAAAATGGCCATTACCAGCAATAGAGTGATATCCCTGAGCATGTAAAAAATGCAGAATTTGGGATTGAGAAGTGCCCTACCTCCATATGTTACCTTAATGCCCTGCTTAAACTCTTCATCCGACCCCAAACACAACACCACTGTGGCAGAAGCCACCTTAACCTGAACGGTGTTCCCCCCTCTTGGAGCACCATCAGTGAGCAACGCGACCTTGCTGCCCAGCACAACGTCCTTTACCCTTCGTACCCAGAGCTGGAGGATAATGATGCCTGCTCTTGCCACCTGAAACTAATCTCTGTGTCGCAGACCACCTGCATAGGAGCAATGCAAGCAAGGTGGAAAAAAATGGCGAGCCTGCTGCTGCATCTATTAAATTGCAGCTCCTGAGATGAATGACTGCACAGTATCTTTCCTCGACAGGCAAAATTCTGCCACTTCCTCCACTGAATTCCTGCCTCATCAATTGAACTGTTCCAGATATGCTGATAATAGTGCATCTCCCATACATAGTGAGGCTATTCACCACCGCTATACAGGAGAACAATTAAAACAAATAAGGCTGGTAAAACAATCAAGGCCCTTTCCAGAAAATTTGCTATGGCAGACAGCTAGAGTGTAGTAACAGATGACAATAACTTCACATGCATGGCGCTCTTGTATTGTTTGGTCCAGATTTCCAGTGTTCTCTTGGCCCCACTAGTGCATTTATGTACTAGTACTTCATTGAAATGACTAGCATTCTCTATCTAACTGTAGTCGCAGCTTTTACCACCTGCCTTTTCTGGCCTAGTAAATGGAACATCAATTTTTTGTTACAAATGAGCATTTAAACAGCTCCAGTGCCGTAATACCTCTGGTTACGCCTGTGCATTTAAAAAAACCTGTTTATGCTGGCGAAACTTGTCCTTGTACATGAACTTCCATTTGCTCTCCGTTTTTGATGCCTAGATTTACGTTGATTACCCTACTGAAATCTCCAATCCCAAACTCACCAGTTGGAGACAAAGTGGACGCCAATCTTAGCTTGGAAACTATCCTGAAGAAATTGCTGGCGGTTCACAATAATGCACAGAGCATGAAAACAAAACATGGATTTAATGCAGGTGGAAATAGCAGAATTGGGAAGGATTTAAGCGAGCCAACCCTCAGTTTCTCAGATGGAAACTAGTGTGAGTAAGCTGGGGGACAATGGAACACAACATTGTATGCGGACTGAGCTAAGACACAAACATTTCCAACAACCTCAATGTGAAATCAGTGATTTAGAGGACAGAAACAGAAGAGACAACCACAATCTCTTTGGTCCTTCAAAACTATTTGTGGAGGAGGCTTCTTTCTGCTCTAAATTCCTAGAGGCTGTTTCCTGCTCCAAATTCCTTGAGGAATGCATCCCAAATGCTTTGGGAATAATGCTCTCAAGAGTATTTGAAATTGATAGAGCACATTGCGTTCCTTCTCACAAGTTGAAGAATGTAACCTCACCAATGCCCATGAGTTCAAACCCATTTAAGATATGAGTGCCCTGATCAAATATGGGGATCAAACAGCTTCTGTCTTGGTAAAGGTACACGTCGGGGATGCCCCCTTGCTCCCCTCTCATTCTTATTTGCTGTAGATACTTCATTATGTATTATTGATAACACAGCAGATATTTTTGACATTAGTTACAGCCTCAAAACAGCAGAATATGCAGCCGACATCCTAGTCTTTACTTCAGATGCCCACAGCTCCATTCCTAGATTAATATTTAGTGTCATTTGGCTAGTCAAAGACAAAATGGAAGTGCTTCTGCTAAGTCAGCTATGTCTCCCAAAAATGATAAAGACCGAGGGCTCCAACGGCATCCTCAATACATCAAATATCTCGAAATATGGGTCTCCACCAATTTACCAGATAATGGTAAATACAACTGAAAACATATACTTGCTAAAGTAAAGATCTATTAGAAATCTGGTTTCCAAAGTATGTCTTGTGGTGGGGAAGACTGGAGGCCTTAACAATAATGATTACCTCTATTGTGAATTTCTTGACAAACATGTTCCTGATTAGCTTATCTGAGGACTTCCTGACCTCTTTTGATGAATGGGTATTGATTTTTGTTTTATGAGTAGCAAGAAAGCTAGACTTTCACTTAAGAAATGACATCTGGGAAAGCTGCTGCGTGGGTGCAGTTTGCATAAATGGTTCAATTACACATCTGTCAAGTCTTTCTTTGGTTCTCCATCTTCCCTGGTATAGCTGGAGGTTGAGAAAGAACTGGTGTACCCAAATACTAATTTTTTGTAACTCTCACCATGGATCCCGACCCTGTGGCTCATTGCACACTCATTCGACTGGACACAGTGCTAGCCCTGTTGCTGGTAGGCTTAAAAAATAAGTAAAAAGTCTATAACTCTAACCTAATGTCAGTATGGCAGAATAAAAGAAGTAAGATCGAAAACCATACCCTCCTCTGTCCTGATTGGGTAAATAAAGGCATCTCTTCAGTTTTGGAACTGTGTGGCAAATACACACTTCCGAATACCGCTTTATAAATTCTTAATGCTTAAAAATGTATATTCAAATTAGGCTGATTAAACCCTCTCACACTCCTACCTGGCCTTCCAGAGGCCCTAAGGAAACTAGGACGACAGGACATTTGGCAGTTAAGTTGTATACAATCCTACGCTTCTCGAATCCCAAAATCCTTATAGCACTACAGACCGAATGGGAGTTGCATGTATACAACCCTCAGCAGTCATAGGCTGCCTCAAGAGGCTTCGACTCTAATCAATTCCACGCATTCGCATTCAAAATTATTCTTTCTTAGGCACAGTGCAGATGCCGATCAATGACCAGAGCTTAATAAACACCATCCAGGCTATTTATACTGAGCCTAATTCCAAGTGATAAGTGTTGAAATTCTGCAGAAAATAAAGGTGGCTCGGCTCATATGCTATTTAGTTGTGAATATGTCCTACTGGTATTGGAAAGGGTCTAAAACTATATAGACAAAATATTTAACATTCACTTGACATTCGCTGTGACCCTTCACATATTCGTGGCATGCCCTATGCCCGTCCTATCTAACTTACTGATGCTAGACCTCATGGTCACTACAACCATGAAACTATATCCAAAATAGAAATAATCAATGTAATTCTCAAAACATTTGTTGTGGGCTTGACTCGCGTACATATGTGGTGCTGACAACGCCCTACTATGCACCACAGACGCCACCCTGCAACCTCCATCTTTCTGGAATCATTTAGACTACCATCTCCAAAAGATAGACCCACCATAACAAGGTTAACTACGTGGCTGCCCTTATAACGTATACATAGAAATCTCGGCCGTGAAAGGGTTAATATTAGGCTTCATCCATGATATATCAAATTTATCCCCCTACTTGTCAAATTGCACAAGTATATCCTTATATCTCTTCTCCAGACACCTGATGATTAGTGAAATGCTGTGTATATTTACCTTACCTTCTATATTGGTTACCTCTTTTTGTCAGTATAATGAAGATATTTTTTATTTCACACAATGCTCCAAAATACTACCTTGTACAGTATGTCTCTGGTTCCCCTTCCACATACTACCACGCAGGGTTATTTCTAGTCCTACAAATGCAGCGTATGCTGTCCTGTGATGTGTATTATCCTTTACTTTTTCACATTTTTTTCGTTTGTTGTTCACACTTTTTCCTTTGTATTTCTTATTTAATAGTTCAATAAGCAGGTTCAGAGATCATAATATTGTGGCTCTCCCATTGCTACATGGATGAGCCAAAGGCATGATGGGACAACTGGATAAATGGCTTGCCTTTGCTTTTGTTTGTTTATACGAGGAGTGGAAGATGCCAAGTGTACAGAAAGTTTGCTGTAGCATAATTTCTGAGGGGGAAAAACATACATTTCTGTAATATGACATTCGTCTCAGCGGTCAGAATTGTAGTAAATCCGAATTTTTTCTATTAGGTAATATTGTGCAATCTGCGTCTGTCTACTCGTAATCCAAGTTCTATTACTTTTATAACCTATTTATTCCAAGCAGTATCCTCTACATATTTCTCTCTGCTAGGTTGAGGAGTGTGACACTTCAGTACCTCTCGCTTCGTTAATATTACCCAATATCGCACTTGTGCCAAGGATCGTTCAGCTCCTCACTTTTTGAACCAATGAAATATTATAGCAATGTGTTGTGTTAGCAGAATATGCCGTATATGCTGTTCAACCATTGCATCTTTGTGGGAGAACAAAACCAATCGTACCTCTACAGCAGCCTAATAATGCTAAAAATATTAAAACAAATACAAGAATGAAAAGTTGTGAAAAATAAAAGGTACCAAAACTAGCCTATCATGGCCACGGTGTTCCCAATATTTGCCTTCCTGTACCAGTTGTTTTTGGTGAATTAGCTTCAGTTTTGTGTCCCCTGGTGAAAGGGGGTTCCTCACATTGGAGAAAGTGTTAGGAGAGGCATGCAGGGGCATCTTCAAAGCATGGACGACCCATAGCTAGCCCTCTTCATATCCAGAGACGTTTTAAGTCATGGGCAAAGTGGGCTCTGGCCCAGGGCCTCAGCCTTTCGGGGGGGGCCCTGATAGAGCCAGCTCTGTTCTGCAGAGTCTTGCCCTGATGTCCTTGAATAACTCTTAAACAGATTGCTTTAAATACCGTTTTCCTTTCATCAGTTTTTAATGTGGGTTATGTGTGTCTATTACAGACATTTTGCCAAGAAATGTTGTGTTTACGATTCACACGACATCCATAAAAATATTCCTTTAGATCAAAACAGGACCTCACATATGAGAAATTGGATGGCATAACAGAGGTTATTTGCAGTAATATTAGTGGACTAATGTTGAGTTACAATATTGGAAACACACCTCACCATCCCTGAATATTAGATGTACAAAACATTTAGAATTTGGAGGAGTGTGCCTGTGCACTGTCAGTGACCTGGCTAAAGAGGGCATTAAGGCATTAAAGAGGTGAAATTGTATCATAAATTCAAAGCTGCTCTGAACAGGGGCCCCCAATATATGTTTGGCCCAGGGCCCCCAAAATCTTTAAGATGCCCCTGTTCATATCTGCTCATTGTCCCACACTACTGCAGAGCAGCAATTAGCTAATCCCCCCCCACGCCTCACCCGCCACAATAATTCTAATTACTTTATCGCACCTAACTGGTGTAGTTGAGAAATGTATAAAACCAAGAATGATGACCAAGCTTATTGTGCCTTCTGTTGATTTTAATTTGTCAAAAATTACTTTGATGCGAGTTTGGTGCTGGCTTGAGGTGAAAGATAGCTTACTGACAGCCTATACATTTAGCTTTACGCTGGTGTCGCTGACATCATGATGTCATTTGCTGGGATTGCTGTAGTTGGTCTGGATCACAGGTGATTCTCCCTGTTAGCTGGCGTCAGTCAAGAAATTCCTGAGAAATTGTAATTGTATTTATATAGCACTTACTACCCCAGACGAGGCATTGAAGCCCTTTACCACGAGTAGCACGCTACTCCAGAACCCACCGTTAGTGGTTAATCTAGTGGTTATTGTGATTAGTCACGTGCGCTCATGCCAGCCTTAATTGTCACATTGCACATGATGGTGCCAGTGATTTTAGAAAAAGTTATATCACAGTGTACAAGATGTTAATATAATGTATATGATGTATTTCCTATCGGTCATAGTTAACATTGGCAATGCTTTTCTGATTCTTATTTGGGGTCTTTCTTGGTGTAATAACATAATCTACAGCTATCTTATGAGCAAACAGTAGATCTGTCTCCATATATGTGTGAGTGAGTAATACCCGAGTGTGCATACCATAAATGTGTAGCTCGTGTAAGTCTCATCAGTTAATGATACAGTGTAATGTCTGTGCGTAGTCACCTAAACGGATGAGGCTATTTACCTTTTCCAATTAAACACTATCACGCCTTTGGCAAATATGCTTTGGGAAAAGTATCTTGTGTTAACATGTCACTTGTTAACCCAGTTATCTGGGTAAAAATACCTTTTAGTAACATGGATACTATTACACCACAACAATCGCACTTTTTTGCTATGTACACCAGCTCCATATCTATGCCAGAATAAATTGAACAAAGAAGCACACCTTTTGAAGTGTAAAGTCTGAAAATAGGTCAAATGTGGCGCTATCCGTGACATCTAGTTTGGGTATGATACGCTGTGAAGACTGGTAGTGTAGCAACACATTTTATGAGCTTGGCCTAAGTTAGGCGATATAAGACACTGTTTTGTGCATGATGCTGTTATTGGGTAAATACATCCAAAAAGTCTCAACATTCCAAACACAGGTTACAATAAATTACTTTTGCTAGCATAGTGCTTTCTTATTGTTAGCATCTTCGTCTGCTTCCCAGCAAAGGAGTGGCCGCACTACCATTTACAGCTAAGGTAAATGACTTAAAACAGGCATATTTTTGGCTTACTGATCATTTTGGAAACCTGGAACCTTTCCAAGTTTTGCATTTTACGATTGTCTTTTATTTTGAATCAAAACGTAAGTTATTCCTTCTCTAGAGTGTCCATCTCCATATAAAGCTCCCTATCCTCTTACTTTTTAACTTCCATCTTTGTTTTCATCTTTAGTTTCATCCTTACCTCAACTTTCCTCTTTGCCCCCAGCTCCTCTGAACTAACCTAGAACCAACCCCACCCATTGACTAGCAAGTTGTGTCCTTTCCTCAGCTGCCCCTTCCTCCTTAAAGATTCGTTGACTGATACCTTAATCAGTGATTGTTTTCTCTCAGTAGGTCTTTGTACGCAACCATGTTTTAATGATCCACTAGTCGGGTAAAAGTGCTTGGTTTCTGCTCCCTTCTAAAATAACTTCTACCAAAATGCCATCAAAAGGGTTTGTTCAAGCTATAGCCATAAAAGCACAACAGTAATTGCCAGCAATAGACCACCTGGAAGTAAACTGATCTATGGGTTCCAAAAGCAAGACTATTCAAACACGTGGTCATGTTGTCAGTTTTTCTCGCTTTCTCTTTAAGTAAGGCTCGGACTTTAACTGCAGCAGGCGATTTTTGCTCTTGTTTTGCAACATGGTGAAACAATTTCAACATCTGTTTTAAAGATGCAGTAAGTGGAAAACAGCCGTTTCTTTGATCGTAACTTTTCTTTTTAAATGTTGCTGGGCTTACGGTGCTTGTTGTTTCCAAGAAATGATGGTAGGAGGTGTTGTTCTTGATGCATATGCTACAGTTTTACATCTTTTACCACCGGCCAGTGGGGTTTTAGGAAGGGAGCTTTTGTAATTTCTAAAAACATGTTTGACTCTAAAATACAGTTGTGTATCATTCTCGAGTTTTTTTTTATTAAATAGCTGTTGCACATTGTTTAGGGATAGATGAAATGGCGTTCAATGTGACGAATGTAAAGCTAAAATTAGAGTGGGAAGGCTGAGTGGAAATTAAAACAGTTGCATCAGGCAGAAAGAGAAAGTATTGTGAAGAGCTTTCCTAACAGGCACGTGATGGACAGTTAAACCTACGCGATGCTTGTATCAAAACCTAATGCACTTTAAGGTAAACTTTCCGAGAAAAAGGTATTGCACCTTTCGAGTTCCCACTTCCACATAAGGTAGCGCCTTTAAAAAATGCTCGTCTTAAACCCTTTTAATACGCAAGTGTAGTGTGTCTTAAAGTAAGGTACCCTTAGTCAGGGCTTTAAGTGGGATGAAAAAACGGGGGGGTCTCTCAAAGGGTCGTGGCCAATGTAATTAGGGGTGTGGCTTAAAACACGTAAGCTAAACATCTGTGCTTAGCATAGTGTGCCGCTGGACTTGTATTTTGCTGTTTCTGTCATTGCATCCAGATATATGATACAACAAGTAACATCATACTTACAAGTCAGAACAATTGGCTTTGTCAATGGTTGTTAGTTGCATAAGATAAATAAGCAGCAACTAATTCTTGTATATATTATTGAAAAAGCACCACGACAATGTTGCTGCCCCTGAGTTTCAAAAAGAGAAGGGAAATTCAGAGAGAAAATGACGCTCTTTAAAGGATTTCCCTTCCCCTACAACGCTCACCTGGCATGACGTCATGCCGTAACTTCACCACTAAAGGGAAGTGAGCAGTGTGAGCACGCGCACATGATGTGCCTGCTGCCACTGCAGTCCGGAAAAAACGGACCGCCTGTGCCGATAGAGACCTGTTTCGAGGCCTCCTTTAAAAAACTGCCGGTGCTCAGCACCTGTGAGACCCGGCCCACTTAAAGCCCTGCCCTTAGTGTTTACTTTGTTTAAAAAATGTGCTGGGACCCAGTGCCAGATTAAACCCTGTGGAGGCTCCTAGGCACTCGAAGTTTCGGACCCCCCCCCCCCCTCGCAAATTATCTCTTAATATGTTTTTAATTTTACCAACCAACAATTTTAGTAAATCGATTTTATTACACAAAACTAAACATTAACAATTATTAATGTTATTAAACAAAAAATAATTGCAGACAATTTAAGAAAGCTTGATTGTAATTGTCTTTCAAGGTCAAATCTATATTATTTTGATCCGTTGTCGTGAGGCCTCAAAAAGGACTTGGGGCCCATAGGCCGGTGCCTACTTTGCCTATTTGGTAATCCGGAACTGTGACCAGTGTTTTTTAAGAAGTACACCTTATGCTGCTTAGGTTGCCAAGTAGGCTGCCTTTTCTTAATTCCACCTAGTGCCTATTTCTTCCACCACCATACACTTCAAGTCTCTTAACTCGCTTTTGCAGGCGGATTTTCCTCACTGCTTTCTCTTTTTGTTGTTGTTTTCCTCTCTTTCTCTATCCTCTTTTCTGCTTTTCACTCCCTGCTCAGTCAAACTGTGAAAAAGAACAATAAGTCCAGATTTCTAAAAATGTGTGGAAGTGCACCCCACCAGCAACCACTGGCACAAATTATTCAGAGGTGCTCCCATTGTGAAAGCACCTTTGCAAACAGCATCTCAAGCCCACGACATGGCATATCAACCCAACTAATCTGCTCCTCTGCACCTGAAGCAGCCCACACCACAGCATACTTTTGGAGAGACACGTATGTGTTGAAAGTGCTCTGCCACTCAATAGAATGCAGCTGCTGTCCTGATGGATTCTTTTAAAATGGGGGGCATCACACACCTTTTAAAAAAAACTCAATTATGCATGCCTACCCTCCTCTTTGACTGAGTCCCTATGCTAACATTGGCCTTACATCTTATCCTATCGCCCATTTGCAAGGTGTGTTCGTGTATATTCCGCCCATTGTCCTCTCCCTCTCCTATACATTTTTGCAGGTGGGAATTCTTGAATGTGCCCCCGTTGAGCCCCCTCTAATATCGCGTGATTCCTATATGCTGCATACTGTGTTTTACTTTCCTGATTTTACTCTATGCTTGTCGCCTCCGACCATATATGGGTTCTTATGGGGCGATGGCCATGTCTGTATCGCTCCTGGTAAAACTTTAAATAAAGTGGTTTAAAGAATAATGAGGCCATCATATTTTTTAGAAAAATATGCCCTTCAGCGTAAACATTAGGTAAAAATAGATTAAACCAATTTCTTGCCAAGCTTTCATGTTTTAGAGGGTTGCTTAATCACTTGGGATGTCTCCTCCTCGGCACACATCAAAGACTTAGCTGTAGCCAGTTTCTGCATGCTCAGGGTAGGGCAGAGCCCAAGGCTGAAGGTGGGGGCCTCTAGATGACTGGATCGCCCTGCCAATCACTATTGATGACCAAGACACATTATCAAGGTTGATTGTGGCACTTTGGACATTTAGAAAAGCACATTCTGGACAGGTCTATTTCTGTATAAAAAGAAAACAAATACTAAAGAATGGTTTTGAAAATATTTTAAAGGAGTAGGGCGGCATACTTTCAAATAGACCCTTTACAACAAAAAGTAGGCACTCCACTTTCAGGAACAAGATGGTAGAAGGGATACTCATTTCTAATTGTTCCTGAAAGCACCGGAATTTCATAACAAATCATTATTCCTCACGGGGAGTACATGAATTACTCCTTGTAGTCTGTACTGCAACATTTCATTGTTTAATAATATAATTCAAAATTATTGTACATCAATCCTTTCTATGGACTGTCACACAAATGTTGCTTTTCATTCGTTACATTATCAATGAACATTTTAAAACTTAGATTTATGATGTGTCACCAACTTGATTGCAGACACCCAATGCATTTCGGGTGAAAACACCCTTCTCAGTGGTAGCTGTAAGTGAATAAACAGTACAGTACTATATAACAGTAGTTTTCTTTAGAGGTAAATTCTCATATAAACAAAAGGAAAAAAGGAAGAAACTTTAGACATAGCAGGAACAGAGTGAATGGAAAAATTAAAAGAGGAGAAATAAAAAAAAAAACTTATTTTATAATTTTCCGCAGATGTGATGGAAGTTATAGCAACTCCTGGAGGCAACCAGTGTAGTAGTGGAAACAAATCTGGTCTCTGTATCATAAAAAGTAGGTGCGTAAGTGAAAGGAACACAAGCCTCATGGAGCTCCAACCTAACCGCAAATGTCTGTGCGTGCCCGCATTGGTCAAAATTAACAACGAACGTGTTGAAAAGACTCCACGGTCTCATAATTTAATCAGGTACTAGCAGTATCAATCTCAGTCCCCAAGAAACAAATGAGCGAAAAATGACAGTGTCACCTGCGGCAGGCATTCTCATAGGACAAGTGAAATGTGCGTGGTGTTTCAATGGAAACTCACATACCCAACATGCATTGTGATAGTTATAAATAAAACTTTCTAAGTGCATTAACAATGTTCTCAACTAGAGTTGTAATTAAGCAACCCTAACATTGATAATGTAACGATGGTGAAGCAACATTTGTGTGACAGTCCAAAGAAAGGATTGATGTACAATAATTTTGAATTATGTTATTAAACACTGAAATGTGTTAGTATGTTGACTTTTTGTTTTAAAATTCATTGAACTTGAAGTAAGAAGTGTAAAGATTAGCCTACAGACTCACATAGTTGTACACTTTGGTTCTAGGTAGTCGTGTGGTTATCTAGTTTCCTTCAAAGTTTTCACAGAGACAGTCAGCCTCCGTTCTAAAGCAGCACACTCTCAAAGTTTACTTTGTTTCCATTGAATATAATAGAGAAAGATTGAGTGCACGGTATCATAACAATTTTCCACATCATAAGTTTACCAGAATGGCATCCTCACAATGATGGGGGCGCGAGAAGCATCTGTATGAACAGATGTATTCAGTATAACAAAGCAGGCACATTTTTTTATTGACAGTCCAAATACAAAGCTGCTCTTCAATATGGACAACAAACTGACTTTCAAATAAAAATATACCAAGAAGAAGCTCTATGTCCTAAATGTTAAAGGAGAAACTAAATGCTTATTGCATAACACAATTGTTAAGAAAACAATTAAGACAGCTGCAAACTATTTCACCTAAATATAACATCTTAGTAGGATTGGTCAATCCTACAAATTAACTGTGTTCAATCAATCTCTGATGCTTCTTCATAACTCTTGCTGTCCTTCTGGGGTAATAGCCACCAGGATTCAGTTCAGGATTAACTGCTGCAGTCAAGCCAGATACCTCAGAAGAACTTGCTTCATCATTTTCAAACCTCTGTCATTCTTCGGTATTTCAGCACCAGTGTTCCTATTTATAGATTGCAAGTGGTTAAAAATGTGAGGCATTTCTGGTTACGGTTCTGTCTTCATTCTGGGCTGTATTCCTAGAACCCATGAACCTGGTACAGTCCACAGTATAAGGTCAAAAGGAGGTTTAGACTTCGTCTGTTGTGTCTGGGGAAACATCCTTTACCACGAAACCATTACAACGCGGTATGGTTACATCGTGGTTTTCTCAACGCAAGTCGTTACATCGACTTGCACTGGAGGGCGCTCTAGACTAAGGAATAGTGTGAATTACTATTCCAACACCTTCCCTAATGTACGTAGACTGGAGTTGGAATAGTAATTCACACTATTCCTAAATCCAGAGCCCTCCAGCGCAAGTCAATGTAACGACTTACGTTGTCAAGACCGCGATGTAACATACCGCGTTGTAATGGTACACGTTGTATCATCATACATTCTTGTGTCTGACCAAAACTAAATGACCTGGCCTGTACTCTTTTGACCTAGCATGTCTTTGTCATTCTGCGTAATTCTTCATGTTTTCTTTTGCCAGTTTATCTTGCTTAACAACTTCCTCATGACATCCAGGTGCTTTGGAAGCTACTTTTGGCAGACAACAATGTCTAGGCTGCCCAAGCATAAGCTTGAACAGACATTTTTCCATTTGACCATGTGGAGCATTCCTATAGTCTTTCAACATTTGACTCCATGCCCAATTCAGCATCACCTGTGTTAACATAGTTCTCTGAAATGTTTACTTGAACATACTAATGGATCTTTGTATCGCCACATTTGCTTGTACCTAAATGGAGTTATTTTCTTATGAGTCACTCCCATATAACATTGACATTTTTAAATTCTTGTCCACAGAATGGTGGACCATTATCAGTTTTTAAAATATCTGAAATTCCTCATGTAAAGAAAATGTCATCCAAAATGAAAGTATAGCAGATGCGGAGGTGGACACTGCTTGTCTGACTAAAGGAAAACCTAGAATACTCATCTATGACAACAACCAAATATGGCCTTGAACTCCCAGGTCCAAAGAAATCTGCAGCCAGTGTAGTCCAAACTACCCAAGGCATTGCAGAAATGTTTAGTTCTTCTAGAAACCTTTTCTTTGCCATGCACTGGCATAAATTACATGTTTGCACCGTTTCCTCAATGTGGCTGCCCAGCCCTGAAAACCATAATTTATTATCTTTTTCTGTTTTATTTTGAAATTGTAGCCCATTAGTTCCCCAGATATTGTCATTAATCCTTAATGGTTAGTAACCACTACAAATGTTTTCCGATATAGAAATGTACAATAGTGCTCACATGAGCAGACTACTGCTAAACCTTTTGTGGGGTTGAAAGCATTTATTAATATCACATAATACAACGTGTCTTGGCATTTCTTTCCCAGGTTTATGTTGTACAAATACTACTCCTAATGTTTCTGGACTTGCATCCGCTATCAGCCCTGTCAAAGTGTGGGTCAAAATATGCTAAGTGCTTCCCAAAAGATCTAGCCATAATTATTTTCTAACGAGTCTTTGCGGTTTTCACTCCATTCTAAAGTGTTTCCACTCTTTGTCAGTTCATGTAAAGGAGAATTTATAGTGGCATAGTCTTTCATACAGTGTGAACAATAACTTGACATTCCTAAGAAGGAACATAATTCTGTGTATGTGTATTTATGTATTTGCTTCGCCCCAACGCCATTCCTAACCCACTCCCATACACCACTCATCCATTTTATTTTTCTTAAAATGCTTTCATGCAACAAAAAAATTATTTATTGATCTCAGATCGCTAAATAAAAAGGAAAAAAAAGCCTGTCATTTTGTTGGTGCGTAAATACATGTTTAACATATCCACATGCATACAAAATGATGTGGTGGCTGTGTCATTGCAACGTCTTTTTTTTATTTTTTATTAATATTATTTTTTTGACATGCTGAACAGCAGGCATGATGCATTTACATGGCTATAAAACAATGGTAAAGCCAATAAGTCTCGTAGGCAAGACCATGCATTTGGCTTTGCCAATGCTTGTCTTTTCGATGCTTCCTGCATCCTCAAACATTTTATTTTTCAAAATTTTCTAGTTTTGCTTTACATACAGTTACAAAATTATTAAATGTTCAATATTGTTGTCCCGTAGATGGCCAGATTCCCACATGCGGAAACTGAGACCACATCTGTAGCATTGTCTTTTTTCCATCTTCTGCCTTTCAATTTTTTTCTATTTTATCTTCATACTTCTTAAAAAATTGTCTTGCTTGTTCTGTGGTTTTCAATCGTTGTTACTATGTTTTGACTGCATTTGTTTTTGCTCTTGCCTCTCTTCACGCCAGCTGGAAAACCATATGTTTTCTCTAATAACTTCTTCATGAATTCTGTAGAGATGCAGTTTTCAATTGTTCGCAGTCTTATCTCTTCCTTATTGTTAAATGTTTTAAAGTCACAAAAATGTTACAAGCTTCCTTAATCTTTTGACTGTCATCTATGGTTTCTTCATCATCCTAGCATGCATTATTGAAAGTGTACCTTTCAAAACCTGTCTCTCTCTATGGGTCAAATCTTTATGTGAGACACTTTGAATCCTCTATATGTGCTTGTCTCTTTCTCAGGAATTGTCACAATTAAATCTTCCACTTCATTGAGCAGCAAGTTTCTTGTTTGTTCATCAGTGTGCTTTTTACATTTGGCTTTTTAAAAATGTTCTAATCTCCTTCTCAATCTTTCCCACCTTGGTTCTATTGTTCGCTGTGCTGTTGTGTCAAATGGAATTGGCATACAGAATATTGTACTTGAAATACTTTCTTCTTGTTCTATTAAATGCATAAGTTCTATTTTTGGTATTTTGGTTGATGTCGTTTCGCTCTCGGTGTGTCGTGTTTATTTTTAATAAATAAAAATATTTTTTATAATTTATATTTTTTATTATATGTATAATTTTCCATGTTTATTAGTTAATTTTAATCCAATTCCTTGTTTCGCTAGGTTTTAATTAAACTTCATACTGATTTTGTTTTGCCTGACCTTATTATGGCTTTCTTCATAAATTTCTATGTCTATGTCCAAATGCCCAGCTTTAAAATGGCCACTGCATTCTTGTTCTTGCAGTATTTTCCATCTAGAAGCCAGCTGAGTCAGTCTTTACAATAATGTCCACATTAGCTCTCTTCTCGCTGACATGCCCTGCTGTCCAGCACTCACTCTCCTCAGTGCGTTGCAGACACATTGTCATGTCGTCATCCTAGCAGACTAGATTTCAGCACCCAGCCTCCCCCACTTCTCTGTGAATAATTTCTGTCCGCTTCTGACAGGTAACTCTGCTCGCTACTCATTGTCAAATTGTAACTTCTTTGTGAAGAGATGGATTCAATACAATAAAGCGAGCATGCATTTTTCTTGTCAGTTCAAATACCTCACTGCTCTTGAAAACCTCCGTGGTCAACCAACTAACTATAAAATGTTCCAAATGAAAATATTCCAAGAATGCATGTTATTTTTTTAATGTTAAAGGGGAAAAAGAGATAACACAGTATCACAGGAGGATGGGGGAGTGCTGGGGGTAGTTTAGGGGATACTGCTATATCAGTCAGTCAGTCAAATAGCTTTATTTCGATATAAATATCATAAAAGCATCAGACATTTCAACAGAACACAAGAAAAAGATGCAATCTGTTAAAATTAATAAAATATGACGATACAAGATTTTCAACATTCGAAATGAAGCTATCGACTCCTAAGTAAATATTACTTTACTGACTAAAATGATAGGCTAAAAACGTAATTAAAATATAAAATTAGATATTTCATATCAATTACAGGATATAACGATTTGGAATGCCTTTACCCAGGCCATTGGTTTCACTATGCGTGCCCGCAAAGATTCTGGATCAGGATCAGTTTGCTCTTTGCATAGCCCTGTGTCTCATTTTCCAGGCGCAACCCAGGAACTTGGCAGTTCCGCAGACAAAGAGGGTTCTTGGATCAGATTTTAATATGCGCAGAGCAGCTTGGTGGTCAGAAGTGCCTAGTTGCTTACAGATAGGCACAAGCCACCTAGACCTTGCTTTGGCATACCCTGGGCAAGCAAACATTAGATGTGCAACACTCTCCTTTAAGGACCCGCAAGAAGGGCATTCTTCAATAGTTTGGTAGGGAGGACGCCACTTCGCGGTGAATTCGCGGACTGGAAGTGTGCCAAATCTAAATTGGATATATAGTGCCCTATCCCTAGGGATCTGGATTATATCCAGGTAGGGTTCAAAGCCTCTAGATTGTTTAAACTGGAAGAATTCTTCCGTAAGCCTGCCCATGTTTGGGTTGCTGAGGTCTCTGGCATCTACCCAGTCCCAGTAGATCCGTTTGAGTTCTGCCTTACTTGGTGGGTTTTGAGTATCCCAAGATTCCTTAAGGCCAAGTGTTGTCATTAATGCCTTGAGATTAGAGATCCATTTAATCCCCTTAACATCCATACTAAATACTTCTGCGAACGCCTCCGCATAGTTAAAGAGTTCCGGGGTGCTCCTGAGGCGAGCCCAATAGAGCAATGGGCGGAGTTTAGCCAGGTCTTTAAAATGGCGCCTCCCCAGGTCATATATCAAGGGGGTTAGGGGAACGTCTTGAGGTAGCATAATCATGTCCCTAAGGAACTTGTGTTCCGACCTACTAATCTCATCAAGGTTGTCAAAACCCCATAGCTCGGCACCATACATAGCCGAGCTAACTGCTTTCGCTCCATAAACAGTAGGTGCCGGGGCAACAGGTCTGCTAAATGATGAGTGATGTTCTCTGCTCAGTGCCCCGGCAGCACGTTTATGGTTCAGGAGCATTTTGTCAAGATGGGGTCTCCACTGCATATTTCCTGAGAGCCGTATCCCTAGATAATCAAACGTAGTAACTCTCTCTAAGTGTGACCCATCTAGTGTGATGTTATTCCTGAACGATTTGTGGGGCTTAAATGTCATAAATTTTGTTTTAGATGTGTTTATTACCAGCCCCCGTGTGTTACAAAAAGTTTGAAACCTGTTCAGGAGTTTTTGCAGGCCTGACGGGGTCTTGGAGATCAGCAGTGTATCGTCAGCAAACAGGAGAGTAGGCACCTTACTACCTGCCAGGGCTGGGGCATCAGTTGGTATTTCTTGCAAAAAAGCTAACCACCCCGTTCATATATAAGGAGAACAGGGTGGGTGCCATCACACAGCCCTGGCGGACTCCCCTGTTTACTGTGATCTTATTGGTGAGCTGCCCTTGGGACCCCCATCTTATCTGGGCGTAATTGCCCTCGTGAAGCCTTACTAAAAGGTTAAGAATTAGTGGAGGGATGCCCATGTCCTGCAGCGTTTCCCATAACCTATTTCTGGGGACCAGGTCAAAGGCAGTCTTTAGATCGATGAAAGCGCGGTAAAGACTGCCTTTGCCAATCACTACCACTTTCCAATATATCAGGAGTCTGAAGACCTGGTCCATCGTTCCCGTATTAGTCCGGAATCCTGCCTGGTAATGGGAGAGGATATCTTCCTCCTCCACCCACGACTGGATTCTCTGTAGTACGACCCTGCCAACTATCTTCTGCATAGTGTCTATAAGGCTGATTGGCCTATAGTTGGAAGGGTCCTCTCTTGCTCCCTTCTTATAGATTGGGACCACCTCCGCTCCCTTCCATGAGTCTGGGACTGGACATCCTCTAGAAATAGAGTTAATGAGGAGGAGGACATATTCAGCCCATTTGTCCCGTTCAGCAAGGAACAGATCTCCAGGAAGGCCATCTGGGCCCGGGGCCTTAGCAGGCACTAATCTACTTATGGCAGATTCGACTTCATTCAGAGTGAATGGGTCACTGTCGGTGTTCCCAAGATTACTTAAAGGAAAACCGTATTGCCCATCCACACCTGCATCATTAGACCCAGAGTAAAGTTCACTAAAATGATCATACCAAGCCTGAGATGGAATATGGTTAGGAATTTGATCAGCTTCCCCCTTATTTGCCCGTCTGACCAGAGTCCAAAAGAGGTTAGTATCCCTTGCTAAGCTGGCATTTTTAAGATCTTGCCATCTGGTCTCATCCCAGTCTAACTTTGCTTGATGCTGGGCCTCTTTATATTCTTTCCTTATAAGTTTAATAGCTGCACTGTTCTTATTTTTTTAATGTTAAAGGGGAAAAAGAGATAACACAGTATCACAGGAGGATGGGGGAGTGCTGGGGGTAGTTTAGGGGATACTGCTATATGCGATTCGGAGTTGCCCAGTGTTCCTCCTCCCGGGATTATCAGGACGCTTTTTCTGCCGGTCTTGCCGGGGGCACACTTACCTGCCTTGCTCTGCCTGGTGAGACTCCAGTCCCAGGCTGCCTCACGTGCCCCCCTACCGCTGCCTGCCTGCCGATCACCCTGGTGGGACAAAAAGTCCCAGGGTGCAACTTGCCTTTTTCCTGCTGACGAGGGGGAGGCGCCCACATCGCGCTTAAAGCGCTGCCTCATCCCCCTCGGCGCTGGACGCCTTTTCTGACGGTCTTGCCGGTTTTGCTAGGGGCACACTTACCTGCCTTGCTCTGCCTGGTGGGACTCCAGTCCCAGGCTGCCTCACGTGCCGCCCCACCGCTGCCTGCCTGCCTATCACCCTGGTGGGACAACTTGCCTGTTTCCCACCACCGCCGACGAGGGGGAGGCGCCCACATCGCGTTTAAAGCGCTGCCTCATCCCCAGCGGCGCGGGACGCGCCCGGGCTAAGGGCGGGTCCGTCCTTGCCCATCATTGCCAGGAAGAGGCAGGGCAGGGCCACCTCTCTTACGTTTGGCCGTCTGCAGCCCTGCGCAGGTCGATCTTTGGCTACCGAGGTACTGTGTCCTTTTGATTCGCTCTATTTACTGGCCTCGGCCAAGGCCTGGGCTTGGATCATTGGTTCAGCAAGCAATCCGGCACTGTCTACTGACTCATTTTATGTCATCTCTAAGGACTGTGGACGCTGGCTATCTGCTTTTTCGAGAGCATGGACTTTGCATGCTAATTTAGTTACTTTTTCCTGCGGCAGTCTCCCCCGGGTCTTTGCATTGGTTGCACACATTGTTACTGCTGCAGGGGGAGAGTTATCTAGTTAGCTTACGTTCTGCGTTCTCTGGAGAGTATCTCCCCTTGCCTTGTTCTAATTATTCTTTTCATTACTCTGCAGGCTGGGCTATAGTCCTCTGCTTTTTTAGGCCAACTGTTGGGTTGGTCGCTATTATTACCACCCTTTCGTTTTAACATCTTGCCAATTTGTGTTGGAAAGGGTTTAGACTGTAATTGTTTTTTATCCATTTTTGGGCTGTGTCCTTTGAGGCTCGTGGGATGGGGAACAGAAAATCTGTGGAGGACACCGGTGGAGGGCAAGCTGGGAAAGGGAAAAAGGTCAGGAAATCTCTCAAACATCCAGCCAGCAACTGCGTACTCGACCGCTTTGATACCCTGATAAGTGAGTGTGAAGATATTTTAGATGCCGAACCACCCATTTCTTCACGCACCCCTAACGGCAAACCCTCTCCCAGAACTACTAGCCCTAGCCGTCCACCTGTCATCCCAGCTATGTTTAAAAAGTCACTTCCTAGGGGGGCCCTTGCACACAACCAGGAAGCCTCATTCCACATTGCGGGGGCTCACTCTCACTCTTCCCCTCCCAATCCCCCCAATTATCCTAACCCTCCCTGTAGCACATTACAACAGTCAGAATCCACCATCTCCAGTGCCAACAGGTTTACTCCCCTCTTGGACCTGCCTGATGAGCCCAAGGAAGACCTTCTACAACAGCCTCCTGACTTTTCGGATGCGACTACACCTGCTCTAAACTCAGAGCTTTCGAACTCGAACACCCACCAGCTCATCATTGACCTTGGGGCTGAAGTAGAGACCTTGAGAGTAGTGATTGATGGTCTCACCACACTAGTCAAATCATTACTACAGAATGGCTCGCCACCCGTATTGCCTGCCAGACCCATGTTGGGAGACAACACACAATCTAATTGTAACCAACCTACGCCCCATCAGCCAAATTTACGCCAAAGGGATACCTCCACCCACAGGCCCCCCCCCAGTTACACCCTGCTATTGTCCCCTGCACCCAAATACTCTCTAACCCCACTGCCAATCGAGTCAATTATCCTCTTAATCCAACAGTTGTGCATGGCCCTTGTAAACGCCCGGGGATTAGCAACACCAACCTGCCTCATGGGCAACTATCGTCTCATTATGGCAGGAATTATCGCCAGGGGCCCAGCTACGTGGTGGGGGATGGGCTTGCCCCAAGTGCAGAAACAAGCGAAAAGAGGTCAGCCTTGCCTTGCATCAATCTTCCACCTGCCTCATCCCAGTATGTCATTATTCTAACAGGAGTACCAAAGCTCAAAAGGGGGCAAAGGGAATCGCATCATGAACTGAAGAATAAATGTATGTTTTGCTGGCCAAGCAGAGGCAATTTTCTTATAAAGATGCAGGCGAAATTCTTTTGACATGCAGGGTTGAATGGGTGGGTTGGAGGCCGAAAGATGTGCAAGGGGACTGCATTGTGATTAACTTCAGAAACTCACAGGTCGCACAAGTTCTCCTAGACAGGAACCATCACAGGCAGGTTGGGGGCATAAGGTCTTTTCCGCTGGGTTACTTTTATCCCTTAGGGCAAGACCCACAAACCAGAAAGCAGAATGGTCACGAAGTGGGAATGTGGAATCAGAACAATCAACCTATTGGTTTGGGTCAGGACCAACCCAGTCCGTTATTTTTCAACCTACCACTATTAAACAGATATGGGGCCCTAGAGTCAGTGGACTGACTCGATCCTGCATGGCACCTGATTGAGAAATTCCACTGTCCGAAGGAGCCCTTGGGGAGCGTTGCCCAACCGAGGGAGTTCTTTCAACAGTGTGCGCCACTTAGGCGAGATATGGATCAAGGGCAGGTGTGTGTTGACTAATTGGGAGGAGCTGATAGGAACCATTGGCACAGGGCTACAATAAGCCGACCCTTGCCTAATCCACCCCATGAGACTATGCAGGCTCTTGATCCATCCACATGGGTAGCCCCACATTCCCCATCCCCCATACTTGATAAAAGTGCTGCTAGTATTGGTTCAAGGTTATTGGGGGTAAAGAGGACCAGTCGTCTCCAACAAGAGCATGATCCACTAACGACTGCTGGCCAGTTTCTAAACTTAGACAATTGTTCGGGCCCATCCAGGCTGCGGGTTTTATCTTTGAACATTGCTGGATTCAGCACTAAACTCGACAACCCTGAGTGGGGGGCATTTATAAACCAACATGAGGTTTGCATGTTCCAGGAAACCTGGGCTAGAGTGGACGCGCACAGATTAGGCTATGCATCGTTTAGTGCAGCCGCCACATTTGGGGGAAAGGGTAGGCCCTCAGGGGGGCTCTGTATCTGGGTTGGTGCGCACTTGGGTTGTGTAGCTAAACAGATAGAGACATCCTCAAGTGATATCCTTTGTATTTTCCTGATTTTTCCCATAAAGGCCAGAATTGCCCTGGTTAATGTCTATTCTCGACCGGTTAGCTATAGTCCAGAGTCAACGACTCTTGATCAATTGGCCGCCATTTTATCCACCATCCCCGATAACTTCTTGGTGATGATTTTAATTGTCAGTGCGAGCCCTTGGATGGCTTGAACGGAGGCAACCTCAGTGATGAGGATCTACACTGGGCCATTCCAGAACCCAATATTCCGCCAACCAGGGCTTGGACTCCATTGGTGCTCCAGATGAACACCCTCACATTGAACCATTCACTAAGGGCATGTAATGGAGGTTCAAAATCTGACACACCGGGGAATCACACCTTTAATAGAATAGGACATGCCTCCATCCTAGATTATATCTTGGTAGACACAAAATCTTGGCATAGGGTGATAGATTCCAAGATTGTGCGCCGTCATGATAGTGACCATAATGCTCTGATTTTAGAGGTGGTCTCGCCATGTGCCATGAGTGCATCCGATTCAAAATCCCCACCCGACACCAGACTAACACTCACTAATTGCAGGAAGAGTGTTCGATGGGGGGATATTTGCCAATCACAGGAAAAGCTGTCCTCTCGATAGCAAACCATTATTCCATTCTTTATGGCCGCGAATCAATCTATTTTGACCAATGGCACTTCTATCTCTCTCTCAAAAATTGCTGAGAACCATCAAGTTTTAACCACCACCATGGCTAATATTTTTTACCCCAATAAAAGAATAAGGGAACATAAAAAACACGTCACCCTTGGTATAGCGATAGTTGCCGCATGGCCAAGTCAGCTCTCATCTCCGCTATCAAGGTTAAGGATAGGCTGCTAATCAAAGAAAAAAGGGCGTCCTATAAAAGCACCACGGTCATGGCAAAAAAAGGATGGGAATATGACAAGTGGGATACCCTGAGGAGCGCCCTATGTACCCATGATATGAGGACTTTTTGGAATGTGGTAAACACGGGCTGCTCTGAAGGCAAACAGGCAATAGAACCCAATATAGGGACGGATGTGTGGAAGGCTCACCTTGAGTCCCTCTATTTAAGGGTAGAGGACGAGGATAGCGCAACTGGCAATGAGTTCTCCCCCTGTCAGATAATTTGCTCTGAGGCTCCTGTGATTACCCTTAAGGAGAAAACTGATGCCCTGAGCAAAGTAGGTCCATCTTAAGCTCCAAGGCTAGATAAGATCCCCGGTGACCTCTTTCGTAGTGAACCTACTATCTGGGCCCCCTATTTGTGGACACTATTTAACGCCATCCTACAAGGAATGTCGATTCCCGCTTCCTGGGCAGGTGCGGAAATTTAACCAATCTATAAAAAGGGATCACCACTCCTTCCTTTAAATTACAGACCTATAAGCCTCATTGATGTTAGCCAAAAAATATTTGCCCGCATGCTGCTGGGGCGACTCCAGAGCTGGATGGAGGGGCACAATGTCCTTAGCCCTTTCCAAGCTGGGTTTAGAACGAAGATGTCCACAACAGATCACATTTTTAGGTTACAACTTTTACACTGGAAAACAGTGTGCAGAGAGGGTGGCAGTCTCTATCTAATATTTGTGGACCTAAAATCTGCGTTTGACCTGGTGCCGAGGGACAAACTGTGGGCTATTTTACTGGACTTGGGGGCTCCAGCTTATCTTTGCCACCTGCTGAAACGACTTCATGAAGGCAATTTTGCCCAAATCAGGTTTGGCAAACATGGAGAACTCACTGCCCCCAAACCTATAGACAGAGGTGTACGTCAAGACTGTGTCCTGACCCCGACCCTTTTCTGTCTTTTTATTAATAGACTAGTTGAGGCTTTGATTGCAGGGAAGGACATAGATGCCCCTAAGTTGGCGAGCCGCAAAGTTCCTGCTACGATGTTCGCAGATGACACCCTCTTGCTTTCAAAAACACCTATGGGCATTCAGAGGGCCCTTGACAACTTTTATGTTTTTTGTAAGAAAAGGGGGTTGGAGATTCATCTACAGAAAACCAAATACATGGTGTTTAATGCAGGTAATGGCACTCAGCCAAATCCTTGCTTAGAAGGCAGACCTCTTGAGAGGGTGTCCGTTTTTTAATACCTTGGAATTACGCTTACGGAAAAAATGGACTGGGGTGCTCAAATCAAGAAAGCTAGACTAAAGCTGGCACAGACAACAGGGGGTCTGACAAAGGTATTCAGGGATTGCAATCATAGATCTGTTGGCCTGGTGGTGGAAATACAAAGCACAAGCTAGGGGTGCTGCCCTATATAGGGCTGAAATCTGGGGTCACCGTCCATCTGGCACTATAGCAAAAATTTTAAATTTCTTTGCCAGGCAGTTATTTGGCCTCCCCCTCAGCTCCCCTCTTACACCGTTCTGTCTGGACCTTGGGGTTAGACCAATTGCAGATGAAGACGCCCTTAGACCCCTCTTATTTTGGCGAATTGTGTGTGGGGCACCCCAGAACTGGCTGTATATAGGGAAGAGTTGAGGGAGGTGTTCAGTTTACAGGGTACGAGTAAACTACCGTGGTTGGCTTTAATTAGGGACCCATTTGTGGCCATGGGAAAGGGCAATCTGTGGCATAATGCAGAAGAAACCTGTCCCACAATATCTAGGAATGACTTGATAGGGAGCTACAGGGAGTATAAACTTGTCAGGCTTCAGGGGAGCTCTATGTCTGGCACACTGACCACAGTGTTTTTAGAAATAGAAGATCAGTACAGACTACAGCCTATCCTGGACGATATCCAGCTGGCCCTTGCAAAGAAGTTATACGTGCAGTTCAGGCATGGGGTACTCCCGTTGCGTGCTTTTACAAACAAATGGGCGGGCTCACCCAATTTGGGTTGTCCGGCCTGTAACAATGCAGCAGAGACGGAATACTACGTAATATTTTTCTGTCAAGGCTATAAGAAGGCGAGACACCGATGGCTGATTCAGCTATGCAGAAATCTGGGAACTAAGCACTTCACAGAGGCTTTTAGGATACTGAAATATGACACCCACTTGCCTATTGTGTTTTCAATATCACGTTTTTTATTCTCCATGTGGTGCGTACATGGGGCTCTCCTGAAGATTAGCCCATAGGTTTTGGTTGTTCATTCTATCATATTTTTTTAATTGAATCAGGCATATTTTTAACCTGTATGAAATTTTTATGATTCTTAAATAAGTATATTTTAACTATAACATGTTGTATACCTGTTTTTTTGTACTTTTTATATTGGTGTAAACTTTTTAATGTGACCAGGAAATGTCGGCCTTGATGTTAGTAACATGATCCCTGGTTCCTGGAAAAGGGTGCATGTTTATCCAGTTTTGCACACAGGAAAAAATGTTGTAAGGCGCTTGCACTTTTTTGTAGATAATTACAATGGAGGGATATGGGGCTCGTGTCCATGCCTATTTGAATTGCCTTGTGCATTTTTTTCATCTTGTTACTGTTTTTGTATTGCACATGTATTGCACACGCACTTTAATGAATCTTGTATTCGTAGGCCAATCCCAGGTCTTTGGAGGTGGGCATATGAAATTATAGAGCGTTTTATGGAATATTAATGTGATGCACAAGCACTTTTGTGAGCAATTCTGCCCCTCAATTAGATCAACAAATTCCCTTTCTTTCAATGTAATGTACTGTATTTGCACATGTACTTTTATGGTCAAAATGACCGAAATAAAGATTTTTTGATGATGATGATTATCAGGTGCACACACCCAGTAAAACCACAGAGGATGCCATGGACACTTTCAATCTGCTCACAGAAAATAAAAAATGTGTGCATAAAACACCCCGGAATTGGGGGAAAACATGCAGTGTTTGACTCTGTAATTCTGGGGCCTGCAACTTGTGAGGGCCAAAAATGTGTGCAAGGATACTGTCTGGAATCATTATTTTTGTCCCCATTATCTCCCCACTACATTTCTGGCCATCTTCTTGTCAGGGCATATCTTGGTTAAAACAAAAAAGAGCAATGGGAGAGGTAGTTTTTAGTGTTTTCTTTGCTACTGAACTTTGGGATATGAAAGCACAATAAGGGACTCCATGCTTTTCCACAGAATTCTCCCCAGGTTTAAGGGCTCCTGCTTGGTTGCACCAGCATCTTGTGAGGTTTGGGAAGCAAGCTTCTATTATCCTAATTATTTCCAGAACATGCAGCAGAAGGACTATCTGTTTAAGGCTTTGAAACTAAAAGTGAAAGAAATGCTTGTGAATAGAACGAACATTTATGGGACTTTAATATAGGTATGGACTGCTTCTCAATTCCAGTAAGCGCATATGCTTGCAACCTAACCCCATGACCAGCAATTCCAGTTCCCTGGAGTACAAATTTCATCCCTTTAATGCAGAGGTCTTCAAACTTTTTGATGCCGAGACCCCCTTGTCAAAGTTTTTTAGGCGTAAGGACCCCTCTTGACAAAAATGTCTAAAACCTGGTACTCCTCATCATCCACAACCATTAACGCCCCCAATTCCAATAGCAAATAATTTTTACGGTGGGGAAATATTATTAAACAGTGTTTAGCAAAACAAAGCTCAGTGAGCGTAGCTAAAAATAAAGGGCCTTATTTATAAGGATTGGCGTAGGGCAGCTCCGCAAGTCTTCTTGCGGCACTGCCCTACACCAATGTGAAAGGGAAGGAATGCACCATATTTATGAAATACAGTGCATTCCTCTCCTTTCCTCTTGCGTTGGCGCACAAATTGCTGCCTTGCAGCAACATAGGCAGGATTGTTTTTGTGCAGGAAGGGGCACCTTCCTTCACAAAAACAATCCCAAGAGGCGTTGATTTCTATGTGAGCTACAGAATGCAGCACACATGGAAAGAGGAAAAACAAGGAGAAATAAAAACATTTCTCCTCATTACGCCTCCACTGGGGAGGCGTACAACTTTGGCGCTGCCCCAGGTTTACATGATGTTGTAAATATGGAGCAGCATCAAAATCCATGGGTGTTCCGTGGGAACCCCCATGCAACGCCTATGGAACACCTCCTTGACGCGACTTGCGCTGCTTTGTCTAACTCCATATCTATGAGGCCATGCAAAGCCACGCAGGGTGACTTTGCGCCGCCTCATAGGTGTGGTTGAGATGCTTGCGCCGCTGGAGCGTCAAAAAAGTGATGATCTGGTGGTGCAAGCCTCTCACAAATAAGTTCCAAAATATTCTGTACATTTTTAGATCTTTCACCATCAAGTAACTACATATAAATTAATGGACAGCGTAAATGAAAAATACATTTAAAAAGTTGTTACTCATTGGGAAATGCACTGTAGCACATTATGAAATCTCTATTAGTTAATGCACTGCAAAGGTCTGTGTGTTACCAGGTAGCCACAAAATTAAATCTTGGTAGGTGCAGTGGAGAATGGTGACTTGTGTATTTTTAGTGCTATGATGTCACAGCCTGTGACAAAAGTACTGTGAATATGCAAGTCATTATTTTATACTTGCATTGCATTACACACAGTATAAGATAGACTGGCATAAAATGTGTAAATAGCTTTACCAAAAAATGGTGCTTCCAAAATTTAGATTTTAGTAATACCAGGGCGTATGTAATGCAATTTATTTTTACATAACTGTCCCTTCAACACCTCCTTAGGGGTACTAAGGGCTGTGTAAATACAGTTAGGATTAAAAGCAAGCACTTCACAGTCCAGTTGTTAACTCTTTGCACTACCACTAAAAAAACAAGTCTTTGTCATTACAAAGGTTGGAGTGATTTAGGAGGTCCCAAGCACCCTTTGTACTTGCAGAATAACAAACAGGGCACATTTGCATTCCTTTCAGGTGACCAGGCACCCTGGCACAAAAGCTTTACACAGCACAGGAGACTCAAATGAAGTATTTTAATGAGCGAAATTAGCTGTCCCAGGAGGGCTGTCTTTTTGCAAAACAAACGTTTTGGAATCCATGCACAAGTGAGGCTGGGGAATGCGCGACCCCCTTCCCAGGACTCCAGGGCCCCCCTGGGGGTCGCGCCCCACAGATTGAAGACCTCTGCTTTAATGTGTGACCCTGTCACCACTACAACCACTGTTCCTGCTCACTAACTTTTAGATGGAAATATGCAATGTCTCAGACCCTTCCTCTTATCCAAAGACTAAATGTTTTGAAAATGTGTATTTATTGATTGGTCTTGTATAGTGCTTTACTAATGCTGTGGGATTAAAAAGCGCCTTTCGTCGATTATCTTCATGGGACCTTCTCCCAAAATCAACATACATTTCTCTTCACAGTCTGCAAAAGCATACTCCCTATATTTTAACTTTCCTAAAATTAATAGTTGTTAGTCCTTGGTTGTCAGAGGGGTGTGTGAAGAATTGGGATATTTGGTGCATAAATTTCATGCTATGCTGAAAAGTAGGCACCATATTCGAGAGCTATGATCAGGGTGACAGGAATTACTTGACAATGTAGAATCAAATTATGCGAAAGAGATGACTAAATTATGCAGACTGAAAAGGCAAATTACGTGGCATAATGCAGCTCATTGTGTGGCACTATTTCTTTGTCATTTTACCACACTTTAAAGCTGCTGAGGAAAAGGTTCACTGCATTAGTACCAGTTTAATACCTGAATTCAGCAGTCCGTAACTGAAAGGCGATTAGTTAAACTTTACATAAGTCTTTGTCACTGCATGGCACCACATTGCTACCTTCTTAGTAATTATTGATACTCTTGAGCTAGAAACCTTTTTTTTTTGTTGAGAACTGCAAATTATGCGGTCAGCAGTGGATTATCTGGAAAGTGGGGGAAATCCATAATTATGCAGAGAATGCCACAGCTGCAGAGTTGCATATTTCCAGTGGCCTTGGTTATGACGTTTTGCAGTAAAAAGCATCCAAACTAACTAGACTTTATGTGCGAAAAAAGAGATGTGACATTGTTTGCATTGAAACATACTCATTGTTACTTAGAGTTTAATTGTTTGTGGCAGTTTGCAAATTTTTGAGCCTGATCCTTTGTATTTTGGGATGATTATCTTGCATCTCTCTGGATTTTTGGCGGTTTGGTTTCTTAGTTTTATTATAAGAGGTGGCGGTTGCAAAGGAAAGGAGCTATTATGCTAGAGATACCATTACCAGAGTGCTGTGGTTCCATTTCACAGTTCATTAAAAGACAATGGGAAATGTTTTTATGTACTATGGTATTAATACGACAATAAAGAACAAGTATGTGAAGTGAATGCATTTATTTTAACACGGTTGGTGCTGTTTGCGGCCATCTTTTCAGTATGTGGTCATAGTTGTCTTTTTTTCTCACTGCACGTAGCCGATTCATATCAATTGTATAAAGTGCTGCAACCCGTAAAACGCCAACGCAAAAACCATGTGCCACACCCTTGCTCCTCGGTGCCCCCCGCTTACCACTATACCAGTAAAAATACAGCCCCACTATTTCTGTGTCCCTACCTTCCCCATATCCCGTAACAACTTACTTATCATAATCTCCTCAGTAGCTAAGGGGGAGCATTGTGGGAGTTTGAGTAATTTCTTCAATATTTTGAATACAAAACCTCGTGAGAGGATGCACAGGTGAAGGGGCAAGAGCGTTTCAGGTCCTTAATTAAACTGATTGGGTACATGTGGGTGAGCACAGTTCATTTAACGGTCGGATCGGTAGCAGAGAGGGAGTACGCATAATCATTTCTTTTGTGTAAACGGAGAGGAATCTGTAAGGAGGTTAAACTGCCCGTCACGGCTCTTTAAGGAGATTATGAGAAGTAAGCTGTTACGGGATATGGGGAAGGTAGGGACACAGAAATAGTGGGGCTGTATTTTTACTGGTATAGTGGTAAGCGGGGGGCACCGAGGAGCAGGGGTGTGGCACATGGTTTTTGCGTTAGGGCCTTTACGGGTTGCAGCACTTTATACAATTGATGGTGTTTTGTTTAGCGGTGGGAGCATGTAGAAGGAAGGGGATTTGTATTTAGTTTGGGTACACGTTTTTTGAGGGATAAGGGAGGGGAGGAGAGTGAAAGTGAATGTGGGTGGGGACATTGGGTATTGTGGCACTTCTGTTACATGTAATAAGTTTGCACTGAGCAGTCAGCTGAGTTGTTCTTTCCATTTGTTGTAGTGACCCCTGACGAAGAGCCTTCTGGCTCGAAATGCATTGGGTGAAACCAAATGAGCTTACTTTGGAGTATGTTCGACCTGCACGTGCTATTGTTGAAAGCCTGGATGGGCACACAAAAGGCATTTGAAACTGTTAAATAAAGACCGCAGGTGTAATCATGCTGTCTCCGCAGTGATTGAATACGCAGGAAGATCATGGAACAAGGATCTGTACATTGAATTGGAGTACATTGGTGAAAGATGGATTACTACTGGATCTCAGTGCCGCATTTGATACGGTCGCTCACCAGACTTTGATACGGAGATTGAAGGAGGCTGGCATCGTGGGCCTCGCCCTGGATTGGTTTACTTCTTTCCTTTCGGATAGGTCTTTTCAGGTGTCGGCTCCCCCTTTTACATCTAGGGTGCATTCCGTCAAACAGGGAGTACCACAGGGCTCTGCGTTAAGTCCAACGCTTTTCAACCTGTATGTCCAGCCCCTAGCCGCGATAGCCAAGAGGAGAGGGCTGACTATTGTGTCATATGCTGATGACACACAATTAGTAGTCGCCCTCTCCAATGACTGTCTGAATGATGCGGCTAAATTTCGGAGCGGTCTAGCGGATGTTGCAGGGTGGATGACTGCCAACTGTCTCCAGCTCAATGCCAGTAAGTCTGAGGTCCTACTGGTAGGGAAAGATCCTGAGCTTTGGAGTGAACAGTGGTGGCCCACCACCCTGGGCCCTGCACCCACCCCCAAACAGGTGGTGAAAAATCTTGGTGTCTGGGTGGACTTGGCGCTTAGTTTTCAAACTCAAACTAAGAAGGTGGCGGCGGCATGCTTTGGTATTCTGCGCAGTCTCAGACCTCTGTTGGGTTTTTTTGACCCCTCCATCCGACAGATGATTGTCCAGGCATCTGAGCTTTCGAGACTGGACTATGCCAGCTCGCTCTATCTGGGGGTCAACAAGACGGAGACTTCGAGACTGCAGAGGGTCCAAAATGTTGCCGCTAGAACTCTTCTTGCCATGCCCAGACGCTGCTCCACCTCCAGTGCCATTCGTCAGTTACACTGGTTACCGGTGGTGAGACGGGTGGAGTTTAAGTCTCTCTGCCTTGCGTTCAAGATCTTGAACCCCCCCACCCCCGGTATCCTAGCGGGCCTGCTTTCCGCCTATACTCCCACCCGTCATCTTCGCTCAGCAGGCCAACACCTGGTATCTATCTCGCGAGTGAGGAGGGCTTGCGCCGGTGGGCGCTCTTTTCGCACACTGGCAGCGAAGCTATGGAATGGCCTCCCTGCACATATCCGGAATATGGATAACTATCTAGCATTTCGGAAAGCACTAAAGACCCATCTGTTCCCTTCCCATTAAGCTTTCTACAGTCTTCGCCCATCTGTCTGTCAGCTCGGTGCTTAACGGCCTACTGGCCTTCTTTCTCTCTTTCGCTATGTTGGGTCTTTGCTGTCAGCTGCTATCATTGTTCTCAGCGCCGGGACGCCCCTTTGCTGGGGCAGCTGTGCGCTCTACAAGACACCTTAACATAACATAACATAACTTATGAGGAAGTGGGAGGTTTTGTCCCCCTGTTTTCGCAGTGCAACAGATTGGGTGCGCGAGTAAGTGCCCTTTGGGAGAGATTTTGAATAAGCTGGGATCTGGGACGGTTCTCGGCATCTGTTAACGCACTCAGTACATAAATACAATTTCTACTAAAGATAACATTTAAGGGAAGGTGTGCATTCTTACATTTACTTGTTTTGTACTTTTAGAAAGTTGGCATTTTCTTGTCCTAAACGTTTGGTGCCTGATCCTAGGTCACATGACTAGGTGGAGCAGGTAGTTGGTCTTTGTTTATTGCTCCCAGATAGTGAGAAAAGGGTAAGATAGGTGTTGGCAGTATGGGACACGCTGAGTTAACGAGGGGGAGCATCTGTCACCTACCACACTTGCACATCACAAAGGCTCTGCCTGAGCACTCTCACAAAGGGTCTGACTCTGGTCTTTTGTGATCCCAGGACAGGGAGGAAAGGGATGTCTGACACCTCAGGGGGGTGGAAACCTCTAGAAGCTTCCTCCACTTTAATGTGGTCACCAGGTTTAAATATTGGACCTCAGACCCCAACTCTTCAGTGCACTTCTGGACCTGAGGACTCTACCAGGAAGAAGGACTGTTGTGCTGCTGAAAGGACTACTGCTCTGAAGGACTGCTGGCCTGCTGTGCTGAACTGCTGTCCTGCTGCCCTGCTGCCTGGGTGAGAAGGGCTGGGCCTGCATCTCAGAACCCAAGGACAACAAATTACTACAAGAACTAGTTGGCAGGCCTCCTGAAGAGACTCTGGGGTTCCACAGGGCTCCTCCCTAAGCCCTACACTTTTTAATATCTATGTTGCCCCACTGGCGAGGGTCGTGAGAGCCTTTGGATTTGAGGTGCTGTCTTATGCTGACGACACACAAATCATGGTGTCTATTACCAACAGCATCAGTGAATCTGCCGCAAATTTCAAAAACTGTATGCAGGCAGTCTCATCCTGGATGGTTGAGAACTATCTTAAACTGAATGGGAAAAAAACTGAGATCTTGATTTTTGGTAACCAACATGACATATGGTCTAATGACTGGTGGCCTGACACCATGGGCAGCTGCCCCTCTCCTGTATCCCATGGGAAAAATCTGGGGGTTATGGTCGACACTTCGTTGTCCATGAACCTACAGATTAGGAGAACAGTGTCTACCTGTTTTGGAATAATCCGGCTGCTTAGGAAAATCTCACAGTTCCTGTCGTTTGCATCACGAAAGCAGGCAGTGATTGCTTTGATAATGTCCAGACTTGATTATTGTAATGCCCTTTATCTGGGCATTAACAAGGGTTTGGTGCGACGGTTACAGTTAGTACAGAATGCTGCAGCGAGGCTGGTGTTGGATTTGCCGAAGTACCACTCTGTTTCGGCCTCCCTCATCTCGTTGCACTGGCTACCTCTGGATCGAAGAATCCTTTTCAAGACTCTGTGCCTGACTCATAATGCCTATTATGGCTCAGGCCCTGATGCCATTAAAGCGATGTTTCAGCGCTATATCCCGACCAAGCAGCTTAGGTCTGCCAGCAAGAATTTGCTGGTAGTCCCCAGGTTTAAGAAGGTTAGATGGGGAGGCAGAGCCTTCTCCACTGCCGCTGCTAGGCTGTGGAACTCTCTTCCTGATGGTTTCTCGGGTCTTGTGTCACACTCTCTTTTCCGCAAGGCCCTGAAAACCTGACTCTTTACACCGACTTTAGCTTGAGCATCTTATTCGGTTGAACGCTAGTCCTCTGCAGCGCCTTGATGCCCTTGGGCTAAGTTAGCGCTTTATAAATTTAATATTCATTCATTCATTCAATACTCCAACAACCTTGAACTCAGTGCCTGAACTCTGCCATCTGTGAGGCCTACCCTGCCAAGTGGTGCCACCGTAGTCCTGGACCCTTGGAGGTGGACCTGAATGTGCTCTGCAAACCCATCTTGGAGCCAGCAGAACCAACACATCTCCTCTGCTGTGCGGCACAACCCTGAGCAGAACCGTTGAATTGCCTTTGCTGCATAGTCTTTCCCATTGCAAGAGTTTTGCTACGTCTTCGCAGCCTCATTGGAACCAGTGAGGGATGCATCCTCGATGCAGGACTTTGCATCGCAAGCCCCTCATCGACTAAAACAGTGCAGGACCTCGCATTTTAGCCTTACAACTTCTCGAAACGGATACAGCACAACGCATCTCCGGCCTGGACCTCACATCCCCTCGGCTGCGCCACACATCCTTGACACAGAACTCCGCAACTCTTCACAACCAGGATGCACGATACTCTTGTTCAGCAGGCCTAAGTGGGTCATGGTAGGCCACACATGCTCCATGGCGCTTGGCCTGAGCTTGTGACTCTGTCCCAGTCTAGTGTAACCAGATATCCACAGGTGGCACTTTGTTCTTTTTGGGGCAATTTTCACTTAAATTTTTAAAATTGCATATCTCTGGTTCTATTGATTGGATTTTTGTCGTTTTGGTCGTGATTTATTTATTAAAATTTACTCTATGTTTCTAAATTGGTGTGGGATTTTTCGTGTGTTGTGTTTTCACTTTATTATTGTTTGAAGTGCTGAATAAATACTTTAAAAACTCAAAAACTGTCTCCCGTATGGCGCACTCCTGGTTAACAAAAGTAAATGGGGTAATTAAATAGGTTGGTCGTGTAGTTGGGTTAATCCTCCTGAGCAAGAGGATAATCTTTAGGATGCCGATGGATGCTGACCTCTGACTCAGAGGTGCATTTCCCTTGTGCACTCAGTGATAAAATATACCAAGTAGATGCTTGTTTGCAAGTTTAGTGAGAAATGTTTTTATTCTCCTTCAGAATTTAGTTAGATAGATTCATCATTTGCATTTGCATTCATTTTTGATTGTTATTACTTTATAACAATGGTTTCACATAGTTATTCATTCTCTATGCCCAATGCATTTCGGGCGGAGAGCCCTTCTTCAGGGGCTGTATGAACTGAAAAAGTAGACGAAATTTAAGATTCAGTGCAAGACAACCGGAAATAATTGAAGTCAACTTTGTAACAAACACAGTGAAATCTGTGTCTAAGAGAAATATTAAGAGCGACTCAACATGCATGTGTGATTTGTGTAACACAAATATATGGGAATCAATTGATGTTATAAGTACATTCAGGTGAATAAGAATTGAGATGAAAACAGAATGTTACTGGACAGTGTAACTTCGTATAATAGTGTGCAGTTGTTCGGTCAAGTAAAGTTGTGCCCGATTTAAAGAACGACTTTGTGCGCTTAGCATGCGACATAATAACCCAGTGCGATTATGCCCGACGATACTAGAGTGTTCGGTAAGCGACTACGTGCGTACTCAGATGAAACATGCTTTTCTTATATCCCGGTATGTTAATAAAAAAGTGCGAAAGACGTGCCAATTTAGTTAGGTTTGAAACTTACGAAAACTATTAAATTCGACTTGGTCATCTGACGTTGTGCTGCGTAAGAAAACAAAAATTAAAAAGGTGCACGAGGATTCTAATTTCCACATGAAGAGTAACACCGGGCCGCTAAGCGGCATGGATTCTAAAAGCGGCTTACCCGTGATAAACAAAGTGTAGCGTGTCTGTTCCTTCCGTGTTCGGAAAAAACGCAATTAAACCCGTCTGTGCGCCATGGAGATTTTAAACTGTTGTGTGTCCCGGAAGAGGGCGTGTTACAAAAGACTACACACATAATGAAACAGGACGACAGACTGGTAGTCCGCTCCCTGGTTTTAGTAAATGAACCGTCATAAATCCAAGAAGACTCGAGTGAAGGATTAGTGGTTGATAATTAATTGTTAGTGTGCCCTTGAACTGAAATAAAAGTGAAAAATTAAGAACCAAATGTGGCGGGTATACAAGGGCTAGAACAACGAGATCGTGAATGCGTAAGAATGGGCTGTTAGTATATTAAACAGATGTACAACATACATATACGGAAATACATTCAAAAATTGACCACTAAATATCATATTAAGTTCAACATATCTCTGCTAAGTATCCCTGTCCCTGCGTCATCAAACATCATAAGAAAACATCATAAGAGAGATATGTCGAACTTAATATGATATTTAGTGGTCAATTTTTGAATGTATTTCCGTATATGTATGTTGTACATCTGTTTAATATACTAACAGCCCATTCCTACGCATTCACAATCTCGTTGTTCTAGCTCTTGTATACCCGCCACATTTGGTTCTTAATTTTTCACTTTTATTTCAGTTCAAGGGCACACTAACAATTAATTATCAACCACTAATCCTTCACTCGAGTCTTCTTGGATTTATGACGGTTCATTTACTAAAACCAGGGAGCGGACTACCAGTCTGTCGTCCCGTTTCATTATGTGTGTAGTCTTTTGTAACACGCCCACTTCCGGGACACACAACAGTTCAAAATCTCCATGGCGCACGGACGGGTTTAATCGCGATTTTTCCAAAAACGGAAGGAACAGACATGCTACACTTTGTTTATCACGGGTAAGCCGCTTTTAGAATCCGTGCCGCTTAGCGGCCCAGTGTTACTCTTCATGTGGAAATTAGAATCCTCGTGCACCTTTTTAATTTTTGTTTTCTTACGCAGCACAACGTCAGATGATCAAGTCGAATTTAATAGTTTTCGTAAGTTTCAAACCTAACTAAATTGGCACGTCTTTCGCACTTTTTATTAACATACCGGGATATAAGAAAAGCATGTTTCATCTGAGTACGCACATAGTCGCTTACCGAACACTCTAGTATCGTCGGGCATAATCACACTGGGTTATTATGTCGCATGCTAAGCGCACAAAGTCGTTCTTTAAGTCGGGCACAAATTTACTTGACCGAACAACTGCACACTATTATACGAAGTTACACTGTCCAGTAACATTCTGTTTTCATCTCAATTCTTATTCATCTGAATGTACTTATAACATCAATTGATTCCCATATATTTGTGTTACACAAATCACACATGCATGTTGAGTCGCTCTTAATATTTCTCTTAGACACAGATTTCACTGTGTTTGTTATTATTTCCGGTTGTCTTGCACTGAATCTGAAATTTCCTCTACTTTTTCAGTTCATACAGCCCCTGAAGAAGGGCTCTCCGCCCGAAATGCATTGGGCATAGAGGAATGAATAACTATGTGAAACCATTGTTATGAAGTAATAACAATCAAAAATGAATGCAAATGCAAATGATGAATCTATCTAACTAAATTCTGAAGGAGAATAAAAACATTTCTCACTAAACTTGCAAACAAGCATCTACTTGGTATATTTTATCACTGAGTGCACAAGGGAAATGCACGTCTGAATAAATACTTTACACATTGCCTCTAAGTTAAGCCTGACTGCTCTGTGCCAAGCTACCATCGGGCTGAGCACAGGTTAATTTGGGGTTTGTTTGTGACTTTACCCTTACAAGGACTGTGGTTGCTGCTTGAGTAGGGTTTCACGTTTCATCCCCCCTCAACCAGTAACCCAGTTTTTTACCACACTATATACTGAATATTCACAATCAACCACGCAGAGCATAATGCCTCAAAACTGCATTTACAGAAACTTTGGAAAAATTGAGCAGTAATCACAGATATATAATAATTGTGACCATTAACAGATCGTGATCATTATACCCTAAACTGAAGGATTGTAATCTCTTTGCAAAATTAGTTAATGTGATAAAACATCCATGATCTGTTTGTTTCACTATTGTTTCATGGAACACAAATTGAATGCATGTTTGTCACAACATAAGTATCAAAATGTTTTTTTTTTTATCAAATAACTCGATGCCAAATAGTGGACAATTGAAATTAACTTGTGCTAAGAAGGGCTTACATACAGTTAGCCTGGGTAGTCTATAGTGATGTCAATTCATATACAGCCCTCCTGGCCCACACTAATACCATAACACTCAGCGATCTACAGTAACTATAGCTAAATCCTCTTACACTCACATAAGAAATATATGCTAGGGGTGTTAACCCGTCACCCAGTACTGTACCAGCCAACATCAACTGAGCATGTATGGAATAACCAAAGAGATTTGTCTCATACTGCTGGCCAACTGGAGGACTCTGATCCAGTCCAATACTGCATGTCTCAACTAGCTACTCACTGTTTATCGCTTCGTTACTTCCCACAATGACATTCAGACATGGGATGATATCCCATCCCAACAGATATCCTCACCATTTCTCTCTCCAATCATGCCTGATTGGGACCAAAATTTACACAAAATAGTTTGGAGAACCGAGTGCAGTAACCAGCCAAGTAGTTTATGATCGTAAAAAATACCAGAAAGGAACCTGCAGAGCTGCTCAAAGCTACCAGCCTACTGAAAACCACAAACTGCGAGTCTTTCACATGTCTTCATCCACCACACTGAAAAGGGTTGTGTCACATAACAGGACAACCGCACCTCTGTGGTCATTACGCACATGGAAACACTTCCCACATAGGATCAAAAACAAAGACAAACCCTTCCACCCACATACCCTACACCAGAGGTCTTCGAACTGTGGTGCGCACCCCCCTGGGGGTCCGTGGCTGTATTCTCAGGGGCGCGCAAATGTCTTATTTAAGACTTGTAAATCTTGTAAATGAAGATGGCCTGGATGCGCAAACGTTTTTATTTGTCTGGTTTCCAGGCTATCTTCATTTACATGCAGTCAAAGGGCATTAAAAAAAGCATGGGGACTGTGATTGTAAGTGCCATGGGGCAGAGGTCAGTCAGTGTGGTGGTAGGGTCAATTACTGGCATACAAAGAATAAAATATTCAGTAGCTGGATTGAAGTGTTTTTTCAACTTCACATTAACTGGATATAAAATAACGCACGCACAAATTAATCAGTGGGAAAGGCACTTATGAAGGATGAAATCTCAGTTAGTTAATGCAATTGTTGCAGATGTCTTTGTGTGAGAGAGAGTCAGATGTGTCATTATTTTAAAATTGTATTAAACACAGTATAAGACATGCTGCAACAAAAGGATTTAGGCCCAGATTTGCAAAGACTTTGCGTTAGGCTTGTGTTACTTTTTTGACACAAACTTGGCGCAAAATGTGTTGGTATTAACAATTCAGTGCAAATCACGATTTGCACTGGATTGTACCCAAATGTAATGCAAGGCTGCACAGCGCCACTGTAGGGACAAGATTTACTAATGCTTTGCTACAGGTTTGCGTTACTTTTGTAATGCAAACCCGATGCAAAGTGTTATTCTTGGATTTACCATCCAAAGCAAGTCAGGATTTGCATTGGATAGTTTCCCAAAGTAACACAAAGTTTTGCTACATGCTGCCTTGCATTACTTTGCATCAAGGATACGTTCCATGGGTAGCGCATGGGTGTCTTTGCAAAAGGGACATTAGGGCTCATATTCCTTGCTAGCATTAGAGCAAAGGGAACCCTTGCTGCAGAAGGGACAATGTGTGGGAGCTATTTTTTTCTGAAAGAAATAGAGAGGCTGTGTCAAGACTGGAGTGATGGCCAGGAATGGTGGGGAAGAGGTGAAAGAGGTACACAAGACAGACTGCTACTCAGGGATGCGGCTATCGTCAGTTAAGCAGGTGGTGTTGCCTTGGGGCCTAGGAGGTTGAGGGGCTCACAACTCCCCACAATTATTGGGAGCAGTGTTTGTTGATCAATTTCTGTTTTTGTTTCAAGCATTTACTCTTTTATAAGTCTCGCATTACTGTGGATTATGAGCTAGAGAAAAAGTACCCCTGAAATGGTCTCACATGCCCAAACCTCTGTGCTCAGCCCTGCCCCTCCAGCGCTCCAGTCCTTAAATATTTAGCTTAGGGGGGCTCAGCACCACAAAGTTTGAAGACCTCTGCCGTACAGGGTGTAGCATGCTCTCCATGAATGCAAGCGCTTCAGTGCCCCACATAGGTCTAGTAAGTACTATAAAAATGCTGCAATACAATGCAATGGAGTCATCTCCTCCATCTACTGGGGTTGAATGTCAACAAACCTCTCCAGTCTCATGACATGTAAGTCAAGGTAGTATTCACTTAATACCTGTGCTGTAATTGAGTTACCAGTCATAGCCATGCCCATGGCAACCTGTATCTCTCCCACCAACCTGCTTTCTTCATGTCCAATCAACCCCATTATCAATTCGCCCACTTTAGTTTCATTCTCTTACTTCTGCTGTTGTGTCTCTAGAAAGTGAGTCCTCACCTTGTTTGATTCCACTGACCAATATACCGCTTTCTTGGCATCATTTTAGGCCGGGAAGGACGTGTTACACGATGCACCGGTTCCAAAACTAGGAATAGCGAAGCATTTCCAATTTAATCTGCCACAAACTTAGAATTTAGAGTGTAACAAAACCACCTTCACTTTACCATTTAGTGGTACAAATGGCAACTCCCATCTCCTTCCCAAGAAATCTATGGGGCTCCAGCTTTCCCCATAAAAGGAGATAGCATTAGAAGTCCCAATCTGATGGAGTGATTATACCCATGATCAGAGTTCCAGGGAAGATAATGTCCCACCAGGTACTACAGGGATCTGATATTTAACTGGTCCTGAAGAAAGCCGATGACCTTCTGGGCGCAAATAGGCTGAAACATGTCAACCTCTTTTTTTGATCACCCACTGGATGTGAAGTATAAATTTAAGATCCATAACACATCTCACATATTTTTAATCTTGCCCATGCCTCAGTTTATAATAAAATAGCACCTCCAGGGTGCACAGATCCCACCATGTCTCTTATAAAGAGACTCTACCTCCTGGTGGAGGCGAGATCTTATGATGACCCCACTGACTACTAGAACTTTAATGGAGAACACATATCACTGAAGGAAAATAGTCGTTGAGGGTCTCACTACGATTTTAAGAAGAAACTCTAACCATTGAGAATGATGTGGGCCTGCTCCTTTTGATATTTTCTACTTTAACTGTGGAAGCAGAGTGTACCTCAGTTTTTTTGCTCCTATCTTCCTCATTTTGATTTTTTCGATCATTTTAATTGCTTTATCTGCTTCCATCGCCTTGGTCCTTCTCAATCTCCCTCACATTCTGAGCTCCAGCTCAGCTTCAAGACTCTATTCCTAGCCTAGCCAGTCCGCTGCAGACACGTTTGTAGGTCTCCCAGGGTATCACTCCTGACCCTGACAAGCTTATATAATCCTCACAATTGCACTTGAATACTTCATACAGGCATCCTACCATTTTGGGGTTTTGTTGCTTCTAGGCATACAATTGTCATCATGGTCCCTGTTTCCATTATTAGCTGGGAATCCTTCTTGCAGCTAGGTACTCGGAAGCCCTTCACCTTGACAGGTGGGAGCTTGGCACCAGAAAAAATTCTGATTTTGAGAACGAAGCATATGCCAAGGATCAGAAAGAAAATTGGCTGTCATTTGCATGCCTATTCCTCCACACCTCCACTAGACACATGGTTGTTGTAGAGCTCCCCATAGTAGTATGGGCCAGTGCATTCATTTCCCTGCCTGTATTCCTTTCCTATTCATCTCCTTCACATTATTCAAATCTTCCCCCAGAACCAAGGGAAATGTGGTATGCCCACTGTCAATTTGCCCATTTTATCCAAAACTAGCTGCTGCAATCAACCAGAATCTGGAGATGTTCCAAGTTCACACAGTCACAGCATAATAAACCCTACACATGCAGCCGTACCTTACTTAGCAGGAAAGGTGCTAGGTTTCTGGGCAGGATTGCCATCTCCTGAAGCCACGAGAGTTACCAGTATTTCCCTCTCACAATTAAGATACATTAGTTTCCTGCAATTAATAGGACTACGTCAGATTCATGTCTTTCAACCCACCACCCTCTGGTTCTCCCTGTCCCCAAGTCTGTTCACATTCCCTTAGAATAAGCTAAATATGTGGGTTTCCTCATCTACCCTACCTCATTGAAAAGAAGAATTCCTGCATCCAGAACTGTTGTCCGTACATTGCATGTTCATAAAGCTTGAAGAAATCCCACCCACAACTCTACAGACACAACCTACCTTGCTAGCTTAGAGCAGCCTGCATCCCAAATGTGTAAAGGTATATTGCCATAGATTGTCACAGCCCCACCATCCTCCAGCAACTCTTAGTGGCTAATTTGTGTGCAGTCACAACATAACTTCCGACCGGACAACTCAAGATCAAGCAGGACCCTGGATCCTTGATACTTTTTCTTAGCTGTGCATCAAGTTTATAGGGCTAATGCCAGCCCTGGAAATAACCAGGGTCCCATCTCACTGCCCTGAGGGTCTTTCGAGTGGAAGGCGGATACACCCAGGAGCTCCTGGTGACCCACATTCCCTGAGTGGCATGACAGCCCTTCACACACCGACCCCCAGTCTTCATCTCAGAACTGCAGGGTCCCCACCCAAGACCAGCGCCAAGAGAGATCTGTCTATCCCATGAATTATGCTCGTCTGTTGGTGTTCCATGTAAGTTTCGAGCAAGATTCATTAAGGAATTGATGGAGGAGTGAGGGAAGGGGCAACAGGTGTTAGACTGAGACGGGCCTCTGTCCGTCCTCGTCTGCCTCACAAACCCACACCTACCATGTCCCTGTGGAGCTAATTCTCGCCAACTAGAGGTCTCTCTTTCCCTGTAGAAGCACTACTGCTACTCCCAGACTAAGGGCATCATCCGTTTGGCCCAGTGGCCTAGCGAAGCTGACAACAATGTTGAAGCGGTCCTTGCTTCATCTAAGTTACAGCACCGCCACCACGCCACTCCAGATCCAGGAGTCTTGGGTAGTATCTGACCATCCCCAGGCACTGTATGTCTTACTAGCCTAGGTCACCAGACAAAACCTACTTGTGAGCTAGCGGTTCCAAGAACTGATACCAGGTCTTTGGCAGTTGCTCTCCCTCGGATTCCCTGGAGCTCACTCGCCTTCTCTCAGATTCCTCATCCGCACGGTGCAGGTCACAGTAAGGGAAGGAGGAGGCGGCTTAACTTCGAACGGTGATTACTCCATACATTCTGCAGTAAACCCCTATAAGTCGGACACACGTGTATATACAGCATCACCTCAGGAATTACAGGACCCATTTTCCGCAGCATAGTCTACCATCGCTGCCAAGACCTAGAATGACCTTCACCCCCCCAGCTCCGTACAGCCCCCTCGCTGGAAGACTTCAGAAAGAGACTCAAGACCTGGCTCTTCGACAGAGACACAGCGCCCAGATACCTCTAGGGGTGACAGTGTTGCGCTTTACAAATGCTGTTTGATTGATTTATATTTTTTCAAGATATTTTCAGGCTAAAAGCACAGTACGACTGGCGAGCTCCCCAACATGCCCACCGACATACTGTTGAATGCAGTGCCCTTTATGCTCCCTTTAAGGTTTGACCGTCATCCAGATGGGCAGACCTTGCATCTTGGACTGCTTAAAAGCATGACTAGCAACAGATACAATACCAGATTGGCATTTGTGGGTGAAATCAAGCTCCTGCCATTCAGTCTGTTAGCACTTCATGTTTATTTTAATATGTCAAAAACGTATCTTGGGTTTCCCTTTATTAGGGGTGTCTTCCCTTTGTGGGCAAACTTTTAAAACCAGATGCAATGCTGTTTATGAAAATAGAAAGAGTAACTGCTTACCTATAGCACATTCTGGTTGCTAGAAAAAGCAGCAAGTGTAATTTGAAGAAGTACAACTGGGCTGTGATTGTCACTTGACTCACGCAATGCACAACTTTTCCAGTTTTAGACTTTCATTTTCTCTGGATGGTGTTTAAATGATAACCTACAGTAATAATCAGGAGCGTAATGCAGGCTTCGGCGGCGGGGTCATTTTGCATTACCCCACAGCCAATAACCAGGGTTCAGTGCCCCGGTGCCACTGTACCTGCTGCACCAATGGAATACGTGCCCCTACATAAACTCAGTAAAAAAATACAGTTGCTGTTTTATAAAAAGTGACTATCGCTGTGAATCACGGGAGCCGCATGTGCATCTTATGAACTCAAAACGTCCCTTTCACACTCCCTCCCTGTGTTGGCACACTTCCTACAGTGGTCAGTGAAAGCTGCAACTGGCACAGGTGCAAATCCCTCCGGCTTTCCTGACCTAATACAAAAATCTCTCCCAACAAAAGAAAGCAAACGGGATGTGGCTGAGTCACTACTAATCCCTCGAGGCAGCTCAGAGCAGCTCGCGCTGTTCAGCCCAGAAGGCTCCGTCCCCTCGTGATCGGCGTCACGGCTCAGGCCTGCAGTGAAACTGGAGCGTGGCGTCGCTTTTCAATCTGTACAACTTGAAGAATATGAAACCGAAGTGTGCGAATCCTGAACGTATCCAGAATTCTTGCCATGGCCGTACTAACCAAGAGGGCGTCAGCCGCGTCACTAAGGATATACCGGGCCTAGTGTGAGCCGCTCCGGCCGGTGTCAACAGCCCATTTCCCGACTATTATTACATTTTTTCGGGCCTGGAACGGGAAATGCCACGTGAGACCCGGAATAAAAATGTAATTTACCGCGTGTTCCCGAATTTTGGGTCATTTCCCGCTCACCTTCTGCACCTGCTGGAAAAAAATGTGAACGGATAAAAATGTGGTTTTACTGACTGCATTTACACACCCGTTTAAAATTTTAACTGTGCAGAGTAATCCACAAAAAAATGCAGAATTACCAAAAGCACTTATAACTTGCATTTTGGGCCTAAGAACCCCCTTTTGATCATCTTAATAAAAATTCATTTGTACGCAGTAGTTCGCCCAATCAAATATTTCCGCATCGCTCAAGTTTCACAATGAACTTGTCAAAGTACCTTTTTGCCTTCAGGGTTATCTAATGCATCTAAGACAAGCCCATCCCGACCGGACGGACGTGTCGGCACATTTATCTGAAAGCGCCCTCAGGACGGGCTTCACACTTGTTTTATCCATGGAGTGATTTTCTGTCTTCAAAATGTGCCGAAAACGGTAATTATTTGTGCATTGGAAAAAACGAAGGCTGGCGTGCTGAGTGCACTGGCCTTGCTCCTCCCTTGTCGGCATTCAAGGCTTAAAACAGTCATGTAAGTGGAGCTAATTGGGCTGTGGAAACTGCCGTATCCTCTTTCCTGTGATCTGCCGCTCTCTCACATTGCCCTTCTTTAGTTATGTCTCGGTGTCACTTTACAGGCACACTGACAGCCAGGTAATCTTTCCCGTTTATTGCGCCTTGCAACTGTGAATCAGTTGTTCGAAATCTCTATTCTACCTAAACCATGGTGTTTAATTTCAATTTCCCGAATGAGTTGCAGAAGTCATTTTAGGTCCAGCCTGCAAAGACCTATTGAGGGCATGCTGACTACTACTGAGTTTTTAATTTATCACTCATATATGCTTGCTTTCTGTTTACTGACTTTATTTGTTTTAGCCCCTGGATCAGGTCTATGTCCATCTCGTGGAGCATTGTTTACCAGCACTCTTATTGGCTCCTTGTATTCTTCCACAAGTGCTCTGTTTTTGAGAACTCCTTTGTCCTGCGGAGCACTCCATGAGAGGGCATGTGTTTTCCAGCAGTCTCCCTTGTATGCTTCTCTCCCCCTACACTCCGTGTTGCTGTTGAGCACTGTGTGGTTCTTTGCAGCTCGACTCTCACCCCACACTCCTTTTTACTGTCTCGCCCTGGTGCTCTGTACCCACCACCCACTCTCTAATGGCTCTCTCTCACCTCTGTGCTTTTCTGACCTCTCAGCCACTCTCTGTACTCGTCCGTCTTATCTATGTGCTTCTCCCCGCACACTGTATTCCTTCAACCCTGCCTCAACCTGCTTTCTATTAAAATCTTGTTAAACTTTTTTTTATCTACTGAACCATTGGATTGGTAAATGTGAAAAAGACAGTTGTGATGAGGATTCCACTTATTATATTATTATTACTGCAGCCTAGTATTTTTGTTGGCACTTAGGTGTTATTAGCATTCGCAAATGCAGTAGGTCCTTAAGCCCAGACCTTTTGACTATACCAATGCTTGTATTCTGTGCATTGGGCAGTGGATACGAAGGGGCAGCTAGGTTGTCCACTAAAGGTAGTTTGGCTACTATCTCGTTATTTGTGAGCATGTTGTTGGCTCATTCACTGGCTAGGGGAGTGCAAAGTGTAGTTTGCCACCTAACTTGCTCTGTTGCATGTTTGTTATCTGCTGAGGGGAGTTAAGTCGCTCACTTCTCTTCTAGTGAGCGCAGTATCGTTGCTAACTGATTCTCTGCAGGTAACGTTCGGCTGCTTAACACTGTGAAAACAGATGTACTAGAGTCTCTAGAAAGCTCAGTTTTATATATATTCTAATCCAGGCCCATCTTCCCAAATCATGGCATTAAAATCCTTTATAAGATTGTAACTTGGGTGGCTTAATGAATAAAGTTGATCATGGCACAGTTCCAGAGTTCTGGTTCACCACACTTGGTGAAAAAAGTAGACCGGAGTGCTGCATCATGCAGCTGACGCACTAGAGGCAGGACTCTGGTGCATCGAGGAACCTTGCATGTTCTCTTATCCACAATCCACACTGATCTGATATTGCCTTTCTGGGTGTCTTGTGAATATAGGATTTTTGATTTTATAGTACAGACATCAGTAGAATAGCTTGTAATTTATCCTTTTTAGGTCTAGCTTGGTGGTGCAGCTGCCGCTAGATCTTATATGAACATTGTAAAAAAGGTTTTAAGAGTACCACAGCGATGGTCTTTGGCTCCACTCACATGTTGGTGGACAGGAGTACATGTTTTGATTGGGCAGAAGTTATGTGCTTCCACCAAAAGAAGTGCTGACCCTCCAAGAGCTCTAATCATTTGTTTATCAAGTTGTGTGAGCCAGAGCTCTTTATCTGAGCTTGAACTTTCAGTCAAAAACATGTCCCTGCGATGCTTTGTCTTCTAGATACTTATGGTGGTTGTTCATCAAGATGCCAGCTGCCAAACACTCCCTTAAGCAAATACCCCCTCCCCCCACAGCCAAGGCGCAAATGGGCTAAACTGGTCACAAATCCAAAACTGCTAAGTCTTGCTCATGCATCCATACCTACTCTAACAGGAGCCACTTTGGAAGATACACAACTCTTCCATAAGTGGATGACATCAATCAGCAACGAACTAGCCCCGTTGGAACAATCTACAAACAAGCAGAAAGCCAAAACTACGGCTCCTTGGTACACGCCCATTCTAGCAGAACTACATCTCCAGTGTAAACAACTGGAACGTAAGTGGAGAAGTGCCTACAACCCAGCAGACCTAAACTCGTTTAAATCAAGCAGGAAAAAGTACCATATGCATATTAAATCTGCAAAAAAAGAATACTTCTCAAACAAAATATTAGTGGCGCACCATGACCAGAAAACAATTGTTTCGATTATAAAGTCCTTCACCGACCCAAAAACATTAAGTAGGGAAATCCCTGCATCACAGACTTTGTGACCAGATCTTGTTTTTTTAAAGAAAAAATCCACAATATACAAAAAGATTTTTCCACAATTCCCACACAGCAGTTTGACTTAGAGCCTGACCCTACTCACATTGGACCTTCATCTCAGACCTTTGGAATATTCTCACTAGAGCAGACACGTGAAGCAATAACTGCCTACAAATCGGGCTCCCCTCTTGATGCCTGCCCACTCATGGTCCTCCACAAAATTATAGATACTGTTAATCCAGTGATTAACAAGATAGTAAATTCTTCTCTAGCTACAGGGATAGTCCCAGACGAATGGAAATTGGCCATAGTTAAACCATTGAAAAAAAAATGGAATATTGACGCATCGATTCTCTCAAACCTTCAACCTATATCATTACTACCCACATTGGGCAAAATCACAGAAAGACTTGTCAACATAGAACTATCCAATTTTCTTGAAATTGCTAAGATCCTACATCCCCGTCAATTGGGTTTCCGCCCTAAACACTCAATGGAATCTGCGCTGTTGGAAATAGTTGACACATTAAAATCAACTTTAGATAAAGGCAGGAAGGCGGTGCTGATTTTACTTGATCTGTCAGCCGCTTTTGACACCATCTTACATGACATCCTTCTTATTCGGTTAAAAAACAGCAGCATTTCCAACACGGCATTAGCCTGGACTAGATCCTTCCTTACTAATCCCAGGCATTCAGTGGCATTAGGAACGTTCCTCTCTTCTGAACGTCCCATTACATCAGGCGTCCCACAGGGATCTTCTCTTAGTCTTCTGTTGTTCAACATATATATGGCCCCCCCTCATCTCAATGATAACCTCTTTTGGCATTGAAGTAACATCATATGCTGATGACACGCAATTGATCTTATCCTTGGACAAAGACTCCAATAAGGAAGAACTCAATTTTAAATTATGCCTGACAGAAGTCATCCATTGGATGGAGCGTAACCATCTCAAATGCAACACGGATAAAACTGAGATCCTACTGATAGGAAAGGACAAATCCCTTCAAGCCGAGCATGTGGTGGCCGGAAGATGCACCAGTACCCCAAACACAGTTGAAGTAGCAAAAAATCTGGGAGTGAAATTCGATTCTTCACTCTCCTTTCGACCTCTCGCCCTGACGGTGGTAAGGACATGTTTCAACATAATCAAAACGCTCAAAAATTTCTTTGACTTTATTCCACTTCCTGCGAGGAAGACAGTTGCAGTGGCACTTATCCTGTCACGATTAGACTACTGCAACAGCCTACTCGCTGGAGCAAATAAACATGTACTTAAGAGACTACAAGTGGTACAACATGCTGCAGCTCGGTTAGTGCTAAAACTACCTCGCAGATCTTCCGCCTCAGCAGCCCTTAAAACACTCCACTGGCTACCTATGCATAAGAGAATCCTTTTCAAGGTACTTTTAATCACCTTCAGAGCATCCAAGAACGTAGGGCCCACATATCTCTCAGCCATGTTCACCCCATACTACTGCTAGGACACTCAGATCCTCATCTGCAAATCTTCTCAAGCCCCCTTGCTTTAGGTGCAAAACCAAGGGAGGAAAATCTGTGGCGGCATTGGGAACCAGAGCCTGGAACCTTATGCCTATGCACTTAAGGTTGATAAACAGAAAGCCAGTTCAGAAAGGCTTTGAAGACCTGGATCTTTGGATCCACAGACAAACTTTGCTCTTCACTCATATAGGGGTTGTTCTTGTCTACCCTGACTATCTTCCGCATAGCACCAGGATGCTCCTTTCGGAGTGGCTGTCGCGCTTTAGAAATGCCTATTCAAATTCAAAATTCAAATTCAGTGGCATAACAAAGGCCCCCACAGACACCGCAGTGCGGGGGGGCCGGAGCTCCAGTGGGCCACCTCAGCCAGTACCCTGGCCTGAGAGCTCACAAGTAAGCCCTCCATGCACATTGCAGGGGGGCCCCCCTCAAGTTCCGCTACGCCACTGGTTCTTCTCTGGCAGCAGCACAGATGGTAGGAGGGCAGTCAAGAGGAATATGTTGCTGTATTGCAGTCACAGCCACCTCCTACTTCCCTTTCAGTGCTTCATTTGTAAAAATAAATAAGCGCAGGCGCCCTAAATCTTTCTTAGGATGCGGTCACCCACCTCTTCCACTGACTACCCATTTCCCCCAGTGGTTTACTCCAGTGGCTCTACACCCAATCCATTGACACAGTCCACGTCCTCAACTGGCGCTAACGAAAGCCATGTGTAATACGTGTAATAGCAACGTTCCCCCTCCATGCCACATGAACCAATAGACTGCTGTCAGCATTGATGTTCAATTATAAATACAGACATTTCTAAGGCTGATGAAAAATATACTTTTAAACTGCATTGCAAATGAGAACCGCCCATATTTATTTATTTGAGTGGTTTATATAGCGCTAGCTAGACCCGAATGTATCAGAGCGCTTTACAACAGTAAATGTTCACATCAAAGATAACAAGTCTGTACAAGTTTGCTCAATGTGACTTCCCATCCATCAGTATCTAGTTATGCTGTGGCAATAAATAAACGCTGCAAGTGTTACTTTTATTTTGATTGCAAAGCCCTTAGTGAAAAGACTACACACATTATGGCCAACTTTCCAACTTGTTACTGTACACTTCAGGTACAAAGAAGGAGACAGAGGAGCTAGGCTGACCTCCTCCCCTGACACAACACACAAGGGAAAACCTGTGCACAAATCCTCTCCACATGGTTCAAGAACTGTTCCCAAGCCATATACAAAGTGTACACATGGAAACTGATGTCAGATGCCTACGGGGGCACCTCAGATACACCTGTGAGGTGGCAGGGATAAGAGACGAAAAGAGAAAGGTGAATGATGTCGCGAGAAAAAAACAAAGAAAATGTAAAAACTTCAAATGAAACAGTAAGAGAAGCAAAGAACTCTATGTGAAGAGCAAAGGAGTGCTGGGAAAAATAATTGGAAATGAATGGAAATTGGTTGGGCAAAGATATGGTAAAGGAGAAAAAACAGAAGGCATGGCATATGATGAATAGAGGTGAGTGAGCTACTGAAGACTCAAGCTAGATGCCGGCCTTTGACTCGGCTTGAGGCCTCTTGGAACCTCGAACTCAAAACAAGCCGAGCCTTCATGAAGCCTCATTTTCCACTGCAGTTGAAGTGCTGCCTTGTTTTGTGCTGTAAGATTTTAACAGATCGGAGAGATGTTTAAGACCAGTGAAGTACTGAGAAAGCACTCTTTATGCAAATGATGTTTGAGTTTTCTGGGAAATCGGCTGATGGTTACCTTTAAGCACTTTAGCTCCACTATAGGGGCTCTTGACATCTGACCCAGCCGTCCCTCCAGAGATGGTGATACCAGTGGTTAATTTGTAAAAAAAAAAACACATAAGTGCCGGGCTTTCGTCAGAAGGCAGCTTGCACCAGCCCATTTCTCCCATTAGCACTGCCTAAAACAGAACTATCCACGAACCATGAAAAAGGGGAGAGCATGTGGCGTAATGGCCATATCTGCCGACTTTGGAGATGGGGAACCAGGTTTGAGTCTCGGTGTAGGCTCAACATCCTGTGATTCTGGGCAAATCTCTTAATCCCCCCTTACATTTTTTTTTTTAAATTTGTTTATTGATTTTAGTACATAGTTACAAATCGGAGTACACAAGCAAATATTCAAGTCAATGAAATCAGAGAGAAAAATGTACAATAACTCCCACCCATACCTCCCCTCCCCCTCCCTCCCAGGCAGATCCTTATCAGAATTCCAGAACACTTCGAGTAATGCAAAGATCAACGTAGGCATGGTGGGTGGCAATACCGATAAAGGCTTTCTTACACAGTCTACATCTATGGCCAGCAAACTTGAACACACCTTTAGTAATGTCCCGTAGGGAGACAGCATTTGCCATGCCAGCTAACGGACCCCATTCCTAGGGGCGACCAACGCTCATGACAGGTCAGGGTGGGACATCAGATATATTGTAAGGGGAGCCCAAAAGTCCTTGGGGCGGGAAGACTCAGGTAGCTCTTCTCCGTATATCCGAAGCTGATCCCTGCAGTACAGTAAGTCCTTAAGCCATTTATTAACAGTGGGTACTACCTTGGCTCCCCAGCACTGCGCAACCGCCCTTTTTGCAAAAAGGGTCGAAATCGCAACTAGACGCCTGTTACATGGCTTGAGAGGTTTGACGTGGCTTAACAAGCACATCTCAGGAGTACAGCACACAAGTTCCGACACAACATCCGTAAGCATGGTCGTCACTGCAGTCCAGAACGCAAGCACACCAGGACACACCCAAGCTACATGAAGAAAATCTGCATCCGGAGCTCCACATCTCACACAGTTAGCAGTCTCTCTCAGGCCATATTTGTGTAGTTGTAAGGGAGAGTAATATACCTGATGCAAGAATTTAAAATGAATAATTCTAAGGTTACAATTAGCTGTGAGACGTCCCGTGAGCTGACAGCACTCCCTCCAAGTCTCGGGTGTAATAGGGGTGCCCAACATCGTTCCCCACCGTACACACGAGGGGGAGTCTCCTTGCTCCCGCATCGAGGCGTTGTACAGCCTAGTAATTAGACCCCTCCGGGACGCACCTGAGAGCATCACCTGCAATGCCCGCAGAGTGATAGGTTCGGCAGGATAATTCGGGTATGTCGCACGGATAGCCTGCCGGACCCGGACATAGGTAAAATTAAACATAAAAGGGCGATTTACGCCGCCCTGCGCAGCCTGTAAATCTTTAAATTGACCGCCCATATATAAGTCGCCCAGTTTGGTGATGCCCGCAGCTGTGAGTTCTTTCCTTGCAGTCGCCTAACGTGCCGCCGAGATATCAGGATGTGAGGCTAACGGTACTAGTGGAGCATACAAATAAGAAAGATGAGCCCGTAGCGCAAGCATTCGCCACGCCCACGCCGTGCACTGCGTGGGGTTGATCTCATTTCGTGGGCCACCTGTTCCCCCCGTAAGCGCAGCTGCCTGCACCGGGAGAGGAAAAACAGCATCCGTCTCAATCGCCACATGAGGTGAAGTGCCAGTAATGTGCGAATTGCGCTTGCGCACATAGATAGTAAAGACGAAAGTCCGGGGCCTCAAAACCACCACGGTCAAATGGTAGCACCAGCAGATCCCATCGGCACCGGGGCTTCTTACCGCCCCAAACAAACGTTAAAAGCGCGGACTGCAACGTACGGAACAGTGCAACATTCAATTTGATAGGGATGTTAACGAAGAAATACAACAGCTTAGGTAAAAAGACCATCTTCACAACGGCAATTCTATCCGCTAGTGATAGCGGTAAGTGTGCCCACCGCACAGCTTGTTCAGATATACGTGAAATCGTGCGACCATAGTTCTCTGAGACCACTACAGCCGGATCCCTGTGCACCCAAACTCCAAGATTTTTGACCGGGTCAGATGTCCAGGCCAACGGGAAGTCCACCTCGACCTCAGTTGTTCGCGCAGTTAGTGGAAACACTACGGATTTGGACCAGTTAATCCCCAGGCCCGAGAATCTTTCAAATTTTACATACTCTCGCAGCAGCGCGGATAAGTGCGTAGCAGGTTCGCGGACATACAGCAGCATGTCATCTGCGTAGAGGGAGACAATTAAGGGTCGCAGCCTGAACCTCAGAGCCGCCGCGGCGTGTTTCTGACGCAGCATGCAGGCGAGGGGCTCCAGCGCCAAAGAAAAAAGCATAGGAGACCGAGGGCACCCCTGTCTTGTACCCCGTTCAATGCGAAACGATGAGGACACCCACCCATTGACCCGAACGCGAGCCACCGGTCCGCTGTAGAGCACCCTAAGCCATTGCAGAAAGAAAGGTGGGAAGCCCATGCGGCCCAGCACGGCAAACATGAAGGGCCACTGCAGGAGTCAAAGGCTTTAGCTGCGTCGAGCAACACAGCCACCGCCTGGAAATCAGGTTCAAAATAGTGTAGCGTGGCGAAGAGCGTACGCAAATTGTGTGTCGTAGAGCGCTCCGTGACGAAGCCAGACTGATCAGGCAACACCAGTAGAGGAACTAACGGTTGCAACCTGGTGGCCATCATTTTGGCGAGAATCTTTGCGTCAATATTAATGATGGACAAAGGTCGGTATGAGCCGCACTGATTTGGGGGCTTATCTGGTTTCAATAGGGTGACAAGGAGGGCCTCCCGGAGGGAATGCGGCAGTGTCCCAGTGTCATAAGCCTCTGCATACACAGCTAGGAGCCGAGGGGCCAAGTCCGCTGCGTAGGTTTTATAAAATTCGCCAGGTAGCCCGTCAGGGCCTGCAGCTTTACAGGTTGGTAATCCCCCCTTAAATTAATGTGTCCTTAACTGGTGCTCATGAAAAGCACCGGTGTTGATGATTAAGTGCAGGTGCTGAGCATCGGAAACCACCGGCTCAAATTAAGCACTGGGTGATACAAATGCAGACAGCCTACTCGATATAAAGTCCTTGTGAGTCTGTCTGCAGCTAAGCTCCGCAATACACTAGAGTTGATGTGAAGATGTGCAACTCTGTTGCATCCCTGAGACCTTTTGTTTTTCTGGCGGGTGTTATTGCCTTCTCTCGGTGTTGAGCCTCTATTAAAATAGTTTTTTGCTAAATTAGGGGAAGACAGTAATTTCAGCATTAAAAAAGTGTACACAGCGTTTCCTTATTTTTTTAGTTCAGAAAGGCTTCTTGTGTCAACCTAATTTATTATATAAAATGTGTATATATTTAACATGATGAACTGATTTAGTGTCTCAAAGACTTGAACACAAAGAATTAGGCTCTGATGTAAAATAGGAGAAAGAAAAGTGTATCTACGTACTCTACTGGCTGAATTGTGCTATGTGAAACCTGGAAAAATTGCATTAATCCCAGCTTTCACTTGACTACATTGTGTGTTCTTAGACAACTACTCTTTTTTGCCTCTGTGCCTCCTTTTCCTTCATTGCATGAAAGCACATTAGAATACATGGAGAAAGTGCATGCTTCTAAACCATCTCTTGTATGGAGTTTGATAGACTTGTTACTTCATCGATAATAGCACCCGGTCCCTAGGCCATACATGGGGGCACAAGATAACTTCCTCAGTCTTGGATCCATAATGGCACATTCATCAGTGCAGTTGCGGTGGGAGCATGGCCGTTCCTAAATTCGCGTTTAGAATCCATCACAATATTAACTGAACTATATCTCATTAAAAATAAATACCCAGTTTTAAATTTCGAAGTCTTTTTCATATATGATTCGATTTGTGGTGCACGCCCCTTCTCTATGTGTATCACAATACATTTTTTTATCTGGTGTCAATATGTGCTTCCCTTGCCTTTCATGTTCATTCCACCTTTAAGAGGTGGGCAAGCCAGTAAATTAATAGGGAGAGCTGAGTGAAGGGTCTGGCATTGCTCTAAGAGCCTGAGCACGTGCAAAGCTACCATCATTGGCCAAATCATACATATTTAAAGACTTTTCAAAAGTCAAAAATATTGTATTTCTTTGTAATGGGGCACATCTCAGTTGCATTGAGAGGAGCATACTGGTGATCATAGGTTTGGTAGGGAGCACATGCTGCACCTAACCATGTCCGACTGCCAGGAGAGCAAACCCTCACTTTGTCTGCTGGCTGTGCCTCTTCCTCTGGCCTTCCCCTGCAGCCAGGGCTGGACTGGCCGTAGTGGACACCTGGCGTTTTCCCGGTGGGCCAGAAGGGTGGGGGCCGTTTTGTTACTGGGGGCCGGTTTTGCAAAATCGTCCTCCCGTTACAAAAACGCAGCAGCAGTTTTTTTTACACCAGCACACCTAACCCCCCCTCCTATTTCTCCCCCCCCTCCGACACGGGGACGGTCCGACGTATTGGGCAGGGGTAGTTTGTGGTGCCAGTCCGGCCCTGCCTGCAGCTGACCAGCCGAGCATATCGAATGAGCCCTGTTGCAAGGGGAGGCACTGACTCTCAAGGGCAACCAGTCTACACTTAAGTTCGTCCACCCTCAATGGTCCCGTCCAGTAGCTGCACCCAGCAACAGAGGGCCAAGTGGCTACTCCTGACAGACAAGTTGAATAATACTGAACAACACAAATGTGCAGATGTGCACTTGTTTCAGTTGTTCCCCAGCTAATCTATTGCGTATTCTTCATTATAGAAATTGCGCACATTGGTGCTCTCGCTCACCTCAGGCGGTCACTGTGGCAGCAACAGTGGCAGCTCCTCCGCTAAGGCGGAGGAGCATCGCCCCACTGCTTTGCAGCAGTAAAAGAAAGGAAAAATAAAATGATAATAACTTCATGTTATCATCATTTTATTTGTTCCTGCTGCGGCAGAATGGGTGTGAGGCTGGGCTGCTCTGCTCGCAGGGGAGGAGTGGTGGGCACACTGAAGTGCGCATGACGCTTTGGCCGGCAGTCTCGGATCGGCCAAACAGTCATGCACACTTAGCATGTTCTCCACGCAGGCTGCATTACAGCCTGGGTGGAGAACATGCCCAGGCCCCCAGTCCCCCTCTGAGTGCTGAACTACGGCACTCAGACCAATCACAACGCTGCATTGCGATGTTGTGATTGACTCAGGGGAGCCTGGCTGCTTCCTGTTCGGCCAACGCGGAGGAGAGAAAATGTGGGAGAGAGCGGCGAGGAGGTAAGTTTCTTTTTCTTTTTTTACACCCCCTTACCCACCATCCCAGATCCCTGCCGGCTGGCACTGAAAAGCAACAGTGAGGAAGTCCTTCGTGACTTTTATTAGTGAAGACCAGTATACTGGGGAAGGCACACATGGTTCACTGACTTGATCCCTTCATCCCTCCATGACTACATACCTATCGGGGACCAGGCTGCAGGTTGGGATTTCAGCTTAGCTCCCAGTTTAAGAAGCACATCGTACCGTGAGCATGCCAATTGAAGTTATATGGGCAATAGTCAAGGGCATGGGTACTCACAAACATTTTCTCGTTTGGGTCGTGCCCGAGGGCCGCATCAATGCTTTGACACTCCCCATCTCAGTCATAGTTTTTTGTTTTTTAAAGGGCGCCTTTGCACTGTATCAAAAAAGCGAATTAGTGCAATATTTTTTAAAAAGTGCCTTTTTCACGAAACGTTTATTTACTAATCTATCTGGGATTGGTTACTAAAAAGAAAATAAATGTTCATCTCAGTTTGCAAGCGCAAGCATCCATGTTAGCGTGTGCCCATAAAATGATGCAACTGCCACGTTATAGTACCTTTTTTTTTTTTTTTACATCATTTTCAGCCATGCTGTATAGCAGTTGTGCTGCTATACACAATGGCTAAAAATGACTGAAAGTGCTAATAGGTGTCATACATGAGGCCCATTGGCTTTGTCAATTCTTGTTCAGTTAAGGTGTCTGTATTACATTTAAAATACAATTACTTGTAGGTTAAATACCTTATTTAAGTTACAGAATACTTTGCTCTTTTCAGCTACCTGACTGGCCCCTCCCCACACTCACTGCCCCTGGCCCATCATACTATCAATCACTATTCCCACACATTTGCATGCATTTTTCAGGTGTGAGAAGGGCTGCCTTGCATAAAGTACAAGCTAGACTGGCTGTAGAAACAACGCCCATTAGCACACAAACATAGCCTAACAACATTGTTGTTTTGTTTCTAGGCTTCGTTTCTACAGTCATTTTAGCTTGGTCTATGAGCAGGCCAGCCCTTCTCATAAAACAAGATACGCGGACCAAGCCCAGAATCACAAAACGTTTTTGCTTGGCTAACATAAGCAACAAAAAAATGACACTCGAGCAGCTTTCTCTGCTGCACTCTCAGCTTAGGAGGGGGGGATCTCATAGGGAGATCTGTGGGCCTCAAGAGAATTTGAGCCAGGCCGCTAGTGGCCCGCAGGCCGTACTTTGAGAACCACTGGTCTCGGACCAAACAGAGAGGAAAGTGCAAAGTAGAACATTTGTTTGCTTCTCACATACTCTTACAGTCAAGTTTGTAGTGCACCTGCGCTTTCCAAGCCTGCCTCGCCGCAGCTCAGCCATAACCCAGCCGTCCGCTATAATTTTCCAATAGGCCGCTCATGCAGGGTGCAAGCGCTGGGACGAATGGGTAGAGTAGTCCAGACAGTGATTGAAGACAACATGGAACATGTAACAGCAATCCAGAGGGTACATTTATTTGAGAAATTATCTGGACCACCACCTGTCTGAGAAGAAATATATAGTGCTGGCCCTATAAAATATGTCCCGGTGCTGAGCACCGGAATCCACCGGCACAAATTAAGCACTGTTTTCCATCATCAACTTCAGAGATACCTTAGCAAGGCAGTCCTTGTAAGAAAAGTGTTTTTTTCTTTCAAATTCCTCTTTTAAGAGCACATTAAAAAAAAATCTCCTCAGCTCCCAAAAGTGAATTTAATTAATTTAATTTTTAAAAGTAACATTCGTAATATTATATTTAATTCACTTGAAATTAATGTTTTTAAATAGGTCCATTGAATTCATTTTCTTATATTGCAATTTTAAATTACCCTTCCCTGAATCCTAAAGCACCTTACTGCCACTTACCACTACCATTCCCTGAACCCTACAAACATCTTTCTACCTCTTAGCGCTACCCTTTCCAAACACCTAAATTCCTTACTACACCTTAGCACTACCCTTCCCTGAACCCTAAATATCCCTTACTACCCCTAAGTGTACACTTCAGGAAACCCTAAGACCCCTTGCTACTGCTTAATGCTGCTGAAGCAGCGTAATTTAGGCTCTACCCTGTTCAGGTCATGTACATACATTTATGAACAAAAATACGATATTTATATGCAAAGTGTGGTCCAGTTCTGTTAACGTGTTTGGTACTTTTTTGGGGAGAAATATCTTTATTTACTTACCATAAATAAAAAAATAGTCTGAGTTGCGCAAACTTTAAGTATTGATTCTGGTAAAGGTGGTACACCCGCCTCAAAGAGGGGGAGGGTATTAAGTCCCCATCTTACAGTACATCACCTATTTTGGAGATGCCAATCAAGTCCCAGGGTACAAACCCTCGTAGTTTCCCCAATTCTCTCATCATGCCCCCTTCCTGCAGTGGTGTTTCTCTGGTTACCTAAGACGCCCAGCCCATAGCTTTGGGCGCCCTCTGCCATATTCCCAATATCACCTGCGTCACCTGCAGCAACTTCTCGAACCGGCCCCATCATATATATAATGTAGAGTGAAGCGCAGCACTAGCCTGGCCCTCTCCAGCATGTAAGTTTGGTGATCTCGTGGTGCAAACATCCAGTCATTGATGGGCATCAAGTGCGCTGCCTAATAGTAGGCCCACACATCTTGAAGGGATATCCCCCCATTGTAGGTGTTCCGATGTAGGGTCTGTAGTGCCTCCTTGGGGTGTCTACTATTCCACAGTAGCATCCTCATCCCTCTCTTTATTTTGTTGAACATCTCCACCGGGATGGTATGCTATGTATTTTGGAGGCTATAAAGCAGCTTGGGGAGTGTAATCATCTTGAAGATGGCAGCCCCCCCAGAATAGTCAGGGGCAGCCCACCCCAGCGCTCTGCATCTCCCTGAAAGGCAGTGTACACCTTCCCAAGGTTGGCAGCTAGAGGCAGGTCTCTATCAGGCGTAACATGGATGCCCAAATATTTCAACTCGCAGTCTACCCGGTAGGGCGACGGTGTCTGAGGGGCCATAGGGTTGAAATAACACAGATTTCCCCCAGTTTATTTGATAGCCCGAGTAGTTACCAAACAACTGTATGGTCTGGAAGATGACCGGGATCGTGGAATGCAGCTCCATAATGTAGAGGAGTATATCCCCTGAGAAGAGTTAGATTTTCTCTTCCAGCGGGCTGTACTCTAAGGCCCAGAATCCCCGAATATCAAGGTGGGCGGGGATCATGCACGCCAGAGGTTCCAACTTGAGAGGAAACGGGAGAGAGAACGTGTGTGTACATTGAATTGAAATAATAATAAATTGTAACCCTTATGATTATTAAAAGTTCATACATAACTGCATTAGACAAATTTCTACACTGATATAATCATGTTCTACATATATTTATGTATATTATTGAGCATTGCTTCTGTTGATTTTTAATACTGTACTGTGCATCCATTTTGATTCTCAAGTTAATTTAGCTTGACATTAGGCCTTAACTGAAAATGTTTGCTTTAACCTTGCCAGTATGCTGCTCTCTTCCCTTTACATGTGCGTTATTGTGATTCTTGTTAGCTAGTGAAAGGCTTGTTGTTGCGAATTAGACAGCTGATAGTGACACATGGGAGCAGAAAGTTGGCAACAATTGTGAGTAACCGATAATGAGAGAAGGCCTTCTGTCCATGGAGTACCAGGAGGAAGCAACATTCAAAGTTAACAGCTGTGTACCTAATTATTTGGAGATTGGAACTTAGGTAGTATGTCGACTCCCCTTGAATGAGGTTACATTATTTGCGCTCAAGAGGGAGAATCCGATATGAATGTTCTAGAATTTGTTGACTGTATTTTTAATTGGTGTTTCACAGTTAGGCAGACTTCATCCTGACTTCAAGAGGGAGCAGATCTATCTCTCGGCTGGGCTTTCCCGAATGTAAAGCTTCATGCTGAGAACGCTTACCCTTTTCTCTCAATCTTCTACTGAAGTTCGAGCTCATGCTGACACCTTCTATGCTTCCCTTTAGAAATTCTTTTAGATGATTAGGTCTTAAAATATATTTAGAAAAGGAGAGTATCTTTATGGAACATCAAATTGCAGCAATTTGTGTTCATTACATTGTGGCTGTTACCATTTAGTATCTCATTTTATTATAACTAAATTTACTGGCACATTTCAGCCTTCAGACTGTATTGTTGTATCTTTTGAATGTATGTTTTTACTTTGCATATGTACTGGTTGGATTACTGTTCTAAAATAAACCTTTAAAGTTGAAGAAATTGATTGTGGGTCATCATTGTGAAGTCACATTTGTTTCACAAAACTTGAAATGTATTTCTGATGTTAGCTTCCTTACATCGTCTCAAGTCGACTAACAATGGTCCATACGACCAATAAGGAAATATGTTTGTTGATTTTACTAAGAGATTGAGGTTCAGATATCCGTGCTCCTTCACTATGCTTCCATGAACCATAAAAACCTTTTACTGTACCTTAATGCAACCCATTCGTTAACCCTAAAAAATCCTAACAACCGCTTACAGGTACCCTCAGGGGACTAGCTTCAGGGGGTGTGTTTGGTTTGTTACATCCCCCTAATAAATGTATTTTCTGGTAAATAGTTGGGTACAGGTGCTTTCGGTCAGGTATGGTGAGGTGTCTGTTGGACTTCATTTTAACATACAAAAAGTCACAAACGTGCACAAACACACACTGTCTCTCTTCTTTGGAAGTCCCCCTACTACTCCACATTCCTCTCCCTTTCCACTGCCTCTTAAGCCCCTCCTAAGCCTCTCGTGTGCGCCCTGCTAGTCATATAACGTATTTTAACATTATATACAGTGTGACTGTTGGAAAATCTGAAGCGCGCAACCTCCCCCAATCTTACTGACCAAGCTACGTCCCTGAGTACCCTGCCCTGAAACCTAAAGCCCCATACTATTCCTTAAGACTGTGGGTTCTGATGTGACAACCACAAGGTGATTAATGTGGGTTTCCATGCATTGATCACAAGGTGGTTAATGCTGGTTCCGGTGTGAGGACCACAGGGGCTCATGCCATTCCAAAGGTTGTGTGCAGTTCAGAAGTGTTTGGGGGTGTGAGTTACTTAGGGGAGGCGGGCTGCATTGAACCTTGTGTTAGCCCCGTTGATAGGGTAAATTGTGCAGCTCATTTGAAGGGGGCTAGGTACTCTGCTTGCCACTTGTAAAGTAAGCAGCCTTTTGCACTCGAAGCAAGCGGAATGGTGTGATCATTTCCTCCCATTGTTTTTAGGGCAACAGTGGAAGCATTTTTAGGACTGCATGCTGCTGTTTATGTACAGCAGAGCTGTGCTGCATTGCCATTTGGGAGGGTTGGAGTGTATACTGGGCCCCCTTTGTAAATAACATTTGTTTTCTTAATACTATTGACACTCACTTGATCCTCCGATGGATCTTGTATTGTGCCACTGAGGGATTGGACATAGGAGATCTAACATCCGGATATCCAATGAGGATCAGGAATTGGATATCAAATTCACAAATTTGTGATTAGATTTATGTATATGACTCTCAACACCAGGCAATATAAATAAAGGATTATTACTGCTAGTCCAAACCTTCTCAATAAATTTAGCTGGACACGCGCACACACAAAAAATGTCTCTGTTCACGTACGTGCGTGTGCGATTCCTAGGTCAGTGCTGAATCCCCGTTTTTCCCCTACTAAATGTCTCGCTCAGTGCAACGCTAGGCACGAGACCTAAAAAGGTGGTACTGATCACGCAAGTTGTCAAATCATCCGGTATACGTAAACTTCCAAACAATGATCCTTTAGCAACAGGCACATGAGTGAGTTCAAGAGGACAGTTTTCCATAGCAGATGTTCCCAAAGTATCAACTTTTGTTGCAATAGTCCTTGTAAGTGAGTGAGAACTCTTCTAGTAAGACAGTTTCGCTTCCCATTGAAAGTTTAGGGAAGCTTCTCATGAGTGTAAGACAAAGTAGAATAAATGCAAGCCTATAATAAAGTTAATTTAAAATATGCAGAATATAAAGTAATGAAAATATACATTTCATAGGGGAAATCAATATTCCAAAAATCCTTTCAACTTATAAGCACTCAGAACATATTTGTTGTATTGCAAAGATCACATGTAACTATGACACATTACTGTCATTTCAAAGTACCAATGTGTAAAATTATTTCAAATTATAAAATAATAATCTCGTTTCAAGTGTTCTATATTAACACATACATGAAGATTATTGTCTAAGGGTTTCAGGAGGTTACACTCCACTTTTTGCTTTTCTCATTATGTGCACAATTTTCACATATGCAGAAGATGAAATTCAGAACGGAAATCCTCAATAACCCCCATAAAGTTATATAAGTTAAGTTTGACTTCATTAATTCTTCGCACAATTCTATTCCTATAGGATGGTTAAGAACATTATAACACTTGAGTGCATCACTTTACCTTTTTAATTCACGCTGAAATATTTATGTTAAAGCGGATTAATGAAATATTAACCTATATTATTCAAATGAATATGATTTAATGTATTCGTGTTTCTTTAACGTGTGGTTAGTGCACATTTATTCATAGGTTTCTCAAAACGTCTCATAATTGGTTTGTGTGTCAAACCAAGGTTCTGACAGCTTTTCAGCTGTATCAGGAGCAAGTCCCACAGCCTCACTAATGAAGTCATTTACACAATGTCTGGTGTTCCACAATAATAGAGTTAAAATTATCACCTTATTTGCTTGTGCGCTGGTACTAAACACGGAATGCAGTACTTTTCTCTTAATGCAAAGGTTAATTAAGTATACTAAAACTCCTTTCTACACATTTAATCTGGTTTTTATACAGCCCCCCACATATATATCCCTGAATGACAAGATATCCAAATATTAGTTCATGACTATTCAAGTTTTTCATAACAATGGCCTCCCTGTGAAAGGTAAACGTCCATTTTGAGGTCTGGCTTGGTTGTGCAGAAGTCTGGTTGACATATTTTGGCAATTCTTTCAAATTTGCATAGAATGGGCTTTGGCTAGGCCCCACCAAGAAGACTATTACTCTCTCAACTCATGCTATCAGCTGGAAATGTATCATTCTATCTTCCATGAAGTGCTTCTGTTTGCAATGCATAAGGGATTATAGTCTTAACCTGAAGAATTTAACTGTGCTATTTGTCACATTCAGTTATTTTTCTCCTCCATGCATTTTTTTTTCTTTTTTAAAAGCCATGCTGCACAGCATAGGGGATGCTATACAGCATGACTTGAAACCTTGGCAAAGCCAATACGTCACAACGGTGATACCTGTTGACTTTTACAAAGTTTGTTTTAACATGCAGTTATGAAGCACTCACCTTTGCATTTAGATGTTTCTTACTCTATTGCATCTGCGTTGTCCCCGGCACCTCAATTCACAATTTAGACAGTTCACTCTTTTGGAGCTTTTCACATCCCTTCTTGCCTTGTTTTTTTACAACTGCTACACACTTCACTATTTCCTGTGAAAAATAATGTCGGATGTATTTATCAGTGTGACCAGATCACCATTTATATCTAAAAAGAGATCTCGTTGTCTTCCTTGTCAGTGACTGCCCGTCCTCTCAAGGTGGAAACGTGGGTGAACTTGCCTTTTCTGTGCTCAACCCTCCTCTTTGGAAAGCTCTCTCTGTCTTTTTTTTACATTACCTGTTTGTTGATCAGATTTTCAATTAAACAAATATTATAAATCAAAGTGACAATAGATAAAAATAGCAAAATTGCATTTTTAAATTAAGACAGTTGAATGCCGAATGTAAGCTGAGTTCAGGCAAAAATTATGTTCTAATAATACATTACATTTATGAATGGATTTTTTAAGAAAGACTCAATATTAATTGTAGACTTTCTCCAGATAATGGCCCAATATATTGTGTATTAAGTGATAAAATCTCTATTATCCAACTAACAATTGATACGTTTGAGGAGGTTTTCTAGCATTCCAGTAGACAATACTTCATCAACATAAACCCTTTTTTTGGAGTGAAGTCAGTGAATGAAATAAGGGTACGTGGTTGAAAAATAATCTGTGGGGCTAGTTTGATCTCTTGGCTAAAGGCCAAAGAACCATGGTCTCAAACATTCTTCCAAAGTGAATCCACAACTTACCATCTTACAATCATGTGGGAGAGTTTAGTCGGAGGCCTTACAACCTTCTCCCTGTTTCGAGGTGCATCATTTGGCATGTAAAAAAGCAGAGGACTTCACCAGAGGCAAATGTGGCCAGAGGAAGACATAGAGGTACATTGTGAGAAGCATTGAGTAAACATGTACAGGTCATTAATAGGTTTGAGTTTCCCCAAATTACACATTTCAGAGAGAATGATTCTGAGAGAAAGTCCGCTGATAAACCTAGTCCATAATGCAGCACTATATTAGGAAGGTTTTTGCAGAATTTAAACTATCCAGAAAGCACCTCCGTGGTATTCTAGCCAGTGGTAGCTGAGTGGATGAACCAATTTAAAGTTGAGTGACCTTTCATGAGTCTTGGTGCGCTTATTCAATCATAACCAGCATGGCTAAAGGTCCTGTGATATCAATCAGAAAATATATGTTTCCTGTATTGTTGGTTGCCATTTTCCTAAAAATTACTTGAATTATATATTGTAATTATTTTGTCCTAATGAAGGCTCAACCAGGGTGACCCAAATATCAGGGGGTGCCCAAGCAATTGTTACCATTGGTTTAGCATGAATATCATTTATAATTTTTGAGCTGATGTTTTGTACCCATTGATACAACGCCCTGCTATTTTTTTTTTTTTTTTAATTCTTTTTATTGCAGTCAAAAAAATATTGCATTACACCACCACATGACAAGCTTTATATCAACATACCATAGTATCACATCGACTCCTCTACAGTCCTCAAGGTGCAGTATAGCTGCCTTCCCCCCCCCCGCTTTCCCTCTTTATTCCTTCCCATCCTCCAAGTCCTCTCGTTTTATTGGGGCCACTGGGGCTGTGCAAGGGAGGCCCCTATACTCATTCCATTTATTCCAGACCTTTCCCCACTTCTGGGGACAGCCTCTATTTTGATAAACAGTTTTTTCGGCCACCATGCACCAGTCCATATCTTTTTTCCAATCGCCCAGTCTTGGTGTCTCTTCTATGCCCCAATTACGTGCTAGGTTTCTTTTAGCGATTACTCGACTCCATACAATCCACTTAGACATTGAGTTATCATAGTCCAGTAGGATTGGATTTGTGGGCAGGCCCAAATTATATGGAAAAATGTTCCCTCCTGGCCGCAACCCCTCCTACAGAGAGGATTTGGATGTCTTCCCATCTTTGCCAATGTAGTGCATGAGAGGTATGTTCTATGAAGTACTTTAAGTTGTATGAGGCGAAAATGAGATCAAATAGCAACTTCTCTAGGGGAAGAAAGTGCCTCAGGCCAATCGTCCTCCTGCATGTCTATAATGTCTCCCTCCCATTTCTGCCGTAACTTTGGCAACCTATGGGGGGCGTTATTAATCAATTTCCTATATGTCAGCGAGATCGCTTTTTTATTTATGTGTTCCTCAAGAAGTCTATTCTCCAAGGGTGTAGATTCTGGCAGTATTTCTTCCCTGGGTAACACTGCACTCAAGGCGTGGCGGAGTTCTAGATATCGGAATGTCTCAGCAGGAGCCAACTTATATGATCTCTGTAGGTCTGTAAAGGGTCGTATTCCTGCTGCAGAGTAAACATCCCCCACCTTCGAGATTCTTAGTAGGTCCCACTTATCGAATCCCTATTTCTTCCCCAAGTCCCCAAGTAAGTCCGAGTCCCCATAGGGGTGTAGCAAGTGTAATCTTGTTTTTCCATCCCAACTGCTGGTGTGTAGAGTGCCAGACACGTACTGTCAGTGCCGAAGGCCCCACCAGGGAGTGTACTCTTTTTGGTGCATATAGCGCATACAAGTACCCCTTGGTTGCAGTGTCAGTCTGTCCATACGGTATGCCGGCTCTGTCATTGGTTGGTGGCCCCATTGGTTAATGACTGTCGATTGCGCAGCACGGTAGTACGCCTGGATGTCAGGAAGCGCGATTCCGCCGTCAAACCAACCCAAAGTTAATTTATTGAGAGCGATTCTGGGGACCCCTCCATCCCATAACAAGGCTCTGACTTCACTCTGTATATCTCTAAAGTAGCTATCTGGCACTGGAAAGGGGGAATTCTGCAGGACATACAGAAAACGTGGCAGTGCCATCATTTTAAAAAGGGTCGCTCCACCTAGTAGGGAAAGCGGCAGGGATCGCCAGTGTTGCACATCTCCCTTCAGTTGGTGCAGGGGGGGTAGGAGGTTTTTTGTTTTAAATACGTCTTGATTGACTATGACAAAGATTCCTAAATAACGGAATCCTTCCGTTACTACCTGCGCCTCTCACTCCCTCGGCATCCGAGGCGGTGGACCACATAGAACGAAGACCACTGACTTTGACCAGTTTATTGTATAGCCGGAATATCTCTGGAATGTTGCGAAGATATTAAGTATTCTGGAGATGGAGGATTTAGGCGCCGCTACGTATAGGAGAATATCACCTGCGTATAAGGATATTCTGTCCTCCCAGTCTGCCGTCCAGCGGAGGCCTCGGATCAGTGGCTCACCCCGGATCCAAGCCGCCAATGGTTCCAGCACTAGTGCAAATAGCAATGGTGAGAGGGGGCCTCCCGGTCTAGTTACCCGTCGAAACGGGAAGGTTTGTGACACCCTACCATTCACCACAACTTGTGCAAGGGGGGCCGTGTATAGGAGGCGAATCCAGGTCAAAAACCGAGGCCCCACGCCCAGGTGCTCGAGGACTGCAATTAGATACGGCCACTCGATGGTATCAAGTGCCATGCGAGCGTCCAGGGACAGGACCACTGCGTCCTCCTGGATTCGGTTGGCACGTCCTAGGACCCCATGGAGGCGTCTAAGATTGAGAGCCGTATTACGGCCCAGCATAAACCCGGATTGGTCCGGGTGAACTAAATTAGTGATTAGAGGGACAAGACGGAGAGCCAACAGTTTGGCCAGGACTTTTGTTTCAGCATTTAGCAGGGAAATAGGACAATACGAACTACATTGGTCAGCTGGTTTATCCTCTTTACGTATTACAACTATTGTTGCAAGGCGCTGGTCTCTGGGGAGAACACCGGTGTTCCTGCATTCTTGGTACATGTTCAGTAGGTGGGGCACTATGTGGGAGGCGGTTATTTTATACAGCTCAATTGGGATTCCATTGGGGCCCATTGCCTTTCCTGATCTCAGTGCCATGATTGCCTGTTGTACTTCCTCACAGGTCAGGTCTCCATTCAAGGCCTGGACATCCTCCGGCGTAAGTTTAGGGAGTGGTCGATCTTTAAGGAGATCCAGTGCATCTTGTGTGGTGCATGCCGTCTCTGAGGTGTAAACTACCTCATAGTAGGTCGCAAACGCGTCCGCTATTTCCTGGGGGTCCGTGATCCTCACACCACTTGGCAGTTGGATGGAGGCCACCCAGCGACTGACTTTTTCTCGCCTGTCGAGCCAGGCGAGAAGTTTCCCCGCTCTATCCCCCTTGTTCGTAAATTCGGTGTTGAGTCGTCATGATCAGAGCACTAGCTGTATCGGTCGTCAGATCTCTATATTCCTGTTGTTTAAGGCCCAGCTGGTGCCTTGTGTCACTAGCTGTATCGGTCGTCAGATCTCTATATTCCTGTTGTTCAAGGCCCAGCAGGTGCCTCGTGTCGTCGTCATTTTGGCGTATCAACTGTGCTTCAAGGTCGGAAATGCTACTCTCTAATCTCTCAACATCTCTTGTCTTATCCCTCCTATGTCCGACCATCAAAGAAAGAGCCTGTCCCATGATCACTTTATACACTTCCCAGAGTGTTTCTGGTGAAGCCACTGAGTGTTCATTTTCTCTAAAGTAGAGGTCTGTTGCTTTTTTCACGTCTTCCCTAATTTTGGGGATTTTTAAGTAGGAGGGTTTAATAGTCATTGTATTGGTAGTTCGCGGTTTGCCTATTCTATAGCGTGCCGAAATGGGGGAATGATCTGATATTCCCCGGGGTAGATGTCTCACATCCCCAAAGCCAGGCACCTGGGATGGGCGCGCGACCAGGAGGTCAATTCGTGAGAGGCTACCATGCATGCCCGAATGATAAGTGAACTCTCGAGTAACTGGGTTCAGCGTTCTCCAGATATCAGTCAGGCCCATGGCTCCAATAAATTCCATCAGTCGTGTCTGTGTTTCATGCGTCTTTCTCGCTGGCATTCGATCTATTGTGTCATTCAGTCTCATATTAAAATCTTCGCCTAAAAGGAGGTGACCCACTAGCAGTTCCAGCACCAGTGCCCTCAAGTCCGGAAGAGTAGTGTTGTGGAGTGCTGGTGGGACATATATCGAGATTGTTTATCGTTTCCCCTTCCCATCGCCCTGTAAGTGCTGCGTATCTGCCCAGGTTTTTTCTACTATAAATGGGAATTGTTTCTTGAGGAATATCCCCACCCCTCTGGATCTCGAGGTGAACCCAGAGTGGGCCATCATTTTATAGCCCCATCGGTCTAGTGCTCTGCATGTTTTCCCCAGAAGATGGGTCTCTTGAAGAAGGACTACGTCCGGGGCGTGTCTCTTCAGGAATTGGAGGACTATACCATGCTTAATTTTATCCCCCAAGCCATTCACATTCCACAAGAGTAGACGAATATCAGGGATTTTCATAGTGGGCATGGGTAGTGTGAGTTGGATTTCGTATTAATAGTGGATTGTGGTATTCCCTGTTTGTTAGAGGGGGAGGGAACCGTTCTAACAAAGAATAAGTCGAATGCATTTGATAGAAGGTGGTAGCAATTCATGCTGATGGTGCAATCTGACAAAACTTAGGTGGTTTAATATACAAACCTTGCAGGTGAACAATACCCCTCTGTATCCCCATATCCCATAAACAAACCCCCCCACACCGCATCCTTGCCTGACGGACCTACAACTGCCCACCTCCCCCATCTTAGAGTGCCTATCATCCCTCCCTGATCGGAAACCTGTTAGGGGCTGTGTACCGCTGCAAACCAGTTACCTGTCCCATAATAGTTTTCTTGTCCTCCCGACTATGCTACTCCTAGGTAGGAGTATTGGTGTGAGGGCCCTCACAGCTCTCCGCGTTTTCCCGCAATGCGGTCTTGGCTCAGACCAGTCAACGATCCACCCAGGACCTCGTTTCTTCCACCAGGTCTAGGAAGTCTGTTAGTTAACAGTGCAGCCGGAGGAAATGCTCCTAGACAAGAAAGCTCAAGTCTGATTCACTACCACCATCTCAACGGTGACCTGCTGAGGGTGGCCCCCCCCCTGTTTCAGTGCCGCTGTCTCGTTCCCGGACACGGTCGATGTTTCTCTGTTTTGCTTCCCTTGGTGCATCTTTGCTGGGGAGCCTCCCACTGTCCGCCATCCTTCAAGCCAGGCCCATCCCTCCTCTGGAGAGTCAAAAAACCAGGCCTTCCCCCATCTTCCACCCGGAGTCGTGCTGGAAAAAGCATGGAGTATTTCAGTCCCTTTTCTTTCAGTACTTGCTTCACCGCCAGGAAGTTGTCTTTGTTTTTGCACCTTCAGTGTGAAGTCCGGAAAAAAGGTTATTGGGGCATTTTCTTATTGTATTGGTGGGGCGACGCGGGACGACTGTAACACTACATCACGGTCCTTGAAGTTAAAGAGACGAGCAATGATAGGCCTGGGTGGCGCACCGGGCTGGGGCCTGCCTCTACTGAAAAGAATTTTGAGAGGCCTCTTGGCTGGAGATATTTAAGGATCAGATCCTCAACAAACAAGTCTGTAGCAGGGCCCTCTGCTTTCTCCGGGACCCCCAAAATGCGTATATTGTTACGTTGTGATCTACCCTCAGAGTCTTCAAGTCTTGCTTCAAGGTGTGCAGTGTTTGTTAGGAGGTCTTTGACTTGGTCTTTGAGGGATTTGGTGTCCTACTGTAGAGTTACCATTGTGTCCTCCACCTCCTGAATCCTACCACTGATGTTCCGAAGATCTGCGCGTATCAGGGACATCCCCGTCGTCACATTATCTATGCGCCCCTCCAGCCCTGTTCTAACCCCTTGTATTGCTGCCATTATGTCCTTGAGAGATATGGCGCTGTCATCAGGTAGTAGAGGAGGAGCTTCTGACATTGCGTCTCCGGGGTTCTCCAGCCCTTCCTGCACCTTGGGGAGTGCATATTTATCGAGCTTCTTCTGGTGTGTGCTCTTCATTCCTCTTCCTCCGGTCATGTCTGCTCGGTATGAAAAGGGGGGGGGGCTTTGGCCCCATGTTACTCTCTGCAGCCTGCCACCAGAAAATTAGGTTCTCTGTGCGGCCTAGGTTCCTCCTGGTTCTGCAAGCCCCCCCAATACCCCCCCACCCTTTACCGCAGCTTTCCCTGTTCGATCTTCTACGGGCCCTCCTTTTCTCCTCATGGCACCTTGCGTGGTGGGGGGGCCTAGGGACTCCGGTATGTCGGAGTAGATGCAGACATCCACCGCAATTAAAACGTAGCAGTCATTCTGTTTGACAAACACGGAGCGCTTGATGCCGGCGCTATATCGCCGGTGATCGCTATTTGTGTCAAGGACTCCGCCTTTTGTTGCGCAGTAGAGGAGGCAGGGTCAAAATCAGTATATTGTTGGGCCTTCGCGCTTTGCGGGCCTGCTCCCTTCCAAAGTGTGCGTGGGGATGTACTCCCTCTCGGCATCTGACCCACCACGCTCGGTACCTGAAGTTGCGGGCCGGGTTGCACAAGGGACTTTGATTGCTTCGGGGGTTGGGCATATACGTGCCTTTTTCTCTTGTGCTGCACCTCAGGTCGGGCCCTCCCGCTGGTCAGGGGGCCGCGCCTCCTTCACCTCGGGTCGGACTTGTGTGGCACCGCTACAGGGCACTTTCAGCAGTCCCCTGCTACTGTTCAACGATTGCAAGCCTGTCACCACGTCGTCAGAGATCTCGGCTTTCCGGCGGAGTAGCATGGGAGAACGTCGTCCTCAGCCCCACCTCGCTCTCGAGCTTGCACGGCAAGGCCGGGGTCTCTGGTCGTCTCGAGGAATGGACGTCCTCCGGACCGCTGCTGCAATTTAGCTCGGGGCTCCGCTGTCACCTTGAGGCCGCACCTCCTCAGCCCAGAACAGGCCCGTTCATCGCCCTAATGAAATGTCCCGCGACTGCTCTCCGGCGTTCCTCAGCGCATGGCGCACATTGGTAGGTGTCGGGCGAATGGATAAATGAGCGGATGTTGAAGGGAAGATCACTGGGTCACGGAGCCGCTTTAGCAAGCGGCCATGTTCTTCGGCGATTGGCACCCTGTTATTTATTTTTGTTATAGTATATATTCTTTGTGTATAGAAAATTCTTGAACCATTACATACATGTAGCCACTTATCATAACCCCTAAAAATGAATCTAATTGCCTCAACCATTCCCACCTCCCTCCCATTGCCCTGACCACATACACCACCCATAGTCACTTATTTAGTAGAAGGATAACTCATATTCCAGATGTCTACTTTCCTCCTTTTTCTAGCTGAATAGAAAATACTGATACTGTTGTGTGGAAGTGATGTACAGCAAGAGGGCTGTGTTGTCATACTTCGAGGAGTGGTTGTGGGAATTTGCTGTCATGCATGCCTTTATTGTTTGGTCAATAGTGTTGTCATCAAATTATAAGATTTTGTCACTTAGCTATTCAGGATTGAGACTCAATTTAGGGCTTTTCTGAGGAGAACTATTGAGAAATGTATTGTAAATGTATCCATTCTTCACTCACTTTACTGAAAGTATTTTCTTACTTTTGTCTTTTAGGTAACATGAGGCTGCTTTTTCTGGTCTTAGTGACTGGCTGCACATCCGTAGGAAAAATACTGGATGCCGAAGTTTACAAAATCACCAATATAGATTTCTGCCCCCTGCAGGAAGAAACCAAAGAGGAAGAGCGTGTCTCTGCCCTCAAGAAGATTCTTAATTCTGGAATGTTTTATTTTTCATGGCCAAATGCTGGATCAACCTTTGACCTGACAGTTCGGGCACAGAAGATGGGTGATAACAATAACGATGCAGTTAACTGGTTTTTCTGGTTAGTACCTGTTTCTGTATCTGCTAACCTTGTTTGAGAGTTTGTGTGGTCAGATGGTGCCTACAAATAAGACTAGACAACTTTACTAACTAATATTTACCCCTCTGTTAAGGAAAACAGTATGGTCTTTATTGGTATGATTTTGCACCGTTTGCTAGACAGACAGTAGGTCTTAGTATGTGGCATAATTAGCTTAGTGGAAAACAATACAAGTATGGTTATAAAGAAGTTGAAAAATCTAAGTTGGGCTGTACTCATCATGCACATTCAGCACAGCTGGCAGAGTCTCTGAAGTCTTACTCTAAAGAGGATAGAAACTCTTGATAGTAGGTAAAGTTTATGATGTCATTGTGACCTTTGAGAATTCTTAACTGTCGAAGTCTGTTGTGTATTCTTTAAGCCTTTTAGGAGGTTACATATATTGGAACTCACTCCTGCATGTATCTATGTGTTCTGTTTCCCTTCGGATACCTATAACTCTGTGATCTGCTGTTTCATCTCCTTTCTGTAACTCAAGAGAAGTTACCCAAATACTGGCTATGGTGACTAGTCGTCTTGCTTTTTTTAGGTCGAGCCTCGAGTAGCGCGCAAGCGCTGCTAGGCGAAGACTTATTGTTAGGGGGTTTCAAAAGCTGACCACACGCTCGTGCGTCGTGGCCTTTTTCGGGCGGTTACGCGCGCAGGGCCGACATCTGTTTCCCATTATCGTGCCCAGCCTCGGGCGCGATAATTGGAAACACATGCCTGCCGTGCGTGTAATAGCAGGCAAAAGGCCATGACGCACGAGCGTCTGGTCAGTTGTTTATCGTGGATCTTTTTTTTTTTTTTACATTGAGGCAAGCGTGTGACGAATGGATGCGTGTGTGCGGGCGCCGGTTGTTTTTCTTTTCCACTGCCTCCTCTGCCCCGGGGTGAAATACCAGAGCCAGGAGCCGTTACGTCAGCCAGGAATCAGAGAGATGGGAGGGAGACCGGAGCCGGCACCGGGCCACTTTATAGAGCCGCACTAGTAGCTGAGGGCGCGGCGGGCGCAGGAGCTGTGTTACCACCTTGAGATGCAGAGCGGGGGAGCTGTGTGACCACCGCCTAGAGCAAATGGCCGGATCGGGAGCTGGCTGGGGCTCCCGATGCTCAATCCCGGCTGGGGGTTAGTAGTTAGGGAGGCGCTGTTCCCCACGAGAAGCTGGGGGCCGGAGACGCTGCGGCGCCTGCACTGCCCCACCAGGAGTGCTCCGGGCCTGTTTAAAAACAGGGCTGCAAAACATATGGGTTCGCGAGGCGCAGCTTGCCTTGAAGTCTTCAGTTCAAGCACCTCGCGAGACCAAAAACCTGAAGCAGCTTTTGCCGAATTCAGAGCCTCCTGATAGGCACGGGGAGGAGAGCTGACGTGTTTGCACAGTGCCTTTCTCACCCAGCTGTGAGTTTGATTTCAGGGTGTGGTTGGTGAGACACACCGGCCATAGGCTGCCCAGTTTCATGTGCGTGGGACAGGGAAACCACACAAGCGCCAGGTCTCGCCTCCTCGACTAGTTGCCGCATTAATAACCAGCTGTCTTTCTCGCGCTCCTTACAGTCTCTGCCGCCCCGGGGCACGGACCCGGCTCCTCTAATGAGTTCCCAGCTCTGCTGCCGAGAACCTGCTGCCTTTCCCAGCGAGCACGTCTTTCAGATTTCAAATCGACTTTAATATATGGCTAGAAAATACCTTCATGCCCAGCAGGGTAATCTCGCTGACTTTCAAAAGTTATTTTAAGGTAATTTTGGGATATGAAAATGCGTCGAGGGACATCTAAAATACAGACCTCTTGAGTTGCCCGGGCGTGCATCCAGTACATGTATTTTGTGCTCTCTGGAACTACAATTCCCAGAACGCAAATAAAGTGCAAAGTTGAGTTAAAAATGAATACTAAACTGGACAGATGCCCTCTATAATCAGACCAGGGGGTCATTTTAAATAGTACAAAAATTGCGGGGCTTTCTTTTATAAACCCTTACCACCTGGAAATGATACTAAGTTAAGGTCACCAGCTGTCTCGGTGCCACATCGGAGGGACCATGGTACCATTCTGGGTTTCTATTTTACAAATCATTTTACTTGGTTAAGTTGAGCGGAACATAGACTACAACTCCCATAATGCACTGAGTGCTAAATGAAAGTTCAGGGTTGGGAAATGGTATCCCCGAAGACTCAATCGGCTAGCAATCTTAAACCATATTCCATTAGTGTGAGCGTAGACGACAAGTCCCAGAATGCAGCATGCTGGTAAATAAAACCTCAGAGCCAAACAGCGGTGCAGCAGGCGCACACACTGACTCGCCAGGTAAACTTGTTTTAAAGCCAGATAGTGCAGCCTGCTCTCGAGGCCTGAGGAGGACATGCTGTGTCTCCGAGCCAGTACGGAGGGATCCTGCCTGCTACTCTGGCCCCCAGGTGACACGCATGAAACGCGCGCTAAGTCAGGGAAATAAAACATTCTCTTTCAGTGACTCAGGAGGGCAGGCAGCAGAGCATGAAAGAGCGGGAGGAGGGCCGGCGCAGGTAGCGAAAGAAGCAAGGTGAAACAGCTGTTCACAAGCGAATGCGTGGCGCGTTCCCTGACTGCATAATGCGAACAGGGATTCGAAATATTTCCCCAGGAATCATGGAATTTTGATTAGCTGTTCTCATGTATATTTGATACAGCTATATTTCTGCTAAAAACTGCGCTGTAGATATCCTTTAATACATTTTATATTATCTGAAATTCACGAATAAAACAAAAAAATGTTAGTGTATTTTCCTTTGTTTTTTATATATATATAATAATGTTGTTTACAAAGTTCGAGGTCAGTCTGGACTAATTTCACAATCTGCTGCTAAATCCATAGTGTCAGACACAGCAGGCAGAGCGTCTCCTGCAGGTACCCTGCGTGCTAGCCCAGTGATTATTGTAATCTGAGCATAGCTAGGCACCGTCGAGCCCCCTGCGCCCCGGTGGGTCCAGGCCTAATGCTGTGGCAGTGCGCCTGGACCAACCACAACCAGACACGCCAATGCGAATCATGAGGCCTGTCTGGATGTCAAAATTATTAAATTAAAGTTCTTAGTGGTGAACATCTTCAAGCCGTTTTTTCCAACAAAGATGGATGCTTAGCTGGTTACTTTATTTTACCTTAAAAACATCATTCATAATGCTACCACACCATAATATTTCCGTATCTTCCAAGTACTTTGAATAAAATAAATTATGGTCAGCCGAGCTTTTTCTGAAGCTAATTGTTGTAAAGCCCTAGTTATCTTCAAATCAAGCCATAACCTAGGTTAAAATAAGATGGCTTTTCCTGGGCAAAGTATACAATGTACTAAAAATGGCAAAGTGCTCTGTGCATTATAATTATACTGGGGCATTCAACGAGATTTTCAAACCAAGTACCACAGTTAGGGACGCAAACAGGAAGTGCACAGTATTTAATCTAAAACGCTTTAAAGTCGGAGAGGCTTTAAAACCATAGGATGGTAGTTCGGGCCCCTCGCTGTCAGTAAATCAAATTGGTACTGAAGTGAGGATTTACTTGGATGCTGTGCTAGCCTGGTATCCTTGAGATTCGCACTATGCGGCCGCTTTACAATTCCCCTATCTGTTGACAACTTCTTCTGGCTTACTAAAAAGTTCAGGCAACTCCAGCAAATGAAAAGCATTTTTAGGTCGAGCATTAGAGATCTCTTGTATATACTTTAGCAGAGGTCAGTAAAGTACCAGAATCACTTTAGCATTCTCAAGTTTCCAGTCCATATAAATTGTCTTCCACAAACACCCGTAGATGATAATATTTTTTACAAATCTTGTATTTTCAGTGATATGACCACCGAAGGAACTGCTTTTATATTAAAAACAGAGCTTTGGACTATACCATTTCCTGCTGAAAGGCAATATTTCTCTCCATGTGTTCCCATGCCTGGCGTGTCGCGCAGTTTGGTGCTTACTTTCCCTCCATGTTAAATAACAGTAGATGTTTCAGCACCCAGGCTAATGTGCTGCATAGCTAAATACATATAAGGTCCCAAAGACGAGACCGATTGCATTGCAAATGCTTGTTATTCATAGCCTTCAGTTAGCGTGCATGTACGTCTTGCAAGAGGGTGACTGCCCCTATTCTATCAGCTATAGAAACACTGACCTCTTAGCAGGGCCGGACTGGGAACCCAAAGCAAGCCCTGGCAACTTTGTCGTACCAGCCCCCGCACGGTCCGTAGTGAGAGAGTCTGACCACTACAAGGGGAGTTTGGGGAGCGAGGGGGTGCAAGTGTGAAGCACTGGCTGTCCCCGGGAGGCTGGAAATGAAAGTGAGGGAATTATGCTTGCTGGCTGCTTTTGTTACCGAGGTCCGATATTGCAGCATCACTGTGAAACTGCCCCCCATAACAAAACTGGCCCCCACCCTTACATCCTCCAGGAGAAACGCCTGATGTCCGGCCTGTCCGGCCCTGCCTCTTAGGTTCCCGAAAAATGCGATAGATGTATTTTTTATACTCTTTTAGTCTTTCTCTATTTTTACGAGAACACAGGATGATTTCGCAGACCCCATCCTTGGAGTTCAGAAGCTGGAAATGTGCATATTGCTACAGCCAGAGTGCTAGCAAGGTTTGACCACCTATTTCAGTTTTAAAAAAAATCGATGTCTAGGGTTATTTGGTGGAGAGGGTGGAGAGGGCCTCAACAAACAATCATACGAGGTAATCTGCAAGAAAGATTATGGAGTTTGAGTCCCTGAAGTTGTCAATTGGAATATGGTTCATGGTTTCTTTTTTCAAAGGTTTCCAATCCTTGAAGCAGGCATGTACACAATTTCCTAAATTGCCTTGCCCTGCAGCATGGAAAATGGGGTAAGATGTAGAGCTTTTGACAGCAGAAATTTTCTCAGTAGAACCATTTGTTACAGTCACACGGTTCACTTTGAGTCTAAGGGCCAGGTGTATGAAGCATTTTTATGGTCGCAATTGCTCCAATGTGGACTTTGTGACCACAAGAATGCTTTTTTAAAATGCTTGAATCCAGCTTTAGAAGTCAGTAATCTTTTACAGACTCCTACAATGGGATTCTGACCTCGTACTCAATCGCTAGTGATCCAGCGCGGCTAATATAAATTCTTCTCCTTTGGACATAACATCCAGGTAAAGATCATTCACTAACAACTATACCATATGACGGTGGGGCCCATAACACCGCATAATCATACACTCTCTCAGATATTCCCTGGGTCAGATCCACTTTCACCAAGGAGAAGGATTAAATTGCTGGAGGAACAGAATACCTTGTTAAAGTTAACAGGATATTACCTTAAACATCATACATAATCAGTTTAATCCTGTCAGTTCTAAACATCAAGGTATTCCGCTCTTTGGTCGATGGACCAACTAGTAGAATAAGTTGATGGTGATTAAGACCAGCTCAATCACATTTAAAACCTATTAATCATGACACTTAATATTGAGCTAAAGAACCACAGACTCGTTGCTTTAATTAGAATAAAGTTTTATCTATTTTCTTAAATGCATGAGTGAGATTCAAGTTTTATTCGTCATTTAATACGTTTCAATAGCATATAAGAAATAAATTTCAGAAAAGAATTTTATGCATACCCCTCTCAGATGGAGAATGAGAAGTTCACCAAAGCAGATAAATTGTAGATCACAGCATGGAACTCCCAAAACTGACTTGTCTGTCCCGCTAAGGACCTCCTCGACGGACCTCCCATACAGGTTTCCCACATCGGTCTCGTTCCTTTTCCCAGTCAAGTTTAAAGTCCAAAATGAATATTTCTATAAAGAAAATGGCCTATAGAAGATAGCGGCAGCTTCTCCAGCATCAACGTTCTGTGCTCAAAATTATGTAGGAATAGCGCTCCTCCTACTTAAGAGTAGGTCCTCTTATACCCTACTACTAGCTTACTAAACAAAAGATGCAATCTTTGGGGGCGAGAATCAGGCTAATTGGTCCATTGGAGGGGTGGCAAGAATCACCTCATTGCCCTCCTTGTTCAAACCGGTTCTAAAATTGTTCATGGATCATACTTTCACACGACCTTTGGGTAATAGCAGTCCAATTGACAGTTCACTAAATGTTTCACTTTTGTTGCTCATATTTAAGCAGTCCATTGTTAATTCATTTGGGTTTAGCTTCTGTTCTCACAGGTGTGTGCTGAGTCTTTCTTGGCATTCTCCTCAATTCAGGTCATCCTGACCTTGACTCTTCTCACTCTGGGCTTGAACTGTACCCACGTGGTTTAGCTCTATGGCTTTCTTCCGCTTAGTGGCCATCTTTGCGTCTGCGCATTGACCTCATCTGCCTCGGCAGCCATTTTCGCAGCACGGCCTAGCAGGCCCGAACGAACTATCATAAGAACAAACACAATCATAATTAAAATAAAGAAAATAAGCCTTTCTGTTTCCCCACCCGTCATTCTAAGTACCCAAGTTAGGTGTTACCTAGCAGAAGCGACATTTAAAGCCATGTTTACTTACCATCCGCATTCTTTTGCCACAATACAATTTTACTACATAGCACAAATCATGCGATTTTGCTCTAATTAGTACGCAAATCACTATATTAATATTATTTCACTTTACAATAATAAATGAGTTAAAATTTGCACATAAATAGCAATTACCACTTGTGTAAATGTTTACTAAGGGTGCAAATTGTTGGTTAGTTTATCAAACAATTAATATCGTTAAAATATTATCCCTATTATGGGGTGTCACAAATTTATTTCATTTACCGTGCTCCATCAATCCCCCCCTTTGGTGATTTTTTAATATCACCACAAAAACCCATGTTACACAATTTTCAGATAGAATGTTTCTTGTCCACTTGCTTTTGTTAGTTCATACGTCAGTGTCCCTTTCATCTTGTCTTTTTGTTCTTTCATACATGTTTTCTTTTAGTTCTTCTAGTTCTATTTCTCCCATTTCTCGCTCTCTTTCTTTATTTATCTTATTTTCTCTTTTTATCTTATTTTCTCTTTTTCTCCTTTTAATACATACATAAACTAATTTCACTAATAACACTACTAATATTACTACTGTTGCTGATATTAGAACTTTTCCTATAATAGAACCACCTATTTCAGTGAACCATTTCTGTATTGTGGAAAAACTCTTACCAAGTTTCTCCCAGGCACCTTCAACCTCCAGTGGAGCAAGCTCTTTGTGCAAATTAGTAATATTCTGTTCGAGGCATGTGAGCTGCAGAGCTCACACTGTGCATTAGATCGCCATCTGGTGTTGGGCTCGGATGCTTGCACTTTGTTGTTGTCTTCGAAGAAGTCTTTTGTAGTCAGGTGATAGGTGACTCCTCCTTTGGACGATAGTGCGCATGGGCATCGACTCCATCCTCAGATTGTTTTTTTCCGCCATTGGGTTCGGATGCAATTTTCGCGCACCGGTTCGAAACTGTAATTTTCAACTTTTTCATCGTGCAAAACTGCCACCAACCTTCTATTGACATCGAAATCTCGACGCGCCTCTCATCCATTCCTTTTTCAGCCGTCGACGCGGGCCGTTGGGCCCATCGACGCCGTGAGGCCTACGGCTCATGGAAAGGACGCCCTTCCGGAAATGCCCCCAGTGTGGAGCAAAGTTCCCCCACAGTGACCATCACAAGGTCTGTAACCTGTGCCTCTCGCCCGACCACAACGAGTCCAGCTTGCACCTCCTTCCGTTCGAAGAAAACGATTTGAGATCGTCGAGCTCGAAGGCACGTCATGGCGCAGAGATCCACTCCAGAACTGGTGGACATCTTCGACGAAGGCCCCGATGTCCCTGAGGAAGATTCAGAAGATCTCCAGATCGTGTCAGAGGCAGAAGACTCAGACTATCCCATCACTCCTGGGCAACGAGTGAGTACTACTGCCCCTACCCCAACCCCACCACCAAAGCAGAAGGCACCGGTCAAGACTTCCCCTGTTGGCCCCAGTCGCGACCGAAAACACGCTTCAGACGCCCCGCCTTCGAGCCCGGCGCCGAAGAAAAAATTTAAGCCTTCCGATACCTCGGCACCAACCAAGCCGCATGTCCTAGTTCCACCGGCACCTTCGGCGCCGAAGCCTAAAGAACACTCGGCTCCGAAATCCACACCTATTCCGTCCACCTCTAAAATCAAACCCGCCTCGAACACATCGAAGCATGGGGATAAGTCGGCGTCGAAACTCAAACATCACGCCACAGCCCCTAAGCCAAAGCCTTCGGAGCCGATTTCTAAGCCTAAGGATTCTTCCACGCCTCCTAAGGCCAAAGACCATAAAAATCAGCCACCACCCCGTTCGGAACCGAAAAGTCGGCGCCGAAACCGGTTATCCAGGAAGAGGAGCTTTTTCACCCGGATCCTGTTGATCATAACCAAACAAAATCCACATTAACCCCAAAACAGGACATCTCACAGCTGTACCATGCCACAAGCCAGTACCTGTGGAAAAGAAGGACTGTGCCACTTCACCTATGCCTCCTTCTTCCCCTGTCCTTCCATCTAACACCCCTCCTCTCCACATACCTGTTACACCGCCTCAGCCCGTAACATCTCCACCACATGATTATCAAGATGACATAGGGGACGGTGGTGACCCTGATGACCCATTCACTGACCCAGATGACCCAACACAGGATGATTGGGAATACAACGATCCAATAGATCCCCCAGACCTCCCAAGCCCTCTACCATACCCAACAAAACCCTCTCCTCCAGATGATAATATTGGGTTTGGGCAACTCATCAACAGGGCTGCTGTTTTTCATGGGGTACACATGCACACAAATGCACCAGAGGAAGATTTCCTACTAGACACTTTTGAACAGTCCCTCAAAACTGTACAAACTTTACCTATGATTAAAGGAGTCATCAAGCATGCTCCTGACATATTTAAAGATCCTGTACGTGCCGGGATTCTTAACCCCAGGATCGATAAAAAATATAGACCTGCCCCTGACGATCCTGCGTACATTAAAGGCCAGCTCCCTCTAGACTCCTTAGTAGTCTCCAATGCTCGAAAACGAGCTAATTCACAAACCTCAGGACATGCGCCGCCCCCTGATAAAGAGTCAAAATTGCTAGACGCATCAGGCAAAAGAGTAGCTGCGCAGTCCGCCAATCACTGGTGCATAGCCAACACTCAGGCACTGCTGGCCAGATATGATAGGGCCCACTATGACCAATTAGAAACCCTGTTACAACACTTGCCTGACCAGTACAAAACTCAGGCAAATGACCTAATTCAAGAGGGCAAACTAATCACCAATGCGTCCATTAAGTGTGCCCTTGATGCAGCTGACACTGCCGCTAGGTCTGTCAACATTAGCGTACTGCTCAGAAGACATGAATGGCTGCGCATTTCAGGCTTCAAGCAGGAGGTTCAAACCACCATTTTAAATCAGCCGTTCAATCACAACCAACTTTTTGGACCGGCTGTAGACACTGCTCTTGAGAAAATGAAAAAGGACACCGAAACTGCCAAATCAATGGGAGCGTTGCAGTCTCCGCAACCGCGTGGCTCCTTTCGGCGCTCCTTCTACAGAGGAGCCTCCAGGAACATCAACACAGACAATTCATCTTCTTTCAAAAACACCACCCAAACATCCCCCAATAGAGGATATTTTAGAGGAGGTTACAGAGGGAACAACAGTAAAGGAAGAGGCCGAGGTAGCACCAATACCCGTACCTCCCCTGCTGCTAAACAGTGACTTCCCTCCACTTCCCCCCGACCATTCCACTCCTGTCGGGGGACGACTAGCACAGTTCCTACCTGTCTGGAACTCCATTAAAACAGACAGGTGGGTGAGACAAATTATCCAAAATGGTTACTGCCTGGAACTTACAGCTGCCCCCCCAAACATACCACCCAAGCAGCGTCCAATGTCCGCAGACCATCTTACACTTTTAAAGCAAGAAGTTCTTTCACTGCTTCAAAAGCATGCCATAGAGCCAGTCCCTCTACTACACCAGGGAACACGGGTTTACTCCCTGTATTTCCTAATCCCCAAGAAAGATGTGACCCTAAGGCCAATTTTAGACCTCAGACCCCTCAATCAGTATATGCATTCGGATCATTTTCACATGATCACTCTCAAACAAGTGCTTCCCTTACTACAACAAGAAGACTTCCTTGCCACACTAGACCTCAAGGACGCCTACTTCCACATTCCCATACATCCTGCTCACAGAAAGTATCTAAGGTTCGTACTCGATGGACAACACTACCAGTTCAAAGTCCTTCCATTCGGAGTCACCACTGCTCCAAGGGTGTTTACCAAATGCCTTGCAGTAGTAGCAGCACACCTACGAAGACAGCAAATACATGTCTTCCCATACCTGGACGACTGGCTCATAAAAGCCAGATCATTCAACCAGTGTGTCCAACACACTCATCAGACCATTCAAACACTACACAACTTGGGGTTCACAATCAACTACACCAAGTCGCACCTCCAGCCCTCCCATATACATCAATATCTGGGAGCCACAATAAACACTTCCACAGCTCTAGCTTATCCCAGTCCAGCCAGGATAACCAGTATACAAGCCCTCATCGCCAGGTTTCACATTCAACACTCTCTCCCAGCCAGAGTGTTCATGCAACTAATCGGCATGATGGCATCTTGCATTTTCATCGTACCTCATGCAAAACTTCAAATGCGTCCCCTACAAGAGTGTCTAGCACACCAATGGAATCAGGCTCACGGACAACTTACAGATCTGGTGTTGGTAGACAGCCACACACATCGCTCTCTGCAGTGGTGGAACACAAAAACTTGTCCAAAGGGCGGCCGTTCCTCGAGCCTGTTCCACAAATAGTACTAACAACAGACGCATCACTCACAGGATGGGGAGCACACCTGTTAGATCATACAACACAGGGCAAGTGGACCACTCAACAAACACTGCTCCACATCAATCATCTAGAACTACTAGCAATATTCCTAGCCCTCAAATCCTTTCAACTCCAGGTACAAAACAAAGCTGTCCTGATCCGAACAGACAACATCACGGCCATGTATTATATACAAAAACAGGGGGGGACACACTCTCTACAACTGTCCCAACTGGCACAGAACATTTGGAGGTGGGCCATTCCACAAAACATATACCTTCTCGCCGAACACCTACCAGGAGTTCACAATCAGATTGCCAATCTGTTAAGTCCACAGACACAACAGATTCACGAATGGGAACTACATCCACAAGTTCTTCTACCTTTTTTCCAGATGTGGGGCCAGCCAGACATAGATCTGTTCGCCACACACCAAAACGCAAAATGCCCAACCTTCGCCGCCAGGTTTCCACACCCGCAGTCCAAAGGCAATGCGATATGGATGAATTGGTCCGGCAGATTTGCGTACGCTTTTCCGCCACCCCCACTCATTCCGCTTGTAGTACGCAAGCTCCGACAACAGTCTCTAAAAATGATCCTAGTTGCTCCCACATGGGCACGCCAACCCTGGTTCACCATACTGATGGAACTGTCAATAGTCCCACACCAAAAACTACACCTCTCCCCATCACTACTAACGCAGAGCCATGGAGAGATAAGGCACCCCGATCCATCTCAACTGAACCTTGCGATCTGGCTCCTGAGGTCCTAGAGTTCGGTTACCTTAACCTACCACCGGACTGTATGAACATCATTAAAGAGGCCAGACGCCCTACCACCAGAGCTTGCTATGCAGCAAAGTGGAAAAGATTTGCTATTTACTGCACTAACAATCATATCCAGCCACTACAGGCCTCCACGCAAAACATCATTTGCTACTTACTACATTTGCAAAGATGTAATTTAGCATACTCATCTATACGTCTGCATCTAGCAGCACTTGCTGCTTACTTACAGAACAGGCAACACTTATCACTCTTTAGGGTCCCCGCAATTAAAGCCTTTATGGAAGGCCTTAAACGGGTCATACCTCCCAGATTACCACCTTCTCCAGTGTGGAATCTTAACATCGTGCTTACTAGGCTCATGGGACCCCCATTTGAACCCCTACATAAATGTGAACTTCAATTCCTTACATGGAAAGTAGCGTTCCTAATTGCAATCACCTCTCTCAGGAGGGTGAGTGAGATCCAGGCTTTAACCATACAAGAGCCCTTCTTACAAATACATCATAACAAAATAGTTCTCAGGACAAACCCAAAATTCCTTCCTAAAGTAATTTCTCCTTTCCACCTTAACCAATCTGTGGAACTACCCGTGTTTTTCAAAACCCGGATTCTGTAGCAGAAAGAGCTCTCCACACCCTAGACGTCAAAAGAGCTCTAATGTATTACATTGACAGAACCAAGTCATTTCGCAAGACAAAACAATTGTTTGTAGCTTTCTCTCCACCACATAAGGGTAACCCCATCTCAAAAGCTGGGATTGCAAGGTGCATCGTTAAATGTATCCAAATATGCTACCAAAAAGCCAAGCGCACATTATCAATTCCCCTAGAGCGCACTCAACACGTAAACTAGGGGCTTCCATGGCATTCTTAGGGAACATTCCCCTAGAAGACATCTGTAAGGCAGCCACATGGTCTACAACACACACCTTCACTAAACACTATTGTGTTGATGTGCAAGCCAAGCAACAAGCTTCTGTGGGCCAAGCTGTTCTTAGAACACTCTTTCAAACTACTGCAACACATACAGGCGACCACCGCTAGGGGAGATACTGCTGTACAGTCTATGCACAGTGTGAGCTCTGCAGCTCACATGCCTCGAACGGAAAATGCTACTTACCAGTATGCATCTGTTCTTGGCATGTAGAGCTGCAGATCCTCACACGCCCACCCACCTCCCCGGGACCTGTATGTGTTCCAGTCCTATCTTATTTACATATTCACACATCGACATCTTTTTCCTTTCTACTAACTCCATCACTCCCCATTATGGCGAAAAACAATCTGAGGATGGAGTCGATGCCCATGCGCACTATCGTCCAAAGGAGGAGTCACCTATCACCTGACTACAAAAGACTTCTTCGAAGACAACAACAAACTGCAAGCATCCCAGCCCAACACCAGATGGCGATCTAATGCACAGTGTGAGGATCTGCAGCTCTACATGCCAAGAACAGATGCATACTGGTAAGTAGCATTTTCCTTATATACTTCTGGATATTTTCACTTTTATCTGGAATGTAAGTGCAACAATGTTGGACTTTCAGAATTCCACAGACTCCACCTTCTTTTGCCAAAAGAATGTCAAGGGCAAGTCGATTTTGCATCACCATAGCTCTCATGGCAACCATCTCGGTATTTACCATCAAGAACCCTCCAGCAGTATTCGTTGATAAACGATCTACTACTGTGGACAGTTTCCGAATTTTAAACGCATTCAAAGATATACCCACTGCTGGTATCAATGCTCCAAAAATGTCACCAACTATTTCTGAAAAACTTTCCCTTTTCCTACGTGTTAATGTTTCACCCATTTCGTGTATTCCTTTCTCTCCTCTCTCCACATGAAAAATCTTTGGAAAGACCAAGCCTAAATAGCACGACCCATACCAATGATCCGGCAACCTGTAATAAGCTCTATTTCCGCAAATATAATAGATCCCTGGAAATATTGGATCTTTACCTCCTTTGAATCCCCATCCTCCTAAAATTTTGTAAGTGTCTCGGCATTCACTGGAACCCACAAAATAGTTATCATACCTAGTCCTATTTCTACTAATGCACAACTTTCCCTGTTGGGGCCAATCTAAAGTCATAGCTGCATTCGTCTCTCTCTTATCATGATTTTCTTCTTCAAATGCCCAAAGGGGTGTTTTTGTCTCTTCTTCTATTACTTTTCTTTGAAACGTAACTCTTCTGTTTTCTACCATTTCTAAAAATACCTTTTCTTCTTTCTTTAACTCACAGGTAAGATTGTGTTTAACCACATACTCTAATGTTAAATCTTTATTTTCTAGGAAAAATTCACCAAACATTCTTGCTTCTTTCACCTTATTCAATTCACGGATTATAGGAACCTTCGCAAAAACTTTATTTATGTCAGTATAATAATATTCTAATCTACCTGTTTTATAAAATAGACTAGCTAGAACACTACATGTTATCCCATACGTTAAAGGAAGGTGATGATAGGTCACACCTTCTGTGACAGACGCAGGTAATTGCATACAAACATAACAATCCCTCAAATCCATTGTTTCTACATATTCATATAACAATTTTGTGAAAACGTTCTTAGAATAATCAGTTATGGATCTATCCTTATGTAACTCAGTACTATCTATTAATGTTGCTGTATTCTGTGTGTTGGCTTCTTTGTCCTTCTTCGTGTTATTCCCTAATATGGACGTTTCCTCTACAGCTAATCTAATTGGAATTGTGATTGCTAAAATAAGCCAAATAAACATTAATAAACCTGTACAAAAGAAACACATTCTACACCATCTACGTAAAAACTCACATCTAGATTCCCTGTTCTCTGTGTCTACCATTCTGTCCTATTACCTAACTATTTATATGTACAGAAAATGTGTCACCACACCTCAGAATGACGTATCAGCCACTCTACCCTTTCTTTTTGTCTCGTTTGGTACTTTCTTCAGTTCTTTTCAGAACTCTTCCTTGTCTCATTCAGGTTTTGATGTCCAGTCCGGGATTTTTTTTTCTTTTTACCTTTTCACACTTGTTGCACTTCACTCTCACCCATTGGTTTGCAGCTTTCTTCTGGGCTTTCGTGAGTGTTATCTTCTTCTTTGATGTCAGTCAATGCGATGTATAGCCACTCAGGTGACTTATATTTCAGGTTAGGTTTCTTCGCTCTCTTCGTTTTCTGCAATTGTTTTCCACTTTGTTTTCCTTGTTCCTTTTGACTTGTTATCTCATTTACCTGTTCTGCATTATTTCTATTTAAGTTTATTATTTTGTATCTCAGTCTTTTGACTTCGTGGGGCCAATTGTCTCCTTTTCTTGGCCTTTTTGGTTCACTTTCCTTTTCCTCTCGTTCAGTTCTCCAAGTCCTCTTTCTTGGTCCTAGTCTCTGTTTTCTCTCTTCTTCACTTTCTTCTGATTCTGTTTCAGACCTTATTTCACTTCCTCTTATTTTGAACTTTATGATTTCGCCTTCATTGTCTAAATCTGAACTTTCTTGTGTCTTTTCTGTTGGGACACTTGTTTCTATCCCTCCTCGAGTTTCTTCCGGATTCTCCTTGGTCTCTCTGTCTGTTTCTAAATTTCCCTGTTGTTCTTCTATTTGTTGGTCTGTCCCTATTGCTCCTCGGGGTTCTTCCGATTCTTCTTCTATCTCTCTATCTGAATCTAACCCTCCCTCAACTAATTCGACAATCTTTGAAGGAATTCTACCATAACTTGTGCTTGGCTGATCTTCGTCACTGTCTCTTGGTTCAGTTTCTTCGCTTATAATGTCAGTTTTCCTTTTATTCTTTTGGTTTTCATCACAATCTGACTGGTCTGTTTCTGATGCTGAACTAGTATCTGATATTTCCAGATGTCGACTTACGGGTCGATCTTCAAATTCTGGAAGTTTTGTTACTTAAAATTCTTCTTCTGTTGTCAAATTTGTACCTGGGTCTTCCAGATGTCGACTTACAGGTCGAGCTTCAGGATCTGGAACCCTGCTTGTTTCGACTTCTGCATCAGATGCTGAACTGGTATCAGATATCTCCAGATGTCGACTTACAGGTCGAGCTTCAGGATCTGGAACTCTGATAGTATGGCTGGCATGCACCCAGTTTTTCACTCCAGCACACTTGACAGCAGTTGTTGTCACCAGGATCACTTGATGTGGCTTATCCCAGCGAGGAACCAAACAGTTTCTTCTTCTGTGGACTTTTATGCGGACCCAGTCTCCTGGACTCAAATCATGAGCTGGTTTTCTTTCAAGAGTGGTCGCATCCGGTCCAACCTGATGAAACACAGAATGTACCACATCAGCCAATCCTTTGCAATAATCCAATACGAGATCATCAGTTATAGTCAGCAGTTTGTTGACAGGTACTTGTGCTTGTCTCATTGCTCGTCCCATGATTATTTCGTGGGGACTCAGTCCTGTTTTTCTGTCAGGTATGCTTCTGATAGTCATCAGCACCAATGGTAGGGCATCAGGCCATTTGAGTCCTGTGGCTTGACACATTTTCCCTAACCTATTCTTTATTGTTCCATTCACTTGCTCTACTACTCCAGAAGCCTCTGGTCTGTAAGCACAGTGTAATTTCTGTTGAATGTCAAGAGCTTCACACATCAGTTGAATTAGTTCATTTTGAAAATGTGTTCCTCTATCTGTTTCAATCGTTACAGGAAAACCGTATCTTGGAATGAATTCTCTCAGCAGGAGTTTAGCTACAGTAACTCCATCATTCCTTCTTGTCGGATAGGCTTCCACCCAACGAGAAAACAAACAAACGACCACAAGAACATACTTCAGTCTATTGCTTGGGGGCATTTCAATAAAGTCTAGTTGTATTCTAGTAAAAGGACCTCCTTCCCGCCCTATTGTTCCTAGACTCACTACTGTTTTTCTTCCTGGATTTATCTGTTGGCAGATAAGACATCTTTGACAAAGACTCTCAGCTATCGCTCTGAATTTTGGATTATACCAGGTTTGTCTGAAAAGTCGGATCATGGCGTCCCTTCCAATATGAGCTTGTCCATGATACATCCGTGCCATATTAGAAATCATGCTATCAGGCATAACTGGTCTTTCATCTCTATAAACCCAAACGTCATCTTCCTCCCTTTTTCTGCATCCTGCATTTATCCAACCATCTTTCTCCTCATCGTTTGCTTCTTCCTGTAATTGTCTTACTTCATCCCATGTTTCAACAATGTTAGTAAACAGCAAGGGACATGAAACATGCTCTCTTTCTCTTCTTCTGTTTAACGAAACCATATTTCTAGCACAATATTGAGCTATTTCGTCAGCATACCTGTTACCCACGGTAATGTAATCTGCCTCATTTTTGTGTGCAGCACACTTCACCACTGCAATCTGTTTAGGCAGCTGTATCGCCTCAAGCAATTTCTTCACAAACTCACCATTTCTAATTGGAGTTCCTGCAGACGTCAAGAAACCTCTCTGAGACCAGATCTGTCCGAAATCGTGGACCACTCCGAAGCCATACTGGCTATCTGTGATCACCGTAATTCGAACATTCTTTCCCAGTTTGCACGCCTGAATCAGAGCAATCAGCTCAGCCACTTGGGCTGAACGTATTCCTCTCAGACAAGATGCTTCCATTATTGCAGCTACCGTACACACAGCATACGCCGCACTCAAAACTCCTTCACTCGTCCTCAGACATGAACCGTCCACAAACATCACATAATCTGATTCTTTTAAGGGCTCATCTTTTATATCCGGCCTAGGTTTCGTACAAACTTCAAGCACGTCCAAACATTTATGATCAACTTCATCTTTGTCTTCTACACTCCCTTCATCTGGAAATGATGTCGAAGGATTCACACTTGTGCATCTATCAATGGTTACATTGTCTGCACTCAAAATCACCTTCTCATACCTAGTCAGCCGACTATGTGTCATGAATTGAGTTTTGGTTCTTGTCAAAAGAATTTCAACAGAATGTGGAACATATACTCTCAATGGATATCCCATCACTATGCCTTCACTCTGTTCCAGACTTACACAAGTAGCAGCTACTGCTTTCAGATATCCAGGTAACGCTTTTGCCACTGGGTCTAAAACAGCTGAAACATATGCAATAGCTCTTTTCATTTTTCCATGTCTTTGCACTAAAACTGAAAGTGCACATCCATCCCTCTCACTACAATACAGCTCAAATTCTTTTTCATAATCAGGCATTCCCAGTGCTGGTGCTTCACACAACCGTGTTTTTAGTTCTTTGAAGGCTTTCATTTCTTCATCATTCAATTCAAACGGATCTTTAACATCCTTTTTTGTCAATCGCTGTAAAGGTTTTGCAATCAATGAAAATCCACTTATCCACTGTCGACAATACCCAACCATTCCAAGGAACATTCTCACCTCTCTCTGTGTCATTGGAGCTCTCATTCCTCGGATAATCTTTATTCTCTCTGTTGTCACCTTCCGCATCCCTTTCTCAATCTTATGACCTAGGTATTGAACTTCTTGCTGACAAAATTGTAATTTAGACGGAGACACTTTGTGTCCTCCTTCGGCTAAGTGGTTCAGTAAAGCAATTGTGTCAGTAACACATGCTTCTTTGGTTTTTGATGCCACCAATAGGTCATCAATGTACTGAACCATCACAGACTTTTCTGGCATTTTTAAATCTTCCAAAGATTTCTTTAGGCACCATGCCAAAATACGCTCTCCGAACCGGAACGCAAATAATGGCTGGCTATCTGGATGTAATGGAATAGAGAAAAATGCATGGCACAAATCAATGACTGTGTACCATTCTGCATCATGTGGAATCTGATACAGTATTACAGCGGGGTTTGGCACAATTGGACAACAAGGAATAACAATTTTATTGATTTTTCGTAAATCTTGCACTATCCTATATGTACCATTTGGCTTTTTCAGTCCCATTATAGGTGAATTACATGGACTGCTCATTATTTCTTTCAAAATTCCCTGTTCAATCATTTTATTGATTACGGGTGTTATTCCTTCAATAATTTCTGGCGTCAATTTGTACTGTGGAGTATTTGGGTAATTTGTTCCTTCTCTTACAGGGTCTACTCCTTTCATTAACCCAATGTCTTCGCCTGTAAAATCCCATACATCAGATTTGACTGTTTCTTTTAACTCAATTGGGATTTTCTCTACATCAAACACAGGAAACATGTCATTTACTCCTGGCTCTAGTTCTGCCATTGTCATTTTATATAGTACATCTTCATCTGGTGTCTGAAATGCAATCCCATCCGGGGTACAATAAATGGTGCAATTCATTTTACAAAGCAGATCGCGTCCTAGCAAGTTTACAGGACTGCAATCACACACCACAAATCGGTGCATTTCTCTGAATGGTCCAACTTTCACCTCTACTGGTCTGGTAAGAGGCGCCTTAATCTGTTGATTTGAAACACCTACGACTTGGATATATTCACCTGAGAGAGGAAGGTTTGGAATTTCTACTGATCTAACAGTAGAACGGGTAGCTCCAGTGTCCACAAGGAATGTAACATTTGCACCATTCACTTCTCCATCCACAAATGGACCTGTCTGGTCTACCTCTAGAGTTGCGCCAAGTACGCACTCTTCCTCCTCTCCTAGGCACCGTCATGAACTTTCATCCGATTAATTCCCATCCTGTCGCAACCAATACTGCGATATTGCAGCTGCGCGCGGCAATTTTGTTGCCTGCTCTCCTCCGTAGAATCCCGTCTCTGCACTGTATCTCTGGGGGTTTACACTCTTGGGAAGAGGTGGTTGTGGCACCTGACTCTGTTGAGTAACTACCTGCGGTTGCTGCAGCTGTTGGTAACTCACCTCATTCTGCACCTGTGGATTTAATGATTGATTTTCCGTATTAGCTTTTGGAGGAAATTTACACTTGTTTCTCCAATGCCCTAATTTTCTGCAGTTATGGCAAGGCCATTTCTTCTTGGCCTCCTCTATACTCATTTGACCTTTACCTTTACCTATATTTGGTTTGGATTTAGTCTGTCCTGTCTCACTAGTCTGATTATTCATTTGAGCTTCTTGTTTTTCTGCAACTTTTACTTGTGCCCACATCGCTTTTTCCTTTAATTTACGCTGTCTACACTCCATGTCATCACTACAATACTTAGCATATCTCAACACTTCGTCCACAGTGCTGTTTTGCCAACACAACATATGCTGCTTTATCATTTCACTTATTTCTGGTTTCAATCCATAAATAAACCTATTTACAAAATGACTCGTCCTTTTCACTCAAAGTCTCATAACCTCTATACTGTTTGAAAACCAAAAGTAGCCTTTCATAGTAGGCGTGTACAGACTCCTTACTCTCCTGTGTAGTTCTGTCAATTTTTACCCAATCAGTTTCTTTGGGTGGAATTTTGTTTTTCAAAAATGTAATAACCTGTTCATACTTCCTCATTACTTCTGGACCTGGCGCTCCAGTTTTTGCATCTCTTGGGTATTCTACTGTTGGCCAATCAATGGTAATCTTACATTCTGTCCATAAATTGGCTGGTACTACAATGTCAAACAATCCATCCAAGTCTACCCACAACACTTTTGAAACTTTGACAAACCTTTCCACTTGTCTGTACCATTCCACAGGCTTTTCTCTTAATTTCGGAAAGTCATTTGTAAATGACAGTATATCTTGTCTGGACCATGGAACATGTACATAACTACCTCCTGGAGTTTCTCTCATTGGATACTCCCGTACAATTGATTCCCTGTCTTTCACCATAAAAGCCAAAGATGCTTTGTCGGTTGTTCCCTCTTTTCTTTTCGTCCACCTGCTCCTCCATCTGTCCACATCTCCCCATTTTTTCAACAAAACGATCAGTTCTTTTATCTGGGTTAATCGTCCTGATGTGTTCAGATTTTCTATATCTTTTTCACAAAAATCTACCCTATATGGTTTCTGCAAACTCCTGACTTTTACAAATTCTACTCCTAGTTCATTCGCTGTCTCTTCCAATTTTTCATGTAAATTTCTAGCTCCCCAAGTAATACTCTTGCATAAAAAAATGATCTCTTCGTCCTGATATGTTTTTAATTTTTCTGTACCAATAGTCCCTAAAATCAACTCTTCCATGTCTATCTTTAGCCTGATTACATCCAATGGTTGCGGTTCTGTATCTTTCTTTTGCAAATTTCTCATCCATTCGTTTAATTCTTCTGGAGTTGGACCTACAGGTGTACTATTTATTTCTATCCAATTTTTATTCCTTTATGGCGTTTCAGATGCGGACTCGGTTCCCATAGGAATCCTTTTTATCTCACTCTCATTTAGTGTTAGGTTAGTAGGCGGACTCGGTCTATATGAGCTGACCAAATTTCTGGTATCTTTAGTTTCTGTAATTATCCCTTCTCTCATTCTTTGCATATTCGAGTTCATTGGGATGGTTAAGGAATGCTCATCTATTCTCTGGTTTTCAAAAACTGGTATTACAGGTCCTATTGTCACTGGCACAGTCACAGCTTCCATGTTCATTGTTAACTCTCTTATTTTCTCAGTCAATTCTCTTGTGGTTTTTGCTAACTCAGCTGCATTGCCACTGTCAGATTTCTCACTTTGTGGAGTTTCTAACTGTTCATTTGACCTATTTATATCATATCTTCGTTCTGGACTTTTATTCCTCCCAGTTTCCATTGGCGGTGCATTGGGTGTCACCACCGCAGAATTCTGTTGATATGGAGGTGGTTTTCTGTTTAAAATATCTTCCAGCAATTCATCCTCTGTTTCACTACCTCCGTACCCATACATTTCTGTAGCTGTATGTTTCTTTTTCTCTGTACACTTCCTTCCTGCAACCTCTTCAACTGTTATGGCTGGAAACAAACCATCTGTCATATTAGCATATCTCCAACGTCTCATCCTGTCTTCATGATTCACTCCCCATACTCTTCCATGAACTAAACTATAATTCTTTGCACCTCTGTGTCTTTCTCTTTCATACATCTCATCTTCCCATTCACCTAACGCTTCAAACTGTGTCGGTCTAGGTCTTGGCTCAAGTTTCATCATTTTCTCTCTCAAATTCCGAAGTACAGCTGTGCTAAATGAACCATTTTCTGGAAAAGCCAATACTCCATCATTCTGAGTATATTTTGTCCAATTCTCTAACCAGATGCAAGTATGATAACCATATTTCAGCATCATATGAGAAGCTGGTGTTTTCGGCGGAGGAATTACTTGTCCTTCTCTAGTCACTACCTTTTTGTCCTTCTTGAAAAAGTTCTTAATTTTCGCCATCCATGATGGTTTCTCTCTACAATACTCATAATAAGCCATATTTCACAATTCTTTCTCTTCGGCAAACTCACAACTCTGCTCTGTTCACTATGTGCTATTCGGACCTATCCCAGTGCGTCTCACACCAACGCACCAATCCGAGAGTTTCTACGTCACTCACAATTGGCCAATACCAGCGCGTTTTCACATCAACATACCAATCAGAAAGCTCTTCGTGTTTCCAGGCACTGGCCAATCCCAGCGCGGTCTTTTGTCAACGTCAGTTCTACTCCTGACCCCTCCTTTACAAAAATTATCGGCAACTTTTTCTTGACTGAATTTTATTAGTTACGACATAAAACATATTTCCATTGTCTGTTTTCGCTAAACAAAAGAGATAGCTTATTCTATCTTGCAAGAATACTGTTTCGTTCGATAAGTGTAGCACTTCCCGCTACCTTACCCTTCTTTCAAGCAAGGGGTAAACCCGTTTCTCTGGGGATAAAACACATGTGGAGACTACACTGCTCCTGAGAATTAATGCCAGAGTTTCACTAGAAAACCGGTTGCTATTTAACTCACACACGTTTTATACATGAAATGTCCCTATCATAACACAACCTGTGTTATCACCAATTTGAAAATCAGACAATGCACTATTCCATGTGACTTCTCTTGCCACACGTGTCCACTTCCTACTTCCCGGAAGCTTCAAAATTTCCGACTTACATATAACATAATACAATTCGACATAAAGTGTTAGACATGAAATAATCAATAACCAATAATCACCAAACTAATCTATTGTAACCATAACTCTGCTACCAAGAAATCTGATCCAGCGCGGCTAATATAAATTCTTCTCCTTTGAACATAACATCCAAGTAAAGATCATTCACTAACAACTATACCATATGACGGTGGGGCCCATAACACCGCATAATCATACACTCTCTCAGATATTCCCTGGGTCAGATCCACTTTCACCAAGGAGAAGGATTAAATTGCTGGAGGAACAGAATACCTTGTTAAAGTTAACAGGATATTACCTTAAACATCATACATAATCAGTTTAATCCTGTCAGTTCTAAACATCAAGGTATTCCGCTCTTTGGTCGATGGACCAACTAGTAGAATAAGTTGATGGTGATTAAGACCAGCTCAATCACATTTAAAACCTATTAATCATTACACTTAATATTGAGCTAAAGAACCACAGACTCGTTGCTTTAATTAGAATAAAGTTTTATCTATTTTCTTAAATTCATGAGTGAGATTCAAGTTTTATTAGTCATTTAATACGTTTCAATAGCATATAAGAAATAAATTTCAGAAAAGAATTTTATGCAAACCCCTCTCAGATGGAGAATGAAAAGTTCACCAAAGCAGATAAATTGTAGATCACAGCATGGAACTCCCAAAACTGACTTGTCTGTCCCGCTAAGGACCTCCTCGACGGACCTCCCATACAGGTTTCCCGCATCGGTCTCGTTCCTTTTCCCAGTCAAGTTTAAAGTCCAAAATGAATATTTCTATAAAGAAAATGGCCTATAGACGATAGCGGCAGCTTCTCCAGCATCAACGTTCTGTGCTCAAAATTATGTAGGAATAGCGCTCCTCCTACTTAAGAGTAGGTCCTCTTATACCCTACTACTAGCTTACTAAACAAAAGATGCAATCTTTGGGGGCGAGAATCACGCTAATTGGTCCATTGGAGGGGTGGCAAGAATCACCTCATTGCCCTCCTTGTTCAAACCGGTTCTAAAATTGTTCATGGATCATACTTTCACACGACCTTTGGGTAATAGCAGTCCAATTGACAGTTCACTAAATGTTTCACTTTTGTTGCTCATATTTAAGCAGTCCATTGTTAATTCATTTGGGTTTAGCTTCTGTTCTCACGGGGGTGTGCTGAGTCTTTCTTGGCATTCTCCTCAATTCAGGTCATCCTGACCTTGACTCTTCTCACTCTGGGCTTGAACTGTACCCACGTGGTTTAGATCTATGGCTTTCTTACGCTTAGTGGCCATCTTTGCGTCTGCGCATTGACCTCATCTGCCTCAGCAGCCATTTTCGCAGCACGGCCTAGAAGGCCCGAACGAACTATCATAAGAACAAACACAATCATAATTAAAATAAAGAAAATAAGCCTTTCTGTTTCCCCACCCGTCATTCTAAGTACCCAAGTTAGGTGTTACCTAGCAGAAGCGACATTTAAAGCCATGTTTACTTAGCATCCGCATTCTTTTGCCACAATACAATTTTACTACATAGCACAAATCATGCGATTTTGCTCTAATTAGTACGCAAATCACTATATTAATATTATTTCACTTTACAATAATAAAGGAGTTAAAATTTGCACATAAATAGCAATTACCACTTGTGTAAATGTTTACTAAGGGTGCAAATTGTTGGTTAGTTTATCAAACAATTAATATCGTTAAATTATTATCCCTATTATGGGGTGTAACAAATTTATTTCATTTACCTTGCTCCATCACTAGTTAAAAGGGGCGTGTTATAGGTGTTCCTTCCAAGTACTGATTAGATATGCAGTGAATCAGTGTTCAACTTTATTGAAAGGAGATCAGACATGGTAGTCCGTTGATACTAGCAAGCCACCATCCATGTGATGGCCAATAATTGGAGTAAGTCGCAATTTGCCACCTACGTCATTAATATTTATGAGGTAGGTCCGATTACGACCCTCTCCGATTCAGAATTGTGACTGGATTTTTGCAACCGGATCTTCGTACAGCTGGTACCAAGTCTTCAGGTTCTGGATTGTGTAAATCAAAAGACAACTCTTGGGATAGCGCACAGAAGTCTAGTGCAGGTTTAATGCAAAATAGCGGCCAGCATTAAAAAAATAAGCAACACAGTTGCTGTTTTAACGGACCAGAGCTTTGCCCTTGATCAGTTGGAAAAGAAACAATTGATGGACGGAATGCTGGACAATGCAAACATTCACCCCCAGTCACAAGGATCTGGGTTAAATCCATCATTCTTTTGCTCACCACACCACCCCAGTTTGGACCCAGCCATATGCAAATCAGTCTTGACCCTGTTCCTTGTGGGAACAGTCCAGCCCGAACTGCCAAGCCAGGTCCTCCCTGGACCAGAAACAAGCATCCTGGGACCGGTTTCAGGGCATCACCCTTCATCAGCCAGGCTAGCTTGAATCCAGTGGTGTAGTGAGCACGGAACCCACGTCTGGGCATACCCTTCCCACTTAGGGTGACATATGCAAAAGAAACAATTGATGGACGGAATGCTGGGCAATGCAAACATTCACCCCCAGTCACAAGGATCTGGGTTAAATCCATCATTCTTTTGCTCACCACACCACCCCAGTTTGGACCCAGCCATATGCAAATCATTCTTGACCCTGTTCCTTGTGGGAACAGTCGAGCCAGAACTGCCAAGCCAGGTCCTCCCTGGACCAGAAACAAGCATCCTGGGACCGGTTTCAGGGCATCACCCTTCATCAGCCAGGATAGCTTGAATCCAGTGGTGTAGTGAGCACGGGACCCACGTCTGGGCATACCCTTCCCACTTAGGGTGACATATGCAAAAGAAACAATTGATGGACGGAATGCTGGACAATGCAAACATTCACCCCCAGTCACAAGGATCTGGGTTAAATCCATCATTCATTTGCTCATCACACCACCCCAGTTTGGACCCAGCCATATGCAAATCAGTCTTGACCCTGTTCCTTGTGGGAACAGTCCAGCCCGAACTGCCAAGCCAGGTCCTCCCTGGACCAGAAACAAGCATCCTGGGACCGGTTTCAGGGCATCACCCTTCATCAGCCAGGCTAGCTTGAATCCAGTGGTGTAGTGAGCACGGGACCCACGTCTGGGCATACCCTTCCCACTTAGGGTGACATATGCAAAAGAAACAATTGATGGACGGAATGCTGGACAATGCAAACATTCACCCCCAGTCACAAGGATCTGGGTTAAATCCATCATTCATTTGCTCACCACACCACCGCAGTTTGGACCTAGCCATATGCAAATCAGTCTTGACCCTGTTCCTTTAGGGAACAGTCCAGCCCGAACTGCCAAGCCAGGTCCTCCCTGGACAAGAAACCAGCATCCTGGGACCGGTTTCAGGGCATCACCCTTCATCAGCCAGGCTTGCTTGAATCCAGTGGTGTAGTGAGCACGGGACCCACGTCTGGGCATACCCTTCCCACTTAGGTTGACATATGCAAAAGAAACAATTGATGGACGGAATGCTGGACAATGCAAACATTCACCCCCAGTCACAAGGATCTGGGTTAAATCCATCATTCTTTTGCTCACCACACCACCCCAGTTTGGACCCAGCCATATGCAAATCAGTCTTGCCCTGTTCCTTGTGGGAACAGTCCAGCCCGAACTGCCAAGCCAGGTCCTCCCTGGACCAGAAACCAGCATCCTGGGACCGGTTTCAGGGCATCACCCTTCATCAGCCAGGCTAGCTTGAATCCAGTGGTGTAGTGAGCACGGGACCCACGTCTGGGCATACCCTTCCCACTTAGGGTGACATATGCAAAAGAAACAATTGATGGACGGAATGCTGGACACCGGTCCTAGGATGCTTGTTTCCAGTCCAGGGAGGACCTGGCTTGGCAGTTCGGGCTGGACTGTTCACATTGGGTGCAGGGTCAAGACTGATTTGCATATGGCTGGGTCCAAACTGGAATGCCATGGTGAGCAAAAAAACGATGGATTTAGGCCCAGATCTCTGTACTGGGGTGAATGTATGACATTGTTCTGCATTCTGTCCATCAACTTTTGTTTTTGCCTTGATCAGTTGGAGCATGCAATGCTAAAATCCACTTATTTTTCCGTTACTTCTATACAATTTTTCTCAAAACAAGTAAACGGAAGCAAGAGCATGTGACCGCAGAAGAACTAACACATAGCAACAAATAAGCAGGGTCAGGATCTTCTTGTGGGAAAGTATGGAAGAAGTACTTGCGAGAAAGATACAGTCAACACTGACAGAAGGAGGCTCTATTGCTTTCTAAAATCTTTGCTTCACTGTGCCAAATTAAGAACAAAGCTACACTTTGCGAACATGTTTCAGCAGAAATGTGCAGTGTACCACATGGAGTAGCAGAATTAAGGTACATTTAATATAGATGTAAAGGTGCAGTGATAATAAGGCTTTACTGGTCTCTAAGGTGGTATAAAAACAAAATACAATAGATTAATAATATGGGACTGCGCACGTTAAGGCCCACATGAGCATTTAGCAATTTCATAGTAAACACATAAGCATTAAAGCACATATATTGGTGAAGTCACTTTTTCAAGTGCATCCCCACTGTAGTTAAATAGTTGATTATCTCTTCACCAGAGAAAGAAAGTGAAACGTTGGTGGAAGGTCTGTGGCTCACTAGTAAGTGCAAACATTTCCCCAAACTGCACAGGAAATAGAACTTTGTAGACATCACCAGGAACTATGAAAGAAGTTCTGGATATCTGGATAGTGGAGAGGTGTGGTGCAGCGGCCAGGCCAGCTGACTTCGGAGCACAGGGTTCACGGTTCGATCCCCGGCTCCGGCGGCAGCTCAGCTCAGCACCATGTGACTCTGGGCAATAGCTCACTTAATTTCCACTACGGCCCCCAGCGCCTTGAGACCCGTAAGGGTGAGTAGCTGCGCTATATAAAAACGGACTTACATTTTTTATAGGCAGCAAGCTTTTCAGTGCACGAGGCTTGCTGGCAAGACGTGCTCCTTTGCACATGACCTTCTTGACGGCTGATCTGGGAGAATATAAGTCTAAAAATGGCATATTCGCAACAACGATATCTGACTTCCCCCGAGCTTGTTACCAGGGCTCTTTTATTTAAGTTAGAGGAGCTTAAGCACAAATTATCCCTGAAACATTGCTCACCCATGCAATTGAATCTCGACAGAAAAACCAATACGATGCAGCGCAAAAAACCTGATCCTATAATTAACCCCAAAGGTCAATGCAGAAAATCAGTAGGCTGATCAAGCTAATGGCGTTACAGCGATGTGAGCCTTTCTCGACGGATCTCGTTGCCTGTGGTAGGGTAAGCACTGACGTCATGGAGGGAACTACACATTAATCTAACTTTATCACCGCACATCTCAAACATCTCGCTTCCATCCTCAATACCCCTGGACCTCTCCGCTGCCTTCCACACTGTTGACCACCGTACATTGCTTTTGTCTTCACTCAATAGGCATTTCTGTATTTGCTTGTAATTTTTTCACCTTCTACATGTAGCTGCTCCTTTAAAGTTGTCTGGTACTCAATGATATCTATACCCGGCCCACTCCTTGTGGGTGTCCCACAAGTATCAGTTCTTCGCTCTCTTCTGTTGTCACTGTAAACCACCTTTCCCAGTGACCTCATCTTCTCTTTCTGCTTATCATAAAACATCTATGCAAATCACACTTTAATCTCCTTCTCCATTCCAATATTCACAGCTTGCTTCCTAACACACATAGCTTCTGTATAATAGTCAACTGACGCGGGATGGCGGATGCTCGCTCATGCTGAATTCGTTTGAAAATGAAATTCTATTCTTCCCCTCCACCACTACACTCGCCCCGCTTAAAGACTCCATTCTACAACCCCAGTACAATTAATTTTGCATTATCAATTAGAAATGTTGAGGTTGTCTTAAGCCCATGCATGAGGATGTAAGCTTCCATCACGAACACAGCCACCACTGCTCGTTTTCAATTGCTTAACCTACGCAAAATCTGCTCAAGGTCACCATTTAATACTGCAATAACACATATTACCTCGTTGGTATTCAGAAGACTTGACTACTGCAGAAATCTTCTGGCGGGCCTTTATAATCATTCCTACCAACCTTTAGACAAAATCATAAACTTTCCTATTCACATTCTTTTCAACCTACCTAAGCACACCCCTGCTTCTAGCTCCTACCAACAGGCTGTTGTCTCCCCACCAGTATTGGGGTCATATGCGAACTACTGACATTAGTCTTCAAATCAATGTACAGTTTTGCCCCTCCCCGTCGCTCTGACTCCCTACCAAGTTAAACAACAACTCAAAACCTATGGTCCACAAATGACATTTTTTTCTTTACTTCATCCAAGCCTCTGATGCTTCCAACTTCTAAACGTTTTAGGCTCATTTCGATGACATTCCCCACCAATGACCTTCTGTGCCCTCAAACCATTCCAAGAATTCAGAATTGCACTCAATAGAAATTTGCAGCAACAAGAAAGCCATGATGGATTACCACCCACTGTCACATAATATGTAAATAATAGCCCTCCCATTTACCCTTCAATTTCCCTTAGGCAATCAAAAGATATCTCTTGTGTGTTGTGTTTGTCTTCGCCAAAGCGATCCACCCATTGGCACATGTGATCATGACTTGAACTTTTATTTCCTTCTACTGTGTAAACAGCCAAGCAACAATTTCCTGTGTTCTGTCATCATAGCTATGTAAAACGCTTCCGTTTCCTCACAGCTTATAAATAATAAGGTCTGCATGGGGGGCACATTGTCTTTATGGAGGAGCCAGTCCCTTGCTACTTGAACTTCGCAGTATGCTTTCACTGCCTGGGGCTTTGTAAAACTTTGTATTGTCTTTTTGTTAAACTCCATGCATGTCTCTGTAAATGTTGCTATTGTGTTGCATAGTTATTCGTCTAACCGAAAGCTAAAGTTCTGCACCGTCCAGCTGGAGAAAGAGCACGCGTCGAGTCTTCTGGTGGTGACCTAGAATCTTCTTTCCACTGGAACCTAGGAGAAACTGGCCACACCTCATTAAGGAGACCGTCCTTTTTGCCAGCGTCCTGCTTAACCACAGTGGAGCGATTACGCTAACTGAAGAATGCAGCCTGGGCCTGGCCTATGTTTTGTTTTCTTTGAGTTAGTCTCCAGTTGTGTTCTAGAAACAGCTGGAAATATTTCTAATTTGGGCAGAGGATTTTTGCTTCTACCCAATAAAACTCAGGTATGCTTTCCCCACTCTACAGCTGCTTAAAGTGTCTGTGCTTTGTCCTGTGTGTGTCCTGTTAGCTCCTTCCCCCAGGATCACAATAGGCTTCATTCCTCTCCAGTCGGAAGGCCATCTCTGTCTATTTATATCTCGTCGCCAAACAAATCTGACCCAGTCCTTAATTCCCAGTTCTTAGTACCTCGTTTGCTTGATCCGCTCGGAGATTTGCGCTATCACTGATTAAAAGTTAATACAATTTCTCATAACTATCACAAATAGTAGGTGAATGTAGCATAGTAGTCGGCTCCAATATGTTGCCCTTATTTGTAGGAAGGGATTATGTTTTGATCAAATTATTTTGCAGGGAGAAGGATTTCAAGGCTTTAGATTCAATTAGTCTTATGTTACCATTGGGAGAAAACCATCCGAGGAATAAGTTATTACTTTGTCGCATTATTCTGAAAGTATTTACATACATTTTGAACATTCCTTTTAAATTATAAATCATATTTGCAAATCACTGCAAGAATCCCACACCACCCGGCTAGTTATACAAGTGAGAAGGAAATTAGGTAGGTCTAAAACACCAAACAATAAGGAGGAGGCATTATAGAACTAAGGGGCCGATTACGATGGCGGGCGGACTTGAATCCGCCAGCCATCGTAGCGGGATCGGGACCGCCCGCCTGCCATGCGGCGGTCCCGCACCCCTAATTATGATGCGAGCGCCAACGCGGCGGTCGCATCTGGCAATTTAACATTGCGGCGGGTGCTGCTGGCTGCAGCACCCGCCGCAATGTTGAATGGCCATGTTGTGCATTTCCCTGCACAATGTGGCAGGCACCGCGCGGTGCCTGCCACCTTGTGCATGGAAATGTAGGGGGGTGCCATGGGTACCTCCCAATCAATCAATCAGGGAATTGTAAGTGCGCTACTCACCCGTGAGGGTCTCAAGGCGCTGAGGGGGGGGCGGGGTCCGCAGATCTGTTTAGACGAAGAGCCAGGTCTTGAGGGTCTTCCTGAAGGTGTTCAGGGAGGGGGCGCGTCTGATGTCTGCCGGTAGCTCGTTCCAGGTCTTGGCTGCAATGTGAGAGAAGGATCTTCCGCCTGCTCTGGCTCTGTGGATGCGCGGGGTTTCGGCCAGTGCGAGGTTGGAAGATCGGAGGTTTCTTTTGGGTACGTGGAGGTTAATTCTGTCGTTGAGGTATTTGGGTCCGTTGTTGTGTAGGCATTTGTAGGCGTGAGTGAGGATTTTGAAAGTGACTCTTTTCTCCACGGGGAGCCAGTGGAGACTTCGTAGGTGTTGGCTGATGTGTTCGTGTCGGGGGATGCCGAGGACGAGTCTGGCGGCGGTGTTTTGTACTGTCTGGAGTTTGCGGAGTAGGGACTTGTTGATGCCGGCGTAGAGTGCGTTTCCATAGTCCAGTCTGCTGGTGATGAGTGCGTGGGTGACTGTCTTCCTTGACTCAGGGGGGATCCACTTGAAGGTCTTGCGGAGGGTGTTGAAGCAGCTGGAGGTGACGGCGTTGACCTGTCGGTTCATGGAGAGTGATGAGTCGAGTACGATGCTGAGGTTCTTGGCGTGGTCTGAGGGGGTAGGTGGGCTTCCGAGGGCGGTCGACCACCAGGTGCTGTCCCATGCAGAAGGGGTGGTACCGAGGACGAGGACTTCTGTCTTCTCGGCGTTGAGCTTCAGGCAGCTGTTGGTCATCCAGACTGCGACGTCTTGCATTCCTTTCTGGAAGTTGAGTTTGGCAGTGGTGGGGTCTTTGGTGAGGGAGAGGATGAGCTGGGTGTCGTCGGCGTAGGATACGATGTTGAGGCTGTGTTGTCGGACGATGGCTGCGAGGGGGCCATGTAAATGTTGAAGAGGGTGGGGCTCAGTGATGAACCCTGTGGGACTCCGCAGGTGATTTTCGTGGGGTCGGAGAGGAAGGGTGGGAGTCTGATCCTTTGGCTTCTTCCGGTGAGGAATGATCGGATCCAGTCCAGGGCTGTTCCTTGTATGCCTGCGTCGTGTAGTCTGACGACTAGTGTGCGATGGGAGACTGTGTCGAAGGCTGCTGATAGGTCGAGTAGGATGAGGGCTGCGGAGTGGCCTTGGTCCAGGAGGGTGCGGATGTCGTCTGTGGCGGCAAGTAGGGCAGTCTCTGTGCTGTGGTTGCTTCGGAATCCAGATTGGGACGGGTCGAGGACGGCGTTCTCTTCAATGAATCGTGTCAGTTTCCTGTTGACTGTTTTCTCTGCAACTTTGGCTGCGAAGGGGAGGAGCGAGATGGGCCGATAGTTCTTGAGGTCGGTGGGGTCAGCTGTGGGCTTCTTGAGCAGGGGTCTGACTTCTGCGCGCTTCCAGTCATCTGGGAAGGTGCCTGTTTTGAAGGTGGTGTTGATGGTGAGTTGTAGTTTGGGTGCGATGGCGGCCACGGCTCTGTGGTAGATGTGAGGGGGGCAGGGGTCGGTGGGGGCCCCCCGAGTGGATGCTTTTCATGGTCGAGGCAGTGTCTTCGGCCGTGATCCGTGTCCAGTTGGAGATGGTGGGCTGGCTGGTGTTTCTGGGGGGCGGGGGGCCGTCTGTGGCACCTGGTGGATGGTCGATGAAGTTGTCGTAGAGGTTTTTGATCTTGAGATGGAAATAGGTTCCAAGCTTGTCGCAGAGGTCTTGGGATGGGGTGATGTCTGTGGCTTCGCTGCGTGGGTTGGTGAATTCTTGAATGACTCTGAAAAGTTCCTTGGAGTTGGCCAGGATTTTGTTGTGGATGAAGTTCCTTTTGGTGGCTCTGATCTGGTTGTGGTAGTCAGTCATGGCGTCCTTGTAGGTGGTGTGGTTTTCGGTTGTCTTGATGTTTCTCCAGTTCTTCTCCAGGCGTCTGCAGGTGCGTCTGGCTTCTTGGAGAGCGGTGGTGAACCAGGCGGCTTTCCTGGGGTGTTGTTTGTCTGGGTTGCGAAGCGGGGCAAGCTCGTCTGCGCAGTTGAAGATCCAGGTGTGGAGTTCTCTGGCTGCGTCGTTTGCGCTGTTTGCGTCGGGTGCCCAGGTGTGGTTGTCTCGGGTGAGGGTGGAGTTAAGTTGCTCGTCGGTAACCTTGCTCCAGTTCCTTCGTGGTGGGCGTGGGGCTGGTTTGGGTGCCTTGGGTTTGTTGATGGCGAAGTGTACGCAGTGGTGGTCGGTCCATGGCGGCTGCGTTGTGTGGCTCAAATGGACGCTGTTTCCTGCCGCGAAGATGGAGTCGAGGGTGTGTCCTGCTCTGTGGGTCGGTGTGTTGACGAGTTGTTTAAGTCCGATGCTGGCGAGGTTGTCACGAAGGCTAGTGGAGTTGGGGTCGCTGGGGTTGTCGAGGTGGAAGTTCAGGTCTCCAATGAGTATGTAGTTTGTTGAGGCGATCGCGTGGGGTGCGATGAAGTCGGTGATGGTAGTGGCGAAGGGTGTTTGGGGGCCGGGGGGTCTGTAGACGAGGGTTCCTCGGAGTGTGGCTTTGGGGGTGGTCTGGATCTTAAAGTGCAGGTGTTCGGCGGAGGGGAAGGTTTCGCTGGAGGTGGTGAGGCGGAGGGTGATCTTGTGGGCGATGGCGAGGCCCCCTCCTGGGTGGTTGGGGTGGTCTTTCCTCTGGATCTTGTATCTGTCTGGGATGGCGGTGCTGATGTCGGGGCGGAGGATGCGTTGGTCCAGGTCTCTGTGAAGAAGGCGATGTCGGGCGAAAGAGAGTCGAGTAGGTTCCAAATTTCCATGGCGTGTTTGTGTACGGAGCGTACATTGAGGAGGATGCATTTTAGGGTGTGGCCGGTGCTGGCGTCTGCGGTGTTGGAGGCCGGGGTGGCGGTGAGGGTCTGTCGGCAGTGGAGGCAGGAGAACTGGCCGTGGGTCGTGTTCGGCGAGGCCTGTTGGCATTCTCTAAGTCTTCCAGGATTGAGTGCGAGGAGGGTGGTGGTGTCGTAGCGATGGGTAGTGGGAGGTCCAGGGTTCCTGGCGCTGGCCGCGGTCGGGTCGCGGACGGGCGCAGATGGGCTTGCCTTTGGCGCGTCCGCTGCGCGACCGCGCAGCAGCCGCCATTAAGTAGGGGAGGTGGGAGGGAGGAGAGGCTGGGAGGCGGGAGCAGGGGAATTCCGGGGGGGAATTCCGGGGGGGCGGGGCCGCAGGGGCAGCAGCGGCAAAAGGAACAGGCAGGCACGAGAAAATAAAAACAGTGGTGGAATTAGAGCAAGACACATATGGGCACAATAACAGTGGCACAACAGGGAAAAAATTAAGAAAAAAAACGGCTGAGAAAGGTTACGGTGCTTGGAGGGAGTCTGGTCCCAGTTGGAGCGGGCAGCAGGAGCGGGCAGCAGCCTCAAACCTCCCAAGGAGGAGGTCGGGGTCTGGAGGCAAGAGACGGCACAGCGGAGCAGTGGGGAGAGAGTGGACCTAGACAGAGGGTCGGAGGTCTTACTCCTGCCTCCCCAGTGCACAACTGCCCCCCCCACCCCGAGGGGGCCAGTAACGGGCCCCCCTAAGCCAGCCTCCACCAGCCTTTCCATGGCGGTTCAACCGCCATGGAAAGGCTGGCTGATGCCAGCATTGTGATCGGGCGGGCGGTGCTTGCTAGGCACCGCCACCATATCCCCGGTCAGATCCGCTCCGCCAGGCAATCGCAACGATTGCCTGTGGCGGAAGCGTGGCGGGCGCTCTTTGCGCCCGCCACGCTTGTGGTACGATTCCCCCCGCCATCCTAATGTGGCAGGGGGAAATGGGAGCCAGATGGCGGAGGGACCGCCACGGCCGGCCCGGCGGTGGCGGTCTCTCCGCCATCGTAATGAGCCCCTTAGTTTCAGATAACTCAAATAAACTTTAAATGCACTATTAGATCATCATCTCCACATACTACTTAGACAAATCTTTGTTAGAGAAGGGGTAATAGAAAGGGCCCATAAATGACCTTACTCCCCTAACCCAGAGCCAATATTATCCCTTCAGTGCATGCCCAACCTAACCTCCATCCTTTACAGGTGAGAGTGAAGTGAGTGTCCATGCGCCACCAGGAAAAAGTTGAATCAGTTGCTGTTCCCTTGCGGCCTTGAACATTTCAATGTGATAAAAATTAAATAATTCTTTGCTAGCAAGATTAAAAATACGAGTTGCATATAGTTTTTCTATTCTAAGTTCAGGAGACAGCATTTACATTAAGAGCAGTGGTAGCAAATGGTTTTATGGTTTATCGTTCATACAAAGGATTAATGCAACAACGCCCAGCCATTGTCATGCAATCTTCTAGATATCTGGACACCTTACAATTCCTTGAGTGGTCATTTATTCTGCAGTTTCATCACTAGGCTTTTCCATGCCTTATGCTTTCTCTTGGTCTGAGGTGTCATGTATATTTATCTCAGTGTGACCTGGCATACTGAAAGGTATTCTGAAGTTGTGTATCACTACTGCTAATGCCTTATAGTGGCACATGAATCTAAATGCAGTGTAAATAATGAAGTCTTCTTTGTCATAAAACGTGCTGCTTCATTTGTAGTGCAAATTCATGTTACACCTAGGAGCGGCTCGTGCAGGTAAGAGCGGTGGGGCGGGGTGGGGAGGGGAGGGAAGGGAGTCGAAAGACGACGAGGGAAAATTAAATTTAAAAAAAGAATACCATTTACCTTGCGCTCGCCGCATCACCATCTCCGCGATGCAGCGACTGCAAGGTAAGTGGTTTAATTTTTTTTTTAATTTAATTTTCCCTCTTCGTCGTCTGTCAACTCCCTCCCCACCCGCCTCACCGCTCTTACCTGCACGGGCCGCTCCTGGTTACACCACAGGCACTGTTTTTAAAACCGCAGTTATTTCAAAAGGTGATTCAAAGTAAGGATTTTTAAGGATTAATAGTACGAATAATACAGAGCTTCCTGGTGAGACACTTCGATTACATATGGGCAGTAGTGTTTTACAGGGCTGTTTCTTAATGGAAAAACGTTCTGTCAGAGGCTTGCAGAATGAACTCGGAATGAAACCAAAATTTAACACAGGTTCTACAATATAACTGGGATACAAAGAATGAGAGGCACTGGCATAGGCATTGGAAGTAGGGTGCTACTGCACCCCTGAAAGTCAGAAGGTGAATGGGCAATAAAGATGCCTTTAAATTTAGTTTTTGTCTTGACACATTTGCTACGCGTTTAAAGACAGAGGCCCAATGTCAGGCTGTCTTCTGACAAATTGATGATTATTCTTGTAAGATGTAGATGGATGTTTACTTTTCTTTCTCTTACTGCAAAGTTAGAGAAGTTTGTAAAGCGAACTATCTGACAATCTTGCTGGGACACAGGGAGTGCGAAAGGAAAGTCTGTAGGATCAGGGGTGTAACACAGGCTCATGCAAACCCTTTGAAGCAGTGGGACCCCAACCCTTCAGGGGCAGCAAAGCCATTCAGAGGGGGACCATTTCACCCAAGGCCAATGAATATTTGTAAAATATGGGAGAGTCAGAGACCCCCTCTTCACATTCTGCAGAGAGCCCCATCATTTTACTTTATACCTCCAAGAAGGATGTCTTTTTTTTCTTCTTCAATAACACACATCATTTAAATGTGAATGAAGTGTAGAAATATTTCTAAACATATTAGCAGTTAGGAAAGTACAAATAAAGCACTTTTTTTGTAATTAAGTTGTGGTGGAAACAAATATTTTTATAAGATCAAAGCAAATCCACACACTTTACCAGGTGATGTGCAAATTATAAATTTGTACTGAAACTTGATCTCCACACATCTTCTGTGTGCTAAATAGCTTTATCCATAAAACTGCACGTTGGTGTGAATTTTGTTTGCTGTTTCAATGGAAAAAGGGCTTTCTGTAAATGACCAACGATACCACACCATTCATATTTGCTCCAAAATGCACCACAGGCTACATGCCACACCCTTACAACCCTCCTGCTGAACTGGTGTGGTTCATTTGCTACACTTGTTTGCTATGCGACACTTGGATTTTTTACAATCTTCCACTTCAGTGATGTAACACTGATGACATCCCCCCCCCTGTAGTTGGTTAGTATTCCTTACATTGTTCTTGTTGTGTTCCTTTTGCCTCGCGCTTGGAGTGTGTGTGTTCAGGGGTTCGATCGGCTTCTGTCAGTTGCAGATCAAGCCTCTGAGGGTGCGCTGCTCCTTGCGTGGCTGAAGCTTTCGTGCAACAAACTTCTTACATTTAAAGAAGAGTGGCTTCCCTTGTGTTTGATTAACACTTACCACATTTTGGCGACGAGGATGGAATAGAGAGGTTACCTATGTGATTTGGGAATTTCTGTTGGTTATTGGGTTTTGTTTAAAAAACCATTCAAAGTTAAAAAAAGGTGAATCTGTATTTTCGGATCCTGTTCTTGTCTGTAAAGTTAGTAAAGGTGCTGCGTTTTTGGAGGGCAAAGGTTGGTGGAACAAAAGGCAGTTGGTGAAGTTGACGAAGGATCAAGCGGAATTAATTAGAGGCAGGAAAGTCTTGTTGATGGAGCATGATCTTGAGTGGACACATTGGTTACATGATCATGAACAGCCTAGGTTCATGAGTGAGAATGTGAGTCTGTCGAATGATGGGGCTGTTGGTTGTGCCTTGGGTGATTTAGACAATTCTGTTCGGGGTGTTGTATTAGAAAAACCCTTCCAAGTTCAAGGATTTTGTTAGATACTAATTTTTGTGATTCTTTGGGAGCTCATACCTTTTTGTGTAAGGGGAGGAGGTGGTGTAGTCATATTTCTTTGTGTAAAGGGGGGAGGTGAAGTAGTGGGTTAGTATTCCTTACATTGTTCTTGTTGTGTTCCTTTTGCCTCGCGCTTGGAGTGTGTGTGTTCAGGGGTTTGATCGGCTTCTGTCAGTTGCAGATCGAGCCTCTGAGGGTGCGCTGTTCCTTGCAGTGGCTGAAGCTTTCGTGCAATAAACTTCCTACATTTAAAGAAGAGTGGCTTCCCTTGTGTTTGATTAACACTTACCACATCCCCCCCACTCCAAAGTTACATTGAACCTGCAAAGAGGGAATTCTACCACAACATGAGAGAGAAAAATAGAGACCACATTTGAGGTAATATGTCAGGGAGCACAGAGTCGTCTTCAGGTACACTACTGGGTACAGTTTAAATACTTAATAAGTGGCCTCATTAAGAAATTGCAATGTGTCAATGCCTTGACCTGCTCCCTCTTTCGTATGAAAACACATGGTATCACCCACAAAATGGTGATGTAATAATGACACATGAAAGAGTCTCCATTGTGACATATCCTGTGTGTAAAAGGCTGGTAGCCAGGGAGCTGCAGTATTCACACCAGGAAACTAGTTGAGAGGACCATTGCCTGTAGATGGAGCCTAGTATCAGGCGCGGCTCCTCCGTAATGGCGGAGGAGCATCGCCCCACAGTCCGTGCCAGCAGACAATAAATAAAATGGAATGTTATTATCATTTTATTTATGCTGTCCGAGCCCCGCACCACAAAAGTATAGGGTGGGGTGGGCCGGACATGTAAGGGAGGAGTAGAGTGCACTCATAAGTGGGTATGTGTGTTTGGCCGGCCATCCGAGGCCGGCCAAACACACATGTGCACGTATTTTTCTCCAACCTGGCTGTGTTACAGCACGGACTCCAGTGCACCGTCTGAGCAGCAAACGAGGCTGCTCAGACCAATCCTGGCGCTGCTCTCTTGTGAGAGCAGGGCCTGGATTGGGTGCAGAGCCTGTGCCCTGAGGGCCCATCCCCTTCCAGCCAACGAGAGGAACAGCGAGGCAGGCGTTGCTGGACTGGAGCAGAGTGGAGCAGTAGGTAAGTCTTTTTTTTAATACTTATATTTTATTTCTCGCCACCCCCTCCCCAACCCGCCGCCCTCTCGACCCGCAGCTGCCCTACCAGTTAAGGTAGGCGACGGCCGCCACTGCCTGGTATAGAGAGGCCAGAAGCATCATGGGCTGAACAGACCCCAAAAAAAGAGGACTTCAGAGGGTGGGGACAATGGGACAAGGGTGAGTGATTAAACAAAATGAAAATACACCTAAATTCAAATTGAAAACTGATGTAAAAACCAAACTGACTTGCAAATCCACATTTGCCCTACACGTTAAAATATATGCTTTACCAACCATTCTGAACTGGGTGCAGGGGTGCTGCAGCCCTCCCAGAAATAACTTTGCTGGTGTTTGAAAGGTGAATGAGCAATAAAGAAGCTTTTAAATTTTGTTTTTATCCTGGCACACATTTCCTGTGATTCAAAGACGGGGGTCAAATGTCAGGCTATGTCTTCTAACAAATTGCTGCTCATTTGTTTAACATGGAGATTGGGGTTTACTTTTCATTGTCTGAATACAAAGTGAGAGAATTGTGTAAAGTGAACTATGTGACAATCTTGCTATATTACAGGGAGCGTGAAAGGAAAGGCTGTAGGATGTCAATTTTTTCAAAAACAACTACATTTAAAAACCTGCAAACTGACTGGAAAATATTTCAAAATATATCAGCAGTTCAGCACAAAAGAAGCCATTTTTTGGTAATTCTGAAGTGTGAAGGAAACAAACATCTTTAATATCAAAACAAATCAAGACACTTTACTTGGTGATATGCAAATGATAATTATTTGCTGTAACCTGATTTTCACACATAGTCATTTGTGCGCTATAAAGTTTAACCAGCAAATTGAGTGGCCGTTTCAATGAAAATTGTGCTCTCTGTAAATGCTCTACCACACCATGCTTTGGTAAAATATTTGTGACGGCGTGTTCCAAAATGCACACCAATTGGCTACATAGCACACCTTTACCACCACTGCAGTGCTTAATTTGTAAAAGAATGAGTGTATTTAGCCAAAGCTCTGCTCAGAAACCCTGGACAGATCAATTAAATGTCACATGCTAAATGCCAAGGTTGCATACCCTTAAAACCATCTCATGCCGCTTTAATCCACTACCATGCATTTCCTGCCACTTTAAATCTTTCTTGCAGTTTCCTCACTTCTCCTTTTGTGACGTTTTTTACCGTCTTTCTCTTCCTCCGTTTTTCCACTTTGTATGATTTTCTCTCTCTTGCTTTTGGTTAATATCTGATACAGAAAAATAAGCGCCAGTCTCCAAAAATGAAGTGCTGGTGGCCACCACTGCCAAACACTGTATCAAATTAAGCACTGCTCTCCTGCTTGGGTGACTTGAACGATGTAACATTGATGGCAGCACCCTCACTCTGAAAATTGTTCCAGCAACACTGGAGGCACACCTTTTATTACAAGGATTGTGCACGCATAGCCTTGCTTTCTAGTGAGTGCTCATTGTCAGGCAGGCCCACGCAGACATTTGCCTGGGCCAGCAGAATAGAAGGGATGGCAATTTTTGACATCCAGTGGAACTAATTCATCCCAGGGTGACTGGTTTAATTCCAGAGTGTCTGTTTCTCACTGAACTTACGTTTCCAGTGGCCACTGTTGCTCCTGTGCAGAAAGATTTCACGAAAGGCTTTGTTTAGGTTTTTAGATCTGGCATTAGCCAATACTGTAATGAAGCGATGGATTCAAACAAATAAGTTTAGTTTATTATGTGCCAATATTAAGAGCTTCTGGTGAGGAGGAAAGGAACATGTCCAGCCGTCACCAGATCCAACCGCTTCCAGTGGCGTAGCAAGGGGGGGGGGGTGGACCACCCCAGGCTGCACGAGTTTTGGGGGTGGCGGCCGGCCCCTCTTCCCCCCCACTCTTACCTTCGGCCGTAAGAATCTGCAGCACCCCCTCAAACCCCCCCCGCTCTTACCAGGGCCGGACTGGGAACCCAAAACGGCCCTGGCAAACTGCTCGGCCAGCCCCCGGGAGGGAGGGGGGGTGAGGCCAAGCTGTTTTCTAGGTCCGGTTTCGGACGATTTTGTTACAGGGGGCCGAAATTGCCAGTGCCCGGTAACAAAAACAGCCCCCCTGGGACCCAAAACCGGCCCCTACCCTGGCGGCCCACCGGGGAAACGCCCGGTGCCCGCTACGGCCAGTCCGGCCCTGGCTCTTACCCACTGCAGCCTCATGAATCTCCAGCACCCCCTCCCTTACCTGCCCTGGGGACGTCGCAGCGTCCTGAATCACCAGCACCCCCCCATCCCTCCCCCCACTCTTCGGTCAGGCCGCCGCGGACGGCAAACGCAAGGGCCGCCCCGGGCGGCCTAAGGCCTAGCTACACCACTGACCGCTTCACTCTCACATTCCAAATGGCATCCAATATGACATAGCCCCCATTCCACTTTTGACATATGCATGACATGGCCCACATTCCACTTCTGACATATGCATGACATGGCCCACATTCTTAGAATGACAATAAGCAAAACTATCATTACCTAACAACCATAAGTATACCACAAATACCGTTTGATTTTGCTAACATTATTTGTATAATATACCTATTTATGGGGGCTTTCAGCCAGCACTCTTTATCCATGGGACTGTTGTTGTCATTGAAATTTTTCTTTCGCCCACTGGACCGTAGGTCAGCCCACTCCAGCTACTGGCTAACTTAACTTTGAGTGACAGCACTGTGCTAAGGATCACCTCCACACAACTTAGTCTCTTCAGTGCCAGGTACTACTATAGCAACGTGTTCTTTTTGAGATCAAAAAATATTTTTGATTTTAGTCAGTCTTTTTTTTCATATATCGGTGAGGGCCCTACAGCTCCACCAACAATAAGGTTTTGGAAAAAAAAACATAATAAAACAATGACAAAGCCAAAAGCCTGGCAGCCAATCCTTAGACCTATTGATTTTATCACTGCTTGTTCTAAGTGCAGGGCTGGACATGACATATAAGCATGTGCCGAAGGCTTCGTCTTCTTCAAGCGAAGGTTTTGTATTGAGGTCGAATATGTGACGAAAGACAATCTAAAGACATGATATACATTGTATTTACATCAGTGGAGAGGTGTGGCCAGAGCGGCTGATCTCCAGAGCGTGTTCGATCCCCGGCGCCAAGCGGCAGCTCAGCTTCATGTGACTCTGGGCAAGTAGCTCACTTAATCTTCTTGACGCCCCCAGCGCCTTGAAACCCTTGAGGGGTGATATGTTGGTGCTTTAAAAATACAAATTATTATTATTATAGTGGATGACTATGGCGTGTTTCTAAGAAAGCTTGTTGTGGTGTCATCCTCTGCCAGTTGAAGCCTTGGCCTCCATGTGTGAGTTTCGCCAATTTCCTCTGTTTAGGTGCTGTCGTGTCGTTGAATGCGGGCTCTAGGCAGGGAGGGGAGCTCCAGGCCCCCGGTGCATGCTTTTCTTTTTGTTCTCTCTGCACCCAAAATACAGGGCCTGGTTTTTAATTGATTTGACGGGTGTGCAGATGTGCCTCCAGATGTGAGGCTAGGGTGACCAACTGGCATGGGTGCAAATTCAGGACGGTGAGTGTACAAATTCAGGACAAAGGGTCAAAATTCAGGACAAAAATTCAGGACAAAAGGTACGTTTTACAGACACATCCGAGGAGGTTGTGGAATAGTATATAAGTAAGCCCATCTATATCCAAACATATTCAACCATTTGCAAACCTATCCATCATGTATCCTTCCATCCATCATTTCACTCATCCATCCCTCCATCCACCCTTTCACTCATCCATCCATCCACCCTTTCACCCTACCCATCCGTACACTCATCCATCCACTCTTCCACCCATTCATCCACTCATCCATCCAGCCATTTACCTTTTCACCCATCCAGCCATCCTTTCACTTACTCATCCATCCACCCAGTCACTCATCCTTCCACCCATTCACCCTTTCCGTCATCCATCCATCCTCCCTTTCTCTCTCCATCGACCCTTTCACTTAGCCATCCATCCTTCCTTCCATCCACCCACCCATCCATCCATATACTCATCCACTCATGTATCCATCCATTGAGCCTATCACTCATCCACCCTTTCACTCCTTCACTCATCTATCCATCCTTTTGTCCATCTACCCTCCCTTTCACTCACTCATCCATCCTTACATCCAACCATTCACTCACCCGTCCATCCATTCACCCTTTCACTTTTCAATTCATCAATCCATCCATCATTTCACTCATCCATCCACCCATTCACCCGTCCATCATCCACCCTTTCACTCATCCATCCTTTCACTTATCCATCCATCCTTTTACCCATCCATCTACCCTTCCACCCATACATCCATCTATTTACCTTTTCTCTCATCCATCCTTCCACTCACCCATCCATTTATCCGTTCTCACATTATCCATCCATTCACCCTTTCACTAATCCATCCAGCCATCCCTTCACTTACTCACTCGCCCACCTTTTAATATTAATTATGAGCTGAGCCTTTGTCTGCAGAGTTGCAGACAGAAGAGGCCCATCAAGAATGTCACCCTTGCTGTAGTTCCTAAAGAAAGGGGTGAGGCAGGGGAGGGTTCACTATGCCCCTGCACATAGGCAATCTGAAAAAGTGGAAGTCATGAGTCATGCATGATGCACAGTGCCAGGCCATGTGATGACTGTGACATTGTGTTGTTTCCAGGGCTTTAAGTGGAATCAAAAAACTGGGGGGGGGGCCTCTCCAAAGGGGGTGTTTGATGTAATTAAAGGTGTGGCTTAAAACACTGAAGCTAAAAATCTGTGCGTAGTATAGTGTGCCTACCGACTGGTATTTTGCCTCTTCTGTCATTGTATCCAGATATATAACACAACAAGTAACGATACACCTACAAGCGAGAACTATTGGCTTTGTCAATGGTTGTTAGTTGCATAAAATAAAAAAGCAGCAACCATGGCTTCGTTGAATATAATATTGAAAGTGCATCAGTTCTAAAATGATGAGACTGAAAGAACTCAAGCCCTTTCTTTTTAACTTGTTTCACCATCTTCCATCTGACAGAATGCCCTGCCCTAGACAGAGGCTGGAGGAGGCCCACCACATGCTTTGCACCCCAGACTGGCCCATTGTCATTCTGTATGTGACAATCATCAGCCACATACAGAATGACAAAGGGCAGGATGGGGCTGCTCTTGTGCTCCGAGGAAGAGTGCCAGGCGGCCCCATCAAGGAGTTGAAGCTTCATGCAGGGGAACAGTGCTGTTCCCTGCAATGCCTAAAATTAGGACAAAAGGCGTCCGTAAAATGGATCATCACGGACAACGGACGTGAGATCCAAATTACGGACGGGACGGTCCGTGAAATTTAGGGACGGTTGGTCACCCTATGTGAGGCCTGCTTGCAGGAGCGGTAGTGTGTTGCAAGCAGTTATTGGAGGATACGGAATCGCGAAACCAACAGAATATTGTGCAGTGTCAAAGCAAGACAGCTGTAATTGTTTGACTTAACATTAGTGCAAGATGGCGGCGCTCTTGGAATGACGTATACAACAGAGTATTTGTCGTGCTAGTTGAGTGTCATGAATAAAATGCCGCATAGTTTTGCTGCTCCCTATTAATAGTGGCACCAATTATGTACAGCACTGAAAAGGCATGATGTGCTATGTAGAAAATAAATACTATTGCTGAGACTGCTACAGAGACATAAATGTCGCTCATCCGCAGCCTTGCCCATATTGTCCCTCAGTGAATGCAATGCTTTTTAAAAAAAAAAATCTTTTATAAATGGTTGTGGTTTAGTGTTTTATTGCCTCGCTCTTAGCACACAAAACCATTACCATTTAAAAAAAAAAAAATGCAGCGCATTATAGAGAAAATGCATTAAAGAGAAAAGTGCACAATTTAAATGTGCAAGTCAAGGTCACTTGTTTTATTGCGTTTTCATTTTGATTGAATGTTAAGTTCGGTTTTCATGTAAGTGTGAAAGACGTGATTTTCATTAGGTCAGAAAATGTTTTTGTGCCTTACGTGTGCGCGTGACTGCAAGTGCATGCCGGGAAGGCGGAGGGGTAATGTGGCGCACTTGAGCATTGTCGTCTGGGGCATCATAAAGTCTAAGGCCAGCCAAGGTTATTGTATGATATATACTAATGTATTCTGGGAGTTAAGTGGTCTATGGTATTAATGCTAGAAGTACTAATAGGATTTATATAGCACACTAATGCCCCACAAAGGTCTCTCGGTGCGGACGACCTGACAGAACAATCGTGATCTGTTATGTGCTCAGGTGTGTAGAGTTCCGGGTATAGGACTGCCCGGTTGCCAGATGATGTGGGTCACCGAGGGATTTTCCCTGGGGAACTGCGGTCAGGGCTACAACCGTATTATAGGGAATGTAATGGGAGGCCTAACTACAGACGGCAGCGCAGCAGTAAGGGACGTCCACACAGATACTCCGTTCGTGCCGTCGGCCACATGCGCCGACTTCACCCTTTATTAAATACTCCCCGGTCCGAGCCCGGCCCAGGGAGTTGACTGTGATACAAACTATAGTAGCGGCCGGGTGGCTCACTACATCCCATCCAACCTCCCAATTTGAACTAAACTTGTAAAAGCAATGTCACTCGGTCAGCTGACAGGAACCACTCCCGGAACCAGTCCCATCAGCACTGAACTTGGGCGGCATTCCTCCCGGAGCCCCTAACACACAAAGTCTCGCAACCTGGTGCTTGGTGCTGGATTGTTGCGCAGCCCATGGTGATGATGCCTACTCCTATCTTCTTCCTGCTCGGCACCCTTCGGGTTGCTATCATGACTCGGGGTGTCCTCACTTCGTTCGACCCCCTCCCTAGGTCTTTCGGGATTTGTACTGACTGGCGGGCTTCCTGCCCTAGGTACTTCGGCGTCTCCTTCCTCCCACTCTTCCATTTCGGACTCCGAACCCGCCTCACTCGGAACAGGAGCTTTCTTGAACCACGACATGTTCCGGGCTATGCGTTGATGTCCCTTCTCCGCAACCACCAGAGTCCCTTTTATCTGCACCACCTTCCACAGGTCACACTCGAACGGGGTGCGGAACTTGGACCCTGGATGGCGATCTTTGCCTACCACATAGTCTCCCACCTGGATGTCGGCCGGCCGAGCCTTTCTTTTCTTGCTGGCTCGTTCATTGTTGTTTTGGCGGCAGGCCTGAGATCGCTCGACATCCAAAACCGCCGGCGTCCATGCTGCACTGCTGGGTATCCCATCACGCACAGCCCTTCTCAGCAGAAGATCATGGGGTGCACATTTGGTCGTGCAGTGAGGCGTTTGACGGTACGCCCTCAAACTGATGCAGGCAGGTCTCCAGATGGTTACCTTGAGCCACCCCAATCCGCAGAGCTTTATTCAGTGTTCTCATGAAACGCTCTACGTCCCGTTGGCTTGGGGCCACTGAGGTGTTATTTTCCGATGCCGTATGCCATGCTGGTCAAGGAACTCACGGAACTCCTGTCCCTGGAACGGCGGCCCATTGTCTGTTCGAATCTCTTCTGGCAGTCCCAACAGGGTAAAAGTCTTTTCCAGCGCCGGCTGTAGACATTCGAAAGCTGTGGATGCCACTACTTCCACCACGGGGAACTTGGAATGACTGTCCACCAACACCATCATTTGCCTCCCATCGGGGAAACTCCCAAAGTCCAAACTCACCCTCGCCCAGGGTGACCGGCTCGGACCCTCCGTCAGGATTGGCACTTCTGGTGGGACCGCCCCCGTTATCAGACACGCATGGCACTTCCGTACTTTGTCCTCCACAAGCCGGTCCACCCCGGGGAACCACACTTTTGTTCGCAGACGGGCTTTAGTTTTCTCTACCCCCTGGTGTCCTTGGTGCGCCAGATCCACTATCCTGCATCGTACTGCAGCAGGTATTACAATGCGCGGGCCCCTCAGGATTATGCCATCCCCTGTGGCACTCCGCTCTTCTCGACACCTCCACAGGCTCTCCCAGTACTCTTTGTCATCGGCCGATCTTCGGTCATTTCCACAGAGGAACCACTTCCACTGGTGGTCACGTAGTGTTCGGGCCACCGCCTGTAAACACTCATCTTGCAGCGACGCCTTCCGGATATCTTCTAGCAGCATAGCTTGGGGGCGGGCCTCTTCCAACAGTTGCCTCACAAATATCTCGGCGCCTTCATCCACCTCCGGCCCCTGGACTCCATTCGGCGCCTGGGGGTGTCGCGATAGATAATCAGCCGGGTTGCTTGCCCCATGGGCGGTACACCACCTCGAACCGGTATTGTTGAATTTGCACTGTCCATCTCTCAATTCGCGGAGGTCCATTCCTCGCCGTTCCTGCAAAAAGGGGCACCAGCGGCTTGTGATCCGTCACCACCGTAAACGTGTGTCCACACAAATAGATGTGAAAGTGTTGACACGCCCACCGGATGGCCAATGCTTCCCTCTCAATCTGTGCATAGCGTGTCTCCACGGCGGTGAGCGCCCGACTGGCTTACGCGATGGGCACCCATTCATCCTGATCGGTCCTCTGTAAGAGCACGGCCCCAAGTCCAACGGGGCTCGCATCCACGATCAACTCCGTGGCCGCTCCCGGTTGAAAGTAGGACACCATTGCCCCCTTCAACAGGGCCTCCTTCACGTCGGCAAACGCCTGTGCCTCCTTATTGGTCCACTGCCACACTGTCTTTTTTCGTGAGTTGTCTTAACGGTTCCGAGATAGTGGCCAAGCGAGGAATGAATCGGCCACAATAGTTGGCCATCCCTAAGAAACTCCTCACCTCCGATGGCGTCTGAGGGATCGCAGCCGTCCTGATAGCTTCCACTTGAGCCGGATCTACCTGTAACCCCCGGGCCGAGAACCGATATCCAAAGAACTCGACCTCCTTCGTATAGAACTCGCACTTATTTTGGTGAAGTTAGCCCTTGCTCCGCCAATCGTTTCAGAGTGGCCCTCAACCTCCCATGGTGTTCCTCCAGTGACTTCGAGAAAATCAGAATGTCATCGCTGACATTGATGACTCCCACTAGGCCCGATAGCGCTTCTCGAACTGCCTCCTGGAACACTTCCGCCGCCGATGACACCCCAAAGCTCAGTCTTATGAATCGACGGAGTCCCACATGGGTGGAGAAAGTTGTGATATATCGGTTTTCTTCTGCCAGCACCAACTGGTGGTATCCAGAATTCAAATCCACTTTCGAGAACCACTGTGCCCCATTTAAGTCGGTCACAATCTCGTCAATGGTTGGGGTTATGTGTCTCTCTCGGCGGATAGCCTTGTTCGGCAGCCTCATATCCACGCACAGCCTGATGGCCCCAGGCTGTTTCGGCTTGGGTGCTATCACCAACGGCGACACCCACGGCGTGGGACCGGACACCTTCTCAATCACCCCATCACGCTCCAGACGGTCCAGCTCTGCTTCCACCAGTGGTCTCAGATGGAACGGCACCCTACGGTGGCGGAGCGCCACCGGCTTGACAGACTCATCAATGTGAAGTTGGACCTCTACTCCTTTCAGGCAACCCAGCCCCCGGAACAGTTCCGGGAATTCTTCAAGAATCCTGTCCGCCTGTGATTGGTGTATGTGCTTCGCAAACATCACCAGCCCCAAATCCTCAGCCGTATGGCAGCTTAGTAGCGAGCCGGCCTGATCGCAGGTGACATAGAACCGCGTAACAGTGACTCTGTCCTTGTATTTCACCTCTGCATCAATGACGCCCTGGAGTGGAATCGGCGTGCTTCCCCCATAAGTGAGAATTTTGGCGGTAGTCTGCATTAACCGCGGCCTCGGGTTAAGCCTCCTGTATTGTGCCGCGTCCAGTATGTTCACAGACGCCCCAGTGTCAATCAGCGCCCGCACACACGACTCCCCTATCCACACTTGGCATGTAGGCGGTGGTCTCTTGGGGGTATTCACCCCCCTTATATGTGAGATGACAAACACATTGTCCTCCTCATCCTCAGTGGCCGACGATGGCTGCTCGCGGTTGTTCCCCTCCTCCACCTCCTGCACGGTCTTGGCTGACTTCAATAGTCTCTGTCCTGGGGGCTTGCTTCCCCCCTGCTGTGTTCCCCTCAGGCACACTTTTGCAAAGTGTCCATACTTGTTGCATTTGAGGCACTGTCTCCCTTGTGCCGGACACACACTGGGATCATGTGCCCCCATGCCACAGTTCCTACATTCACGCCTTTGGCGCCTCTCATCCTGTTTAGCGCCGGCTCCAGCCCCTCGTCCATATGCTTTCTTGAGGGCCTCGACCCTCTCTTCCTTAATGGGCGTCGGGAACACCGGCTGCGCACCCGCCGACTTCCTCGCCAATGCCACCTCCATCTCGCCGGCGCGCACATCCGCCAGCTCATGTGATCTTCCTAATATGAGTATGTCGTCCAACATAATCCCTGGCTGGCGTAAGATCAGCTTGCGCAGCTCTATTGACTTGCACCCCACGATCAGCTGGGCCCGTGTCTCAAAGGCTCGATCGACCCCCACACACGTGCTGGCCAACTTCCGCAGTCTCGCAAAGAACATGTCGATCGACTCATCCGCTCGCTGTTTCGCCTGCCTCAGCTTGAAATGTTCAAAGTCGGGATTTACCTGCGGATCAAAACGGCGGTTCAGGGCCCGGACCACCTTCTCATAGTCGTCACTTTCACCCGTGTCCGGCAGGTCCTGAAACAGGTCATAAAGCTCATCGCCCCCCATCAGCAGCATTAACGATCTCTTCACTGCATTGTCAGTCTCTCGGGTGGCGACAAAGTAGTTTTCCAGCTGCCCCAGCCACTTCTTCCAACGCGGAGCCGCCGTCGCGGGGTCCGCAAGCTGACTGAACTCCGGGAGGGAGTTCGCAGCCGCACGACTCGGCAGTCCTCCCGCCGCCCCCACACTTGGGGCAGCCTCCCTCCCTGGTGAATCAGGCATCCCCGCTGGGCGCTACACACCGCGCCGCCGGGGTAGGCAGGAGCTGATGTCTCGACGGCACTCCGGCTTCACCAGGCCACGCTCACCAGCCCAACTGAAGGCAAGGCCAACCTACGCACTAGACACGTGGCTGCCCGCGGGGCTCGATCTCGCCCTCGTCGCCAATGTAGAGTTCCGGATATAGGACTGCCCGGTTGCCAGATGATGTGGGTCACCGAGGGATTTTCCCTGGGGAACTGCGGTGAGGGCTACAACCGTATTATAGGGAATGTAATGGGAGGCCTAACTACAGACGGCAGCGCAGCAGTAAGGGACGTCCACACAGATACTCCGTTCGTGCCGTCGGCCACGTGCGCCGACGTCACCCTTTATTAAATACTCCCCGGTCCGAGCCCGGCCCAGGGAGTTGACTGTGATACAAACTATAGTAGCGGCCGGGTGGCTCACTACAAGGTGGAACACCATAGAAGCATCTGAAAATCAGACCGGCGATTTTAAGTGTAAATCTAGCTGTGATTTGGGAAGTCCTAATTTAGTCGGGTGGCTGGCTGTGTTCTGGACCGTCTGAGGCTCATACAGGAGTGTGTTAGGAAGGCCTGCAGGTATTCGATTAGTCAAGGAGGGAGCTGATGGAAGCACCTCCCGCAATTGCCCTACAATGAGTCGTACGTAAAATGACATTTTTCCAAGGTGGAATTCTGCAAAGAAGAGTTTATAATACTCTCGGTGCTTAATTTGTTAAAAAAAAAAAGTGCTGGGGCCCTCGTTAGGACAGGAAGCCACCGCAGTTTGCACCACACATTGCCACTGTACTTCCACATCTACTAACCATCACATTGCTACAAGTGTGACAATTCAGACTGTTCAAGGCCGCCAGAGCTTAAAGAATTGCTTGGGTGGCAGGTATTAGTTATTTTGAATGTATAGTGAATTAACAGACAACGGTTTTTCTGCCCATTTTTAAATTACACAAACAGCGCCACCACGTGGCAGCTGTCTTAAGTGCAGGTTCCGGTAATTAAGTGCCGGTGCTGAGCACTGGAAACCACCGGCTCAAATTAAGCACTGACTGCTCTGCTCATTTGGGATTCCAAAGTCATGTTGGTGTCGAAAGTGAAACCTATTTCTTTTTAAATTTAAGAACTGGTTTCAAGCATTGGTGTTAATACAAAACAAAAGTTATTAAAGTCATGTTCAAGTGATTCCATACAAAACACTATCATTATTTGTTGGGTGATTGAGTATAATTTTATTTTCTAATAATTGTTTGTTTGGATAGTGTTGTGGATCCCTTTTGTATCAAGGTTTGCCAAAATGATAAAAGAGCGAGATAATTATGTCACAGAGGGTGCAGCATAATTTTGCTTTTCCTGCCCATAATTTAGTCACCCTTGATGAATAATTTGGTACTCCTTTTTCACATAATTCAAGTTGCTCTGCCTAAAATGCGTCATGATGAAAGTTAGTTCTATTTCAAACAAAGGATTGGAGTTGCAGCTACGCAGCCTGTTTATCTCGGGTGCTCCCAGCTGGGACATCTCAGTGCTTGCACTATGGCTATATATAAACTGGTTGCTCCTCTGCTGTTCGGAGAAATTCCCATACATGTACCGCCTAATTTGTGCTGGTGTCTGCCAGTGCTCACACGGGCACTTAATTTTAAACACTGGCACCTCATTAGCTGTGACAGCCCACCACATGGTCTATTTTTGAGCTGAACAGATCAGTTTAACAATTAGTTCAATATGTGTATGAAAATAATTCTAATGCATCCAGCTCATTCGTACAGCTTTGCGTGGCTAGGAATTGTCCAAACTGTTGCATTTGAATGAGAATGATGCTTAATATGGAGCATTTATACTGGTCTTTGGCAGCGATGGCAGGTATAGTTGATACTGCAAGATGCAGCAGCCTCCTGAGCAATCCATTGGGCCCTGGCACTTATTATTACGATTATTTTTACAATGTAAGCACTGTCTATAGCAGGGGTCTCCTACCCTTTCTTTAATAATAGCTACTTATGTTCAATGGAAATCATCTCGAGCTGCTAATATTAGTGATGTAATAGTGACCACCCCATCCAAGAGTGTCAGCAGTGATCACACCAGTGTATGAGGCAGGGTTTCCAGCACTAATGGAAAAAAATCCTTTGAGAATTTGAAATCACTGTACATGGGTAATACATAAAAGCCACCACTGCAATCCCCCGGCACTAAGGTAATAATATGAATAATAAACTTCCCCAACTCAATAATCGCTTTAAAAACATTTTGAAAACACAACAATTTTTTGCCAAACGTCAGCTTACGAGTTCTGAAAATAGACACATTTTCATCATGAGCACATGCTTTTAAATTTTGGTATGCATATAATAATTCAACCAAGCAAAAGCTTCTATATTAGTAAGCTGGACTGAACACAGGAGAGCTACTCACATGTAGCTGGAGAGCTACTAGTAGCTCACGAGCTGCTAGTTGGAGACACCTGGCCTATAGCATTGATGGTTTCTTACACACGCCTCCAGTGGTTTGGGTTCAGCAGCATCTGCGTTGGCTCTGTACAGTTTTCTTGGATCGTTTAACGGTGCCTCCAATGGGGTGGCGTCTGTCACTCCTAAGGTAACCCATAGGTTCTGCAAAACACTTGTGGAACCCACAGATTCTCTTCAACATTGACTTCCAGTTTGAGACCGGCCTTCCCAGAGATGTTGGGTATCCACTCGCATGACTTCTGCAATTCTCAAACGCTGCTGCCCATGGTTACAGCAGATCTTAAAACACACACACCCAGCACCTGTCATTTAGGTTAGTCTACAATCAACACCCTCTTCAATCACGCTCTTCAGAAGTACCCAGTGACATGCATTCATTTCCAGGAGCCCCTGAAGTTGCTCAAGTGACTTTGGAAGTGGACCCTATTTAGGCCTTTGATTTAGGGGGACAGGGACAACAAGATGTTTGAGTCGCTGAAAAGAGGTTCACCCTCCAGGAAAGACCATTCTTAGGATGTATGCTCTCCATGAGAGTGTACAGATCCTAACTAGATTTCAGACAATCTCACCATGCACCCAAAGTGCCCAACACGCCCATCTCCTGGAGGGTAAATAACCCTGATCCACAGTATGTGTTTACTAAAGGAAGCAAAATTGATCTGTAGGTTGACTGTTGCACTCGTTGCTAACACATGGCTGGTTATTCCTTGTGAGATTCACCTTTAGAGGGAATCGCAACAACTCGGGGTCAAAACCATTGGTGCAGAAATGGACGGAAGGGCTTGTGACCGATGCTGACAAAACGAGGAAATAAGTCAGGACATGCTGGTGCTGTGCAGACGCCCTCCATCTCACTACATCAAGTGTTTGCATGGTATAGTTTGCAGCACAGTGGTGGTTTCTGGTTCTTTAGGCGCTGAGGAAGAGCAGGATAAAGAATGTTATCCATCTGTGTCTTACACATTGTTTCATTTGTGGAAAATATAAGTGCCAGGAGGCAACTGAAGCTTGCACCACCCATTGCCCTTGCCAGTGCTGTCAATGAAAGTACCAACACAACTATTAACTATCAGACTCCTGCAAGTGTGACAATTTAGCCTATTCTAGGCCACAAAAGCTAAATGGATTGAGTGGAGGCAGATATTAGTAATTTTAATGTATGTTGAGTTAATAAACAACTGTTTTAAAAAAAATCTCTAAATTAGACAAACAGAGCCATCATGTGGCAGACTGTCATAAGAGCCGGTGTTGACATTTACCTGCCGTGCAAAGCACCGGAAACCACAGGCTCAAATTAAGTACTGGTTTTACAGGAACTTTCAGACAGGGCCCTTTCGAATTGCACACTGTATGGCTGGTTAAATTCTCCATTGAAGCAGGATGTCCTTATTCTTACAGTATAAGGGCGGATCTTCGTGGTCTGATCGGAAACCTTTTGAATGAAAAACTATTTTTTACAATGGATGACAAATAGATTCACAAAATATTTAGTGGAGCAGGTGATGACTTGTTTAGTATTACTTCCATTCTGTTCATGCAGCCCTGAATAATATTGGTGCTCTTTAAGAAGAGATCAGAGAGCTTAGCTACAGTCTCGCGCATGAGAGGTATTTTGCTTAGTGTAAAAAAGTTCACTAACTATTTGTGCCTGCTCTTTAAAGGGCTAAGTGCAGCCATCATCTACTTCCTCGTTTTTCAAAGAATTCTAGGCAAGAGACACTCTTGTTTGCTGGTAGTGTGACTTTCAGATGTACCTGGAATTTCACAGGTATTAAGAAAATGAACCAAAAGTGAAGTGCCTGGCCATAGACCTCTCCTTTCTGATATTACCCCGATTACCTTGGTGGACCATCTTCTTCTGGGGAGAGCCCTTCCTGACCAGAGACAGCAGGGCTTTGAAAACCAATGACTGACTGCTTTGAGTTCTGAATGAGGGCGAGGGACAGGCAGCATAAACTCACTCAAGACTTCTTGGTCTGTGGTTAGATGAATGTTATCTTGGCCTGAAAGTAATTTTTCCCACTTATCCAAGCATTGGTGGTTTCCATGTAAATCCACTACAAAGTAGAAGCAAAGTTCATTCTGTTTTGATTAGTGATTCTAGATCCCTTGCGATTATGGAAAATTATAGCCGACAAAGATGATGCACTGAATTTGTTTTATCTAGAGATAATCACGCGGTGAGCAATCGAGCTTTAGTTCCTGTTTTTAGGATTCCCACAATGATTTCATCCTCATTGTGCACACTTGCTACTTACCTAATCCAAGGATATTGTCTGAGGTGAGGTGTATCTGTGAAGAAACTATACTGGCTCTTTCACCTACTATAATTGATGCTGGTAATGTGGTGCTGACCCCGCCACCACCAGTGATTCCCAAGCGGTTGTCGGCAAAGCCTTGGCTCGGTGTCCACCTTCTTGGAACAACCGAATCATTGCTACCAGTGATAATTTACAATAGTTGATCCATAGCTCACCTTTCCCCCTTTTTTCTTTTCCATCTCATTCTTCGCACTTATCTTCTTCTTGCGTGTTACGCTTCCCTTACTTTCAAACCCTACAATCCAGAGTCCTAGCAGTTTTCGAAAATAATTTTAATAACTCAAAATAATGCTAAATCTAGCTAACTCTACACCCATCACCATCCAGATACTAACACAGTGTACTGCTCTAAAACATTTGCATTTCAAGGTAACTACATTATTACAATATGTAAATCCAGCTTCATGGATGCCATCTCCAAGGAAGACATACTGTTGTTAGTAATTATTATGTTGCTTGATCCACACTGACTGCCACTGTAGCTATCCTTCTGTTAGTTTCCTGCTTTATAATCTGAACATATGCTGGGAATAGAAGTGGCAGGACAGCTGTGGAAAGTGAACAGCCAAGTGTATGCATTTTTGGCCATCGCACTAAGCAGCTGGAGCACAGCGTTCAGTACCAGTCCACAAGGTGATGGCATTCCCACATCAGGGGCCTCGTGAACCCCCTCTTTAGCAGCTACAGTGGGTGTGGGGTTCTTGATGGGCTTCTTCTGTCTGCACCTTGACTGACAAGGGCTTACAATTAATGCGAACGGGTGGGAGGTTGAGGGAGTGGATGAATGGATGGATGGATGTTTTAAAGTGAAATGGTGGATGGGTGAGTGAAAGGGTGCATGGATAGATGAATGAGTAAAAGGATAGATGTAAGGGTGGATTAGTGAAAGGGAGGATGGATGGATGAGTGAAAGGTTGGGTAGATGGATAAAAGGGTGAACGGATGGATAAGTGAAAGGGTGAATGGATGAGCGAGTAAAAGGATGGATCGATAAAGGAGAAGGTAAATGGATCATGGATGAGTGGATGAATAGATGGGTCAAACGATGAATGGATAAGTGAATGGATTGATGGCTGAGTGAAAGGATGGATGAGTGAAAGGGAGAATAAATGGAGTGAAAGGGTGAATGGATGGATGAAAGGGGGATGGAGTAGTGAAATGATGGATGACTGAGTGGATGGATGAATGGATAGGTTTGGATATGGATGGGTGAGCAGAAGCACTGATGGTATGGTGACAGACTGAATGATGGATGACAGATTGAATGGATGATGCAATGTAAAAATGAAATGGTAGATATCAGCAGGTAGATGAAAATATGAAGGGATAGGTGCTTGGATGGAAGAGACAAGCAAGCTTATCTGGGGATGGTTACAATGACTTGTTTTGCCTGCTTGGTGCCATAAGAGCTTTGGTTCAAAGTGGGGAGTATTTTTTTTCTGGCTACTGCTTTGTCCCACATGATTTTAATGTAAACAGTCATGCTTACTACAAACATGACAGCCATTGAATGACTTATTATTTTATCCCTTCCTTGTTTTTAGGTTTCACCTCAGACAGCGCATTTACTGTCTCCTGCGAGACATTTTGCTACCTTACTTTGGGCTTAGAGCCCGCCCATTACTTACAACTGCTGTGCTTCAATGTCACTCAAATTTGCTTGCTTCTAATTCGTCAGATTATCTAGGTTTTCCTTCCACTTCATGTGTTTGTCCCTTCCCTGGAGCATGAACTCCTTACTGTGTCCTTCCACTGCCTGTTTTTCAGGCGTTACTTTTTTCTTTTTGTTTAAGCACTCTACGAGAGTGCATTGGGTTCCAGCTATCTTCCTCATGTACTTCTCCCATCTCAGTGTTCCTCCCCCTTTTCACTACTACCCACCCTTCATTGTCTGTGTGCTTCCCCAGCCCCTCCCTCCTACCAACCCTCAGTTGCCCTTGAGTTTCTCTGTTTTTTGCCCCGCCGACCCAACCTCTGTTTTTCGTGTGTTTGCCCCGCCAGCCCACCCTCTGTTCTTCATGTATTTGCCCCGCCCACCCTCTGTTCTTCATGTATTTGCCCCGCCCGCCCACCCTCTGTTCTTAATGTGTTTGCCCCGCCCGCCCACCCTCTGTTCATGTGTTTGCCCTGCCCTCCCACCCTCTGTTCTACATGTGCTTGTCCCGCCCTCCCACCCTCTGTTCTTCATGTGCTTGCCCCGCCCTCCCACCCTCTGTTCTTCATGTGCTTGGCCCGCCCTCCCACCCTTTGTTCTTCATGTGCTTGGCCCGCCCTCCCACCCTTTGTTCTTCATGTGCTTGCCCCGCCCTCCCACCCTTTGTTCTTCATGTGCTAGCCCCGCCCTCCCACCCTCTGTTCTTCATGTGCTTGCCTCGCCCACCCTCTGTTCTTCATGTGCTTGCCCCGGCCACCCTCTGTTCTTCATGTGTTTGCCCACCCACCTTCTGTTCTCCATGTGCTTACCACCCGCCCACCCACCTTCTGTTCTCCATGTGCTTGCCCACCCACCTTCTGTTCTCCATGTGCTTGCCCACCCACCCGCACACCCACCTTCTGCTCTCCAAGTGCTTGCCCACCCACCTTCTGCTCTCCAAGTGCTTGCCCACCCACCTTCTGTTGTCCATGTGCTTGCCCACCCACCTTTTGTTCTCCTTGTGCTTTCCCCGAGCACCCTCTGTTCTCCGTGTGCTTGCATGTTCTCCGTGTGCTTGCCCCACACACCCACCCTCTGTTCTCTGTGTGCTTGCCCCACCCACCCACCCTCTGTTCTCTGTGTGCTTGCCCCACCCACCCACCCTCTGTTCTCTGTGTGCTTGCCCCACCCACCCACCCTCTGTTCTCTGTGTGCTTGCCCCACCCACCCTCTGTTCTCCTTGTGCTTGCCCACCCACCCACCCTCTGTTCTCCGTGTGCTTGCCCACCCACCCACCCTCTGTTCTCCGTGTGCTTGCCCACCCACCCTCTGTTCTCCGTGTGCTTGCCCCACCCACCCTCTGTTCTCCGTGTGCTTGCCCCACCCACCCACCAACCCTCTGTTCTCCGTGTGCTTGCCCAACCCACCCTCGGTTCTCCGTGTGCTTGCCCCACCCACCCTATGTTCTCCGTGTGCTTGCCCCACCCACCCTATGTTCTCCGTGTGCTTGCCCCACCCACCCTCTGTTCTCCGTGTGCTTGCCCCACCCACCCTCTGTTCTCCGTGTGCTTGCCCCACCCACCCTCTGTTCTCCGTGTGCTTGCCCCGCCCACCCACCCTCTGTTCTCCGTGTGCTTGCCCCGCCCACCCACCGCTCTCCGTGTGCTTGACCCGCCCACCCACCCTCTGCTCTCCGTGTGCTTGACCCGCCCACCCACCCTCTGCTCTCCGTGTGCTTGACCCGCCCACCCACCCTCTGTTCTCCCTGTGCTTGACCCGCCCACCCACCCTCTGTTCTCCCTGTGCTTGACCCGCCCACCCACCCTCTGTTCTCCCTGTGCTTGACCCGCCCACCCACCCTCTGTTCTCCCTGTGCTTGACCCGCCCACCCACCCTCTGTTCTCCCTGTGCTTGACCCGCCCACCCACCCTCTGTTCTCCCTGTGCTTGACCCGCCCACCCTCTGTTCTCCCTGTGCTTGACCCGCCCACCCTCTGTTCTCCCTGTGCTTGACCCGCCCACCCTCTGTTCTCAGTGTGCTTGACCCGCCCACCCTCTGTTCTCAGTGTGCTTGACCCACCCATCCACCCTCTGTTCTGTGTGCTTGACCCGTCCACCCACCCACCCTCTGTTCTCCCTGCTTGACCCGCCCACCCACCCTCTGTTCTCCCTGTGATTGACCCACCCACCCTCTGTTCTCCCTGTGCTTACCCCACCCACCCTCTGTTTCCCTGTGCTTACCCCACCCACCCTCTGTTTCCCTGTGCTTACCCCACCCACCCTCTGTTTCCCTGTGCTTACCCCACCCACCCTCTGTTTCCCTGTGCTTACCCCACCCACCCTCCGTTCTCCCTGTGCTTGCCCCACCCACCCTCCGTTCTCCCTGTGCTTGAATCCATTCTCCCTGTGCTTGTCCCGCCCACCCACCCTCCGTTCTCCCTGTGCTTGCCCCGCCCACCCACCCTCCGTTCTCCCTGTGCTTGCCCCGCCAACCCACCCTCTGTTCTCCCAGTGCTTGCCCCATCCACCCACCCTCTGTTCTCCCAGTGCTTGCCCTGCCCACCCACCCTCTGTTCTCCCTGTGCTTTCCCGCCACCCACCCTCTATTCTGTGTGTGCTTGGGCCCCCTCTCTGTGTGCTTGGGCCCACCCGCCAAAGGTCTGTTCTCTGTGTGCTTGGCCCCACTCACCCACCATCTGTTCTCTGTGTGCTTGGCCCCACCCTCCTACCCTCTGTTCTCTGTGTGTGTGGCCCCACCCTCACACACTGCGTGCTTGGCCCCACCCTCACACACTGCGTGCTTGGCCCCACCCTCACACACTGCGTGCTTGACCCCACCCTCACACACTGCGTGCTTGGCCCCACCCTCACACACTGCGTGCTTGGCCCCACCCTCACACACTGCGTGCTTGGCCCCACCCTCACACACTGCGTGCTTGGCCCCACCCTCACACACTGCGTGCTTGGCCCCATCCACTCACCCAGGGTGCTTGCCATGTGTGCTTTTTGTGCTTGGCCCCACCCGCCCACCCTGTGTGCTTTGCCCCCACCCGCCCACCCTGTGTGCTTGGCCCCCACCAACCCACCCTGTGTGCTTGGATCTATGTGTGCTTCGCATGTGTGTTTCACCCCCACCCACCCTGTGTGATTCACGCCCACCCTGTGTCCTTGGCCTCCACACCCACCCTGTGTGCTTGGCCCCCCCACACCCACCCTGTGTGCTTGGCCCCCCCACACCCACCCTGTGTGCTTGGTCCAACCCTGAGTGCTTGGTCACCAGAAACCCACCATCTGTTCTCTCTATGGTTGGTCACCACAGGCACACCCTCTGTTCTCCCACCACACGCCCACCCTTGTTCTCCCTCTGCTTGACCACCGCACGCCCACCCTCTGTTCTCTCTCTGCTTGGCCACCACACTGTTCTCTGTCAACCTTGGCCCCCACCTGCCACCCTCTGTTATCTGGCAACCTTGGCCTCCACCCTCTGTTCTCCGTCTGCTTGTCCCCCACCCATCCACCCACCCTCTGTTCTGTTCTCTGTTTGCTTGTCCACCACCCGCCCATCCTCTGTCCTCAGTCTGCTTGTCCCCCACCCGCCCACCCTCTGTTCTCCATCTGCTTGTCCCCCTCCCGCCCACCCTCTGTTCTCCGTCTGCTTGTCCCCCTCCCGCCCACCCTCTGTTCCGGTCTGCGTGCCCCCCGCCCGCCCTCTGTTCTCCGTCTGCTTGCCCCCACCTTCATTTGCTCGGGTGATTCTCAGACCCTCCCGCCCACCCTCATTTGCCCAGGTGCTTGCCTCAGACCCTCCTGCCCACCCTCAGTTGTCTGGGTGCTTGCCCCAGACCCTACTGCCTACCCTCAGTTGTCTTGGTTTTTACCTTCAGACCCTTCTGCCCACCCTCAGTTGTCATGTTGCTTGCCCCAGACCCTTCACCCCACCCTCTGATTGTCTGTTTGCCCTAGCCCCTCTGGCCTACCCTCTGTTTCCGTGAGCACACCCATCGCCTCTTGCCTGTTTTGTCCCCCCTATTCTGTCTCCTTCCCTCCCTCTGTGTCGACTCATACCCCAACCCACTCCCCATTTGTTTGTTGAGTAGATCGGGGGACGAGGAATGGAGAAAGAGGACACGTGAGAGGGGATGGGGGAGCAAATGGCTACAAATAATATTTCAAAAGTGCCATGATGCGTCCAGCGCTAATGTGCTTTGCTGCACAGCAACCATGCTGCTGTGTAGCATGGCTACAAATCGTTGCCAAACTTTGTAATGCCAATCCTGTACAGCAAGAACAAAAGGCATTGGCAGAGCCAATAGGTCTGAAAGGGGAGACCTTTTGGCTTGAACAATGCTTATTTGTCTTCGTATTGTGTCACTTGCAAAAAATTATTGGTGTGGCATCCTTTAAGAAATCTACTACATGGCAGGAATTGGCTAAAAGCATGACCTATCCTTCGTGTGCACTACCCATTGCTGTAAGGAAGGAGAACTGATAATGCATTAAACTGATTCTGCCTTCACAGTAAGTAGCCATGTTGATGTAGGAGTTGAAGCCACGAGCGACCCATGGCCAGGGTGAAAGTGATGTTGAGTAATGTGATCATAGGGATGTTGAACATTTATTTGGTGACCAACTCTGCTTACAGGTGAAGTCAGCCGGAAGACCCTAGTAGCTTGTGTGAATGGTCTGGTACTGGTAAATAGATGCATGGCCAAGGTAGATTCAGTCTAGCTGATCCCTACCCCGCCACAGCTTGATTGGTGCAATCTATCAGTGTGAACCACCTGTTGCCTACCATTATCATGGATGTGTCACATCCTAAAACGCCCTCCATCACTTCCTTGTGCTGCACCATCTCTCCACAACTCTCCCCGGACCCAGGTCTCACCTGCAGCACTGATACAGAGTGACCCTTGTGTGGACAATGCACAGAGCGACCTCTGCAGTTCCTGCCAGGGTGATCCCTGTTCTGCAACCCCCACCTTACACCTGTAAGGAGAGGGGCAGGTGCTTCTCTGACCTGCAAGGAGCTACCTGCCGCAGCACTCCTGCTGCCTTTACAATAACTTGTTTTTATTCTGTTGAAGGTATGGTTCTGTTTCTATGCGGAGACCAGATCTTAATTTGAGCCGGTGGTTTCCAGTGCTCAGAACCGGCACTTAATTGTCAACACCGGAGCTTGTGACAGTCTGCCACAAGGTGGCGCTGTCTAGCTAATTTATAGATAACCACAAGAACAGTTAATTGTTATTTCAATATTAATTAAAAATGACTATTACCTACTGCCCAAGCCATTCTCATAGCTTTGGGGCCTGAAATAGTCCAAATTGCCACACTTGTAGGTGTGTGATGGTTAGTAGCTGTGTTTGTACGGTCATTGGCAGTATCGCAGGGGCAAAGTGGGATGCAAGCTGTAGTGACCTCCTGAAAAGAGCTGTGCTACTTATGGGTTTTTTTACAAATTAATCACTGGCAGAGACTGTACATTTCTGAATGACAGAGGCTTGCACTGCTCCTGTCTCACTGCATCTGGCGCGGCGGGAGCAGGTGAGACAGGGACACCTTGCACTCCTGTGTCCTCCTTTATACCTGTGGAGGTGGGGTAGGGGGAAGGTGTCTGCGCGTGCGCTTTCCCGATGCCCCTGTTCTAACTGTTTTCATCTCACAGAAGCTCGAGAAGACATTGCCACAATGCAAAAGTCATAACTATTCGCATTATTGCTGTTTTTGATATTGTTCTCATTGACTGAAGGTATCTTCCCTTGAATTTTACAGGAACCAGTTGCTGCACACCCCCTTTAAACACTACCAGGTGAGCTGCTCCAACTGGCTGCTGAAAGTGATCTGTGGCGTAGTAGAAATTCGCACGGTGTATGCCTCCGACAAAAAGGCCAAGGCCTGCCTGATCTCGCGCATCAGCTGCCAGAGAGCGGGGACCAGGTTTCACATCCGGGGGGCAGACGACGATGGACATGTGTCTAACTTTGTCGAGACCGAGCAGGTAATTGTCTAAGCGAAGCCATTCTTCCTAAATTATTGAGTGTGTCGCAGTAGTTCAGGAGTATGTTGAAAGATGTCATTGAATAGTATAACAGCAGCCTGTCTAGTTCTATAGTTCTAGAAGTGACCTAAATTCAGAGGCGCAACTAGAGCCAAATTTCGGGGGAGGCTAAGAAAAAATTTCGGGGGGGGGGGGGGCTAATTCTTCCAGCAATAGGCAGAGTGGAGATGCAGGGGCTCTAAGAAGGGGTGACAAAACAACAAAGCCTCATTAACAAGCAAATGGTCTTTTAATCGCGCCTATGTACTTGTGATTTTAAAGCTGCCGCACCTTGCTCTTACCTGCATTCTGAAAATCCCCGCACATTGCACTTTGCTCCTACTCAGCACCCCTCAACAGGCAGGCACCTTCCGCCCCGGTCCACCACAGGTTTTCCCGCTTGCGTGGAGGGAGCTGGTGGCATTCAAGGTTCCTCACTTCCGGTTCGAGTGCGGTGGGGGCGGAGCTTTTCGGTCAGCAGTCGAGCTGCTGCACCTACTTAAACCCAATGCCATTCCCGACGCGCAGCGGACGTGCCAAAGGCAAGCCCTTCTGCGCCCGTCAGCGTACGGCCCGCGCACAGCGCCAGCCTAAGGAATCGCAAAATTGCTATTCCTTAAATTGCAATTGCATTTAAGGAATCACAAATTGAGATTCCTTAAATGCAATGCATTAAAGTTAAAAAATTCGCGATTTCGCTAATAGGGGGAGCAAATTACCATGAAGTTAAACTGCATGGTAATTTGCAAAAACTTTGAAAAATGCACTAAAGTTCATTTTTCAAACTTCCATTTACACACACACATGCCCTTGGGGCATGTGTGTGTGCAAGATGTACTCATATGCAGATTTCAGGGTGCAACAGGGTGTCCTTTTGTCACCCTGGCACCCTTGAAATAGCTCCCGCTATTAGCCATTCTTTAATAGCGAATCGCTAATAGTGAATATCTTCCCATTCATTCCTATGGGCCTCCTGGCCCATAGGAATGAATGGGTAGGTATTCCTTAATTGCGACTCGCAATTTGCGAGTAGCAATTAAGGAATGTTTAGGAATCGCTATTTATTGAGCGATTTCTACATACATAGGCAATTGCGATTCCTTAATAGCGATTCCTTAATAATCGCTATTAAGGAATCGCAATTGCCTAGCTTGATGCATGTGCCCCTATGCTGGTTATTATGCAGATGACGCAAGCTGCCCACCAATACAGTATTCCAGGGAGACTATTACATCTTAAAACTACTTGTAAACCCTGCCTGAGCACCCCCTATGACCCTCATCTGATTCTAGGGAATAAAACATGCCCCCATTGCACTTTTGTGCTTCATAGTCTTCCCCTACCTGAAGCAAGATGCTGGTACAACAAGCAAACAATTCCTGACACCAATCATAATACAACTCACTGTCTACTCATTAATACGAGATCGCTCATCAAAAATGCCCTAGCATTTCATGATCTCATGGAAGAGCACACTATAGATATAGCCTTCATTACAGAAACCTGGGCTGACCCCTCATCCGAACCAGACCTCCTGGGGGCCCTTCCAGAGGGCTTTAATATCTATAGGAAAGACAGAGTTGGGAAAATTGTGGGGGGGGGGGGTGGGATATAGCACTTATAGCCAGAAAGGGTTTCAATATTCAGTTCAATGCAATCCCTGATTTTAGTGAAGGGGAAGTAGCTACCTTCAAAATCGGGCTTGATAACCAGAACACATTTAATAGCACTCTTATCTATCGTCCACCACTAGCTAAATCTAATTTTTTACACTCCATAGGCCAGCTCCTTGAGCCCAAAGCAATATTACCCAACTTTACTATCCTCGGCGATTTTAATTTCCATCTCGAGAACCTTACAGACACTGATACCGAGGCCCTCTTAGATCACATGGCCAGTGTAGGACTCAATCAACTGGTTAAGGAAACAACTCACTCTGCGGGGCATTGCCTTGATGGAATCTTCTCGGACCACCCTAACCTTCAATGGAAGAAAGCATTACCACTGATCTGGTCAGACCATAGAGCAGTACTGTTTAACATTTGCTTACCTTCTATAAAGCCCACCTCGGTTTCTAAGAAAGCACTTAGCTCCCGGCCTTGGCATAAGATTAAGGGGGATGAATTAAGCGAGACACTACTAGCCTCGCGTAAAGCTATTCCTGTAAACTTGGATGAGGCAGTGAAAAGCTATCACTCCTGGATCTACCATGCAGGGCAACAACTAGCCCCCCCAACTAGTCGGTGCCCCACCAGACGCTCTGAACTCTGGTTCAATGAGTCCCTGAAAGCGCAAAAACAGACCTGTAGGAAACTGGAAAGGAAATGGAGGCTAACCAACTACGCTCAAACCAAATCAGAACATAGATTGGCTATGCAAATCTATAAGAAGCTTATTGTGAAAGCCAAATCTGACTTTATCAAAGAAAAGATTGAAGCTTCTAATGGCTGTGCAAAAAAAATTGTTTGCCACAGTAAAAAAAAACTTTCCAAGCTTCCTGAAATCCAAAGTCAGGGAAATAGCCAGCAATTTTGCAACAAGCTGGCAAATGCCTTTCAACAAAAAGTCAACCAAGTTTTTGACACCTTCATTCCCCAAGGCAATCTATCGGCACCCGCTGACAAAAGCAGAAGTGCCAATATATCACATCAAGTTGACACAGCCAGCCCTCACACCACCACTTTATCTATGTTTTCGCCAATCTCACTTGACCGTACTATTGAACTAATCTCTTCAGTTAAGTCAGGATCCCCCTCTGATCCTTGCCCCCCCCCCCAAATCCTGCACCTGGTCCCTGAAATTGTGGCACCTGTCCTTTGGCCTATCTTTAATATCATGATCACCTTGGGGGTCTATCCTACTGATTGGAAAAGAGCCTCTCTACTGCCACTCCTGAAAAAGCCAAAGTTGGATCCAGGTGACCCCGCCAGCTACAGACCAATCTCTAGGATACCATTCCCGGCTAAAATTATAGAAAAATATCTAAATGAGGAATTGTCCGCCTTCCTCGCGGAAGGGGTTATTCTAGATCATTCACAATTTGGCTTCCGGGCCCACCACAGCACGGAACTGGCCCTAATTACAGCTACGGAGGAACTCGGGCTAACCCTTGACAAAGGTGGCAGCGCCGCCCTTATCCTTTTGCATCTCTCAGCGGCGTTCGACACTGTCAATCATGATGTGTTGGTTAAACATCTGGCTTCGCTGGGAATCAGGGATAAAGCACTCCTCCTACTCAGATCTTTCCTGTCAAACAGGACATAATCAGTGGCACTTGACCCATTTGTCTCCCCAGACTTCACACTTCCTTGTGGCGTGCCTCAGGACTCATCGTTGAGCCCCACTCTTTTTAATCTTTACGTCACCCCGCTGGCCAAACTGATAACCTATGGATTCACGCTGGTGTCTTACGCGGACAACACGCAAATTATAGTGTCCATTAACAGTTCATCCGCAGATACTGCTCCCGATTTAAAAGCTGTATGAGTTACATAGAGAAGTGGATGCAGACAAATTGTCTTAAACTTAACACCTCAAAAACAGAAGTTATGCTATTTGGCAACACACCGATCGTTTGGTCAGACAGCTTGTGGCCTAGTCACATGGGCCTTCCTCCAACACCAGCTGCCAAGGTTAAGAACCTTGGAGTCTTGTTTGACTCCAAGCTCTCCTTCGAATCCCAGATAAATCAGACTACAGCAACGTGCTTTTTCATTCTCAAAACCCTGAAAAAGATACTTCTGTTTATCCCTTTAAAGCTCAGGAAAACAGTAGTCACAGCCTTGATTGGCTCAAGACTGGACTACTGCAACGCCCTTCTCACTAGTGCAAGCAAACGTAGTCTGCAAAAATTGCAGACCACGCAAAATGCTGCCGCCAGAGTTCTGCTTGGGCTTACTCGCTTCGATTCAACCTCCAAGGCTCTCGCAGAGCTACATTGGTTGCCCTTTGGCAAGCGCATCCAGTTTAAGGCCTTGTGTATTGCATTCAAGGCCATACACGGCATAGGCCCACGACAACTGTTGCAACTCATTAGACCTTACATCCCAGGCAGATCTCTGAGATCTTCTAACAGCGGTAACCGCTCTATTCACAAGATTTCAAAAGTAAAGTGGGGAGGCAAAAGTTTTTCCTATACCACCGCTAAACTTTGGAACTCCCTGCCCTGTTGCCTGAAAAACGAACATAATCTGCTTCAATTCAGGAAACGCTTAAAGACCTGGTTGTACTAGCGACATTATTCTTGTAACAACTGTCTTCTGGTGTGTCCAGCGCCTAGATACCTCCGGGTTATGTCGCGCTTTATAAATGCCTCATTTCATTTCAAAGACCTGTAAAGTACTCAGGTGCGGCTGTGTGTGTGCCCGGGAAGCTGTCTCAGCCGGGCCTGCCACACACGACGGGGGGTGGGGGGGCCTGAAGCCCTTTGAGCCCAATCGGCGTTGGTGCCTGCCTAAATTGGTATCCACAAATAGTTTCAGTGCAGTAAAGTCCTTTGTTTGTCTCCGATAAATGTCTGACCTCTCTCCTTATCCACAATTCTCCTCTGTTTGTTCTCTTTTGCTATGCAAACCCTAACGATATTTCCATCTAGGTCCATGCAAACACACTTCACCTCTGAAGTTCCTTTATGAAAATATGTTGGTCTGTTCTATATTAACCCCACCTCTCCGCACTTTGTTCCTCTATCACCACTGACCTTTCTTCGCTAATGAAAGCCAGTGACATCCCTCTCTTCCATGTTTCTCCATAACATATACATTTGTCATATAAACTTCTCTTTTTTCCAATCTCACCCCCCTTCACCTCATCTCCATACATGTATGGACCTTAGGTGGTTACCAGTTTCTCCATGCACCCTATCGCTCACCTCTATACAAGCACAAACCCTAAATCTTGATGCATTCCTTGTCTTAGACCTGTATTGTATGTATTTAGTGTTTAAATAGGGCGAAGCTAGTCTAAAGGTAGCTGACCTCTGTGCAGAGTCAAAGGCACACCGTCAACGTGTGATAGGAGGGGTAGCTGGTTTCTAAGAGAAAATATGGTCTGTTACCGCATCATGGTGTCGTGCTGTATGAAGAGGTGTGTCTTCAAATCTTTCTGAAATTGGAAAAGGGTTGGGCAGTTCTCATGGATATGGGAATGTTGTTCCAGATCCTCAGTGCATAGATGGAGAAGATCTGTTGTCTTTTTTTCGCACTTTACTTCCTGTCCAGGGCTGGACTGGCCGTAGCGGGCATTGGGCGTTTTCCCAGTGGGCTAGAAGGGTGGGGGCCGGTTTTGGAGTGGTGGGGGCCGTTTTTGTTACTGGGGGACAGTTTTGCAGCACTGTTGCAATATCAGCCCCCTGTAAAAAAAAACAGCAGCAGTGATTCACATTAGATAAATTGTTTTAGCTGGTGCTTTTCCTAGTAGCATGCACTGATTTCTCCAGACGCCTGCCCTGGTCCTGTGCCTGGGCCAAAGCTCCAGATGCTAGCTTCACCTGGTGGGTGGCAACCTCAACTTCCGTTCTAAGCGGCTACTGGGATTATGCACCTTTTTGTGGGGGATAATGAACTGAGGTTTCCTACAGCATTGCTCTCTTCTGGGTTCAAAGGACAGTCTGTCTCGAACTGGTGGGTAGAGCTTGTCCTCTCCATTGAGTGCAGCTTAAATATCCTCTGATCAGTGGCGGCTGCCACTGAAAAGTATGGGTCAGGGGGTAGAAAAATCAATAAAATAACTTACCTGGCCTCCGCCTCGCCTCCGTCCTATTTTCTTTCTGCAGGAAGCACATGCAGGCTCCCCTAAGCCAATCACGATGCTGCTGTCACCATGACAGTAGCTTCGTGATTGGTCTGAGCGCCGACGGGGACTATGGGCCTGTGCATGTTCTCAGTCCAGGCTGTACCAATACAGCCAGTGGAAAACATGCAAAGTGTGCATGACTGTTTGGCCGACCCAAGACAGCCGGCCAAACAGTCATGCACACTTAAGTGCCCCAACCACTCCTCCCCTGCTGGCTTTGATGACAGCCCAGCCTTGCCCGCCCCGTAAACCTCCTTCAGTTCTGAGAAATAAAATGATAACGTTTCGTTATCATTTTGTTTCTCCTTTTTCCATTGCTCAAAGAGCACTGGGGCAGTGCTCCTCCGCCTTAGCGGAGAAGCCGCCACTGCCTTTGATGAGAGAAGAGCAACGATTCCAAGGTGTTTTCACCCCTACCTTCAACCACTTGAGTTGCATGGTGGTGCCCCAGAGTGAATCTAGTGATCAAGGCTACTGAATAGTGGGATATTGCTTCTGGGCTCCACAGATCTGTTCTATGATTTCAAGTCTCCCTTATTCTGCAGCCTGTTACCTTTGAGGAACCAATATTTTGTAATGTATCCTTGACGTTTTTTTGTTTATATAAGGATATTTGAATGTTAATCATTGTTCATGTAATTTTGAAAAAAACGTTAATAAAGATTTGAGACACAAAGAGGGTTGTATCTAACTTTCAACCCTTTAGTCTATTAGAATAGCTGCGAATGAGGGAGGACAGAGAAAAAGCCTTGCACCCGGCTGCTGAAGGAACAAATGCACATTATTTACAATTAACTTGTGTCCAACAGAGAGTGCTTTGTTAGAAAGATCTTGGATCACACGGCAGGAGTAAGATTACAATGTACTGTAACTAAGGAAAGGGAAAGAAGGAAACCAGCTGCTAGGAAGAGTGAATACTGAGTTGCAATATCTAAGCCAGTGTTAATCCCTCACATCTCTTTCCATCCATAGATGAATCACCCTTCTCATCTTAAAGTGCACACACTCAAATTGATTCCTCCTTTCCTGTTTCCTCAATGTGCTCTCTACGTTCTCCATTTGTTTGTAAACTTCTACTTTCTCTAATGCTCTGTTTCTTTGCTTTATTTTTCCTGTATCACCCCTCCGATCTCGTTTCTGTTTTATGTCTCTGACTCCTCACTTCTTTTTAGCACGGTCTGTCTTCCGGGTCATAATTAACCTGTGAGATTTTTTATGATTATTTTTATTAGGTTTTTAACAGTGTTTAACTGTGAGTTGATTTTTATTTTCACTCTGTGCATTCATCGGTCTGAAGCAGTGTGCTGCAACTACAGTTGGCAGCTGATGGACTGTATTATAAGAGGGCACTTTGTAAGAAGCAGTGTGATCTAGAAGGTATCATTAGCTTAAGCCAGCATTTCTTTCAAAATGCATTTTTTGTAAATTGAATGAATGATAACATTTGCTACTTCGCTATTACTCAGTAGCTTTGTTTTCCTCGATATTAGCATGTATCGAAATTCCCTGGTGATAATTTGCATGCTCAATTAATTCTCATAATAAATATTCAGTTGCAGTTTTGAAGATGGTTTGTTCCTGTGAACATTTAGACCTGATTTCAGTTTCTTGAGCACTCTGAACTCTTCAGAACCAGTGTTGGAAGTAAACCACCAGTGTTGAACTAAACCACAGTATGAATGTCCCTGTCCTCTCAAAACTCGCTCCTTGTTGTACCATACATATGCCAATATACTATAGTTTCTTTTTAGGTCTGGCTGTGGAGCAGATTAATTAATAACCTGCTGGTGCAGGGATCACCACTTCGCCACGGGTTCTTATCAAAATGAGGAGGACTCAACACTGGAGCGAAGTCAAACCATTTATAGTTTATTCAATCATTCATGAATGGGTCTCCATCCGACAAGTACCATCAAGATACCCAAGGATAAAGCACACTGAACTATGGTTACATGGGTTTATATAGGGAAAATCATAGACTAGGAACGCCCAGAGGTAAATAGAACTTTGGAAAGAACACACAAATGAGGCAAGGCAAGAATCGACAGTCTCAGTTCCTTGTGTAACTGTCGCGTCTTTGAGGCTGCACAACAAGATAGGCTTATCTGAACAAACTTTATCTAAGGCTTTACCATTGTTTAAAACACACACGAAACCCACAGTGCAGACATCAGCTGTTCTTTTGTGCTGACTTTGCATGTTTACGCAGCCTACAATGTCTCAACTTTAGATTCGTGACCTAATGTTTATGCAGGTGTGGTATCAAGGGTAGAGTCAGGCTGAAAACAGGTCAAAGGTGAGCATGGATGAAGCACAGCTGAATTAGAAAACGAGAGATTCAGATTTTAAAGTTTCACAGTCCTTCCTTTTCAGCTGTGCTGAATCCATTCTAAGAGGTACACGTATTAATTTATATCTCGATTTTTCATTATTTCATTAATTTCAAGTTGTACCATCATTTCTCTATTTAATTCATAAACATTGACTGTGGAAGGTTTAATACTACTACAAATATTTATGCAAGTGGTGCATATCATAGGGGCACATTGAATGCAGCAGCAGCAAGTTAGAAAGATAAAATTAACATTAAGGGCTTTTTATGCAAATATTGAACAAATGTATTGTGCTTATATATTTGGCAATGTGAATCTTTAAGAGAGGACAAGGTGAAGTGATAATGTTCAGATGTGGTAGGAGTAGGGGGCACTAGGCTATGAACAGGGTAATATGTTTCAAGTCTCCAAAATAGACCCAAAAATCCCAATATTAACAATAGAAAACATACAAATATCCCTATTTTTCTCTTTTTAATCCAAAATTGTCAGCTTTTAGCGGGGGCATTCGGGGCAAGTACTTCTATTCCTCCTAATAGGTCAAAAAACACCTTCCCAAAGGGCCTTAATGACAGATCGACAACTCCTACCCATTTCAACCTAATCTATATACAAATACCTATTTCAGAAGAACACCTAACACTATTCCCTATACTGATCTTTTATATTCAACCTGTATGTTTCTTAACCTTCCTTCCTCTTACTGTAGTATTTGTTGTTTGATTGCCAAGGTAACAAAGAGTAGCGTAACGATCAGCCAGAAACAGAGCAATGTAATCTCAATTCTCCCAAAATTCCCTCACTACACTATCAGAGAGCATTAAGTCCCCAGTGTCTTTTGCTTCAAAGCCTCACTGGCAAGCTTATGTACCAGTCCGGACGTTGGTGGTCTTGACCACCGGCATGGGTTGCTACCTCTCCAGAGATAGTTTCTTCAATCAAAGTCTATAGTTCTTTTGGCCGTATTTTGTATCAGGGCTGAACAATGTCAGGATGTTCAAACAGAATCTGTTCATCTGGGTCAGGCATGATGGCAGCAAGTTATTGTTCCAATGACACCACTTCACCATGTTTCAAAAAGATCACCATCCCCAAAAGGCACTTGCTGAGAGATCTGATCATATTCAAAGTCAGGTATTCCTTTTGTTATCCACTGATCATATGGCAAAGGAAGTGGCGCTTGCTTTCTCCACATCACTGGCATGAATCCAGTGTCTGTGCCCTGTGCACTTAACAGCAGTCTGGGTGGTGAAGAGAACTTGCACTGGCCTCTGATACTGTTGGGTAAAGACATCGTCTCTAGGCCTCAGCTTGTGACCTGGACCTTTAAGACTGGGAGAGAGACTGGCCTTCACCTGTGAATGGATCGAATGCAAATCTTTAGTCAACACAATAATCAACAAGAATGGTAAATTCAATGTCAGATTGTCCTTAATCTTGGTACACCCTATACATTTTGCTGGCCTCCCCATAACCATCTCAACTGGTTGCAGGACCTTCAAAGGGCAGATCTGGGGGTGCAAAATATCCTGTTGAAACGGGGTACCTTTTCCTGTGCTATAAGTATGGCACATCATGCACCTCTTGACATGGAACTTTGCCACCCTGGGAATCAGATTATTGAACCATACATGATCTGACATGGCCACCATTCCTTTAGCACTGATGTGGGCTGAACTGTGGGCCATGGTAACAATAGCATTCACATAATAATTTGGAAGCATTCATCTTTGCTTTCCTGACAGATCTATCCAACATCCTGTCGCATCCTGACAACCATATCTTTTACACTGTTCCTTCTCTTCCTCCATAGCTTCTTCCTGTACTTCCCTAATGCAATCTAGAGTCTGATTAAACATAGTTACTTCTGGTGTCCATCGAACTGTCCCTACAATATACATTAAACTATACTCTAAATAGGCTGATCGTTTAGCTGTTTCATTAGCAAAAATATTTCCCTGTATTACCTCATCTATAATTTTCTTGTGGACAAAACATTTAACAATAGCAACCCTTTTTGGTAACATCAAGGTATCCAGTATCTTTACTATTCATTCCCCATACTGTATCTTATCACTATGCAAAATAAAAAAAAGCCCCCTTTTGTTTTTAGAGTCGTCCGAATGAGTGGGCAACTCCAAAGGCATATATATTGATATTTACAGTCAAATCTTTACTTAATTCATAGGTTCTAGTCAAAGCTGTCAGCTCCATAGATTGCTCTGACATTTGTTGTATTTTACATAACTCACCCACAGATTTCAAGGGAGTAACTGTATAGGCCGCTGTACCAGAGCCATCAGGTAGTTTGTAACATGCACCATCCACGGACAGTTCCCCTGGTGGGTCAGATATAGGGGTATCTGTCAGGTCTACCCGTCCCTTAGTCTCCTTCTCAGTAATAAATATGCAATCATGCTTCTCATCTTGTTGGGACTCAGAAAGGGGCAGTACAGTGGCTGGATTCAAAATGTTACAGCATTTCAGAGTGATGTTTGGAGCAAAAAGTGTCAACTCATACCCTGTTAATATCGCACTCGTCAGGTGCTGGGTCTGAATTATTTTTTTATTTTTTTAGATATCCACTAAATGTGGTACCATAACTGTCAAATTGTGACCTTAAATATACATTTCAGATTGCTTTATCGCAGTGGGGTCCAATGTGGAGGAGAAATATGCACATGACCTATTCCTTCCTACATGGGACTGTGCCAAGCTGCAACCATCTTTTACATGCACAAATTTGTAATAATCAGGTTTTACCTAAAGCAGGAGCATTACATAAAGCATTTTTTTCAATTACAAAAAGACAGCTTCACACTGATTAGTCCAAGGAAGCAGCATGCATACGTGCTTTAATATTAAAGCAAGCAGGGGTTTTGTAATCAGTGAAAAATTTGGTAATAAACGCACAGATATTAGATTGAGTCAGTGGTTTCTGCAAATTCTGCACCAATTATATCCTATGTTTGTGTAGCGTCTTACCCCCTTCGACAGGAGGAGAGCTAAATAGGTAACCTTCTGTTGACAATACTGTAATTGGAAAAGAGATACTTTGTCCCAAGGAGGCTAAGTGATGCAATAATTTCACTGTAGTCTGTTTGCAACCTTCTGCTGCATTGCTATGTCTCCAATGAGTGGCTCGTGAGCTACCAGTAGATCACCAGGTACCTGTGAGTAGCTCTCCCGTGTGCAGTCCAACCTGTATTTTAAAAAACAAAACTCATGCATTCAAGACAACATTTCTTTTGTATTTTCACAACACATAAACTGATGTCTACAGAAAAATAATTGACATTTTGATAATGTACTTACAGCTATTATTTCAGTTGGAGTTTTTTCTTACTCATAATTATATCTTGGCGCAAGGGAGTATTGCAGCTATTGTTTGCATCTAGTACCCATGTAATATTTCAGTTCAAATTGTCAAAGCCTCGTTCTTTTTTTTTTTTACTGCTGAAAACCCTGGCTAATGCACTGATGTGATCACTACTGATACTCTTGGATGAGGTGGTCACTTTTTAATCACTGGTGACTTTTGTTGCAGAAAATGTTGGAGACCCTTGTACTAACATTCAGTTGTTGTGAAATAGGGCTTTGAACGGGGATGCCAGAAAATCCCACAGGTGTATTAACTTTACCTGAGAAACAAAAAGATATTGAGGGACTACTATCTTGTTACTTTCTCTCAAATCAATCACAAATTGATAAACTTTTATCCTGTATTCCATCCCCTCTTTTAAGGACAGGAAGAATAGGGCTATTAGATACATTTGAGGAAACTTCCTCAAAGCGAGTAAAGAAATCAGGGACGGCCTCTCCCTGTTTTTGCTTACAAGCAGTAAGGCGTGTCCAATATATTTTTCATGCCAGAATTATCGTCTTTATATAAGTTAGTGTGTTGCCATGGAGGTCCAGTATGAGCTGATTAGGTTTCTGACCAGGTTTCCTATCCCTATCAGCTGCTACTATGGCAGTCCAATCTCCTCCTAACTCAACAACATGATCCTGTTTCCGGGACTGCTTTTCAACTATAGCCCTCTGTGTCTGCTCCTGTTGGCTTCCTCCCATGTGTTTCGCTCTAATGAACTAATGCTACATGCGTTAGTACATTATAAAAAAACAGACATATTGGCTTTGAAAATTCTGTTTTCTGTTGATAGGACTCCACTTCAAAGTCTCCTGTGTTATCTCTGAGGAACTACACTTTGGTTGTTTGAACTACCTTTCTTCTAAACTCATTGTGTCTTGGTGCGTATTAACTAGTAAGAGCCCATCTCTGCTCATGCTGGAAATCTGAAATAGTTGTAAAGCACATGCATGTGAGGAGGCTTTTTCTGTATGTTGCCCAATACTCCGGAATAACCTGCCTTTGCACATGATACTTGCCCCTTCATTGATCCATTTCTGGAAAGAACTCAAAACCCACCTCTTCCCAGTCTTTGTACCATTCTTGACTGTATCCATTCCTTCCCACCTCACTCCACTGTAGTGTCTGTGATTCTGATATTTTAATATTTGCACACAGGCATTGTCCATAGTTCACATTACAAATTTGCATGCATCCTTCTTTTTTTTTTTTCTCAAATATATTTTTATTGGCATTTTGTAGACACTGATTATTAAAATACAATCAGGCGAAAAGGAAGAAACCTAAAACAAGAAAGAAGAGGTAGACACAATATAATGCACCTATCTCAGACTACAATCAAGGGTGCTAGTCCCACCCATACAGAAGTATCTCACCAATGTTATAGGGAGTTGTTCAACATCCATCCATCTTGTACATGTCTGTTCATAATTTGGATCGTATCTTGCCATTGACAATATATAAAGCCACATTAATAATAAATAAGAAAAAGAAAAAAGAAAAACAAAGAATAACCCAACAGCGGCTAACTGGTGCAGAGGGATGGTGTGGACACAGCAATATGCTAACATCTAGCGGGGCTGAGGACTATCCCAACCCACAAAGAAAAGCAAACTGGGCTGATGCGGGGGATCCCCCCCATCGGTGCTCTCCCACCTCCGTAGGTCTGACCAAAGTCGAGTGTGATCTAAGTCCACCCACTCCCTCGCTAAACATCAAACCGCAGCAGCCCCCAACTGTCCTGGCTCAAGCGTTTGGGTCCCACCATCTGGTTGTGGCAAACCATCCGATCCTCCCTCGTCACTGCCCTACTCCGCTGGCCTCTCCCATGCAGCTACTACTTCCCACCATTGTTGGGCCATCAGGAGCTTCCTCACCCCTCTAGCTTCCTCCCACACCAATGCTCTGCCCTCCGCTCCTGCCCACTCAATGACATCCCTGTCCCAAGCCGAGATCCGCGGTCATCTAGCAGATTTCCACTCCATTGCGATCCTGCGTTTAGCTAAGCCCAGCGCAAGATCAATCAAGCGATTCCCGACTTTGCATTTAGGCGGTCTGGGGAAGAGACCTAACAGCACGCCTGGATTGTTAAAGCCAACTCCCTACCAAGCACGCCTTTGATCTTAACCAACACCGCCTCCCAGTAAGGGCGTAACCTCTGGCAATCCCAGGTCATATGGACAAAGTCAGCGTCGGGATGCGTACACCTGGGGCATGGTCGTACTTCCCCTCCATATGTCACATTGAGCCGATGTGGTGTCATGTATGTCATGTGGGTATAATTAAATTGTATATATTTCAGTTGGGTGTTCCGGGAGATTCTCCCAGGATATCGCAATACTTTACGCCACTCCGAGTCATTAAGAACCCTACCCCCCATCGTATCCCATCGTGCCCGTAACCTATCCAGCGGACCGGTAGAGGCCTCCACCAGAGCGGCATAGAGCCATTTCACAAGGTGCCACGCTGTACCTAGAGTAAGTAGCGCATGAAGGACCGGGTGTGTATCGGGCTCCTCCTTTCCAGGGCCCCATAGTTGCATAAACGAGCGCATCAACGCTTCATAGCGCAGGAATTGGCCCGGGGGGAGTCCACTATCCTCCATCAAGACCGCAAAAGGGATCAGAGCTTTGTCGAAATAACAATCCCCTACAGTCTCTAGCCCAGCACCCGACCAGCAAGCCAGCTGGGCATCCGTGAACACAGATTGAGGGTCCCCGTGTGGAAGGCCCACCAAGGGAATCAAGGGGGAGTACTTCACAGGGTGTTGCCTGCTGCCAATGCATTGCCTCCACGCCTGGAAAGCCATGCGCTGCAAAAGAGAGCAGGAAGGGATGGACGTAGCTGGCAAGAGGAGCTTTGCCATCACTAGTCCTCGGCTAGATACCGGGTCCGTGAGGCACGTTCCTTCCTCATTCACTCCCTCCACCCATTGCGCTAACCACTGCAGTTGGGCGGTCAACATGTAAAATTGAAAATTAGGCACCCCAAGTCCGCCCTCCGACACAGGGAGCTGTAGGATTTGCAAAGACACTCGCGGTCGGCCATCGCCCCAAACCAGTTGCAGCAAGAGAGCGCGCAGAGGTCAAAACCAACTCCTCTGCATCAGAACCGGGAGATTCACAAAAAAGTAAAGCAGCCGGGGCAACATAACCATTTTGGACAGTGTAATCCGGGCCATGGTGGGCAGCTGCAGCGAGTTCCAGAAATGAACGCAAGAGCAAAGGGAACGCAACGCCTTACCCAAATTCCTGTCCTTAAGATCATCCAGGTCGTGGAAAATTTATATGCCCAAATATTTAAATGTACGCTGTGCCCAAAGGAAGTCAGGTGGCAGCACCTCCGGCCTAGGTAAAGGCCCGGCTATTGGGAACAAATAGGTCTTATTTTTATTAACCTTAAGGCCCAAATGGGAAGCAAAACTGTCTAGAATCTGCACGGTTGTGGCGGCCCCCTCAACTGCCTCCGCGAGGTACAGCAACAGGTCATCAGCATACAGAGAGATATGGTGGCAGCACCCGCCCAACATCAACCCCATCCTACACCCCCCCCCAATCAAAACCGCTCCGCCAGCGGCTCTACAGCCAAGGCAAACAGGAGTGGGGATAGAGGACAACCCTGCCGGGAGCCAATGGAGATCTTGTAAGGCCTAGATATAGCTCGTCCCGTCTTAACCCTTGCAGTGGGGGAGTCATAGAGAAGCTGTACCCATCGCACCCAGTCATCACCCAAGCCCATGCGATGCATCACCTCGAATAGGAACTCCCAGCTCACTGTGTCAAACGCTTTCTCCAGATCGACCGAGAAAACCGCTGCATGCTGTAAAGCCGGAGTATCCGCGTGGTAGAGCACAGAATAAAGCCTACGGAGGTTATAAGAGGTGCTACGGGTGGGGATAAACCCATTTTGGTCTGGGTAAATCAGACTTCATGTGCGGGAGCAACCTACCCGCCAATACTTTACTCAGGATCTTAAAGTCTAAGTTCAGCATGGAGAGCGGACGATAGTCCCTCACTCCAGCATCGGGTTCTTTGGACTTAGGAAGTGGAATCACCAGTGCTGTCTGGGTGGATTCAGGCAAACCCTCCCCTCCCTCGTACGCTTCCGCATACAATGACACCAAGCGCGGCGCTAGGACATCAACGAACCGCTGGTAAAATTCGGCTGGCAGGCCGTCGCGCCCAGGCGTTTTACTGTGCGCCAGCGCAGTTATAGCAGCTCTGACTTCTTGCACCGTGACCTGACCTCCTAGTTCATCCTGGTCGTCCGCCTCAAGTGTGCGTAGTTGCAGAGGAGCCAGAAAGTTACGTATATCTGACAGGGGGGCCGCAGTCGGGGCCTCATATAAGCTATCATAATAGTGCAAGAAAGCGTCATTAATAACATCAGGGTCATGCACTGTTACCCCCGTAGCTAGTCCAAGCCGCGTGACGAGCGCGCCCCCCATCTCAGGATTGATTAAGCGCGCTAACAGTCGGCCCTTCCTCCCTTTGCACCCTATCCAGATAATCCTTATAGTTCTAACACCGTAATCTCCACAACGCTTCGTGATATCGCGCCCGTGCTTCATGTAGGGACGGCAGGGCCGCGTCATTCATACCCTGTAGATTGTCCAGTCTACGGATGGTCCCCTCCAAGTCTAGCAGCTCGCGCTTAATCGCTCTGTGTGCCCCGCACGCCTGAGCCATACAATGACCCCGCACCATAACCTTAAATGCCTCCCACTTTACCTGTGGGGATGAGGCGGTGTTAGCATTTAGAAGGAAGTAATTGTCAACTAACGCTTCCAGGGAGGACCGGAAAGGGGCGTCATCAAGTAAGAGCGGATTCAGTTTCCAAGTAGGAATCTGAGGGCGCCGACCCAGCGGTTGATTCAGCATGAGCAATGGGCTATGATCCGACAGGGTTCGCCCCAAATTCTCAGTATGAGACACGGAGCTATTAAACGCTGGGGAGAAAAGGAACATATCAAGCCTGGTTTGGACATGATGCACTGGTGAATAAAAGGAGTACTCCCTGGCCCTAGTGTGTTGCAGTCTCCAGGTGTCCTCTAAGCCCCAATGGGACATCCAAGCCTGGAAGCCAGAGGCAGTACGATGTGGCTGGGTCCCCGGCATGGGAGGGTGCGACCGATCCATAGTAACATCTGCCACACAATTAAAATCCCCCCCAGTATAAGAGACCCTGTTAGACAGTGGGCTAAAGAGGCGGAGAGAGACTCTAGAAAACCCACCTGGTCTTGGTTAGGAGCATAAACACTGCCTAGGGTTACCTCCCGCCCTGCCAAGCGACCCACTAGCAGGACGTACCTCCCTTCCGGATCCAGCCATGTACGTTCAAGTGAAAAAGGGACCCCAGGTTTCACCCAAACCAAGACCCCTCTGGCAAAGGCCGAGAAGGTGGTAGCAAAGACCTGCCCCGCCACCTCTTCTGCACCCTCCCAGCCTCCTCTTTGTTAAGATGTGTCTCCTGGAGAAAGGCTATGTGCACATCTCTGCGCCGAAGGTAGGAGTAAATATTGTGACGCTTGGCTATTGTTCCCATACCACGGATATTCCACGTGAGGATCCTCAGTGCCAGGTGTGCCCATCGTATCCACAGGAACCCTCCCCAGGATGGCATAGGGGGGACCCCCCGCCCTTGTCCCAGTACATGCGCCACCACCCTCCTGTGCAAACAATCAAACAATAGAAACAGCTTCTAAGAAACCCCCATCTTGAACAACTCCCCAATCCCAGGACAGCCCGACAACGGTCAGTCGTCCAAACAATATGTGGAACATGACCCTTAGTGAGGCCTTACTCTAGTAAGGTACTCAAGGGGGGTGGACAGTAAGAGCAGAAGACAATAGAGGATTGGCACGCAAACCGTCCCGGGCGCGCCGGCCCCACAAGTCGCAGTGGACCAGGACCGGAGACCACCATCCCCAGAGCAGCAGACCAGCGACTCCCCAAGCAAGCAGTCCAATACAGGGCTCAGGTCGCCTCAAAATACTTCGTCGGCTGTGGGAGGCGTCACCACCGGCATCTTTACACTATCACTGTGGGATGTGTCAGAGTTCACGCCCCCAGTGTCATTCGATGAGTGGGCTGTCGTCTCGGGGGCAGAGCTCCTGCCCTGCATTATCGCCGCCACTGCCTGCAGAGCTTCCGCCCTTTCCCTTTCGGTTTGGGAAGAGGTCGGCTTCTTGGGAGCTCCCCTCTGGGAGCGCCTCCGAGAGCGCTTCCCATGCTCTGCTGGTTTTCTCGCGTCAGCTCCGGGGCCCACAGGATGGGAGGCCCCCCGTCTTATAAGTCTCAATCCAGTCCCAGGCCTCACCCGGACTCCCACAGAAGTGGGTGGTGCCGTCTAGTACAATCCGCAACCTAGCCGGGAACATCAGGGAATACTGCAGGCCCTCCTCCCTCAGGGCTCTTTTAACCTCCAGGAAGGAGGCCCGCCTCCTCTGCACCTCCAGGGTGTAGTCCGGAAAAAGGGAAACTTTACTGTTGTCAACTGTGTAGGGACCCTCTGTGCGTGCCCTCTGTAACAGAAGATCTCTGTCTCGGAAGTGAAGCAAGCGGGGCACCCAGGCGCCGGGGGTCTGGCTGGAACTCTGTGGGCCCTCTCAAGAGTGTAGAATGGCGACAGGCCCTCAGGCGCCACCACAGAGCACAGCCACTGCTCCAGATAGGCCACCATATCGTTACCCTCGACTCCTTCCGGCAGGTCCAAGATCCGGACATTGTTCTGGCGATTGCGCCCTTCCGCATCCTCAGCACGCCATTCCAGGACACCCACCCTGTCTGCGAGGGCACCCACCTGCTGTTCCAGGGCCTTTTGTGCAGGGGCTATCTCAGAGATGCTGACTTCGGCCCCTTTCACCCTCTCGGAGAGCTTCTTGTGTTCCTCACGCAAGAGACCCAGCCCCACCGCCACTATGCTGATAACTTAGTGGAGGGTGGCTTTCGTGTCTGCTATGGCCTCCAAAATCTTGCCCAGTTGCTGCTGTATCGGGGCGTCCACAACAGTTTGTGACTGTTCCTGGGCACTGTCGTCCGGGTCCTGCGTGGCTCCAGCCTGTTGGCTCCGGGGTTTGCCCATGGCATCAATCCACCACCGACTGGGTGGCCGCACCCTTGAGGGGGCCAGATAAGGAAAGCGCCCCCGTGGTCACGAGCCAGGCTCAGCTTCATTCAGGCCCAGACCTATACCCACGCGCCGGGTCAGTCCAAACACCACCAGGTACCAGGCGTTCCACGCCGAACACTGTTCAATTCAGGACACTCCCACTCGCAGCAAGAAATGGCTCTCTCACTCCGGGGAAGGGACCCTCATGCTATACAGGCAATGGAACTCCTACACCCCATGAAGCGGGCACAAGAGCCCAGCGGCCTCGGGCAGTCTCCACAGTTAAGGGTCGCCAGCAAGACCCTCCAAAGTACAGGCACTTATCCAGGGTGGGCCCCCAGACCTTACACACTCACCAGAGGGCGCCCCCGCCCGGCCCCAGGGACCAGCGAGGCCCCCAACGTACGCCTCTTCAACGCAGCCAGCAAGGACACCAGGCGCTGCCACCACAAGGGAGCCAGGAGGCCACACCTGCACTCCAATTCCCAAACCCCCCGATATGGGCCCCGAGCAATAGTCCCCACTCTCTGCGGTCACCCCAGGCAGGCCCGGCACATAGACCAAGTGGCGGCTGCCTCTTCTTCACCCCAAACTTTACACCAGGATGAGCCCCGGCAGACCACCAGTCCACGGGAGTCGAGCTCGGGTCCCTGCAGCGACCAGCACGCTCACACTACAGGGCCCAGCCGGTTCCCACGCAGCCCCTCAACCTCGCAGAGGGGAGAGGGGGCCCTCCGTCCCCGTGAGTGGCAAGGGCGCCCTCCAATATTGGGGCCAGTGATGCGCTATATATATATATATATATATATATATATATATATATATATATATATATATATTTCTGTAATTCCTTCGCGTCTTCTCCCCAGCGAAAGTCACGACACCACAGCAGGGTATTTGTTCAAAATTATTTTATTTTCCACACCATCGTGAAAAGTGAGCAACACAGGAAGGTCTACGCGTTTCGGCTCCAATAGCCTTCTACCGGACCATAGAGTCCCTAGCGTCTAGACTGTATTTATAAAGTGCTTAGTGCTTAACCCCTCATTCATGTTTACTAATTTTAACAACTAGACTGTCGATTCTCTTTTACAAAGGATATGTTAATCTGTCCACCATTTTCATAATTTTTGTAAAGTACATTCAATGGTGTAAGAAAGTGCAAGTGCAGAGCGCAATTGTTCCTGTAAAGTACCAAGGTCAGAAAAAGTGCAAGTGCATGACAAGATAATCAAATTACATGTTTAAAACCCAGAGTTCACAGTTTTTCTTTTTCACTAAAAAGACTTTTTTTCTCCCCCCTTCTTTCTTCCAATCGATTTGTTCACAATGCTTCCCATATCATTAGCCTCATATCTATATGTTCATTATTATAGAGGTTCTACCTCTGGAGACACGCATTGCAGATAATGTTACATTTTATGTATGGCTAACCTCTATATTACATCCCCATATGTATTCCTATAGTAGTTTAAAGGTCAGGTTCATAACAATCCATTAAAGTAATCCATGATTATTTATGAATAGTTTTTTCTACCGGTCTATTTAAAATCCTTTTTAGAGTCCTTTCCAAATCTCCTAAAAGTTCCTTAGAGATTTTTTCGTGTAAAGTACACTTTTATAATTAAAAACAAGTTCTGACAAGTACCTCAAGATCTAAAATACCGGTTAGGATTATACTTCAAAACATAATTATACGAGCAATGCGTGGCACCAATTTAAGAAACCTATCAATAAAATGTTGTTAAAATCCATGATACATGACTTACTATATCAATATACTCTTTACAGATACATTCATTATTTAAGCATTTTTTGGTTTCTTTTAAGTAACGGGCAATTTATGCTAGATGAGGACATTATGTGTTATTCATTTTCCAGATTGTAAGCTTTCACTTCATGAGGCAACTCTGTTATCAACATGTAAAAATACGTAAAAATACAAAAAATTATTATATATATAAAAGTGAATGTTTAAGACAACAGTATGCAAAGGGAAATTCTGTGTGTAAAATTCATTCAAGATAGATGTCTGTAGAAAAAATCACGATGGTTCTACAACAAAGTTCATTCTTTTCGGGATTTCCTGTTTATAAGTGTACATGTAGTTCTGCATCTTGATTATGTCCATATGGGTCTTCAGTACCAATTGCAAGTATAATGCGGGACTCTGTTCTTCGTAATTTTAGTGTTCTGTCTCCGCCTCTTTCTGTGGGTTTTACGATCTTGATTCCTGAGTATTTCAGTTGCCTACAATCACTTGAGTGGAATTCGTGGAAATGTTTTGCAATAGGGTAACTGAAGTCCTTATTTTTTATGGCACGTAAATGTTGTAGGATCCTCAGTTTGAGCTTGTTAATTGTGCTTCCTACATAATGTTTCTTACATGGACAGGTTAATCTGTAGACTACATATTTGGACTCACACGTAATGTGGTCATTGATCAGCTCTGTTCTCCCATTCTGTAGTTCATATGATGTCAAATTCAAACCATGCTCACATGCTCGACACTTCGCACATTTCCAGAAACCTGGAGTCTTTAACCATGAAGATGTTTTTAATTCTCGTGTTTGCAGATGACTCTGTGTCAAAATGTCTGATAAAGAAGATGTCTTCCTGTAAGTGATACTGGGATTTGGTGTTAATGTTTTTCTCAAGGTTTCATCTAGCATCAAGATTTTCCAGTTCCTGCTGATGATGCTTTTAATTTCTCCACTTTGATTATTATAGTCCATGATGAGTCGCGTTGTTGTATCTTCTTGTCTGCTCTCCTCATAGACTATTCTCTTCCTTTACTTAGAGTTGGTCTTGGCGTTAGGAGGTCAGATCTTGTTTTTTGTTTGACTCTTAATTTAGCATTTTCAATGACTCCCAAGGGATAACCTCTCTCTATGAAGCGATAACTCATTTCTTCAATTTCTGTATTCAAATTGGTGGCTTCAGAGCAGTTTCTTTTTGCACGTAACATCTCACCATAGGGAATGCTCCATTTTAAATTTTGCGGATGTCCACTGTTCGCATGTAAAATACTGTTGCACGAAGTTGGCTTTCTGTGCATTTTGGTGCATACTCTATTTTCTGCAATAAAAACTTCAACATCTAAAAAAATGATGTTTGTTTTGCTAGTTGTGGATGTAAAGGTGAGATTATATTCATTTTCATCCAAGGAATCTATGAAATTCTGCAGATCAATATGATCTCCTTCCAATATAATGAAGAGATCGTCGATGAAACGATACCAACTCTTTATTTTTTTGGATATGTTTGTTTTTCCAAGACTCCTGTCTCCCACACTGCCATCAGCAGGTTCGCATATGTGGGGGCAAATGATGTCCCCATTGCTGTTCCTTGTCTCTGCCTATAGAGGTCACCTTTGAAGAGGAAGATGTTATGATACAAGCAGTAAGTTAGCATTTCTATCAACATTTCAGAGTGTTCTAAATAGCTTATAGATCTTTTTGATAAGAACTTTCTGACTGCTGTTATTCCATCAGTATGGTGAATAGACGTATATAGAGATGAAACATCTATTGTTGCCATGATTAAATTCTGTTTCCAGTCAATTTCCTTGATTTTATTAAGGAAATCCATTGTATCCCTCAAATATGATGGTAGAGAGGTTACATAATGCATTAAAAAGATGTCTACAAATCTTGATGTTGTTTCTAGCAACGAGCCAATGGAGCTGACTATAGGTCGTCCCGGTGGATTCTTAATTGCTTTATGGACTTTTGGTAAAAAGTAAATGGTGGCTATTATTGGGTAGTCTGTTTTTAGATACAAATATTCTTCAAGATCTATTAGATCTCTTTCTTTCCATCCTGCGAGCATCTGATGATATTCTTTTGTCCAAAGCTCTATGGGATTGTTACCTAGTTTTTCATAGTGATCCTTATTGTCTAGTTGTCTTTTTGCTTCAATTATATAATCACTCATATTTTGGACCACAATATTGCCACCCTTATCTGAAGCTTTAATTATAATTTCAGGGTCTTCTCGTAGGTCGCTTAGTGCTTTGTATTCTCCTGTTGTCAAATTCCATATTTTCTTCTTTTTTGTATCTTATTACTAGTATTTATAGACATTTTGTTAATCTCTTCCACCATTATTTCATGAAATAGGTCGATTTTATTCCCTGGCGGTAGTTGTGGACAATATGTTGATTGTTTTTAAAACCACTGTTGCCACCTCTATTCGTGACAATCCCTAGTCTGTTACACATATCTTTATCAGATTCCTGTGGTTGTTTTTCTCTTCCTAGTGTGCCTTCTTCTTCTTCCTCCAGGGATATCAGTGTTCTTAATGTTGGTAAATCTTCTTGTATTACGGGTGATACGCTCTGATTTTCTGTTACAACACCTTGTGTTCTAAACCTCTTTTCCGCAAAGTATTTTTTAAGTTTGACTTTTCGACAAAATTTATATAGGTCAATGCGTAAGTTTGGTACATCCATATCTTTATTGGGGCAAAAGCTCAATCCTTTGTTTAGTAATTGTAATTGAGTGTCACTTAATGTTTTATTGGAGATGTTAATTACCAGATTGTTTTTTGTTGAGTTTTTTCTCAATTTTACTTTTGCTTTCCTCTTCCTTTCTTTGGTTTTGTTGCGTCTTCTACTCCTTCTGATGCTATTCTGGTTTGTCCTCTTCCCCGCAACATTCCTCTCCCTCTTCCTCTTTGCCGCGTTATCATTTGCGCCAAACGCATTTCTCCACAAAAATCCAAGTGTGTTGCACTTGTTTCTTCATCAGCCGAACTTAAATCTGAGCTATCCACCGTTTCTGATGTTTCATTTTCTACATATTTATCCATTACGACCCTATTTCTATGTATATCATACTTTCTCGCAAATGTATATATACGTCCATTAGCATAGTCAATTCTATCTCTGTTGAATTTGTTTGCTTTTCTTTTTTCAACGTCTGCTTCATGTTTGTTAATTTTGTTTTCCATACTTTCAATCAATACTTTGTTCTCTTCTGTTGTTGGATATTGTGTTAGTTCTTGTTCCAAATCTTCAATCAGTTTCATTAGTTTTTCCAGTTTTCTCTCTGCATGTATGATCAATGTCCTCATAAGTTTGAATGAGCATTCATTTGTGTCTATCTGCCACTGTTTTATCAGGTCTGTATCCAAGTCATTAAGTGTGGGCATAATCAGGATCCTCAATCCCCTCGGTATCCTTTTAAATTCAATATATTTCTCCAATGTTGTTTTTTCCCACCATTTATTAACCTCTAGGATACGATTCTGCTGCAGCTCTCTTAAGACACATGTGATTGTTCTTTTCTTTTTCTCTCCCGATATTTCCCTCATATTAGCACTTGTTGAAGGTATTGCGTCGTCATTTAACAATTCACTGGCTCTTTGCAAACGATTTCTGCTCTTGTCAGCCATTTTGTAGAAGAGAATCGTTTCTTTATTGTTGTTGCTCCTTTGTGTTCTGGCGTGGTAAGTTTACTCTAAGATATCCTAAGTCTGAATCAAGACCTGTAGGATACTTTCCCTTGCTGTTTTAGCTATAATGTTATATTGTAGCCAATTCAAGGATATGCCTGCGAGATTTCCCAAATTGTTATTTGTCAGTATTTAGCGGGGGACATCAATTGTTGCGCACATTCAAACGCGCTATCCGTCATTCGTCCCTCCCTCGGCACAGATCAAAGTACAGTGGGTTTTCTCCGAGCAGATTTCGGCGTGCGTTCGTTTCCCTGACGCCGCCTACGCCGCGATTCAGGTTACGAACCACAACACCTCCTTCCACCCTTTACTCACCACACAGACTCCGCCGGCCGCCGCGTTGTTATCTCTCAGGTCTTCTCAACGCGGAAACGCTTTGACAGCAGGCAGAGGCGTCGGCTGGATTATCGGCGATTTCTCCCACTTCTGGCTGCAATTGACCACGCCGCCTCGCCCCGCTCCTCGGGTGCCCGTGATGTGTAGTGCAGCCACTGCACCATATATTTCTGTAATTCCTTCGCGTCTTCTCCCCAGCAAAAGTCACGACACCACAGCAGGGTATTTGTTCAAAATTATTTTATTTTCCACACCATCGTGAAAAGTGAGCAACACAGGAAGGTCTACGCGTTTCGGCTCCAATAGCCTTCTACCGGACCATAGAGTCCCTAGCGTCTAGACTGTATTTATAAAGTGCTTAGTGCTTAACCCCTCATTCATGTTTACTAATTTTAACAACTAGACTGTCGATTCTCTTTTACAAAGGATATGTTAATCTGTCCACCATTTTCATAATTTTTGTAAAGTACATTCAATGGTGTAAGAAAGTGCAAGTGCATATATACATATATATACATACATATATATATATATATATCCACAGGATCCAACTCCAACACCCCCACGGCGATGAAGAAGGCACGAACTCCTCTTGAATGGGCGTATGTAATTTTATTTTTAGCTCATCATGTCATTACGCGTTTCGACCGGCAAAACCAGCCTTGCTCACATGTAGCTTACAGCGTTACAAATGACCAATTAAATACCACCATATTGTGTCACGTGACCCTAAAAAAACATGAATATAAAGAAAAGACTGCAAGGTTGTGTTTTTAGATGCGTCTCAAAACATTTGTTTCTTTCTCAAAGATCTTACTTAACATATGATATACAGCTTGGAAAATAAATAGACCTTTAAAATACACATATCCAACATTAAATCTATTTAAGAAAAATGATGTTAAAAATCATGGCACAAATGCGTAGTGGTAGCCGTGGTTACAAAGTTAGTGTCTATTGCTCGGCAAAGAATTGTCATGAGCTGCGTAGAGTCATCATACTAATCAGGTCATAACTAACAACCTACTTAATGGCACACATGCCACCTGTGGCTCCGCAAATAAGACAAATGCCGCTGTTATACACAGGAAATAAATATCCTAATGTCACCAACTTGCTACCCTATGAAAAATACTGTTAGCAACCCTATTTCCTTCTGCTTGTAATACAATAAGATCATAAATATTGAGAATAAATAAAAATACGCATCTAAAAATCTAATACACATACCCGACATATCAACTACACTAGTGCAAAGTTTAAAAAAGTTAATTAAAACATACAGTACTATTGAAAGATGTGCAAACATCGCCATGTGCAAATTGTGCAATAATGAAATGCAAATTGCATACTTAAATAATGCAATTACAGTGAAAACTGCAATAATAAATACTAAAATCACATCTAATAAACTTTTTTTGCAGGGACATATTTTTCTGTTTTTTATAAAATACAAAGAGAGAGACAATATATATACATATGCCCGACTGGGCCCTACACACAGGTGCGCCGAGTGGTGCACAACTCTCCCCGGCGGCACCTTCACAACGGGCTGCTGCACACTTCGCCAGCTGTACACTCGTAGCTGTAGGACTTCTGCTGATGTGCGGGCCACAGATAGGAGCGGGCCCCACCCTTCGTCCAGGGGCAGTGACATTCCTTGCCGCCATCTTGCCCACTGCCCTCAGGGGTGCGCAACCAGAGCCCCGAGCTCCCACATCAGGTCGAGGAACTGCCCAGCCTCAGCGTTTCCGCACTTCTGGCTGCAGGCACTCTTCAGTACCAGGCACCAAGGGACACGCATCCGCCAAGCGCGCGAGCCCCGATCAGGCTCTGCACGCCGTGTAGCTGCGTCGAAGTGCACGCTCCCCACCTCAATGGTGCCAGTGTCTCAGCCGTTGTCTGCCGCCCAGCCTCCGTCGCACTCCTTCGGCTTGAAAGTTGCCGCCGCAGGCTCAGACTCAGGACGCGGGCCACATACAAGAGCAGGCTCCACTCTTCGCCCAAACGGGGTCACCCGCGGGCCGCCATCATGAGTGCTTTCCCTCGGGTCTGGAGGTCACAGCACCGAGCGTCCGCGGCAGCCCAGGGAGTCGCTACGCGCTAAAACCAGCCCCTGGCGTCTCCGCGCCTCAGGGCACCGTGTACAGGTGGTCTCCGGCAACGAGTGGAAGGCTGATAAGTTTCAGGCCGGCGCGGAACTTCAGGCTCACGCGTCCGCCATGCTCGGCTCCTTGGCCACGCCCCCCTGCATGCATCCTTCTTTAACCTTGCATCTTGGCTAAGCTCAATTGTGCTGTATACAAGGCTCAAGTGCCTTTTGGGTGTTGACTCACACCTCATAAAACCTGCAATTGAATTTTAAAAAGAAATGGTGCTCTCTTACTGCTCCAGTTTCCTGGCAAGCAGTTCAAACTCCAGCGACTCTTTCGTTTGGCACCTGTACTGATGCAGTCTTGATTGGTACCAAATCTTCCTTGCGGTACCACAAGTGAATGTCCACTTATCCTACAGATTGCTGCTCTTCTCGCCCCCTGAAGCTGTGAGAAGCATGCATGTAGCTTCATGCATGTTACAGGTGCTTGCTTCAAGAGGTACAGTACTTACATTCAAATCTTTCGTGGACATCATGTGGACATCAAAGCCGCCTACATGGTTGAGTGTCGCTCCTATTTCCTGAAAGTATCAGCCCTAGTTTCTCTGTTTAATTGTCCCTGGGTAAAATATTAGTGGACTCTGCAGTGAGGGCAAGATTGTCACCTATGGGTCTAAGGGCCTATTTAGCCGCTCATTCTCCTAACTCTAATTCCAGGCTTATTTTAGGGGGCCATTTATCACTTCCATTGAAGTAGAAGCCTATGTGTGTACTAGTCTGCATCTTCCCAAACTGCCCTATCTTATGGGGTTCCTCGTGGCATCTGAGGTGACGCCCTTTCTGGCTCCTTTCATGTTTGTAAATGAGTCTGATACATTATCCCAACAATCCTGTGCTACTTAGACCTGTGTGAACTGGACTTATGCCCTAGCAACTCTTTTCTGTCTGCTAAATTAATTGCAACAATTTCTATTATACCGAGTGTACAGTATTTAATACTTTCCACCATCTTATATATTTGTAGGGTGTGAGATGTGCACCCATCTCCCGACCATGTAGCTCTTGACCTCTGTACCCTTTGTTTATAATGACCTAACTCTCTGCTTTCCTGTTTTTGAAGCCAGATCACCACTGCAGTCTTCGAAAAATGTGTCTTGAACTTAATCTTGCAGGAGCCCTTTCTATGTCCACTGCACAAAAGATAGATGACTTGAGTGGTTCAGCCTAGTCCTGAAAACCACTAGCTTTCAGCACAGCGCCGGCCCTTTCTTTATTTCGTAATGTAGTATTTATGTAGTTTTCACCTTTGTAGTTTTTTCGTTGTATTTATCATGAATTGTTCATCATAAATGCACAAGACCATGATGAGATCCCCTGACATACGTAATTCTCCTGTCAGTCTTTCCCCTAAGGATAAACTAGCTCTAGTGTGGTGTACGAGAGACCTTTTTACAAGTTTGTTTTTCAGTCATACACAATTTTCAGCACCCTTCTTTGGCATTTATTAAAACAAAAAGTCACCAAAAGACGGCATTTAAATGTGAATAAAACACACAAAATGTACACGTAACATTAATATGTTTGGGTTGTTTCAAGCCATTTCTTTAAGTGGTCTATATTTCAACCCGTTTCTAAGATTGAACTTTACAACAGTCAGTCTTTTATTAAGTTATAGAAATGTTATATCTCTTTCTATGAACAATATTTTATCAATTCATTGCGTGTATCAAAGCCATCACCAAGGCCAAAAGCCTCTTCTGGGAATCCTTCTAGTAGAACTGCGCTGGGTTCCTCTCTTTTGATTAGAAAACTGGTGGATCTACTTAATCCGTGAATGAATGCGATTAATGTCCCTCTGTTTGCAGCAGAAAATGTAGATTTGTCAGAGTCACAGATGTGCTTTGTAATTACATTCTTAAAATGCTGCGTCAGTAGCCCTCTCTTCTTCCGGCATCATCCTTCCTCCGGCATCATCCTTCCTCAGCCTGTATTTCCTTTCAGATTGCTGTCCACTTCCTGTTTTGTTCAATAACCCCCTTGCCGACCCTTGGTTTCTGCTTGCAGCTCGCTCATGCTGATTAAAGCAGTGCAAATTACGCAAAAATCTTCAATCCACTTTAAAGAAAGTGGTCGGTTTGGATATGTGAAGTGTCAACAGTAATGCTTGTGACACAGCTAGAGTAAATTCCTGCTTCGCTGCTGTGGTATTCCTATGTTGGAACACTGCATAGGAATGGTACGAGTGTTCTTTGCTTGGGGGGTTCTACACTGACGGTTGAGAATACTTCAGCTGCCAATATTCGTCAATATTATCGGATTCCCGGAACAATTTTCTCCATTTTTTGTTCACCTAAGATCAACAGTAATATTTTATCAAAAAGGAAAAGTGTTTGATTGGGCTTGAAAAAAAGCACATTTTAAACAAGCTGTGAATTGTTGGCTGCCCGTGGTCCACGAAGGGGACCCTCATAAGAGGGCGGCCGCCTTAGTGCCACAAGAGGGCACACGAGACAGTCCAGCGTTGTGGGACCCCCTAGGGGTCAGCGCGCAGCGTCACTTCCATCTGATAGAGACTACTAGCCGCAGATTCCTTTACGTAGAATATCCCCAGGCGTGAGACTGGACCCGGAAAACTTTCTTTGCCCCAGCATCTCTGCGCGCCGGGGGGCGGCACCACGCGACTCCGCCCTGACGTACTCCGCGGGCGTGACGTCAGCGAGGTCACATAAGCCCCACCCCGGCGCGCTGACATCAGTTTCCATCTTTTCCTCGTGCCACGCGGATCCGGATCTTGTCCCTGGCCTGTTTTCAGGCCTCCCTGTTTTCTTCAACGCTTTGCGTTTCCCTTGAGAACAGTGTGCGAATGCCTTCAGCTTCAAGACGTGCTCGTCTTGCGCGCGCCAGATGTCGGCGACGGACCCCCACCCCATTTGTATGTGGTGTTTGGGGGAGCACCATGACTCCACAGACTGCGAGGCTTGTCAGCAGATGAAACCGAAGTCCCGGCGGGAGCGCCGGATGAAACTCCTTTCGGCCCGCATGTCCAGGTCAGCGTCCTCATTGCGTCCGTCCCCCGCGGAAGGGGCCAAGAACCGCCGCTTCCGCCTCCGACATCGTCCTTCCCCGAGGCCGCAGGGGCGTCGCTCGCCCGTTGGTAAGTGTCACAGCTTGTCCCCGAGGCCCTGTCCCCGCCCTGTGGGGGGGCGCGGGTTCTCCGCAGGTCGTGCGGCCTCGTACGTCATCGCCTTACCCCCCGTTTCCCGGCGCAGGGGCGTCCAGAGTCCAAATGGAGGCCTATGCTGCGGCCCTGCAGGCCTCCTTGGCTCCTCCTCCTCTTCCTGGGACGTCCGCTGATCCCCTGCCTCGTGCGGGGCCTTCTGCGGAGTCGCCGGTGGCTCCGGCGCCGACAAGTTCGGCTTCAGGTCTTGGAGGTGTGGCGTCGTCGGGGTGCGGCCCTACGGGGTTCCCTCCTTCGGCCCACGGCGCCTCTGCCTCGCCGCAAACTTTTGTGGGGGTCCCTGTGGTGTCGCGGGAGGTTGCCGGGACTCGTGGCTTGTCCCCGAGTCCTACTCGGTCCTCTGGGCAGGCTGCGGCCTTGTCCGAGCTGACGCCGCTCAGGCGCCGGCGGCTGTCGGCCCTAGCGGCGCCGCAGGAGCTGGCTAAGGGCCGGGGCGTGTCCCCGGGCCCTCCTCGTCTCTCCACGCAGGCGGCTGCCTCGTCGGAGGTCGAGTCGGTGCCTTTTCGGCGCCGTTCTTTGGCCGCCCCGGCTCCGTCCCCGCCCCGTTCTCCCGCGGCGCGGGTGGTGGTGGTGGTGGTCGTTGCCGCGTCTCCTTCGGCGCCGGTCGACGTCGCGCCGGCGCCGGTGGTGGACTCCACGGCGCCGTGCCGACGTCGGGTCGTCGACTTCTCTTCGGAGGCCCCCTCTTCTCCGGAGGTCAGGCAACTGTTTGTCTCTTCTTCCACGGAGACGGGACGCCGCATAGTGGCTTTCTCCCCGGCGTCTTCCAAGGGGGTCTCTTCGCCATCCCCGCGCCCACAGTCTTCCCCTGAGGCGCCTCAGGTTCCCCACTCCTCTGTCAGCCCTCCCCCTTTCCGGGCATGGCCGTTTCTTCCTCCGTTTGGGCTGGGGGACGGCCGGCTTAGTGTGCATCCATCACCCACGGAGGAGTTGCTCTCCCCACCGCGTTGCTCTACGGAGGCGAGTGCTGCTTTCGCCCGGGCTGTTTCCACGGCCGCTGGGATTTTGCGCATGGGCGACCCAGCTGCACATTTCCCCGCGGACCACTTGCTTGAGGTTCTCCACCAGGGTTCTGGTGGACGGGAGCTGCTTCTTCCCTTCGAAGCTTCGCTCCACAATTCTCTCTTGGGGGCCTGGGGGCGTCCTGCCACGGGGGACCCGGTGCCCCAGTCGCTCCTGCTCCGCATGATCCTGTCTCTTTCCTTCCATCCTTCTACTCGGGGCCCTCTTCTGCAGGCGGCCTTTCCTTCCTTGCCTTCCCTTTTGGCCCCTCCATCACGGGAGGCCAGGTGGTTGGATTCCTGGGGGCGTAACATCTTCACTTCCTCCGGTGCTGCCTTGTGGGCGCTCAACACGCTTTGTGTATTAGCTAGAGCCACTTCCAGTTTGTGGGATTCTGTGGAGTCCCTTCTGTCTTGTGCCTCTCAGGAGGGTTCCTCGGTTGATCTGCGGCACCATGTGTTCGATGGCCGAGAGCTGGCCGCGTTTATTCTTCGCTCGGCTCTTGATGTCTCTGAGGCTCTTGGTCGTACTATGGCTAGTTCCGTGGCCCTCCGTCGCCATGCATGGTTAAGGGATAGTGTTTTCCCTGAGAATGTTAGGGAGCGTCTGGTTGACCTCCCTTTTGATGGCACTCTTTTGTTTCATGCCCCTGCGGATTCTGCCATTCGGCGGTTCCTTGAGGGGCTTCGTCCTCCTCCTCCTCCCCCTCAGTGAACCTGGACGTCGGTCCTCTGGTGTGTTCGGGGAGGTGTTCTCCCGTTGTTTTTTCTGGAGCTTAGTGCTCGGTAACTCGGTTGTGTGGTCTATGTGGTTGGTGCCCCTTCAGGGTCCTTCGTTTGGCCCTTCGGTGCTGTTGGCTGCTGGTCTGGCCCTCTGTTTTGACTTGTGATTTTGGCTGTTGGTAAAGCCGTGTTGGTCCTCAGATTGGGCCTTCTGTGTCTTCTTTGTTGGCTGCTGCTAAGCTGTCTGCGGTTTTGTCCGCAGGTCTTTCTGTTTGCCCTCTGCTGCGGAAAGTTTTTCCTAAGAGGTATTCCCATGTCTTTTGGGAAGTAACATGCCCTATGTGGGGTACTTGTAGCTATTGTATAGCTCTGTCATGGGCTGGGACGGTGCGGTTTCGGCTTCCGTGCCCTCCACGGCGTCACGGTATACCGCAGGTGCGGTCTCTTTACCTATTCTCTTGGCGCAGTTTGCATGGCGCCCCGCTTGCCCTTCTCCGGGTTCGCTTCATCGCTACACCAGCCTGGCGTGCTGTCTTCGGCATTGTGTTGTGGCGCTTCCGCCCTTCTGTCTGGCATTTTGGCCTGGTCCTCTGTCTGGTGTTCCAGGGGGGACTAGCTTTTCTTGCTTTCTGTGTTCTGGTTGCCAGCTTGGACCGGGTCTCTCTCTCCCTCTCCCTCTCCCTCTCCCTCTCCGTCTCCGTCTCTCCTCTCCCTCTCCCTCTCCCTCTCCCTCTCCCTCTCCCTCTCTCTCTCTCTCTCTCTCTCTCTCTCTCTCTCTCTCTCTCTCTCTCTCTCTCTCTCTCTCCCTCTCCCCCTCTCCCTCTCTCCCTCTCCCTCTCCCTCTCCCCCTCTCCCTCTCCCTCTCCCTCTCCCTCTCCCTCTCTCTCTCTCTCTCTCTCTCTCTCTCTCTCTCTCTCCCTCTCCCTCTCTCCCCCTCTCTCTCTCCCTCTCTCTCTCTCTCCCCCTCTCTCTCTCTCCCCCTCTCTCCCCCTCTCTCTCTCTCCCCCTCTCTCTCTCCCCCTCTCTCTCTCTCCCCCTCCCCACTTCTTGGTGGGTCGGTGTGTGTCTCTGGCCTCTGCCTTCGGCTGGCACCTGGCTTGTTCTTGGTGCGGTCTCCTGCTGGCTGCGCATGCCTGCTTGTTCTGGTCCGCCGATGTGGCCCCTGTCTCTTGTTCTGCTGGGGCTTTGCACACCTGTGCCTTACTCCTTACGCCTGCGGTTCTTGGCTGTGGAGCCGTTTCTGCCTTCTCCGCTGCCTTGAGGTTGATGGCTGTCCAGCTGTCCCCCGTCGCTGGGTGTCTGTGTGTTTTCCTCCGGCGGGCTCTGCCTCTGGTTCTACCTCTTCTCCCTGGCGTTGGGATGGTTCTTTTCATCCTGGGTGCTCCTCTGCGGCTGTCCGTCCCTCTGAGGTTTTCTAAGCAGTTGTTCCTTGGATGGGCTTGGGGTCTCCTAGTCTTCCCTTCGCCTTGTCCTTGCTTCCTTCTGCTTGGTGGGGGCTGGGCCGCCTTTCTTGTCAACGTGACACATCCCCTGCTGGGGCTCTGTGTTTCTTTCTACTGGGGACGTTCTCTCGCAGGCCCTCCTCCCCTCTGGGTATGGCTAGTGTATCTATTCTACGTTAAGGAATCTGCGGCTAGTAGTCTCTATCAGATGTACAAGTTACTTACCTTCGGTAACGATGTATCTGGTAGAGACGATTCTAGCCGCAGATTCCTTCACGACCCGCCCTTCCTCCCCGTTCTGCGAGGACCTTCAGCTTGGTTTTCTGCACTCGCCTCCCTTCGGGTGGCTTGTTTTCTGTGGTGTCCTCTCGCTTCCTCCCGGACAGGATGCCTCGTTTTGCTTGATTATTCCACCCCCTTTCTTTCTCATGCAGGGTCGGTTGGTTTCTGTGTGCCTCTGCCTCCCTCTGCCTGGTTTCTCTCCAGCGTAGGGGCCTACTTTCGTTCTTCTCCTTTTACTTGCTTGGGGTTTCTGCTCCCTTCGCAGTCCTCTAAGTTGGGGGTTCTTTTGCCTGTCCCCCGGCCTTTCGCTCCTTTCAGGGGTTCCGGCCCTCCTTGATGGTGTAGTCTGGGGGTGGATTGCTGTTACTCCTCTGTTCCGTGCTTGTGCCCTTCTCTGTTATGGCTTGTGCTTGCAGGCTCTCTTCTGCTATGGCGTTGTCCACATGCTTTCTGCCTCCAGGGTGGATGTGGCCTTGGCTTGCACGGTTGTTCCTCAGCGCGGTGTTCTGCTCTCTCCCTGCTATGGCTTCACTGCTATGGTTTCTTGGTACCTTAGTGCTTGGCACTTTTCCAACTGGTGCTGTTCCTCACCTTTGGTTTCTCTCTTTTGTTTTTGCTGATTTTTCGCACACTGTTCCCATACTCTACACAGTTTTGTTTGTGATGGCTCCGCGTTGTGGCGCGGAAAAGTTCTCCGAAGAAAACTGATGTCAGCGCGCCGAGGTGGGGCTTATGTGACCTCGCTGACGTCACACCCGCGGAGTACGTCAGGGCGGAGTCGCGTGGTGCCGCCCCCCGGCGCGCAGAGATGCTGGGGCAAAGAAAGTTTTCCGGGTCCAGTCTCACGCCTGGGGATATTCTACATTAAGGAATCTGCGGCTAGAATCGTCTCTACCAGATACATCGTTACCGAAGGTAAGTAACTTGTACGGTAGGGGGTGGGCGGGGGATAAGGTATAAGTGCCTCTCTCCGCCCACCTGGCGGCCTCTTTGCCGCTGCCCTTGACGCCGTTTGGTGCTGGTCCCCCTGTTCGCCATTGCAGCACTCGCCGTGAGGCTGGTGAGTGCCCCCCCCCAGCGGGGTTATGCATGCGTGGGTCCCTGCCCCGGGCTTAGCTTTGGTACTTGCAGTCCTAGGCTTCATGGGCGGCCCGGGGTGGCCTGGTATCGGGTCGGGGGGCAGAACTGATGGGAAATTTTCCCGGGCCTCCCTTGAGCGGGCGGTCCTCTCCGCTACCCCAATCTGGGGGGCAACCAGCATCTGGCGGCAGGGTCAGAGCGCCTCATCGGCTTCGGGGAGCCTCTACCCACGCGGGGAAAGGGGGTCCTTGGCCCGAGCGGTCCATTCGCTTAGGGGCCGTGGGGAGGGGGGCAGCCATTGTTGAGCGGCTCCCTCCCTTGCGTGGGGCACCAGGTGCCGGTGGTTGGGACCGGGTTGTGCTCCGGCGCTCCTTCCGCCTAGTGTCCCCAGGCCACAGCGGCACGCTTTTCTCCCCGGGCTTGGGCCGGGCGATGGGCGCTAGGCCCTGCCCGTCGGACACCTGAGTATACGGCGCTGGTGGAAGGCCTAGGCCCACATGGGGATCGGTGGGCGGGATGCTGATCTGGCTCCCCTGTCCCCCATCTTGGCATCCAGGTCCCGGTAGACGACCCCTCTGTCGTCTCGTGACCCGCTCTCGTGATCCCTGGAGTGTGCCGCCCCCCCAGTTGGCGGGGGTGTAAGAGTCGCCGAGGGCGGGGAGCTTCGCCGGAAGCCCTCCCGGGGTTCCTCAGTATGGGCATCTCCCTTTTGTGCCTTGCAATGCAACTTACCCGTCACGCCGTGACGTTGTTCTCGGGATCCCCGGACGCAGTGCCGCCCCCCAGCAGGCAGGGGGTGCGGGTCAGTATGCGCGGGCCAGGCTCCGGCTTACATGTGGGTGCGCATGGGGGGGGGATCGGGGTCAAAGCACACTGCTGCCGTTTCCGGTACCCCCCCTCCCCTTTCTCCAGCATAGCGCACACCGCTTGCCTGAGTAGGCGCACAGGCCCGCTTAGCTTCCTGGCAGGCATGCGGGGAACACAGCGGTTGGAGTGTTGGCGTGCAATCCGGGTGCCTCCTGAAGGCACGCTCCAAGACCTTGCTCCTCCAGCCGTGGTCCCGGTACCGGGAGGCGCAGCGCTACGTGGAATTTCCGATGGGGGGGGGAGGGGGTATCTCGGGGGCGGTCGTCAGGCCAGCACGGCTGGGAGCAAGCATGCGGTGTAGGCCCCGCCCCGACAGCTAGCATGTTTGCCCGCAAGAGCGTGGGGGGGGGGGGCAGCGTCTCTCCCCCTGCTGCTCGTTAGGGCTCGTGAGGATGTATTTATTGAATTGTTGGGTCCGCATCGTTTAGGGAGCATGCTGTCCTAGCGGCAGAACACGGGATTAGCCGTAGAACACGGGATATAAGTTTTGGTGCGATACCTTTTATACTCCACTCCAGCGGCTTTGTCCGTTCACGAGATTCCTTCCCCAGATTCCTCGGGAACTGCCCCCATGCTGTGCGCATTGCTGGCCGACGGCAGAGGTGCACCCTGAATGAACAACGAGTTGTTCACCCCTTCCCCCCACTGTGCGATCGGCTTAGAAGCTCCGGCCGAACGGTGCTTCGTGTATTCCTAACATAATGAGTCAGTGTCACTCGCTACTCCTGCCTACTTGGGCGCGTTTGCTGGTTGCAGGCAGCGCTGGTGTTTAGGCGGTGAGTCCGGGGGCAATTCCTTCAGTGCTACTGAGGATACAGGTACAGGTTTATGATAGCCTGACCGGGAGGCTTAGTCTGGTTACACCAGAGTGCTGATGCTTCCGACAGCGCGGTTACATACAGGTACGGACAAACTTCATCTTATTCGGCGCCTCTTTATCAAAAGCAACCACGGTGGGGGATGGTGCTATCATTCCGCGACGTTCCTCCTCTTGCCCTAGCATACCCTGGTTGGAGGGGAGGATAGCTGATAACGTCTTCCCCTTTCGTGTCCTGGTGTTCCCTGAACTGCACGTTTTTCAATTGTGCCATCATTCGCCATAGTTCTTCCTTCACTTTCGCGGTAAGGGCTCGAGTTTTGGAGCCAGTGGAGCTGCTATTGCGGGGAAACCTCCAGGAATGTTTGTGGCATTCGTTTCATGTAGGTCCACGCGGTGTCTGAGTCTTGCTCCCAGATTCCAGCTCGAGTAGGTAACCTAAGACATAATGCAAATTGGTTGTCGTTAACTGTGCGGGAGCCAATAGGTTTCACTTTGCAGGGTGCAGGGGTAAGCCTCCACTCTACTTTACCTCCCTTTACCCCTCAGCTGGAAAAGAATTTTCCCGCCTGTCTGCACGCGTTATTGTTCGGCGGGCAAACTCCTGCCCGGGTGCCCGAGGGGACGCTTTCCTCGTGGTGGACGCCTGCTGGGCTCGACGCCATCCTTTTCCTCCCTGCCCCCATGTTTATTGTCTCCAGGGCAATATCGCCCCTAGGGTATTTCAGGAACGGGGGTGCTGGTAGCCGAATGGGGGAGCTGGTGTGAGTCACGACGGCGGCTGTATACCCTGAGGGTGAGGTTGTGGAGTAACGGCCAGCGCTGCCAAATTTTGAGTTGGTAGGAAAAGCAAGTTGTGTGTTTCGCTGGGGCTCCAAGGCTAAGGGAGAGGCACTTGGGGCGATGCGGCCAGGGTGTCGTCCTTAATGGTGGTTTGAGCAGAATATGGGGGCAGTAAGTACTCCAGTAGATGCTAGTGGTGTATCAGCAAGGGGTGTTTTGGCCACCGGGTGGCACTGCCGCATTGTGTTTTACATTCGGCCCATGCCTCTCAATTCAGTTATACAGTCTTTATCATAATTTTATAGGGTGTTTGTTGCACGGTGGTGTCAAAAGTAAGATCTGCAGAAATAATTTTAATGTCTGCGGGAACGTAGACCAATGACACGAAGCATTTGCTGCTGCAAACCATATAAGTCTAGCACTAGCAATCATCCTTTTGACTTCGACTTTGCTTGTTGTGTCTTAGCTTATGCAAATGTATTGGTGGGTGAACTGCGGGATCCTCATCAATATTATTAGTGTGATTTGTTTTAAAAAGCTTGGTTTTCAAGCTAAACTTAATGTTAGTCTGAAGTGGCACACTTTGTCTTAGTACACTGTGGCACTCTAGGGAACTGCCTTGCCTAGGATGAATTAGGGTGTAAGAATGCTGTCTCTACAGTGAAATTAGTCCATGGCTGAAGCGCAGTGACCAAGCGCAAGTACTTCATTGGTATTAAGAAAGGCTGGCAACTGTCGGCCATCTTTCTTAGTAGGGAATTGGCATGTTGAATCTGTTGTGAGGCACATTTGAGAGATGGGCACTCGCAGCGAAAACCTGCCTTTCAAATGGGATTGCATTTTATGTTGATTTTCATTGGCTGTTACGAACCGTGTTCCTTACTGTCCAACCTTCGTTACTGGGCGCCCACACGGGATTTAGCGTGTGATATATATATATATATATATATATATATTTGCTGGGGTGAAGTCCTAATGGGCAAAGCTTATTCTAGAGCACAGCTGCTAACTGGGAACCAGCCTTTGCATCGGCCTATTATCCTGTGATGCTGGGTATATCACAGATGGTATAGAAGAACAATGGTCCTAGACTTATGTTAAATTTTAGTTGTCTGAAACAATCATAAACAGCATGAGGTACATATATAGTTTAAATCAATAATGTACCATTAACTTATTTAAAGAGCATTCAAATATATCCTCAAAATTCAAAGAAGGCACACACTATTGCTTTTTTGGTGATTCGTATTTAATTCGGTCACTTTACATAACATATTATCATATTCAATGTTCAAGATAAAGGGGTGGTTGCTCCAAGGAAAAATGTGAAGAAAGAAACTGCTTGTGAAGTAAGATAGAATAAACAAGAGGGGGATCCAATCAAGCAAAACAATGATTCATCATTATTTACATTACAATCTCATAAGCAGAACTGGTTGTGATTCATGATTGCACCAGTTCTACATTAGGGCCTGTCCAATGGTTAATTCATAGTTATTCTTTATGTTCTTTCTCAAAAGTTAGCAAACAACGTTCGTCTGTAAGCAAGTAGGGCTGGGATAGTATACAGTACAGGCCCCGAACAGGGGAGAGTGTCGACGTTTCGACCCTAGTGCAATGAGGGCAGTTTGTATCCTCTGCGGACGGGTCTTCCTCAAGACAGAAAGGAGGGATGGGAGGAGCAACTGATCATGGGTGATGCACAGTAAAAGTGCCGCCCCTAGTTATGGATTTAAAGGTCCGCAATAGAATTGCGGCTTGGTAACAGCAGTTTACCTTCAATCAATGGGTGAGAAAAATCGCCCACAGCGTCTCAATGAATCATCTTCGCACAGCCCGGGGGAATCCAGCTGGTCTGCTCGAGTAGGGGCGGCACTTTTACTGTGCATCACCCATGATCAGTTGCTCCTCCCATCCCCCCTTTCTGTCTTGAGGAAGACCCGTCCGCAGAGGATACAAACTGCCCTCATTGCACTAGGGTCGAAACGTCGACACTCTCCCCTGTTCGGGGCCTGTACTGTATACTATCCCAGCCCTACTTGCTTACAGACGAACGTTGTTTGCTAACTTTTGAGAAAGAACATAAAGAATAACTATGAATTAACCATTGGACAGGCCCTAATGTAGAACTGGTGCAATCATGAATCACGACCAGTTCTGCTTATGAGATTGTAATGTAAATAATGATGAATCATTGTTTTGCTTGATTGGATACCCCTCTTGTTTATTCTATCTTACTTCACGAGCACTTTCTTTCTTCACATTTTTCCTTGGAGCAACCACCCCTTTATCTTGAACATTGAATATGATAATATGTTATGTAAAGTGACCGAATTAAATACGAGTCACCAAAAAAGCAATAGTGTGTGCCTTCTTTGAATTTTGAGGATATATTTGAATGCTCTTTAAATAAGTTAATGGTACATTATTGATTTAAACTATATATGTACCTCATGCTGTTTATGATTGTTTCAGACAACTAAAATTTAACATAAGTCTAGGACCATTGTTTTTCTATACCAATTATTACCCAGGTCCATTGACTTCTATGGGTTACCCCATTATATCTTAATGGGTATATCACAGAGTCTCCCAAAACAAACAAGCATTGGCATAGCCAATAGGTCTCGCTTTTGGGACCTTATAAGTATTTAGTTATGCAGCACAATATCCTTGGTGCAACAACATCGACCGTTGCATGGCTAAACACTTATAAGGTCCCCAAGGCGAGACCTATTGGCTATGCCAATGCTTGTTTTACACTTGCGCTACGCTAAAATGGCAGCTCACAGCAACCAAAAAAGGGACCAAATTGCAGACATTTAGTATTACTGTTTCAGTAGATTCATTTTAGAAAAATGCTGCATACATTGCAGCTTTTTCCAGAACATTTTATGGTAATTATATATCTTATGAACTTTATAGACTGAATACTCAAAACATTTCTCCAGTATAGTTGCCTAAATGTGCTCTGCAGCACCTATCATTGCAACAGTGGAGGCCTCCTACACAAGCTCTAACCTTCATGTTAAAATATATATTCTGGGAGAGGCCTCATATAGCTGAACTATCCATCAATTTAAATGGATCTTACAGTGTCGGGCTGCATGCAACAAATATATTTCAAAGGGGCGTCTTGAAACCCCACTTTAGCAGCTGGAGTGGGGATGAGTGCCACTGGACGGTGTGTGCAACTAAAACTTTTAACATGTTGCTTATGTCGCCTTTAACTTTGGTTCGAGTCACTGGTCTTGAAACAGGTCCGAAAAAAACTGCAAGAGAATAATATGATAGATGTGTGGGGCGGGGCAGCTGATGAAACAAGGGAGCATGGAAAGAAAGAAGGGACTGGGATTGAGAGAAGGTTTGATGGATGGATAGAGGAAGGATGTATGAATGGATGGAAAGATGGATGGCGCAAAGGGTGGCTTGCCACATGCTTTGAGAACTGAGGTGTGAATGGCTCTATTTGGCCTAATTGTTTTCCGAAATTCTTTGGGGAAACAAATGAGTGCAAGGCTCGCTCAACCCAGTCGCTCATTCAGTAGTGCTTAAAATATACTGGTGGGTATTCTAATATTGACCTGTATGCCGCCTAATACAAGCTCCCTCCAGTATGCTGGGAGTGTCCGATGATGCGTCATCGAAGAGCCGGCCCTTCGTCATTTCACGGTTTCAGTTTGGTTCAGTGCTTTAAATAGAAAAAGAGAAGTGCCAAACTGATTGGGGATGGTCTTGAGGGTCTGGTAGGGGACTGGGTGGGGGTGGGGGCGCGGCTGGTAGGCACATACCTTAAAACGTCCCTGGGTTCACTTGTCCGTATGAAAGGTCCCTGAGCACATCGTCGCCCCCTGCAGGTAGTAACTTCCTTGAGAGGAAACTTGTACTCCTTGAAAACATTCTTTACTGAAGAGTTTAGCCCTGAAATGAAAGGGTGCTTCTCCACTTGATTTTCGTGCACCCTTGCTCCTATGATTGTTAAAAGCATCGAGTCGCCACTGGTATTCACTAACAGAAGAAGTGAAGGAGAGAGAGGGAAGAAAGTCTATTTTCTACTAACCACTGGCTGGGCATGTCAATATTGTGTAAGACAGCAGGAAGCAAAATTACGATGCAGCAAATTTTATATGTACGTTACACCCTCAAGCTGCAAACCAAAAAGCTCTTCTACAAGGTCGAAGAACAAACAAGAGACACTGCAACACAATGAAAGGTGAAATGGCCAAAACACATGGCGCGTTCCTTTTGCAAAATCAGGGCAAATGCAGCACCATGAGGAAGGACTGATATGAGTGATGGAGGGGAGGGGTGTACTAAAAACTGACAGAAGTGAGAAGCGGTTCTTCGCAGCTACATTTAGGCGGCCTATGTTGACAAGGCAGTGAGGGCCCCTCGTGAGCCAAGGTTCTGTCTCAGGGAGGTTTTATCTCCTCTCCCTGGAGTACCATCCTGATTAATCGGAGTGGTCCTTGTTTCAGCCCAGCTCAGCTGATGTCTGTGACTGCCAGCGCAGGAGCCGCATTTACCACAGGGCTCAGAGGCTTTCACTTTTCTCTTGTTCCGTCTCGCGAAGCAGGATTTGCCAAATGCTTCCAAGGTCTCTCAGGAAGACGTTGCAATTTACGACCAGAACAAATTAACTTTAAAAAAAAAAAAAAGAGGGGGGTGCTAATTATTTTTAGATTAATTTGTTCTGGTCGTAAATTGCAACGTCTTCCTGAGAGCAGCTATTTTTCCTAGAGGCCTGCCAAACCCAAGACAGTGCGTTTTAATAAAGGTGGAGGGAATTACGTCAGTCGCTGGCAGGAGCGTTACCCTGGGAGCCTGCTCTTTCTCCGTTTTCGGAATTCCATGGATTTGGACGTCTCCAACGGGAAGATCCGCGGACCCAGGTGTCCTGGCAATACTCCAATAGCGACCATACTCTTGGCTTTGTCCTACCCGCCCGTGTGAGGGAAACGGTAATGCATCCTCAAAGTTGCAATGCGTTGACAATTTGCAGCGCGCGAGCATGTCCCTATCAATCCCAGTACCGTCCGTCCCCAAGGGGCGCGCGAGCATGTCCCCATCAGTCCCAGTACCGTCCGTCCCCAAGCGTGCGCGCGAGCATGTCCCCATCAGTCCCAGTACCGTCCGTCCCCAAGGGGCGCGCGAGCATGTCCCCAAGGGGCGCGCGAGCATGCCCCCATCAGTCCCAGTACCGTCCGTCTCCCAAGCGTGCGCGCGAGCATGTCCCTATCAGTTCAGAGTACCGTCCGTCCCCAAGGGGGCGCGCGAGCATGTCCCTAGCTAGCAGTCCCAAGCATGCTTGTCGGACATCAAGGCATCACTCCCGCGTCTCTCATGCTCTTGGGAGGCAGTTGAAAGGGTGTCTCCTCCCCCCCTCGAGCAAGTAAGAAGAGCCAAGCCACAGGAGTGAGTCTCGAAAGGCAGCTGGCCCTCGCACGCACAAAGCAATTGCTTTGCTGCCTATTTATCATTCCCAAGTAGGAAGAGAAAACGTGCACCAGATTTCAAATAAATAGATGGTCGTAGGGAGGGGGTGGAGGTCGTTGACTTTTTCAGAAGGTTCCTTGAAAAGCGCTTCCTAAATTGCACTACCTAATCGAATCAAGATGGATCCAAAGATCAGGCTCCTGATTGCACTGGTAATCCCGAGTTCTGCTGTGAACACTAGCATGGTAACACGAGGGGCTAGTGGGTTAAACACATCTGCCGTTCCCCGTTATTATGACGAAATGCTGGATTTACCAATATCGGGTGGGCCGGCTATGTCACAGGGAGCAGACGTAAAGGCTCACACGCAGGGATCATTCAACACATCCACAGGACATGTGGAAAAACCATCGCTAGGAAATACGAGCGCGGCAGCCTGCAGAGCTGACCAGACGCTCGTGCGTCGTGGCCTTTTGCCTGCGATTACGCGCGCGGCAGACATGTGTTTCCAATTATCGCGCCCGCGTCTGGGCACGATAATTGGAAACACATGTCTGCGGCGCGCGTAACCGCAGGTAAAAGGCCACGACGCACGAGCGTGTGGTCAGCTTTTGAAACCCCCTAACAAAGTCTTCGCCTAGCAGCGCATGCGCGCTACTCGAGGCTCGACCTAAAAATGAAAACCTTGTCCTTGTGAACGTAATGGTGAGAACAGCACCACGAGTCCGATCTCAGAGGAGGTAGAGGTGGCTCACGGGCTGAACTGTCGTGTTGGAATGGGATTCCAGGTTCGAGTCCCCTGCAGCCAATCTGTCCACGCTTTAAGACTCTGTCCCTGGCATGCTTTGTAAGTAGCACCTTAAGGGAAGTTGCCAGTACTCAGATTAGACCAATCTTTCTCTTAGATACCAGCCACGGTTATTTGGGCAGCATATTCTCCTATCTCGTTTCAGTGTGAAGCTTGCATCTATAAGGGTAATATACAACTTCCCGCTACACTCTAGTTAATACCGGTGACAACCATTTTACCACGCTATACACCGGGTCGCATAAGGGGTGCCCACCTTGGAAAGGCCATTAAAATTAAAATGATCACCCGCCTTATGTCCCTAACAAAGATCCAAATCAGTTCAGAGGTAAAAGGGAGGCCATCCACATTTTAGAGATCAGGGGGCCCCCTAATGATAATAGAGCACCTTTGCGGTGGCCTGGGGCCACAGCGCGATGAGGATTTCTTTGGTCACAGTTTGGGTATGAGTTGGGAGCATCTAGCTAGTTGGTCTGGGAGTAGGATTCTCGCTGTGGGTGCGAGAGGTCCCCGGTTGTAATCCTGGACGGGCCCTCTTTTTAGGATATGTGGAAGGACTGGTTCCAGACTTTTTATGGGGTCCTTCACAGGCCAGAGGGTGGGTGAATTCCATTATTCCAGCCCGACGGAATAGGAAAGAAGCTTGTGACAGTCTGCCAAGGTTGGCGATGCCTGTCCAAGGTTGAGAGGCCACAACAACAGGCATTGTTTATCCAATATACTTGAAGATACTTTTACCTACTGCTGCCTGACTTGAGTCCTGGCAGATAGTTGCTCAAGTGTCAGGGTCAGCAGCTGTGATATTTATGAGTGGCAGCACGGCAGGAGCAAGTTGAAGTGCAAACGGAAGTGGCCGCCTGACGTCAGTCCTGGCAGATAGTTTTCTACATATTAAGCACTTACGGGTGAAATCTGTGAGCTCTTTGGGCCCAGCTGGGCCGCTGTTAGGTCATGAAATTTGGGCGTGTAACAAGTGGGCAGGGATATGGCAGAGCTCCCTGCTGTATTCAGCGCGGGATGCTAGGCGTGTTCAATGCCTTTCTCCCTCCTGAGGTCGATAAAATGAGTACCATCGAGTGGGGTAGCAATAAACACCTGTTAATCAGTGCCAGGATATCCTACAGGGAGAGGGCGTGCAAACACACTCATGGTATGTTTGCTGCCTATGCCAACCCGGTTGGCAAGCTTTACTCACCATGCGGCAAGGACAAGAAACAAACACATGGAGAGCCAATGGGTTTGGATCTGGCACAATATTAATATGCAAGAACATTTACTTTCGACAGGCCCGAGCGCAAACAATTGTAATGACTTTTAGCCGCGGCTTTGGCCAGCTGATCACAGTTGGGTTTCAGAGGCTGAGGGGTTGTTACCTCTCTAGAGGTAGGTCCAGGAAAATGTTGTGCTTAGTGAGGTTCCCAAAACCAAAGCGGTTGTTGTATCTTTCCAAGGGGAAGAGATATGGTAGGTACTTAATAGCTCGCTACGTAGCACATCATGGGGGGCAATTTTTCAAGTGCAGCTGGGGATTCCTTCATTTATGTTGCACCTGCTCACATTGGGTGGGAGATGCACCCATCAATGTAATACTGCTCACATTGCTAGTAGTTAAGCCGCCTGGGGAGTCTGGGGCGCAAACACCACAGAGCAACCTGAGCAGGCAAATACGATGTAAGATAGGAGGGATACATGGCAAGAACTGAGGCCACATATTCCTAAGCTCTTCGGATGGTTGAGCCTTTACCACACCATAGTAGGATAGTCACCAGCTTGGAACAGGCTATTGGGTATGCCTTGCCAGGACATCGACACACACGTCACATAAACTAGAACCTCGTTAAATGACAAATACTGAAACCACGGGCTGGGGGGTACATTTGGCCAATAACCCTCTTCGAGCTGCTGCGGCAGGTTATTGCCAGAGGTCCTGGGGGGACAGGGTATCTAGAAGGGAAGCCGCACCCAGCTTTCCCCCTGTGGAGGGCTAGCAATTCCGGGGATAACGAAGCGAACCAGGGCCATTGCTGGTTTAAGCACCAAGGATCACTGTTGGGCAGCAGATAGGGTGTACCTGGGATCGGACTACAGTAAGTAAGCCTGGTGGGCGGTGTAAGTTGTCACTCCTATAAGGGTGCAGTGTCGGCAATGTGGGCACAATACAAACGTTCCCTCAAACCAGATGGGACACCATCCAATAGTTTAGCAATCAAGAGGGCTGTGCAAATGTCGGGGCCAACTCAGCAAAGTAGTTGCACACTGGACCCGGGGCCAGGTTACAGGTCGCTTCAGTTAAAGCACTCCCTGCCCGGCTAGCCAGTCGAGCTAGGCAGGGTGAGTAAGCTGACATCTACCAGGGTGCTGCTGCCTCATAGTTGGGGAAACAAGGTATTAAAGCACTAAAAGGCTACAAAGGATTAGGAAAAGTTGGCATGTCCGTTCAACCGTAGGCAGGTAGCTGTACTTCAAAGGTCTGGGTGAATGGCTTTCGTACGCCTTAAGAGGGGCGCGGGAATGGAGGCATGGGTATTTCCACCACTGAGTTAATTTGGTTGGGGGTCCCAGGCATGCGCTGGAACAGCTTGCTGTGAAAGCTGCGGAACAGGCAAGGGGGGGGGGTGTCTCCCCTCCCAACATTTTGGTCATACACCTGGGAAGCATTGATTTGAATTTCCTGGGTAGGAGGGCACAGCTGTATGGAATGATTTCCTCCACGTGTAAGTTGAGTGGTGTATGGGTTGGTTGCAATGATTCAAGAAATGTTTTTGGCAACCTTGCAGTTCCTTATTCTGCCGGGATCAACAATCTGGGTGATTGGCCATTCGGGCGTCTTGTGAGTGGCACGGTGGGCGGAAAGCAGGAATAGAGGCACTGCTTTTCCGCCACCGGGATAATTGGTTAGGGGTACCCAGGCATGCGCTGGAACAGCTTGCTGAAGAAGCTGCAGCACAGACTAAGGGGGGGGGGTGTCTCCCCTCCCAACATCCTGGTCCTACACTTGGGAGGCAATGATCTGACTCTCTTGGGGGAAGAGGGATCTGTTGCAAGAATTGAAGTCCTCCATGTGTAAGTTAGCAACCAAATGGGGGCATGTGAGCGATGGTGGTCAGAGAGGACCGCCGCGTATTGAGGCAATGGGACAGGTCAGGGGAAGCCGTGGAAACCTCACGCAGGAGAGTTACCAGTGCCATGCGCAAATTCACTGAGCAGAAGGGGTTTGGCTTTATCAGGCATGGCTTGCTGCAGGCCAAGTCCACAGGGTTTTTGAAGAAGATGGGGTTTCACCTGTCTAGAGTGGGCATGGACTTGTGTTGCTGGACCTGGGAGAGGCCCTGGGATCAGCAGGATGTAAGTAAGAATGCCTACCTTGGTGGGGGGCCCTGGTCGTGACGGTGGCCACACCCAAAGCTGTGGCGGAGTTACAGGGCGATCCAGAGGCGGAAAGGTACTCAGGGGTACCCTCTTCAGGAGCACAAAGGGTGCTAAGGCCAAATTCCCCAGCAAGTCCTCGCGCTGGACCCTGGAGGAGCGACGGCGCCCCGTTAGTCCTACGGGCGGTTGTAAGCCTGAGCAACCGGGGGTTGCCTGGAACGCTCCGCCCCTTCGGGGCGTGAGTAAGGGGGTGGACTGGCGGTCCACCGGTGGGAGGGGTTAGCCCCTCCCCCAAAATTGGTAAGCACCGATTGGCGATGGCCACGGTGTAATTTGGCTCATCAGGCGGGCAGGCGGCGGAGGGGCTGCCTGCCCTTGGATCGCCCGTAAGATAACCCACCATGTTGGCATATTTGGTATGCAAATAAACCTGCAGCAATTTTCTCCACAAACAAGGTGTCGTGTGGTTTATTTCCTAATAATATTGCTGTATGTGGTATGGGGAGTGTTGCTGATATTGGCACTATGCTAATGTGCAGTCTTTTGTGATGTCCGAACGCGAGGCATGTTTTACAGTCTCTTGCAGCAGGGGCGTAACACAGGCCCCCACAGCCCCCGCGGTGCAGGGGGGCCCCCGAGCTGCAGGGGGGCCCCCGAGCTGCAGGGGGGCCCCCTCAGGACAGTACTCAAGAATGAGAGCTCCGGAATAAATCCGGAGCGGGGGCCCCTCTGTGTACCTTGCAGGGGGGCCCCCTGAACTTTCGTTACGCCACTGCAGTCCAACTACAGGTAGGGTTTACCTTGCTATTAAAATGATCCAAAAAACTTTACATTTACTAGCAATCTAATATAGTTTCCCTTTAGCCATACGTTTTATTAGTTTGTATTATGTGTTGGCATCTTTTATTCAGATGAGCCACCCTTGTAACCATGCTTTCATATAATGTTTCATTATGGTATGGCCGGTGTCAACCCCAGAGTGACCGGGCCTTCTGGTGTCCTTGCTGTTTGAGACCTTTCTCTGCCGGACTCCACTGTTGACCTCACCACATTTAGGGATCAAAGTTAAGGTCCCCAGGTTCACAACCGAATGCAACACTGAGATTGCATAGTGAGCTTTTTATGACCCAATGGCGCTAGGCAACCCACGTGCATGAAAACCAGAAACCAACATAAGTACAAAAAATGCAATCCTGAACATTGCAAAAACCTAATCCTCATTGCACATATAGTGTGAGTATCCCTTTAATCAGCATGACCGGATGACTCAAAAATATATATCAATTACTTAAGGCCTGTAAATATATCCACTCATTGTAAAACGTAAATAAATACTTAATTTGCCTCTTGCATGAATGTCATAGATTTAAGAGTGAAACTTATTGTCTTTCCCTTCAGGGATTTCTGTTACATGAAAAATAGTTTTTTAAATCCCCATTTTTGAGTAGGACCGATCTTAGAGCTTTTCTTTTGGTTTCCTTTTAACTGACTGTTTATTACTTTTGTATTTATTCCACTTTAACGAGATGTCACTTATAAGAGAGCAACTTTAGGGACTAAATCTTTCCATTCAATGTCACCAGCGCATCAACTTCCATTATCCCAATTATTTTACCCCTTATAAAACCTTCCCTATCTACTCGTTCTTTTTTCTGATGTTCTTTTTCCTGCTGCACCATCTTTTTTTCTTAGGCTCTGTTTCAACTGGCCTTTCGTGCTAGCTTATGGGAATTCTGAGATTCCGTGGCCACACTGAGTGTGGGTTTTCCACACTTTTCCTACATCTTGTCCCCATCTTCCTGTAAGCTACTTGCATGTGAAATTCTGCTATTTAGCTTTATGCCCCTTATTGAAAATGTTTGTTTGTAGAATATTGTTTAGTGGTTAAAGTCTTGATCCTAGCTCTCTGTACCTACCTTGGCGCCATTTCTTTTTATTGGTTCCATGTGGTTTACTAACCTCAGTTAGCAACAACCTGAAGTTCATCACACACTCCGTTTCAAGCAGGGATCTTGTACGTACTGGCACCCAGATTCCATTTTAGTCTCTCTCTGATTACATTTTTCTTCTTGCCCTATTTGTTTTTTCTTTTCAGGTGCTGGGACTTTGCCATGCTATGCTTGGTAATCTGCTTCGTCAATGACACGTTGCTTTTTTGGCTACATTAAAGCTATGGCTCCTCTTCTTCTATGGACTGTCACTATCTTGAGGCCCTGAATATCTTGCTGTTTCTGTGGAGGCTAACTGTCCCCTACCCACGATTGTTGTCTCTCCATCCATTGCTTCACTGTTTCTTTCGCACCTCCATTCTGTAAGGTTGGGGAATGTCTCACTGTAGTGGCAATAATGAGTTTTGCAGAACTGAATTTTGAAACACTTTAGATCTCGCGTGCCTGTCACTTCCTTGGCTCCCTCTGTTATACTCAGTAAGTAAAGTTTTTATTGTTGTTCAATTATTTAAAATCATTAAATCGCAGGCGAGAAAGCCAAAAGGTGGATTTGATAAAAGCAGAATAAAAACATACAATAGCAGAGCATGATAAAAAACACTGCAGTACGATTAAGGAATTTCTTCTGTCCTACTGCTTTTTCTCAGAGGTAGCAGTAATCAAATAATCACCTAGGAGGATTGAATTTCTTGTACTGTTTTTTTATTTCTCCACATCTCCCATGATGGCGTCAGTGACCGTTCCTTTCCCAGTGCCTGAACCATTGATGATTCCTAGAGTCAGGAAGCTATATTGATCCTCCTTTGGTGCTTGGATAATCTGATGTCACTTCCTGGTCAAAGGGGGCTGCCTATATCATGATTTTTTTAGGGACCTTATTTCCTCTCGCCTGCCTAGACAAAATTGAGACGTTTTCAGTTATGTTTATCCATCCAATGCAACCACTGTGGCCAAGCAGGAATGTGCAGATTTGAGAGCCCACATCATCGACACACTAGCACCAGGCACCCACACTTCTGAGTGAGAAAAGGCTGCAGTTTCAGGTTCAATGGCATGCTGTGCTTCCTGCGGCACCATTTTTCCTTTGTCTTGACCTGCACTGTCCACATTTGAAGGTGAAAGGCTAATACACTTACCAGGTTTTTCAAAGAGTCAATCCCTGTAATGAACTTTTCTTCAGGGCGCGTTATGTATTGGGTGCCTTGGAATCTTTTGCTACCCCCCTCAGTGTGAAGGTTATTTGGATATTGATTTCTCAGCACTATTTACCTGGATCACCTGATGCCATCTGCTGCTTCCAGCATATATGAACCAGCTAGTCATCATTTTGCATGCTCTCCCCTGAATAATATTTCATCATGTTTGCTTGTCCTTTCACTTGTTTCCTTCAAATCCAGTTATCTAGCCTACCCTCTCACAATTTGAAGGCCTCATTGCCTGTTATTTGATCTTTGTTTTCTGACAGTGGCTTTTACTGGATCGATTGTTTGATATGTAGGCGCTATGTATAGCTCCTCATCTGCAGTCATTTTGAATCCAATAACTTGCAGTGGTCATGTGCCCATGATAGCCCTCTGCAGCAGAGTGAACAAAAGCTGTTGATGCCATTTGACGAGCCCTAGCCCCCGTTTAATTATTACTTTTTTAAATTAATTATTGTAGTCCATGCTATAGCAAGATGAAGACCCAAACATGGGGTTCCAGGCTACAGTGGTGCAAAGTATAGATTCAATAAGTTCTTTTCCATTTTCCTGGAAGTTGACAGTATAGAAAGTGCAGGTAAGAGAAATATTCAATATTGAGAGCCCTTTATCATTTTCCAGCTCAAGGAGTTGGATTCAATTTATGTTAGGTCGCTAACTGGATTGAGAAGCGAGGGATGACGTCATAGTCTCCTGCACTAAACGTATGCTTCAGTGGTACATAGTCCCGTCCCACCTCCCCACCAGTCTCTGTGCTGTTCTTAATTCGCTACCCATCCCCGCGCCTCAAGTACTGCAGCAGCGGCCTGTCTATTGTGTTTTTTTACCAGGTTCAATCATTATTCTTTCCTGAGGTTACACGAGGTTCATGCTTTTAAGCATGCTTTTCCTCTTTCATTAAAAATATTTGCATTTGCCTCTATGTATAGAGGATTCTAGCTTGCTAGAGCTCAAATAAACTTCTCCAATGTCCGGAAAATTCCACACTCTCAGATAGGCCGGCACCAAAAAAGATGGTGAAAAAGGACCAGGACTAAGTCCTATCTATCTGTTTAAAAGTACATACAGCAACTGGCGGCATCCAATGATGCCGGCACTACGTTGGGTTTGTTTATTTTTCTTACGTTTTGGCCCTCCCATATTCTTTGTGCTGTTTGGAAGGGAGAGAGCATATACATGATCTGGACTGTACCCATATGCTTGTTATGGTTTTCTCCTAAAGAGTTGTATTAAAATAGAAAAGCAATAAGTGGAAAGGAAAATGCTCAAATAATTAACTTGTATTTAATGCTTAAAAGGTAAAGTATAGTACAGAAAATTGGAAGAATATTTTTTTAAATTATTTATGAAGGCAATATGATAAAAAAGTATAATCATAATTTTAATAGATTAAATCTATATTCAAAATGTGAGAATATTGAGGGAATACCTACCTCCTTCAAGCACTTCTTCCTTCTAGCACCTCTAAAATATGTTTTTTAATTCCCAAACAAGTTCCAAAAAGGGAGAAACCCACTCACCCCAAGAACCTTGTTAAATTAAATAGAAGAAAAAAAGGACAGCAAGAAAATAAGCCATTGTAAGAGTGTTAATGAGTAACAAACATTTAAACCATATGATTTTCAACAATATTGCTTGAACTTAGTCGCCTATTATTTATTTATTTGTAAATAACCTTAAGGGCTAGTGTAGGAAATGATCCTCTTTTGCGTGATTTCCCAGATTTTTGCCCTATCTAGTTTTGCTGGCTGTAGATCTTTGTGCACTTTACCCGTTCTAACCAGTAGTAATGTGCCTGTGCTCACCCTTTAAATAGGTTGAATTGGTATGCTCCTAATTGGTGTATTTGCCTTACCTATAAGTCCCTAGTATATGGTAGAGGGCGTACCCATGGTCTGCAAGTTAAATGGCACTAGTAGACTGCAGCGCCTACTGTGCCATCCACTACAGAGGAAGTACAAACCTGGTGTCAAACCTATCATTGTAGCATGACTGTAGCAGTGTAAAAACTGCAATTCAATCTGTCAAAATAAACCCTTTTGATAGGTCAAAATCTGAATTTTAAGTATGAATAAGTCACCCTTATATAGCCCTTATAGCCCATAAGACAGCCTACATGGTATTTAAAATTAGGGCATATAGAAAGTTTAATGTTAAACATGTCCTTACAGTGACTAGTACCTAAAAGCTATTTTCACTGTAGGAAGGATGGCTGTTCCATACAGGAACACGAGGGATGCACTACTAAATTTGGTAATAATGCTATATTTGGCTAGGAAACAGCTAGAAACATAATTCCAGAACTATTTGTAATATTTATTAAATGTCCTATTAAATGGTAAAGGTGGATTTTTAATAAATATGAAGGACAATGCACTTTTAGAAAGTTAACTTTCCCCTGCCTAAAGCCTCTGAAGGCTAATTTGCATTAGCCTCCAGTTGCAACCATCTGAGTGCTCAAGCTCTGAAAATGTGTGTTAACTGCTCCCATGGCAGAGACAAAGACCTGGGTGTGGGGTGGTGGTGTTGTTCCTCTGACAGAACGACAATTTGGGCTGGGCCAGGAACTTGATTATCTTCAAAGGAGCCTTCCCTATCACAAGAAGATGCCTGATGACACCCATCTTCCTGTCAGGCCCTTCTTTTGTTCCCTCAGACAGTCCGGCTCCATTCCAAGTGGGTGCTGAGCTTCCCACATAAGTGGTTTAGAGTGACCACAGAGGAGGGGCTGCTCATTTCCCTGACCACACCTCTGGGGTGGTCACACAGGCTCTGCACAGTGGGAGAAGGGATAATCTATCTTGGAATTAGACAGGGAGGGGCACTGTGGAATTGTTTTCAGTAGGGCACACAGAAAATGGCATAAACGTGGGTAGAGAAAGCTCCTGGGAACGTTTACCCCATTGATTGGGGAGGAGCGAGAAGTCACCCCCACCCTCAAGCTGGTGCTATTCAGAAATATGACATCCTCAGTACCCTCCTCAGAACACTACTGGACCAGAGGAAGGTCAGAAGAAGACTGAACCTGCTGTTCCTGACCTGAAGGGAAGGGTCCTACTCTTTCTTGTACCCAGGACAAAGAAGTAGACTCCAAGGGTCTGAAGACGGACCTCCTGCTCAAGCTACAGGAACACAACACATTTCAAGAGGCCTTTTCCTGCAACTGCCCAGCTGACCAGTTCCAACTGGACCAGCCCTGGACCCTGCTGTTAGCCTCTGCTGGAGTAAGTCTTGACCCCAAAGCTGTTTCCTGAGGTCCTGGAACCCTTGGCTGTTTCTGACTGGACTTCTTCTACCACCCCTGAAAACCTGGGAATGACAAACTTTTTGGCTCCAAAGACCTGTGGAGGGCTGAGACAAACCTGCCAAGCCAATCTGACCAAGGCGCATTGCTACTGGGCTAAAGATTCAGGTTTCTCTTGCTAGGAACTTTTTCGTGGCAACAGGTCCTCATTGGTGGGACTTTGCAGTGACTGTATCTATCCTCATGGAACCCTCTTCGGCTACAGCCTGCAGCCCTACTCCGCTGGAGGAACACAAGCTCTGAAAGAGTGACTAAATTCAAATGAAGAAATCCTGACAGGTGACCACACCAAAAGTATCTGGCTGGCAAGGGATTTTCCCTGGGCCTGAAATATGAATTTCTCCCACTCTGAGATTTCCGGAAACCGCTTCACCACGTCCATCGGCTATCCAACCTCGTGGAGCCCTCTTTGGCTACAGCCTGCTGCCTTGCCCTGCTAAATATTTTGTTTGGACTTTCATTTTTCAGACTAAGTCCCAGGGTAAAACCCTGGTTTCTTTATCCGACCTGCGCTCCATTGTGGCTGGCCTCAAATCGCACCCAGGTCCTTGTCTACCATGTCCGGTTGATCGTGGTCCCCACTTAATGCTTTTTAGCACTATTTTTAATGTGAAAATTCATATCTCCAGTTCCCTTTATTGGTTGTTTTACCCTTTTATTTATTAAAATGTACTCTTATTTTTCTAAATTGGTTTGGGACTTTTTATTGTGTGGTGTTTTGACTCTATTACTGTTTTGTTACTGCATAAGTACTTTGTAGATTGCCTCAGATTTAAGCTTGTCTGCTGCCTGCCATAGCTACCAGTGGGTTGAGCTCACCTGATTTAGTGACTTTAGAGGTTCACTCTGACAAGGATTGTGTATATTATTTGAGGTTGGTAGGCACCACCCTCAACTAATAACTCATTTTCTTACAGCTAGCAGTTCCGAACAACTTATTTCAAGTTTTAAGCACATTTGCATTAATAACATTTTTCAACATCAAAAGCCTTTTATTGGGTGCTGACATTGCAGGGTCCAGGGGCAAAGGGTGAGAACACCATATGGTATGAGGTTTACTAATCTTGAGATACATTTTGTTCTGTTGTTTGCAAGTGGTTCCATTGAGCACGAGCACGTATACAGTCGTGATGACATCACTACTAGTGATGACCAGAGAGGCCATTGCTACATTAATTAGCAGCCTTTCACCTCTTCACATAGTAGGTTCTAATCCTGACCTGCTGCTGATTTTTTAAAGCATTAATGAATATATTTTCGTGTTTTCTACCTGGTGTTGGCTGGTTAAGCCTAGTTACCAATTTACACTCTGTTCACTTGAGCATCAATACTCTGGTCAAATCACGTTGACGGTTTAGCACATCAGGAAATATTTTGGGTAAAGCTTGGAAAAAATGTATTGAATTCATATTGTTCGTCGCTCCTCTCTTTTTCCCTTTTGCTTCTTTGTTTTTCTCCTCTTTATCGGGCCCAAACAAGTCAATATTGTTATCCCCATCCTCTATTTTATTATGCACATTATAGAAGATATGAAGTATTTGCTACGTCGCAACAGGCAATTGCTTAAGTTCAGTGGCTAGTTTGTTAGTGCCCAGTACTCACTGTCCGGCTTTTTTTTTTTTTTTAGTTCACAAAAACATACCTAAATGTGTATAAAAATATATTTGGTATATCATTTGTACTGTGAAATTGCTGCTGATGCTTTGAATGTCAAAACCCACCCAACCTGAAGCAGGCTTAAGAGGTAAATGTTGATAGAAGGAAAACGTATACAACATGCACAAACAAATGTGAACCAAAGACGACTTCTATTTCATCTTTGTGTATCAACCTGAAACAGCAGTCTTCTGAATCTGATGACGAAGGGCTGGTGGAGAAACACTGATAGATTAAATCACTTCTTAGACGGAAGTCTTCTGCGGGGTGGTGCAGGGTGGTGAGTGCTGACGAGTAATGATTATTGAGAAGTGATTTAATCTTTTCTGGGAGAAGCTATGTAGCAAAGTGTTCTGTTCTGTTCTCTCCTCCCCTTTTCAGCAAAGTTATTGATTAACTTCTCATCCTCTCCTCGCTTCTACAACCGCTGTCTTGCTGTACATAAGGTCCCTGTGGTTTGGTAGCACCATTGGTTTATATGAATAGTCATACACTGGGTGCTGTGTACTGTGACCTCACTCATTCAGTTGCTTTCCTTCTCTGACCAAAAGTGTCACTTCACATCCAAACAAGGCACTGGGGCAGTGCGAGCAATTCTTATATTTCCTTGTTTTGTCCCTGAAACCTTTTACTCCCACCAGAACCTTTTTTAAACTCCACTGAAGACCTTTGCCTCACCCCACCTCTCATGCTCACTGGCATGTATGAAACAATGTAATTGTACAAAGGTCCAATATTCTCTTTGTTACTTTTTCCTTCGTTGATGGGCATCTTCAACCTAATTTTGTGTTGAGAACTTCTTGCATCGGCAGCCTATCAAAACAAATTTCTGCCCTTGTCCGATTAAGGTTACTACAGCAGACAGCAGAAATCCTCCAGCCGACCTTGATTTTCGGCAATTCTAAGAGTGGGGTAAGGGGAATCCTAGGTGTACCTAGCAGAGTATCAGAGGAAGGGCCTACTTCAAATGTTGTCAATACTCGCCAATAAATGAGTACCCACCACGGAAAGGTAAGTAGTGCAGTTTGGATGGTAAGAGACAGAAAATAACCTCATTATGAGTGAGTGGCTGCAAAGGATTGCTACACATGGCAACATGTTTTTCTTCTGAAGAAAAAAAAGGAACAAAAAATGTGTATTTGCACATTTCCTGTAACTGTCTGCTGTGTGAACAAGTCACAGAAAAAGGTTATGGCGGAGACACAATACACAATTTGTGGTTGTCCCAGTCATCGGTTAAACAGCCACAAAAAGAAGTAGAACTGTGCAAATCGTAGGCCTGAGTTTAACATTTCATGGCATTCCTCGCGTTGTGACTCAACCACAGAATTGCTATGGAGTGCCCAGCTGGCTGGCTTGTGTACTACCACGGAAGAAAGAATGTTCATCTTCAGGCGGAGATGTTGTTCTGATGTAAGAGGCAGTCAAAATTTTACTAAAGAACCTGTGTGTGTAATGTTGTTAACTTCAGTGAAAAGGTTTGTTGGTTTCTAGATTGTGTCCATGGTATAACAACAAATTGTGGGAGAGGCTATTTTGACTACATAGTGCCAGCAAAATGGCTTTGCACACTTCCTGCATCTAAGAAACCAGACTTTGTTAGAGAACCCCATTCTATCTGATATTGGAATGCAAAGCATGATACTGGCAGATATAGAATTTGGATCATAGAATAAATTGAACAACACTTTTGGCAAACTCAAGACCAGTATGATGACGGCTAAATCAAAAGTACAACTATGCAAAAATTCTGAATGTCTTGGTAACCACAGCCATTTTAAAGTTAAGATCTGTTTTGGAGAGACCAAATGTGTGCGGTAACGTAAGGATTGATGAACGAACAAATAATGTCTTATCCTCAAAGACAATGCGCTTCCCATCCAGAGTTGAATAGGTTGCCTAGAGAATTTTATATCCTTTTTTAGTAGCATAGTTACTACATTTTTAAATGGGAACAAAGCAGTTTCTTTTGCAAATGCCAGTCCATCAGTGCACATAGCAACAGGCTTGCGGGGGAACAAAAGACCGACGCAGAAATTTATGGTTACTGGCCCCCAGCAGGAGGGATTCTTGGTCATGAACTCTAGTAAATGATGCAAGCCTTTTAAGATTCACTTGAACGCTCTCCCTCACAGACCACTCCACACAAGAGAAAGCTGAGCACCTTTATTCCGAACAGATGGTTCAAATTCTTGTCTGCTTAGCTCCCAGCTATGAATTACTTGTCAAACATTGTCATCAAAGTGTAGCATTCCTGAGAAGGTGATTCTGCTGATAGTCTACAGCAGCGGTTCTTAAGCTTAAGACTTCTGAGGACCCCCACTGATTCACTATGGGAAGCCAAAGGCAGCGACCTAAGCATTTTCTACGATTCAAACCTCAAAACAAAATACAAAAACACAGGAACAAGTGTACATCAGCACTCATACACAAATTATAAAGTATTTCATTTCATTCACAATTCACAAATATTTACAAAAGTTGAAATTTTTATTTGAAGGTTGGAGCTTTTCAAAATGTGGTTTTATTTCTAAAAGCAAAGCAATATGCTGGACTCTAGCATATGACTTAACCTTTTTTTGCTCCTAATGCATGCTCTGTTTTTGCCGGCACGTATTGGTGCTTCAGTTGATGCTACCGATCATCTATAGTAGATTCTATTTGCTGTCCTTGCTCTTGATTACATAAATCAAGCTAAGAATACCCACTTAATTTTTAGCTTCCAGTTTCAAATTCAATCCCATTTACAGAACATTCCGAATGTTTCGAGTTTACATGTTGCTTTTTTGTATATATAGTCTGTTAATGTGCTAATATTTTTTAATTGTCTAAACAGTCTCAGACCCACTCAGTAGATGTCTCGGATCCCCACTGGTCTGCAAGCGCCATTATAAAAACAGCTGGTTTACAGAAGAGAAGGTTTTTCCTTCTGAGATAGTTGAATTGATTTAGTATGCTGTATTTTGCATTTATTGTGTAGGTGTTTCTTGAAATTGCGCCTAATGCTGGTTTTACAAAGGGTCTGTTCTTTTTAAATTGCATTTGTCCTACTCCTGCACTGTTCTTCACCCTTGCGGCAAGTAACTTGCAGATGTGGATGGATTGGTTTGATACCTACAGTCCAGGCATGACGCGGTTGCAGCTCAGTTTCCATATAAGTATCATGTTAGCATGCCCCCTTCTGCAAGCACCATTGTGAATTTCGTTTGCCAGGATGGTCTGAAATAGAAAAATGCCTTTTCATTCCAGTTGTTTACATGGATGAGTGCTGCATCGCGTTAGGCACCATTTTAGAACTTCAGTTGTACCAGCCACCTTTTCTTTTTGACATATAAATATCAACTCTTTAAATGCAAAGTTAGAATATGTATATACAGTTGCATCAAAGGGAGTAAGATTAACATTGCACCTCCTTTATATTTGTAAAAAAATATTCTGAGTTGCTTATTGAGTATCTATAACCGCTTTTAAGGACTTTTGCACGTGTCAGGGCCAGCTGGTATTTTTAGGTCTTGTCTACCAAACAGCGCAAGCTACCTGGTTGTGAAAGACCTGTTGTGAAACTTACAGTGGGCTTAGAGCCTGCCCATTGTTTACCATTTACTGGCTTTATTGTCATGCTCAGTTGCTTGATTCTTTTTTGATGGCTTGCCTTCCTCTTCTTGTTTTTGTTCCTCCCCTGAAGCATAACTTACATCCTTTTACTGCTCCATTTATGGAACTACTTATTTCTTTTCCATTTAGCACTCCATGAGAGTTAATGTGTTCTCTAGCTCTGTCCCCTATGTGCTGTTTTCCCCCATCAAATAACCTCCAGCCCCCTCGCCCCATCACACTGTGTTGCTCCCCAAACCCACCCGCTTGTCTGTAAAAGCACTGCATCAGAAATATTCTTTTTTTTTTTTTAAATTGTCATTGTTTGCCTCAGAATCACCTTCCATAGCATAACTTTCCAGTACCTTGCCTTTATGCTGGAAGCAAATTTAACAGTTCCGCCCTTCGATTGAAACCTTACTTCTGCACTCTTTTTATCCACCATGCAGACTCTACCTGGTAGAATAAGTGCCCAAACTGAAGCATCAAGGCGTAATCATAGGACTTATCACCTGTCCCAGGAGATACCGCTTCTAATCTGTTATTATTCTTCACAGACCGCAACCAATCATTATACAAGGAGGGATTAAAGTCCACCCATTTCATGCAAATCTCCCTACGTGCCACCAAGATTAAATAAAATAATTGTTTCGACTGCTCTTTGTTAACTCTGGACTGTGCAAAAAGTAATCCAAAAAAGACGAGAGAAAGGCTTACCTGAATTTGAGTCTTAAGAATATCGGATAAGGCCTTACTCGCGTCTTCCCAAAATGACTGTATTCTTGGACATTCCACAAACATGTGTACATCGGCTGCTTTGCCCACATTTGGGACATGCTACAGCTCCACCATTCCCAAACTTCGACAACCTGAGAGGAGTCCAATATGCCCTATGGATTGAAAACAAATGGTTCCTTCTTAAATAGGCAGGTTTTAACCACTTTATATAACATAGACATACATACTTGCCATAAGCTTTCTAGCGAGGCCTCTGGCAAGTATTCTCCTCACAACTCTTGTGGCAGCGTGAACATCCCATCTCCCTCATCGATCATCAGCCAGTACCATGTTGAGATTTCTTTCATCTTCGGTATATCCAACAGCAGTTTTTCCTCCAACTCATTGGGACCCCCTATCTTAGTGCTTGGGGATTGGTGCCAACTTTGGATTTGTAGGAAGTTAAATCTTGACACAGTATTACATCAGGGATATTCTTGCTGGGGTATGGCTGAAGATCAATTTTTAAGAGTAGGTTTTGGGTTATCTCCCTCATTCCACACATTGCATGAAAGTATAAGCTTTTGCACACACAGCCTTTTATGGCACGGCGGTAAGGGCCATCTGCTGCACTCACTCAGCTGGCTTCTGAGGCAGAAGTCGCACTTATCATGACACTTCTCCTGGGGACCCATAAATCTGCTACCTAGTATTTTGCAAAGGACCAAATGGCTGAATCCTGTGCAAAGTAAATTAGGCCTTGACAAGCATTTCCCTTTACATTCTGACCCTTCTTTAGTCTTTTTAAATTCTTTTCAGAGTTTCCTGAGTGAATGGTATTTGAAAAAGAAACCATGCCATTTATAAAGATTGCAAACATTGAAATCAATGTACATTTTTGAGATACTATACGACGTATGTTTGCTTTTCCTCCAGCATTTTGAAATGTTTTTTTCTTTTACTTTTTTATACATTACTTTACAGACAAACCTTGGCAAAGAACACAGCTCTGCATTTTCATCCTACATTTGAGACCTGTTGGGTTTGCCAGTGTTTGTTTAGGCTATTATTGCTACTGGAAAGTTCTGCCATGTACGCAGTTGCCTAATATCTATTGCTAACGTTACCTGCTAGGAAAAAGCATTGAATATGTACTGAATAATGACTAAATAGTTTGTAAGAATATTTGAAGTCTCTGGTCTTATTGCATATTAACTGTTTGTGTCTGGGTTGTTTATTTGAATTGTGAATTTCATTGTTGATGGTTCATTCCATATAGTCTTTGATAGTTCTATGAAATATTAGATGTATTTTAACAAATAATTTTAATAGTTATTGTATTTGATCTCATATAGAATTGTTATTCCATGGCTATTTTTCAAATGTCAGAAAACCTATTATGACGAGAAACGGATCTTAATTCATACATTATGAGCTCTGTTATCAACTACTGATCTTGCTTGGATCCCCAGTGTCCTGTTGCACTGATAAACCTATTCACGATTCCTCCTGGCTCATGGTCTGTCCTGGCCTCTGGTCGTGGTGCAAGAACTGCTCTTGTATAGTGCTCTCTATGTACAAGAAGGTTGTATAGTGGCTCTTGTTCGGACACCGAGACTTATTAGCTCAGCACACAAAGTCTGAAAGCTCGTCAGAGTCCTGGGGGCGGGTCCAGGGGGATTAAAATAAAACCATAATAAAACTGGTTAGAAACCCGTTTGATTATTGTTTTATTTTTGGGTGGGGGGGGGGGGGCGCTCCTCCGCCCAAATGGAGGGGCCGCCGCTGGTAGATAGTTAAGACGGAGTTTAGTAAGTACAAAACGATGCTGCTGATTCTAGATTGCAATCAAATAGGGTTGTAAACCTACATAGCAGGAGAATAGACTATAAGAAATAACTGCAGTTTTATTTCTATTAGACTCCAATCTTCTTAACGCAGCCTTAGCTAAAAATGTCTGCCTCAACTTTATCTTTATCTTACTGTATGAGGGGCATGATGTTGGTGAGGTGAAAAGATCAGAGAGCCCTATTTCCTCCAGAGTTAGTTTAACGTATGAGATCCCGGAAATGTCGAGGGCAGAATGTAATTTTAAGCAATCCTCCAGCACTCGCTGGTTTAACAATGCAGTTTCTCTTGTCCAGATTGAATGCCATAGCAACAGCGGGGCTAGTTTGATCTTTTCCGTAATATAGGGAAGTTCTAGCTCATCATGAGCCACGGCATTAGAGCAGCTGCGCAGGCGTGCTAAAAGATTTTTTTATAAAATCGTCCTCAACACCCTGTATCTCATAAACATCCACCGTGCCCCAGATGGCTGCCCCATATGTGGCTATTGCTAAAGATTTAGCTGCATATATGTGCAACAATTCCTGCACAGGTTTCATCCCTAATTTCTTACTAAAGCTTTGGAAAGTCAGAATTGTTTTCTCTAACATGGCTGCTCTGTTAGACACATCTGCTTCCATGAGTACTTAGCGTCAAAGAGGATGCCCAAGTATGAAAAACTTGTGGCGTATCCCACCCTACGATTGTTAATGCAAACAACAGGGCACTTCTTTGGCCTACTCCCACATGTCAAAATTAAAGTTTTACTCTTGTTGACCTGTAGGTCTAACTCTTTCCTAAAAACAGTATAATTATCAGGGGTGTGGAATTTCTATAGCCTAACGTCCAGGACATATTGTTTGGGGTCAAGGACAACAAGCTAGGCCCAACCCCCTTCAGCACTAACCCTTTGACTGCCAGTTTACAGTACCACATTATGGATCAGGGAAGGGCATTGGCTGCAGTTAAGGTAATTTTTGTGTTCGTATGTTAATGCTGTTCGTACTTGTATCTATGGTTGATTACTGCAAAGCCTTTATTATTAGGGTGAGCGTTGTAAGGAAATGTTTAGGTACCATTTCGTTGCAGCATCATTTATAAAATGTGTTGATGCATGCTAGTATCTCCCCAAAAATATTCCTAATGGAAAATCGGTGTAACCAGTTTTAACAAGATTATGAGAAACATAAACAAGCATTGCAAAGTCAGTAGGTCTGAAATTGATGGTCAGCCTTTTGGTTTTGTCAGTGCGTGCCTTGTTTGACATGGTTTTTGTAAAACCTTATTGGCATGGGAGGTGGCGGGCCCTCACCATTATAACCAGCATTGGCAAAAAGCAAAAAAAAATGTTTGGTCTCAAAAGCACACATTGTCACATTAGTTCCTGGCACAGAACAAAACTACTGTGTGTGCCAATATGCTCCTTGTGAAAATGCAGAATGGGGTCACTCATAGTGAAGCCAGCCGATAGACAGAGAGAGAGATAGAATTTCAATACACACAAAAGGTCTTAGTTAATGCCATACCTAATTAGGTGCCCAATTATTAAAGAAATCTCAAAAGTGCACCCATGGTATACATCCTTGCAGTAATGCAGATTTACGGCTTTCATGAATTCACAGGAATTTACAGCGTTAGGTGAAGAAATTGTAGTCCTAGAAAATATTTGTGAACTGCATTTTAGCACAAGCAAAAATCTGTTGAGCGTTTTCAAGTTCACTTTCCCTCCAACCACTTTTTTCCCAACACTGGAAGAAGTTTTACATATGCCATTGTCAGGAGTACATTTTCAACCTTTCTCAGTATGGCAAAAGATTAGAGAAGAGCTGGTGAAAACCCTTAAAAATGCAAGCTAGTAAGTTTGCACAGACTCAAAAGGGCAATCCAAACCTGGAACTATTGCTTCACACTACCTTCAGCCCCAGTATGTAGATCTGCGGAAAGGTGGCAAAATAAGGGAATTGCTAGTATTCAAACCCTGCTATGGTGTGAGCCCTGTCATAATCAGAGAGGCTATATCAGAGCTCTTATATAATGAGATTGCTGTCATAATTTGTCACTAAACTGCAAGGCACAAAAGGGCCAAGTCGATTTATGAAGCAACCTGCCCCATGGACAAGTAGATATTTAATTAAATTCTACACCCCTGAGTCCTCAATTAGACCCTGCAGCGCTCGTCCAGTCCGTGCCACAAGCACAGCATCGTCTACATAGAGGAGTATTGGAAGGAGACGCATGCCGATGTATGGGACATCTCCGGTTCTTCCCACAAGGGCTGCTTGTACTCTGTTGGTATACAGGGAGAAGAGAAAGGGGGCAAGGGCTCAGCCTTGCCTCACCCCCTGTTTAATCATAAATTACTTTGTGCATTCTCCCTCCCTCCCGACCGTAGAGACACAGACGCTCACCTTCGAGTACAGCTGTCTGATAAAGGTAATGATAGCTTCCTTTATACCCATCTCAGACATGAGGGTCCAAAGCTTGAAGTGGGAAACACAATCAAACGCACCCATTAGATCTATGAATGCCATGAACATGGAACCTTCCTTGGCAGCGGCATAATTGCCTATTAGCATGTTCAGGTTTAGGCACTGATCGATAGTGCCTAGCCCCGTTTTAAAGCTGTACTGGTTGTCTGCCAAAATGTTATTGGCCTCAGCCCAGTCCTCCAGTCTATGCAACTGAACACGACCCATTACCTTGGTGGTGGAATCAAGTAATAATATTATTCTGTAGATCTGTGGGCATGACTTATCTCCTTTTTTGTAGATTGGAACAAGGATGGATTTTTTCCACGTCACCAGTGGAACCACCCGTGCGATGGCGTTAAACACGATAACAAGCAAAGGTGACCATAAAACCTGACAGTCCAGAAAAACATCAGCTGGTACCCCGTCAGGGCCGGGGGCCTTACCACTGCTACATTCACCCAGGGTCCTCTGTACTTCTACTAAATCAAAAACCAAAGGCGTAGCCTCTATGCCTTGGTTGTTGGTGTCACCAATTTCAGTCGACTCATCAGAACTTGAATGTATAATTGAAAAATGTTCTATCCACCTCGATTTCAGTATATGTACATCGGGCAGTAGAGTCCCTAAAATAGGGGGCATTTAATACCTTTCAAAAGCATGCGCTGTCCTTGCCCATGCTGGCTGTCCAAATGCCCTCCCAGGCCTTCTCCTTCAGCTCCTTTGTCCTAGCTGCTTGTGCCTCTTTATATAATATGCATGATATTCTAACAAGTTGCCTATCTTTTGGGTCTGTACGCAAGGCCTGTTGAATATTAGCCAGGGCTTTTGTACAGGCAGAATCACACCAACCCTGAGTTTGTCGCTTACTGGAGCAACATTCCTGTGACCGAGCTTAATATCAAGGAAAGCTGGGAAAACCTTAGATAGGATCACTTCCGGGTCCAAGCAAACAAAAACCTCCCTGCCTGTTTGCAGTTAAGGTCACCTGGTAGAAAACTTACTTTATCCACCTTCTCCCATCTGATTGTGAAGCTGCCCTAGCACCAGCTTAGGGCCCACCCTTGTTTTGGGTTTAATTACCCCCTCTAATTTCAGGTAGCAGGACCGCATTGCATGATCACTGAGCCCCGAGAATGAGACCTCAATAACATCCAGCCAAGTACCTAATGCATCTAAAGCAATGATAAAGTCAATAGTAGATTCCCTATCAAACACCCTAAAAGTGGGGGCAAACGTCCTAATGAGACCATTACCTTGTTCATCATTTTAAGGTTGAACTTCACCAAGAGACTGCCGAGGGCATCACCGTACTCGCTGTGCTCAAAGTGTAGAAGGGTATCGTCCTTATTGTCTATTAACCCGCACACTGGCTTCCCAACATTTTTGGACAATGATGAACATTAAAATTACCCACCCAAAGTAACTTCAAAGACTTGGGATGGTTGTTATTTATGGACCGCAGAGTTGACTCAAAAGCTCCCACCACTTGTGAGGTATTTCCATTGAAACAGTTATTATAATAACAAACAATTTGGAAATCTCAGTCCCTTGCGACTTCACACACGCTGCAGTGAAAATAAGGGGAATTGTTATAAAATGTGGTCACCATCCCAGAAAAGGTGTTTGTGATAATTGCAAGTAAACCGCCTTTAGCTCTGTCAGAGTTTGAAGGCATAGCTGGGGTGTAGAGTGAGAGAAACCCATCAAGATAACTTGGTTCAATCTCCCATGCTTCTTGTAGGCAGATCACATGACATCTGGTCACTACATTGACCCAGCTCCGATGTCCCAATTGTTTCCACAAACCTGCTGTATTCCAGGATAAGATCTTAACTGGTTCAGTAGCGTCAACAGTCACGTGGGCGACTGTAGGGGCCTGCTGTTGGTAACCCCACTATCAAAAGCCTCCTCTTCCCACATAATGTTCAGTCATTCGCACCCATCAAACCCTTCCAGGGATGAAAATATATTACACAACCCACACCAGGTGGGCCAAGCGCGCGGTTTTGCACATTATAATCTCTATTCATTGGTTTGCCTGCGCCAGAGGAGGTAAGAAAATGAGGTTTATAGAAAAACCCTATAGGGACAGCAGATATCTGGGAAAGACTTGGTGTGGGAGGAGGGAGTTGCCGTAGGAAGGTTGCAACAATTCTTGCATCATTGAAATTAACTACTATGCAATCACCAGGTATTGTTTTGCGAGTTGGCCCTACCCAGTCGACCCTCCTTGCTATCAAGATGTGATCATATAGAGGGGGGTCATGACCTCTAAATTTTTTTAGCCAGTGAGAGACTTTTGAGATTAACTGGGCTGTATTCTCAGTCGGGGTTTGTTTAAGACAAGGGACGTTCACCAAACTAAAAGACATAATGGCACGCTGCCAGGGGGAGATTCAAAACTTGGGTATCCCTGCCATGTGCATCTTCCTCGCTTTTGTGCCCATCCTCGAAGCAGGGTCCCCAGCCGCCCTATCGCCTACGTGTCTAGGTGGCAACACCATGGGAGGGACAATGGTAAGTGTAGGTTCATATATCTGGGTGGATGGTGCCCGTCTCATTTGGGTCTGGGCTGGCGTAACCACACCGGACCATAAGTCTGTGCTAGTCGGAGTTGTGATTTGAGTGGGTACAGTACCATGTGTCATACTGCCCTTGTAGCTTGGGGCAGTAGGAGGGGGCAAGGGAATCAGAGGGACCTCAGGGGTATAGTGGGTTTTGGCCAGAGTTAATAATTGGGACACAGTTTTCTCTACTTTGTCAAGGTGATCATACACATGCTGTAAATATAGCTTTAACAAGCATTATATCCTGGTACCAGGTTCGTCCATATTAGAGGAATTAAGTGGTGGAATAACATTGTCCTCCTTCAATTTAGACCCCTTACAGTCTATGTCCCTTTCTGTCGCTGGGTCCCACCCTTCTTTTTCACTGGCGGTTCCATAGTAGGTGAATTCTCTGTGTGGGAAAAACACACAGTATCCCTGCTTATTGTGGGAGCAGGCAGCCAAAGTTCGACTGCTCCTTTATTAGGCCCCTCATAAATAACCGGGCTCTTGGGAATATTAGAAACAAGTTTGTTGCCCCTTACTTCCTCCAAGACAGACGCCCTTCAGTAAGTGCGATCTCCTTCGAGAGGACACTTGCTGCGTGGACCAGAAAGAAATCAATTGTGGTTGTCACGTCGCCCCCTATGGCACCAGATACAGTTTTCCTTTTCCCCATAGTTTGGGTATAGATTGAATTGTAGACCAAGTTGGTCGAGAGGTGGGTAGCAAGCTATGGGGTAGGTGAGAACCACGGGACCAGAGGACCAAGAGAGGAGGCACGGCTCAGCCTCTTATGGCCGCTGACTGGTGCAGACGGGCCCGCTCTTCACACATGGGAGTCCTGCGTAGCGGGAAAGGAGGGGTTCCATAATGGTGTCAGTAGCAGCGTCAGGCCCCTCCTTAGAACAGGGTAATGCTGGGGAAGGAGGTCCCTCGTCAGCAAGGCCTCCCAAAACACTCCGGTGCAGACCTTTCAGGCGGGCTCTAATGCAGGCAGAGAAACAGCTGGTAAGCGCGTCCCCTAAGTCATTGTCTTTCAACAAGCACAGAGACACCAAACAGAAGCCCTTGCTTGATGAGACACTATTTACTGAGTCTCAAACTCTGTCTCAGTCATTTCTTTGGTGATAGCCCTATGTAGGGTAAAAAGACCTTCTTCTGCAAACTCTATGCATCTAGACATGAAGACAAAGTTCTTGGATACTTTGGAGAATAAAATTTACTGGACTGCTTTCCCACAACTCAATCAAGCATATGTTGATGACACCACTGGCAATGCGATAGCAATATGTGGAGGTCTATGTTAGATTTCTACTGGACCTTCTACAGCACAGAACCGCAGAGTTCAAAGCTATGAATGGAAATGGAAAGTCCTACCTCTTCTGAGATCTGCTCTTGCAATGTGAATACAGTGGGCACAGGCATGACCCGAGGGGTGCATGTGAGACATCAGTCTCAGTTATGCTCTTCCTACCTCTTCCAGAATGCTTATCAGTCTTCAATCGTGTGAAAAAACAATGTCAGTTGCCACCAGTGCATCATTTGTTAATCTAAGCCAATTACAGTAAAGCCCTAAGGAGTTATTTAAAAAACTCAACATACAGATAATGGTAGGTCCAAATCGATCCACAAATTTCCCAGTTTAACCAACCACAGGAATTCTCAGGAGAGGTTCTTCAGTGGCTACCACAAAACGAAGAAAAGTCATCTTAGGTCTTCACTTCAGACACTTCCTAGTAAAATAAGCAGAATTGACTCTCCAGTGTGAGTCAAAAAGCATCTGACTCTTGATTGAAATAATTTCCTTCGAACTTTCTGCTTTGAGTTCTGTCTTCCTAAACCCATGGACTGTTTTATTGATGGTCCACTGGTTCTGGTCTCTTTCAAAGACTTTGCTGCAAGGATCAGTTATGTAACTGATGCTGTTCAGTTAAACTTTCGTTGCAATATCATTCTTTAGAAAATAAGATGACTTTTTATTCATTCACTACAATATTTTATGTTTTTAAAGGTATATCAGGTGCACGCTTGAAATAATTAAATGTTTCTTTGCCTTTTACTCATTTATTGGACAATGACTGAAGCTCCATTCTTTGAACAGTCATCATGTATTGAGTGATATCTCCTTGACAAGTTTAGTGCTTGCCTTAATCAGCAAGTCTTTACTCCTATTTTATGACTCATGATGACATATTCATGCTACTTTCCCATATTTTGGATGTCTTCATGAACCATTCACAAGACATGAGTGCTCTACTTTGGTCCTGTTATTATTTCCAGTTTTACTTTAACTTCGCTTCCCATTAATTAATCATGTCAGTTATTAATGCTTTTCAACCTGAATGGACATTAAGCTGTTACTTCAGCATCCTTGCTTTCCAAATCTATAGTATATCATGAGTCTAATCCTTATAGTTTTAGGGTTCTGTTTCCTAAAATGTTTATGCACATTATGTATTCCATAATATGTAAAGTGTTTAAGATTGTTTCCATGAAATTGGTCAACCTGTTTATCTAATGGGTAAGAAAAATCCTGTTTCTTGATGGCTGACTGACTGATGAATGAAATAGTTTTATAAAGCGTGCAATTACCCGAAGGTGTCTTGGGGCAACAAACGGACCATAACAAAAAAACTCCTGCCAGATAAAAGACAACTCTGTAAGCAGCTTAACTGACCGGTTGGATAAAAAGCCAAGTCTTCAACTGCTTCCTAAATTGCTGCAAGGTGGGTTGAGAGCGTAAAATTAGAGGCAAAGAGTTCCAGAGTTTTCCTCCACAAGTGGAGAACATTCTTCCACCCCATTTTGCCTTATTTATCCTCGGGTCAGTGACCATTCGTGCTGAACTTGATCTAAGGTTCCTACTGGGAGCATACCAGGAGATCTGTTCCTGAAAGTAAGTAGGACCGGCCCGATAAAGGGCCTTATGGATTATACACAGTGCTTTGAAAATAATCCTTTTTATCACGGGAAGCCAATGCAAACCGTGCATTAATTGGGATATAGGGGCATATTTAGGAATTTTCAACAGCACTCTTGCTGCTTCATTCTGTAAAGACTACAGTTTCTTTATTAGGTGTTTATGAGTACATAAATATAGAGCATTGCAGTAAGCCATCTTCGAAAAGATGAGAGCCATCATTAGTCATTTGTAGATCAAAAGGAATAAATGGGAGAATTTTTTTGAGAACCTTCAGCATAAAAAATCCTGATGAGGTAACAGAATTAATTTTTTCTGAGAAACATAATTTGGTGTCAAAAATGACTCCCAAATTTCTTGCCTTCTGAACTGGCCTCGATAACACACCTAGATCCGAGGGCCACCATGTTTCATCCCAAAAGGTGGTCTCTTTTCCGAAGAGCAGAACCTCGGTTTTTTTCCGAGTCCAGCTTCAGACAGTTTCTTTGCATCCAGTTTGCAACATGGGACATACATCTACAAAATGTACTTGCCGCCTTTTTCACGTCCGATGAGATAGACACCACTATTTGAGTATCATCGGCATAGGAGAATACAGCCAGGCCATAACTGCAAATGAGATTAGCAAGGGGGGTAACATATACATTAAAAAGTGTGGGGCTAAGATCAGACCCCTGGGGCACACCACAGGGGAGAGAGAAAGGCCTGGAGCTTGCGTCCCCCATCTCTACCTGTTGTCTATTATTTAGGAACGAACTCAGCAGTGTTAGTTCAGATTTTCTGAAACCCAACGAGTGGAGCCGATTGATGAGTGAGTGGTGAACCGTATCAAAGGCGGCAGGGAGGTCTAATAAAATCAGTACAGCTTTGCCGCCCTTGTCGACCACCCTTTTTAATTCCTCCGACGTTGCTACCAGAGCTGATTCAGTGCAATGGTTTGCTCTAAAACCATATTGAGAAGAATCAAGCATCTGGTTAGCATCTAAAAATGTTAGTATTTCCTCATTCATTGCCTTCTCTAATATCTTGCCAGGGAAAGGGAGGTGAGATATGGGTCTATAACTTTCCACCTTCTTTGGATCCAAAGAGGGTTTTTTCACCAACGGAAGGATGGATGCCTTTTTTCATATAATCGGAAATTGCCCTGTAATCAATATCTCATTCAATAAGTCCAAAAGTGGTCCGGCAACAGAGCTGCCCACTAAGATGATAACCTGAGGAAGACAGGGGTTCGAGGGGGCCTCGGATTTGATTGAACTAATGAGATTGATTATTTTTTCCTTCGTGAGAGGAGAGAACCTTTCAAATTGAGGTGTCTGGAGGTCCAGGAATTAATTTGGGGTTCAGTACCTCAACCTGAACTGAACCACCACCTGTACTCTGCGTATTCAAGGAAGAGGAAAATGCTTGAAAGATAGAATCAACTTTGAGTTGAAAAAAATCTGCCAGCTTGTTGCAGAAGGATTCGTCAGGATTGAAGATATTACTGTTGTTCCATTTGGACAAAGATTTAACTGTTTTAAAAAGTTCTCTGGTAGAATTTATTGCTGAGCTTATTTTTCCAGAAAAATACTTAGCCTTTGCTGCTTTAATTAATTTTGTCTACTTTGTGAGTGATTTTTTTATACTTCGTTTTTCCTTCTGGACAGTATTCATTCCTCCATTTGCGCTCTTGAAGCCTGCACTTCAGTTGCCCAGTTTTTAATTCTTGCGAGAACCATGAGGCTGATGGATTTTTCCTGTAACTCTTGAATATTTTTTCTGCTACCAATCTGAGGGTTGCTGTATCTAACCAGTGTGTATAGTTGATTGCTGCGTTATTCACATTATTGTCTAGAACAGGATTTGATTTAGAGAGAATATCTTTCAGTGCCTCAACATCAAGGTTTTACCAGGGCCGGTACTTAACGGTTCTGGCTTTATTGTTACATGGAGCTTCATTAAAGGGAACCTTAATTGAGAAGATGATGGCCTTATGGTCTGACCATATTAACTGGTAGGACTTTATATACTTTTAGTTCCTGATTATTTGTGAATATCCAGAGTGTGGTTGGCCAGATGGGTGGGTTCTTCAATTAACTGGTTTAAGTTGAAACTCTTAAAGGTATCGACCAAGTGATCAGTATCCGAGTTGGTTAAAAGCTCAAGGTGAAAACTAAAATCACCTACAATTGTAAAACTAGAGTAATTTATGCAGGATTTCATGAAGGCATGAATTTTTTTAATAACATTGGCCCTTGGGCCTGGTGGTCGATTGACTAATAGTCCCTGAAACGTGTATGAGTTATTCAGTTTTATGGTAAAACACACACAGCCCAGATGGGGTATGGGTTGAAAGATGGCATTAATTGAGCTGCGTTACACAATCGCAATCCCGCCACCTCTCTTATCTGTTCTGTCTAGCCTTTCAATATTGAAGCCATTAGGGATGGCAATTTTGAGATTTGGGTCAGAGAAGCTATCTGTCCAGGTCTCTGTAAGAAAGGTGATGTCTGGATTATGTTGGATCATAAAATCTGCAGATTCATATTTGTTTTTAATAAGGGACCTTGAATTAAGTAACATACAGGAGTATACCGTCCTTGCAACTTGCCTATCTGTTGTCTTTACAGAAGACACTGTAGGAGTGTCATGACCCTGCTGATCCTTGTTATCTTTCTCAAAGATTGCCTTCATAGGATGATTTATTCTTAGGTTGTTTCTTCACAGCACTCCCAACATACTTTTTGATGCATGTGGACTCTAGAATGTAGATTGTATTTAATAAATGAAAGCCTGCAATGCCGTAAAAATCTGTCTCTAATTTCCTTATTACAGTCTAGTTGTGACGTCTCTAGCCACTAGTGCTAGGAAAATGACACAGGTGCTCAACTGTTAGGATTTATTACATTTGAGTTGCAATACCATAATGCCTTCTGCCAGATCTAGGACCTAAGATCAAAGGAAATTCATGGAGAATCATTTCAGCTGCACTTTAAACAGAATTTGTTTCTGTGATCTATTTTCCTAAAATGCACAGTGATCAGCACAAAGGAGGGATTTATGGCAGGATATATTTTTGTATGCGTGTTATGGTGCTTTACAGAAAAGAAAGAATCTGTCTGCATGTTACCACTCATTTTGAGCTACAGGCGGGTTTTTTTAATCAGATTTCCATTAAACTGATTTAATGTTTTCAACAAATCACTCTGTACATAAATTTGTATTACAGATTCAGCTTTTATTCTTCATGTCTGCAGCCATACTATCTCTTTCATATGAAAGAGAAAGGCGCCAAGGATTTAAGGGGTTTGCGGGAAGAGTGATGGCATGACCATGTACTATAAAGTATGAGATACCCTCTGATGTATGGCAAAGGCTCCTTGCATGCCATCTCGGAGTTCCATGACCTTATAAGAGAACTCAGCCTTTGGCCTTCTTCCTCTATATGGTCAACAAGCTCCTCTGTAACTTACAATATCCTTGTAATGTACAGCAGGGGATACTGTATCCCACATATTCTATCACAGTCAGAATTCTATGCTAGAAACTTTTATTTCTTGACGCCTCATTTGATGATCTCTTGATTATGTGCATTTTGGCATTGAAAGAGCCTATTTCTGTTTGTCTGCCAATATGCCTGCTCCTGGGCTCTGGTGTCTCTTTAACAATTACTGTTCGTTAGTCTCCCCTTTTAGGATCATGTCCTGCTGTAGGTCATGTTTGGCTTGGTGTCTAATTTGGCCTTTGAATAATTATCCAGTGTTAGAACTTACAAATGGCTTTGTAGAAACATAGCATTTTTATTGCATGATTATAAGAAGTCTTTATGAATATGCCCTATTTCCTAATATGTGTTACCTTGACAATCTTCAGACCCATGAATTTTCCCAGTTTTTCAATTTCCATGTTTATTTTGGTCTCTTGTTTATTAATTGCAGTCTCTTCGTTTATCCACTCTTGTCTAGGCTTCCTATCTGATTTTCCAACATATCCTCTTGCATGAAATCTGTGCATCATAAACTCAGCTTCTTTCTGAAAATCGTCTTGTGAGCAGTTCCTATCAATCCTAAGCTACTCCCCTTTGAGTATATCACACTTTAGTGCATGTGGGTAAGCACTTTTGGCTTTTAGTTTACTCTTAGTGGCGGTAGGTTTACTATGCAGATGACTATTGAGCTATTCACCTTACACTCTTAACCTCACATCCAAATATTGAATGTCTTTGTAACTAATTGTATGAGTGAGACTGGTATTAACCTCATTACGTTCTATTACCTGGATTCCCAGTTATTCTTCCCTATTCCACATAAGGAGAAGGCCATTCAACACAAAGGATAGCTGGATTCATGTATTTTTGATTTCCAAGCTATCAATTGATCGCTCAATATCATAAATAAATTGACACAGGTGAGTGCGTACAATGTTCCCATTGCATTGCCTTGTCACATAGTTTTAAATATGTATTTTTCTCGAATCAAAAAACATTGTTATGCAGCCTAAACCAAAGCACTTGTATCATCAATATGTTGGTGTGATCGTTTAAAGGCGGGTGGGTGAGCAGAGTGTGTTACAAAACTGTGAGCAATGGATATGGTTATAAACTGTAACCCATTCTCACAGATCAATCTGTTTAATTGGGTTCTAATCCCGAACAGTCCAGCACATATGACAGTAACAGAACCTTGATTCAAAGAGCTGGAAGAGACCATCTAAATTGCCCAAATAATCTCCTCCTGTATTTTGATCAAACATGTGGTGGTCTGCACTGAGCACCAGGACATTCATTATAAATATTTAATGCAGTTTTGCAGAGTTGGAGGACTAAATTATTCAGCAAGTTTCATGAAATTGAGGCAAATAGAAATCAAATTATGAGGCAAATTATGTTATTAAAGGCAAGTTATGCTGTACATTTTGCTGCATTACCTATCTGATTTGAAATTTTAACACATTGATTCAAAAGGCTCCAAATGTTGTAGGCAAATATTTTTTTAAATAAAGAAAACTATCTGCATTTGGCGATCTTATTTACATTATTTCCCCGTCGATAAGTGATTTTGTATTGTATTTAAGACCAGGGATATCATTACATTTCTCAACACTCTTTTCTACCCCCAGAGTAAGATAATTTATATAAAACACATACACTGCTGTATACAATGGAAACCAGCTTAAATGTACTCAATGCTTGTAGTAAAATGTTTGCCCCTTTTTTTCTGTGCATCCTAGTTATGTTTTAAACGTGTCTGTAAAGTCTCTGAATGCACCTTTCTTCACAAATAGTGCTGCAGAACATGTTGGATATTGATCCCTATGGGGGACTCTTTAGGATTTAAGACCTCAAATGGAGGCAACACGGATGGCTTTCTTCTTATCTCTCTTTGCTCTCTTGAAATAACTGCTGCTTTGAAAACAGTGTCTGCAATGGAAGCTTGTTTGGTGTAACAAACAAAAGCTTAACAAAGAAGGAATTGTTCTTTCCACTCGGTTTGAATGACATGTAAGTGAGTAAGGTTTTTGTTTCCTGCTACAGACGGACAACTTCCCCCAGTCCATCAATTGTTGATGTTGGCACTATCTAGTAAAAATAGTCCCCTCTCTAAGTACCTAAATGACAGGAGCGGCCTGTGCAGGTAAGAGCGGTGAGGCGGGTGGGTGGGACTCAACAGACGGCGGTGAGGGAAAATTAATTATTTATTTAATTTTCCCTCGTCATGGTCTGTTGAGTCCCCCGCCTCACCGCCCTTACCTGCACGGGCCGCTCCTGCTAAATGAAGACGTCAACTGCTGACAGATGTAGGAACGATTTTTGGGTAAATAAAAATCACCAAACTATTCCGCAGATTTTGGATTCTAAACTATACCAACTGGGAGTTTCCCTATGCTAAATTGTTTGAATGACAGTGCTGGAAATGCTTGGTCACCACCTACCTATGAGCCAAAGGTTCAGTCATTGCCGAAACCTGGACTCAAAACGTGAGCTCAAAAGTAGTCCGATACCCACGGAATTGCAAATTATGCTCCATATTAACAGTTTTACGTTCCATGAAACCCAACACATCAGAAGAGACTGAATAATATGAACCTCCTGTTTGCAGGAGAATCCCCATTATGTCTCCTTGAAAGTATTGTGCCCTGTGTAAGGAAGTGGGTTTCTGTTGCAGTAACCCCCCCACTTTTTGCCAGACCACTGATGCACTTTGACTTGATGTGCCCTGGGTCCCTGCCAATCAGGTGCCCGGGGCCTGTGTTCTTTCCCCAAAACTGAACCCAATTGGCATCTCTGGCCACAGGTAGGCCCCTGGTAAATGGTACCCTAGGTACCCAGGGCACTGTGACCAGAGAAGGCCCCTAAGGGCTGAAGCACTTATTGTGCCACCCTTGGAGGCCCTGTACCCTGACACACACACACCCTGCCTTTGCAGGCTGAGTGTCTTGGTGCAGAACTAAACAGAGAGTCGACATGGCACACATCCCTGTGTGCCATGCCCACAAACACACTGCCCTGGCATACCTCAGTCACCCCTCTAGCTGGGTGCACTATGCCAGTGGTGTGGGCACAGGTGCATGAGCCCTGTGCCCCTACAGTACCCAGGGCCATTCCTGGGCACTGTAAGTGCAGTGATGCCATTAAGAGTATATGGTGCTGGGAGGTTGTCATTACGAACTCCACAGCACCATAATGGCTACACTGAAGACTGAGAAGTTTGGTATCAAACTTCTCAGCACATTAAACCCACACTGATGCCAGTGTGGGATTTAATGTAAATGCACGACAGAGGGCAACTTCGAGTTGCCCCCTGAACCTAACCTACAATCCACGTCTTGTCTGAGGGGCTGCCCCGGCTGCCACACAGCAGACATGTTGCTGGACCCCTGGGTGGAGAGCCATCCGCTCTCCTGGGCCTGCAACAATGCACATCCTGGGCGAGGTGCTAGGTCTCCTCCCCCAGGATGGGCAGGGGAAGCTTTGTGAGCTTCTCCAGGCCACTTGCTGTACTCAGCAACTGGCCCCCACCGGTTCTGACCCCCTCTCTGGCGGGAAGACTGGCGGGAAACCCCAAGGGAGGAAAGGGGATGTGCCAGCCTCTGCCAACCCCACCCCTCAGGTGGGGGAGGCGAGGTGAAGCACAACTCTGGGCTCTCGCCATCTTGAAGATGGGGAGCCCTGCCCAATCAGGACTAGGCTACTGCCCCCCTCCCACAGGAGAGGGGCAGGATAGGGGGTGTACCCACCCCAGGTAAGGGACCCATTGGTCCCTGTCCTTTACCTACCTGTAACGCCCCTAAATTTAGTATTTAGGGGCACCCTGAACCTTCCTTCCTCAGATCCCGAAACAGAAACAAGCAAGAAGAACAAGAAGAAAGAAGACCTGCCGTGCAGCTGCTAACAAGAGGGAGACACCAACTGACTTGGCCCCAGCCCTACAGGCCTGTCGACCCTCGAACCTGCTCCTGCTAAAACACGGCGTCTCCGGTGGTCAGCAACCTCGAAAACCCCGGAGGAACTGACTGCCTTGTAATTCTAAGAAGACTGGGACTTCCACGAGCAGTGGTACTGCTCAACAGCAAGTAACAAACCCCTGGTGCCAACCAGGAACCGCGACTCCTGCACACTCTGCACCCCCCGAGCCCGGCCTGTGCCTGAGTGGACAAAGACCACGAGGACGTCCCCCCAGCGACTGTGACCCCAGAATCCAGCACCCAAGGACCCTCCTCGACGCTCCTGACGACGCCTGCAGCCTCAGAACCAGGGACCCCTCCAACCGCGACCAGCCGAGGGTAAGATTTCCGACGCCTAAAGACACCCCTGCACCCGGCGCCCCACGGCCTCCTGTGCCCAACTCCTGGGTGCCTACCCTTCCTACAGCTTCCCAACTTACCTCTCGAAGTGGTGGTCGCACCTGAAGAATCACCGTCCCCGAGCTTGCAGCCTTTGTTCGTCACGCAGCTTTCCCATTGAAAACCATTGGGCGCCCGACGGCCCAAAAGCCCACTGCACCCGGCCGCCCCAGTGCCGCTGAGGGTGCACCAACTACCCTGTTCGACTTCCCCACTTGCCCTGAGTAAGTGACCAGGAGCTTTGCTCCCACAGCCGAGTGGCCTGCCTGCCAGCAGCCACCAACCAAGGGCCCCCTGCCCACCATAGGCTAACATTGGGCCTAACTCACTCTGCACCCGGCCGTCCCTGTGCCGCTGAGGGTGTACCAACTGTACCTACCTGACCCTGGGAGACCCCTGAGTCTATGCCCAGAACCTTAACTCTGCCAGTCGAGTACTTACCTGAAAGCTGATAACCTACATTTTCTCCATAGGGTAACATTGACTGGTTTCACTTGAAATTTCTTCTAAGTGTCGAGTTTTGAAACTTTAAAATAATCACTAAAAATCGTCCGATCAACGAAAACGAAATTACTCACCTGTTATCAGGAGAGATCCCAGTGCTGGATCTTGGTGCCCAGCACTGACCCTGAAAAGCAATTACAACTGTACTTACCGATAACTTGATTTTCCTCCATAGGATAACATTGCCTGGTTTTTGCCAGAAATTCTTCTAAGTGTCGATTTTTGAAACCTACAAATATTCCTTAAAAATCGCCCGAGCAACAAAAACGAAATTACTCACCTGTTATCAGGAGAGATCCCAGCGCTGGATCTTGGTACCCAGCACTGACCCTGAAAAGCAATTACAACTGTACTTACCGATAACTTGATTTTCCTCCATAGGATAACATTGCCTGGTTTTCTCCAGAAATTCTTCTGTCGATTTTTGAAACAAACAAATATTCCTTAAAAATCGCCTGTGTAACAAAAACGATTTCTTTCAACTGTTTACAGGAAATGCACCAGGGCTGAATCCAGGATCCAGCTCTGAGTAAGAAAATCATACGTAAAGTAATTGATATTGCATTTACTTAAAATTCTCCATTGAGCTCAATGATAAAATTGTGTTTAAATTGTGTTGCCTATTGCAACAACTGTAGCTATTGCATTCAACAGTCTATTGTGTACTGAAAGTATATATCTTAAGCATCTCAGAATGAGAAAGTATTTTTATACCTACCTGTGGTTCTAAAATAAAACAACAATATATTTTTTATATACAAAACAATTGGCCTAGAGTTCAGTTCTTGAGTGTGTGAGACCATTTGCTGACTGAGTGTGTACAACACATGCTTTACACTGTCCTCTGATACTGCCTTACTGCTCGACCAAGCTACCACTTTAGAGAGTAAGGTTATATCTAACTTTAGCCTCTGCCAAACCTCTGGGGACTGTGGACTCTGTGCACACTGAACCTTACTTTGGTTCAGTATATACAGAGCCACTTTCTTACACCCTGGACTAGCCAAAGTTACTGAAAATAACAAGGGGTCCTGATCCGTGTCTCTGGTTCAGCCTCGTGAACATTAAATTGTGGGATGCAAAATGCAGAGTAGATTTGACCCAGAGGACATTATGGGTTGATGTTTCCTATCTAGTATAAGTGGTCTTTGCATCAGCAATATGGCTGGTATTTTGTTGATGTTTGTTCCACCCCTGGCTCATCATTGAATGGCACCTTATTGTATGCTTCGTGAACACACTACTGTACGCTACTAGTCTCACAGCATTGTTTGTTATGCAAAAGTTGTTGTACTAAGCACATTGTGATGTTATGAATCTCATTATTTCATTTACGTTTTTTTTTTATCATTAAGTTACAAATAAGCCACAAAAATACTGTGGTTGCCAGTAGGTAACACAATGAATGCTCTGCATTGATTAATGTTGAGAAATATGTGCTACACGAGCAATAGATTAGTCAATTCCTGAGTGTTTAAGTATAGAGGGGCTGATTCACAGAGGGCCTCCATACTTCTGCCGGAGGGCCCGCAGTCATGGGGGTGTCTCCGCACTCTTTGTGTAGATTCCACCCTGAGTGCGGAGAATCCCCCACGAGTGCGGAGTCCAGTGGCGGCACTTCCTCTAATGCGGAGGAGCGTCGCCCCACTGCCTTCAAGCAGGAAAAAAAGGAAAAAATAAAATGATAATAACATAATGTTATTATCATTTTATTTTGTCCTCCTGCTGCGGCAGGTTGCGTGAGGGGGCGTGTCGGGGCTGCAGAGCAGGGGAGGAGGATACAACCCTCCTAAGTGCGCCTGCATGGAGAACATGCCCACCCCTCCAGCCCCTGGCACTCAGACCAATCACAAGGCTGCATTGCAGCATTGTGATTGGTCAGGGGAACCTGTGTGCCGGGTGCTTCTTGTTCCTGGAAGACAAGAGCAGGAGCAGAGAAGACGTGTGAAGGTAAGTGTTTTTTTTTTTTAATTTTAACCCGCGCGCCCCCTGCCCCCCCTAACCCCTTCGCCCGCCCCGTCACCCGCGAGCCTTGCCGGCCGCCACTGGTGGAGGCCCTATGTGAATCAGGCCCAGAGTGTTTGTTAGTGTAAAATTAAAAATAATGTTCTGTTCCCTGCAGTTGGCGTGTGCTGCAGGATGGGCATTAATGAATAAGAACATGCCAGCCCAATGTATATAATCTGGTATTATAGTCAGTTATAGCAATGGATATGTTAACGTGTCTCTGTAAAATTCCTCTCAGAATACACCAAAGGGAGCTTTCTTGGAACTTAAAAAAATTCAGTGCAGATGTGACAGTTATAAAAAACAAATTGCAACCACCTACGAGCCATCCACTCTTACCTCAAACATTTGAGAACAATTTACAGATAAGTGCTTTGCAGCAATTCTGTGTTCTCTTGAGAATGACACTAATAATAACTGCAGGTTTGAGCTTTGTCGCAACAAGTGTTATGAAATGCGAAGTACTATGATGCAGGTTGTACTTCCAAAGAGCCGTGGTGGCCAGCCCTGGTTCACAAGCGCCTAACACATGTCCATGCTCAGGGTAGCATCGAGTGGATGTCCTGTCTCTCTTACACGGGTCTCGCTCTCGCATGACCAGCATTGATTACTCCTGCATTGAAAACTAAGTTCAATTAAAGAAAAGAATCCACACTCTCTTTGCATTTTGTTTGCATTTCGAGTCAACCATCAATGGAACTTGGCGTGCATGAAAATTGTGCTTATTTCCGCCATTTAATTAGAGAGACCTGGCCCATTGGGCTCTGTGGGTTGTGTTTTAAGGGGCACCATTCTCTTCACCTTCTGGAATGGCATGACCCGTTTTGGTTCTAAGGTTGCCGTGGTAACCGTATGATAGATAGAAATATTTGAATTGGTCTGAACCATTGGCAAATACTTTGGGCAGAAAGGACTGTTCTACCTAGTGCTTAATTTGTAAAAAAAAAAAAAAAAAAGTGCCAGGGCTCTAGTCGGGAGGCCTCTGCAGCTTGCACCACCCATTGCCAGCGTTGCCAACACCTGTACCTACACAATTACTAACCAACACTCTGCTACAGGTGTGACAATTCAGACTATTCCAGGCCCTTAAAGCTATATAAATAGCTTGGGCGGCAGGTATTCGTTGTTTTTAGTGGGTACTGAATTAATAAACAATTAAGTGCCGGTGCCCGGCACCAGAAACCACCGGCTCAAATTAAGCACTGGTTCTACCTCTGGATTATTATAGCGCTTGTGTGGCACTCAGAAGTAGGCCAACCATGAATATCGTCTAGAACTCACTCCAACTGGAATAATACATCCTCAAGTCCTAGGTCACGTCCCTTCCAAATGGGAAACTCCGGACTGGGGGAGAGAGGTTTGGAGTGTGGGATGTGCACCTGAAAGCACCGTGTTCGGGTGCACCAGGTGTGATCTAGGACCCTGCCACCAACAGTGGGTCTCCAGTGAGTGTGTCGGCTCCATAATCACATGCCTTCACGATGGTTAGTGGGTGTAGCGTGCTTCCACACAGATGATGACAGCATACCTATGGCCACACTGTTGTCTGTGCAAGGGCATCCCCAGCCGGCTTATGGAAGGTGGCCAAGTCTCCACCACACGGAAGTGCTCCATATGCGCCACTTGTGGGGGATCCTTAATGGGACTCTGGAGCCTTTTTTGTACCACGCCTAAGGGAAATCACTGGAGTGCTCTAAAATGTGTCCTATCTACTAGGTTGTACCACTCCTTGCCCTTGCAGATCCAGGGCCGGCTTTAGCGCTGGTCACAACCAGTGCGATAATCTTTCTTGCTGCCCCCCCACCCCCATGTGACCTCCTCCTCGCATTCCCTCCCTACCACCCAGGGCCGGACTGGAAACAGAAACCGGCCCTGGCAAACTGCTCAGCCGCCCCCCCCCCTGGGGTGAAGGGGAGTGCAGCAGAGCAGTTTGCGAGGGCCGGTTTCGGCCGATTTTGTTACAGGGGGCCGATATTGCCGACCACCGGTAACAAAAACGGCCCCCAGGGGCCCAAAACCGGCCCCCACCCTAGCGGCCCACCGGGGAAACGCCCGGTGCCCGCTACGGCCAGTCCGGCCCTGCTACCACCTTTCTGAAAGTGACCCTCATCTCTCCAAAGCCTCTCTCTCTCAGCTACATTTAATTTGTTTTAAAGCACTGGTAAAGCCTGGCTTTACTAATCCACTCAGCTATCCACATAAAAAACAGATCTGTTCTTTGCAGCAGGCATTTTAACCATCTGTGCTACTTTATGGCGAGTCAATACTGTGACTAGGCAAAACTCCCATCTCTCTCTCTCTCAAGCAGGAACATTAATCACAGGAGTTATCTTAACATTTGTATTGCTGCCTGAAAGCTGGACTCACAAGGAACTCTGCAGCAAGTGGTTTTAAATCGGATGCTTTTGCTAAACACAGCGCTTTCCCTGGGGGGGAGGCAGGCGCGCAACGCTCATTGGGCTCAAAGGGCTTCAGCCCCCCCCCCCACCCCCGTCGTGTGTGGCAGCCCGGGCTGAGACAGCTTCCCGGGCCCACACACAGCCGCACCCGAGTACTTCACAGGTGTTTAAAAGACCATTTGCTTGTAAATGAGGCTCTGTTGTTTTTCACCCCTTTTTAGAGCCCCTGCATGCCCACTCAGCCTATTGCTGGAAGAGTCAGCCCCCCCGAAATTTTTTATTAGCCCCTCCTCCCCCCCCCCCGAAATTTGGCTCTAGTTGCGCCTCTGGGGGGAGGGGGGTAGTGGGGGCTTCTCCCTCTGGCTGTGCTGCTGAGGCAAGACCACAGAATGAAAACTGCAAAAGGTAAATGAGGCGCCTTCAAAAGTATTTACATTCTCTCGCTGGCGCAGCCATAATGAGACCAGAGGTAGCAAGGGCGGTGCCACGGGTACCACAGGGCAGTACCAGGGGGAGCAGTTGCATCCACCGGCAGTTCCTGATTGATGTCCAACTTTTGAAAACGTTTTCAAAAATTGAGTCCAGCATGCCAACAAATAGAATTTATGGTCTGAAAAGACTCTAGATGTCTGTGTGTTTTAATACAAGTCAGGATAGGGTGAAGACCTGATTTAGTGTTTGAGGGGCTAATAGCTTGTGTAATAGTTCCCTGCCTACACCCAACACCCACACAATTTGATAAAACTCTGGAAAAAAAGAATCATTTGTGCTGTCATATGAAAATAATAAGAGTGGTCAAGTTGACAGATACCTTTCTTCCTCTTCCGGGATGCACTTAATTGTCAGCTCCGTGCTTATGATAGTCTGCAACAAGGTGGTGCTGTCTCTCTAATTTACAGATAATCACAACAGAAGGTAATTATTAATCCAATATACACTACAAATGACTATTATTTGCCACCGAAGCCATTCTTATAGATTTGGGGGCTTGGAATAGTCTGAATTGTCACACTTGTAGGAGTGTGATGGGTAGTAGTTGTGTTGTTACTATCATTGGCAACATGGTAGAGGCAAGGTGTGGCGCAAAGTGCAGTGGCCTCCTGACGAGAGCGCAGGCACTTATGTTTTTTACAAATTAAGCACTGTATGAAAGCACAGTAGGTCGGTGGAGAATGGGTGTGTTCTCGTCACAGTGACGTGTTGAAAATGTGCTCAAAGTCCCTGTGGGATTACATTGTCTTTCATACAAGAAACGCACTTAAAAACAAAATTTCAATGTCCTCCAAGGCCTAGCTCTGGCTCAGAACCTTGCCTGAAAGCTATAGCAGTAGGACCAGGGGGGAGGCGGCCCTCCTGCAGGGAAAAGCCGGAAGCCAATGCAGTATTTATAAGCGGGTGGAATGCATGCTCATGGGCTATTACTGCTTTATTTTTGATACAGTGAAATAATTTTCCTGCTATCTGCCTATCGACTACGATTACCGATACATGAAAATAGTGCAATACAATTAACTAGTAATCAACCACGTTTTACAATATAATAGTCTATATTTTGTATTTTGTTGATTTTATTACCTTGTCAATTTTTTAATGTACATTTTAAATTTTAGAGTACAGTTTTGCATAGTCAGGAATAGCCTCCCAGTCCACGATGTTCCTCCTGTCGGCATCTCCAACAGGATACTATTGTGCATTCGTCCCGAATGCACGGTATGATGACAGATCTGAAGACTAAGGCAGATCAGATTGTTGTTTGCTTCCGGGTCATGTCACACTAGCTGCACTAACCACCACAAATGAGGCTGAATTACATTAAATGGGTTTCTCCCTTCTCTGCAGACCATTTACCTCGATGAAGATGTGTAGCATCTAAGGGTGGGCGGAATTTGCGTAGTCGCGCTACGCAAAGCTCAGCGAAACGGTAAAAAATCTCCGCGAGCACGCAAAAGTTCCGCAAACACGCAGAATTGCTTGTTCTGCCCGTTCGCGATGCTTTTTTCCTGTTCGCAAACGCTGTTTGCGTGCTTGGGGAGAAATATCTCACGAACACGCATTTTGAAAGCGCGAACAAGCAAAAAATTCCGCGAAGCCGCGGATCGCGGAATTTTTGGTAATTCCGCGTTCTCCGCGGAACGCGAAATTACCCAAATTCCGCGAGCGGAACGGAATTTACCGCCCAGGCCTAGTAGCATCCTAGTTTCCTGTTCATGTTTATGTATGCCATTTTCCACCTCATGATCAGCCAGTGGAATGTTACTGTGATGATGTATTACGGAATGTTGGGAGTCTGTGAAGAAAAGCCACAGTTGAGAATGGGCTGAGCAGCATGCTGGCTGCTCCTGGTGGGGCTAGTTCAGGACTTGTACTGGACTTATCTATCAGATCTACAAATCCTGTAACTAACTACAATAAATCATCCTGAATTACATCAACTTGTCTGGACCTCGTTACTACAATTTTATGGCGACGAGTTGAAGACGTTCCCACGCTCTACAGTTGTTCAAAGAAGCTGAAGATGTTTTCTACAATTTGTCAACATGTTGGGAAGAAGCAAAAAGCGTTACAAGCGCAGACAACGCATGGCAACAAGTCTGAACCACAAGAGGCCACACGTACAACATTTATTGTCTTCAAAGAGGTTGTTTTCAGAATAAGGATGCCACAACAGAAACAAAGGAAACTTGAAGAGCACGTTTCGCAGCCCCACCAGTGTCTAAAACACCAGACAGCCCCAACCCAAGCGTGCTGTATTCAATCTCATGTGGCCACATCTTTAAGTGCTGCGCCTCCTAGGATGGTAAGCCTCTACATTTTTGTTGTTCTACTTGCTAACTCTGATTTTATCGACGCTGCACACATTGACATTCATAGTGACCAGCCTGTCAACCTCCAGTTATTTACCTTCCCTGCTGCGGTGGTCCTTTCACACTTGGTCTTGCACAGAAACACGCATGGAAACACTTTGTGCAAATCTATTACACTCTTGTGTACGCTCGCAACAACACACTCGGAAAAGTTTATTTCAGCAAGTCCGTTTATTTTCGTTGTGATGTTTTAAACGAAAGTCTGGCGGTACTGACCGATACAAAAGGATTCTGCTTCTCAATGTGCCTCCGTGTCAGCGTTAATTTTGACGAATCTTTAACTGTGCTAGTTTCACATTGCTTGACAGGATTTCTTGTATGGATTCACAAGAGTTTGGGACATCGGGCCATTTACATCTACAGTAACGAGACAGTCGGTGAGATTTTTCTAGTCTCTTAAATTTTATTTACAAAGGCCCATTCTAAGCTATAGTAAAATGTCAGTTTAACCGCTGTTTTGTGGTTTGAAAACATGTAGGCTCGAGCTGGTTTTAAAGTTATTACCTCGTGCTTCAACGTCACTCCTGGCAGCCGATCCTTCTTCTGTGACGGTGCGCCCTTTCTCTGCGCTCCTGTCTCTACGCGACACTGGTATGCTGATGGACGACCTCCAGCATAGATGCGCCGTGAGCCATCCGGCGCGACATAAGACAGCGTGCCGCCATGTTGTGGTTAGAGTCTGCTGGCATTCAACTTAGCATGGAAATGTCCCGAAAAGATTTTTTTTTTCTGACAACCATGTTATTTGTTTGACAATAAAGTTTATTGAGTGTTGAGCACCGTGAATCTACAGGTACTTTTTCTCTCCTCTTTAAATACGGTGCATGTTCATGACTGAAAACAAAGCGCAGTCATGGAGCAGCTAATAAGTTCTTTGTTTTGACTAGCGCTGCGGATTCTGAGGATGTCAGTCTTTCTTAACTTTCGTCCAGCACTACCGTATTTGTTTATTCATCTTGGAGCGCTTACTCAATTCCTTTTTGACACTTTTCAAAGGAACTTGATTGTGGCAGCATAGTGGAACAATTTGATAAAGCTGCAGTGTTTACTTTTGTAACACTACTTGGGTGAGAAGTCGCTCACCGGCGTGGTTTCTGGTTTTACAAATTTCTACATTAAGTGTTGTATTGCACGTTTACACGGTCTATTTGTTTATGGTAATTGCAATATATAAAGTGTTTACGTTGTTCAGAGTTTAAGTTGCAGAAATTCTACATCTACAGCTCATATTTTTTACTGTTCCCACAGTTTGGGTTTCTTGCACAAGGATGGTCCCGGACTTTTTGGGTGGCTGTTACAGGTCATTTGTTTCAGGGGCAGGAATTTGTGTTTTAGTCCCTTTTTCCACACTTCTACATTTTTACATTGGTTTTATTCCCTACACTGGGATGAACATTGTGCGTAGATGGACCCTAGGTACACAACCGTCAAGAGTCCATTTTTCTGTTTGCATGTTTACTATCTGTTTTTTATAGTCTTCCCTACACTGGGATCGCAATGGGTTTCAGTCCCATTTGCTAGCAATGGGTCCTAATCCCATATGCTCACTATACACTTGCCTTCATGGGCTACTTACGGTTCCCAGGGCATCTATGCGTAGGTGTTAGTCCTATTGCATTAGTTAACCATCTCTATCCTTAGGGACTGGTTATGGGTTTCTACCCATTTACATTTTTATCTATATCTTACTTACTTTTCGTTTTTAGAATAGGTCAGTGGTTTTTGCTCCATAGTTCTCACTTGGGTCGTATGGGTTTTAGTCCCATTACTACACTGCACTGTGTTTTCTAATGGAAGTTGTTTTTACAAGGGCTATTATTTTTTTGGGGTGTTAGTCCAGTTCGTAATAGTTTTGACCCCTTTTCCTCTTGGAAGGGGTTGGTCTTGGGTTATAGTCCTCCCATTTACACATACGTTGGTTACGTCTTTACTCTTATTTAGAGTGTCTCATGGGTTCCAGTCCCATTTGACCCAACGTTATGTATTTTATTCTTATTACATTGTCAATTTTGCATTGCAATGTTTTGTTTATATTGGGAAACGGCCACTACAACGCGGCCGTTTCAACGCATAACCATAACCACAACCACGCATGCATTACAACGCATGCGTGGTTACAACGAATAGCCTTTACCACGCATACCTTTACTACGAGATACGTAGTAAAGGCATGTGTGCTAAAGTTAAAAGGAAAAAAAAGGGGGGGCTTGCGGAGGGTCCCCCCCCAAAAAGCGTGGGATTAATAAAGGGGGCTTGGGGGGGCAGCCCCCCCAAAATAAAATTTTAAAAAACGCACCTGTTTCCGTCGTTTAAAGAAAAAGATGTGGAGGAAATCGGCGTCGTTAGAGGAAACGGAAGGACACTTCCGCTTCCTCTTAACGACGTGCAACGTCACCTCGGAAGATCAAGGAGAGGAGAGGTAAGGGGGAATGAGGGGTTGGTGTCGCGCAGGGGTAAATTTAAAGGGTACATTTTTAGGGTGATATCCTTTAACATGAAAATGCCATTAACATGCATATTTTAACAATGAAAATCGTTGTAAAAGTATGCGTGTAAAAGGCATTTTCGTGGAAAAGGATATGCGTGGTGATGGCATTCGCGTTGTAACGCATGCGTGGTAAAGGCATGCGTTACAACGGAATGCGTTGTAAAGTCATACAACCGTTTATATTATATTACAATGTTAATTTTATAACAGGGAAGTATGAGTGATCTTATTGTATTTTCCTCTCATCTTCTCGGTTTTCTTGCTTTTTCTGTTCTCCTCGTGATGTCTTTTCTCTTTGTCATCCGTGATTCTTGTTTCTTGTTGTTAGTTTTTTTTTTTCCTTCTTCTCCGTATTTCCATTATCGTAGTGCGTCTTTTTCCTCTTCTCGTTGCTCTTCCTTCATCGCTTTGTGTCTGTCTGGATGTAGTCATGTTTTGTTGTGTTGTGCTATGCTTTGCCTCCTCGCATGTCTGCCTGGCCAGTAGGTGTGTTTTGGGGTAGTGATTGGTGCTTTCACATCTATTCTTTTTCTCGTTGTTTGCTTTCGCTGTGTCTTTTCACCCTTTTCTGTTTTATTTATAGAAGGGAGGATGGGTTGCATTTATCTGTTTCTTCATCTGTCGCTTCCTCTTTTTCTACTCCCACCTAATCTTTCTGTTCTGTCTTTGTTGTTCTCTTCTTTGCATCGTTAATTCCTATTTTCCTTTTCTCATTTATGGTTCTCCCTTCTATAAATAAAACAGGGTGCACGGTATGATGACAGATCTGAAGACTAAGGCAGATCAGATTGTTGTTTGCTTCCGGGTCATGTCACACTAGCTGCACTAACCGCCACAAATGAGGCTGAATTACATTAAATGGGTTTCTCCCTTCTCTGCAGACCATTTACCTCGATGAAGATGTCTCGTCCTTTGTACAGATACGAGGCTCGGTTCCACTGTTCTGGGAACAGCCAGGGATTCAGGTAAGCCGCGTGACCCCTCAGGCATATACATTTCGCATTTGAATGATGTTATATTTCCCTGTTTGCTTTCTATTGAATGTATCGATTCGTTTCAAACTTTCACATTGGATCCGGTGCCCTTGAAAACAAAAATAAAATAAAATGCAGAACAGTGATTTGGTTAACGTCATTGTGCTATATTGGTGTTTCCACGTGGGTTGGGCACATGACCTGAAACAATATTTAAATTCCCAATAGTTAATAATTGAACTACGTAAGTTTTACTACACATGGCCATGCACAACACTTCTGTTCTCTTTTTTGTAACGTAAACAGGATGGAAGGAGGGAGGGAATTCGAGGGAATGCAAACCATTCACTGCTGCCAATTGCAAACACTTATTTTTCAGAGACGCGTATAGTTCTTCCAGTACCAACCAGAGGTCTGGATAAATGTTCTTCATATATGGTATGCAGCCCAGGTATATTTGCCTCCTTGATGGAGTAAGTATATGTCCTCCCAGTTCCTTCAAACACCGTTGCTTCACAGATATTCTGTACCTGCAACCTTTAGAGTGCTAGGAGGCGGCAAGTGGAGCCATCTGATCCCTTTTTGCCCTCTAGTCAGCCATATATATAACCCCAAACTGGTTTCAGATTTTTTTTCCAGCCACCAATGAGGTGCATCTGGGGTCCAATGTAACTGTGAGCATAGGATACATGTCTGTGCATACCTGTCATTGGTATGGCATCTCACTTAAACAAATACTTTGTTTGGGTTCCTGCGCCCGCAGAGGGGATGTCATCAGACAGTTTGGTTTGGACTGTTCCTCTCGAAGCAGGACCCTGATGATTTGAGGATGGGTGTCCCCCCATCTGGGATGTGCCACAAATTGATGGACGTGTTTGCAGCTGAAGCGGTTGTCGGTGGCTGAGACTTTTGCAAGCATTCAGTGGATCACCTTTTGTTGTCGAAGCATCAGCTTTGAACAGTGTATATACTTTAGCTGCAGTATCCTCCCTTTTCCAGTACTACAATACATTCTGCCATTCTAGGAGTGTGTTGTACCCACTCTAGAATGTAATGTTGCACACTTGTTTGTGACCTAGGCTGAGAATAATGTACTGTTTCTCTTGACCTCTCCTTTGGGATGTTTGTTCATGAGGAGTGACAGTTACACCAATAAGGGATTTATTGACTTGGCGCCGCATTACATGCAGACATAGCGAAATTGGTGAAAGTGCTTACAAAAACTGCTCAGTTAGATGAAGGATGAAGACTGGTTGAACAATTGCAAGCTTTTGAGCCTGTTCACAAATCTCCAGTAACCATCAAACGATGCCAATAGCAGGCGAGAGCTAGAAACAAGAGGGCCCCTGTACACTAATATTAGGAGAAGACAACACCAGGGGAACATGGGCAATCAAGGTATAAAAAGAAAAAACAAGCTTCTCCATTTATTTTCAAAAGGTATAACTCAATAAATAATAAATATCCTGAAACAGACCTGTTCAGAACATATTTTATTGCTTAGTACATACTCATTATTATACAGCACCTTTAATTTTTGTTTATCTTGGGCTCCCCATCATATTAAGCCACGCTAGAAACCAAACTCATACATCAAAGTAAACACACACAGTCATTGTAAAAAAGAAAATATCCAATCCATACATTAAAAACACAGCTCAAAATCCCATATTGGCATTATTATTAATTTCTTAGCCAATTATATGTTAGCCTAGACATCCATTAACATATCTCACAATGAGTACAGTATATAACTACATTAATATCATTTGATACATATCCAATACATTTATCGATGTTGTCAATAATTTGTTGCTAACAATTGTATTAAGGAAGGTTACGCTGGTTAGCAGTAGAGGTACCAGAGCAATGTAAGAGAGGATGAGATTGAAAATGTGTTGGCTGCAGATACACATGCTGTGCATACACCTGCCATCTAGTGTTGGGCTCAAACTGTACAACTTGTTTTTCTCAAAGAAGTCCTTTTATTATCGATGTGACGTCGAGTCTCCTCGTCTTCGAGAGAATGCACATGTTCCAACGGCTCCATTGTTAGATTGATTTTTGCCACCATGGCGTTCGGACGGCTTGCGCCGGAGCTCTCTGCATCTTCAACGCCTTTGCGGTCCGTAGTAGTGCAGCAGAATCGAAGGGGTTTTCTACTTGAATCCAACTCTGCCTCGTCATCGTCAGCCGTCGGATTCAAGTTACAGTGAAATTCCATTCGGGTCTACTTCAACACGAAGGACACCTTCCAAGTTCTACCAAGAAGTTTCGGCTCAGGTTGATGAAAGGTAAAAAAGAGAGACTTTTCAGTAAGTGCCTCGATGTGGGGCAAAATATGCATTCTCTGACCAGCACGACGTCTGCAACTTCTGCTTGTCGTCATAGCACAAGAAGCAGGACTGCGCTGCCTGGGGCCTGTTCAAGAATAAGAAAACCCTAGTCCTATAGGCCACTAGTCCTATGCCACTTGACATCACACCACCTCCGCAACCAATGTCACCATCATCCACACATTCGAACGATGTAGACACAAGAAGCCCTAGTCATTTCACTCATGAAACAAATTCACAGGGAGCCCATCCCCAAAGCCCAGACCCTTGGAATGCAAACATTGTAGTGCTACCAGACCCAGACATTGATGTGCCAGTCCCAGCTAAGGCATCACCACCTGATGATACTTCCTCCTATCATAGTGTTATTCAGCGTGCTGCTGAATACCATAAAGTCCAGATGCATACTTCAGAGGAAGAAACCGACTTCTTAGTCGAGGCATTCTGTAGGACAGAGTGCTCCATTCAATACTTACCAATGATTGTCAATGCTGGAAGTTTCCACGGAGGTATTCAAAGACCAAGTAAAATTTTGGGTATTAACTGCAAGTATTGAACCGAAATACAAGCCATCCCGTACTGACCCATTTTGTATCAGGGGACACCCAACAGCTGACTCCCTGTTTGTAACAACTGCAAGGAAGAGGGCAGCCTCCCAGATTACTGGAGACGCACCTCCTCTTTATGCAGCTAAGTTGAAATGCTTTGTACACTACTGTATAGCCCAGCACTATATTAAAAAAACTAGACCGTTTAGGAAAAGACAACAACTTTTTGTGGCTTTCTCAAATCCAAGAAAGGTTAAAGCCATTTCTAAGCCAAGTATTTCATGGTGGATTTTAAAATGTATCCAAATTTGCTACATTAAAGCCAAACTTAATTTACCAACAGTTCCACGTGCACATTCTACTAGAAATAAGGGTGATTAGTTGTCTTTCCTGGGCAACATCCCTTTAACTGAGATCTGCAAAGCAACTACTTGGTCAAATCCACACACATTCTCTAAACACTATTGTGTGCATGTCCAAGCAAGACAGTAATCCCTTGTGGCACAAACCGTCCTACTGACACTTTTTTCAAACATCTGCACCGTCTGATGCCTAGAGCCACTGTGAGAGGAGTACTGCTTTACAGTCTATGCGTATCATAAGTATCTGCAGCCAACACATGCTACGAATGGAGTATGTTACTCACCTTGTAAGCATTTATTCATAGCGTGTAGTGCTGCAGATTCACATGCGCGCTCCCGCCTCCCAGACAGGCATAAACTGGTGGCTGATTTACATGTATTATACACTCTAGATACAAATATGTACATATTTTTTAGTGTATTACACACATATTCATGCTTTTAGAGTAACTTCACTAGCTCCAACCTCACTCGCTATTATGGCTGGAAAAAATGAACAATCTAACAATTGAGCCGTTGGAACATGCATATCCTCTCGAAGAGGAGGAGACTCCACCTCAAATCGGTGATAAGACTTTGAGTAAAACAAGTTGTAGAGTCTGAGCCCAATACTAGATGGTAGGAGTGTGCATAGCATGTGAATCTGCAGCACTACACGCTACAAATAGATGCTTACAAGGTAAGTAACATACTCCTTTATGATGCTGGGAAATCACCAAATCTCCCCATACTCCCAGAAGTGCCAGCCCGAGGGATGCCCACAATGTCTTGTATTTGGTCCATGGACACCCTCCAGAATGCCTGTATCTCGGGGCATAGCCACAATATGTTGTAAAATTTGCCTTCCTGCCCACACCCTCGCAAACACTATGAAGAGTCTGTGTCCAAACATATTTATTTGTGTTCTGGAGTAGTAAACCCTGGGTAGAACTGGCTTTAGCTGTCACTTCTTATAGCTGTATTTTTGCCTTTTGCTATTCATCCAACCCAGTATTCCTATGACTTTTATACATTTACTTCTTAGTTATGGTAATGTATGCTAATATATATATTGTTTGTGAGTGTTTTGTATGAGTCAGCCCTTGACACCGTCTCTTCAGCTAGGAAACAGTTTTCTAATGGAATACAGCCAGAAGGTTGTCTCTGGTTCCAACACACCTTAATGTGTGACACAATTGAGATATTTGATAAATTGTGTCTTGGGCATTTCAAACTCCTCACTGATGTGGGAGCTGGGCAGCATGGCTTTTGACCCTCCATATATCTCCCACTCTTGTCGTTCCAATAATGTCCCATTTTCCAAATTCTGATAGTCTTGTCACTTTTTCCAAGTGCCCACACACCATGGTGCTTCCTTTGTCACTTTCCTTTTCCACCATCTCACTAGTCACTTTCTCCCAAGTTTTCGCCTCTACCTGTGTTGATGAGGGGAGGAATGGTTTTGAATACCCACAGTACAAAAGGTTTGCTACAGTTGAAGGTACAACAGTCGTATCACTTGTGTAAGAAATGAGAATTTGTTTTTCTGATCAATTTTCTGGTATTATGGTAATAAGTTCCCACAAAAAATATGATGCCTCTGAGTCTTGCCAGTATCCATCAAATATCAGGCCAATTTTCCATGTTGTTAACTTTTCAAAAGGAACACAAAGGGCATTGCATACTATCTTAGTGGGATTTTTATTTATGTGGATATTCTTGAAATTAAACCAAACACATCTGATCCTCTACATTTTCATTGGAATAATCTCTGGGGATTATGTTGCAAAATATAGGATTTTTTTTTATTCAGGGCTTTTACATTGTGAAGGAATGGGGCATAATAGGCTGTAGACAACAAATCACGTAGCTTGCATGTTTCAAATGTAAATAATTTGTCAGTTTTAACTTGTCTCATTTGTGTGTTGTTAAGGTTGGTTCTCATCATCTGAAGCTAACTAGGGGACTAGAAGCCAACGCTCCTGCTTTTGATAGGTAGGTTGAATATGAATGTATACTTGTGAACATAATTTTCACCTGCTAAAAATAGCGTACCGACCCTGGGAGTCATGGCATTAATGTTTGACAATTGTGTCATCTGTATATGACGAATGAAACATATAAACTCAGCCATAAGGATTTCAAATCAGAACTAACTTTTTAGAAAAGCATTTTAGGGATGTTGTTCCAGGCTACGAATTTCACATACTACAAACAAATCTCTAGCACTTGCTATCTAGAGTGTACAAATTGAATTAACAGTGTCAAGGAATGCACATTGGACCAAGTAGTTTGCCCGGGTTCGGGAATTCTTTCTTTTCTTTATTCTTTTCGTCACTTGTTAGACTCTTTTCTTGTTTCTGCATCCAACACATGTTTCGTATTAGAGGGAGTACCCCAAGACTCCTTCAGAGCTGCAATCCGGTTATCTTTTCACATAAGCAAATCCAAATATGGTACTAAATCCGCATGATCGGTAAAGTCAGTATAACACCAAACAGATATCCAAACAGTGTTAAACAGTCCTCCTTAGTCTTTTCACATTATTTTCTACATATGTCTATCCCTTAAATTTCCTATTAGTATCCTCTCAAAAGATCTGTCCACGTGACCTGAATAGCGGGTCGTATGTATTCAACAAGTACTAAGCACAAAATAGACGAATCTATGCGGCCAAATCCTTGCACAAGTGCTTTTTATTAATCATCTACCCGTTGGGGTGTGCCCCTTAATCTGGAAAAGGCTCCATGTCTATATCTTGCGAGTCTGTACTGCAAGATATAGACGTGGAGCCTTTCAAATGTAGATGGCACAGCAAAGGCCTGTTTACGTTTCTACTGACATGTCCACTAATATCCAGATAAACTCTTAAGTCAATTCATCAGATAGCATGTTGAATCTCTCAGGGCTCACCACTCTTGCCTGGCCCATTAATTATACGTCTCAAATCTTTTGCCAATCAGGAGCCACAGAGTTGTAGTCCAATCAAACAGAGATGGTGCTATTTGCTTGCTGAGGCCTTATGAATTCACAGACCACTATGACGCCATTACTGATGGATTCCCAGAAATTGAGTGCTGGATGCAGTGCCGCTGTCATCAGCAAGATGCCGGATGACTGAGGTCTTTGTATTCAGACCACAGAAGTGTCTCTCAGTCCAGATCTTAGGATAGTTCTTTGGTAGGATATCTTGCACGAAATACTTGTCCAGGATGCAAATAGAACAATATGTCTGTGGTTGGCCTCTTCCAAGGATTGCCTATGAAAAACCATGTGCAAACCGGTTTATACACTCCTCAACTTAGACCCAGTGAAGATTGTTTTGGCTGATCTGATGGAAATCTGATCAGCCAAAACAGTCTTCACTGGCTCTAAGTTGAGGAGTGTATATAATTCAAAGGCCTCAGCAGTTTGCTCAACGTCCTGAGGAAATAGTCTCCCATTGATCTACAGTAACAGATCACTTATCACCAAACCCCAAGTTGGTCACAGTTGTCTGTACAAGCATTGCTGCAAGCTAGATTCCACACAGTCTTGGTTTCCGTAAGTTTTGCAAATCTTAGTGCTTTTGTTTATTCCCACAGTTTTTTTCTACATTCAGATCCACATAATGGCACTTTAGTTTCCCAGATTGGCGACTTTGAGCCCCTGATGCAGTCTCACCTGAGATTACCTCCTATAGTCATCAATTGGGAGTTGGCTCTCTTGCTTGTTAATCAGCTGCATCCATTACACTTGCAGTGCTATACACACATGCACCACCTCAGCCAGCCTAAAACCTAAATCATCCTGCTTAATTGGTGAGGCATAATCTCTTCTCAGGGTTCTGGTGGATAGCAGATTTTGGTGAGTTTCCAATCAGACTACCAGTGCTGTGTCTTTGCTTCTTGCATGTTTTGGCGAGGCAGAAGAAATGTGGATCATGGCACATTGGCAGAGATGGGTGGGAAAGAAGAGGAATCAAAACTAAATGGACTATGCCTTTGTATTCCATAAGGAGAGGGCACCAAGAAACGAGTTCTGAACTCTGCTCAGATGGGCACATCTTTGACTGCTAGACGATGATTGTAGGTGGAGGGAGAAGGCCAGGATACAATGACATTCACAAAAGTGATATAAAGACAGGCTAAACCCTGACTAAGTCTATTGGTTGTGTCCTTCTGTTTTGTAGATGAACCTTTGAAGATGATGAGAGGAGAGCCTTGTAGTTGTAACTTCTTAATTCGATTTTTATTTTTACTTAGAAATAGACTATCTTTGTTTTTAACACTTATAATTGCATCACTTCGAAATGGTAGTGTATTCCATTGAAATGAACTAAGTGCAGTTTTACTGAAAAAAGCAACGCTTTGGCTTTTGTAAAAATGTTGAACAAATAGATTACAACTAACTGTAAAACACTTACCAAGTGTAATCCATAGGGTTAACCCATTATGCCAACCCCTTAACCTTTTACCACAAATATTGTAACCCTTAGTCTTAACCATGACCATATAATTGGCTTAACTCTTTACCCCATATCCTATAACCTTAACCCCTAACCCTTGACCTTGTATCCCAACCCCTTTAACCTATGCCTTTAAACCTTTGTCTCAAGCCCCACTTACTTAACCCCTGTACCTTATTCCCTATACCCTTATCTCCATTCACTTTTTTTCACACTGGCCTTACTTCAAAATATTTTGGGATCAATCACTTTAAGAATCGTTCATTTTTCAAAGTATTTATTTTTAGAAATAATAATTGGCAAGTGTTTTCTTTAGAAGTAATTTGTTTAGAAGTGTTTTTGTTTAGAAGCGTTTTGTTTAGAAGCATTTTGTTTAGAATCGTTTTGTTTAAAAGCGTTTTGCTTAGAAGCGTTTTAGCTTAGAAGTGTTTTTAGCTTAGAAGTGTTTTTAGCTTAGAAGTGTTTTTAGCTTACAAGTGTTTTTAGCTTAGAAGTGTTTTTAGCTTAGAAGTGTTTTTAGCTTAGAAGTGTTTTTAGCTTAGAAGTGTTTTTAGCTTAGAAGCGTTTTTAGCTTAGAAGCGTTTTTAGCTTAGAAGCGTTATGTTTAGAAGCATTGTGTTTAGAAGTGCTGTGTTTAGAAGTGCTATGTTTAGAAGTGTTGTATTTAGAAGTGCTATGTTTAGCTATTAGAACATTGGAATGTTGGGAGCTCCATTGAAAACAATGGAGTGCTCCGGGCTTCTAATGGCCGGTAGAAGCCCGGAGCTCCGACATTCCAATGCTGTTGCTGTGAACAAAAGGCCTCATGGAGCCCAAGGGGATTTCAATCCCCTCGGGCTCCGTGAGGCCTTTGTTTACAAATTAGAGCATTCTGCCCTCTATGGGCGAAATGTTTTAATAGCCTTAGAGCCCTCCGTAGCGGGCTCTACCGGATATTAAAGGCCAGCTCCCCTGTTAACGCTGGAGCGGGCCTTTAATGGCCCGTGCTCTAAGTCTATAGTAAACAAGCTGATTGGTCTCCAGCACATTGGCCCTTCGTTTGTAGCTCTGTCCCTGGCCAGCAAGCTATAAGTCACCTATTGGTACATTAATCCGGTGTGAATTATCCCTTGTGTCAGAGTGAAGATTGCCCTGCTTGAGCTCATGGATTTGGACCACTTACACTGACTGGAGAGTCAGAGAAATTGGTCAATTAAGACATGTGTCAAGTCCATTACTACAGGCTCAAAAAAGCCTATGGCCACTATCTGTGCCCTGAGCAGCTTTGGAAGAAGAGCACCTTTTCTTGCAAGTTATCCTGATTTCGAGCCTTTGCTGAGGAAGTTTTGTTAGTATGGGCTGTAATCAGTTCTTAGATTGATCCTTGCCTATACCTAGGAACAGATAAAGTTCAGAGGTAATTGCTGTAATGATTCTTGGGCCAGGAGTGTACATGGAAATACAAAAGCACTGCAACTAGTGTCTAATATGCCAAACAGTCCAACGGCAGAATAAATAACCCAACTGTGACTCTCATTGGTAACAGAAACTGCTTATAACCTATAGGAGCAACTAACATTGTAGGGCCTCTAGAGCTACCCTAACAGGTTTTCACATACGTTCTAGTTCTACTAGACACATATTTGGAAGCAATGGTTCTCCGTGCAGCCTCCATGTCTGCTTTAATTGTTGGTTGCTTTCCCTTTGTGCTAGAAGTGGTTTTTCAAGGTGAATCTTTATTTACTAGCGAAGCCCTTCTGCTTCCAAACACTTGAAGCAAATATAGAGGGTCCTGCATATTAAGATTCTATGGATTGCATCTTACATACCCAAACAGGGTGTCTTGTTGAAGAGTTCCACTATGCTGTGAAACAAACAGTTGAAATAATTGGTGGGTATTGACTAACAAAAGTGGGAGCATCTTCGTCCAGTGGCCTTAGATGCAATTCAAACTATATTGTTAGAAGGAGCTCCCACCGACCTCTGTATTTTCGCTAGCGCCTATATGCAGTGATTATTCTTGTCCGAGCTGCATACCATACGGAGCGGTTGGGTCCACGGCGTGGACGATGGCGTTGCGACCCGGCCACACTCCGTATGAGATGCAGCTCGGACAAGAATAACCACTGCATTTACATTCGAAGGGAATTTGTATCCAGGAATGCATATCCAACCAATATAACGATTTAACCCCACAAGTGGCTGAATAAGGATAAAATATAGCCCAGGAGGCACTTTCTTCATAGTTACCCTCCTATTGTTTATCAATAGTGGAGGCTACGTTCATAGCCTTACGATATTAACTGGATTTAGACTTATATCCAGTCGCACTGATTTACCAATAAGATGGCAATCATATCATTGCATTCAGGAGAGCGAAGATCAATACTCTAGATGCTAATTACCGCCCTATATGATCCCCTACCACTCACCCTTAAAAGAATCCAGAAAGGGTGGTCTGATGAAGGTGGACACAATTAACAATTTCCACTGAAACATGCGTTGACCTGACTGCAGTGGTTTCCAGCTGGCAACCCAATCAGACATTCATGCAGGGTTCTCTCCGTGACCCCAGAAGTGTATGTTGATTAAGGCTGGGTAGTGTATGCATGTGATGTGTGTGTGTGTATGTTAGTGTGGCCTTGTATGAAAGGTTAGGATGTGAGTGTGGTTACAGTATGGGGATTTAGTGTCTGTTCTTATGTGCACGCAAACTTTAATGAGATGATATACCTCAAACACGTTATGTTTGTAACAATTGCTTTTGTGTATATCTGTACTTCAGAAAACGACTTAGTTGTTTCACTTTCACATTTTTTAACTTTTGTATAATTGATGGAAAAAATGTATATAAAAAAAAGTTGTCTTTCACAGATGAAAATGAGAATGAATTGAAGAATACAATAAAATGAATTATAAATATAAATGGATGCTTGATCGATCCGTATTCGAATGGGCAGCCCACAGAGCTATTGTTAGCCGCTAGCGAAAATACATAGGCCGGGTGGGAGCTCCTTCTAACAATATAGTTTGGTTTATTCCCCCCTGCTCCAAGACCTACAAATGAACCCTAGGGGGGTACCTTTCCTTTTGGACTTAGATGCAATTCATAAATCTCTTCAAGCTCCTATCACATTTACTTTGTTTAAATTGTTCAGTGGCTAACAGCCTAAGGATGAGTTAGATATGATAAAAGTGGAATGGAAAGAGCAACAACCTCATAGCAAAGTGTCATACAGGATGTGCATCTTATTCTACAGAATATACAGCAAGCTCTGGCAGTACACAAGAATCTGCATAACGGAAACATATATTTATATACCTTTGAGGTCCGAGACAAATTTGTTGGTCCTCTTTTACCCAATGGAAAGAACGTTCATGCCCAGTGGAAAGGCTCATGCCAAATAACAGAGCTAAGTGATTTAAAGAATAACTAATAAGACGATCATTGACATAGTAAACAAATTTACCATGTGAACCACTAACAAAAATGGCAAGACCCAAGAACCTACAGGCATAAATATGATTAGGTTTATGCAACAAGGCTTTCCATTTTTGTTTCCGCTATAGAAGCTGGCGTCCTGAGTTTGCTACATTGACAGACTTGTGTCCCAAGAATTAAGAGACCTTCAGACTTACGTACAAAAGTTCCAAACTTTTTCTTAGAATTACTGCGTTGGGACAGGTGAATGGAACATAATATTCACACTGTCCCAGCAACCATTTTGCATCAAAGACCATTACTAATCACCAAAGCCCTGGAGAAAAACAGTACATATGGAAATAGAGAATCTCTTGATGATGTGAATCATTGACAAATCCACACGTTAGTGGTTCTCTCAGATTGTAGTGGTTCACACACTGGATAACAGCATATTTTTCTGTATTGATTCTTGAGGTACAATGATGTCTTAAAATGCAAAACTAAGCATAGACCCTACATAGATGATTTGCTGTATTGAATGACGACAGAGGTGTATATATTACCAAATTGGACCTTACCAAAGGTTATTTACACATTACTGTGGAAGAATTCAGTAAACGGAAACCAGTGGGTGCCACTCCATTGGGTCTCTTCCAAACGATATCACATGCGTTGGTTTGTTTCACATGAAGCCCGGCTATAAAAAGTTATGAAGTAAGTTCTTAAGTCAGGATGGTGTGATTGTATTTAGTAATTCCTATAAAGCCTGCTCAAAATATGTACATTGTGTGTTTGGCAGTACGGTTTGAGGTCTTGCAGCCAACCCCTAAATATTTACCCCAGCTAGTAATTGTGTATATTTCTTGGGGTGTTCAGTCTAATCCAAACCATTCAAGACATCACACCACTCAAAACCAAGAAGATAGTGCTAGTGTTTTTGGGTATGGGATTGGAAAATTACCATTGGTTCATTCCACATTTTTACAATAAAGTGGCTGCTCTTGCAAATCTCCTAAAGAAAAATAACAATCAAGTATGATGGAAGGGGACAACAGACGAGGCCTTTAAAAAACTAAATCAGACACTGTAAAAAAAAAAAAAAAAAATCTTGACTGCCTTACTACCCCAGACTTCCAAGAAATAAGACTATCACCTGGAATCTTCATCTCCATGAAAGGATGTGTATCAATCAGGTAGGCGTTTGACTGATTATTGTACTATCTATTGGATTGACCTTTTACTTGGATTACTGATCACTGATCATGCTCCTGGATGTGGCCGTTGAAGCACAAAAGCTCTAGTCACAGTTTTTATGACCGGTCTTATCCATCTAACTATTTCATTTGATATTGAAGCAATGGAAGGGGACCTAGCAAACCAATATGGCTTTCCCTTCCAAGCCCATGGGCACCATGTCAACTATCACTGCTCCGTACCAGGAGAAGGTAAGTGGGAGGATTTCTAAGAACCAAAGGGCAGCGCTCCGGGTTTCCCTCAGATAGTTGTCTTTTGTACCTATACAGCTTCCATTCTCTGAAAAAAACCAAATAATGGTACTTCTGTTTCCCTTGATAAGGCCTTGAGAGAGCCAGTTTTGATCTCATCTTAGAGTGACTCTTGTAGCACTGCTTTTTTCATCCCTGCAACTGCAGTCAACACTTGAAGTTCTGACCTTCCTTCAAGCTACTGGAGATGCCGCTCAACTCGGCAGCACAGCTAGATACTGTGCAAGGAGGCCTGACTTGTGAAGATACTTGAATCACTGACCATCTTTCTTCCCTGCTCGAGTGATATCTTTTTTTGGGTGCCTTGGCGCTATGGAATCTGCTATGTTGCTTGGCTGTTGCCTAGGGGTGGACCGTAACAAATGAGAAAAGTAGGGAAAAGGAGAGGAGTCGATGTGAAATTAATCCTCACCATATTTCTTTCCTAGAGGGGTGACTCTAAGGAAACGTATTTAGTAGATCCTGTCCAAAAAAGGTTGTGGGAGAGGAAGGTTGGGGGTTAAGGAAAAAAGTCCAGGACATTATGGAAAGCACAAATGATATATCAAAGGGGTTTACGTCTCGTCCAACAACTCGTGAATGGACAGAGGACACCTTTTTGGAGAAAAGTCCTTGAAAATGTGTGATAAAAGGCTTGTACTTGTCAAATCGCTGGACTAGGGTTCGAGATAGTGTTTCTTGAATAAATAACTGTCAGCAGGACCCTATAATCCTGCATAACTATTTCTTCTCTCATGTATAACCAGAAAACGTTGCTGAATGATGAATGTTTGTGTAATATACTGCTGTGTTCACCTATGCATGTTTTTGTTACAGGCACATTATGCTTTTGAAAGAGCAGTATGGAAAACAAGTTATTGTTAACTTGTTGAAAAGTAAAGGGGAGAGGAAGTCCTGAGTCGGGCCTTTAAGGTAAATTCTACTTAGGTTTTTATTACACCTAGGGAAGTAAACATCTAATGGTCAGTCTGTTGTCAATGACACGGTTTCTAACTCAAATGTATCTTGCTTGTCTAGTTTGTGTACAGATTTGTGTGTTCATATCTATTAGTTTGCATACATTTATTTTTTTTTAAAACACATTTCCTATTGAAAATTCCAATTTGGGATCTTTTGAGTGAAAAATTAAAGTAGAAGAGAGGTGGTTTCACTGCCATCTCCTGCAAAACTAGTCTTTATTAGTTTTTTACCTGGTTTTCTCTGCAGTATTTTTTTTTTCTTCCGAGGCGTAGAGCTGGAGACTGTCAACAAGATGGCCCATTTTTGTCTTTAAAATTTGAGAAAACCCTCTCCGGCTGTGAGATGTCTGTTACGATTCTTTTTATCACGTCCACCAGGTCATGTGTAACCAGTTCTACCAGTAAAAGATCCATTTATTCCTAATTTCTTTATTTGTGCAGTGCCATTTTAAAGATTTTGGGGGGCAGGGGTAAGAAATATATTTGTGCTCCCCCACCCCCCTTTTTGGAACAACTTTGAATTTTGTTTTTCTTTTTCGCTATTTCAAGCCCTGTGTTGCCTAACAATACTGAATGATACATTCAGGTTAAAAATAAATACAGATATACACAGAAGTGAGCTAGAGAGAAATGTCACTTTCCCAGAGGACCCCTTGGAAGGAGGGGCCCCTGGCAACTGTCCATTTGTTTTGCCCATGCCCTAAAGCATCTCTGTGTGAAGGTACCCTCCGGATCCCAGTCGTAACGCCAGGTAGCTCTGCCTCCCCTCCTACCCCCTCACCCCCTTCCCAAGATACTGATGGCTAAGGAATCAGTAATTCGGGTGGGGTGGAGGAGGGGCAGAGTTTCTGGCCAAACTTAGAGGCACTGTGAATGTGGATCTCTGTACAGAGAGTTGTAGCCAGTGGTGTAACAATATCCCCGCAGCCCCCGCTGTGCGGGGGGCAGGGGGGATGGTGGGCGCTGAGCTCCAGGGGACCCCCTTCGGCTCTGTGCACGGGTGGCGGCCCCTGGCCTGAGAACTCCTGACATGGGGGCTCCATGTACTTTGCAGGGGGGGCCTCCTAACCTCCTAAAGTTTCGTTATGCCACTGATTGTAGCACTTTTGTTCTTGATTCACAATTCCTTTAAGACTCTGCGGGCGCGACTCGTGTTTGAGGACGTTAGAAACGTTCGGTTTTGAGTGTGAAAGAGAAAGATTAAACAAAGATATTTCAAATTACTGTAGAATGGCAGATGTCGAAGTAGAATAAATGTTCCTTGTCAAGAGGAAAAAGATACAAAGGGTCCCTGTGCAGTCATGCGGGGGAAACAGTGCATAATTTGAGCCGGCGGTGTCTGGTGCTAGGCACCGGTACTCAATTGCCGGCACCGACAGTAATTGCCAGAACCTGCACTTATGACAGCTGCCACATGGTGGCGCTGTTTGTGCAATTTAGTTGTTTGTTAATTCAATATACATTAAAAACAGCTAATATCTGCCACCAAAGCCATTCGTAAAGCTGTGGCGGCCTTAAACAGTCTGAATTGTCAACTTGTAGCAGTGTGATAGTTAGTAGTTGTATAAGTACAGTGGCAATGTGTGGTGCAAACTACAGTGACCTCCTGATGAGGGCACCAGCTCTTATATTTTTTACAAATTAAGCACTGGGGAAACTTTATAACATATTTTTGACTTCAGTCTCCAGCATATGTTTAGGACAAATGAACCAACCGAAAGCAAACTGATTTTCCGAAGGGGAGCTTACCCAAGAAATATTCAGCACTAGAGTCAATGTTGACTAAATGACGTGCACATTTGTACCATGCCTGTTATACTGCTACCTCCAGCAAGTATTGTTTTAGGTGACTGGAGTATAGGAAGCTGGCATGGTCCTGGACACTATTATTGAAGTACCCATAGCCTTGAAATGGCAGAATCTGAAAGAAGACAAAAATGCTAGGTACAATTATTGCAACATCTTGTCCTGATGAAGGTAGTTAACAATTTCTATTACTGTTTTCAGATGTCATGACCAAAGACATTTAAGCATTAGCTTTCTAGCAAAAACGCGGTTCTCTCAAATTGCGTGCAATTGTGTGAATGTTTACACCCTGACCTCGATAAACCATCACTGAGAACTGCAACCATTAGATCTGTGGCAAGAAATGTTTATTGGTGTGACTGTTTGCATTTAAAAAAAGAATCCTTTGCTTTCATGCTCATGGCATCTCTTCCGACCAGCCTTAATTTTGGAAATGTAGTTAATGGCGATTCCCAGAAGTATTCAAATTTAACTTATTTAGTGGGTGGATCTTTGCATCCACGAGTCGATGGAGCTAAGATGTCTGTCAAAATGCCATAACGTATCAAGTATGCTGTGGCATGTTTGCCCTTGGTTCTAGGCCAGCCTTCTCCAACGAGTAGCTCGTGAGCTACGGGTAGCTCTCCAGCCACCTGTAAGTAGCTTCATGTATACAGCCCAGCCTACTAAAGTAGAAGCTTTTGCTTAGTTGAATTAATATATTTATACCAAAATTTGAAAGTGTGTATTTGAGACGAAAATTAGTGTATTTTCAGAACTCATAAACTAATGTTTGAAGAAAAATGGTTGAATTTCCAAAATATTTTAAAAGCTATTTGAATGTTAAATGATGTGTCATTGGTCATACTTATGACTACTATTATAATTACCTTGGTGCCACAGGCATTGCACGATGGCTGTTATTTGTTAACTATGTAAAGACATTCCAAAGTGAACAAGCCTTTTTACATTTCTGCTGGTAACCCTGCCTAATGCACTGAGGTGGTCTCTGCTGGTAATTTGGCATAGGGTGACCATTAACGTAATCTTGTCTGTTGTGTTTACTATTACAACACTAATAATATTAGTAGCTCGGGATGATTTTCATTGAACATAAGTAGCTCTTATTATAGAAAAGTTTGGAGGCCACTGTTCTAGGCTGATAGCGGCTATTGGTGTGGGGGGAGGAGGGCAACTCAGTAGGTTTGTATGTCCAGGAACCTCTGAATCTGCAAACATGTCAAAAACCACAATGTTTGAAATATTCACCATCAAAACATTAACTGGCATTCCCAGTAGTAGAAAAGAAAATATGCGGTTTGAAAGTGCTCAAAACAACAGGCCCAAACTGACTGTCCTTCTGCCTAGTTAAAGTGGGTCTAGTTAAAGTGGGTCTAGTTAAAGTGGGTCTAGTTAAAGTGGGTCTTGTTAAAGTGGGTCTAGTGGTTTGTTACAGATGAAGCAAATACATTCATTGAAAGCTCTGGTCGCCAAACCAGTAGTCCCCATAACAGGTGAAATGGAATTTGTGGCTGGGATCAGCTGTGTCTTTGAACCATAATAATAATGTCAGACTCTTGAGGCTATAGAAATGTTTTAAGGAGTTCTAGAACCACAGGGAACCTGCCTAAGGCACGGGGACATTATCCTACATCCAAGCCTGAGAGGGGAAAGCAGAACAGTCTTGTGTTCGTCTTGGGCTGGAAATGAGCAAAAAAGAATGCCGCAAAATCTGTGGCTACAGCTGGCAGGTCAGGGTGATGCAGGCTCACCACACTTCCTGGCTGGCTTATCTCCTGCAGCGCATCAACCTTTTGAAAAGTTGATGTCTTATCCCTCAGTGCTAGTTCAGCCGATATCTTTGCTAAATTCCATACCGCGTGGCGCCATTGTTTTAAATTGCAAACCATACCATACTTTGTACAGTTATCTAAACCTGCAGTCTTTACATTTTTGGGGGGATTGACTAACCGCATTTACCAGTGCTTAATTTGCAAAGGAAAGTGCTGGGCCCAATATTTGGCTCAGGAGGCCAGTGCAGGTGCTATTGAAAGTCTGGTTGCCAAATACTAACTCTGTGTAGTCTTGAATTTGTGTTTCCCCCTCTCTTGTACTGGATCAAAGTTTGTTAAATTAATAAATAAGAAAAATAAGTGCCTGTCTCCAAAAATGAGTGCCGGTGGGCCCCACGTTCTAACACCGACTCAAATTAAGCCCATCATTTGCCACTTGTTTTGCTACTTGAGAGATGTAAAAATATGAACGTAACTTAACAATGAGCATGACATTTTATACCTTTCACTCTGCAAAGTTATAGATGGATTAATGAAGCTCCTGCAGTAGGAGCCGAGCCATATTTGAGGCCCTTGGAACGCTGGCACAAATGAGGCAACCTTCTAAAACAAGGGGGCGTAGCTTGGTCAGTAAGACTAGGGGAGTGCGAGTTTCAGATTGTCCAGGAATCACGCTGGCATATCATGTTAATTATCATATAAGAAGGGCCAGGGGAAAGGGAAAAGAGTGCGGAGTGTGAGGGGTAATAAAAACAGTATTTTATAAAATACCCATGTATTAAGACCTTCAAAACAGAGACGAGTGTATGTGTGTGTGTTTTTGTCTGAATGAGTATTTAACAATCCCAGGTGAAATCCTACAGACACCTTATCAAACCCGATGGAAAGCTCCTGTACCTAACTATTTATGAAATATTGCATTCATTAGAGGGGGTGTAACATCCCAAACAACCCCGCAGAAGCTACGCCTCTGTATAAAATGCTGCACACACTTTATTGAAGGCTATACCTCGAACGGCTGTCAGATGTTGAGAAAAGCAGCCTGTCTTTTCCGAATTTATAGCAATGCGTTACTGCATGCAGATTTTGAAAAACAACAAATAAATGTGGTGGAAATGTGTGCACCAAATATGATGCACAGCTGTTGATTCCTGCCAATTTCAATGCCATACATGGATGTTCTTAGCAATGAATTGTAGAATGTAACTGCCCCGTGTCACCCCTCGTACCCTGAAGATCTCTTTAAATGGATTTCATTCTTGTAAGTAAAACCCGCGTAGCTTTCTAATTCTTTCTAACCTTTGTGTTACCCTAATTGAAGTAAAGAGAACATATTTATGGAGGCAAAATTCCACCGTCAAGCGGTTAGAAATTACAACTTGCAATATCCTCATCCAGTTTGCACAAAGATGCTTGAAAAGGTATCAACACTTATAAAAAATATTTTTACTTGCAAACACTTTGCAAAATGAGTCTATAACAAGAACACAATAACAAATGTATGTCTATTTCAATGAGTATATAATGTGTTAAGGAGATTTATTTAACCATATCTAGCAATGCATAAGGTGAAAGCATATCTTATATGTTCTGTCCTGGATAACAAGAACACTTCTACACGTTCACTGAAAATAAGATGTTTTTTCTTCCATTTTCTTGCATTAGAAATTGCTGTGGGCCTCTTTGCATGCGGAAAATGTGCCTATGATCAATTTTGATTATCATCAGCTCGTGAAAGGCGGGAAGATTGAGAAACTGGAGAATCTTCTGAAACCTCAGTTGAAGTTGCACTTGGATGAATTTGGCATTTACGCAAAAGGCCAGAATGTAAGTCCATGGTGAGTCTTCTTTCTGACTTTTTCTTTTTGTATTCGTTACAAAGATCTGGCTGCAACCTTTGCACTGTAATTGTGGTTCTCGTGGGCCATAGCAGAACACAATGGCTGACTCATGTTTCGTTAACCAGTATAATTAACGAATGTTGACTTACTGTAGTCGGACTTCCATAGAATCTAGGCCACTGGCATGTGGCTCTGCCTATCAACCAATTATAAAGCCCGGAGAAGACCATGTGTGGCACCAGTCTAAAATTACAAAGCACATGCCATTTCATGTTAATCAAAAAAGAGTTTTCATAAGATGACATGTGCATCTGTTACAGACAGTAAAATGAGATACATCTGCCCAATGAAAAGGATGTTATATTGAACTAGTGACAGCATAAGATACCCAACAAAGGATGGCACTCCAAGATGGATACAACAATGGTCAGCGAATAGTTGTAGACTCTGTGGTTTCCTTAATGAATCTCTTTTGCATATAGTGTGTGTCTGCCCTCACCTACTTCAAGTGCGGCGAACTTTGCTGAAACCTTTTTTCATCAATCATGGAGTGAGAACATGCTGCCAAGCTATAATACTTTGTTTATCTGGGAGATCAATCCGTTTAATTAGTCAATTTGCCAAGTTTATTCTTTTAGTCGATAAAATGCTGAACTCGGACTTAAAATCTTTATAGACCATCGTAGAGTGCAGTAATACTTTTTACTATGGTTTTATACTGGTCAGATTGCCGGTTATTTTAAGATCTGGTTTTATAATGGTAGGCTATGTCACGGAATGGTATGTTGGCACGGATGCACTTTATTCTTCTTTTGTACATTGATCCACAATGCTTATAGTTTTATCGAATTGTTTAAAAAGAGGCTAGCTAATTGATACAATTAGTTCTTATTATGATACATGAATTGCTGTTTGAATTATGTGTATACTTTGTATCTATGTCCCAGTACGGTATGTAACCATCAAATCATTTTATTTTTCTCTATCGTAATAGTTTAGAGTTTTATGGAACCTCTAATGGTTTTACCCAATCAACATATTTTATTCTCAATATGCTTAATGAATTGATGTGCACATGCGGTATTAGTGTTTTTTTTGTAATGAGTTTTAATAATCAAACAATAAAGAATTATTATTATTAGTGAGAGCATAAGCACATGGCCGTTTCTTTGCAGTGGACGGCACCCATGTGCAGAATCCATCTTAGGGTTGCCGAATAGCTGCGCAGTGGTACTAATGCTGTTCACCCGAATGCATGATATAACACCATCAGGCCCCCCATCAGACACCTTCCCTAGAGCTAAAGTACTTGCACAAATGGACGTAGAGCTCAGATATGTCACACGCGTTCCCTATCTGAAGGCTCTTTAATTGACGAGGACCTATAATGTGGCCATGCATGGACGGTCTATACTCAGATGGCCCAATGATTGGGAACATAAACCTGTGCCAAAAGAAATTATGCACAGTCTGTGATACCTTCTGGTTCTGACTCAGATCATCTGCACATTATTCCCTTTAGGTATTAACTTGCACTTCTTTGGAGAGAGTTTATGGTTGTACACATACACCAGCAAGAGGAGTGACCACTCTTGTGCCTGCATGGGTGCTGGCACTGTCACTTGTGCAAAGACGACATGTGCACTACATCAATGTGGCAAGCGCCCACATACTTCACAACCTAAGTGTGCAGGAGCACTCGTGATGCCAACCACAAAAAGGGGCAAGTAGAAATCAAAGAAACACGTACATGATTACGCCATGATTACTTGCCTGCACATTGCACTGTGTGTGTTGACTACCAAACACTACATGGATCTAAAGTAGATCTGAAGGCAGCCCTCAGTAGAAGAGACGTCAGAGGTGAGCAGAAGTGGCAACAACATGCTGTAGTACATGAACTGATTCAGAAGTGGGCACACCTGCCAAGTAAGAATAAACACAAATGAATAGAATAAGCGTATATTAAAGTAAACAGTCATTAAGTGGATATTCATGAGTAAGCACTGCTTCTATTCTTTCTTTTGATCTAACTGTATCCTGATTTGTGTTGGAATTTTGGTATCATAGTGGATATTAGTGGCTAGTGTGAGTACTTTCATTTTCTTTCTTTGCAACATTGTGGTGTGAGGTTTTCTGTATTCATTGCTTTGTAGAGGGAGGATTCCCATTCAACGACTATTAGCAGTTGTTGTGTTTAGTTGTGCAAAAGATTGTCTTTCTCTATATTGTAGAATATAGACCTTGCACCAAAATATTCACACAAATGTAGTGAACAACATTCAGTGGTTACAGGAAGGAGATAGTAACTGCATATGTAAAATCAGGTGGTGATTTTAAAGGTGCACCACAGAAAAGACAAGCCACTTCCTCTCATCCTATCGGTTTTGAGTCGCAGTATCCAGCTCTTGTCATTCTGAGTGTCCTACATTTTCTGTAAAGATTGCAAAATCTGGACATTAGATTGCTTAAAGATCACTTGGTCCTTTGGTGTCTCAACCTTAAGGCACTTCTCGACCATTAGTAACTGAACCTATATTTTATCACCAAATTGTGCTGCTGTGTGTACCTGCCCCTAGCACCAAGATGCAGTGATTAAGGTATCTTCATATCACAACATCTTGGAAGAACACTCACATATATTGACCTTCAAATGGATCCCCCGAAGTCAAGGAAGACAGTCACCCACGCTCTCATAACCAGCAGATTGGACTACGGAAACGCCCTCTACGCCGGCATCAACAAGTCTCTACTCCGCAAGATCCAGACTATACGGAACACCGCAGCCAGACTCGTCCTCGGCATCCTCCGACACGAGCACATCAGCCAACACCTACGGAACCTCCACTGGCTCCCCGTCGAGAAGAGTCACATTCAAGATACTCACCCTCGCCTACAAATGCCTCCACAACACAGGACCTCAATACCTCAACGAGAGAATCACTTTCCACATACCCTAACGAAACCTCTGATCCACCAACCTCGCCCTCGCCAAAACCCCGCGCATCCGCAGAGCCAGAACAGGGGAAGAGCCTTCTCCTACATCGCAGCCAAGACCTGGAACGAGCTCCCTATCGACATCAGACGCGCCCCCTCCCTGAACACGTTCAGGAAGGCGCTCAAGACCTGGTTTTTCGACTGAACGGAACTGCTATTCCCCTCTTCCCCCCCTCTCCCCCCCGCCCCCCCAGCACCTTGAGACCCTCTCGGGTGAGTAGTGTGCTTATTATTCCCTGATTGATTGATATTCAGTATGAACAACCACACAGAGGTGGTTTGCGATTTTCCCATAGTAAAGGCAATCCCGTATTAATGGTAGACCTTTCTGGAGATGGAAAAGTTGGACAATCTTGTTGGAGAGATCATGAAGCAGGTGGCAAAATGTAAATGAGTTTTTATGTTGAAGATTATTTTCATGGTCTTTTTGGCAATATTTTTAAAATGTTCTACCTTCTCTCAACACGTTGGTTTGAGTCAAGCTTTAAATTCCGTTTTATTTTGGTTATGTACAGGGGAGGATATGAGGTATCTTTTGCCACTGGGGGAACATAGAGGTTGGAATTTCTAATGCTAAGTAGATATGCTGTATCCTGGTAGAAGTGGTAGGTGCTAAAATCTTACATTACTCTCTAAGCAGCAAGGTGTATTCAATGCATTTATTTAATGGAAACATCAAAAGACGTGCTCAGCTTCAACAGTACCCTATTAAAATATTTTATTGTTTTCAATACATTTTTCTTTGTTTGAAAAAACATGTAATATAAAGAATGTGTAACTAATAACGTGTGTTATGATTCAGTAAAAACATCTCAAGTTTCTAGAACCTCATGGGGTTTGTCATAAGACCTCCTTGATGGGGTTAATGGATCACAACGCTCCTTGACCCATTAAGTATTTTATTATATACATTTATATCTATATCTATAATTGTGTATATGTTCATGAGTATAGATATATATATGTATTTATATAGATTCATTTATAGAGATAAAGATAAAAGGTTTGATGGCTATTCCTGTTCAGAGTTTAACATTGGACCACTTGCTGGATTTGTATGCATTTTCTGACTTAACTTTCTATACTGTTATACAGTTTCCAGAAAGGAAGCTTTCGAATGAACTGTCTTGACTGCTTGGATCGTACGAATAGCGTTCAGGCCTACATAGCTCTTGAGGTGAGTCCATCATGTAGTTTTCATGAATTTCTAGTGGTATTTATATCATGGCAGAATTCAGGGGAAATTCATTTTATGGGCAACTCTGCATGATATCTTATTGCCTTGTCATGCCGACCACTTGCAACATCCAGTAATATGTCCCAGGCATTCTGTTGAATTCTGAAATACCCTATCAAGTGGACAATGCACACTACCTTACCATTGTCCATTCAGTTGTAAACATATCACTTATTAAGACCTATTTCACCAATTCATGCTTGCCTTTTCCCAAATCTCATTGTGACCAGGTGTGCTTTCCTTCCCCCTTCCAGCCTTCTGGTTGTTTTTTATTCCTACTCTTAAATGCAATTTCTCACCTTGAACTAAACTCTCTCAGCACTTGGTCATATCATAGCTAGCTATTTCCATGCTAGAGAAAACCTTTAAACAAATTATGTAAGAATAAAAAAAGTGTAAATTTGGTGTATCCAAAATGTTCTACATTTTATTTTCAGTCCAGCCTCAAAGCTCACTTTGTAATGTTTCTAGTGTGGTTTTTCATGTTTTTGTTTTGTTGGTGAATATGTGTTATTAGCATTAAGGCAGTATTAATTCTTGGCCTATAGAAAACAGATGAAAATCATACACCTGTACATTTATGTACTCTTACCTCACAAAAGTGGTAGAGATCTCCCATTTAAGGATTCTTGAGTCCTGTAATCTTTCTGTCTTAAACTATATATCTCTAGGGTAAATCAAATTGGGGTTTGCCTACTGTCTCTTAAGTAATCACTTGTTTTATTTTCTTAAATATCAGTATTCACCCAATGTGGCCTTCAATAGCGATTCCCCACAGTTTTAGCAAAGTATTCCAGTAACGTTTTGCAAAGTGCTAGTGAGAAGCAAACCAGTACATGGTCGTTGGAGTCCAGTTGGATCCGGAGGGAATCACATTTCCAACATTCTTACATTTTTGACTGAAAGGCTGTCTTTCAAGTGAATGAATTACTTCTCTTTTGATGATTTTACTAAATTGGCAGGAGTTTGGCTGTAGCCTTAGGTGATGGTGCAAAAGGTTCTAAAGTTTGGGACCCTGCACTCTCTAGTCAGCCATCATGTGTCTGCTGTTTGAAGAGGTGATAGAGAATTAGGTGGGAGGTGGCTGGATAACAGTACCTGGCAAGGATGCAGTTATGTGCGCTGACGTTTGTAGGTATGCTGAGTGTTTGTTTCAAAAGGGCATGTGGACCAAAGTGTCTTACATTTTTAGGTCTCGCGCCTAGCGTTGCAGTGCGTAGCACTGCTCGCGCAGCGCGAGACCTCTAGAAAGGGCTTTAGAAAGCTAACCACACGCTCGTGCGTGTGGGTTTGCTTTCGCCTGCTGGTATTGGCTTTCGCGTGCTTTTTTTTAATAAATACAGCACGCGATTGGGCAAAGGCGGGCGCATGTCCCGCCTTTGCTCCTCCCATTCCCACTGGTGGCTAGCACGCGCAGCAGTGCGCGTTCGCCTCGCTGCCGCGCTCCCTCCCCCTGCTCCTCTGTGGTGCGCGCGCACCACTGGTTTCTCCTGCAGTTTTATATAGAGCGAGCTCGACCCGAATGTATTGGAGCACTTAACATGAGCACCAGTTCCATAACAAAACGACACATCCATTCTTGTTTTGTTTTTGTTGTCCCTCTGCTTGTATATTAGCACGGCGTCTGCTTCACGGACGCCGTGCTTCATGTTCTGGACAGCATTTATATTACGGCCGCCTTATCTTTCCTTTCTGTTGCTGCCTCTATTACTGGCTTTCCCCCTCCCTCCTCGCAATCGGAGTCCCCCCACCCTCCGAGCACAAACGCAGCAGTGGGTTTCTTAGTACATGTGGGAGAGCTGACGCCCAGACTTTGGATGGGAAATATGCCATCAGAACAAATTAAACAATGAAAATAAAATTACAAATGCCGATCATACTAAGACAAATTTGCAGTATGATCGGCATTTGTAATTTTGTTTCCATTGTTTAATTTGATGGCATATTTTACGTAGGCATGGGGTAGAGCCGCCAGAGACTCGAACTGGTTTCCCGCTCATGAAGTCGGCAGCTCTGTAGCTTACATTACACCCTCTGAAAAGTATAGCTGACACGAACCACCACCGATATGGCTGCACCAAAATGCTGGTAGGAAGTGACTCAAGAAAACAGCAACGCAACGGAAGATGAAAGTGTAGTCCGGGCCATTGGTACGCTACCGCTAGCCCATGCCAGCAAGCATATTTGTTCGTGGAGGGAGAAAGCAGTGCGGGCAGGGGACTAAACATGTATAGCAGCCCAGGAGAGGTGAGCGCAGGCTGCTCCTGAATCCCATTCACTGCTTCCAAGTGTTACTATTTGTCCCTATGTTTTGTGCATTTCTGTTCCCCTGCATAGTGTTGCTCTCTGTACCCCATGTGCTTTTCCCCACCCCCTGTTACGTTCCTCTTTACCCGTGCACTCCTCTTCTATGCCTGGTGCTCCCCCCCTTGCGCCCTCTGTGTTGATTCCCCGTTCCCCCATGTTGCTTCTGCCTTTTCACCCTCCACGTGTTGCTTCCATGTACCCCCTCCCCTGTGTTTCTTCAGTGTTCCCCTGCCATCTCCCATGGAGCTTCTGTATCCTAGGACGCATGCGCCCTCCCTGTTGCTTCTGCCACGAGTTGTTTCCGTTGCCCCGTCCTCCTACTTTTAATAAAACAAATAACACTTATTTTTAAATGCCGCTGCTTCTTCCTTAGTGTTGTCAGTCTGTTGCCCACATCTACTTGTAGATCTTCCCTTTTGTCACTGATTGTGATGCGTGAAGTCCTCTGAGCTCAGCAAATTATCATATCTGATCTTTGGGTAATGGCCAAGACTTCTATTTAATAGCTAAGGCTGCTGCTTGCATGGCTTTCTTGATGGAATTTGCACTCTGGCTGTTTCCATTCATAAAATCAGGCCTACAAATCCCATAATGCATCATTAAAAAAAGAACGATGATGCTTCCGCTGGGCTGTGTTGTTCTATATGTGCACATACGCATTAAAAGCATGCCCATGCCTACAAAATGGCCCAGCCCGTCTGCCGAGCAGAAAGGCAGGGAGTGTTTTATCGCGTTAAACTGCCCTTGGTGCGCCTTGGGCTTGCAGCGCGCAAGGGTTGGTTGATGTCATGGCTATGGATCTCTTGAAGAGGGAAATCTGGACGGTATGGCGAGTGTGCCTTGGCCTTTGAAGGTTGTGCTGACTCATACGGCCAGTTATGCCCCCAGTGTTTGTTAGCTTGCTGGCTGAGGTGATGAGATTGATCTGAGCGCGTGAGGGCCCCTTACTCCTGCCCCCCCCCCAATGAAGCTTGGTCGCACTACTCTTTACGAAGGCAAGTAGATCAGGTGTGTGTTTGTATGTACTGGTGTGTGCGCAGGTGTGAGTGTATTTGAGAGGCTGTGTGTATTTTGTGTGTGTTTGTATGTACTGGTGTGCGTCTGTGCAGGTGTGAATGAAGGTGAAAGGCTGAGTGTGTGTTTACAGGTGTGTGTATGTACTAGTGTCCGTCTGTGTGAATGTATGTGAGATGCTGGGTGCGAGCAGGTGTGTGTTTGTATGTACTGGTGTGTGCGCAGGTGTGAGTGTATTTGAGAGGCTGTGTGTATTTTGTGTGTGTTTGTATGTACTGGTATGCGTCTGTATGCAGGTGTGAATGAATGTGAAAGGCTGAGTGTGTTTTTACAGGTGTGTGTATGTACTAGTGTCCGTCTGTGTGAATGTATGTGAGATGCTGGGCACGAGCAGGTGTGTGTTTGTATGTACTGGTGTGTGCGCAGGTGTGAGTGTATTTGAGAGGCTGTGTGTATTTGGTGTGTGTTTGTATGTACTGGTGTGCGTCTGTGTGCAGGTGTGAATGAATGTGAAAGGCTGAGTGTGTTTTTACAGGTGTGTGTATGTACTAGTGTCTGCCTGTGTGAATGTATGTGAGATGCTGGGCGCGAGCAGGCGTGTGTTTGTATGTACTGGTGTGTGCGCACGTGTGAGTGTATTTGAGAGGCTGTGTGTGTACAGGTGTGTATTTGGTGTGTGTTTGTATGTACTGGTGTGCGTCTGTGTGAAGGTATGAATGAATGTGAAAGGCTGAGTGTGTTTACAGGTGTGTGTGTGCATTGTGAATGTATGTGAGAGACTGTGTGTACACTAACACTAATCCTTTTATGGGTTCCGGAGTAGCGTGCTACTCACCAGAAAAGCGCTTCAACACCCATCAGGGGTAACAAGTGCTATATGAATGCAAACCTTTCTTCCCCTTCTATCCCTCCGCTATCCTTCTCACTCCAAATAACTGACTAATATCCACCACTCAAATTACTTTCATATTTCACTATACTAATTCACCACAAATCCTTTATGGGTTTCCGGAGTAGCGTGCTTCAACACCCCATCAGGGGTAACAAGCGCTATATAAATACAAACCTTTTTTTCCTCTTCTATCTTTCTGCTATCCTTCCGAATCCAAATAACTGAGCAACCTATCCACCACTTAAAATTTACTTGCATGTTTCACTATACTAATTCAACACTAATCCTCTTTGAGTCCCGGAGTAGCGTGCTACTCGCCGAAAAAGTGCTTCGACGCCTCGTCAGGGGTAGTAAGCGCTACATAAATGCAATTACAATACAATGCAAGTTTGTTCCTGTGTACATTGCTCATACTTTTTTATTTCTTCTTAATGGAAAACTAACATGTGGGGATGTGTGTGCGTGTGTATATACAATGTACCTTTCTAATTAATTTTAATGAAGTTATGGATACAGTGCATTTGGTTCAACCTTTAAATAAATAAAAATAATATAAATATATTTTTTTATTATATGGATTTTCTTGTAACATTTGTATTGTGCTGTTTTGTGAAAACCTTAACCACGCAAAAAACTTTACTTTCTAAATGTATCTAATACTTCTTTCTGCAATGTTTCAAGTCTAATGAACGCTGTAGGCCTTGCAAAGAGTATGTTAAGTGCTAAATAACGAAATAAGTACTAATGCAATAAAATACAATGTACCTTTCTAATTAATTTTAATGAAGTTATGGATACAGTGCATTTGGTTCAACCTACAAATAAATGTAAAAAAAAATATATATATATATATATAGTTACGTGATTAATGTTTTAACAAAACAGCACAATACAAATGTTACATGAAAATCCATCTAAAAAAAAAATGTCCCCAGACATAAATTTACATGTAAAAATTAAATGTCATAGCGAAATTGTTAAACTTGACATTACATATTCATCACTAGACATTGTTCGCTCTCAGAATCCCAAGTTTATTTGCACAGTTTATACCTAAAGGCGTCTGAACCTACCTAATATCAATCGTCAGGGCTTTAAGTGGGCTGGGTCCGTCTGGGTCTCAGACCCGGAAGAATTTAAAACGGGCATTGAAGCGGGTCCCTGTTGGAGACTATAGTCATGTCCTAAACTTTACAGGCAAAAACACTGAGTGATTTTTTATTTTTTTGTTGTATATTTTTATTGAAAATATTGATAGCAAGAACATAGATCAGGTCACATCCTTGGTTACAAAATTTCAAGTGAGAGGGAGCTATGGTAAGCCAAGGAAAAATATATATTAAGGACACTGCAGTACAATAGTTGCGGGTGGGGGGAGTTTCTTCCTTTACAAAAAAAACCACTGTTACAAATGGAAAGCAGTGTCTGCTGGGGGAGAGGATAAACCGGGACATGCGCCCGCCTTTTGCCCAACTTAGACTTTACAAGTTCAGAACACACTGTCTGAGAGGCAACCACTGCACAACCATTTGGTCATATACTTGAAGGGCCCGTCTTCCGGACTTTTTCATGATACCATTGTGGGTAGAAAAACCTGTTTTCACCGGAATTGCAGTAGTGTGTTTGAATTGTGCTGCCATCCTTCTTTCCTATTCACATTTCCCAAGGAGGAATCATTTAATGGGAAAACCACCTGGTTAGGATGGAAAACGTGCATGAGTTGGTACCCAAGCACCAATACCTACGATTATTTCCACAATTAGAGTGCAAAACCCAGGGCTTTAAGTGGGTCGGGTCTCACCGGTGCTGAGCACCGGCAGTTTTTAAAAGGGGGCCTTGAAACGGGTCTCTATTGGGCTCTGTTTTGTTCCCTGGTACAAAGTAATATCCAAGTATTCCCCAAGCTTAGTTGTTAAAAATATGCTTCATGGCTACACACTTACACGGTCCACACATGCTTTCTTTTTTTAAAAGTCGCTGCTTGTTTGGTTTACTTTTGGCCAGTCACTCTCCAACAGAGCATTTTGGCACTCCGACACCAACTGCTCCCTCCATCCTCCCTTAGTAGGTAACAGACATTGCCATTTACAATGCCAATAGCTCTAACTTAAAAAAATGCGACACCTATTGCATTTCCAATGCTTGTTTTTCTTGATTCCACTTGGAGTTAGTGTAGTTCTCCCTGGGGTGGTGGTTCCTACATTGCTTTAAGTGCATCCTGACTATATGATTTTGATGTTTTTGTAACCTATCCATGAGTTTCTTTGTTAGGTCCTTGTAGTTCAACAGTATAGGAATCATATAACAAGACATCTAATTAACTACTGGGTGAGCTGTTTACACAAGTGTGAATGTTTTCCAGCACATGGGGAGTTGCACATTGGTGCCATGAGCATGGCATTGATTTGAGACAAAAATGAATATACAATGTTATAGTTGAACCCTACTCCCACCCTATGTTCCTTACCTCTTTGAGTGAGCAGATCAAACGCTATATTGAATGTAGGTGGCAGAGTGGCAAAGTCTATTCTCCAAATTGGGTTAATAGATTTGGCTCCATTCATGCATTGGAAGCATTCTCTCATTCTGTGACCAATGCTCGATGTGAGTTCGACAACAGATTGGTTTGACTTCCTTTGTTGTTTTCTAGATGGATGTGGATTTGGGTGTCATTTTGATGGTGCGTGGATATCTGGAAATCAATCTTCTAGTGAAATCATCAAACAAATTTCCCCGTTGGTTGTATGGACCTCTGATAGTCGACTTTAAGAGTTGTATGGGTGCTAACATCAGAAATACATTTCCATTTTTGTGGACCCAATATGACTGCACAATGAAGACCAAGAATCAGTTGTTTCAACGTAAAGGTTTATTTTAAAATATTTATCTAGCCAGTATATATGCAAAGCCGGAACAGACTTAAAAGATAAAACAGTACAGTCGGGAGACTAAAGTGTACAAGTAAGCTAAGTCGTAATAAAATGAAATACAAAATAGTAACAGCCACAATGCAGAGGAAACAGATTGACAGAATCGGGTGTTCCATAAAGAAGCTTGCCCTTTCTAATCTAACCATAAACTAAGACAGAAAATTCTAAAGGGGATTTCTAAAGCTGAAGCTTACAAGGTGTCAGAGTTTGAGCTTCAGTGGAAGTTCAAAGAAAATGCAAAGAGTGCTCAGCATGGAGCTTCATACTCCGAGAAACCCAGCAGAGAGAGAGATCTGTTCCCTCTCAAAGTCAGGGTGAAGTCAGTCTAGCTACCTATGAAACACCAGTTAAAAGTGCAACTACCAGTTGCAGGAACATCCATAGCTCATTCCCACCACTGAGAGTCAATCCCATAACCGCATTTGAGGGGAGTCGACATAATTTCCATCTTCACACAGTTGGGTACATATCTGTTGGCCTTGGATATTGCATCCTCTTAGTACACCTTGAGCAGGAGGCTTTCTCTCACCATCATTGCTCCGCATTCACTTTCTTCTCCTAAGCCTCACTATCAGCAGTCAAATGCATAACAATAAACCTTTCTCTAACTAACGAGAAACACTATCGCACCTGCAGAGGAAAGAAAACCGCATACTGGCAGCATTTAAGCAAATATTTTTCAGCTTTAGCCTAACATCGAGCTAAGTTAACTCGAAAATCAATAAGGATGCATGTTACAGTAATATATCAATAGAAAGCAACCAATCATTTTAAACATGTATATGTAATGAGTTTAGTTACATCAGTCTTTTGATCAACCTAATACACTTATATGTGAACTCTTAGTGATCATAATGGTTACATACTTTTAATTAATTTACATGTATTGCACATGTTAATGAAGTTAAACCACACGCTGAATATAAATGTCATATATAGACACATAAATGAATATACACAACGTATTCGGGGTGGAGCCTAAACTAACATTTTGCTGCTCCATTTGTCTTACCTCTTGCAGTGCAATTGATATTGCTCCAGCACCAGAGCAAGTGGATGCATGCAACTTTAAAATAACTCATGCGCCCAACAGGAGGGAGGATACATTGGCTCTGATGTGACCCTGTTGATTACATTTGAGGAGGAAGGAGGCAATCAAGTCTAAAGTGGTCTGGGACAACCTGATCCAAAGTTAAAGCCTTGTCTACAAACTATCTGGACAAGCAGTGTAATAAGCAGTGCTGAATGTAATGAGGAGCTACTCTCTGATGGAAGCCACTGGAGATTTTTTCATCCCATGAACCAGCCTCCCAAGATCATGGTACAGAGATTTTGTTGTAGATATTCTTTTGACTCTACGTAGCCACCTTCACCAGGATTTTTGCTGAGATATGGGAGGTTGTAAATTGGTTGATGGCTCTCCATTACCAAAGCCACAGCAGTTTAATTTAGGAATTGAGGGGTTGATTGCATTTTGCACAGTTCAACTTGCAGTGTACTCTGGCCTTCCTAGGAGATTAATTGATTATATTGGTCATTTTGTTGGTCAGTGATGGGAATTGCTTCATAAAGGAAGCAGTGCTGTGTTTCATCTGGTTTGATGAGAAGCTTTCTTTCGATGCCCAGATTAATGCCCTTTCAGGAAAGTGTTTCGGGATATTGAGATCCCTGAAAAAAATTATTTACCTTCTTCCTGAGTCTGCCCAGGAAACAGTAGTCCGGATTCTGGTCATATCCAGATTGGACTACTGTAATGTTCTTTATTTGGGTGTTACCCAATCGCAATTGAATAGACTTCAACACGTGCAGAATGCGGCAGCTTGGACACTGCTTGGGCTCCCGAGACGAGCCTCTATTAGCGCCGAACTGAAGAAACTGCACTGGTTACCAGTAAAACAGAGAATCACCTTTAAGTCTCTCTTGTTTTCTTACAAGGCGCTTTCCTGCCAAAACCCTGCCAATTTACAGGCTATGGTTACTACCTATGCTACAGCCAGAAATCTGAGGTATGCTGTGGCCAAATTGGCCACCGTTCTTAGATTTAAAAAGCTAGAATTGGTGGCTGTTCCTTCAGTCATCTGACTACTAAAATCTGGGACTTCAGTTAGCGCCCCCAAATTGATTTTCAGGAAAAAACTGAAAACCTGGCTTTTGGTTCCAGTTAAGCTATTCCTATCTGTGTGCAACTCTTTTCCGTATTCAGACTCCTAGCGCTGGGACACTTAGTTAGAAGTAGCCATGCGCTTTACAAATGGCATTGTTATTACTAATAATATTTCATGGGTAGGTTGTCAACTTTAATCTTTAATGCTAATATTGTTAGGCCCATCTCTTTCAAATGTTTGATGATGGAGAAGGATGAGAGGAGAAGAGGAGGGCAGATGAGAAGACGCCAATATTGGGCGGGTATTGAAAAATTATTTGTGTATTTTTATTTGTTTTGAGGCAAATTATAACAGTAAGTCCTTGCTGTGCTGAGGTGCAGTGGACAGACGTTTTTAGGTCTCGGCCTGCACCAGCATCACTCAGCGCTGCCACAGCATCACTCAGCGCCGCCACAGCATCACTCAGCGTCGCCACAGCATCACTCAGCGTCGCAACAGCATCACTCAGCGCCGCCACAGCATCACTCAGCGCCAAGACAATATCACTCAGCACCACCACAGCATCACTCCGCACCACAGCAGTATCACTCAGCAACACCGGAGTTTCATTCAGCATCACCTCAGCATCGTCTCCGCAACAGTCACCACCACCACCACCACCTCAGCATCACTCAGCACCACCTCAGCCTGCTCTCGGAATCTGGCATCTGTTGATTCTCCCCTAGCGTCTGGCCGCTGCTAGTGTTATAATACAGGTACTAGTTCCCAACCTTCACCCTCCGATTGTTTATGCCCCTCAAAAAAAAAGCTTTAACAAACAACCATTGCCAGCATTGCAAGAACAAAAGAAAACTGAGGAAATGTTTTATTGTAAATACTTTTTTTAATATGGTCGTTCAGTTTTACATAATGCCTTCTTGGTCATATATAATGTAACAAAAATGCTTTTGACACTTTTTTATTATAACTTTTCAGCATGCCGCACAACAGCCACACTTCTCTACAGCACAGCTTGAAGACATTGGCAAAGTCAATAGCTCTGGCTAAACACTTATAAGGCCCCAAAGGCGAGACCTATTGGCTATGCCAATGCTTGTTTACTTTCTTTATCAATGTGTGCTCTTCCTCTCCTGAACTATTTGTATAGCCTTGCTAAATTTAATAAAACTGTCATGTGATGCAAATAAGGACACCATTAAACTTTGTGGTGAAAATCCTCAATTAATATCAAAACTGGTATAATTTAAAGCTTGAACTAAGTTGAACATTTTGATGAGAATTATTTACTCAAGGCTTTGGGGCAGTGATTGCCATTTTTAGGGTCGAGCCTGGGAGAGCATGCGCTAACACAAATGCGTCTTGCGTGCGAGACACTCATGTATCCAAAAAGGGCTTTGAAGCCCGCCCGTTGCTTACCATTTGTTGGCTATCGCAGCACTCTTCTTTACAGCCTTGTAATTTGCCAAGGCAGGCCTAACATCATTTCGATTCCTCTCTGTGGACGGGGAACCAAGCTCGGATTGATTCAACTAAATCAGTGCCCGTCCGCTGCTCCAGACGTGATTGAGGTACTATTTTGTTCTGTTTAACTTTTAGTGCCCTGCAAACAGAAGGCGTGTGACTGGCAAAACACGTGCCCAGCAGGACTAACAAAATTGCAAAAAATGATTTTCTATAGTTAACTTTCCTTTATTTTGACAAGGCTTCTTTTCTCAGTTTGCACTCATGTTTTCTTTTGTTCTTGCTACTGTGCGCTGTTCTTCAAAGATGAGGATTATCTTATTTCAAAGCGACATTGTTTCTTTCTTATGTGTAATTTCTGATATGATGCTTTAGCACATAATCGTACACTAAACCCCAATCTACCCCATTCCAATCCGCCCCACTCCAATCTACCCCTCCTCACCCCACACCAATATGCCCCACTCAATCCAGTCCAACCCAGAGCAATCCAATCCACCCCACTTCAATCCAAACCACTCACCCCAATCCACCACACTCCAGTCCTCCAAACCCACCACACTCCAATTCACCCCACTCCAAACCAAAACATTCTGCCTCAATCCAATCCAAAACAATCTGTCCCACTCCAATCTGTCCCACTCCAATCTGTCCCACTCCAATCTGTCCCACTCCAATCTGTCCCACTCCCATCTGTCCCACTCCAATACGCCTCACTCCAATCCAAAACAATCTTCCCACTCCAATCCACCCCACTCCAATCCCAAACATCTGCCTCACTCCAATCCGCCCTAATCCAATCAAAAACAGTCTGCCGCACTCTAATCCACCCCACTCCAATCTGCTCCACTGCAATCCAAAACAATCTGCCCACTCCATTCTACCCCATTCTAATCTACCCCTCTCCAATCCAAACAATCTGCCCACTCTAATGTGCCCCACTTCAATCCATCCCATTCCAATCTTCACCAATCCAAAACAATCTGCTCTACTCCAATCAACTCCACTCCTATCCTCCCCACCCCAGTCCACCCCCTCCATCCCAATTCACCCCACTCCAATCAACCACAATCCACTCCTTCCCCAATCCGTCCCACTCAAATCCAATTCACCCCAATCCAGGCCAATCCATTCTCCCCCACTCCAATCTAGTCCACCTCACCCCAATCAAATGCACTCCACTCCCTCCCAAATCCGTCCCACTCCAATCCAATACACCCACTCCAATCCAAAACAATCTGCCCCACACCAATCCAAAACAATCCGCTCCAATCCAAAACAATCTGCCCTACTCCAATCTGTCCCACTAAAATCCAAAGCAATCTGCCCCACTCTAATCCAAATAATCTGCTCCACTCTAATCCACTCCATTCTACCCCATTCCAATCTGCCCCTCTCCAATCCAAACAATCTGCCCTCTCCAATCTACCCCTTTCCAGTCCAAAACAATATGCCCACTCCAATGGGCCCCACTTCAATCCATCCCATTTCAATCTTTACCAGTCCAATCCAAAACAATATGCCCTACTCCAATCCACTCCACTCCTATCCTCCCCACTCCAGTCCAATCCATCTCACCCCAGTCCACCCACTCCATCCCAGTTCACCCCACTCGAATCAACCACAATTCACCCTACTCCAATCCAATCCACCCCAATCCAGGCCAATCTATTCTACCCCACTCAATCCAATCCACCTCACCCAAATCAAATACACTGCACACCCTCCCCAATCTGCCCCATTCCAATCCAAAACAATCTGCCCCATTCCAATCCAAAACAATCTGCCCCACTCCAATCCAAAACAAACTGCCCCACTCCAATCCAAAACAAACTGCCCCACTCCAATCCAAAACAAACTGCCCCACTCCAATCCAAAACAAACTGCCCCACTCCAATCCAAAACAAACTGCCCCACTCCAATCCAAAACATACTGCCCCACTCCAATCCAAAACATACTGCCCCACTCCAATCCAAAACATACTGCCCCACTCCAATCCAAAACAATCTGCCGCACTCCAATCCAAAACAAACTGCCCCACTCCAATCCAAAACAAACTGCCCCACTCCAATCCAAAACAAACTGCCCCACTCCAATCCAAAACAATCTGCCCCACTCCAATCCAAAACAATCTGCCCCACTCCAATCCAAAACAATCTGCCCCACTCCAATCAAAAACAATCTGCCGCACTCCAATCCAAAACAATCTGCCCCACTCCAATCCAAAACAATCTGCCCCACTCCAATCCAAAACAATCCGCCCCACTCCAATCCAAAACAATCTGCCCCACTTCAATCTGCCCCATTCAATCCAAAACAATCTGCCCCACTCCAATCCAAAACAATCTGCCCCACTCCAATCCAAAACAATCTGCCCCACTCCAATCTAAAACCATCCGCCCCACTCCAATCTAAAACATTCCGCCCCACTCCAATCTAAAACATTCCGCCCCACTCCAATCTAAAACATTCCGCCCCACTCCAATCCAAAAGAATCTGTCCTACTTCAGTCTGCCCCACTGCAATACAAAACAATTTGCCCTACTCCAATCTGTCCCACTAAAATCCAAAACAATCTGCCCCACTACATTCTGCCCCACTCCAATACAAAACAATGTACCCCATTCCAATCAACCCCACTCCAATCCAAACAAATCTGCCCTACTCCAATCCACCTCATCCCATCCCAATCCAATTCACCTCACCCCAATCCAATCCACCCCAATCCAGCCAAATCCATTCCAATCCACCCCACCACACTTCATTCCACTCCAGCCCACCCAAATCCACCTCAAACCAATCCACCCCACCCAATCCAGTTCCCCCACCCCAATCCAAACCACCTCAATCCAATACACCCCACTCAGTCCAATCCACCTCACCTCACTCCAGTCCATCCCACTGCAATCCAAGCTACTTCACTCAAATCCACCCCAGAACACGCCAATCCAATCCACCCCACTCCACCCCCACTCCACCCCCACCCACCACACTCCATTTTAATCCATCCAGTCCACCCCACTCCACTGCAGTCCAATCCACCCCATTCTACTCAAATCCACTCCAATCTACCCCATTCCAATACACCCCACCCAGTTGAGTGCACCTCACTCAATCCAGTCCGATCCATCCAGCCCACCACACTCCAATCCAACCCACCACACTCCAATCCAACCCACCACACTCCAATCCAACCCACCCCACTCCAATCCAACCCACCCCACTCCAATCCAACCCACCCCATTCCAGTCCAATCCACCCAACTCCAATCCAATCCACTCCCTCTAGTCCAGTCCAATCCACCCCCTCCACTCTACTCTAATTCACCCCACTCCAAACCACCCTACTTTAATCCAATCAACCCCAACCCAATCCAGTCCACCTCACCCCATTTCAATCCACCCCACCCCAATCCACCCCATTCAGTCCACCCCACTCACTCAATCCAACCCACTCTACCCCAATCCAATCCACCACAGACTCTTCCAATCCACCCCACTACCTCAGTCCACTCCACCCTTCTCTACCCCACTCCACTCTACAACACTGTACTCTGACACTGGACTCTACAACTCTCTCTGCTACTGAACCACTGAACTCTACTCAACTCTACAACACTCTACTCCCCCTACTCCACTCTAGGACACTCTACTCCAACAAATCCAGTCTACAACACTCTACTCCCACCACTCCACTCTAGGACACTCCATGCCATTAACTTTTAACCTTGCTGAACAGCATCCACACTGGTGTACACCATGGCAAAAACACATTGCCAAAGCCAATAGCTCTTGTATGGGCGAGACCTATTGGCTTTGCAAATACTTGTTAATTTCTGCTTTGGAGAGCCTGGTCTAGTGCGCTGTTTTAATGGTTTTTAATTTGCTGGTTATTGTAATGTGTGATTTTATTTTTCATAAAGGACAGATTACAATACAACTACAAACCATGGCACTCAACACAGTGGATATTGCTAATGAACCATACATAAATTGTGTCCAATTTACAGAGCGGTAATTTGAAGAAAAAAAAAAACAAGTTGTGAAGATGTGGTCAGGTTGTGTCGCTGTGTATTGTGGGATTTTAATTAATCATACAGTAAGCATTTAAATTACCTTGTTAGTGAGCATATGTGTTATAAAATTTGGCATTACCTTTTCATGTTTACCATCTCAAGGTTGACAATTGTTAGTGGCTTCAGGGTCCTGTTCAGTTTCTCTGCTGTTGAAGTAGTTGACTTCTCCTTAATGACATTGATGTTATGAAAGAAGTTTGCTTTCAACGTCTCTGGCTTGTCATTGGTTTCCGATATGGGCCTCGTGCTTCGTACCGTGTATTTGATTTTTTTTTTATATACTTAATTGTGAGGTGAAAGCTGCCTTATCCTCCCTGCTTTATTCGAATGGTCATAGTACTGTTTTTGCTTTTTGTGAGACTTAAACAATACAAAATATTTTAAACTGGACAATTATGTAAGAATGGTATGACTAGATATCTGTGACTAAATATTTATACTGCAGGTTGCATTACTGTGCTTGATTATACCATCAGCAAGCACATCACCTGCTTTGTGTTTTGGCCACTGATAGTCTGGCAAAATCTAAAAATATACATGCTTACAATCAGCTCAACTACAGGTCTATGGTTAGGCTTGCCTTCCCAAAATGCTGCAATTTTCTATTCATAAGGTCTTTGTTGCAAAGGCCAGATCATGTGAGGCTAGGTCACTTACTTAATCCACCAATTTAAAGTTCTAGGCTGTTGATTATTAGAGAACTGTAGTTCGAAACCTCAGTAGGAAAGTTTAGTCTATAATCAGGCCACTGGAATTATGCGATTCTGCGGGGATTTTCACATTATTATAGATTTGCTGCTTTTTTCCACATAATCCATCATCTGTCGCATAATCTGCAGATTTTAACAATGAAGGTTTGTTTCTAGCTCAATCGGTTCAAAAGTTAATACAAATGCAGTGACATGTGTTGCTTAAATTGATATTTGGGTGTTAAACTAGTACTAATGAGGTGCAACCAATGCCCATACAGTGTTACCAAGTTTAAAAATTACGAAATAATGACATATTATTACAAAAAGTGCTGCATTATGCCACATAATTTGCCTTTTCTTGCTGCATAATTTACTCAACCCTGTCGCATAATTTGGCCCTCTCCTGCTGCATAATTCCAGTGGCCCTGTCTATAATTCAGAAACTCTGATTCAACCAAAAAGAAGGTTGAACTTACCTTTTTGGACTTTTCCATGCAGGTACATTCCACTGACCAGGTTTGGTCCACCCCCATCTCAGTTGTTATCATTGTTGGGACAAGAGAGTGTTGACAGTTTCAAGGGGGCTTGGTCCCGCCCCAAGTAACTGTTAGATAGAAGTGGGCAGTTGAGTTGGTGATTGCCTTACATTTTCACTATGTCAGATGGAATGATCAATTGATTAGATCATCCACTCTAAGAACTTGTGGGATAAAGCTGTTGTCCAAGAGGTGACCTGTTGGCAGATATCAGGGACGTTTAATATTTCTGAATACTTTGATGTTTCAGCTGCTCCCAGCGAGCACTTGGCGGCTTTGGGGGCTAAGAGGGGAGAAAATGGATGGGTTCCCTGTAGGTGTCAATTACTCTGATAGGATTGGGTAACCGGTAGAGAGATGGATTGTTAGATGTTTTGGCTTTAGGACAGAATTGAGAAGCAGACAAGGTTACTCTTTTATCCTCAGGCTAACACCTTTGTGAGTAAGGAATAGTGGCACAATGTGGTGGATTCATGGAGTGGGGTATTCATTTTGGCAGGGAAACTCAAGTGAGCTCTGCTGTCCTATATGAATAGTAGTTGCTGATTCACTCAAAGAAATGACTGCTGCAATGCACCTAAACTTGTGAAACACTTAACAGAGTAACTGTGTGTAGGTAGTTGAGCCTCCAAATTCAACGGCATGAGATGTGATTCTTTTTTGCTTGTTGATGTGCCATGGTAAAGATGCTAATGGGTCTGGAGTCGGAATGTAAGCCGTCGCCAGGTGGATGAAGAACAGCTGCCTACAACTCAACACGGACAAAACCAAGGTGCTCGAGCACTCAAACAGAGGGGGCCCCTATATAGGCGGATAAAGGTAGGGGGATCATAGGGGAGACAACAAGACAATCAGACAAGGAAGACCCCTACCTATTTATTTTACAATATGCATCACGTCATATGATATAATGGTCTGAACAGTGCTGAAGAATAGAAGGAACAGAAGTATCACAAAATAAATTTATTATTTCAATGAAAATGAGAAGATACACAAATGTAATACAAAAAATATACAGTCCCACCACTCATTCAATCACATTCACACATACGAGCATACTATCATACCTCTTTCATTCAGACTCACAACACTCATACAGTGACTAACGCAGTTTGACAAAGCAACATAAACAGCAATGTAGCCCCCAATTTCCTCGGAAATGTGGGTCAAAATATTTTAGAAGACGCCAATGTGTTCAGTACATATCATAGGTATATACATTAAAACAATGATAAAAAGGGTAAATTGGCAGATACAGTGGTTATCTAAAGGGGGGGAAAAAACAAGGGTAGAACAAAACTCAAACAAAAGTAGGAGTGTCACAAACGCCGACGCGCGTTTCGGTGTGAAGACCGGATATGGCCAAACACCTTCCTCAGGGCGTGGGTAACAGAACAGAGGAGTGGTGGGAGAATTTCTGAAAATAAATGAAAAAGAAACTCGAGGAAATTTCTTACGAATTAGATTCATTCAGCGAATATCTCCTCAAGAGAAAAACTGAAAAGCTAAGAAAAGATATACGCCTATTCACGCAAGAGCGTACTTACCCTTTCCTCTCTGAAGGTTTCTATAATCCACACAGTGACTCCGCGGCGGGTAATAGCACCACCAACCGAGGATACCCTCGAGTAACAACTTTTTCTGACACCACAGACTCAGAAGGCGAGGGGCCCTCATACCAGAGTTACCAACCCAGATACAACACTGATAGATCAGGCTCTGAGAACCATTTTTTAGGCAACCGACGGGGCAACTTTCGCCCCAGGTTCCGAGGACAACAGCAACGGGGATATCAATCAGGCCATCAACAGAGAGGGACTTTCCCCAACCGGGGACAAGCACAGAGGACGCATTTCGAGGATCAGGAACCAGCCCAAAAATACATCCAGACTCGCCAACACCAATATTGGCGAACCTAGACATGATTCCCATTTTGAATCTGTCCTCTAGCCCACTGGATCCACACTCGGGAAGCCTGTTAACTAAGGGGCTTTCATTCGTTCCCACCACTTTAACGAATTTGAGCTCATGAGTGATTTACACTCTTTTTTTCGCAAAATTCGTTAACAAAATTCTTTCTCCAGAGAGACAGTGTGCCGAGCGGAGAGAACCTATCAGGCCTCAAACCCCCGTCCACTTTCTGCCCCGAAATAGATCAGGTGGGAGCCGAGGTGGATATGTTCGAAAGAGCAGTCCTCCAAAAAATCAAGCAAGCCATTAAATTTACCCCCAAACCTATTTATAACACCTCTAAGGAAGAACACCTTGCCCTTAAGAAACTCAAAGACGACTCCTCTCTCACCATTAAACCTTGTGACAAAGGCGGAGGAATTGTCATTTTTGATTCTGACAAATACAAAGCTAAAATGGAGTGCCTCTTAAGCTCCCCTAGGCATTATGCAAAGATTATGATCAATCCTGAACCCCATCTCAAACGACGGATTCTTAATATTGTTGAGGCGGCTGTGGAAAGGGGCGAAATTTGTCAGAAAGAGGCTGAATTCCTCACACCCACTTACACCCGTATTCAAATAATCTATGGGGTGCCAAAGACTCATAAGAACCAAACTGATCCCCCCTCAGACCAATTGTTTCCACCATAGGGGCGGCCACTGAATCTCTTTCTAAGTATGTGGACCAATTTTTAAAACCTTTGGTCGCCACGCCTCCTTCGTACATCAAGGATACGGGCCATCTCATTTCCCAGATTGAAGGCCTCCCATATAACAACTCACAGGAGATCCTGGTTACCATGGACCTGGAATCCCTGTATTCTAACATCCCCAAAAGGAAGCTTTAGGGGTCATCAAGAGCATTCTAGAGGAAGACCATTCTTTCCCTAATTCCTCTCTTATTCTTCAACTACTTGACATTGTTTTATCAGAAAACTTCTTTGAGTTTGACAATTCTTTTTTTCATCAGATTCAGGGAGTCCGCATGGGAGCCGCATGTGCTCCCAGTGTGGCCTGCCTATATATGGGGCACTTCGAGAAGTGCAACATATACAATGAAGTGGCCCCCTTTTATGAGAATGTACATCACTGGTCCCGCTTTATTGACAACATCTTTTTTTATTTGGCGAGGAGACCAGGACACACTCAACGAATTCATTGATTGGATCAATCTAGCAGACCCCAATTTGATTTTCACTGCCCACACCAGTACCCAAAAATTGGAGTTCTTGGATGTGTGGATCGAGGCACGTGACCACAAACTAGCGGTTTCACTTTATACGAAACCCACTGCTAGGAACACTCTGCTGCATTACCAAAGCTTTCACCCCAATTGCCAAAAAGAGGGGATTCCATTCAGTCAGTTCCTCAGATACCGGAGGAACTGCACTACCATCACCATGCACCATGCTGAAAACTTTAAGAGCAAACTCATCAATCGAGGCTATCCTCCCAAACCTGTCAAGAATACCCTCAAAAGAGCTAAATATTATGACAGGGATTCCATGTTCCAACCCAAAGAAACCAATACCCTTGACCAGTTGGTATGTGTTACCAAACACTCTTGGTTCAACAACAAAATGCGTCAAATCGTTAATTCCCAGTGGCATATATCGGAGAAACAGCCAGGGAATGTCGAGTGCGCATTGGTGAACATAAATCTAACATCAGCCTCCTCAAGCACTCGGCCCCACTAGTTCAACATTGGGCGCAGCAAAAACACGGCGAAAAAGATCTACGCTGGACTATCCTTGAGAAGGTACGCAACTTTGGTTCCGATGTGACCGCCATTCGTCGCAAACGCGAACTATTCTTGATGTTTTTACTTAACACCAAGGACTGAACGAAAGCCTCCAATGGGAACATGCCTTTCTCTAATGTGGCACTCCATCCTGTGATAATCTGGGGCTCCTATTCCTTCTCCCCATACCTGTATTGAAACTAACTCAGCATTTCCCCCTACTTTTTTTCTTTTTCCTATTTTTACTGCAGCATCAGGAGTTTTCTATTACCAGCCGTTGCCCATTAGATACCATGGACCCGCTCTCTTGTTTAACCTCTGGACGTCTATACACCTGTTATCGCTCCCGCGATTTCACCGATTATTTTCTGTTTTTTTGTTTGCCACCCACCTTTGGCCTCTGAGCCTTTCTAGCTCCTGCCAGAGCCGGCGGCCGTTTTTGTCCCCTTCTACATGTACCTGCATCCTCCCTGTTTCGCTCTATGCATCTTGTTTCCGGTCCTTACCCCTGAAACTCTAGTTTAAGCTTCCCCAGAAGCCCGGGTCTTGTTTCATTCTTTTCAGCCTCACCGGATGCCTTTTCCACTCTTTCGTGGCATTCGCCCCTTCATCTCCCGAATCCATCCTGCATCTTGAGTGTTGCTGAGATTTCTTGCCGGGTCAGATGACCCTACGACCCCGTACTATTGGTTCGCCCTCCTCCTATCTTACATTTAAATTCCGGCGGCTTCCCGGTGTTTTGTTTGCTCTGCCCCCTACTAGCTACCAAGGAACGACCACCATGTCGCCGCTCATATCAGCTTAATTTGAGTAAGTTGCGGCTCGCTTTCAGCCAGCGTTTTTAACTTAATCTGATACCCATTTGACGTTCCCGCCTAAGTTTCCCCGTTTTCTTGCGTCGACAGGTCGACCCCGCATCCTGATTGAGGGGCACTCGTGTTTCTCTGCATACATTTTTATTGCTGACGGACACTTGGCCTTCCAGGTATTTAGCAATGTACACATTTCTTTTCTACTTTTTTTCTTTCCCATTGCGCCCCAGCGCTTGTCATATAGCAGCCACGCACAGGGGCAGAGCACTGTTACCCTGTTAGATTCCTGCTCTGCTCTATCACATGCTTCTCGCTAACAGGACCGCCCCGCATCTTGCTCGAGGAGACCTTGCTGCACTTAACGCCTCCCTGAGGTTTCCTGGGATCTGAGTTTCACGCTTTCAGAAAGCATGCATTCGGTTTCTTTTTTTGTTTTTTCACATTACGCCCCCATGCCGTCACTGCTGCTTACAGCGGCCGCAGTTAGGGGTCTCGCACCGCCATTGCATAGATGCCCGCGACGCTTCTTAGTTTTTTACTTTCATCTGTTTTTAACTTTACAGCACGTACCTGGCCTTCTCGTATTCTCGCCAGACGAGCATCTTCCCATTTTCAGGGTCCTGCTGCCGCTCACTGAACATCGGTCTGCAGGTAACCAGGAAGAACGCTATTTTCACCATTCTTTATCGCGCTCATTTTTGAGTCTTTGCAATAATTGCGCCCATGGGGCTAGACCTCTAATTACTTAGTTACCCCCAGCACCTTACAGTAACCGTTTTATTATATCTATTTTAGACCCGGTTTGCCACCCTTGGAACCCCAAGGTCCGCCCAAACCACGTTAAGTGGCGGCCTGTCCTCCTCATCGCATAACCTTGTTCTGCAGCTTGACCCCTATCGCCACTCCAGTTCAGGCTTTACTCCATTACAGCTTGTGCAGTTAACCACGTCGAGCTTTGCTGCACGGCACTTTTGGCCTGTTTAATCAGAAGTCTCCCTGACCTATAGGTGGATATGTAGCTCGTTGTGACTCTCTTCCTTTAATTCTCTTCCTTTTCTTCTCACCTGGGGCTCTCTAAACTTTTTTTCTTATGACATGCGAGCAGTGAATTTTCTCTATTGAGAGCCTCCTGTTCTTCCTTTCATTTTCCACTATTTTTTCATTATCCACTTATGGATTTGCTACTTGTAATGGTTTCGAATTTAGATGTTATCTCACTGTCTTTTTGCCTGCTCTAGGTGTGATTATTTTTGTCCTTCCCCGTTTTGATTGTGCGCATGTTTGTTCCATCTTCCACTTGAATAGAACCCTTTTGGACCTATTGTTGTTTTATGACCAGTGCTGTAAGAATAGTATATACGTCACTATACTTGTCTAATTTATCTAGCCTGTTACCCTGATTTTACCATTCGTGTATGTTAATATTAACTAAGTCATCGTAATCAGCTGTAGGACTGAATATCACTGTATGTTCATTTATTTTCAGAAATTCTCCCACCACTCCTCTGTTCTGTTACCCACGCCCTGAGGAAGGTGTCTGGCCATATCCGGTCTTCACACCGAAACGCACGTCGGCGTTTGTGACACTCCTACTTTTGTTTGAGTTTTGTTCTACCCTTGTTTTTTCTCCCCCTTTAGATAACCACTGTATCTGCCAATTTACCCTTTTTATCATTGTTTTAATGTATATACCTATGGTATGTACTGAACACATTGGCGTCTTCTAAAATATTTTGACCCACATTTCCGAGGAAATTGGGGGCTACGTTGCTGTTTATGTTGCTTTGTCAAACTGCGTTAGTCACTGTATGAGTGTTGTGAGTCTGAATGAAAGAGGTATGATAGTATGCTCGTATGTGTGAATGTGATTGAATGAGTGGTGGGACTGTATATTTTTTGTATTACATTTGTGTATCTTCTCATTTTCATTGAAATAATAAATTTATTTTGTGATACTTCTGTTCCTTCTATTCTTCAGCACTGTTCAGACCATTATATCATATGACGTGATGCATATTGTAAAACCAAGGTGCTCATCATGGGCCCACTCCCCGATGCCTGGAACGACACCTGGTGGCCCCCCGCCCTCGGGGACCTCCCCTCCCCCACGGACCACGCACGCAACCTCGAATTCATCCTGGACTCTGAACTCAAAATGGACTGCCAGATCAACGCCGTCACCTCTTCCTGCTACCACAACCTCCGCCTACTCCGAAAGACCTTCAACTGGATCCCCCCCGAACCCAGGAAAACCGTCACACATGCCCTCATCAACAGCAGACTGGGCTACGGCAACGCACTCTACGCCGGGATCAACAAGAACCTCACCTGCAAACTCCAGAATGTCCAGAATGCCGCCGCCAGAACGCCGCCGCCAGACTAGTCCTCAACCTACCGTGCCACTGCCACATCAGCCAACACCTACGGACACTACACTGGCTCTCCGTCGAGAAGAGAATCACCTTCAAACTCTTCATGCCTGCTCACAAGGCCTTTCACAACACCGGACCCGCTGACATGAACAACCGCCTCACTTTCCACGCTCCCCAACGTTCCCTCCGCTCGGCCCAGCTCTCCCTCGCGATGGTACCTCGCATCAAGAAAACCAGAGCAGGAGGGCGCTCCTTCTCCCTCCTGGCTGCCGAGGCATGGAACTCCCTCCCTCTCCACCTCTGACAGACTCCATCACTCCCCAAGTTCTTAAAGGACCTCAAGACCTGGCTCTTCGATGGAGCTCCGTGAACTTCCGGGAACTGCGCGCCCTCCCCCCCCTTTCTCCCCATCCTTCAGCGCCTTGAGACCCGTTTGGGTGAGTAGCTTGCGCTTCACCAACCCTTGATTGATTGATTGAGTCAGGGATCAAACTATTTTAGTGTGTGAATATGATGTTTAGGATCCTGACCAATTTGTAAAGGTTCTCATAAAAAGATCTTAGATTCTTGGCATTAATGGCAAAAGTTCTGTTGTAAAGTTTAATTTTACATTCTTTGCTCATAGGGGAGTTGCTATTTGCCTTGTGTTTGTAGCTTCTCATATCATCCATGTTTTTGGTAATAGTTAGTTTTGATACAAATATCTTGACTTGCAACATGGTTGAGGTTGAAGAGTAGGAGTTCAGTTACGATTAAGCCAGTTTTCTCACTTGAGTTGTCCTTTACATCAAGGTCTCTAGATGATTTTCAGTATGCAGAGTCCTGCTTTTGTTCCTATTATGAGGCACATATTTCCTTTCTCCTTAGGCATACAACAGACATCATATATCAATATATTTTCAGCTCTGTAGTTTGGAAGTCCACACATCAGCAACCTGTGCTCATCCGTGGCACGCTCACTCCTCTTAGACAGTCTGAAATAAAATGAGGCACTGACGTTCTATAAATCTCTTTTACTTCACTGAGTGGCCCTTTTGTTGGCATTTATTTTCACAGTCTAACCCAGTGAGAGAAAATAAAGAAATACACCCACCTGGCTATTTCCCCTTGAATTATCTGCTTTAACGGATCCATATTTACCTTGCGTATCATTGTCAGGCCTAGTATGGTATGGATTATTAGCCAACAGCACACCCCATTGGACTGACTGTCTCTAGATCTATGTTCTGTACTGAGCTGTTCAAGGATAGCAGATCAGTTCCCTCTAAGTTAAAGTGCATACCCTGCCAGTTTGATCCATTTCAATTCTTGACAAACAGGGAGAGTCTTGTGATGGTTAGAGTGTTTATTTGTTTAGATGTGGAAGATGACATATGTCTGATACTGCACTCTATACTTACAGAGGATTGGAAGAATACTTTGCAGTTATGTGTCTGAATCTCTTACACCAACGAGCAATCTAAAATGCAGCGCAATCCCAAGAGAGTCCATGTTAAGCAACAATATGCAGGGCACAACAATGTGTTATTCCCAAGAAGAAGATATAAAACATAAAGATTTAATGATAGATCATAGGGGTGAATAGTGATGGAGTATGTTTCCATCTGAAGCGCTGGATGAGGTACAGCCCAATACTTATTGTCAGTGTCACCTTTTGTCAGTAGTTTGGCACTGGGAGTAGTTGCAAAAAACAGGTGACTGTGTTGAATGTATAATGCAGAAGTTACTTAAATATGATGGGTCTAACTCCTGTCCTAAAGAGTAAATGACAATAGTAGTAGATGACATATGTTGTGGTTCTCCGTCCCTTTACTGCAGAAGATAACCTGTAAATATAATACAAATAAAATCCAAGATTGTCAGTTTCTTATCAACATAGACTTCGTTTGACTTCTTGTTGGTGACATTGTTTTTCTGGCTTATTGTCATGGTCATTACCATGTAAGGGAGATGCATGAATCTAGATCAACAATTTGCTTGCGCTGTAATTGTGCAGATACATTTTATTTACTCCTCTCCAAAATTCATCTCTTGCATATGTTCTAAAAGTCATAGTAGCTGATGGATATGTAAAGCTTTGGGGTAGTGGGATGAGCATGTCCTTGGTAGAAGGTCATAATTAAATACATGCATTAAATACACACATGCAAACACTTGTGGCTTTACTCCAATTGTATTATCCTCTTATAATTTGTTGATTATGATATATCGATATGCAATTGCAATTGGAGTTGGGGGGCGTGGCTAACCGCCGAACATGGCGGACGTTGTTTAGAGGAGCTCCGAGCCCGGGCAGAAATATCCTGTAATACAGCCACCTTCAGGAGTCCATCGGGGCCCGTTCGAGGAGCGGTGCAGCGGCAAGACGCGGCCCGCTGTCCTAGCAGACCGCATAGCTGATCCCGCCGACGCGGAGTGAGATCTACGGAGCGAGGCCTACTCGGCGATTGCAACGCGCCGGATGAATCGGCCTGAGGCTCCGTGATGCTGAGCGGGCTCTAGTGGGTGTAACCCGAGGCCTGGTGGGGCGCACTGGGGAAGGCGAGGCTCCTGCTGCCTACCCACAACACAAGGTGGCTGTCGGAGGGTGGAGGCGTGCTCCGGGGGTCCCGGTGATCCCTGCGGTCCTTTCCTGAAGTCCGCCCCCGACCCCGGAGCACTGCGATGCGCGTCCGGCGGCCTACATTGAGACCGGGGCGCCATTGGACAACCAAGTAAGAACCCGAGGACGGGCGGCGCGGGCGGGCCGGCTCCCGCGGTGCGGCCGGGAGGCCCGGGACGCGGCCGCCCGCCGGAGCCTGCTCTTCCGACAGCGGGGTGGGAGCCTGACTACCAGGAAGTTTGCACAACATCCCAGGTGAGAGTGTCTGAGGGGGGGAGACTTGCCCTACTTATCTCCGGCATCCATCGCTGACCCCCCCTCCCCCAACCCGGCTCGCTTGGAAGCAACACGGCACATGGGCTCTGTACACAGACCAAGAGGCTGAAGGCCGGAACGATTGAGCGAGTGGCTGCCTCCGATGAGCTAGTCCTATAGCGACTGTGGCCCCTTGAACCCAAGCCCTAAGGAACAGGGCGTCTGCTTGCCCGAGATTGCTGCGAGTAGGAGTGGTTAAGAGAAGACTAGTGGGCTAGCTGAGGGACCACTGTGGCCTACCTTAACACACACAACTCTGTGCCCTGACCGTAACACCTTACGGGCCACTAGCACTACAGACTGTGGGAGCCACATAGCCACTCTGTGGGGAGCCTGGAACTGAGGCATCATAATTGACTCTTTGTGGATGGTTTAATAAAGTCCCACTCTCTGCTTCCCACCCCGGCTCATCGGAGAGAGCACGCTGACTATAACGACTGGCCTGCTTTCCTGAGGGTGCTTATGTCGGGACAGAAGCACTGAATGCCTGAAACTGGGAGCACGGTGTCCGACGCTGGGGTGGATCTGCTAAATAGCGCGTACACCTACTAGGAGAGGCGTGGGGGCACACGGAGGAGCGCCGCGTGTTGCCCTGAAAGAGCAACCAAGACATCCGTCCTGGCACCACAGACCTCATCGGCCGCCATCGTATTGCGGAAACGGTCAAGCCCTGACAGTTATTCCTCTGAGAGCTGCGCCCGCAGGAGGGGTCTAGATTGGGGCATCATGGGGCACCCCAAGTAGAAGCTACCGGAGACGGCCACCAACAACACACAACAAACGGAAGAGCCAGAACATACAGCGACCCCACGCTTGCTCTCTTGTATTCCACCCACAAACGAGGAGACCCCCTCGGACAAACTCGATCTAACACTGCAAGAGGTCGGGAATCCAGGAAGGCCTTTGAGCAACAGATCGGCACTCTCACAACTGGCTTCACGTTACTCAAAGCGGATCACACCAAACTGGCAGACACAGCGAAAGCCCATAGTCTGGTACTGGATGAGGTCCTGCCCCAGCACATGGAACACACGTTGCAGCTCCAACAACTGCGGAAACAGGTAACAGGCCTACAGGACAGAGTGGAGGACGCAGAGGGAAGGGCCAGACGAAATAACGTGCGCGTCATAGGGCTTCTGGAACGCAGCGAGGGCCCTAATGCCGCAAGCTACATGGAGCAGTGGTTCCGAGAACATGTGGCCCCTGACGGTTTATCGGACTATTTCTGCGTGGAAAGGGCCCACAGGATACCAACGGGGAGACCCAAAGTGGGCGCTCCACCACGACCACTGATAGCCAAGATCCTGAACTATAAGGATCCTGATGTGCTTCTCCAGAAAGCACGAGAACGGTCCCAGATACGGTTTGAAAATTGCCGAATATCGTTGTATCCGGATTATACCCTCATGGTCCAGCGTCAAAGATCCTCCTTCATGACTGTAAAAAAGAAGCTAAAAGCCATGAATTTGAAATATGCCCTCTTATTCCCTGCCCGCCTGAAAATCATATATGACCAAAAGTCATACTTCTTCGAGAGCCCCGAAGATGTAGAAGAGTGGATTGAAGTTATGGGTCCGGCCTCGTTGCCGGGAACCGCCTCCTGGAGCCTACTAAACAGTCCCGGGCGCACACAGGACAGGCGATTGCGCCACAACGTGAAGTCAACCCACAAATCGCAGTCACGCAGCTCAACACAGGAACAAGTACAGTGGAGCAAGGACATGGATCTTGCGGAGGCGACCACGTTCAGAGACTGCGAGCTCCATGTGGCCTCTGAATCCTCGGAAGGCAGCACAGTTAGATCAGATTCTGAGAGCAGCCTGACTTTGTTTCCCACGGTGACGCCCCAGACGGCGTATGGTTTACTGGACTGATGCAAAGCAAGGAAGCATATCCTTCTCCCCCAGATGAACATTGAGCTCGCGGACTGTATTATACAGCTCCACAGCATAACGCATATCCTTTTTCTATGAACTAAAAGGCAGTATATTAGCATGTTGATTGGTCCCGGGCTCCCCTGGGCTCGCGTATAGGCAGTTGCAGCACGATGGGCGGCGTGAGCGACAACCCCCACTTTGCGAATGCACCATGTAAATGCAACACAGTTACACATGTTGTGTGTTTTATTTGTTTGGTCCGGTATAGTTCACCAACCGGGCCTTGTATTAGTAGTTCGAGGGAGGGTAGGGGGTCTGGCACAAATCTGTTGTCCTGTTATGGAATGTGGCCTTTCTTTAATACCTGTATTGTTAACTTTAGCTCCACTGCACAACACACATGCTTAGCTCCTACAACTTAATCACATGGAATGATCGGGGACTAGGGTCCGAACAAAAGCGCCACAGGGTACACGCGCAATTACTCAGGCGCAAGGCGCAGATAGTGTTCATGCAGGAATATCACCTCACAGAACCGGAAGCGGCGAAAATGCGTAAGAAATGGAAAGGGCAAACCTTCTCTACCAATTACTCAGCCTTTGCCAGGGGAACAACAACATGGATCAGACACAGGGTCCCGTTCATAGAATTAGAGCGGCGTACGGACACGCAAGGAAGATATATATTCCTGCACGGGACACTCGCCGGTACACACATTGTCTTGGGTAATATATACGCCCCAAACTTTGACCAGGATAAATTCTTTGCAGGGCTCAGTCAGGCACTAACGGGTTGGGAAGTGTACCCGTGGATTATAGGGGGGGACTGCAACGCGGTCATGGAAGTTGTACTCGACCGATCACACCCTCCCCTACATGGAGCGGGAACTGTCAAACAAGCTGTGGCCCTCTGTAGATGGGTAGATGGGTGGGCACTTAGTGATGTGTGGAGGCTGCGGCATCCGACAAACAAGGAGTATTCCTTTTACTCTTCAGTCCAACAACTACACACAAGAATCGATAGAATTCTCTGCTCCCTAACAATAGCTACACAAGTAACTCACACCACGTACTTAGCTAAGACCTTCTCAGACCACAACCCACTAGAGATTACCTTCACCTGGGGCAGAATCCCCACCCCAGTGCCTACATGGAAGCTCTGGCCCCAAATGTTAGAAGACGCACTACCCTGGCTCACACCATCACGCACTACTTCGCAGAGAACAGTAACACAGCGTCCTCCATCTTGGCCGAATGGGTTGCGTTTAAGGCAGTCATCCGGGGTACTGCAATTAGTGCTACTGTGGGCGCCAGACAAGAAATAAGCAAAAATGTAGTGGCAGTAGAGAACAAGATGAATGGGCTGGAACAGGAGGCAGCGAGCGATCCCGCAAAACAGGTCCCCCTGCAAGAGGCGCGCATCCAGCATGCGGAATTACTAGAATCCCTTAGAGTTATAGACTATAGGGCATATACCCAACTAAAACATACCGAGGCGGACAAATCTGGGACGTTACTAGCCAGAATATTGAGAGATGACCCCCCCAACCATTATAATTAGTGAAATTACAACACCTAAGGGAGACACGGCTATCACCCAACACGATATAAACGATGCCTTTAGCCTGTATTATGCTACGCTATACGACAAGCCAGACCTTATAGACAACACCCATGTTGACGCGTTCCTAGATGACCTCCCTACCCACAGCTCACTACGGAGTCCAAGTAGGCGCTGGCAGGCCCCATCACTAAAGCCGAAATAAAAGTGGCTATTAAAGGGCTCCCATGGAACAAAGCGCCAGGACTGGACGGCCTCCCGGCCGAGTTTTTCGATACCTATGCTGAGGCCTTAATTCCCCAACTGGAGAACTTATACAATAGGTCACTGGAACTAGGCCACCTACCCCCCCACCACAACGCAGGCGTTAGTCGTCTCGCTTCCTAAACCAGGGAGGGATAGATCAGACATGTCCGGATACCGTCCATTATCTCTATTGGCGACAGAGTATAAAATACTAAGCAAAATTCTCGCGAACAGGCTTCTCCCATATTTAAATAAACTCATCCACATAGACCAAAGCGGGTTCCTACCAGCGCGTAGCACCTCCTTAAACATCAGGAGACTGCACCACATTATGGCAACTACCCCAGATCATTACGCAAACACGGGCTGTGTTGCGCTAGACCTACGGCAAGCGTTCGACACCCTCACATGGGATTATGTTTAAAGCCATAGGGCAATTTGGATTGCCTCCGGAGTACCTTCAATGGCTACACCTTCTATACGAGTCCCCCACCGCGAGAGTCCGTACGGGAGGACACATCTCACGCGAATATTCGGTATTCAGGGGCACTCGACAGGGATGCCCACTGTCGCCACTGTTATTTATACTTGCACTGGAGCCCCTGGCAATTAGGCTTCGCTCAGAGGCTCACCACCTTGGAGTCCCGATAGGTACCTCCACACATCTGATATCTCCTTATGCGGATGACATAATAATATATGTGCGAGACCTTCTGGGGACGCTGGACCCCATCCCCGATATTTTTTATAGGTTCGAACAAATATCGGGCCTAGCTATTAATGAGGCAAAATCCTATGCCTTCTTCTTCCGAGAAGGTAACCGCCCAGAGGAGGTTAACTTTGGGCCGTACTCCCTCCCGGTGGCACAGCCCACTTTCAAATATCTCGGCATACACATATACAGGTCCCACATAGACATGCTAGAGGGTAACCTCACCAGGGTGATTAGGTCTATACGCTCGAGTGTCGCCTTCTGGACTACGCTCCCTCTCTCCGCAATGGGCCAAGTGGCAATATCGAAAATGGTGGTCCTCCCACAGCTTTTATATTACTTTACCAACCTACCGATCATAATACCTCCCATTACTTTCAGACTACTAGACACTACACTCACAGATCTTATATGGGGAGCCGGCAGGCGTAGAGTAAGCCTTAAAAACTACAGCTGGGGACCAACAGAGGGGGATTGGGCGTGCCAGATCTCAGAGCGTATTATTACGCAAGTCAACTGCAATGGCTGTCCTGTTGGACAGCTGGACGCAACTTACAGGAGATAGGCTATACGGGGCGTGACGTTGACCAAGGTATCCTACACACATTGCTACTACCGCAATGTAAAATCCCTCCGAACCTGCCACCCCTGCTGCATACGGCCCTTCTGTGCTGGAAAGCGGTACTACTCTACACATCCCGCTTTCAACCTTATGCAGGAAACATCCCATTAATCGGAATCCCACTTGTCAGTGGAGGGCTCACTAAGCGCAGGATAGGGGCCTGGTTAGAAGGAGTGGACACAGTAGGGGACTTATTTAATAATGGAATTCTAATGGACCACGAGAACTTTGTGAGGGAAACAGGTGTGCCAGACCACTTGTATCTGATATATGCCGCACTATTACAATACGTCAGGAAACATTGGGCCCCCCAGAGAAATGAACCCCCAACTCACGAACTAGTTAAGACTATATATATTACATGGGGAGGGGACGACACCTTATCAAAGGGTTATATGTAGGAATACGGGCGCACGCTGCGGTAGAACTGACAGACTTACGAGCCACATGGGTGGAGGATATCGGTAAGGAGCGCTCAGATAAGTAATGGGCTGGAATTCTGGAATACCCCAAAAAGGTGACTCAAACGCAAAGTTTAAATTCATACAAAGTATGGTACTCCATAGAGCCTACCTCACACCGCATGTTCCCAAATACGCAGCATTACTGCCCTCGCTGCCAGTTGTAGCAGGCTGACTTAATCCACATGTTATGGACATGCCCCCGTTTGAGAAGTTTCTGGGAGTCCATTCGGCTCCACATATTGACAGTCACACAGATACGCGTGGGGGACACGGTAGAGGAATGTCTCCTAGGCCTCCGCAAACGTTCGACCAAACAGAAGGTACAACTCAGATTCATGGATCTCGCCCTAATAATAGCCAAACGGTCCATAACTATGCGATGGAAGTCAGCGAAACCCCCTACTGGTTATACCTGGCATAGTGAAATGCTCCGTTGGGGTGGGGCTGAGAGCGCTGCACTACGCCGGGAGGAGTCCAGGGGGTTACGGAAAAACCCGATATCCATGGAATGGGACATTATGCTAGAAGATCTTAAAGGGGTAGACTTAGATCCCACAACTAGCTCCCGAACACACAACAGTCCAGAACATAGTTGCGGCAAACAGACATACAGTTAACGACAGGTTAAACTAATGGTCACGATCATTAAAGTCATAGGTCACTGATTGCTTAAACAGGACGCAAGAATACACACACAGACAGTGGAAGTTGCCAGAACGCGAATGGGAGGCGGGAGGGGGGAAATGAGGGGGATGTTGGCTAACAGCTTTTGTTAAACATTTCTAGATCGCTTAATAGAGGAATAGTACTGGGCAGAGACACGACAAACTTTGCCCATGATGTTGTCGTTAATGTAGACTATGGATTGTATCCTCAATACTAAATATCATGACATGTATCATTAATGTTTGATTACATTGGTGGGCTAGCCACACCGAATGTTTAATGAAAAACTAATAAAGTTTGTTTTCAAAAAAGCAATTGCAATTGGAGTTCTATGTAATACACTTTTAGAAGTAGTTAGAACTTGTTTTTCTAGGAACTTAAATGTTCTGTTTATTTCAAATCTAGATATTTTGGGGGTTTTGTCTGTAGTAAGATCCACAATAACCAGAAAATATAAATAAGCGTGCGAAGGACACAGAGACAACTACATATGCCCAGTAACTGAAAAATAAAGCCTAGTGAACTCAATGGTTCATAGAAGGTCACCCAACTTCAAAACCCACAGCGTTGGCAAAAGTGACAACCACCTGACAGCGGTCTGTACACTAAGGTCATGAGAGACACACACACCATAAATGAAACAAAAGCACCACCTACCACACTCCGATAAATTAGCGGAAGCCCCAATTATCCACACCTCACCCTATTTCTGAGTCTCCACCCCTGGAAATTCCAACAATCAACAGGCAACAGATTGAACACAGACACACCCAACACGTGATGGACATTGCATTATTCAAAACGGTGTAACATAAGATTTATAGGGAGCCGGGTTATCCTGGAGATAATTTCTTTGCTGGTCCAACACTTTGTGTGGTAAAAAAGTACATGAATTGAGTTGATGTATTCTCCAGTATAAGTATCTTCTTTGCACAATGCATTGTTCAAACTGATATGACCTATTCATTTCATTGTATTGCTGCACAGGTTCTACGCACTCAACTGGAGAGCCTAGGAGTGATCGATAAGAAGTCTGTCCTGGAGCGTTTTGAGGAGTCCTACAAGGCAATGTGGTCTCTAAATGCACACAATTTAAGTCGAGTTTTCACTGGCAGTCGAGCACTAAAAGGAAAAGCAAAAGTATGAAACATGTTTAACCTATTTCAGTCAGATTTTTGTTTTAATCTTATTGTTGCTATGTAATGTGCGATTGTTTTTGTCTTTGCAATACAGGTAGGGAAGATCAAAGATGGTGCAAGGTCTGTGTCCAGAACCATACAGACAAATTTTTTTGATGGAGTGAAGCAGGAAGCCATTGACCTGTTACTCATGGGGGATTTCTATAGTGAAGAATATGCAGACAAAGGAAAGATGCTAATGGGCAACGCAGCTCTTCTGGGTAAGTCTAAAGTAACTATGTAGCGTCCGTTTGGTAAGTTCTCATGCTCGCCTTTTACATTGTGAAATCCTGAAATGCATATTTATGTACACTGATTTATACTTTGGTTAACCAAACTGCGTTATTATCATAAACACAGACTTAAAACTCATTAAGTTAAGAAATTACATTTGTAGTACATTGCGGTGAGAGCCGTTCCAGACTTTATTTGCATTGCTCTGTGCTTGAAGAAATATATAGTAACTTATAAAGGTTTGTAGCTGTCCATTCACATGAAGAACTCAATCGTTGCCCCATTATGCACATTAGGTACTGCAGTTTTATAGCAATAACTGCAGAAAGGTATTGTCTAGAGGTTGTCTTGCGAATATTAGTTCATCTATTGAGATCCAAGCACAACATTTATGCTTGTACCGACCCATTCCATCTAAGATTTGTCATATTTGGTATTGGTGCTGCATATGTTAATGATCCGTGATGCCTTTTTACACCATTCTTGTATGCATCAATCCATCAACATTTGTTAGACCGGATTTCATGTTTGAGTGTTCTGTCTACAAAGGCAGAATATCAACAAAGGAAAGACTTGGCCTGAGTTTTGAGTTATGGAGTATTTTTATAATTTATTGAACTTCCATCTGGAAGGTCTTGGAGACACATCAATTAAGCAGCTGGAACCCAAAGATGACAGCTTGTGTCTTCGCTAATCTACATGGGATCAAAATCCAAGTGGATTAATTCAGGGTCACTATAGCTTGCAAAATGAAATGCCTAGAGTCTAAACTCATGGCTCAGAAGGATGGTGTGGATGAACGCTAAGGCTGTAGGCTGGTCTTGGACGTACGTAATGAGACACCACCATGACTATTGATTAACTGCAGGAAGTAGATGGTACAGACACTAAGGATGAAGCTAGGATTAAAGCTATACATGTCAAAATGTTGCACATCTCCAACCTTTCATTACTTAGGCAAAGCACTTTTTCAGAATATTTACTTACCCTGGAGATACCATCATGTTAGGAAGCTATGTGTGTCTGTGATCAGGGTAAATGGGATAAAAAGGGCAAGCAACGTGTTCAGACCTGTAAAGCACTGGGTCTTGACAGATTATCCATCAAATTCTGCAAAGAATATGTAGAGTTACTGGCTAAAAGATGTACATCGAAATGTCCCTCTGCTGTTTTCAATATTCCTTCCCCTCAAGAAGGACTGACGCTGCAGACCCTGGAAACTGAATGAACTGGTGCTGGAGGATCCTATAGTCCGAGCGAAGATCGTGAAACAATAGGGTATTATTTTAGAAATGCTCACTGCAGGGTTCTAGTACAAACATTATGGAATACTGTGACGGCATTGATCGTGGGTAGTGAGTATTTAAACCTCAATCAAATACAAGACAGATGAAACCTACAGCAGAGGCAAACTATTGGCCTGTAACATAAAAGTGAGTCTAAACGGTGTCCACATCCCAAAAAGTTAGTGGCACGTAGGTAAGCATTTGTAGCCCTATTGTAACAATTATCGAGAGTTTGGAAAATGTTATATTAGCTTGTAGGCGAATAATATGTCCTTTAAGGCAAGACTCTCATATAAAACGTTGTGCAGACACATTTCTGAGGAGTTGCCACAGATCCCAAATACTACAAAATACCTTATGGAGGATCAGTTGAAATGTGATGAGATGCGGGATAGACCTGCCATTTTTGGAATAATTCGTGGAGAAAATAGGTGCTAACCAACTGGAAGGCTGTATCTCCAAAACATATCTGCGATGGTTCAACTATTCTGGTTGTAGGCTGAAAAGCAGCAGGGGATATTCCACCGGATGAGGCATTGTAGTCATAGACAAAGGTGAACCTTAATTTCTGGCAGTTCTGGGCCTATCCATAGTTTATGACATTGTTGATCAACATAATTGTGGATTAATGGAGCTGAGATAAATGGGTTCATCACCTCCCTTACAACTAGGACTCAGTTTGTGCTAATGGGATCCTCGCAATTCTTCAATATTCAATTTTCTTGAGCACTGCAGATAAAAAATGTGGAGCACGATGCACGCTTTGCCTTTTTGTAAGTATTCTATGACATTTTGTAAAGAATCCATGCTTTAACCACCAAAATACACATCATCAGTTGTAACGTCATTTTTGTAGCTTGTGAGTTTTTCATCCATTAGAAAAAAAACTTCTGACAGAAAATGAATGGTTAATGACAATTCTGCAAAGCAACAATGGCAAAATAACAGGTACTATTACTCTAGCAAGGTTTTTTGTAATGTTTTAAAATTCATTTGTCTGGCTGGATAGCAGACTATTCTCACCACACTGCAACTTTCAAACTCTGGAGCAAATGGTGTGACTTTCTCTTTTAATTGTTTTGGGCCATGCTAGTTATGCATATAATCAAGCAATTAAATTGTTTGGTCTTGTCTGTTCTGCAAGAAAATTCGCCCATAGCTATCTTGGCATTTGGATCCAAACACAAATGGGTGCATCTTGTTAAAACATTCTTCACAAAAGGACATGAATTTAAAATGCCATTTTCTCAAGTACTTCAAGGTAGGCAGGGCAATGACTAACACGCTCGCGGTCTCTAGATAGCATGCTTGCAGACACTGTTGACATCCTTTGTCAGTTTCAGAAAAAGGCTCACATGACCGGTCATGGTACAGTAATTTGGAGCCTCTTCTAAGATTTCTGTAATGTTTCAGCTGAGACTATAGTACTGGCACAGCAGCTTTTGCTGTCTTTTGTTCGAAAGACTCCTAGCATGATAGAATTCTTCGGGCTACAAACCTCAATATGCAGCAGTGGACAAGATATATCTCATTTTGTTAATGGAGCATCTGAAAGAGACACGTTAGTGACAGATTCCTTACCTTAGAATATCCCCAGGCGTCAGGCTGGATCCGGAAAGTTTTTGCGTAGCAGTACCCTTGCGCGTCGGTAGGCGGCGTCGTGCGGCTCCGCGTCCGTCGTGGGCGTCGTGATCGCCGGGATGACGTCGCGGGCAGTGCTCAGACGCCGCCCCTGCGCGCTGACGTCAGTTCTTCTTTTCCGCGCCAGCAAGCGCAGATCCGGGAAGAGCAGTGCCCTAGTCATTTTTTGACTAACTTTTTTGGTGAATTTTTTCACTGTTTCTCGAATCGACTTCAAGGTGTCGTAGGGATGCCCGGCTTTAAACGTTGCGGCGAATGTGCTCGGATGATGTCCATCACAGACCCGCATTGGGAGTGTCTCTTCTGCCTCGGCCGAGGCCACGACACGGAGTCGTGTTCCGACTGCCGGGCCCTCAACCCAAAGCTTTGCGAGAGCGGTCTCGAAAGCTCCTCGAGGCCCGGCATTCGGCTCCGCGCCACGCCAAGCCCCGGTCGCGTGAGAGGTCGAGGGGTCGGTCGCGGAGTCCTCACCGGTCGTCGGCATCGAAGTCTTCTTCGTCCGGTAAGTCCAAGCACAAAAAGTCCAAAAAGCATCGTCGCTCTAGGACTTCGCCTCGCCGGTCTCGCGACTCGGCTGAGGCCCCTCCCGGCACCGGTCCCCGCGGCCCCGGACATGCCTGTGGAGTCGCCCCGCAATACCCGTCCTTCCCGGGTTCGGGGCGGATCCGGCCCAAGTACAGGAATTCCTGTCGGCCATGGCCCGCCTCTTGGGCCTCAAGGTCCCTCCGTGCGCCTTCGGCCCGGGGCCCTGATGGGGTTGCCGCGGCGTCGCCGACGGCTCCGGCCCCGGCGTCGCCCGTGCCTCCAGCCTCGATCCCGGCTCCGGCCCCGGCCTCGATCCCGGCTCCGCAACCCCCATCGACGCCGGTCGACCTAACCACGCCTCCGCCGACGCCGATGTCTCCGGTGCCGTTCACGACGCCGCCTGGGGCTCCGGGCGGTGTCGTCTCCCAGTTCCTTCCGGCTCCGGACATGGAACCGGACCGACGTCGCTCGACGCCGGTTCCGGCGCCGATGGGGCCTTGGATCCCAAATGTCCCTTCTCCTCCTTATTTTGAACCAGAGGAGGACCAGGAGGACTGGGAGGGGTCTGATGACCCTCTGGCACAACAGTGTCAGTATGATGAGGACTGGACAGAGGGTCTAGAGGACGCCAGTGGTCTAGATACTTCCCCTGACACTGGCATGCTGTCTCCTCCCGTGGCTACGGAGGAGGGAGCCAATTTTGCAACGGTGTTGCGTAGGGGCGGCTGAAGCCTTACATCTCCAACTCCCTACTGTGGCAGTCAAGACTAATCTCTTGACAGAGGTGCTTCAGCCGGCAGCCTCCTCTACGGAGACTGTGCTGCCGTTTAACGATGCCCTCACTGACGTTCTTTTGGGCGCCTGGTCCAAGCCCAACACAGGGGCTCCTGTGGATAGGAGCGTGTCCCGACGCCATCGCCCAGCTCCGGGCGACCCCTATTTCTCTCTGTCCACCCCACTCCTGAGAGCTTGGTTGTCCAAGCCTCCGCTTCCCAAACCGCCTTCCCTACCGCCCCTCCGGATAGGGAATCCAAACGCCTGGATCAATTTGGGAAGAAGGGTTTTTCTTCCTCCAGTGCGGGCTTGCGGTCCATCAACACCACTTGTCTTTTGGGCCGATATACCCACTCCTTGTGGGATTCGGTGGCAACTGTTTTGCCCCAGTGTTCTGAGGAGGTCCAGACACTGCTTTCCCGCGCCATTGCGGAAAGAAGGGATGCGGCCAAATACACAATTCGATGTGGCCTTGATACCGCCGACTCGCTGGGCAGGTCTATTGCAACGACGGTGGCGCTGCGTCGCCACGCCTGGCTGAGAACCACTGGTTTTTCAGGGGATGTCCAGAATTCTCTCATGGACATGCCCTTTGATGGAGTCGGTCTTTTTGGGTCCAAAGCAGACCATGCGTTGGAGCGCTTTAAGGACTCACAGGCTACTGCCAAGTCCCTGGGCCTTTCTGCTACACGCCCTCCGCTAACTTCTGCTTTTCGCCCCTATCGTGGCCACGGAAGGGGCGCCCAGTCACGTCAGCAGCCCAGCCACCGGCCCGCGCAGCAGGCGTCTTCGCGTGGCCGAGGACGTGGATACCGCCGTGGCGGTTCGGGCAACCAGCGTGCGGGTCAGGCCACCACCTCCAACCCGTCCGCGGCCTCCAAGCCCTCCTAGTCCCTCCTTTCCGGTGCACAGCACGCCAGTAGGGGCAGGGTCCGCCATCACCTTCACCACTGGCGTCCCATCACCTCGGACAGGTGGGTCTTGGACATTGTCCGAAGGAGCTACTCCCTCCCTTCGAGACCACCCCCAGCCATGCCACCTCAATTCCACCGCATGTCAGGGGATCACTGGTACTTCTGCAGAAGGAAGTCACGGCCCTCTTGGCCAAGAGGGCCATCGAGCATGTTCCGACCCCAGAAGTAGGGCGTGGTTGCTACTCCCACTACTTTCTGGTGCCCAAAAGGACAAGGAGGACATGCGTCCTATCTTGGACCTCCGGAACGTCAATCGCTTCCTCCGGAAGGAGAAGTTCAAGATGCTCACCCTCGCTCAGGTCTTGACTGCCCTCGACCCCGAAGACTGGTTGGTAGCGTTGGACTTGCAGGACGCCTATTTCCACATCCCCGTCCTGCCGGCCCACCGGCGTTACCTTCGGTTCACGGTAGGCCTCGAGCATTTTCAGTTCACCGTGCTCCCTTTGGCCTTACCAGTGCCCCTCGGGTGTTCACGAAAGTGATGGCGGTGGTCGCAGCTCATCTGCGCCGGGCAGGGGTTTCAGTCTTCCCCTACCTTGACGACTGGCTGCTGAAGGCGGGCTCGTCCCAGGCAGTCGTCTCCCACCTCCAGACTACGGCCGAACTCCTGCACTCGCTGGGGTTCTCCATCAATGTGCCGAAGTCGCATCTGATTCCTTCTCCACAGCTCCTTTTCATTGGAGCAGTTCTGGACACGACGCAGTTTCGGGCCTATCCTCCCGAACGGCTGAGTCCGGGATATTCAGGCTATGATTCCGATCTTTCAGCCTTTATCCTGGGTTTCGGCACGGATGACCCTGAGGCTGCTGGGCCTCATGGCCTCCTGCATCCTGCTGGTCAATCATGCCAGATGGCATATGCGGGCTCTGCAGTGGGACCTGAAGTTCCAGTGGGCGCAACACCAGGGCAACCTGTCCGATCACGTCCAGATCTCGGAGGGACTGCAAAACAGTTGCAGTGGTGGCTCTCGAACCGGCAATGGGTCATGGGCAGTTCCCTCTCCCTTCCCCAGCCAGAGCACACAGTTGTGACGGACGCGTCCCTTCTGGGATGGGGCGGTCACATGGGAGAGGCGGAGATCAGAGGCCTCTGGTCTCCGGCGGAGTCCCGGCTCCATATCAACCTTCTGGAGCTCCGGGCGATCCGACTTGCACTCAAGGCATTCCTTCCCTCTGTCAAAGGGAAGGTAGTGCAGGTGTTCACCGACAACACCACCGCCATGTGGTACTGCAACAAACAGGGCGGGGTGGGGTCGTGGACCCTTGTCAGGAGGCTCTGCGCCTCTGGACATGGCTGGAACATCAGGGCATGTTCCTGATGGTTCAACACCTGGCAGGTTCCCTGAACGCCAGGGCGGACGAACTCAGCCGCAGGTGCATGATGGATCACGAATGGCGTCTTCACTCGGAAGTGGCGCAAGGACTCTTTCTACAGTGGGGAGAGCCTTGGTTAGATCTATTCGCCACCGAAGAGAACGCGCAATGTCATCAGTTCTGCACGTTGGAATTTCCAAGGCGGCGCTCGCTCGGCGACGCTTTTTGTCACGAGTGGAGTTGCGGTCTATTGTACGCCTTTCCGCCTATACCACTTCTACCCAGAGTGTTGAAGAAGATTCGGCACGACCGGGCCTAAGTCATTCTTGTGGCTCCGGACTGGACTCGAAGAGTTTGGTATCCCGAGCTACTCAGTATGAGCGTAGATCCCCGATCCGTCTGCCTCTTTGGGAGGATCTTCTGTCGCAGCAGCAGGGGACGGTCCTCCACCCGAACCTGTCCAGTCTACACCTGCTTGCGTGGAGATTGAGCGGCGGCAGTTGATTCCTTTCGACTTGCCTCCCGAAGTTTGTGATGTGATTCTGGCAGCCAGGCGTCCCTCCACTAAGGTGGTATACGCCTGCAGGTGGAACAAATTTGTGGCATGGTGCACAGCAAAGGCTGTGAATCCCCTTTCTGCCCCTCTTTCTGAGGTCCTTCTGTTCCTTCTTTCTCTGGCCCAACAGGGTTCTGCCCTGGGTACCATCAAGGGTTATCTCTGTGCTATCTCGGCCTTCCTCAGGCTCCCTGATCAGCCCTCCTTTTCAAGTCCCCTGTTGTTAACAGGTTCTTAAAAGGCATTACACACCTCTTTCCTCCTGTTCCGTTTGTGATGCCTCAGTGGGACTTGAACTTGGTTCTTACCTTTTAATGTGCGCTCCCTTTGAGCCTCTACATAACTGTCCTCTTCGTCTTCTGACTCTAAAGACAGCCTTTCTGGTGGCCATCACCTCCGCTCGGCGGGTGAGTGAGCTCCAGGCTCTATCTTGCAAACCTCCCTTTCTGTCTGTTCATCCAGACAAGGTTGTTCTTCGGACGCGTCCGTCCTTCTTGCCAAAGGTGGTTACTGCCTTCCACATTGGGCAGACCATCACTTTGCCTACCTTCTTTCCGCCTCCGCATCCTTCCAGAGAGGAAGAGAGGCTCCACCGTCTGGACCCAAAACGTGCGCTCTCCTTCTATATCGACCACACAAAACACTTCCGGGTGGATGACCAGCTCTTTGTTGGCTACGTGGGCGCCAAAAGGTCGGGCGGTGCACAAACGAACCATCTCCCGCTGGGTTACCTTGTGCATCAAGACCTGCTATTCTTTGGCTAAGAAGGAGCCTCCTGTTGGGCTGCGTGCCCATTCCACCAGGGCAACGGCTGCTACCACGGCCTTAGGCCGCGGTGTTCCGCTGCCATTTATCTGTCAGGCAGCTACGTGGGCCTCGCTGCACATGTTTACAAAGCATTACTGCCTTGACAGTCAGGTCCGGAGGGACGGCTTCTTTGGCCGTTCTGTCCTCCAGGACTTCCTTGTCTGATCTTTGTTCGCAGACCCACCACCGGGGTTGGTATTGCTGGGGTATCTATTCTAAGGTAAGGAATCTGTCACTAACGTGTCTCTTTCAGATGCACAAGTTACTAACTTGTGTAACGATATATCTGTAAGAGACAGTAGTTAGTGACAGATTCCTACCGCCCACCCATCCTCCCCGTTCTGCAAACTGATTTCTAGGGTTAAGGACATCCCTTTCAGGGCCCTAGTATTTTTCAGACACCTATGTCAGCTTCTTGCATGGCTCTGCGTTCCTGGCGCGGAAAGTCGTGTACAGAACTGACGTCAGCGCGCAGGGCGGCGTCTAGGTACTGCCCGCGACGTCATCCCGGCGATCACGACGCCCACGACGGACGCGGAGCCGCACGACGCCGCCTACCGACGCGCAAGGGTACTGCTACGCAAAAACTTTCCGGATCCAGCCTGACGCCTGGGGATATTCTAAGGTAAGGAATCTGTCACTAACTACTGTCTCTTACAGATATATCGTTACACAAGTTAGTAACTTGTGCATTAATGTTCTACATTCACCAGTGTAAATGAGCTTGGAGGTCCTGGTCACTAATGACCAATTTGAGGTATTTCTTTGGTAGACTAACTGGGAACTCCTGATGCCCAGGTCAATACAGCTTTCATATACCTTAATTTACATAATGAAAGCAAAATTGGAAGAGGTTTTAAATGTTGTTTTAACGGTTTCAGCTAGATTGAACGGGTGACAGTCTACCCATAGGAGATAATTCCCTTAGAATTCTATGTCCCTGGCCAAAAAGTGTACAATCTTTTCGATGTCTGATAGGTTTTTTAGGTTTGAGATGTTAAAAACATAGGATTTCCACAGCTTGCTTAATCAAATAATATATAATATTTCTTTGTTAACATAATAGATGGACCTGTGTCACAAAGAATACTAGTTGTTAAGTTAAATAATCATATTTTTTTTTCCTTTAACAGTGACTCCCAGCATTTTGAAAGCAATGACGGAATGTCAGTTTGAGTTTACAAATTTCAAGAGAATTCGAGTTGCCATGGGAACCTGGAACGTCAACGGCGGCAAACAGTTTCGAAGTAATGTTCTCAGCACTCGCGAACTAACAGACTGGCTTTTGGATTCCCCCAAGCTTTCTGGAGCTACTGAGTTCCAGGGTAAGACAGAAATATGAAGGCTGCAACAAACAATTATTGTTGATTTTAGTGAATATCTTTAAATGTCTATCAAAATATAATTATTAGTTTAGTTTCATCCCAATAGAGGGATCTGAAATTGGAATAGGATTTAATTGTTCACTATATACTTCAAATTAATGTTACTGTTGCCTTAGCTTGTCGCCACCATATTGATCTGTTGACTAGAATTTGGCTTCTCAATTAAGGAAACTGTGGAAACTCTTAGCACTGCAGAGATGGACAGCACTTCTGGAATAGCTCTGTAGACCATGGCACCCCACAGTACTAGCAAGAAAAACTGGACAATACCCTTGTATATGCTCGACTGAGCGGAATATAGACCAATGCAAAATGAGATCTAAACTTTGTAAAGAAAATTACACTGCATAAACGTTGCTCAAATTGCAGATTTGATTGTAGGCCAGCTCTCTTTTTTGCTGTGCAGATTGGGTGTCTCGTTTCTGGCTGTTCAAATCAGGAATAGCTGCTGAAAGCTTGTTTCTAATGCCAAATGGTTGAAACTAGCAGGTAGATACCGTTTTTTATTGTTTTTGTTTAAGAACACTCTGTCGTTGGGGAGCAGTCACACCAGGTAGTCTCTAGCAGGAGAACTGCAGTGGCGGCCGGCATCCTCGCGGGTGTCGGGCGGTCGCGGGGAGGGTCACGGGGGGAATCACGGGGGGTTAAAAAAAAGAAACTTACTTTGCCGCCGGGTCTTGCGTCTCTGCTCCTGCTCTCCTGCCTCCGACTTGAGGAACAGGAAGCAGGCAGCCAGGCTCCCTCCCCTAAGCTAATCACAACGCTGCAATGCAATGCAGCGTTGTGATTGGTCTGAACGCCGTGACACGGCGCTCAGCCAGGGGCTGGAGGGGTAGTCATGTTCTCCATGCAGGCTGCAATGTAGCCTGCATGGAGAACGGGGAAAGTGCGCATGACTGGTTTGGGTGGCCCTAGAGGGCCGACCAAACAGTCATTGCGCACTTAGGATTGGGCAAACCACTCCTCCCTGATCCGAGAGCAGAGCAGCCCCGCCCACCTGCCCGCCCGTAAAGCAGAAGCATAAAATGATAATAACTCTAAGTTATTATCATTTTATGTTTCTACTTGGCACTGCTTAGAAGCAGTGGGCGACGCTCCTCCGCCATAGCGGAAGAGCCTGCCCTGGAGAACTGGCTTACAAAAGCATCCTCTTTCTGGATCTACTTATCACTCTGACACTCTTGTGAGATACCTTCTCTACAATGTCATTGAAGTAAAAACTATTTTGTTTTGTCAGGCAGTCTATACCAGCAGGGAAGTGATCGTTTGCAGCCAGGATCCAGGTTCTTGAGTTTGTGGATCTTTTTGTCTCCTCATGTCTATATATCCTACATAATAATGTGTGGCAGCACTTTGCACGTGCAAATTTTGGTGCAACTTCAAGTTTAGGCTGCACTCACGTAGATGGATCTTTAGTTCCAACTGAGGCTGACATGGCAATCAATGCATTTCAATAACATGAAGCACATGATGCCTCACAAAAATGACAGACCGTATTATATTTACAATCCATAAAGGAGTATTAAAAGATTAGCAAAGTTTCAAAGTCAAATCAAATTAGTGGAATTTTATTAGCCAATACATTAATACATTAATGCATTAGTCAATATATTTCAAAGCAATTCAAAATCATTTCCCATGAAGAGAAACCCCACACTACAAAGCTAGGAGGAAGCCGGGGAAAATTGGGGAAGTCTGGATTAAAGTGTCCGCATTGAAAGCCTCTGAAAGGCAGTAAGTATAAATCAAGAAAAGCTTCTTCTAGCAAATGGGGAAGCCATCTCTAAACTAAGTCTGCATTGTATTAGTGTAAATCCTTCTTTTTCTACATTTCCCTACACCTGCAGGGTGCAAGGGAACCAATCATGCTAAAGTACATATCGATAGGGGGGCGCGGCCAAGCCGGCTGCAAGATGGCCGCCTGTTAAGTGGGCCCTGCCGGCCGAGCCTCAATATCCGTAAAAATCCGGCATGAAATCTCGACGCTCACACAGCAGGATACGCAGAGTGTGTACCTAAAGGAAGGAGGTGCAAAATTCTAAGTCCTCGGTGTCCGGGAGGGGTGTCTTCTCCGCTCCCGGCGAGAACGACTGCCCCGGGCCTGCCACGGCCTGCTACATGAGACCCCAGAGTACGCCGGGCCCTGGCGTGACGCAATCTGCCGCTGACAAGATACCCCGCCTACCTGCTTAAGTCGGGCCGAGGTCCCATCGGATGAGCTCTCTGGTGTCGCCGGAGCCTTGCTGGAGACAACCTGAGCTGCTGGCTGGGGCAGGGGCATACAGGACCTGCGGAGCTCGAATCGCAGGTGAGCCCGTGATGCGACCCAGCTCTGCGCGGTGCAGCCTGGGGCCACCGGTGGGAAGCCGCGGAGTAGGAGACCTCCGGGACTTGAGGCGCAGCCACATTCATCAGCCGTGTCTTCGGTGCATCTTGGCGACAAGGGAGGCGGTGCGAGAGAGTCAAGACAAGCCCAACCCTGGACTATCACTGGGCTCCACAACGCCACAACTCCACGGCAGTGGCGGTCACGGAGGGCGCAGGGAAACCGTTTGGCTGCCTGTGGATGCCTGATACGATAGGCCACGGCCCGTGGTGGTGATCTCTCATACCGCTGGTGCCCTGCTGGGGAGGCTCTGGGCTGCCGACAGGGGCGGCGGTGCGCCGGACCCATTGGGAACCGAACTGCTGGTGGGTCCCGCACTACGGCCCTGCATCGTGTGGTGCGGCTCGGGGCCACCGGTGGGGTGGTGCGACCTGGGAGAGCCCGAGGGATTGGGGCGTGGCCTGCCTGGTGCGCAGAGACTGGTGCACACACTGGCCCATCGGCAAGCGGCGCTTGAAGGACGGGACGGGCCCCAACTTTGAAGCATCACGGTAGGCACTACGTCCACAACACCGAAGTGCTCCATATTGCCGCGACTCCGCAGTGGAAGCTGCCACAGCAGACACTTGGTAAATTCTCGGTGGTTGATCCGCGGGGGTGCATGAGGATTGCAGTAGTCATTGCGTTGACCCCCCCATGTATGGAAACGTGCGGGGAACCGTAACCACCGCAGGTTGTCACACGGTGGCAAACCCGTGGTCTGTGATTCGGGCCACACATCGCCTGCCCTGGGGGAGCACACCAAAATAACAAGGTATCCAGAAGCCCGGAAAAACGGCTGTGAACCTAAGGTCCCATCTAGGATCACTCAATACAGGGAGAGAGGCCCATCTAGCTTCTTTGCCCGTTGACTCACCAACCAGACAACGAAGACATGGGTAAAACTGATACTAAACAACCAAAACTAACCTTCGACAAGAGATCTACATGGCAATTGGACAACGGACCCACGGCCACTAACGCAACAGACAACACTGCAATGGACGCCACGCAGGAGGAAGACCTCCGCACCTTGCGTCCCGCATGGACCAGATAAAACAGCGTGTTGAAACACATGAAAACCGTATTGATGCGCTCAAGACCAGAGTCTCCGGTGCAGATGACAGACAAAGCGAAACACAAGAACAGATGCTGCAGATGGACAAAGTTCTAAACCTAATAAAGGCTAAAAATGAGGACTTAGAAGCACGGTCCAGCCGTAACAACGTAAGAATAACTGGAATTCCGGAGACAACCAACATACCCTACATGGAGGAATTCGTAAAGACCATGCTAAAATACATATTCAGCAGCAAACTTTCACACATGTTCCTCATTGAACTGGCGCACCGCTCTCTCGGCCCCAAACCACTGATGGGGGCGCAGCCACGTCCCATCCTGGCCCGCCTGTTAAACTATCGGGATCGGGACACAGTTCTGAGACTAGCCCGTGAGCGTGGATCTGTTCAATATCAGGGCAACACCATATCCCTGTATCCAGATTTCACCCAGCAGGTGCAGTTGGCGCGCAGGGAATTCGTTCCTGCAAAGAAATTGCTCCAGCCGCTGGAACCAAATACGCCCTTCTCTGTCCGGCGAAGCTAAAGATACAGGGCGATGGCAAACCCCTAATCTTCACGGATGCAAAAGCTGCGCTGAAATTCGCCAAGCAGGCGGCATAATCACGGAAAGCCCAGAAGCAAGCTGGAACCACATCACCAACGGGCCACCTGAGTGACAATGACTGAAACTCCTTTTCCTGACTCTTGGTATGATGGGATGTTACTGTAATAATACAAGTTCTACTGGGGGGGTTCTTGCCGCGGCATATCCCAAGGGCGGAACACTCACACTTTGTACTGCGCTTACCTGCTCCAATGCCAAAATGCTGTGTCATTCCTCTCTATGCGCATAGACAACATTGAGTTCAAATTCGAGACCTTATCAGGCTCGCCCACCCTGTTGTAACTGGCAGGGTTGTATGCCGGCGACCCCACGTTCCCCAAGGGATAATTCTCTGATAGCCTCCGGCTATATCAAAATCATTGTGTATATGGTTTTGTTGGGGGGATAATTACACAACCTAATTGGGGGGTTGGTGTGGGAGGGGGGAGGTTTGGGGTTCACTGTTGTTGTATAACGCTGCTAAATGTAATGCTTGTGATTGTGTTGTTACACGCCTCTACCGGGACACGGGTCACACTTCATCGTGCCACAGACACACATGGATAAGACATGACTTCAGACATGCGTGGTACCTTGCGCCTTAAATATATTGATCGACGGTTACGCAGCGCAGGTCCGGATTCTCATGGCACACCAGCCTTTTTATATTTGAATTTCCGTACCGGATTCTGGGTCGGTTCAAGATCAGCTAGTAGGTATAATACGACTTATTTCAGTCATATCCTGCAGTACTCTACAATTCAACTGGAAATTTGGTGGTCTATTGTCAATGCCGAGTTGATTATATTTGAGGACTTGGCATTCAACTTTTTGGTTAACCTATTGAAACCAGTCAATATACTTGCCCTGATGAAGTTCTTGGGATAGAACGAAACGCGTTGGCTGTTGTGGCTGTCTACGTTACGTTTTTTCACCATTTGTAAAGAAGAATAAAGATTTCATTTTTTCAAATTACTGGATGGACATTTGCATATGTGATATATTTGGACTTCACTGTTGAGTGGTGCAACCTGCAGTTGCTATATATGCGTGGTACCTCACACAGGGGATCACCCACTGGGCCAGCCGTGCCCGTCTTCGTACCGAGACATGTTGGCGCAGGCTAATATTGCCACACTAAATTGCATCACCTGGAACGTACGCGTCTGAATGACCACAGAAAGGCGCGTCTAGTGCACTCGTATCTCTCCAGACACAACGTAGATCTCTGTCTCCTTCAAGAAACTCACCTGAAAGACACATCCCAGTCTAGGTTGAGAGCCAGCAGATGGGAGGTAATACGCACCTCTAACTACTCCAACTACTCACGGGGGTGGCAATCTTAATCCGGAGAGGGCTCTCATGGACAACGGAACGTGCAATAATAGATCCAGAAGGCCACTACATCATACTGAAAGGAAGGGGGTGTACGGACAGCAAATAACTATTGCAAACACATATGGGCCTAATACGGATAGCCCCGAATTTTTTAATCAAGTATGGCATAGGATCCAAACCGTGGGGAGTTCTGCGATATTATGGGGCGGTGACTTCAATGTTGTTTTGTCGGCACACACAGACAGAGTGGGCATAGCTCGCGTGCACCACCCACAATCAGCTGCCGCGCTCTGCACCATAATAGATGACCACTGCCTAGTCGACTCATGGCGTGTACTGCACCCAGACGCCAGAGAGGGCACAAGTTTATCCCAGCAGCACAATGCATGGTCCAGACTGGACTTCTGGCTCACATCAAGAGATATACATTCTTGGGCCACTGAGGCCTCGCACTATCTACGCACACTGTTGGATCATGTGCCCGTCATGATCAAGCTTCAAGTCCCGAAACCTTACATACAACCCTTTACGTGGCGCCTACCCCCACATGCGCTATTAGACACGTGCTCAAGGAAGAGATTCGAAAAAACATAACAGAATACTTTGAACACAACATGGGATCAGTTGACTAATGGCACAACATGGGAGGCCTTCAAAGTTGTGATCCGCAGGGCTTGTATAGCCCTACAGTCAGGGGTATTAAGGGACATCCGTAACAACCTTAAGAAAATAGAGGGTGAGATCCGGGACTTAGAATGTCAGTACTTCCAATCCCAGTCGCCTGCGGTGCTGGCCAAAATACGTGACAAACTAACGGCATTTCAAGATGAGGCTGAAAGAGAGACCAAATTCTTACATAAACACGCTCAGGCATGCAAGTACGGGGAGGGGGATGGGCCAGGGAAGACGCTGGCAAACCTCTTAAAACCTTTCATGGGCTCATCTTGCATTACTGAGCTCTGCACCCCAGACGAGCCACCGGCTCGCTCACCAACGGAAGTTTTAACCACAATGAAAAACTTCTATTCTTACCTCTACACTACTAAGTCAGCCCCACCTGATGCAGAAATTTTGGGATATCTGGATTCGCTGGAGCTTCTGTGGTTAAGCGGGGCACACCGCGAATATTTAGATGTGCCGTTCACCGCTGACGACATAAAGCAAGTAATTCAGAGCCTACCTGGGGACAAGCCGCCCGGGGCGGTCGGGCTCACCCCCGTATTCTATAAGGAATATGCAGAACTGTTAGCCCCTCGCCTTCTAGATGTATACCAGGAGGCGCTACAAAACGGGACACTACCACCATCAATGCGCGAAGCTGTCATCATCACATTGCTCAAGCCGGGCAAAGACCCCTCATCGTGCGACTCCTACCGACCACTCTCTCTAATAAATATTGATAACAAAATATTTGCTTAGCTATTGGCCAACAGATTGCAAACACTACTCCCTCTCATTGTGAGGCCGGACCAGTCCGGATTCTTACCGGGCTGCTCCACTTCCCACAACTCACGAACAATTTTCACACTATTGCACTATCTCGCCCCACATGTCTCCGCGATTGCCGCACTATTAGATGCCACCAAGGCATTTGATTCCCTAGAATGAAATTCCTCTTCATACTCCGCACACGGCTGGGACTGAGTCCTACATTTATACAGCAAATTCAATTGCTTTACGCTCTACCCACTGCCAGAATCAAAGTAAACAGGCTTATATCTGATCCCATCAGGATCTCGCAGGGCACCCGTCGGGGTTGCCCACTATCTCCCTTATTGTTCGCCATCGCAACAGAGCCGGCTTGCGGCCAGACTGAGACAACACCACGCGAATCGTGGGATAGGATTCACCACTAGAGGCCTGATCGTATCAATGTATGCAGATGACCTCACTCTTTACATCATAGACCCTGCTGTCAACTTCGCACCCGTCACCAGAGAACTTGTTCGATATGGGGGCATTTCAGGGATCCATATCAACTGGGCCAAATCTACTATTCTCCCACTAACCTCCGGTACCGCCGTCTTCGAATCTGAATACCCTATCGCCTGGCCAGAAGGCCCGACGAGATACCTGGGTGTCTGGCTTAGCAGAGACATACAAGAGATCTGGACGGCTAACTATGGCAGGGCAATGGCATGGATAGAAGACAGAATCCAAAGATGGAAGACTCTGTCCCTTGCAGGTCGCATTGCCATCACTAAAATGATAATTCTGCCTAAATTGCTGTATTTATTTGTAAACATACCCAAGACAATAACTGCGCAGATCTTCAAGCGCCTCAAATCAAGTATGACTGCGCTTGTATGGGCAGCGAAACACCAAGGGCATCCTGGGAACTCCTCACACTGTCGCTTACACAGGGGGGGGCTCGGGGCTCTGGATTTTCAATTAAATGCCCATAGCGCTCGGGCCCAATTTTTCCAGTTCTGGCAACATCCAATACCATTTCAACCGCATGTTGCCATTGAAATAGATAGGATTGCACCTCTACCCCTGACCATAGCACTATATCAAAACTACAAACGTCTCGGGTATGAAATCGATACCACAGAAACTTTGCGCTGGGCCTGGGGTGGTCTCTGCAAAAGGGCGAACCTAGACATGATATACGCACCATCCATACCACTAGCCAATAATCCGCTAATTCCCCCGTTGATGGAGAAAGGTGCACAGGTGCGTGCACACCAGAACGACATTTTTACATTCAATGACCTGTACCCAGGAGGCCAATTCCTCACACTACAGAAAATGGGCAGCTCACCGCAGCAGTCGCCACTAGACACGCTGCTATATTTCCAGTTACGGGCGGCATGCCACACAAGATATAGGACGTTCCCTGTCGCTCCATCGCCACTGCCGGCACTGGAGCACATGCTCATGGAGACATCGGCTCATAAGTTAGTAACCCGCATCTATTCCATCACACAGCGTGAATCCCCGGTCATTGTACCCAGATCCCGCAGCACCTGGGAAGCAGACATTGGCGAGACCATCACTGACGAGCAATGGGACTTTTGCTGTGGCCAACTAGAAATGCTATCCCCGAACTATCGCCTCAGACTAATCCATTTCAAATTCCTACATCGCCTATACAGTACCCCGACACAATTGCACTGCATGGGCCTGCGGCCCGACACAAACTGCTGGCGTTGCGGGGCCCCACAGGCAACCTTCCTACATTTGGCCTGGGAATGCCGATCCGTAGCTGGCTTCTGGACTGAAGTGATCAGACATATTGTACAGGATCTGCCGGGGACCCCCCTGGTAACACTGTTGGGATATGTATACACCACCCCGACTGCCAGAAGACAAGTCACAGCAAAACCAAAGGGGATGATGGACGGAGTGTTGAACATTGCAAGCACTCACCCCCAGTCAAGTGATCTGGGTTTAATCCATCATCATTCTTTAGCTCACTCCACCACCCCAGTTCAGACATGGCCATATGCAAATCAGTCTGACCCTGTGCCTCATGGGAACAGTCCAGCTCGAACTGCCAAGCCATGTCTTCCCTGGACCGGAAACCAGCATCCTGGGACCGGTTTCTGGCTTACAGCCGTCATCAGCCAGGCTATCTTGAATCCAGTGGCAAAGTGAGCAAGGGACCCACGTCTGGGCATACCCTGCCAACTTAGGGCGAACATAGCAAAACCAAAGGGGATGATGGACGGAGTGTTGAACATTGCAAGCACTCACCCCCAGTCAAGTGATCTGGGTTTAATCAATCATCATTCTTTAGCTCACTCCACCACCCCAGTTCAGACATGGCCATATGCAAATCAGTCTGACCCTGTGCCTCATGGGAACAGTCCAGCCCGAACTGCCAAGCCATGTCTTCCCTGGACCGGAAACAAGCATCCTGGGACCGGTTTCTGGCTTACAGCCGTCATCAGCCAGGCACGGCACTTCTACTCTTATTGGCGAAAAGACGAGTGGCTATGCACTCGGGTAAAACAGCATCCCCCTCCATAAAAGCCTGGGTGACGGACATTACATATTGCAGAGATCAACTGACATGCTACTGGGAACTTTTACCGGCCCGATCTCGACCTAAAAGACATTTGGGCCTCATTTAGAGACTGGCTCTGATCCACAGATGGGGATGGGCCATAGTGTGTTTACAGGTGTGAACGGACTGAACGCTGACCCTTGACAAGGGCCATGTTATACTGTGTGGGACTCTATACCCCTGGGTGAGCACAATGAAGACTATGCAATGCTACACACGAACATTATGTGAAACACTGTGTCCTGCAATGTCCTCTGTATTGACAGTATTTCCAAGCAACTGCGGTAATGTTTATGTTCTGTGTTGGGTAACTGTAAAACTCAATAAACAAAATTTTAAAAAAGTACATATCGATAACCATATTCACAAGCTAGAGCAGGATTAATTCTCTAAGTATTCTTAAACTTCAGCTATCTGCAACATAAGAATATACACTGTTCCAATATGTTCTCTCGCAGGTGCTCATTACTTCATGCTTCAAGGATTGTATAAAGCTAAACATTCACTTAAGAAAGAAAAATAAATGATACATCATTTGAAGTTTCTGGTACAGCTTTTCTCCTAAAATAAAAAAGAAGATGCACTACAAAAAGAAACATGGTAGTCTAATGCTGGCCACTTTAAATGCGGACTTTGTTAACTATAGTCAGTTAAAATGTGAAAAATGCACAGTAAATACAGTTGCATGTTGATATCGCTATGTGTGCAATACTTTAATTATGAAGAATTTGTTTCACTGCTCTCTTTGGAAGGAGACCAAAACCCATGAACATTGAAAGGAGATGGTGCAAAAGAGGGAGTTCAACACTTCATGAACTTCTGAACGCAAACCAGGCTTTGGTACCACAAGCAGGTTAGAAAGTTTAGGTGATGTTCTAGACTTTGAAGATGGGAATTTGTGCCAGCTGGATGGGACGGATTCCTTAACCACTTCTGACCTCCTATGGCTGTTTAGAGCTCTAACGTCAGACCTTGCCTGTAACACTCACTGGCTTTTGTTTGTAAGGACCGGCACAATTTTGCGTGACTGAGTTACAACTACTGATGAGGAAACTGAGCCAGTCTTTAATCATTCAGTGGCACTGAGCTAAAATTTGGGCTGCGGAACTTTATATATGTACTTATACAAACAACAAGTCTGTGGTGTGCAATGTTGTCAGAGTTTGTTGGGCTTCTATTATTTATAACAAAAGGCACAATAAATGAGGCGTCCTCGTGGGGTCGGACTCTGACCGCTCTTGTCACAGCCATCATGTGAATGTTTACAGAACCTGACTTGTTTGCTTCTGTGCCACATGTAGATTTGTCTTCTCTGTAATGTCCTCATTTCCAATATCCTAAGAATATATAGGAGAAAACCCCTCTTAAGCCAGACATACAATTGCAGCGCGCAATTCTTTTTGTGCATATGCTCGGGTTGGTTCGTTCTATTTATTACTTTATGATTTTTTCACAGGCATGAGAAAAATAATAAAGTCATGAAATAAGTAAAATTAAAAAGGTTCTTGTTAGTGAATGTATTAAAGTGAATGTTTTAATGAATATAAGTTTAATAGTAATATGTTTTATATTTGATTGTTAAGAGGGGCATGCGGAATGCAGTTGTTTTTGTGGGTATTAAATTGCCTAATAAACTAAAATGTTGAAATTAGAATTAGCAGAGGGGAACTACCTGTCATCATTACACCTGTCAAATGCCTGCTGTGGTACTTCAGTGTGTTTAAGAGATGTGTGAAAACGGTTTTCTGTACAAGAATAAACAGCAATATGTTTTAGTTCGGTTTACAGACGCTTACAGACCCGGGTCCTCTGTTCGAAGTGAAATCCTTTTGTCAGCTGCCTGGGGCTTCTGATCTCTGTGTCCTGGCAGGCATGGGCGGGTTTCCCAGCAAGAATATAAGGCCACAATTGTGTGAGAGCGGTGACAGGGCAGCCAGTGATCCGGTGTGACTGAATGCTGCAAACACAGCGAGCGAGGACACATGTTTGCTGCTATCACTCTACTGAGCTTTCCAGGGCTACATTGTTGGGTATTGGCCATGGGTTATATTAAATGAGTGCATTCGTTATTGGCATTATGTTAAAAGGCCTCCTCCTGACATCACTTTCGGATTCACCTCATAGAGGCTGCTCACTTCCACCTAGCCTTTCAGCCTCTGCTTAGAGTTATTTGTATAGTGTATACAAGCGCACAGGCTATGCGCTGACCGACACACAGTGGAGGCTTGTATTACAATCACAGCTTCCTTTCAAAATCTCTATCGCCCGACTCCATCTTTACATGATTCAGGTCGACTTCAACACACCTTTTCAGCAGTGGGCCTGCGTGAACTCAGGGGAGGTCTGTGCTGTTGTGGTCAGCGCCGCAGGAGGTCCGTGCTTAGACACTGTTGGAATTTGTGCTTCTCTCTCGGTTTCTATGGTAGTGAGGCCTCCTGGTGCTGACAGACACTAACAGTCAGGCTGAGAGCAATGGTGCCTGTTAGAGACGGACAAGTGTGCCCCGGCCTCCAACACATTGGCAGATGATGCTAATGAACCGGTGGGGGGGGCGGACAAGTGTGTCCCCTCCGCACCAACAACACAATGCGTTTTTTTTGTACTTCCTTTTTGGTGTATCTGCCACCTAAGCATTTCCACTTAAAATACGTCGCGTGTCCTACGTCATTGACAGCAGAGTGGTGAAATAAACAGGTGTTGAGTGTCAACTGGACAATACAGTGACAGCACATTTCATGTAGTAGTGTACTGCTCCTACTTACATTACACACATTTATAATATTTCTCTCAACTCAGTGAAATAATTAAATATAATAACATAACTATTACAGGAGTAGTCTGGCAGGGGAACTTGCCATGGTACTGGCCACCAGCATCATGAGGCTGCACTGCAGTGACACCATACTCTCTCCCGGCAGCCACGGCACGTCCGGACTGTTGCCGGCATCATGAGAGGCAGCAGGGAAACCAAACAGGGGAAGCTCGCACCGCTCCCATGGCTCTCGGGGCTGGATGAGCAACACAGCTGGGAGTTCAGCTGGGGAAGCGGCACGGAGGCTTCAGTTACAGGCGCGGAACCCCAAATCCTACTGAACCCACTAGGGGGCGCCCAACTGCACTATCTTCCTGCCTGCCTCTATCGTCTTTGGGGACTAAATCAATGCGCGAGTCTTCCTGGAGTGGCCAGGATGAGTGCCTGTCCTCTTCTTGCCCCCCGCTACAACGGAGAGCACAGCTGGAGAAGAGGGGGGAGTTTCAGTAACTGCTGAGGCAGCCCAAATCCTACTAAACCTACTTAGGGGTGCCCAACTGCAATCTCTCCTTGACTGCCTCTGCCATCCCTTGGCTAAAACACGGAAGCAAAGCTATAAATGGAGCATTGAAGGATCCTTCCTGGGGAGGCTGGGAGGGATGTCTATCCTCCACTTGCTCTGCCGATTGACTGTCCCATCCTGGACCTGCAGGAGGTGTTATCAAGGTGTGGTCCCAGTGAAGACACCCAGACCCTAGCATTGGTTAACTAAATCATTAATTTTACCTTCTATTTCGTACCACCCTCTAAAATTACAGAGACATCCTTAGGTCCCAGCTCTCCACTATCGTGCCTGTTCTTCCTTGGCACTAATGCTTTCAAGATCAAATGACCCCCTAATCTTTCCAAATACGCAAAGAAAAACCTGAAACATAGGACACTAAGAGACCACCAGGAAACCCTCTTTGCAGACCCAATATCATTGCCAACGCAAAGGCGACATCAAAACAACCTCCTCCTCTTCACACACAACACTGACCTATGGATCAGGTCCCTACGCAATTTTCTCCCATCCTCCTCTCTATCTAGCATATCCTTTGGTCGCAAACTCAAATGCTTTTCTCCCTTCAGCCTCTCAGGCAACCTTGCTATCTCCATCTACAACAACGGGAAAATCATGTTTCAAGCCAACGACACAATCCTGGCCACAGTCGACCTTATTTATCCCACCCCCAAGCTTGCCGATGATCCTCTACACTCGCTCTCTTCATTCATCTCGAACACCCATCACCCACTCCCTACCCCTTATGGTCCACCCAGATAACCCCTCTCGCAGTCCGACATGCCCCCCTCAGGCTATTGCTCACAGCTAACACCAGACCGTGAACACCCCCAGACCATCCCACACTGCCCATCTCCAACCTCCCACACACCAGTATCTCCCCCTCCGGTCGCCCTCCCCACCCTCTGCTTTGCCCCACAGTCAACCCATAGACCTTCCCGCCCCCCCTTCATCGCCCACGCCCATAAATTCTCCTAACACCAGATACCAACAACCCACATCTCCCCCCATCATAACTGATAAACATAACTGGCCTCTGCTCAACAAGCTTCTTTACTGATTCTCGCACCTCTCTCGAAGAGTCAACATCCTCTCATCAGCTCTTTCCCATCTAAGCGTCTCTCTATCCTCCAGTTGCTGCTCCTCTCTCCTTCACCCTCCTCTGTCCCTCCACCCCATACCCTCCTACATACCAAGAGACAGCCGTCTACCCAGACCCAAACAGACACAATCTCCCAAAGACATCTCAGAACTATCCTATCTCCTAGAGAGTTATACAGCTTCTAGTTCCACCCCCACCACCCTCTATTCCCGCAGTGGGCGACCTGATCCCACCATTATCTCTGACCGCAGGCAATTTAACACACACCTTCCCGGTGTACGTTCGGCCTCTCTTAACTTGATACAAATCACAACCTTCCTCCCTGAACAGCCTATCCAGAAAGTCAACAGCTTCTCCCTGAACTGCATGCTACACAATTGTCGGTCTGCAGTCAAACACTGTCTAGAGAAATCCGCCTTCATCCTGAAATATAATCTTGATATACTGACCCTCACCGAAACGTGGCTCAACGACTTATCTAACCACGCGCTAGATCTTCTGCTTCTTCCCAATTACTCCATCTTATGTAGAGAACGGGAAGATAGACAAGGCGAAGGTCTTGCACTCATTCACAGAAACTCACTGAGATGCAGGATCCTCCAAAAGCCTCGGTTTCAGTCTTTCGAATGCATGTCAGTGGAAATGCCCACATCCACTACCTCCAACATCAGACTGAATGTGATTTACCATCCACCAGATAATAACAATCCCTTCATTAAGGGATGTATGGTTCTCTCCACCTCTCAACAGCTCAAACAACATGATCTTCCTTGGAGACTTCAACATCCACTGGGGAATCGAGGGTAACAGCCTGGTGGACACCTTTGCAGCCTTTCTCAAAGATGACGATCTCCAACAACACTCCCTTAAATCCACACACCACAAAGGCGCCATCCTCGACCTGATAATCTCAGATTCCCCCAACCTACAGTCATACGACCCCATTCCAGTCGACTGGTCTGACCACATGCAGATCTCATTCTCCCCCTCCGGCTCTTGCACCACAAATGCTGGGCGACCCAAGAAAGAGAAAATATGGTTCAGGGACACATCCAACCTTGACACAGAAGCCATGGCCACCATGGCCCTTCCTACCCTAATCTCGATTATGCCCCACCTTGATATTAATGAGACCACCGACAAATGCAGCTCCTGCATGGAGTCCCTCATTGACAAATTTGCACCCATGAAGTGCAAATTATCTAGACCAAAACCCTTCAATCCCTGGTTCTCAAAAGAACTTTACAAAGAAAGAAAGCTTATCAGAAAGAGCGAGAAAGAATGGAGATCAGCGCCCTCTCACCCGAGTATGAATAAGCTTTGCATAGCACAAAAACAGTACAAAGACCAAATCCTTAAAGCCAAATCCTCTCACTTCAGAGCACTTGTGAATTCTGCAAAGAACAGACCAAAGCGCCTGTTCGAGGTTCTAGCACAAGTTACAAACCCCTCCACCACTTCAGCTCTTGAGCCATCAGTGGCCCGCTGCAATATCTTCTTGGAATTCTTTGACAGAAAAGTCAGAGACATCCATACCTCGTTACACACCAATGGACCCTTCAGAAACTGAGATTCTACTGCGCAAGGCACTTCATTCATGGTCCTCTTTCTCCCCGTTTTTGAACGAGACCTACAGCGAACAATCTGCAAAGTTAAACCCTTGAACCACCTTCAGGATGCCATTCCAGGGTCTATCAGCAAATCTCTTGCCACACACCTACTCCCCCTATGGACCAACATGGTCAACTCCTCTCTTCAACAGGGCCTATTCCCAGACTGACTAAAAGTGGGACAAGTCTCTCCTCTCTTGAAAAAAACAGTCCCTCTACCCAGAGAACATGAACAACTACCGCCCAGTCTCCACACTTCTATTTTTAGGCAAAGTCATTTAAAGTTGTGTTGCTTCCCTGCTCACTTCACACATATGAACAAACAACCTCTCTCCAATCAGGTTTCCGCCAGGGCCACAGTACAGAAACTGCGATCCTACAAATAGTCGACGACTTCCTTAGAATCCTCGACTCCTGGAACTCCTGCCTCTTGGTCCTCCTGGATTTGTCCACTGCTTTCAACGCTGTCAACCATCTGGACCTCCTTCGTACTCTTGAACAATGCATGGGCTGTGGAGGCACAGTCCTCAATTGGTTCTCCTCTTACCTAACCAACTGCTCCCAAATTTTGAAAATGGGCAACGCGCTCTCGAGACCAGTCAATGTACATCAAGAGGTCCCTCAAGGCTCAATCCTCTCCCCAACCCTCTTTAACCTGTACCCAGAACCACTATGTGTGATTCGCAGAAACGCTGGGATTCTCTTCCACCTCTACACTGATGAGACTCAAATATACATGAAAATCTCAGCCCCCGATGACCTTGCCCTCCTTTCATTCACGCTCCTAAAGATTCAAAACTGAATGTCTAACCATCATCTAAAACTCAACCCAACTAAAACAGAATTTCTTTTGATCTCACCGCCGAAAGCAAAAACCCCAGTTCAGGAGTGGATGGCCAAATTTCCCATGAGGATGGCTTCCCTGCCATTTTCCAGAGTGCTAGATCCCTTGGTATCACCCTTGACAATCATCTAAATCTCCACAGCCACATCACAGCCATGGCCAAAAGCATACCACACCAACTCAGGCAGCTATGGGGCATCAGACAACTGATCCTGGAACAAGACCTCAAAACAGTGGTGCAGTCTCTCGTCCACAGAATCGCCCTTCTCTCAGGCATTCCCAAAGTTCATCTAGGCCCACTGAGAGCAACTCTACATGCAGCAGCGCGCTTCATGTTAGGTCTCAAGAAATGTGACCACATTTCCCCGGCCCTGCTAACCCTCTAATGGCTTCCCATCGAAGCTCGGGCCCAATTCAAAACTGCCTCCGCCTGCATTACCCACAGAGCACTGCACTCCTCTTTACCCTCCTATCTAAGTGATAAACTGAAAATCTCTGGAGCAAATAGGGGTTCCAGAAATGCCCAATCCCTTCCCCTGGAACCCCCCCCACCTTCAGGCGAGAACGGTACATGAGCCAGTCATTCTCTGGTAGTGCCACAAGAATCTGGAACTCCTTACCTCCCTCCCTTCGCCTAACAACCTGCATAGTCACCTTCAAAAAGGACCTCAAGCTCCTCCTATTTGGCAGACACCTGGGTTAATCGCCCTTGACCATGCCCAAGTACTCTATCCAGGAGACGAACAACCTCCATTGTGTTTCCCCACCATCTTATTCAATGCTTGAACCGTCTACGTCCCTGTCCAACAGCAGCTTTTGTCCTGGTCGCCGCTTCTGATGCAATATGTCTGAACGTAATTATTGTAACTGTAACTTGCTGGACCATTGTATCATGCCACTGTTGTAAAGCGCTGTGATGCCTTTGGGCCATGTCTGCGCTATATAAAATTGCAAAAATAAATAAATATAAATAAACTATCTCCGGCGGCCACAGTCTGGTCCGGCCTGAGTCAAGCAGCATGATCTGATGAGAGGCTGCAGGCAGTGGCACCAAAAAACTAGCGGCACTGTAGACGGCGGTGCGAGCAGCGGCGGACTCCAGCCAAACTTTATAACTACCCGCCCAGTCTCGTTGGGGTGCAGGGCACGCCTATTAGTCCTGTCTTAACATTCTGATTGTGGAAAGCATGGGACACTGTTTGCCATCATCATGTCATGTGAATATGCGGCTGCAGTGAATGGAGGCATCGAGAGCAGCTGAGCCAGCACCCAGCTAGTTCAGAAACTGTCACTCACCTGACCCTGCGACTGCCTTAGCAGCACGGACCGAGCACTGCTTTGCTTAATGCTTAGCGCTTGGCTTGCCAGCTTTGGGAGGCGCTAGAAATGCGCGACTTTACATTTCAGTGCGGTGATGTGGATCACCACACTGAAATGCGTTTGTCTAACTCTTGATGAGAGGTACTTGGCAGGGCTGTAACAGACACCATTGCGCTCAGCCTGACTGTTAGTGTCTGTTAGCACCAGGAGGCCTCACTACCATAGAAACCGAGAGAGAAGCACAAATTCCAACAGTGTCTCAGCACAGACCTTCTGCGGCACTGACCACAACAGCACTGACCTCCCCTGAGTTCACGCAGGCCCACTGCTGAAAAGGTGTGTTGAAGTCGACCTGAATCATGTAAAGATGGAGTCGGGCGATACAGATTTTCAAAGGAAGCTGTGATTGTAATACAAGCCTCCACTGTGTGTCGGTCAGCGCATAGCCTGTGCGCTTGTATACATTATACAAATAACTCTAAGCAGAGGCTGAAAGGCTAGGTGGAAGTGAGCAGCCTCTATGAGGTGAATCCAAAAGTGATGTCAGGAGGAGGCCCATATAGCAATAACTGTCCTTTTAACATAATGCCAATAACGAATGCACTCATTTAATATAACCCTCGGCCAATACCTAACAATGTAGCCCTGGAAAGCTCAGTAGAGTGATAGCAGCAAACGTGTCCTCGCTCGCTGTGTTTGCAGCATTCAATCACACCGGATCTGCTGGCTGCCCTGTCACTGCTCTCACACAATTGGGGCCTTATATTTTTGCTGGAAAACCCGCCCATGCCTGCCAGGACACAGAGATAAGAAGCCCCAGGCAGCTGACCAAAGGATTTCACTTCGAACAGAGGACGACAGTCTGTAAGCATCTGTAAACAGAAATAAAACATCGCTGTTTATTCCTGTACAGAAAACGGTTTTCACGCATCTCTTAATCACACTGAAGTACCACAGCAGGCATTTGACAGGTGTAATGATAACATGTAGTTCCCCTCTGCTAATTCTAATTTCAACATTGTAGTTTATTAGGCAATTTGATACCCACAAAAACATCGGTATACTGTATGCCCCTCTTAACAATCAAATATAAAACATATAAAATTATTAATAAACCTATATTCATTAAAGCATTCACTTTAATACATTCAATAACAAGAACCTTTTTTAATTTTACTTATTGCGTGACTTTATTTTTCTCATGCCTGTTAAAAAACCATAAAGTAATAGAATAAACCAACCCGAGCATATGCACAAAAAGAATTCAGCGCTGCCATTGTATATCTGGCTTAAGCGGGGGTTCTACTATTTATTCTTGTGATATTGAAAATGAGGACATTACAGAGAAGACAAATCTACGTGTGGCACAGAAGCAAACCAGTCAGTTTCTGTAAACATTCACATGATGGCTGTGACAAGGGCGGTCAGAGACCGACCCCACGAGTACGCCTCATTTATTGTGCATTTGCTTTAATAATAGAAATCGGAGAGAAGCCGAACAGACTCTGACAACAATGCGCACCACAGACTTCGATCTGTCAGCCCGACGAGCCACACCTGAACCCTTCTGCTTATTTTGTAGTTTTGCTTTTGAACACGAAAACCCGGCACGAGAGCGGTGAAGTCTCTTGCCAGAACTTCGATGCTTCCTGCTGGACCCTTCTCACTACTGGGGCGACCAATGAAGCAGCATCACTTGAGTAAAGTCGATCAGTCACAGATGACTGACAAGAATCTACTTGTAAAGGCGTTACTCAGGAGTTAGTACACATACAGAATTTAGTTCTGAGCAGTTCAAAGAACCATACACAGTTTCTCCATAAAATCGGGCATAGATTTGCCTTCCTAGAATGGGGAAAGGTTCTCCTACGATGCACAAGAAATGACACTCTTTTATAGCAAGTTAAACAAGGACTTCATACAGTTACTACATTAGTGTGAGGTTCTCATGGTCTAGTCTAATAGGGATCTCTTCACAGGGCAAACATTGAGACCTGTAGCAGTTCTGTCTCATGTCAGTACCTGAGACCACACTGGCACCTCTAGCATTTAGTTAGCGTTAGTGCCCTTCCGTTACTGGTGCTTTACAGCGGTTTAAGATCCTCGTAGAATTTCTCGTTCCTCATATAGGTGCAATTTCTGATATTTATGTTTCCCTCGTCTTCATTGCTTGATTTTGCTCCTGAGAAAGTGTCACTCATAGTCATTGAAATGTCACTCATAATTGCACTGAAATTATGAAAATGTCACAAATAGCAATCTAAAACCTTGGCAGCTGTGGGAAACCGTATAGCTTCCAAATCTGCGCAGCTTAGCTCCATAGCTCCTGAGATCATTCCATCGAATTAATTCAGCATAGGTGAACTGGAGGGACTATCAATAAACAAGCTCTTTTCAGGATTAATACCTGTGGGGTGTAACAAATCTGCAATCCAAAAGCTTTCTGTAGTTAGTTTCAGGGTGTCTTTAACGTGGACAATTAAACTGCTGTTTTTCTTTAATGAACCTCATACTTCAGTGGGGAGTTGTTTGCAAACATTGGGCTACGAAGTTACAACAAGCATTGGCAAACCAGTAGGTCTGACTTTGGCAAGCTCATGCAATAATATATATTTTTTGCAAGCATATTCTACAAAAAATAAATTGGCAAAAAAAAAAAAACTGACCCTTTTCCCCATGGTGCATGCTGGGCTTGGGGGAAGCAATATCTAACTAACACTAAAACGCACCGTTTGAGAAAAAAAAAATAGTTTGGGAGACAACTAAGGCTGTTTCAAAGAGCAGATCTAAAACGTTATTCAGTAGATAGAGAGTTTGGACAATCTAGACTCTGTTTGCTCAAGCAATAGATGGCAAATTGACCACTCAGTCATTAGTGGCTCCATCGATCCCCAAGTGTATTTTCAATTGCTAGTGAAACAATCTGAGTGCTCGAACACTCTATACTAGTGAGGAGCAGCGACAGTGGCTTTTTTTTTCATCCTGTTGTATGATATTTGCAGAGGTGCTGCATGCCATTCCGTACATACGTTCACAACCCTCTCTTTATTGGATTGACTCTGATTCAGGGCGAGATCTCCAAGTATTACGAGCAGTGCTTAACAACTCATCCAACTCTCTCTTTTGTGTCCTCGTGGTCATCTCTGCACATCATGTGCATCTACGAAAGATCCACACTTCATGTTTCTCTCCTGTCATATTACATCATATATGCAAACTGCATGCCATGTGAGCAGTCAGCACTTTTTATAGGGGCAGTCACAACTCTTGGTGAAGGAATGGTCTGGACAAACACAGTAACCTGAAGGTGGCAAGAAGAGTTTGAAAAGTTTGGGGGGTTTGTTGCAGTAACACTAGTGCCTAATTACAGACTCATTTGGTATTATTGGCCACTTTTTGATATATCACCAAGGATTCCAGATCTATCTCCTCCATGGCTGAATGCTCATCATGTGATTCTGTAGTGGGTGTTACGGTGCAAAAGTATTGCTACAGGTAAGAAACCAATTTCCTGTGAGCAGCATGAAACGCACACAAGGCAATCATTCGGGGAAGCATTCCAACCCATCGTTTTTTTGCCTATCATGCCATCTCAGATATAGAGTATAGAGGACCCAGCCGAGTCACTACTTGTTTGAAGTGCCGACGAAAGCTTGAGGGCTGCAATTGTGATTTGTTTTTTTCTTTTCAAAAATAGATCAACTTAATGGAATGAGTCATCGCTCTGGACTGGAGTTAACAATAGCACTTTTCATTACAGTGATTTCCTCCATACAGCTCATATGTCAGAGTGTGCCAGTAGGTGCAGCTGCTCACCAGCTTTCTTTGTCCACTTTGTTCATTGCTGTCCTACATCCTGATACTCTGCAGCTCTATGTGGCTCGGCGTTTTCCAGCAGCTTGTGGCGGTGTGAGAAAGCTCACTAAGGCCTCTTTGTTTGAATTTAAAGTATTAAGGTTGATTTTTATGTTTGCTTTCACTTATAAAACATTCCTTAGCTCTCCAACACGGACTCCAGAATGGAGCCTCATGTGCTGCTATTCTTTCTACTGGATTTATTTTAACCTATTTGCATTGACACCCCTAAGGAAGAGGGTGGAAGCTGCTCTCGAGATACTGTTAATTCATGAAATATAGGTGAGCTGTACTTTGAATACATGATTTCACCTCTCCTTGTGTTCCCTCTGCATCTGCTACATTTCCTGTAGAACTACTGAATAGTGAGCGTCTTATTGAATCCGCTTAGTAGCTGAAACTTGGTTTTGTAGCTCTAAGACGTTGCGAGTCTGGTCTGTGTTTATGATTTGGCTTGACAGCTCAGCTGTCGCCAGACAATTATGTGAGCATTACTAAAGAGGGGCTTTTTACTCCGCCCACATGCTGAGAGTCAGGAGTACTTGTTTTGATTGGGCAGAAGAGGTGTGCTTCCACAAAAAAAATGCTTGCTCTCCACGCAGCTGTAATTATTTTTTTTATTTATCCAGCTGCATAAACTTGAACATTCAGGGGCACACACATGACATCGGAATGTTGTTAAAGTGCATTAAAAATCTACATAATTTGTAGTTTTTCTCAGGTAGCCGCACAGATGTGAGGAGCGAAGTCATTAACCTACATGGATTTTTAGGTCTGTCTTGGCAGTGCAACTGCCACCTGGCCTTTTAACTACACCAATATAATTCTACAGTTCTTTGCTTCCACATCAATACTTACTCATTCCCATGCTATCTACTTGTCATGCTTCCCCAGGCTCATTTTCACAGGCAGGACGGCAGGCTTAGCTTGCGACAAGATATTGTCCTCCTAGTGTATAATGGTAATCTAGGACTGGTTTAGTTGATACATATGTGTATATGTTGTGTTTATGTAATGATTTGTGTAGTAGGTCTTCCTAACCAATTTGTTATGTTTCATGTCATTATGAGTTTTGTATGACATAGTGTTCAATGTCTGATACTGTTGTTTTGTTACATATGTGATTTCCTTCTCAAGACATTTATAAAGAAGTTTACTTGTGTTGTGTATTCAAATAATATGAATTAAGCTTAATAAAGCCAGTGAACCTTTTGAATTCATGGTCTAAGGTTCATGTGAATAGCTTATGGAACAGTCCCCCTGGACACTTTCTTCGTTTCCAAATATAGAGTGGTCCAGTCCAGGTGGTTCAGGACCCAAGCCTTGCTTGTTTACACACTCACATTAAGATACAGCATTCTTTTAAAGCCAGACCTATTAGCATTGCCAATGTTTGTTTTCCTTGGGAGTGATTGTTGGTTGACTCATTAAGAAGTCCCTCCTCTCTAAGCGCAAACTATTGACAAAATATATTTTTTGTCTTTTCTTGATCTTTCTCTCTTAAAGCTTTTGTGGTTTGTGAACCAGATCTGATCCTTATGCGTTGTGTTATATGGAGTTTTGTGGTTGGTCAGGGAGTCATTCCCTCATGGCTATATGGGCTCGAGTAGCAGGACCCAAATTTCTCTGTGACCGGATGGCTTGTTTACTGCAGGCTCAATGATGAGAAGACTGCGGAGGAGTTACTCAGTAATCAAAGTAAGGAGTTGATCAGGCTTTGGCCACGTTCCACAGGAAGGTTCAGCCGAACAAGACCAATTCAGATCGCAGCTATTCATCAGGTACCAAAATTTTAGAGTCCCAATTGCAGCAGGTGCACAGTCCACTTCTATGCTTAATTCAGTAAAAAGAGCTACCTCTCCCTTTGAAGTCATTTTGTGGATACCAAAATTAACATGAAGTACAGATCCTTAATGTTTCCCGTTTCCTTTCTTTTCTTCCTTCTCTATTTGCTGTTCCTTTAGCCTTGACCTTATGCAATTTCCATGAAGAAATAACAATACAAAATGGAGTTTAAAACTTGGTTTAAAACTGTGGCTGTTTTCTCTTTCAGCCTGATTTTGTTCTCCAACTACCGGCCAGTGCTTTTAGGTCTTTTTACGTCCCATCTTGAGAGACATTGGTATTGCATTGCTTTACTGTAACAGTGTTTCTTCGCTTCAAGGATATTTTGATACATCTGAGTACCAGGAGCCTCTGAAAGTTTGTGCTTCTGTATCACTGTGAGCTTATATCTTCAGCATAATTCTTGGATTCTGATCACATCTCGCACCTTTTCTGTAAGTTGGGCCATGATGTGTCTCTTTTCCCACTTAACTGCTGTTATTCTACCTCTGGATTAAACTACCAAGACCTTTCTTGTTTAACAACATTTGTACACCTTAGGAGCCAGGCGTAGCTTTATCATTTGCTGCTACTGGAGTTCTAATTCTGAATCTCTTCCATGCTTCTGTTTTTCAGCTGAAACATCCTACTAGGAGACAGCTGGGTCAACTAGCATTTCATAAAAATCAGTCAACTAACAACCTTTTAGGCAACAGCAGGATACATTGGCGTACAAGCTTCAGCTCAGACTCAACTGTTTCTGAACTAGAAATATTCCTCATTGAGCATTTTAATTTAAAGTTGAAACCTCATTACTTGAAAATCTGGTGGATAGGTGTTCTTGGCCTTCAATTCAAACCTGCTGTGTACTTCTTCCCCCTCAACAACTTCTGAGTTTGTAAATGTAAAGGATAGCTCAGATTTTCAGAGCAAGGAAGAAGTTATCCCATTAAACAGTTTTCTCTCTTGTGTACAGTAATGAAAGTTCTAGGCTTTCTCTTGCCTGCAGTGGCTTTTCTATAAAAGGAGAATAAGCCACAGGAGCAGATAACATTTCTCGATCAAGCATAATTCTTGGTAATTTCAATGCATATCCTAAGAAAACCCCATCAATTTTCAATAAGATTTCTGTTTGAAAAATACTGTTTTTTAGTTGAATTACATTGAAACCTTTATTTCTAATGTATATAACACCTAGGGTTGGTAAACATATTGACTTGCTTCATTGCCCCCTACCAATTGGAGAAATTTCCATTTTGTCTGAAAGGCTCTCTGCCTGGTTACAAGTTACCTAACAGAAGGACTAGTGTGTCTCATGCACTGTTGACTTCTGAGCTCCACCCTAATTTTAACATTATTGTAGAATTTCACACTTGTAGAGAGAAAGACCTCTAAACTGACCTATATTATTTTACACTACGGCCTCTTGGGGCTCATTCTTAGCAACCAACCCAGTGTCAGTAACATACAATGACATAAGTGTAAAAATACATTATTTTTATTATAGAATTTATTGTAAAAAATATATATATTTTTTACTTTTTTGTGTAATGACTCTTAATTGTCAGTCTGAAGAGTTCATCATTACCTTACATACATGTGACAAATAAACAAATAGATTAACAATTGCCAAGATACCTCCAACATATTGGTATACAACGCTGCTGCATTACTAAAAACATTAAATGTCAGCACTTGAACAATAAATGAATACTTGGACAGAGTGTTAAATTAACATTGTTTCAAGTTATATCAAAGTCTTCATCTGTAACTGTGTTGGAGGCAAGATGGTCAGCATTTAAACTCTAAAAATCAGAATACAGTAAAAAATACACAGATAACCCTACATTCAGCATCTACACTTCACTCACCCATCAGACTATCCCATTCATACTCCAACTCATACACAAGAGAGAGAAAATCTCAATGGAGATCCTAAACAGATTGTCAGAGACAGGTTATATCGTTCTTGGTGATACGAATGTCACCCATCAGTTTCCTCCGGTGTGTGCGTCTCTGAGAGGACTCTCCACATATATAAAAATGGTCTACGCGCGTTTCAGTGGGACTTCATTAGAACCACCTTCATCAGGACCAAGATAAGATCAGCTAAATCTCTACTAAAGTGGACGAGGGTTATCTGTGAAATCATAACAACGAACAGTAATTTAAACACTCAATTTGACGGTGGTTGCAGTTCATAACAATTCAAAAAGACTTAGTACCTTGAAAACCTACATCCCGTGTGAGAAAAGTAAAAAGAGAGATACAATTGCTCACGTCATAACATGCAGCGTGGTCCTATCTATATAGAAAATGATCCAACCACCAAAAGGCATGCTCCTCCTCTTGGACCTAAAAGTAACCAGGGGGCACCTCTCTTCCTTCAGAATTTCACACTTGCCCATAATTCTTTTTGTAAAACATTATATATATATATATTTTTTTTTCATTAAATTAATGAGCATCTCAAAAAGACAAAAATAAATTATGCACAATCTACATTGGACACAGATATGCCCAAAGAAGGGATAATCTGCCATCTCAAAACTAAGCCTGGGCGGAGTTCGCAGAGTTCTGCTAAGCGGAACTCCGCGAAGTGCAAAAAAAACTCCGCTGCGCTATGCGGAACTCCGCAAGCGGCAGAGTGCGTTGGATAAATGCTGTTCGCGGTGATTTTCAGTGGCAGGTGCTTGTCTGCACTGTGCAATCATCGCGAACGGCACCATGCACAGCACAAGCGGGCGCTGCTTCCTTTCTGCCGCTCGAGCAGATTTTTACTCGAGCGGCAGCTTTCTCAACGTGAACGGACAGTTTCTCAATGCGAGTGGTCGCGAGTATACGCGACCACTCGCAATGAGAAATCTGACCGCCTGCCTTGAGAAATCTCGCCGGGAGGTTGATTTTCCATGCTCGCGCTCGCCAACTTGATGTTGACGATTGCGAACGAGGAAAAATCTTGCCGGGAAGTGGATTTTCCTCGCTCGCCAACTTGGCGTTGACTAACATGAGCAAGGAAAAAAACTCTGCTCCGTTACGTGGAGCGGAGTTTTTCGGAACTCCGCGTAGTGCGGAAATCTCCGCAAACTCCACGAGCGGAGTTCACCGCCCAGACTTACCAAAAACCAATAGGCCTCAAGATATCAAACCCAGATCTCCACAGACCACAAACCACTGTTGGTCTGTGACCCATGTTGACTTTCCGGGCAGCAGAGGAGTGTCCATGTCCGACTCAGAGGAGTTAGACCCCTCTTCCTCAGAAAAACTGGACTCTTCCAAACATCATGCAGAATGAAGAAGAGCTGGTGGATTTGTTTGTATTGCACTTCTACGCATTGGCCCCTGCAGGTACCTACTGACTCCATCACTGCTTTTATTTTGGCCGGAGAGTCCTCAACATGGCCAACAGTGTTCCGTTGAGTCTCTCAACCTGGGAATCCCGCTGGGAGTGGCATGACGAAGTGCAAGTTGCCATGATCCCCACAAGCTGAAGCATACGTTTGTAAAGCTTAAACTTGGTCTGCTGCCGTATCTAAATGAATCTGTGCTGGCCTCTCATAATGTTCATAGCATTTCTCCCAAAGCACTTTGTCATCATTCTAGCCTTTGGCGAACAAGACCTTAGCCTACCTAGTGAAATTATCAGGGATGACCAGAATGTTCTGGATTCCTTTCTTGCCCATTTCCAATGGTGTTTTAGTTTCCCATTGAGACTGCCAGCCTGGAGATGGTTTTGCTGGGAAAGCGAAGAGCACACTGCTTATATTAGTTCTTTACTACTCACCCTAGGTACAGCCAATCACATTTTTATCTCATCAATTCAAGGGTTTTTTCGTTCCCCCAAATGCTCTTTACTGGCATGCAGGTCATATAGCATTTGCTTTCCGTATTTCTCCAGCAATACCAGACTTTGCTGCCTCAGAATGGGCTGATGGCTTCTTTATTCATAATGTCTCACTTAATGACTAGCTTATTCTAGTATCCAAGAAGAATTGTGACGTAAGGATACTCATACTTGACTTGGTCAAGCATCCGTCCTCGCTCTTGGTTCTCAGTGCTTCAGTAATTGTAAAGTTCAAACAGCTGTGCACCACCTTCTATTTTTTAGTCTGAGCGACCCTGGCAACTACAGATTCACAGTGTCACAGCAGGCAAGAGGAAGGCTTCAGAAGGATTCAGAAAATCAATGGCTCGCAGATGGTTTGAGGTCTCACTGGTAGACAGGTTTCTAATGGGGTGACATACTCCTTTTACCCCATCCTTGATTCCCTGGTTACAGTTTGGAAGAGTATGGTTGGCCCTTCTGGACAGAGCGCCAGCATCAATGTTGTCTTGTGAGTGCAATTCTGGAATTCGAAGTTGTATAGCAAGAAGGCAGTGTACCATCCGTCATCAGTCATCTTTCTTGAGCATGTAAGTCAATGAGTAGTTATCGTTTTATAGAGCAAACTTGACTACTTGTCATTTAACTATCCCAGGACTGCTCCATGGCCTTTCTTGCTGGCGTCAGCATGTAAATCAAAGAGCTAACCGAGTGCGGGAGGGGTCAGTTTTGACTCCTATTATGCACCTCATGCATGAACAGTGTGGCCTTACCTTTTAATTACGGACAGCTCTGCTTCTCTCCTCGTTCATTTCCACTTTCACCCGCAACTAATTTGTTTTCTCTGTGATCAGGAACTTCCACTCGGGAACTTACTGGAATTGAAACCAAAGACTTCCAACTCTTATGGTCTGATCACTCTTCTAGCATAGCTGAGATGTGGAAATTTCTTCTCGTCGATGATGATCCAACTGAACAGTGACTAGTAATTCATGCCGTTGGAGCAGCCTTCTCTTTCTTTGTCATTCCTTCTTAGATAGCACTTGAAAATATTCCTTGTTCATTTCCCTGACACTCGCAAATTCAGCTGTCAAGCATAGCTTCACTGTAGAAGCTAGGGTATACCATCTGCGACGTAGGCATATGTTCTTCCCTCAGATGCCAGAACTCTTTCCAAGGATTATGGTAATCATCTTCTTCATTATGGCTTAGGAGAAGCTGTCAAGCAGTGAAGGTTCTTTAAGCTCTTCATCCCCAATTACTATTAGGTCCCACTGCGATCCTGGGGCCTTCTTCCTCTTCTTTGATCATGCTTCCTTAATATCTCTCCCCTCGGTGGAACTAGCTGGTGCGTTCGTAGTATACAGAGGTTAGTAATTGTCAGACTTCCCTTTCAAGTGTTGCATGCTTCTCTCTAATTTGCCTCTCGTGTAGGTGGTCCCTTGCATTTCTCTTCAGGTCAGGATTATTTTGAGCAGACAGCCAGCGCTTTGTATTGAAGGTGGAATTGCATGGACAGATGAGACCTTAATACCCCTCTTCTGCCAGGAGGATCTTTCTCTTCTCCTATTGACCATCAGAGTAATGCCATTTAAAATCCCTAGCCTCTCTTTATTGGCTTTCTCTGTGGCGGTCTATGCAGCCTAATACAGGCATGGGGAGAGTGTTGTTTCGTGTAACTCATCCCAAGTGGCCATCATGCTCATTACAGCACCACTGTTCTCCTTGAAAGCCATTGTTATTGGTGGTGAAAACACAGCCAGTAACTTCAATTTCTCCACTTATTCAGGAGTGAACAGGCCTGAAACACATTTGTTCTGGTCAAAGGATGGTGACAACTCCATTTCAGCAGTTTGGGCATACTGTGAAGATACTTGTGTTTTCATTTATTTTATTTATTAAGCACGCAATTACCCCAAAGAGTGCTCTGGGAATCACTATAAGGCAAAATAATGAAAACTGTTCTAGTTCTCAAATACGTCTTGAGCAGTTTCCAAAAGAAGAAGTGATCAGAGATTGGACAGATATTTACAGAGAAAGAATTCCAAGCTTTGACTGTAAGGTAGTAAAGGACCAGCTGCCATTACAAGAGCTGGGATTCTGGGACGGTAAATAGCAACGCTGATAAACGTGGAATAATTACAGGGCAAAAGAATGCGAACGTTGTTTGATGAACAGAGGACTAGAACCATATAATGCTTTTTGATGAACAAAATATGCTTAGTGGTGAGTAGCCAATGTAGCTGATCACAGTTGTGAGATTGTTTTGGTAGGCCTAAAGAAAGGTGGGCAGAAGCAGTTTCAATGAACTAGAGATGCTAAAGGTAGTACGCTGAAAGACCTAGATAGAAAGTGTTTCCATAATCTAATTGACATCAAAAATTGTCATTGATGAAATTAAGATTGCTCGGTATGAAAGGGAGGAACTTCTTCAAACATCTCAAATAGAAGAAACAAATGATTGTCACCTTGGATATTTGAGAGCAGACAGTTGCAAATAAAGCCCAAATTGTGATCTGCAGGAATTGGAGACAGACAGTATTTAAAGTCAGAAGGTTACAAACTTTTCAACCACTTACCAATGTGAATGCCAATAATCAAAACCTCAGTCTTGTCTGTGTTAAGATTTAAATAGTTGTTCATCCATTAGTCCCTGCCACTATACACTTAAAAAAGTTGGTTGTGGAAGGAGATTTCCTTGGTGGACCGCAAGAATTGGGTGGTCTGGCAGGTGAGACTCCAGGCATAACTAGAGTCATCTCGGAGAGCTTTTTGCTGAAACATTGTTTACTTACTCCCAGATAAATTAACATCATCACCAGGGGCGTGGTTAGCCTGTAACATCTCTCAGGTAGGTTGGGGTTGATGTTCATGTCACTTGGCCCAGTAGTAGAGATTGTTCTATGGCAGCCTTTTCCATGGCATCAGGTTTTCCTCACTCATCAATGGGTAGAGGCTGGTCCATGATCGCGTTTGGAGTCTGCAGAACATGCATCCTCAATAACGGCTTCCTTCCCTTCAGTGGGCAATTTGTTACTTATGAGGGCTTCTGGATTTAGTGACTTGACTGCCTTTCTCGCTCTGAGAAAGCTTTTCTTAGAGGTGGCATTTATGTACACTTGGTAAACAGTCATATGTCCTTCGTGAACCCTCAAAGGGTTTTCACAATATGCTGCCGGATTGGGAAAACAACATTTAGGTCAGTACTTGCCATTTCACAATCAGTATTTAAATAACAAACATTCCCTCCATTTTACAGTCCCACATTGTAGTACACTACACAAAACTGCAATGTTTCCAAAAGAGGGCTATCTCTGCGGTGCCTCCATATTATGAAAATCAGTCATTTATCGCTTTCCCAATGAGATAGGGACCAAAAACCCGAATTTACAGTGCCAGGGCAGCTCCTAGATGCTTGAGGAATGTCCTATCGGAAGTCTAGAGCAGGGGTTTGGTTTTGGTGCATTGGCTTTGGGGTGGTCTTCATTACTTGCAGTTAAACTTTAAGAGCCTCCACTTTGTCAAGATGCAATCATTAAAGAAAGGCACTTGTCATAGCCTCAGCAGTCACCTAAAGAAAAATATCCACACTTTGGGTGCTATTTCGCGCTTTTCTTCTTCATTTAAATCTTATTTATTGATGACCTGCAGCCTCAGTGTCTCTCATCTGCCACAAGTTTCAAAACCTTCTAGCCTTCTTTCATGCCACTTATTCTTTTGAAAGCTCTGGGTCGAAAGCCTGCCCTTTATTACCTTAAACATGCGAGTACCCAGAGAAATAAAATAACCCACTAATTTGAACTATATAGCTGCTGGTGAGTGAGCGAAGCACGCAATCCTGACCCTTTGAAGGAAGGTCTGCATAAATTGTTCCCAAAGGAAGCGCTCCCTTCTTTCCTTTTTCCTTTAATTCTCTCTTTCTTCCCAACCCTCTTTTGTTTCTTACATTTTTCTTTCTTTCCTGTTTTTTTGTTCAATCCTTCTGTGCATTCTTCTTTCCTCCCTTCTGTCGCACTCTCATCTGATTTGCCTCTCACTTAAATTTTCTTTACGCCACCCCACCACACAACGTGGCCATGGTATCTCTTTCTTACACTGTCATTTATTAGCTTCTGCTTCTTTCTTGCGACCTGGAAGTCACAGTTCAAAGTAAAGAGGAGCCATAAAAAATATTTAATATCTGCAGTGAAAACCTAGCTTAAGCTGGTATGGTGGGTGCTTCACTACACCCTTGAACTTAAAGCTTGTGTCAAGGTGCAGTCACATCCTTCTGTGGATGTAACTTGGGCCGTTTTTTTATTTTTTATTCATACAGTTTTCTTATATATGACTCTTGCTCATCTACAGAGGCCCCTAATGCTCATTTTGCATAATTTAGAATGGGACATAGCATCAGAACACCGCTTACAGGGAGCATAACTACATTTTGAGGAGTGTAGGGAATTTCAAATGATCTGTGACCAAACAAATAGACTGGGGTAGAGAGTTCCATAATTTAGGGCTAAAGACCTGGATAGATTTTCCACCCCAGCTGTGGATCTTACATTTTGGGGCTTTGTGAATTTTTCTCCTCACTCAGCTCAATTCCTTTCAAGCCTCACAGTGAATAATCCCTTATCGCACTGCTGTGGTGAAGCTGGGGGCGGAGGGGAGTTGTGGTGTTGGAAGGTATTTATATGCATTTGCTTTGACACCGAAGTTAACGCAAATGTAAGTGCCCTGTAAGGCCCACTCACTTACCCAACCACTTTCCATGCAGTCCTTAATTCATGTGTGATACTTGGGCAACTTTTACTCATTGTAGCACAACATCAGCAATCCTGGGCCTGCACTAGATCAGTATAGTGGTTACCCTAAAGGGCCTCCCAAGAGTTTCTTTTCTGTTCTAAGTTCCGAGTGAGTTATGACCCATTTGCTTTTCAAGCCCAGATGGCGGTTTCAAAAGTGAACTGATTTGTGTCTTAACACTTCTTCCAATGAGACTATGACCCCTCTTTAAGCAGTCGCGGCTGGTACTGAACGAGGGTGGCGGGGCAGGGGTGAGGGTTCGAGGGGGGGGTTAAAAAATAAATAGCACTTACCTTCTAACACTGACAACTCCTCCTCCGTCGTCGTCTCTCGTCCGCTTGGTCCGGCGGAACAGGAAGCACAAACAGGCTCCCCTAGCCAATCACAACGCTGCAGTACAGCGTTGTGATTGGTCTGAGCTCCATGGTTCGGCACTCAGACAGGCAGTGGGAGCCTGTGCATGTTCCCCACCAGGCTGTGCATTACAGCCTGGTGGTGAACATGCTAAGTGCGCATGACGGTTTGGCTGGCCCAAGAGGGCTGGACAAACCATCATGCACACTCAAGTGCACATATTTCCTCCTCCCCCTGCTAGCTGTGTTGACAGCCAAGCCCCGCCCCAAAACCTGCTTCAGCGCGAAAAATAAAATAACATTGTGTTATCATTCTATTTTTCCTTCTTTGCACTGCTAAAAGCAGTGGGGCTACGCTCCTCCGGCTTAACGAAGGAGCCGCCACTGTCTTAAGTCCTCATTAATTTATCTCCTCCTGCCCATCTGGTAAGCAGCAGTTCTTTGTAGGACCAGGAAATTAGTCGTTACATGGAGTGTCTTTTGAGTACAAAGTGGAGAACCTTATTATCAATGGTGGTGTTCCTTAGACTGATTAGACCTCGGTCCTACCCTATGTGGAATTACTCCAGGAACTCTATTAATCCATCCATCATTCAATGTGTCCTGCTCTCCCCTAGTGACCAGAAAGACAGTAATAGAGAGCCCTTTGAGACAGTAGAGCTTATTAGGACCCAGGCACTCCATTAAAAAGTATGTTTCTAGGGTCCATCTCTCACCAGCAGTGCTTCACCACCCTGAGGGAAGACTGACTCTGCTGGGGATAACTCCAGGAACCCGGCACCACAAACCTACTATATAAGTTAGGAGCCCACTGTAGGTCTTTTAATAAGTGCTACTATTGGTGAATTACCAAAGGAAAGCCTCCTACAGAACGCTGTCAGGAAAGGCTGTTCTGATCTCCCCTGGCCTTCTTGTCAGGGAACCTGCTGTAATCACCTGGTGCATTCTTCTGTGATATGACAGGCACACCAGCCTTTGTGGTTGGGGTACAGTGTAAATCCAAATTACTAAAAGCTGTACTGCTAACTCCACTCATATACAAATACACATTCCTTACAAACAAGTAATATAGTACTTTATAGGATATGCAGACTTTGTGTGGCGTCATTCGGTGCTGATGGACATTTATCCGCCTGCAATAAAGCATCTAACTAAAACCCATGGTTAAAGTAGAAGGGACAGAGGGGCACAGGGAGGCAGGGTGAACCCCTCCCCCACAAAAAAAAGAAAACCGCAATAACCTTGGGGCCAAGGCCGGCGTCAAGAGTGAGTCAGTGTTTGCCCCGCTGTGAAATGTTCACAAATCTACTTATAGGACCCAGACCACTCATATACCAGTACTAACCTTGGGGTTAAATGAGAACAAGTCTCTTGCCACATTCAGCCTGTATGCATTGTGTTAAACATGTTTCTGCCATTAATGTAGTGCCTGGAAGGCGTACAGTTAGAGTATCTGTCTCGGACCTATTTGACAGAAGCAGAATTGGGCTGGAACCAATGTTTGCTTCTGTTTTGCTTTAGTGTGGGTATGTTTCCGCAGCTCGTTCCTGATTACTACGTTATTTTTGTAGTGTGACTGGGGTCTGTCTGCTTGAATGTGATGTGTGTGCTTTCACTCTGGGAGCATTCTAGTGCTAGCTGCAGTCTGTGATCTGATCATTAATTGTGCTAATAAAAAACCTATTATGTTCCTTACAGCTAATGACTTCAAAGTGCACTCCTAAAATGTGATTCATAGAATGAGAAATGATGGGATCACAGAGCATGAAACGTTGTGGTAACCAGAAACCTTGTTTCATTCTCCTGCAGATGACGAAAGCTGTCCTGCTGACATATATGCAGTAGGATTTGAAGAAATGGTGGAGCTCAGTGCTGGCAATATAGTGAATGCCAGGTTAGTAGAGACCTAATCATGTTTTGCATATTTATAAAAAACATGTTTTATATGTTATCTTATCATTAGGTTAATATCATAAGTAAACAATTCTAATTATGTTTCTATTATTTTTATAATGTAAATATGCAGTTTATAGAGTAATACTTTTCATAAGCTGTTTTAATACCCTCCGTTTGACCCTCCCATTTTACCCACCAAGGATTCCCTCTTGTTTAATGCTGTATTAATGATTGCATCTGGTGTCCAAGATCCTGCCATTTCCCAAATTTGTGGATGTGTCGTGGCTTCACTCTGCACCTCCTGCACCCCGGGCTCCAAAAATGATCTAGTTTGTCTGGTCTTGACACTTGGGCCTATTTAAACTTTTTACCATTGTGTCAGATTATTCCTACTACACCCCTCAACTTGTTGCATTTTGTCTTCCCTGTTTCCAACTTATCTTTAGGTTATTGAAAAGGAAAGTACTGCTGGATATTACCATCATTCTTACCTCTCATATGAGGATTAATTTCCTGGTCATCCATGGGTGCTACCTGCCTCTTCTGTTTTCCCATCTATAGTTTATTTATATTGGTATCTATATGTTCAAGATATGTGTACTGTAGATATACATGCTGTGCATACTCCTGCCATCTAGTGTTGGGTCCGGATGTTTGCAAGTTGTTTTTCTTCAAAGAAGTCTTTTCCAGTCACGAGGTAAGGTGACTCCTCCTTTTGGTGATAGTGCGCATGGGCATCAACTCCATTGGTAGATTGTTTTCTTTCCGCCATCGGGTTCGGACGTGGTTTGCGGCGCTCCAGCTCGAAACCATTCTTCGGGATCCCCTTGGTGCGCAATCCACTGTACCCTTGTCTGTATTGTTTCGTACGCATTCATCATCCTCTGCATGTCGAACAATATTGGAAAACTCTCTATCTTCGATCGAGAAGACATCACTGGGGACTTCGGGCCTAGCCATGTTGGTTTGCTTCCACTCCGTTACACATCATAGTCTTCTGCCGATGGAACGGACTCCATTCCAATTCTGTCCTCGGTGCCACTCTAAATATCATCACACGACCTGCATCACATCTGCATCTTGTGCCTCTCACCGGAGCACAAGGAAGAAGATTGCGACGCTTGTCGGTCATTCAGTTCGAAAAAGACTTAGCAGGACTGTCGGGCTCGACGAAGGGAGATGCAGCAGCAGAACATTGAACACACCCCGGATATCTTCGGAAAAGATACTGAGCAGGAAGAGATGGAAGTGTCAGAAGCGGAAGAGGAGCAGGTACTCTCCATCCAAGATTTGGATTCCAAACTAGAAATCGAGCTAGAGTCCGAAGACGTTCCAGCCGGACAGGGTGCCGTGAGTAACAAAGCCCCTTTGCTCACTAAACTTGCTTCCACCAAACAAAAGGCTTCTGGGCCACCACTGTCTTCTGGCCATGGTCTGCACTGAGATACTGCTTCCAACGCCCCGCCCTCGGGCTGGGCACGGAAACAGCCCTCCGAGCTCGAGCTGGGTCAAAACACCTTCGGCACCAAAAGCTTTTGATCCAAAGAATAAAAAAGACAGGTCCAGTTGGTTTCTGAAAATTTCAGCACCAAAACCAAAGGATGGACTTCAATCCAAGAAACTATGCAGGAAAAACTGGATCCTAAGCAAAAGAAAATTTACATTAATCAAGACACTGGACATATATTGGCAACATCAGTTACACCTTCCAAAAGGAAAATTCCTTCAGAGGAAATAACCTACAAAATCCCTCTAAAAAAGGAGGACATTGCTTTCCACCCTATCCCTCAATCCCCTCCACCATCTTCATCATTACCATGCAAAACCCTTTAGACATTACTCCACAGGGTTCTCCGCATACACGGCCTGTTATAGAAGATGGGTATGACAATAGTCCACCACCAATAGATCCATGGAATGAATAAAATATTGATCCACCTGTAGGTAATGATCCTGACTTATACCCTGCAAAACCATTACCTTCTGATGACAACACATCATACCAGGAGTTAATTTTCAGGGCAGCTTCATACCATGGAGTTACATTAAACAAGGAATGTTTAGAGGAGGATGTTTATTTGAAACTTTAGGAAATACACATAGAACAACTCAATCTTTACCCATGTTAAAGGGCATGGTGCGCCATGCTCATGGCATTTTTAAGGACCCTGTACAGGCACGTATATTAACACACAGGGTTGACAAAAAATACAAACCTCCACCATCTGGCCCAATTTTTATTAGGGGGCAGTTACCTTTAGATTCCTTAGTTGTATCTAATGCTTGGAAAAGAGCAAACTCACAGACTTCAGCAGATGCACCACCTCCAGATAAGGAGTCTAAATGAATAGATGCATAAGGGAAAAGAGTTGCTGCACAATCCACCAACTATTGGCAAAATATAGGAATTGCTCCGATACCTCCCAGAAGAACATAAGAAAAACGGACAAGAATTAGTGCAAGAGGGAAAATTAATCTCTAATTCATCTATTAGATGTGCACTAGATGCTGCTGACACTGCAGCAAGGGGAATTTATATCAGCATTCTTCTTAGGAGACGTGCGTGGCTGAGATTTTCTGGTTTTAAGCCAGAAGTACAACAGACTATTCTCAATGCTCCCTTTGATAGACAACATTTTTTTGGACCTCAAGTAGATGAGTCACTTGAGAAAATGACAAAGGATACAAAAGTGGCAAAGTCAATGGGAGCACTTCAGTCACCATCCAATAGAGACTCCTTTCGACGCTCATTCTATAGAGGAGGATCCAAAAGTAATTCCTCAGATCCGTATGTGTCCTCATATGGTCACCCTTCAGCAAGTGCTTCCGCTTTTGCAACAAGGCGACTTTATGTCAACACTAGACTTAAAGGACGCATACTTCCACATTCCTGCTCACCCAGCACATCGCAAATATCTCAGATTTGTGGTAGCAGGAAATCACTATCAATTCAAAGTACTCCCACTCGGGTTTACAAATGCACCCAGAGAGTTCACAAAATGTCTAGAAGTAGTAGCAGCTCATCTAAGAAGAAAACAAATTGTCTTTCCATATCTGGCCGATTGGCTAATCAAAGCCAACACACAGCAAAAGTGTTTACAACACACTCAAACTACCATAGACCTTCTCCATCAATTGGTTATACAATCAATGCACAAAAGTCCCATCTTCAACCCTCACAACTGCAACCATATCTAGGAGCGATGCTAAACACTGACACAGCTCTAGCCTCTCCCAATGCAGATAGAATTCAAAACTTTCAAACTTTATTACTACAGTTTCAAAACAACCAATACCTAACAGTCAAAACTTTCATGCAACTATTAGGAATGGCTGCATCATGCATTGCAGTAGTGACTCAGGCAAGATTACACATGCGCCCTCTACAGGAATGCTTAGCACGTCAGTGGAATCAATTGCAGGGTAAATTAACAGATCTAGTGTTGGTAGACCGCCACATTAATTGCTCTCTGCAGTGGTGGAACACACAAAACCTATCAAAAGGGCGGCCCTTTATCAACTCAGTTCCACAAATCGTACTAACAGCAGATGTATCTCTCACAGTTTGGGGTACCCATCTCCAGCATCTAACAATTCAGGGTCTATGAGTGTCATGATCCCCCCGCGGCGTTGTATGCATGCGGGTAGGAAGGGTGACTGACTTCACTAACCAGCATGCGTCTGGGCAGGCAGCCGTGTCTTGCCTTAGAGGTTGGGCCCGCATATAAGGCCTTCCTCTAGGGGGATCCGGTACTTGTAACCTGCTTTAGTGATTGCGTTCGCTGTGGAGCTAGCAGACTGAGCCGTTGGAAAGGAGTTTTCACCACGCCGCGAGGAAGATGCCGCAGATGATTTGGAGGCTCGTTCCTGAGCCTAATTTGTTCTGAGCAGCAAGGAAGCTGCTCGCTGATTACTGCCATCGTTGCCAAGCACGTCTGCTTGGTTCAAGGTTATTCCTGATTCTCCTGGAGTCCTGCTGGTTACGCGGGAAGCCTCCAGGTTCACAAGACAGTTTGTTTGTTTAAGTAGCTATTTGCGAGGAGCATAGCGTTTCAGAGCTCACTCGCCACACCAGTTGAAAGAAACCTTCCGGTCCTATTTCTTTGGGGTTTTCATACTGTGGATGATTTTGCATGCAAGCGGAACCGGCCTCATTTCACCACAGAGGCTCAGTATTTGCTGGGCTTTTCGTTACTTGGCACGCAGGTGTGAGACGTATCACACCAGCTTATCTTGCTTTATTTGTTTATGGATTTGCGCATACTCTCACGGAGAGAGTATTTCCACGCTGACAGTGGACACTCGCACTCCTTTGGGAGTATTACCTCCACTAGGCTGCCTGCTACACGAGGGTCTGCATACATGGTTTGCATGTAAGTACACAGGCAATAAGGGGGGGGGTATTCAGTGACCTATAGTGTGAGCGTGTGTGTGTGGTTACGGAATTAATGCCTATTTTTCTTACATACAGCGTACCGTGGTCAGTAGATGGGACTTCCATAGTTAGAGCCTATTTCTTGGATCCCCGGACTAGGAGATTCTGTAGGAAGAGTGTCATTGAGTTTGATTTCATTAATCCTTGTTTCCCCTTTCCCTTGCGCACTACGGTACGGGGTGGAGTGTTTCCGTCCCCCTGTGGGGTAGTGCAAAGGGGATTTGGGATCTGCGCATCGCCCCCGCTGGATCTGTATTTGGAGGTTAGTGAATACTATTCCGATACCTGACAATGGGACACCAAAGACAAGAGTCTCCACATCAATTACTTAGAGCTTCTAGCTGTCTATCTAGCACTAAAAGCCTTTCAGCCTCACCTCATAAGAAAAGTTGTCCTAGTCCATATGGATAATTTGACAGCTATGTACAAAAACAGGGGGGGCACACTCTCTTCGGCTGTCACACCTCTCTCAGACCATTTGGCGTTGGGCAATACATCACAAAATAATTCTTCTTGCAGAACACCTTCCAGGGATGCACAACAAATTTGCCGACCTCCTCTGCAGGATTCAGCAACAAGTGCACGAATGGGAACTTCATCCCCAGGTTCTCCTTCCATACTTCCAAAAATGGGGGTTTTCACAGTTCGACCTCTTTGCCACAGCAGAGAACTCAAAATGCCCAAACTTCGTATCCAGATTCCCACACCATCTATCCAAAGGCAATGCCCTATGGATCAACAGGTCAGAGATATTTGCTTACGCTTTTCCGCCTCTCCCTCTCCTTCCATTTCTGGTTTGGAAACTCAGGCAGGCATCACTCACATTGATTCTAGTGGCTCCCACATAAGCTCGTCAACCATGGTTCACCGCACTACTAGAACGGTCAGTGGTTTCACACCAAAAGCTGCACCTTACTTCCAACCTTCTCACACAGAACCGTGGAGAAATCAGACATCCAAACCCCAAGGAGCTCAACCTAGCGATCTGGCTCCTGAAGTCATAGTGTTCCGATACCTAAACCTACCATCAGATTGTATGATAATTCTTAAAGAAGCAAGGAAACCTACCACTAGAGCTGTTATGCAGCAAAGTGGAAAAGGTTTGTGATTTATTGTAATAATAACAAAATTGATCCGCTAGATGCATCTATACAAAATATTATTTGTTACCTTTTGCATCTACAGTGAGTTGGCTTAGCCTACACATCCATTTGACTACACCTTGCGGCAGTCGCTGCATATCTTCAAAACAGACAACATTTATCCTTATTCAAAGTTCCAGTAATAAAAGCTTTTATGGAAGGTCTTAAAAGAATAATACCACTCAGGGTACCACCTGCACCCGTCTGGAACCTTAACATTGTTCTCACAAGGCTTATGGGTCCACCTTTTGAGCCACTACACAATTAATCTTTACAATTTCTTTCATGGATGGTTGCCTTTCTAATTGCTTGCTATCACTTCATTAAAACATGTTGGTGAGCTACAGGCATTAACCTTAGAAGAACCTTTCTTTCAACTTCATAAAGACAGAGTTGTTCTTCGTACAAACCCAAAATTCCTTCCAAAAGTAGTTTTTGCTTTTCATATAAACCAATCAGTAGAGTTACCTGTGTTCTTCCCTCAACCTGATTCAGTAGCAGAAAGGACTCTACACACACTTGATGTCAAAAGAGCATTATTATACTATATTGATAGGACAAAACATTTTCACAAAACAAGACAACTTTTTCTTGCATTTTCTCCACCTCATAAATGAAATCCTATCTCTAAGTCCGGTATTTCTAGATGGATTGTTAAATGTATTCAAACTTGCTATGTTAAAGCTAAAATAACTTTAACTATACCTCCTAGAGCACATTCTACTTGCAAAATAGGAGCATTTATGACCTTTTTAGGCAACATTCCCATAGCTGACATATGTAAGGCAGCTACATGGTCTACACCGCACACATTTACCAAACATTATTGTGTGGCTGTATTAGCACGTCAACAAGCTAATGTAGGACAAGCGGTGCTAAAAAAACTTTTTCAAACAACTGCAACACCCACTGGTTAGCCACCACTTTGGGAAAATGCTGCTATACAATCTATGCAAAGCATGTGTATCTACAGCAAACATGACTCGAACAGATTATGTTACTTACCCTGTAAGCATCTGATCTTGGCATGTAGAGCTGCAGATTCACATGCGCCCTCTCCGGACACCTGTGTTTGTTGCAGTTCTTATTATTCACTTTACATATGCATGGCATCTCTGTACTACACTTAGTTACTCCATTCTCACCCTCTTGTGGGAAAGCAATCGAACAATGGAGTCGATTCCCCTACACACTATCACCGAAAGGAGGAGTCACCTTACCTCGTGAATGGAAAAGACTTCTTTGAAGAAAAACAACTTGAAAACATCCAGATCCAACACTAGATGGCAGGAGTATGCAAAGCATGTGAATCTACAGCTATACATGCCAAGAACAGATGCTTACAGGGTAAGTAACATAATCCTTCCAAGGACCCACTATAACTTGAGGTTTGGGGTACATTCCCAGGCACCAGGAAGAGCCAAGGATACTTAGTAGTGTCTTTCCGGGCCCCACTCAATTAGAACTCCACTAGAACCAAATGCCCCCATTCCCTTAGATCTTAGACCTCTTTCTGGGTGCTGGGTGAGTTCTACCTCTCTCCCATCCCTCACGTATGCCAATGAAGTTGGCATTGTGTCCCTGCTTCCCCACTGCTTGGTGAGCCCACTCTATAACCCATTGTTGCTCTTTGCAGGGTCGCTGTGGCCTTTGGATAGATGGATGCTTCTTTTGGCATGCTGAGATTTACCCACTCACCAGGATCTTGTTCATGGGTTGTGGTCCCATGGAGATTGTGGAAAGCGGACATAGAGGGAGGTGGAGTCTTGATTGGCCTCTCTGACACCTCTCACATTCAATAGTGCCATTGCCATGTTTCGGGTCCATGCTCTCCCCTGAACTACATCTGTTGCCCCACAGAAGATGCTCTGTGAGCCATCTTAGCGTCTCACTCAAACCTTCAGCAAAAGCAAGGATTTGGTGCCACTGATTTAGGTGAACAGAGTTGAGCACTGCAAAATCCATTTTAACGAAAGTACGATTTCTAGGTAGAGAATTGGATATTTTAGGAGCTGATTTTTGGAATGCTAGATGCTTGAATTGTTCAGGTATGGGTCTTGTCCTGTTCTACAGGTTTTATGACCAGGGCAGTTATCCTGTTTTAATGGTCTTACGGGATTGCTGGTTGTCCTGTTCCGGTGGTCTTAATTAAAAAATGTGGCTCTGGACTGGAAGCACCAGTGAATTAAATCAGAATTTTATTTCTTATTTTTTTCATCTGCATGTCATAAGAAGGATTTTTCTTTCCCTCAATTGAGATAAAGGCCTTCCTACTTTCATCAATCATTTTTTCGCAAACCATACAAATTAATTCAAAGGAATTCATTAACTTGGTCTGCCAACAAATCAAACTTGGCAGTTCCAGCTGAGATGGGCTACTGCAAACAGCTATTAACTGGGAAGTGAACGTTGGCGGCACAATTTTCTTTAGCCTTTGCCTGGTGTGTTGTTAGCACAATAGGAATACTTCAGCCTTTATTGTGAATAATATCAAACTTTATGCTCCTTTAAGTTTGAGAGTGGAAAGGTGGAAGAGCATATTCGGTCCTGGGCCTCAGCCCTCTGGAACACTCTCCCTCTCAGACCTGCTGTTTAACAAGCATTGGCAAAGCCAATAGGTCTCGCCTATGCTAAAGCTGTGTTTTAGTCATGTTGTACACCAGCGTGGCTGCTGTTCAGCATGGCTTAAAAGTTAGTGGTGTGTAGTGTAATAGTGTGTTGTGGAATAGTGGAGTAGTGTGTCCTGGAGTGGATTATAGTGGTGTAGCGGAAGTGGCATAGAGTGGAGTATAGTGGTGTAGCGGGAGTGGCATAGAGTGGAGCATAGTGGTGTAGCGGGAGTGGCATAGCTTGGAGGATAGTGGTGTCACGGTAGTGGCATAGAGTGGAGGATAGTGGTGTAGCAGGAATGGAGTGTCGTAGAGTGGAGTAGAGTGGTGGTGCACAGAATGGAGTAAAGTGTCATAGAGTGGAGCGGCATAGAGTGGCGTACAGTGGAATAGTGTAGAGTGGAGTGGCATAGATGGAATCGCGTAGAGTGGAGAGAAGTGCCATAGAGTGGAGTGGCATATTTGTGGAGTATCCTAGAGTGGAGTGGCGTACAGTGGAGTGGCGTGAAGTGGCATAGAGTGTCGTGGAGGTGCGTGGCAAAGAGAGGCATGCAGTGGAGTTGTGTAGAGTGGACTAGAGTGTTGTGCAGTGGCAAAGAGTGGAGTAGTGTGTTGTGAAGTGGTGTAGAGTGGAGTAAAGTGGCATAGAGGGAACTGCAAAGAGTGGCATAGAGTGAAGGGGCATATAATGGCATTGAGTGGACAGTCGTAGAGTGGAGTAAAGTGTTGTAAAGTGGCATAGAGTGAAATAGAGTCGTGGAGCAGCATATAGTGGCGTAGAGTGAAGTGGCATACAGTGGAGCAGAGTGTCATAGAATGTCATAAAGTGGAGTGCCGTAGAGTGGAGTGGCATGGCATAGAGTGGAGTAAAGTGTTGTAGAATGGAGTCTCGTAGAGTGGAGTGTCCTAGAGTGTTGTGTGGTGTTGTAGAGTAGAGTGGTGTAGAGTGGAGTGGGATGGAGAGGAGTGGTGTAGTGTCGTAGAGTGGAGTATGCATGGTGTGGTAGCGCACTGCCATTGCAGACAACACATTTCCAATTGAAATGACTATTACGTTTCACATACAGTTTTACTTTTAAAACTATACAGTGCATAAATGATAATGTGTGGAAATGGCATCACCTAGTATATTGATTTTTTTTTTATCATATTAAAAGATTTGTTTCCATCATATATCAGCATTACAAAAAATGTGCTTCAATTGTGCTTTCCTAATTCTGATATATTCGGCAATATTAGCACATCGAAATTTACTTTGTCAGAAGAAAACCTGTCCCTTCCCACCCCCCACTCCGTATGCAGCAAGATTGTCACATAAATCCTCTCACTTTGAAATCAGAGAAAGAAAAGTAAACACAAGCCTTCTGCAGAAGACAGAGCCTAACATTTGACCTCTGTCTTTGAACGCACAGCAAATGTGACGAGATAAGAACAAAATTTTACAAAAAGCGAGCACTCGTGGAAGATTACAAGGAGCAATGTTAAACAGGCTATGCTCCATGGGAGGGACAAAGACATGCTAGACTGCCTGAAACAAATAAAGCAAACAAATAGAAAGCAAGCAAATGTAAGTTACGAACCGCAAAACCAATGGTAAGCAATGGGCAGAATGCATTCCCAGGGAACCTTCCAGAATGTCCCCAAGAAGTCTTTTCACAACCAGACAGCTGTGCTGTCTGATAGGCCTCGACCTAAAAATCAGGCCCTTGTCTGAATAACTGGGATTATTTCGTCACTGATTCTGGATCAGTTACATATAACACCAAGAAATCATTTAGTGGTATACGTATACATATTAACCTCATGAGGACAAGCAATTCTTATCATGAAATTCATTCAGAGTATACAAGCTTGTCTGGAGCCGACTCGCCCGGACTCACCACATAAACGCTCCCGTCAAGGGACTGCACTCCCACGGGGCTTTAGATCTACTCAAATAGAGAGGTGCCGATAATATCTTCATAAGAAGTAGTACGAGACACGTTACTGTGGATTTTTCGGCAATTCTTATTAGAGAGAATGCTCAGTCACGTACTGTAACTATGCATTGTTTCATTAGAGGATACCATCGTTTGGCATCAGTGCCTCTTACAGGCACATTGAACTGACCACTTCCGGTTTGGATTTTCACACCGCGAATGAGGACTGACTCCAGAGGACATTTGGACATACTAGCCTTGATGAAGTCGTAGGGATACTTCCCCGAGACAACGAAACACGTGTTGGCTAAAGGAGGTCTAATGAAAAAGGAGACGCCAGGAAAAAAAAAAACACAAGTCAAGACAAGAAGCTCTCTTTGTTCATTATACTGTATACTCTAAATGAATTTGATGATAAGAATTGCATGTGCCTCATGAGGTTAACCATTGGTGTTCAATCCTAGGATTGTAATTAGGGGAGTAGGGTGTATCTTCCGATCATTTGAGGGCACCGCGGGCAAAAACCATGTTTATATATAACTGTATGAGATGGTTTTATGATCGCCTTAGACCTTACATACACCTAATTGTTAGAATCAGTACGTATACATATTACTTTTATCATCTACAGGTCTAATTAAAGTGAAAAATGATCTCATCTGGAAAGTGTGCGACATTGCAGTTCTAACTAAGCCTGTGTGAAATTTCAATCACGCTTGCGTACTTTTCAGAATTTTACAATACGCATGTTACATGAAATTCACAAAATGATGCGATTACGTCTCGTTGTGTAATTGCACCATGTTCATGCCAAAATTATAGCTCAGGAACAACATGAATGAGCAAAACGCAAATGTCATTCTCAGTTCCTGTGTTTTGGTGCTATTTTTTAGCATGAAATGCGTCCTTGTGTCAAAAATCAACACAAGGGTGCATTTTACTTTAAAATATAATGTTATATACCATATTTGAATTTTCTATCATTTCTCATCATTTTCCTGAAATACGTGTAATTACCCGAAAGCAAATTGCACACGCCAAGGTCTAACTATAGCCGTTCAATTTATTGCCAAAGCTTCTTCCCCCGCAGAACACTGTATATATATGCTAGGGTTTCCTCAGTTGTTTGCACACTGAGGCTCTATCCCGCCACCCGAGCATTTATTTTCCTCTACTTTTTCTTAGGTGTGAGCAGATTTAAACTTTTACCAGCCTAGTTGTGCAGTGCCAGTTGCCAATTTCAGACTTCCTAAAACTGCTGAGGTTGTCGAGTTTGCACGCTGCTGAAATGTTCTTTAAAAACAAGTGTAGGCTCGTAAAAAAATAATCTACAGTTCAGAGCCAGACCTAATGCTTTGGTCAGCACCTGTTTTTATTTTTATTTCTCATTTCTGCTCTAGCAACTGTCTCTTGTCTCTAGAGCATCCTGAGTCAATGCACTCAAATTGAGTTTGTGTGCTGTATAAGCTGTTCACTCACGCAAGATACATTTCTACTTAACATTTATTTCAGCCCACGGAAGCGCATCACACTTTGGGTTGTGAAATGGAAGAGGCAACCCACTTTTCCTGCGTCAACAGCTAACGCTGTGAAGATAATTTCTAAAAGTGGATCTCTTGACATTTTAAGCTATGTTTATATTGTAAAAAGAAAATAATTCATTGATGCGCCAGCCACGAAGATATTTCTGGTCAAAGCTAGGGATGTGTAAAGTTACTAGTGAGCAGGGCTCAGTATGCCTCCATTTTACCTGCCGATAATGGCAGCTTGTGGGCGACATCTCTGCAATATTGTGGTCAGTGCTTTATTTGAGCCCGTGATTTCCAGTGCTCGTACCAGCACTTAATTGTCTGCACCAGCACTTGTGACAGTTGCCATATGGTGGCGCTGTCTCTTTAATTTGGAGATGAGCACAACAACCGTTGTTTATCAATGCAATATACATTAAAAATGACTAAACCTTCCGCCCAAGCCATTCTTATAGCTTTGAGGGCCTGGAATAGTCTGAATGGTCACACTAGTACGAGTTTGATGGTTAGTAGTTGTGTTGGTACTGTCATTGGCAGCGCTGGCGAGGGCCCCAGCACTTACTTTTTTCCAAATTAAGCACTGATTGTGGTTCAGCAGGACTGAGCCAAATACCCAGGGATCATTCCAGCTAGCCCAAGGCACTGCGACCAGCCTTAAAAGTGGTTGGTGTAGTTTGATTTTTCCAATTGGCAGGGCCTGGTGTACATTCATCTTCTATTGGCAGTAAAGGTAGCTTGCGCGTCATATCTTCATTTGAGGAAGAGCTAGCAAGATAGGGCCAAGTGCCTATGAAGGCAGCTTGAGACATCGTGACCACACATGATGTGGTAGGGGGCAGATGTATTTTTCCTGGCTGGCATGGCTCAACTTATTTTCATCTTCTAATGCCAGTAAAGCCAGATAGCGGGTCCTTTCTTTGCAATGGCATACTTTCCGCTTCTAATGCCGGTAAAGACAGACCTATGTGGGTCTTGTCATATCGCAGTGTGAAAAGTCAGCAGGACGAGACCAATTGGCTTTGATTCAGTAAGCCTAGTAGGGACATTGCAACCAGCTTTAATGTGGTATGGGGGAATGTGAGATAGGCAGGGCCCGCTCCCTGTAAATAACCCATCACCCCTAATTAGCCCTGACCCTATACCCCGAAACGCCCCTCACTTACCTCTTCCGTCACAGCACGACGAACGGCCCCAGCAACTCCATCCCTGGAAGAAATAGGAAGAAAGGGTTAACATCATCAGCCAGGAACCTCTGACGACAGAAGGAGGCAGGACTGCAGAGGTCAATGACTAATCAGAGAGGAGGACCGGGAGTCAAGAAGGGACAAGCGGATTGGAGAAGGGGAACCCGGAAGACGCGGAAAGGAACAACGCGGAGTCAGCCGTGTTCGCGGAGAGAAAGGCGGGACCAGTTCCATCAGAGCCGATGAAGGTGCCGTGTATGGAACCGAGGAAGGCAGAACCGTTCCTGAAGGAGATGAGCCCCCAGAATCCTGGAGTGAAGAGTGGTGGTCGGCCTGGGACGCGTGACTCCCCTGCCGCAACTCTGGAGAGCTGCGGCTCGCCAGGTACGGGTGTAAGAAGGGAATGGGGGTGGGAGACATAGGGGACAGTTAGAGCGAGAAGAGAAAGAGAAAGGCGGGAGCCAGAGGGAGAGGTTGCCCTAAAAGTAAAATGAGAACCGCAGTGGCAGATAAGCGGCCAGGCCTGGCGTATATCTTGGCGGACACCATTGTTTACGGGGTTGGTTTGGTTTTTTTACCTTTTCTTCTTCTCTCTCTTGGGGTGGTTTCTTTTTTTTTCTTGTTCTTTTGAATTTGGGGTGCTTTATGGCTATGCCCCCTTCTACTATGCAGAGGGGACCATACTGATGAGAATTGGGTTCGAAGGAAAACCCAATCTGGAATTGTAATCAAAAAGGGAAGGTAATAGGGATAGACAGAGTACACATTCACCTGAACTATTGCGCACTACCCTTTTCCAAAGACCCAGGACACAAACCCGGAGGCCCAACCTGAGAGGCGCGGGACCACCTGATAGCAACTTACCATTCACGTCAGGAAGAAGTATTTTCCTAACACCCCTGAGTGTGGTGAAGGATTCTATCCCTCCTAAGATCAAACACACCAGACCCTTGTCATTCACCTTCCTTCCTTGTGTGTTTTTTTTTTTTGGCATACCGGGGACGACACCACGGAAGTTCAAATCTGCAAAGAAAAGACCAAGAGGAGGAGTGTCATGAGAAAAAGAAGACTATAAAGCCAAAAACGGCCATCATAAGACTGTATTGTTTTTTTGATTAACTGTTCACCCAAAAGAAGAGAATAAACGCCAAAATAGAAAAGCACATTCGGCCTCCTCGATTTGTCTTTCGCCCGTCCCTCCGACAGGGAAGTTTGATTTTTGCTGTCTGGCATGGCGCAGCATACTTGTAAAGGCAGATTGCAGGTCATAGCTTCGCAGTGGGAAGGTTCCGCAGAATGTGGCCTAGTGCCCAGGAATCCGTGAGGCCAGCCCAAGACGTAGTGACCAGCCTTAAAGTAGTAATATGTAGAGGTTTTCCCTACAATGAGACTGTTTGGCCCAAGAACCGAGTTCTTGCATGAACAAGACAGGCAAAAGCTCCGCTCTCCCACAGTGGCAGCTGCGACCAATCAAAACTGATAGGGCGGCGCAGCGGGGGAGGGGTTGGGGAATAAAAAATATAAATAAAATAACTTACCTGCCGTTCCGCTCCCGGCCGCCTCATTGGTCCTGCTCCTCTCGTCCCGGAAATGGATGGGCCTGAAAGCACAGGCTCCTCACCCAAACACAGCTGGTTTGGAGAAACATAAGTGCACATGTCTGTTTGTCCGGCCTAAGACGGCCAGCCAAACTGACATGTGCACTTATAAGTGCACACTACTCCTCCCTGCCAGGGCCCTGCCCGCCACTCCCACTCCATCTGCCTCGGACTACAAACGTAAGCAGCTCAGATAGAGATAAATGAAACGATAATAACAATGTTTTATGATCTTTTTATCTATCATCTGCTGGCAGTGGGGCAATGCTCCTCTGCCATTATGGAGGAGCCGCCCCTGCTCTCCTAGGGCAGACATAAATTTCAGAATCCAGTAGACTGAATCAAAAGACTCCGAGGGTCAGATCCAGCATTCAGAAAGGTTGAATTCGGAGTTGCCCATGACAGAAAATAACAGCTATTGGCTACTATTATTTTCGTTCAATGGGCTCTAACCAGAGGTGAGAGCAGAGTGATTTGTGGGGGGGGGAGGGGGGTGGAGGAGTCAAATGGGAAGGGACCAGACAAAGGAGCTTGGAAAGAACGTTAGCTAGTGGAGACATATATAAAACGCATCGGCAAAGCTAACATGTCTCGGCAATTGAGAGCTATTGGCATTGTTAATGACTTTTAGCCATGTCGAATAGCAGCTCAGCTGCTGTTCAGCATGGCTGAAAGACCTGAAAAAAAGATGCTATGACGCATCTAGTGCTGGCTGCTTCATAGCGCTACTCTTTCATAGCACTACTCTTTAATTTTAGAGTAGCTGTGAAGTATAGAACAACTACCATTGTGAACACCTGTGTAATGTGCTGCATGGGCGTCTGTACTGCTTATAGTCTGCGTGCTCATGTACAGATGGCTATACTGCATGTAATGTCTACTCTGTGCCAATGTTGAGTGTCTTGAACTGTAAGTCGGAGGGAGAGCGGAGGGCTCAGCCTCCATGGCTGAGGTGCCGGTGGGCACATCCACACGACAAGGGCCTTGTATGGACCACCCAGACCAGATGGCCTAAGCTTAGAGTGGGCGAGTGAGTAGCTGCACCCAGGATCAGAGCTGAAGATGCAGCAAAGAGCTGCCCAAGGATGGTGGCTCACTAGGCACAAGGCTGGCAAAAAACAGCGCGAAGTAGCAAAGCACTGAACCACAGAGACTGAGTTTGCTGTGTGACCAGTGAGAAGAAGCCTGAGGGATCTTTTAGCAATCCTTTTCATTTTTACCCATGAGTAACAGGTGTATAAAGCAGCGCTCACGAAGTACAATGTTTCAAAGGCATGGACTAGAATGAATAATAATGCTTGTGTGTCACCACAGTATATATGGCTCCAGAGAAGTGAGTCAGCATTTACGGCAATTATTTTAATACCTACAACTTTTATTGTGGCTTCATTAATTGGCATAATGCGTTGTGAACCTCTAGCTTGCCATATCACAGTTCGCCAACCAAGCTAGTAATGTGTTCATCATACTAATAGACCTATTCAACAGAATACGGGAGGTGATCTACTTCAGAAATTTCTTACCATTTCTAGTAAAATCCACAACACAGTCCGGCCACAAAATAAGAGACAGAGTGCAAGGGTATTCAATCTATAAACAATATCTTTAGAAGTGCTTAAATGGGTAGAGCCGCTTGCTGGTGGTGAGACACTCATACTCACACCTTAAACAGAGCGGAAAGTTGTTTTTAAACAGCAAAGCTGCTCATCTGCTTGTTTGGGAGGTAGCAGCCCGGTCAACACTGGAAGAGATTTTAATACCAGCCCTGTATTGTGTGAACGAGCTTTAAAATGTCAAGTGGGAAGGTGAGTGCAGCGCGCGATTCTCCTCAGCCCCGCTTTCAAGTCGGGCAAACAGTGCATTTTACGACAGATTTTTCCAGTGCATCATATCAAAAGTCCAAGTGAGCCTAGCTACAAAAGATGCACTCTGTAGAGTGGCTCAGCAAAAAAAATAGCTCCCTAAAGTGCGAGCAGTGTAAGGACACACATACTTGGGCCATGCTCCAGGAGAGGATCAAATGCAAGAAGAGGGAAGTGGACACCGCAGAACTGACCAGCAGTAAGCAAGCAATTGAGAGTGGCTTTGAAGCCAACAAATGGTAAGTAATGGGAGGCACTCAGGCCCACTAAGAGTAAACAACATGCCTCAAAGAGACAGCACATGCGCTGTCTAGCAGAGCCCTAAAAAGTGTTTTAGCAAGGCTCACCGATCTTATAAGAGCAGACTACAACTAAACAAATTGAGAAATACCAGATCAGTGCCATGCTGTTGTCCTAGCCCAAATAATGGAAGCAGGCAAAGTCGCATTTCATCACAATGTCTCTTTTTTTTAACTCTGAAATGGCATTCACCATTGGTAATGAAAGTGAAGGTTGTTCTGGGAGGAAATTCTAGAAAGTCAGAAGGATGCCTCATTATCGAAACTTGAAAAAACAAGGTTACCTGGGATCAAAGAAAAGCATTGGGCTCACATGAAGGGTTGAAGACAGCAGGGTAACACGAGGCATGCTTATTCGCTCTTATGCAGTCAGGGCAGCAACCTAGAAGTGCTTTGTCTCTCACCGAACACTTGCAGGCTGCCAGCCTAGCCAGGGTCTGAGCCGCAATGCAACTAGGGCTCGCGCGACTGGTGCCTGTCTGCCTTTGAGAGCCTTTAAGAGCTTGAGAGGGGTTTGGTGCATGAATCCCTGCTCCAACTGTTGGCTTCTTTCAACCTAGCAGCAGCAGGTGGAATCTGGGCCTTCTGAAGTTTGTGTAAGTTCTACTCAGGGTGCCAGCCTTGATTGCTCTTCCACTTCCTTCATGGAATGCAATTATTCAGCAGGAGTCAGTGTTTTTGTCTTTAAATAAATAAATAAACCAATAAAAATGAAATGATGCATGGCTGCTGCTTATCTCACCAGTTCCAATTCTTGCCATTTTGGTATCCTTGTACTCACTCATCTGGCCACATCTCTGCATGTTGCGTGCACCATAAACATGCACTCAGCATCCCACTGCCCCGTGGCTAAGCTGGTTAGTCTTTATAATTCATATTTGTGCGTCTATCTCTCACCTACCCTCACCCATTACACCATCAGGCCATAAAACGGTAAGGGCACCTTGGAAGTCATCACATACAGCACGAAAACACTTTCCATGTAGGCACAAAACAAAAACAGCATCCCCCCAGCCACACACTGTCACAGGGTAGCTTTCTACCCTGTGGGTAAGTGCTTCAGTGCCCCAGATGGCGATAGTAAGCGCTATGAAAATGCTACAATAAAGTACACTACAACGAAATGCTTGAGTGCCTCGGACTAGCACAGGTCTCCTTGTGTCGACTGCTGCTTCATAGGAAGGCCTACACGCAGCAGCCGTGACTCATGCAAAATATCCCCCTTACTGCTGACCTGCTGGAAAATCCCTTCTGCTTAACCAAAGCTTACTATGGGGATTCGGGTTCTACCATTTGAGAAATGGGATTCAGGTTCTACCATTTGAGAAATGGAATAACAAAGCATTTAGGAGTCCATCTTACAGTGTGTGTTTTTTTAAGAAAAGTATTGCTGAAGCTTGTACCAAGAATCTGGTGTACGTTTAGTTGACTTTTAAAGTTATGGCGTGTTTATTCAGAAGGCTTTGTAGGTGCCTTAGGAGGGAGCGTTTATCGGTCTGTTTTCAATTAGGGAAGGCCTTCTGAAAGTAAAGAGCCCTGTTTGAAGCTTTTTAAAACCCTCAGCCTCTGAGGCAGGCTTCAAAAAGACAATGCGGCTTTCACTGAGGTTTGTGAAAAGACCCTGTGCACGGTGTTGTGGGTGGGAATAAAGCTCAACTGTTGTTGTGCTGTCAAGAACATTGTAGATAATTTATTAGTTTAAATAATATATAAACAATGTGAGATAAATGTCGTACTGTAACGATTTGGATCTAGGCGAAAAAATGTACAACGTTTGTTTTGAAAACTACTCTGGTCGAATAAAGGTATCTGAAAAACAACAGCTAAGACACGCAAGTCGAAAAAAATGAGGAAAAAAATGTTGATGGAAATAATAAGAGAAATATGTTTTTTTCCTGTTCTCTGCATAACATCCCATTTTCTTTGTTTTTTTATTCTTTACTTTACTGTTGTGCTATTAGGTAGGCCATTTCCTTTGGCTGTGCTTCTTTTTCTTGCTGTAACTCTTCCTTTGACAGTGAAGACAATATTTAAACAACAGAAAGTGACTGGAAAATACCTCCTTTACTTTATACAATGTTATTATTTGACTGTTTTTCTATTTTTTCTATCAACCAAATCCTTCTATTGCCCTTTTTGGGAACTTCTGATGTTCCCAATTTTTTAAAATCACTAACCTTGCTTTGACACCTGACCATCACCAGAGTCACCGTGCCCTGGTTAGTTTACTGTTTTAATTCCAAGTGTAGGTAGTTTGAGCGCTATCGTTAGTCCGGGCAACAATAATTCTTGGGGATGGGTACATTGAAGTATCATGGTATTCAAAGTAATGGTTAAGATACAAATGGAGATGCTGTCTGATGTTATTTAGTTTTCGATCAGATAACCTTACTACTCATTTTTTTACGAAGACTCTTCCACTCTTTGTCACTAAAAGTTTTTCTCTCAAAAGGTTTCGCCCAAATGACCTAATGTGATTGCTTTGACATTTGTTGCTTCTTGTAGGAGCATGTGCTTAATCAAATGCTGTTGTATGTCTTGATTGAAATGTGTATTCTCTTTTCTAGCACCACCAATAAGAAACTGTGGGCTGAGCAGATTCAGAAAGCTCTTTCGAGGACCCACAGATACATTCTCCTGACCTCAGGGCAGCTGGTGGGTGTCTGCCTCTTTATCTTCGTGAGACCCTATCACATGCCTTTTATAAGGTAGGTGTATTTCCCTCATTGCTTTGGCCGTCAGTTTGGAAATGTTAAGAATGTGGTCCTGTGTTCTCATTATCATGTTTTGATGCATTGAATATTCACTACTGTTGTGTGTTGTGTTGTGTATTTGACGTGTGCATTGATGTTCACAACACTGGTTGGGTGTCAGACATGTACATGAAAACAGTTAAAAGAAATTGCCACTTCTTGTGTATTTCATGTCAAGGTTAGTGATATATTTGGGTGATTCAATTTCCAGGAAATGGGCAATCCGCTTAAACATTAACATTTAATTCGATTCTGTAGCATGCTCAGTCTCTGGGTTCTATGACTGACAAAATGGTGAGAATTCCCTGCAGCAACCCAGAGAAAGAGAGGGCAGGTGTTGGTGTACCACGGGCTTCGAAACTGCACCCCCAAAACCTCAGACACTGCTTGTCACCTAATGAAGGGAAAATCAACTGAAGCTGCTCCTCCGAAGCAAATGGAGTTGTCATTTAAAGATTGTCTTAGGCTTACTGCAGGAGCGACAGCAAGTAACAGAGAAGTGAGGCTGCAGTAGGAATGAACAAGAGTAGCTGCATTCAAGCCTAGTGTGTCCATTGAAGTGCTGAAGATTTTTCGGACTGTAACAGAGAAGTTCCAATGAGCTTTAGAATAAATGGTGGATCACTGAACCAGGCACTCCGGAAGGCCTGCGGTACCCACTTTACGACAATAAGCCAGTCTGATCTAAAATATTTCCAGAGTAATTGCAAGGAGCATCACATACACTGTAGAGAAGGAGCATTGTGGTGCCCATGTTGGAGTGAGCAAGTATACCTAGGTTGCTTGGAGGATGTAAATTGTGTTATCTAGTAAGTGTTGAGATGTGGTGCGGTATCATTTATTTCTGCTGGAACATTTGGCCTATAGGCATTAGAAATCCATTTTACATGAGAGAGAAACTATTGAGAGTCTTTACGATGGCCCTTAAAAAGTATGGCGTAGCAGAAGGGATTCAGTCTCATTTATAGAAGGCCTTACTGTACTTGGAGGTAGGAGATAATCATACCACAGGGAGGTTAGTGCCAGGACAATGGGGTTAAGAGTCATTTTCACTCTGTTTGGGTGAGTCAGAAGAATAAGTGAAAGATTGTCTCTGCAAAGAGAAACGTTTAGTTGTTTTTCAGATATGGGATACTGGATGTATCTGGACCAGTTTCTAAAGAGCAGCACTTACAAGCCAAGCGCTAATGTGATGGTGAGGTCTGATCACAAAGTCATATAAATGGTCTGGCTGGACTATGTGTCTGATGTATAAAGAGGCCGGTTGCTCATCAAATGTTTGTGACATGTTTCTGATTTTGCTGTGTAAAACATATAACATGCCCTTTCCTAACTGTGAAACGAGTCGGTAAACACATTTTGTGATTTAGAAAGGCTTTACCGAATTACAAAACGGGGTAAGTAGGTAGCAAAAAGGGCATTTAGAGGTCCCAAATCCTTTGATTTTGAGGGTCACCGAGTTTGCTACCACAAAATTGCTCTTTGCATCAGACCTTACGTTCTTTTAGGTGCCATTGACGCACTGTTGTCTAGAATCAAGAAAGCCAACAGGTTTTTGTCTTTTTATATGAATTCATGCAGCGATTTCTCTACATAACAGTTCACAGGGCTCATATGATACGAGAGACGTAACTTGCAAAGACACAAGTACAAAGAAAAAAGAATCAAAGAACAACATTCAACGAGAAAGGAGCCCACTTTGAAATATTCAATCATAGTATAATACTGGAGATTTGTAGATCACTGGCAACTCTCTGGCAGAAGTAGGAATCTCCCAGCATGAAATAAAAATGATTGCTAAGAAAAGGCAAGCATTCACAATCACCAAGCTGAAATATTTGGGCTGTCAAGAAAACCAGGACTCGTGGAATTGGTTTGGAAAGGAGGAGCAAGAGAGGCAGCTTCTCAAGAAGTGAATACCAGTTATGTATGTGAACGCATCAGGTTACTGACCAGGTAAGTGAGAGACTAAGAAAAGGAAGTCATGCAGTAGTATGATGCTAAAGAGTGGAGCACATGGATTTCCAAAACATACGGAAGATGTGGTTGTGTGGGACCGTCCTGGTCAAGCAGGGAAGCAAGATCTGGTTTGCAGATCTGTGTAAAGAAGAGAAGATATAACTAAAGCAAACAACAATGTTTGGAGGAAGGAAAAAGAGACCGGCCGGCCAGTACCTGGAAAAGGCAGGAACTAGTCAGTTTAGTATCCTTTTGCGCCATAATGTCAAAAAAGTGCTGTTTGGACACCATGAAGGGCAAGGGCATCTTTGCTTTCTGGAACACTATTGTTCATCTTCGTCATACAGAGGTTATTTTTCAACACCACTATAGAAGATTTCTGTACCGTGGCCTCAACGTGTTCACTGCTACTGGAGTGGTAGTGCTGCCCCTCATTTAGAACAAGGATTTGATGGAAGCCTTCAGGGCTGCTTCCATGTAAGCTCCGGGAGGAGGTTTCAGAACTAGCAAAATGGCTCAGTGAGTGAAAGGTTTGCTTTTGGCATCTGTAATGGTCTGCAAGTAACACATTCAAATCCAGGCAAGGTCAACCAAGTCATCCATCCTTCCACAGTTGCCAAACTCAGTACCATTAAATTGGATAATGATAGCGTCTATTATTTACAGCACTAGCCAGTGGCAGAAGTATAGTATAACATCCTACAGAAAAAGTTGTTATTGTACAATATACATTGATTAGATGTAGACACAGTATTAGGCAATACATCGTTAAGGGATTTCATTGCTATTCCCGTTGAATTCCTAATAGATAGCACATGAGATGAAGCACGGCACCTTACAGAGAAGACATGAGATTGCCTCAAGCAAATGTCTGTTCATTTAAAGAGTGAACAGACATGATTTGGGGGCATTTATAGATTGGCCAGTCAGATCATGCTTTTTGCATATGGGGTTTGACAGATTTTTTACATATGACTGGTTCTCCTTTTGCTGTGGCACAGACAAGCTGAAATATAAGGCAAATGCTGGCCAGATATTGGCAAAGGAAAGATTTGGGCATGCAGTTCAGCAACTACTGTCTGATGATACACTTTGCCATGAACAGATATAAGGCTAAAAAAACAAACCTGGTTCATAGGGGCACACCAGTAGAAACAAGGGTCATACAATGTAGGATTAAGCAAAAGGGCGATCCTTTTCCCATTTCCAAATCCATAAAACGTGTGTCTGCAAAACAGTCACAGATTCAACTGAAGCCCTGCAAAAAGTAATTCTGGAAGAAGATGAACTGCTAGAGGAGAATAACGCCCCCCTCCCCTCCACTGAATAAAACAAATCAACGTTGCCCCTCCCAGTTTCCTACACACTATGGGGAAGGACTTTTGGATTGCCACCCTGTTTAGGAGGAATCCACTGAAGATAAGGGTTCTAAATACTGCTACCATAGGTCGCATAGGGATTTCGGAACTGCTGGAAGTACAGAGAGACAAAGACCTGTTGATAATAAGCTTAATTAGGTGGAATGCAGGCTTCTTGATAAAGGTCTTTGAGTGTATTCCGGGATGGTGGGATGAATACTCAACAAGCCAGAAGAAGGCTATTTTTGTGATCTCGTGAAGAAACCTGTCAAAGAAATTTATTGTAGATCCACTTGAAAACTGATTCACACAAAATTTAAAAGAGGACAACATCAAATGACCAAATAATTTTAGGCTGATGTTGTAGTATATATCAGACACATCACATATGCAGAAAGAATCTCAACCTCTAGACTCTTAATCCGGTTTATTGAATTCACAGACGTCTGTAGATATTACTAGTAGTGCTGGAGGTTAGCCGGTCCATTTACTCTGTTATCAAGAGTTTCAGGCTGCAGTTTAGAAGGACAGAAGTGTATCCAGGATTGGGGCTTCCTGTTTTTCTCAGTGCACCTACCACTTGCTCTGACTGGCTTCTTTTGATAGATGCTCAGAGTATTAATGGTTGTAAGAACACATCTAAATGGCCAACTGACCATGTGCTGTGGTGCCTGATAGCAGTTTGCCTGCTGCAAGTGATATTACAGTGCCTAATGGGGGTAATCTTAGAACTGAGCCACTCTCCATGTTGAGCAGGCCTCGGTCATCCTCTATAAAGCAGACCAAAGACACTGTCGCTTTTATAGATATCTGCAACTTTTGTTAAGTCAAAACAAAAAAAGAAAACACCTTAGTAAGCCTGCATATTGGTGTGTAAAAGAACAGAAAAGTCAATATATGAGTGCTTAGATTGTGAGTCTGAGCAATTGATTCCTGTTTCACAACAACAAAAGCAATATTCAATATTTCAGAGAGACATGAACTTCTATAAAGTATTCCTTTGTACTAGTTCTAGTAATTTTAGCACATTTAGAGGATGAATAAATCTGAGGAGTGTTTGCTAACATTTGAGTAGTGCTGAATACTTCTTTCTACATCAGTACTTGAACATACTGCCTAGATTAAGCTTTGTCAGAATTGCACTGAAGCTCCTCAGAATTTGCTATGGTGCAAAAACCTTCACATTTTTGGGAAAGAAGTAGGGACAGAGGGGGCACATTTCCTGATGCACTTCTTGCCAAGATGTTTTAAAATAATTTCCATCCCTAAATTGGAATTTGGAAAAGAGCTCAAGACAGTGAACAAGTCCCTGTAGCCAAATACTCAATGCATGTTGGACTTGGCCCTCTTTGCAGGGTTATCCTCAAACCTTTTGCTTCTTCCTCCTATTTTTTCCTGACCTGTTGTTGTTGGTTTTTGGATTCTGGGCACTTTACCACTGCTAATCAGTGCTAAAGTGCATATGCTCTCTGTGTAAATTGTGAACATGATTGGTTATCCATGATTGGCATATTTGACTTACTGGTCAGTCCCTAGTAAAGTGCACTAAGTGTGCCAGGGCTGGTATATCAAATGCTACTAGTGGGCCTGCAGCACTGATTGTGCCACCCACATGAGTAGCCCTGAAACGGTAACTCAGACCTGCCACCGCAGTGTCTGTACGCAGTTGTTCACTGCAATGTCGACCTGGCAAGTACACCCACTTGCCAGGCCCTAACCTTCCCTTTTCTTACATGTCAGTCACCCCAAAGGTAGGCCCAAGGTACCCCTGTGGACAGGGTGCGGTGTATGTGAAAGGTAGGATATGCCCTGATGTGTGTGGCATGTCCTGATAGTGAAATACTGCCAATTTTGTTTTTCACTATTGTAAGGCTATCTGTCCCCATAGGAAAGCATGGGAGTTAATTTATAACATCGATAAATATAACTTACTGTTGGGACCAGGTAGGAAAATAAAGTTTAGGCTCTCTGAACTCAGAATTTAATAACACATCTTTTACTAAAGATGGTTTTTAAATTGTGTGTTTGAAAATGCCACTTTTAGAAAGTAGGTATTTTCTTGCTTAGCCATCCTGTGTGCTTCAGCTAGGATGTGTATTGACTGTCTGGCTTTGGAGTGACAGGGGCTGGGGATGAGCAGTGGCTCCAGAGAGTCTAGATGAGTCAGCGCTAGGCTGAATAGGCCTGATCTGCATTTGGAGTGGTGGGAGGAGTAGCACCTGCACCTGAATAGGGCTGTGTCTGCTTTCTACAATGATGGCTCTGCCCCCCTGTGGTGTGTCTGGAGCCAGGGCTCACACTGACAATGGAGGTTGTTGTGCACTTGCAAAGAGCCCCCCAGAACTGGTTTTGACTGGGCAAAGGGCTTCTCTGCACAAAGGGAACAAAGACATTTTGGGGTATAAGTATTAGACCTAAAACCCCTGAACTTCAGACTACTTCTGGAATCAAGAGGAACCTTTGCCAAGGAGAAGAGCTGGAGAAACTGAGGAGAAGTACTGCCCTTGCTGTGTGTCTGGGGTTGGCCTGCAGTTGCTGTTTCTGCCAAGGAAAGGAGAAGGACTTTGCTGTGTGCTGTGTCCCCTGCTTTAGGAAAGTCTCCAAGGGCTTGAGTAGAGCTTGCCTCCTGTTTTGAAGTCTCAGGAACACAAAGACTTCACCCCAGCTCCCCTGAACTTCCTTTCTGGGAGTTCTGACCTGCCAAGAGTGCCTGTGGCTGTGTGTGGCCTCTGGAGGTTGTTTCTGCTACTGGGAGCTGGAAAGCAATGCAACAACAAGAAAATCGACGCATCGCTCTTCTTGCGACAGTTTTTCCGACGCAACGCCGTGGTGTGAGAAGAATCCCCCTGCACCACCGCGCCACTGCTGAAACTGGTGCAGCACCTGTCGCCGCTGCAAGAATCGACGCATCGAGGGATCGCGGCTGAAGAAATCGACGCAGCGCCGCTCGACGCTGCCGCATCGTTCGCCAACGCATCCCGGATTTCCACACATCGTCCCTGTGCGGCAAGTTTTCCCCGACGCATCACCCGCGGATCGGAGTCGTCTCAGAATCAACGCATCGCTTCCCCCTACAGACCGGACCCGATGCACTGCTCCCCTGTGTCCAGCGGAACTGTTGCATCGCATCCACGAAGGTCTCAGGAATCGACGCATCTCTTTGTTTTTCGACGCTTCCCATCGCTGCGGCTGTTTTGCTTTGTGAATTTTGTCGCAACGACAGGTACTTTGCAAGAAATCACGCATCCATAGTTTTCTATGGACTCAGTTGCTAAAACCTTTTGAAAGTCATTTTTCTCAATACTTGTATGTTGGATTTTTGTCGTTTTGGTCTTGTTAAAGTTTAGATAAAGATACTTTATTTTTCTAAACTGGCGTGGTGTCCATTTGTGGTGTTATCACTGTGTTACTGTGAGTGTTGGTACAAATACTTTACACATTGCCTTTGGGATAAGCCTGTCTGCTCGTGCCAAGCTACCAAGGGGGTGAGCAGGGGTTATCTAAAGTGTGTATCCCCCTTACCCTGACTAGAAGCAAGGGTCCCTATTTGGACAAAGGTACCTACCTCTGCCAACTAGAGACCCCCATTTCTAACAATGCACAGTTGTTTATTTTTTTGAGTTATGTGGGCAATTTTCTGCTTCTGAATCACCTTTGTGCTGTTCACAACCATTAAGTGGCAGCGAGTTCCAAGCAGTGATAATTTCTCCTTTTTTATTCATAAGTGACATTTCAACAGAAAGGAGGTGGCCGTTCATTAAATCAAAATTAATGGTGGAAGAGTGTATTTGAAAGACCCACCATCTCATCTAGAGATTATTGGAGCAAGCAGGCAAGGTTACATTTGGCAAATACTAGAGGAGGCTCAACATTTGCTTAAGTGAATGTGGTGTCAATCTGAAATACGGAACTTTGTGGCATCTGTTTCTCCTGGGGGGTATCTTGGCATTAAGAATCCCATAGTTTGTGTTTCTCTTTGTAATGAGAGGTAGGAGTAAAAAGCCACTTTTGTGTTGAATATTGTAGAGGCTTTCCTAGAGATAGTTAGAGGAAAGGGTATTATTAGGCTTCCCTGTTTTCAATTTCTATTTTTGGTAAATTCTGGTGGGGTTTTTTCAGTGTTTTCAAGTGATTTCAATACTTTAAAAAAACAGTGGGTATCAGTGGTTGCACATTTTCGTGCCATTAAAAACAACAAACAGTGTTTTTCTGGTGTTTATGGAAAGTTTTGCTTTTATTATTGCTTGCTTTCTGCACTGATAGTGCATGGTATATAGACAGTTAGTTATATGAGGTCCAAATACATTTTTCCAAATCAAACTTATTGTAGTGCACCATACAATACTTCTTCAGTGAGTCTTTGGTCATGTGCGCTCGCTCTTTCCTTCTCATGTAAACTTTTATCTGTGAAAAGGCCCTCTCAACATTGGCACTTGAGACATGCAACGCCAAAACAGCCAGTACACAATTTGCTAACTCTGGCCACTGACAGCTTTCCGTGCCAATACTGGTGCACTTGAAGATTGTGATTCTCTGGGCAGGTTCTGCAACATTTGCGTTGAACTGGGCACTTATGCCCTCAGAGTTATTGAAGTGGTCAAAAATGAAGCCGCATTTTTGAAACTACAGAGAAAATTCCCCTTTACGGAAAGGATCTAGAACTTTTAGAGAGTACCACAGTGAGGTTTCATTGACTTCAAATGCCATGGTTGGTGAAGGGACATTTCTATGCACCATTGCCAGCCCTTTCTCATACATTGTAAAATGAAAGTTCCTGAATTGCTCTTCAACATTGCTTTGCTTACCAAGTGGCAAGCACTCTAACATGGAACATGTTGCAATTCCAAAGTCACTAAAGGTGTCACCCAGCCTACTCTCAAGGAGATGTTTCACATCTACACCAATTATTCTGAACACTTGGCAGACAAGGGTGTTTTCAGACTCTAGTTTTTTTATTATGTCCACTACAGCAGTTATGTTTTCCTGTAAATATCTAAGAATGCAGTAGAGTGCACTTTTTTTCATATCACTATCAATATGCGACCAAAGATCCTCACATTTCTTGCCTTTGGCATCATCACTCAGCAAACATTCTGTAAATGGTTGTCACATGGATAATATAGCATTCACAGCCCCTTGGACTGAGAACCATCAGCTAAGCGACACAGTTGGGATGACTCTTTCTTTGATGCCACACAAAGCACAAAATGAGAAATATTTGCGTTTTAGTTCCAGCGCATAACAAAACAGTGCACCAGAATGGACTAAAAGGTCAATAGCATTCTTCATTAACTCGGAAGATTGTAAAGATGCTTTCAGCATACCATCTACCAAGTGGAAATGATCTCTTACAGGGAAGCACTTCAGCTCAGATATCAATTTTGACAGGTCATCACACAACTTTTTCATATACGTAGCTGAATCTCTGCAAATACAAACAATATCACTCCAATCTTTGTTGAACTTGGAAAGAACCTTTTTGCAGCAGCATTCCAAGTGACACTGCGTTCCATGTTTTCCATAAGTCTGGTGTCATGTTTTCACCACTATCTCAGATGCTTGGTGATAGCATTCTTTTCACATATACTTGTCACTATACCTTGCTTTGAATGTTTAAAGCCTGAGCTGTTGGCAGTTCACCTACTAACTATACTGACTCACTAGAAAATGGGGGCTGATGTATCAAGGGTTTTTGCCCACTCTCTGTGGGTAAATGTGATGGCACATATTGGGAAAGATTCTATTGAAACCAGCCATTTTACCTATCAGTGAAAGAATCAAACACAGCCAAAATATCAAATATGATTTTGATATTTCCTGATTCTCTACAGTTTATAAAATAATTAAACAAGACCTAAAACATGCTTCTAAACCCTGCATCTTTAGACCAAAGACCACAAAACTGAAAAAAGCAAAAGGAAGCAGAAACAATATTTTAGTGACATCCCTAAGCAACAAAACCCAAGCAGAATAATGTTAGCCCATTCTTTCTTGCTGCTAGCTTGTACAACAAAGTTACATTGTATTGGCCCCTTCACTCTCCTTTTCCTTTCTTTGAATGGCATTTAGTATGTGGTTGTTCAGGTGTTTTTTCAGTGTTTACACTGGTGAGGGCTATTTCCTTCCGGTGGGGTTTTATCAGTTATTATAGGTTTAAACCTAAAACCGGACAGTCTAGGTTATTCAGCACCACGCCATAAATTGTTTTGTTGTCTTTTGATCATTCCAGATAAAATTAATATGATAGGTTGATCAAAGTATAATGTACACTAACACTGGCTGTATTTATTGATATTGCAAAGATTTGCTTATTTTCCATACCACAATATGGAACATAGTCTACTTCAATCATGCAAGTAAGCGCATACTTTGAAGTTTATTTGTCAATGTAAATTCAGTGCTCTAAGAAAATAAGCTATGCAAACAATCTTGTTATCAAATTTATTGGTAGTTGCACTGCAGCTCCCGAAAATTGGGGTTCTTATTGTCTTATGTAAGAAAACAGGAATGGAAATTGATGGACATTTTACTAGGCTGTTTTATTACTCCTGAAGCTAGATATTGAGTGAGAGGTACACTTACATGCTAGTATGACTCCAGCCAGAATGACCCTCGACCTTACAATAAATTGAACTTGAGGTTATGAATTAGATATCCAGCTGACTAGGCAACAGACAAGTGACATTACAGGTATCAAGAATAGTGTATATGGGAAGGTGGCTTAACATTTACATTACACTAGCAGTGCCTGAGGGATTGTTCACTTATGATTTGGAAAGCTTTGCTAGATACAGAGGGTTGTCCGCAGTAGGTGCTTACACTCCTAAGGGTCCTTGAGTGTCTGGAAGGAGTGGGCTCTGCATGAAGCGTTGTGCATAAGAGTTAAGACTGATGCTTAAGGTACTTGCCCACCCATTTATGCTTGATTGCCCACAAGACATCTGCTGTCTCCAAAGTGTTTGGTATAGGGTGATGGCTCTGGGGCACACTGTTTTTTTTTACTGTAGGTAATGCGGAGGAGGCCGTAGGGTCTCCCCTGCTGCCCCAGGGACCGCCACCTCCTTGGGGCACATACTTTATTTGAAAAAAAAAAGCGAGGGAGGCCCTATGGCCCCGCCGCAGCCCGGGGGACCGCCACCTCCTTGGGGCACAAATGCAATAATTAAGGGGATCCGTTGCGGACCCCCCAGCCCCGGAGACCACCACCTCCCTGGGGCAAATCTGAACAAAGGAGTGGGGGCCGTGTCGCCCCCCCCTCCACGAGCCTTACATGGCCCTGGAGACAGCCACCCCCCAGGGCCGGCTCCAGCAATGTCCCGGCGTGCCCACCCCCGGGACATTGAAGTTTGCTATGGCATGGCGGGAGCACACTGCTCCAGTGCTTAATTTGTAAAATATGAAGTGCAGGTGCTCAAATGTTTGTCGGACGCCACACCTACTTTTCTCTGGCTCCACCCACTACTTCCACTGGCTCCACCCACTTTATTAGCTCCACCCACATCCTCAACTGGCACTGCTAAAAGTCATTATGAGTCCAGACTATATTCTACTCCATCAGTGCAGTTAATTGGTTTTAGCTTCATTTTTGTCATTCCAGGTGAGGGGAAAGTACTATAAGCAGATTACTCTTATTATGGTAGTTGATAGGATGGGAGTCTCAGAGAGTGAAACAAAGTGAGTCCAGTGAGTGAGTCCAGTGAGATGGAGGACTAAGACCAATGAGGCGGAATGCTTAAAACGAGGAAGTCTCATTCCAAAGGGGTGGTAGAAACCATGTACAGAGATATTAGTCCTATGAAATCGGGGTCTCAATCAAGTTAAATTGGATTTTTGACAGTCGTGGTGGAGGTCTTACTCAAGTTATTTGGTGGTCTCAGGTAGCGCGGTCTTAGCTCAGTGAGGAGGGGTATTCAATTTTAATTATGCCAGCGGTTCAGTGTGTGGGCTACAGTCCAATTAGAAGGAAGTTTCAGTCAAGTGAGGTAGGGTATCAATCTACTGAGGTGGAGGGTCTCTCAGTCCAGGCAGGGGAAAGTTTCGGCCCAGTCATTTGAGGGTCTCTCAGGCTAACAGAAAGGAGTCTGAGACCAGTAAAACAAGAATGCAGCAGAGTGAAGAGGTCTTCAACCATTATTAAGGTAGGCATTAAAGGCTAGTGGCATGCTAATGTATCAGTCAAGTGAGTGAGGTGGATGTCTCACAGGGGACAGGAGGTGTACCAGTCTATTTAGGAGGGTTGCTCATTGTGAGGATGAAAGAGAGTATCTGTCTCTGACCAATGTGAGTAGGTATTTTGTAGTAAAATGGTGTTTTAGACCAAAGGCCTGGTGTCTTGGTTGAGTTGGTTCACATTATACATAGTTACTGCCACTGACTGTTCAATAGCTTTTGCTGTCTTTACTTCTTCCCTCAAGGTAGGGTCATCTATGATGCATAACTAGTCCTGTACGCTTTTGGTATTAGTGTTCACCTTCAATTGGTTCTTAGGCGTCCTATTGGTGGTTGTACCAAAGTTGCATGTAGTAAATAAACTCTTCAAAGCTGTCTGGAATTCATTAAAAGTTTCAGGTTTTTGTGTCTCCTAGTACAGAAGTGCTCTCTATTGTTATATTTATGAAAGTTTTTTAATAGTTCACTAAACGAAGTACAGCTTCCCCATACTCATCATACTCATCTTCCCCTTTGGGGGTTCCACTTTGGGAAGAATTCTGAAACTCTCTTGTCCCTCAGACCCCAAACAAAGTAGCAAAAGGCACTGTGTCCATTCCTCTGGTATTACGTTGGTATTAATAGCAACACGAGTTTTGAGAAATTTCCCTTCCATACATTGAACAAATGTATTATAGGGATCAGACTGCAGTATAACATCTGCACACTGCTATCAAAGTAATCCAGATGGAATCACCTAAACTGCAGAAGTAAGTGCACCACCTAAGGCCTTGCACAGGGATTTTTGCCATCTTACACGAAGGTACATTTTTCTGTTTTACCTACTGTAGCAATTGTGCCACATTTGCTGCTTGTGCTGATAATGTAATACTCTACTGGGGGCACCTTAGGCATACACCCAGTATTCTCTTCTCCCAAAAATGTCCTGCTCTCTACTATAGCTCACACTATCCTCTCTTCTCACAGCTACTCTCTTGAACTTTTTATTAATCAACCTCCTTAATCTTTTTAAACACTGGATCCTCACACTTTCTCGTCACTCTTTCGCTTCCCTTTCTCTGCCTCAGATACCTTGACTATCACTCCCACTTTTCATTCACACACCTAATTCTGTCCATCCTCTAAAACCCTGCTCGCTCAAGCCACCTCTCTTCCCTCAAGGTCACACACACATTACTCTCCCTATCATCTCACTACTGTATCTCCAGTGTTGAATTTGAGCCGGTGGTTTCCGCTGCTCAGCACCAGTACATAATTATCAACACCGGCCCTTATGACAGCCCAATATATGCCGGTGTTGTTTGTCTAATTTTAAGATGAGCACAACAGAGATAGCAATTCAATATACATTAAAAATGAATAATACCAACCACCCACGCCAGGTGTGTGTATATATATATATATAGCTTTGTGTGGCCTGCAACAGTCTAAATTGTCACGCTTAGCGTGTAGTACGATGGTTAGCAGTTGTGTTGGCAGCATAGCAGGGGCAATTGGTGGTGCAAGCTGCAACAATGACCTCCGGAGAGGGGCTCTCGAACTAATTATTATTATTTGTTACAAATTAAGCACTGTGTATCTCATATATTCCTTCATCACATCTTCCTTTCACATATCACCTAGTCTCAACTTCTTCTCGCATCCTTTTCGCAAGCATACTCTTTTCTTTCCCACACAGTCCTCTTACTGTCTCATTGGCACTCACACACACTCATCCCCTCATCTCTCAATAAAATGCTTCCTTCACAATCCCATATGAATATGTTACCTTGTCTCTTTCAAACCCAACTTACTTGCCGTTCTCTCACACTTGATTTCCCTTACACTGAGCCTTCATTTGCCCATATCCCGGTCTTTCACACCTCCTGGTTCTTATAAACACTTTCACTTTTTGATCTCCCCTCACATAGTTGAATGATCATTTTTTTAATTTCACTTGTGAAAACAAAGCAGTGTCACTCATTAAAATGATATTCGACCTAGACGACCTGCTGATGATGTCTGAAGTGAAAATTCCACGTTGTAGACTTAAATGAATGCAGCGAGGATTTCAAGATGAAACCTGGATATTTAGTTGTGGAAATAAAGCAAAATGAGGTCTGGTGCCTGTGGCATTTACAAATTGCTGGAGTCCGTGTTGATTTTTTTGTTTTCCACATATTCAGAAGTAGCTGTACCCTAGTAGGCCATTGTTATTTAGAACAGCCCAGCCACTGACTACGTAAATACGTTCTTGATAGACACACAAGTGCTAACCCCTTCAGGAAGGCTTTAAATGATCGTGCACCAGGTCCTGTGCAATCTCTGCCTCGGTGGTGCTAATTTCCAGATGTTTAGGGTAGCAGTGTGCACCAATATGTTAAAATCTGTAAAATAGACTCCGATAATATGTAGGTATTACATGCTTAAATCAGTTAGCAGGTGAGGTTTTAAAAGCTGCTTTTGATAGTACGTGTTCATGGCATGTTTTGGCTGCATTAGTGGGTGTGTGGCAGCTGTTTGGAGCAAACCGCTAACTGTTATTAAAGCGCGTTCTTTGCATGACTCTGGGATGTATGCATCACTGTCATTGTAGAAAAACGGTATGTTTTTAACCCCCCACCTTAGCACGTGTAACAATCACGCATGTGCAACAGAGGCATATGTGTAACATGGGCGGAGACCCAGACCGTAGATCTGCTGTCTGGAGAGGCACCATGTGCACCCTCTTTCACTAGAGCGACTGCCGTCAGCTCACCGGGCGGCAGTGCACTAACAGTGGCCCTGATAGAGATTGTAGTGAAATTGTGCACCGGCGCAAGACAATCTTAAATTAAGTGTTAAGAAGTTCGACAGCCCCCGAGCCCCGTCCACAGACGCTGGGCTGGGTCAGTGCCACACCAAGAGGCGCGTTTGGCGGCCCAAGGTAACCCACAGGATGGGGGCGGCCAGTAACGACGACCCGTGACTACTACTGTTATTTAATTTACTTTATAATACTGCTAAATTTAGTAGTACTTAACTACTTACAGTTCGGGTGCTGGGCTGGGGCACACTGCCTTAGAGCCTTTATTAACTGATTTAAGCTGGCCTGGTGCTACACTGGCTGCCTGCCCTCAACGTCGTCGTGCTGCGGCCGTGCCTTGAATGATGATGATTCGGTGCGGGTGTACCGGCGCGGGGCGTGGCAATCTGAATAAAATCTGCGCACGCTGCCGCACAGCCCCTACCCCCGAACAACCAAATCCAGCCCAATGCCCCAATCTCAATGTCCCGCCCACCGGCACAACAGTAAATACACTGAACTAAAGGCCGCGGCGCGGCGGCCGTCAATGCCATCATATTTGATTTTTTAATCTTCTTTCTGTCACTTGGCCGAATAATGGCTCAGGTCTCTGGCTCTCACAGCCGCCGCAACACTTTTTCACCGGGACTCGGGAGTAGATTCGGGACTCGACTCTGACTCGGACTCGGGAGCAATCAAAAACAACACTGCGCCAGTCAGTACTGGAGTGAGTTAAGCTTTATAATATATATGTGAGTTATTAACTTATTATATATATAATCCATGTGTGACAAATAATGCGTGCAGCCAGCAGACGCGTAGACCCGGCCCTGATAATTAAGTGCCGGTGCTAAGCACCGGAAAGCACCGGCACAAATTAAGCACTGCACTGCTCCCGCCATGCCATAGCAAACAGTGCTGCACTTTGAGCAAGCAGGAGCATTTTGCTCTCGCTTGCTCAAAGCGGAGCACTTTTACACACAGGGAGCTCAGCCACCCTCCCTTTAATGAAAATATATTTTAAAAAAAAGAAAAGGCCTGGCCCCGGGGGATGGGGTCCCTGGGGCGGATATCGGCCTGGGGAGGGGGGCTAAGCGGCCCTATCCCCTTTTAAAATATATATAAATAAAAGCCTTGCTCCGGGGGACCCCCTTCCTTGAAAAAAAATATATTAATAGAAAAAAAGGGCAAGCCCCGGGAAATGGGGTCCCCGGGGCAGAAAATGGCCCGGGAGGGCGGCCGCTTGGCCCCCCTCCCTTTGAATTATATATAATTAAAATAAAGGCTGGGCCCCGGTAGATGGGGTCCCTGGGGGTCGAAATCGACCTGGGAGATGGGCCACGCGGCCCCCCTCCCGTTTTTTTATATTAAAAACATTTTTAAAAGGGTCAGGCCACAGGGATGGGGTCTTGGGCCCAAATGGTACATGGAATAGGGACCACGCTGCCCCCATCCTAAAATATATATTTTTTTAAAAAGCCGGCAACTTGCCGTTGTCCCTACCCCATTTCTCCGCTACTCTGCAAACGCACCTCCTGGCGTGCTCCTGTTCGGGGGTTGAAGTACCCTTGGCTGCTGAGGGTCCTTATGGGCCAACAAGACCTCCTGTTACATCCAGTAAGCCCCACACCGTGGGATTTCTGAGAGGTGGTCGGAGGTCATGCCTTGTTTCTTTACCACTCTGCAAACGCTCCTCTCAGTGCACTGCTGGTGGGGGGGATGAGGTCCCCTTGCCTACTGAGGGCCTCAGAACGAAAGTGGACTTTTTCCCCAACGAGTCGTGTGCCAGGAGGCCCGTTTTCAGAGTGGTGGAGAAAGTGGGGGGGCCTCTGACGACATCTCCACAATCTACCTGTGTGGGTCTTACTGGAGTTAACAGGAGAGCTAGTTGGCCCCCAAGGACCCTCAAGAGCCAAGAGGATTTCATTCCCCAACTAGTAGTGCGCCAGGAGGCGCATTTGCAGAGTGATGGAGATTGGGGGCGTGGCCACCGAAAACCTCTGTGTGGGACTTGCTGTAGGTAACCGGAGGGGTAGTTGGCCCCCAAGGACCCTCAGTTGCTAAGGGGACTTTATCCCCCTACGAGTAGTGCGCCAGGGCTCATATTTGCAGAGTGGTGGAGAAAGGGGGCATGGCCATCTATGAGGTCTCAACAATCCTGCAGTGTGGGACTTATTGGAGGTAATAGGAGGGGTAGTTGGCCCCAATGATGTCCTTGGGGGCCAACTACCCCTCCTGTTATCTCCAATAAGTCCCACACAGCAAGATTGCTAAGAGGTCTTCGGAGGCCACGCTCCATTTCTCCACCACTCTGCAAACGCAGCTCATGGTGCACTACTGGTTGGGGGATGAAGTCCACTTTACTCCTGAGGGACCTTGGGGGCCAAGAAGCCCTCCTGGTAAGTCCTACACAGTTGGATTCCTGAGAGCTGGTCGGAGGCCCAGCCCCCTTTATCCACCACTCTGCAAACACGCCTACTAGTTAAAAAGCCATAGAAATTTACTGAAAAAACCAAAGGTTACAAGGACGTTATAGTTAGGAAATAGAATTTAAAAAAACTTAGAAATTCAATGAAAAAACCAAAGGTTACAGAGACGTTATAGTCAGACTCCGGTTTCACTCATACGAAACCAGAGAAATTCAGCAGTTATAGTTAGCTGAGCTAACTATAACTAGCGCCCCTGCAATGCACTGGTTATGACCTCACATATTACATCACTCATGACATGGTCAGTGACATCACTAATGACATCTCAAATGACATCACTGATGACATCATCCTCAGAATCTCTGACACACCCACTCACACCCCAATATAACCTTTCATACACCCACTCCAACTCCCACACTACCATTCTCAAAACCGTTGACACCCACATACCAGTACTTACACACCCTTTCACTGATTTATAGGTCTACACACACATCCACTCAGTCACCCATACAGCTACTCATACACCAACTCACTCAGTAATACAGTCACTGATATAGACACTCATACAGCCACACACGTCAGTCAGCCATAGAGCTACTCACACACCTACTCACTCACCCATAGAGTCAATCACACAGCCACCTATACAGTTATACACTCACTTATTAATACGGATACTAACACATACTCACTCACCTAACAGTCAGTGACACAATCACTCACTCACACATACAGTCACTCATATACACCAACACTCACATACACCAACACTCACCTACACTGCCTTTCACATATGCAGTTACTCACCCATATACCACTGACACATTCGTTCAATCACCGACACAGCCATACACACACTCATTCACCCATCCATCCCCTCACAGACACACTCACTAACCCATATATCCACTGACTCACCCACTCACTCATCCATGCAGGCAGCCACACACACCCTCACCCACCCACACACTCCCTCACCCACCCACACACTCCCTCACCCACCCACACACACACACACCCATACAGGTACTCAGACAACCAATCAAACCTAGTCACTCACCCATACATTCACTGAGAAACCTAATAACTCACTTATACAGTCAGTCACACACTCACTGAATCATCCATGCAGGCACTTATACACCCACTGATTCACCAATATACCTTCGTATATATATTTAACACTCATAAACTTTTTTAAGACACTCACAGTCACTAGATGATGTCATCAGTGATGTCATTTGAGATGTCATCAGTGATTTCACTGACCAGGTCATGAGTAATGTAGTATGTGAGGTCATAAGCAGTGCATTGCAGGGGCGCGAGCTATAGTTAGCTCAGCTAACTATCACTGCTGAACTTCTCTGGTTTTGTAAAAGGGAAACCTGAGCCTAACTATAACGTCACTGTAACCTTTGGTTTTTTGTCAGTGAATATATATATATATCCTGCGCTCTCCACCCCACGTTTGTAGATGCTCCACAAAGACTGGAGCACGGACCATCAAATGAGTGCTGGCAAAATTCTTTATTTTCCCATTAGCAGCAGTCAGCCATAACGCGTTTCAGCCCCAGAGGGCCTTGATCACATGACGCGCTCCACAGCTTCACTATGCCTTTTCTACCATTTTTCTTAAAGTGACAAGTGCAAAATGTTTGACAGTCGTAGACATAAACAATAGACTACATGTTTACATATCTCGTACCTCGTTTGGTACTAGAATTAAAGCCATGAAAACTCATGTTCAAACATTTGCATCATGTTTAAAATAACTATTAATTCATGGTTAACATCTGTGTATAAATACATTAAAATTTGATCGACCTGGCTCCAGATTTCGGTAAAACCTCGGCACAGTTTTCATGGTACTATTTAGTATCTTAGTACGGCAATTCATAATAAATGCATTTTGAAAACCTATTTAATATTTCTGTGTAGTACAACTTGCACAGATATGTCAGTTATCACAACCTGTAAACAACCTTTTATGTAAACATTACGACTGCAAAAAGTGCTCAGTGCAAGAATGTGAAAGTGCATGTGCATATACCAGAAGTGAAAAAGGCTAAAAATTGAATAAAAACTCTAGGTTTGACTGGGAGGGCGGCTAGGATTATTGATTGATTCATTGTTCATCTAGCTTGTATAAATACATTCTCATCATGTTACTGACACCCATAATTAATGCACTGCGCTACCCTAACCTTGTTTACAGACAGGTGTAGAGGTCTTCTGTAGCGTTTACTCCCCCGGATGTTTGGAATCTAGCTCGAGGATGTACCGAGTTTCCAATCTACGTAGCATCCTTTCACGGTTTCCTCCTCTCTTATTTGGTGGTACGGAATCAATCAAATAGTATTTTAAGTCATTCGGATCGGACTTGTGACATTCGCCGAAGTGCCGCGCTACAGGATAGGAGTGATCTTGATTCTTGATGGCACGTATGTGCTGGAGTATCCTTTTGTGGCCCTGAAGTATAGTACTTCCTACATATCGTAGGCCACATGTACACTCCAGCACATAGATGACGTGATCAGTCCTGCATGTTAAAGGTCTAGTGATGTTACGTTCCTGATTGCCAAAGGGGATCCTGTATGTTACTTTGTTGATGCCATATTGGCAGGCTTTACACAACTTGCACTTATAAAATCCTTTGCGTTGTGTAAGCCGTGTTGTTCCTGTTTGGTTCTCAAGGTTACTTCTGACCAAACTATCCCTCATTGCGGGTTCCCTGCTGTATGTAATAGCTAGATTTTTTGGCAACAGGTGGCCTATAATGGGGTCATTAAGAACTATAGGCCAATTTCTTTTAATGATGTGCTTGATCGCCTTTTCTTGCTTACTATACTTTAAAATCATTCTGAAAGTATCATCACTTTCCCTTATGTTCGTCTTGGTAGTGGACTGACTGAATTCCTGTGATCTTAAATTGGCAAGTAAGTCCGATCTTACCAATGCATTACTTTTGGTGATAGCCGTGTTGATGCATTTATTAGAGTAGCCTCTAGCCAAAAACCTTGCTTTGCTTTCCAGTTGTGCTGATCTGAGGTCATCTTTATTGCTGCATATCCTCTTTAATCTTAGCATCTCCCCGTAGGGGATGCTTTGTATAAGATGTCGTGGGTGGGAGCTGATTGCATGCAGCACTGAGTTGCCTGCAGTTTGCTTCCTGTATGATTTAGTTTCGATCTTATTGTTGTTGACATAAACTTGGACATCTAAAAAACTCACCATTTCTGCACTTATGGTTGCAGTAAAATTAAGATTGATGTCATTGATGTTAAGCCTCTTGATAAACTCCTGTGCACTTGTCAAGGTCCCTTGCCAAATTACAAAAAGATCATCAATATACCGCAACCACAGTTTGACATTCTCTTTAAAATGCATTTCATGAGTGTTCTTTAGTACCAGCTCCTCCCACCAGCCCATATGAAGACAAGCATAGCTGGGGGAGAAGCTGGCCCCCATTGCTACCCCTCGTAGTTGTTGGAAAAGTGCAATTTATATGGGAAACATCCTGAACAACGACTCCGGAACAACGAGTTCCGGAGTCACGCAAGCCGAACAACGACTTGCCCGAACAACGACTCAGCCTTAACCACGCATGTGCGTGGTTAAGGCTGATTCGGTCTAGTGTTCGGGCAGGGCGGAGTTCCGAGGAGCGTTGCAGAGGAACAGGTAAGAGGGGTTAATTTTCAGGGGGTGGTGGGGTTTAGGATTAGATTTTAGGGGTTTGGGGTTTAGTTTTAAGGTGGGGGAATTAGTTTAAAAGGTGTTGAGTTCGTTATTAGGAGGTGGGGGTAATCGTGATTATTTTTAGGGAGGGGGAATTAGTTTTATGGGGGTTGAGTTTATTTTTAAGGGGTGTGGGTGATCGTGTTTGTTTTTAGGGTGTGTGGGTGATCGTGTTTATTATTAGGGAAGGGGGAATTAGTTATTAGGGTTTGTGGGTGATCGTGTTTATTTTTAGAGTGGGGAATTAGTTTTAGGAGGGCGGGGATTGGTGTTAGTAGGCAGGGGTTGGGGGGTTTGGGGTTAGTTTTAGGGGTTTGGGGTTAGTTTTTAGGGGGTGCGTGATTGTGTTTGTTTTAAGGATGTGTTGGTGATCAAGTATATTTTTAGGGGGAGGGAATTAGTTTAGTGTGTGTGGGTGATCGTGTTTATTTTTAGGCTGGGGAATTCGTTTTTAAGGGTGGGGGATCGGGGTACTAGTTGGAAAGCATTTTTAACACGCATTCCTTTACCACGAAAAATCGTGGTAAAGGAATGCGTGGTAAAAAAATTGTGGTTTAGACAAGGTCGTGGTTGCGACCTCGTTGTTAGGGAAGTCGTGGTTTGGGAACTCGTTGTTCCAACATACAACCAATTTATATATATATATCAAGATCGCTTTGCGATCGAAACGCGTCTGGGGCGGACATTTGTCCACATGACTTTGGTGAAATATCAAATAAAGCTATGGTGCTGTTAACCTGACGTTTCCTGGAATAGTTTTTGTCTACATCAGAAAGGAGCAAGTGGTCCGTACCTGCGGGAGTGCTGTGGAGATACCTGCGATGCAGGTTTAACCAACACATATATATATATATATATATATATATATATATATATATATATATATATATATATATATATATATCCAAAATGAGAACACTCCTCGCAGAGATCGTAGCCCATCGAGGGGTGGCGCGTTGCCGGTGGAGTCGCCGGTGAGTCAATATTTTAGTAAAACGGAGTTCCAAACGCACTCTCGGAACGAATACACAAATCACGTCGGGTTTATGGCAATAATAAACCCCTTTTGAATGCTCCTTGGATTTCGGTGATTTGTGTATTCATTTCGAGAGTGCGTTTGGAACTCCGTTTACTAAAATATATATATATATATATATATATATATATATATATATATATATATATATATATATATATATATATAGTTCTCCAGCAGCAATATTTATGTTTGAGCGAATGTTTCCAGTGAAAAGATCTCTTTTGATTTGTATATAACTTTGGACCGTGTAGACCCAGTTTCACCAAACTTGACAATCTACTCAGTCGGTCAGCTAAGTTTCAGCATGCCAACTTTCGTGAAGATATGTCCACGGGAAAAAGTTAGGGTGAGTGGAAAAGGTGTTTAATTTCCCATTTTAGCTCCCGTAGTATATTTTGCCTTAAGATAAAGCCAAAACCATTGAATGGATTCACAACAAAGTTGACATGAACATATAATTTTACTCAGAAAGGGTTCTTTTTTTGATTTAGTGTAAATCATGCCAGTAGTTTTGAGATATAAACGTTTGATAAAGGTGCTGCTTTGAGTCCCATCACCTTATTAAGGAACTCTGCCTTTTGTCTCATTCCTCTATATGGTTATGGAACTCTTTGATGACTTGCAAAATCCTTATAATGTACTGCAGGGGGTACTTTATCACATATCTATTTTGTTTCCGTTCTATTTTTTCTTTTTGTGTTAACTTATTGCATTAAATTCTCTTAGCTGTCAAAAAGTTTTTATTCCGTAAATATTGTTTTATCTGCTGTTTTTGTGATGGTTTGTATAATTTCGCTGTTGTGTGGGATGTGTATGAAATAATGTGTCAGTAAACTTACCCAACAAAGTCATGGGGGGCCTAAGTCTTTATTTTATTTTTTATTTATTTGAGTTTTATATAGCGCTGGCTAGACCCGGAGGTATCAGAGCGCTTTACATAGGGTTCCACAAAGTTACAAATTACATCAGTTACCAGTTACATCAGTTACTAGAAAAACATTTCAAGAGCGTAAAGACGAGATAAATGGAGCTTAGAAGGGAGAGGGGGGAGGGTAAAGGGGTAGGAGGGGAATAGGGTGGAGAGACGAGGGAGAGTCTGCCCAAAGTCCGGCTGGGTAGGTGATGGCCAAGGGGGCCATCTCCTCTATAGCTATCAGGTAGCTCCACCGGGCATCGGCCAAAAAACTAGGTCTAGCGCTTAACATAAGGAAACATTGTGTTACAAATTACAAAAATGATCACATTAATTACAGAGAGGTTACAAATTCAATACAGGAGTTATTAGCGACCATGAAAAACAAGATCCACAGAAAAGAGAGGAGAAAAAAAGAAAAGGGCCAGGGAGAGCAGGGAGTCCACGGGAGGGAGTCAGCAGCGGGGAAAGATACGAGACATAAGTCCGAGGTCCGGCTGGGTAGGTGACGGCCATAGCGGTGTGCCAGAGCCTGTCTCCCCTATAGCTGTCGGGGCAGCTCCACCGGATATCGGTCATACATTTCGGACTCCGCCGGATAAAAATGAGAATCAGGAAGGGACCAAGAGTCCGCAGCGGAGAAAGAGACGAGACATAAGTCCGAGGTCCGGCTGGGTAGGTGACGGTCATAGCAGTGTGCCAGAGCCTGTCTCCCCTATAGCTGTCGGGGCAGCTCCACCGGGAATCGGTCATACATTTCGGACTCCGCCGGATAAAGATGAGAATCAGGAAGGGACCAAAAGTCTAGAGTCCAGAGATGGGCTGGTGGAGCTGGCGAGGGTGGTAGGATAGGATGGGGAGTGTAGCTTGGCAGCCATCTTAAGGTCAGGCAAATCGAGTCTGTAGATCTCCAAGACTCTGTAGGTGGTGTTGTCTCTAGATCTTAGGATTGTTTCCTCAGCTAAGCCCATCGGACTCCCTTGTCAGATGGGACATCTTCCCAATACCGGTGAAAATACATTGGTGGGCGCCATTTTAGAGTCGGGCTCCAAGGGTTCCGCTTAGAAAGTAAATGCCAAGTTTACTGGGGGTTAAATTAGTCGCCAGCAAGATCTCAAACCCGAGTTCAGGACGTGAAAGGCTGTATTGTGATTGTGAGGCAGTCCTGTTGAACTTTTCTGCAAAGGGTTAAGGCACCATGAGTAGTCCTACTTTACTTTCCATGATCCGGTTCACTCCTGAAAAACAGTCGCAAGGCTGGTCTTGCCTCTTCTTTTTGGACTTCCTATTGTACACTAAAAGTCCAGGCCCGTGTGAGAGATGGGATCTTAGTGGGGGAACACAGCGCAGCCCGCAATAAGCAGCAATCCTGGAGGAGGGAGTATCAAAAACTCGCAAATAGGTCATTTGAGAGTGGTCAATGGTCAAATAGACCATTCCGGTCACCCCCCATGGTCTTTCATCAAAGAAAACATGATGCAGACTAGTTTATAAGGTGGCCGTTAACCACCCTGAAATACAAGTTGATCAAATTGCGTTGAGTCTTAAGGGAAGAGTGAATCCAGTGTTTTCAAAATTTGGAATCCTGTGTCATCAAGGGGAAGGAACAGGATTGTAGACAGGTCATTGATATTGGAAGGTTAACATACCAATTCATGGGCAGTTTAAATTGCTGCATTTACCTCACAGTGTGCATGAGCAAATTCGAAATGTCTTTGAAATAACTCCCCGCTCCTTTGATGTAACACAGAGACCCAGATCTATGTCTGTAGTTGAGTTACCAGCCATTTCAGTACTTTGTAGAGTGGGAAGCTAAAGTCCTGCTGGTAGGCAGAATACATTAAAATGTGATTTCTTTGAAGCAACCCTAATTGAATGCTCTGAATGACTTTAGCTGTCATTATTATCAAAGCTGCAGCTGACCTTTTCACTTTTGAGAGCTTAATAATTTAGAGTACAACCTGACACAAAAATTAATTATTTTAGTTGTCACTTAGAATAAGGAAACCACTGGTGGGACATAATGCATGTGCCTGACTCTGTAAAGAGTTCACAGCAACCTGATTGGGGTCTGTCATTATTATTTTACATTATTTTCCCTTGTAAATAATCTGTGAACTTTTGTTTTACTTATGATAATCCTCAAATGTGATATCAAATAGTGACATTTTGTGGTGTAGCTATTAAGAGGATCCTGAATATTGAATTATAGGTTGATCTGTGTTTTGTGCCCATGTACTTAATTTATTTTGTTTGTTTTGTTTATTGTACTACGTAATATGAGAAAATTCTTATTATTGTAAACTTCTTTTTGTTTTTATTGTCTCCTTTATATGCGTTTTGGGATCTTTTCTCATGTTCACTTAATTGATTTTTTAATTTTTATTTCTATGGCTTTAATAAACTAATGCAATAATGATTACTGATCACGACACTGTCATTTTACTTCTGTACGTCTTTCTCTTATTTTCAGAGATGTTGGGATGGACACCGTGAAGACAGGAATGGGAGGTAAAACAGGCAATAAAGGCGCAGTGGGCATCCGCTTTCAGCTTTACAGTACCAGCTTCTGCTTTGTGTGCAGCCACTTTACTGCTGGTCAATCCCAAGTGAAAGAAAGGAACGAAGACTACAAAGAAATCACACAGAAGCTCAGCTTCCCTATGGTGAGGGCAAGAAAGACTACTTTGGGCCTGCTAAAGACTGTGCACCTTGTCACTTACCTGGTGGCCACTGTAGCCTTAGAGCCCGCAGTAGTGGGCTCTACTGGCCAGTAAAGGCCCGCTCCAGCGTTTAAGGCCTGAGCTGAAGGCCTTTAACCAGGGAGCGGACCTTTAATGGCTGGTAGAGCCCGCTTCGGAGGGCTCTAAGGCTATTAGAACAATCCATCCCTAGAGAGCAGAATGTTCTAATTTGTAAAGCAAAGGCCTCACGGAGCCCAAGGGGGTTGAAATCCCCTCGGGCACCAGGAGGCCTTTGTTAAACATTGGAATGTTGGAGCTCCGGGCTTCTACCGGCCATTAGAAGCCCAGAGCACTCCATTGTTTTCAATTGAGCTTCCAACATTCCAATGTTCTAATATATAATATGCACTAGGAGCCAGCTGGGTCATGATAGCCAGCATTGTGAAAAATTCAAACTCCAATAAGTTGTTAAAAACACACACACAACAAGCATCTTTAATAGCCAGATACCTATTTACCACATTTGTGTTGGACTGTTTCTTCTTTTTAATTTACATTTTAAAGTCTATTTTTCTCACTTCAAGAATGATAGGTATGTGACTCCAGGTGAATCCAGCTGTAAAGCAATGAAGAGCTGTATAAGAACAGGGAATTGCAATAGAGATTTGGGGCACAACTAGGGGAGGGAGGTCTAGGACAGATGGGTGAAGCTAAGGAGGATAACATGGCAGCGGTGAGAGTTAGGCAGTGCAAGAAGAGTGGGAGAAAGGCTGGCTGTCAGGAGGGCGAGTTGGAGGGGTTAGTTATGGGGTAATGCAGAAAAATGGGAACACCCTAGTAGGTCTCACTATTTTGAAGATGTGATTGCATTCACATTTTCATGCCTTCAAAATTGCAGTCAGCAATTTCCTGATGCAGGCTGCAGTACCTAAAGTCATTATTAGAGGGAGAGGTGTGGCACAGCGGCCAGATCGGCGGACTCCGGAGCACTGGGCTCACAAATCGATCGCCGTCGATAGCTCATCTCAGCATCATGTGACTCTGTGCAGTAGCTCATTTAAGCTCCCCGTCGGCCTCTAGCACCTTGAAACCCTAAAGGGGATGATATGTTCACGCTTTACAAATATGAATTATAGGTTGTTCGAGTTACACACAAGTGTTTTCTGAATGAGGCTGAAGTATTTCCTCACTAGAGGTCGAATAGGCATACCTTGCCACCACTCCCCCCTTTTTTTTTTTTAACAAAAATTAAACTGCCACCTTGTTAGGGGAGTATCTTCCAGGACATGCATGTCTGAACAGGCTAGGTGCCACTGCAAAGGAGGTATGGTCGGAGTCTATCCACGCCCGATAGGGCCAACCCCTGAGGGTACTGTTAAACCATCTGTAAAAAACTGGATACCCAGGGGACAAGGCAACATGGCTGAGGAAGTATAACGCATCATGGCTCCAGGAAAACACAACAGCTGATGAGCTGTTCAAAAAATCAGGAAAACACAGTCAACCGAGTACAGGTCACTGCACACCAAACCATGACTCAGAATGCTGTGGCCCGGTGCACCAGGAATCAGATGACCTACTTTGCACTGGTGCAGTGAAATACTACCATCTCTAGAACCGACAGTCTGCGAAATAATAAAAACAGCATTTGTGTCTACCAAAACCCTCAAGATTCAAGGTCCTTGAGTGGACTGTAGTACATGTAGATTGATGAAAAATGTGCACCTAAAAAGAGGGTCATACTTCTAATCTGATATGTCGGAGATTTCCGGTGCTTAAATAAATATGTCCGGGTGACCTCACTTTGCAGTTCAAATGAATAGTGTCATAATCTGGTACGAGAGCTCCTCTAAGCAGGTTTTAGCACAAATACCTGGGGAAATATGCACAGCACAAAAAAGAGGCCTTAGAGAACATGCAATATGAAAAACAGGTGGAAGTTACAGAAATGCAATGAGGTAACGCACGCCGGTAAGTTTCAAATTATTTTACTTCAGTGCAAGTGGGGCATAATTTAAGATTTATAGCGGGGGAGAACGCACTACACGCTTTAGCAGCTACAGCGGGGGAGGGTTTTTTATGGGCCTGCTTTATCTGCAACTTGTCAGATGAAAGCTCATGATTAACACAAGAAGGATGGATTTACAGAAAAGGGAAAGAAGGATGAACCAGTGGATGCATGAGTGGGTGAAAGTTTGGATAGATGAGTAAGTCAAAGGATGGGGGGATGAAAGGATGGATGGATGAGTGGTTGAACAGATGGGGTGAAAGCATTGATGGGTGAATTAAATGATGAAGGAGCTAAAGGATGGGTGGGCGAGTGAAAGGATGGATCAGTAAAAGGATGGATGGGTGAAAAGATGGCTGGGTAAAAGGATGGATGGGTTGATGAAAGGATGAGTGGGTGAAAGGATAGGGGATGAGTGGGTAAAAAGATGAGTGGGTGAGAGGATGCATTAGAGGATGCCTAGGGGAAACAGGGTGAGTGGGTGAGAGGATGGGTGGATGAAAGGATGGCAGAGTGAATGGAAATCTGAGAAGATTGACAGATGGATGGGTGGATGGATGGTTGCATGGGTGGATGGATGGGCATGGGTGAAATATGGCAGAGCAAATGGAAAATTGAGAGGATGGGTGGTTGAGTAAAAAGGTAGCAGAGTGGGGGCGTGGCCTGAGGCGTCAAGATGGCGGTTGCACTCTAAGAGTGCTCCGGACCCCTCCGTCATCCGCCTCGAATCCAGCAGACATCGGCGCCCATCCGAGACTCCTACCTGGTCGCTGTGTGTCCCTCAACTGGTGACGCTGCCCCGCGGTGTCTCCGGTGCCAGCGCGGGCCTTTTGAGGCCATCTGGCGCCTACGGCCCTTTGCGGCCTGCCCGTCTCCGCGTGGGCGGCCCCCCTGACGGCGGGCCTGGGCGCTGCTTGAGTGGTGGTGAGGAGGGTGGCCGCGTGACTGGCGGCATCTGGAGCGACCCAAGCTGTACCTACGGCCCCCATCCTGTGCGTGGCTCTGCACTCAGAGGGCTCCGTTGTTGGATCGGCTAGCATGGCAGCTGGCGCCTTAGGTGCGGCTGTAGTGGCGACGGAGGGTGCCTGTGGGCTACGGGGCCGGACCGGCCTTGAACACGCACATCTTCACTGAACCTACCAGTGAGTGGGGGGGGATCGGCTGTCGGATCGGGCAGCTGAGCGAGCGGGTGTGGGACATTCGCCGCCCCCCTCTTTTACCCCTGCTGGGCCTGGACCTGCGGGACGCTCCGTGTGTCCCGCCCGCGGCGGGGCAGGCTGTGGGCAGGCGTGCTCTGGCGCCCTGATGGATCCCTTCCTGGCTGACCCGAGGTGCCTGGGGCGGTCAGGCCTGCGGCGGGGCCCGTGGTGACAGTGGCGCTGGGCCGGGCCATTCTCCCGATCAGACGGGCCTCTAGCCGGTTCATTGGGTGCCTCCTCTCCCTCCGGTGCCCGGGGCGGGGGATCGGCTGCACGAGAAGAGCTACATGTGCCCCCCCCCTTCCATCCGGATCCCAGACTGAACTGGGGGCCTTCCCTTCACCAGCCTAGCAATACGGAGGCTCGAGGGGCCCGGATTGTGGCTTGAGGCATTGGTGGGGCCGATCCAGCAGTGGGTGAGTTCGGCCACCTCTCCGGGTGGCGGAGGGCGCTCTCTGAGCGCGAGTCCAGGAGATTCCGACCCTTCCTTGGCTGGGCCCTGGTAAACGCTTGTGGCTCTCACCCGCCCTTGCTGTCGAGCGGGGGTCCGCGAGCTCGAGACGCTGGGGAGACTGACCTGGTCAAGGGTCTGAGGCACTGAACTCTGCATCTGGGGACGGGCGGTCTCGGCCACCACATCGGGTGGCGGTGGGGAGCGTTGCCTTGGGTGTCCTCTGGGCTGCCTACCTGGGGTGGCCCCCTGGTGCTGGTTGGCCGTGCTGGCGGAGCGGGGACGCCGGGGTTGCCGTGGACCGGTTAGTGATAAAGGGCTGGTTCACTTGATCTGGGCCCACTCTGATCCTGAGGCTTTAGCGGGCTCCCACACCCCCCTGGACCTGCGGTTGGAGCTGCTGGAGCCGTGTCTCCCCGATGGACGGCGTCCCCCGGCGGCCTGCGCTTTGGGTGGTCCAGGGACTGTGAACGGACATTCGGTGCCCCTGTGTGTTCCCGGCCTCCGCACAGACTTCCTGTGAATACTGGTCTCCCCCATTTCTGGCCCTCGCCTTCGGGGAGATATTGGGTCTTGCTCACGGCCATGGGGAGAGATAAAAGCCCTAAGTCTACGCCGGCGCCCACTCAGACCAAAATGGACCGGTTTACCACCTCTGAGACCGAACCCCCCGGGAGGGCGACGGGGGGTCCGCCCACCCCCCCAGCACAGAGATCTAGACACCATCCTTCAGGCCATCAGCGCCTCGCAGGCATCCGTTGAGGGAAAGATCGGAGAAATCAAGGTAGACGTGTCCCTCCTCCGACAGGACCTCCGCAATGCCACCGCGCGGCTGACGGAAGCTGAATCCCGTATTTCCACGGCCGAGGATGACATTTCCCAGCTGAAGGAACAGGTGGCCCACCTTCGCACCCGCACCAGGGAACTCCATAGGCGTGCTGAAGATGCGGAAAACCGTGCACTTCGCAACAACCTCCGCCTGGTGGGATTTCCTGAGGGGGTTGAGACAAATCAGGTGGCCACCTTCGTCGAAGGCTGGTTTAGGTCATGGGTGCCTACAGACACCCTTTCGTCATGGTTCATGATTGAGAGAGCCCACAGGTCCCTGGTACCCAGGCCTCCTCCCGGAGCCCCGCCTCGTCCTATCATCCTAAAAGTTCTCAACTTCAAGGATCGTGATGCCATCCTGCGGGCGGCACGGGCAGCAGGTCCCCTCAAGTTCCAAAATCATGTCATCATGATATTCCCGGACTACACCAGGGAAGTCCAAGATCTCCGGCGCTCATACACGGACGTTAAGAAAAAGCTGCGCGCCCTGGGCCTCCAGTACCAGCTCCAATTCCCTGCCCGCCTTCGGGTCATTTTCCAGGGCAAAACGCAATTCTTCGACTCGCCCCAGGCGGCATGGACATGGCTGACGGAGGAACGCCCCCTCCGCCCCCGGCGTGACCCTTCAACGGAGCGGGCGGGCTCCCAGCCTGGGGGGCCGGGGTCGCCGGGACGTCAACGCCGGCGTCGCACGAGGGCTCATAGGGGGCGTCGACCACAGGCAGCTGCACTCAGATCCTCGAGCGTGGCGGCCCCCGGTCTTCAGGACTCCTCCAGTCGGTCCGGCTCTCCCCCCCGCACCAGGCACCGATCCACCGAGAACTTACCAGGCTCATCCTCATCGCTGGCCCGGAAGGGCTCGCCCAAGACGGATCGGACCTTTCTCGCACTCCTACTCTTTAACAGCCTACAAGGTCAGGTTTGCTGCATGCCGGCCACCGGATTGGGGTGCCTCACCAGTGGGGTCCTCGGACACTAGTAGACTTCTATGTTCACTTACATTGTTTTATTGCCGATTCACTGTTAATCCGTTCTTCTGGAGGGGTCCTCCACGCAACCAACCCGAGCGTTCTAGTTTGGTACCATTCAATGGGGGGTCGACAGATGCTTCCGTTCCCGAAGTGTAGGGTGGGGGGAGGGGGGGCGGTGGTTTGGGATTGTTTCTTTCTTAGGTTTGTTTTGTTGTTTCAGCTTCCACGGCTCGACATCTGCATCGTCTCCACGGGTTACACTTGTTCACAACGCATGCAACCACTCGTATACCTGTGGGCTCCCACACGCTTCCACACAGCCCTACGGGATGACAGGTCTTAGACCCAGGAATCGCCCACCATGATCGAGGACACCACCTTCGGGACATCTCTTTATGTCCTGTCATGGAATGTTAATGGTCTTCTGGACCGGCTTAAGCGCACGGCAGTCCTGCGCTACGCGTAACGCCTTCACATAGACATCCTCCTGCTCCAAGAAACACACCTCCTGGGCAATCGCTGCCCCTTTCTTGCTCGTTACGGGTATGACAGAGTATGGCACTCCGGCTTCTCCAGAGGCTCCCGTGGGGTGGCCATCCTTATGAAACGTAATCTGCCCTTCGTCCTTTCCCAGGTGACCCACGACCCCCAGGGTACCTTTGTGGCAATTTGTGGCTCCTTGGCTGGCTCCCCCCTCAATCTCATGTCCATGTACTCTTCCCCCCTCGATGCTCGCTCCCACACTTGCACAGACCTCGGCTCTGCTGACTACTTTCCCTCTAGGCACCACCGTCGTTGGTGGCGACTTCAATGCAGTCTCCTCCCCAGCCTTAGATACTACGGGCCCTCCCTCTGCCTCCCGCACGGCGCAAGCGAAACAGCTAAGGACCTGGTCTGAGTCACTAGGCCTCTGCGATGTGTGGCGCACGTGGCACCTGCGCACCAGCCACTTCACGCATACTTCCGCAGCCCACCACACACAGGCGCGCATAGATGCAATCTTCGTCCCCGCCACTGACTGCTCGGTAATTGTTGACACTCGCATCCTCCCTAGAGGGATCTCAGACCACTCTCCAGTGCTCCTTAGTACAGGTGCCCCCCCTCCCTCAGCCCGCCAAACATGGAGGATGAACGCATGGTTCCTCCAAGACAAAGATTTCAAGAAGGTGGTAGGGGAAGAGCTCGAACAATACTTTCTTACCAATGTGGGGTCAGTGTCCTCCCCCGGCACCCTGTGGGAGGCGGGGATGGCGACCATACGAGGCATCGCGAAGGGGCAGCTTAAGAAGCAAAGACAGGCGCAGCTACGTGACATTACTCTGAGGGAGGCGCAGGCGCTTCGCTTGGAGCAATCACTTTCCCGGTCCGAGGACGCCGCCCGGGGCCGGCAACTCGCTCACCTCCGGGCCGAGATTAGGCAGTTATCCCTGGACGCGGCCAAGCTCCTATGGAGGTCGTCGGTGGCAAGGGTATATGGTTGGGGAGACAAAAACGGTACGATTTTGCATAGGTTGGCCACTTACCCCAGGGCGAACCGTATAATTCCAGAGGTGGTAGACGATCAGGGCGCGATGCACAGTACCCCATTAGCGATGGCCCGCACGTTTGCCGTTTATTATCGGCGTTTGTACGCATCACAAACCCCCGACCTACTGCTTCACGTTCTCCTTGAAAGAGGTAACGTGCGTCTCCCTCGGTTGGAGGCGGCTGCCCAGAATGACCTGGACCGCCCCATATCCAGGAAAGAAATCGAGGAAGCAATTTCCCTCACATCATCGGGTAAGACTCCGGGACCAGACGGCCTTCCCCAAGAATACTATGCGTTGTACCGCGACACTCTTGTGCCTCATCTGAATGGTCTCTTTCGGGAAGCCTTGGAAATAGACTCCTTTCCGGCCGAAACGGATATTGCCACTATCGTGGTCCTCCCGAAATCCCAGCCTCCCTCCCGTCATTGTGCGGACTATCGTCCCATATCCCTCCTTAATACAGAGATCAAGTTGTACGCCACTATCTTGGCCCAGCGCCTGAAGCCTTATTTGCCCTTGTTGGTCCACCCGGACCAATGCGGCTTTATGCCCAAGCGCGCGACCCGTCACTGCCTTCGGAGGTTGCAGCTGGCTCTGGCTCTGGCTCATCGACACTTACTTACCCCTTATTTAGCTCTTCTCCTTATAGACTTTGAAAAAGCCTTCGACTCGGTGGACTGGGCTTATCTGCAAGATGTATTGGCTGAGATGGGGTTTGGACCCTGGTCCATGTACTCTATGCACAGCCGCGCGCGAGTCCTGGTCAACGGTGTACTGTCCGAAGCCTTTCCCATTGAGAGGGGCACACGGCAGGGATGTCCCCTTTCACCCCTGCTGTTCGCTTTGGCGATGGAACCATTGGGGTCCCTGGTGCGGGCAGAAGAGCGCATTAGGGGCTGGGAATGGCCGAATACCGAAACGGACAAAATCGCGTTATACGCAGATGATGTCCTGCTCTTTCTGGCCGAACCCGCCTCCTCTGGACCGCATTGCCTCAGGATTTTACAGGCGTTTGGGCAGGCCTCAGGTCTCCGATTGAACCCAGGGAAATCGGTGCTGGTCCCACTCCATTTATCGAGAGACTGTTATGACTGGCAGTCAAACATACCGCTCCGACGCAATTCTTTTAAGTATTTGGGGATATGGGTCACCCTGCTTCTGGAGTTGGGTTGGTCCCTCAATGTCACCCCACTGGTTAAAAAGGCCAAAGAAGACCTCCAAAAATGGACGACGTTACCCCTGAACCCTCTGGGCAGGGTTGCTTTGTTTAAAATGATGATCCAGGTTTCTTTATGTCCTGCAAAATACTCCCTTCTGCTTCTCTAGGTCCTGGTTTAGGGAACTGGATAGCTTAGCGACCAAATTTCTATGGGGTGGGGGAAGGGCGCGCCTGGCCCTGGCCACATGCCGGGTTCCCTCCTTTGACTGGGGTATGGGGTTGACGCACCTGTATTTGTATTTTTTAGCAACACGTCTCCTAGTGGTCCATGACTGGTTTAATGGGGGTTGGTCCGACCCGGCCTACCGGCTGGAACTGAGCGAGCTGGGACTGTCCAAAGTCCAGTCCATGATGTATGGGGGGCCTATCCCGTCCCAACTACCGGACGTAACACGGTCCGTGCTGCTGGCCTGGCGGGCATCGTTACGTCACACTGGCTGGTCGTGTAAATTGACTCAATGTACACCCCTGTGGCATGGGGCTTGGCTTCGGGAGGTTAGTGGTCTGCGGGGGTTCAAAACTTGGGACCTTATCGGCATCACGAAACTCGGGGACGTTTGGGCCGGAGGCCACATGCTCTCCTTCCAGGATATGCAAACCCGCTACTCCCTACACCCCTCCCAATTCTATAAGTATTTACAACTAAGACATGCCCTCCAGGCTCACATCACCGCCGACACCCGGCTCCCGGAATACAGCCCTACTGAGGCTCAGACTCTGTTGGGGGATCTGGGTAGGGGGGGCATCTCCCGCATATATCGCACCCTAGTCAACAACACCCCCACCTCACTGGACAAGTTGAGGGATCAATGGGTAGAGTGGGTGGGCCCCTTGGACGAGGTGGACTGGCGAGATCCCCTCATGGCACCCAAGACAATCACCGCCTCCGCCAAACTTAGGCTAATCCAGCTATACTACCTACATGCTGCCTACCTCACTCCACTGCGCCTCCACCGAGCGGGCTTACGCTCCGACGCGTCATGCTCAAGGTGTGGCCAGATCCCGGCAGATTTTTTTCATGTGGTCTGGTCCTGTCCTAAATTGGAAGGTTTTTGGGGGGCCATCGAGGAAGAGCTTACCGAAGTCCTGGGATGGGAGGTTCCCCACGATCCACGGCACTCACTGTTAGAAATCACGGATGGGTTGGACGGGTCCAGAAATGACAAGATATTTTTTAATACAGCCATGATTGTAGCCAAACGCGACATAGCGGCGGCATGGAAATGTCCCGATCCACCGGCCTTGGGGAAGTGGCGAAAGGGAGTGGACTGGTGCGCGACCCAAGAAAAGGCTTTGTACGTGGCACGTGGATGCCCAAAGAAATATCGTAGGGTGTGGGGCAAATGGCTGGGCACCGTGGAAGATATTGAGTGATTTGCTAAACCACTTTACCGATGTGTATCTCATGGGGTGTAAAAATGTGGGATGTTTTTGTTCTTACAGATGCAACTGAATTATTGTCCTCCGTGTTTTTGCTGATTGGTTTTTATGTTCTGAAATCAAACTTGATTATCAAAAAAAAAAAGGTAGCAGAGTAAATGGAAATCTGAGAGGATGGATGAGTCAATGGATGGGTGAAAGGATGGTAGAGTGAATGGAAAAACTCAGTGGATGGATGAATGGAAGGAAGGAAGGATGGCAAAGTAAATGGAAATCTGAGAAGATGGATGGGTGGATAAATGGATGAAAGTATGGCAGAGTAAATAGAAAATATCAGGTGATAAATGGATGAGTGGGTGAAAGGATGGCAGAATAAATGGAAATTTGAGAGGATGGGTGGTTGGGTCAAAAGATTGTAGAGTAAATGAAATCTAAGAGGGGTGGGTGAAAAGATTGCAGAGTGAGTGGAGAACTCAGAGGATGGAAGGATGGATGAACTGGTGGCACGATGGCGGAGTAAATGGAAATCTGAGAGGATGGATAGCAAAGTAAATAGAAATCTGAGAGGATGAATGGATGGATGAGTGGGTGAAAGTACGCTAAAGTAAATAGAAATGAGATGATAAATTTATGGATGGGTGCAGGGGTGTTGTGACCCAGACCCCCCGCTCCCCCCCCCTTGCATTATCAGCTACGGCTTGGGTGTGTTTTTTTATGGGCCTCTTTTATCTGTCTATAAAGTCAAATATCTTCTCCTTGGAAACTTAATTTTACACAATCCTAAGCGCACACAATTATTCATTCATTCACTACTGTTTTTGTTACTCTTTTATGTGCAGCTTGCCAGATGAAAGCTCATAATTACCACAAGAAGGATGGGTTTACAGAAAAGGCAAAGAAGTCGAATGGATGCACGAGTGGGTGAAAGGATGGGAAGGGGGCAAGGATGTATTGGTGAATTAAAGGATGAGTAGACAAAAGGATGGGTAAGTGGATGAAAAGATGGTTCGGTAAAAGGATGGGTGGATGAGTTGGTGAAAGGATGAGTGAGTGAAACAATGGGGGATGAGTGGGTAAAGGATGGGTGGTTGAGTGGGTGAGAGGATGGGTGGATGAAAGGATGAGTGGGTGAGATGATGGGTTGATGAAAAGATGGCACAGTGAATGGAAATCTGAGTAGATGGATGGTTACTTGGATGAATGGATTGGTATAGGTGAAAGATGACAAAGTAAATGGAAAATTGAGAAGATGGATGCGTGGTTGTGTGAAAAGGTGGCTGAGTAAATGAAAATCTAAGAGGAGGAATAGATGAGTAAGTGGAAATCTGAGAGAATGACTGGATGTGTGGATGAAAGGATGGCAGAGTGATTGGAAAACTCAAGAAATGGGTGGGTGGGTGGAAGGATGGCAGAGAAAATGGAAATTTGAGAGGATGGATGGGTGGTTCGGTGAAAAGATGGAATAGTGAATGGAAATCTAACAGGATGGATAGATGGCAAAGTAAGGGGAAATCTGAGAGGATGGATGGATAGATGATGGATGGATGGGTGAATGGATGAATGTACGGCAGAGTAAATAGTAATATGAGACAATGAATGGGTGGGTGAGGGTGGCAAAGTAAATGGAAATTGGAGAGGATGGATCAGAATCTGAAAGGATAGCAGAGAAAATGGAAATCTGAGAGTGTGGATGGATGGCAAAGTAAATGGAAATCTGAGAGGATGTATGCATGAATGGATAGACAAATGGATCAGTTGATGGATGAAAGGGTTTGTTGATGGATGACTAAGTCAAATGATGGATGAATGGGTGAATAGATGTATGGATGCATGCATGCATAGTTGATGGATGTGTGAATGGATGGAATGGTGAAAGACTGATTGGATGAAAGAATGAATGAATGGATGACAGAATGTAAAGGGGAAATGGTGGATATCAACGGGTAGATGGAAGGTTGAAAGGGCGAATGGATAGATGCTTGGATGGAAGAGAAAAAGAAGCTCTTCTAGAGAGGTTGAGGCATACTTGCTTCCCTTACTTGGTGCCATCAGAGCTTTGTTCAAAGTGGAGGGGTATTTTAATTTTCTAATTTATAGACACATTCATTAGCATAATTGCATTTTTATGACATGATTTCCCTCTTTTCATTTAAAATAATACTAGTGTCAGGCCAGTTTTCTTGAGCCCCGGGAACTTCTTGTTGTCCATGGAAACCCAGCAACCAGATACCACCGCAAGCTCACTGAAAGCCTCGAACATCCCTTTTAGGCACTGAGCCATTCTGAACCACCAACGTGCTCTTTCTTCCTGAGGAAGGACGCTCCTCACTGAAAGTTGGCCTCATCAACACACAATGGGCACCATAAGTAACCTTGACATGACCTCACTTGGATCAGCAACAACTTGATTACCAGGCTACATGGACTGCCCCCACAGGCTTGAAACTACTCTGCAAAAACAGACCTGAGGAGGTTTGGGGGAGAATTAGTGCATTCAAGTAAATTCACCCGCAAAAAATCCCCAACATTGTGTGTTCACTATTCAAGGGTGCAGCATCAGAGTGCACATTACCCTTAATGGTTCCTTCATTGTATCCTTGACATACCAACTTTCATAGTATTACCTAGATTTCCTGGATGACATCTTTGATCTGGCATAACAATGGTGCAGAACCCAAGCATATGCTATGCAGTCCATTAAATAGGGGAGGCAGAATTCAAAGAGGCATTAAGCAGGTAGATCTAGGACTCTTTTTAAGAAATAATGTGCTAAATTGTTGAAGTGGGCTCTAAAGGGGTCCCCCAAAATAAGGGAATCTGAATATAGAAATCACTTTTAAACTTATTTTCTCCTGTAGAACACGGTGTCAAAACGATAGTGTATCTAAAAATCTGATAATGTGCTGCTAAATGAAAAGCTTTAGAAATTACAATTTTCATTTTACTTCAATGTTTGTTTTCTATCTGAAACAGGGCAGAAATATATTTTCTCATGATTACGTCTTCTGGTGTGGTGACTTCAATTATCGAATTGATCTGACGTATGAAGAAGTTTTTTATTCTATTAAAAGACAGGACTGGAAGACGCTATTAGAATTTGACCAGCTGCAATCGCAAAAAGCCTGTGGAAAAGTGGGTAATTGTTTCAGTAAGATGTACTTGTTTTCATGTGTTTTCTTATCAATTTCCTGTTTTAGGGATAAAGAGCTCATTCTGGTTCCAGAGAAGTGATCCCACTTATTCTTAAGTTATTTATTTCGAAGGTTTATATAGTGCTCTGCATTGACTTTAGCGAGCGGAACAGTTAAAAATTAAAGTCATTATTATGGAGTAGTTTGAGTCCAACAATTTACAGTTTATAGCCCATCTGTTATTCCTCACCTCCTCCAATCAATCCTGATATCTAGGCAAAGGCTAGCCTATCTCTTAGGAGCTTGCTGAAGTGCACAAAGTTGGTTCAATGTTGGAACACCTGGGGATTTGCCTCCATGTTTTAGCCGCTTGACATCTGTTGGGTAATGCAATGGGGTGTCGTTGACTGGGAACTCCTGATTGGCATGTAGTGGAGGGTGAGTTTTTTGCGTTTACCCAATGTTGTTTGGGAGTCAGCTATATGCAACCTACAGAGAGCTGTAAAGGGGTCACCCAGTGTAAATTAAAAACGTTTCTGTTTGCAAGTCCTGCATTTCTAGCAATCACTAATAGGCATTCTAGAATGCTTGTTTGAGGATGTTTGCTGCAGGTTTGAGACCTAGTGTGACATAATTCACCAGATGTCCATTTGAACTTGTATGTCTTTTCTGCTTGCAGCCAGTAAAGTGTTTTCAGCGCTGGCTTTACATGTTCATGCTTTTAGAAGTTTAGACATATTCTAACTGCATAATCCTGCAGTTGTTGCATTTTCCCAATCAGTTTTTTGGAAGTCCTGAATATACATTGCAACAGTATTCCAACCATACCATTAACAAGAATCTTGTCATTTTCAACCGATGGATGTAATAGACTATAAGAGCAGGAGCCTGTGAAGCAAAACATTTGTTGTAAATATATGCCATTGGTCACAGAACTTGGATTAACATTAACACGTAATCATCAAACACAACTCACATGTTTGTTGCATTCATGGACGTGAGTGATGAACTTCCCATTCGAAGGAGATTGTGACCACTGAAAAGAGATTGAATTCTGTTGTGTACCATAATCACAAGGATATCAGTCATTGTTTCATTCAAACAAAGGAAGGTTTTCTTATATGTAGTTTTACACATGGCGAAGTCGATGTATGATTATATTCCGAACCTTTGAAACTTATCCAGTTGAATGTGTATCTAGGTATTGTCAGCATACCTTTGAAAGTGTACGCTGTGATGTCCAAGGACCTGGCTAGGAGGTTCTTGTATAAGTTTCATAGTAGCGGTAAGGATGCTGAGCTCTGGTCTAGTCTAATCGAGAATCTGCCCAGACCTGGAGTCTCTGCAGTTGTGCTGTGTGGACAATTGTATGCTATTTTGCAAAGATGTTGAAGACAATTAGGGCTGATTGCGGAGTTGTATCCATTGCAGTAAAGACTTCTTCTCTATTAGTGGCCAATGCGGTTTCTCTGTCTCTTGCACCTTGATCCCCTGACTGGTATTCATAAGTATGGGCACCATATTCTATATACCTTAGGTACAATGAATTGAATTTTAATTGCACTTTGATAACAAAAATTTCATTGTCAGAATATGTATAAATGTTTCCTATGTATAATAAATTAAATTGTTCATTGCATGTTAGTCAAAGTTATCTAGTACATTTTGAAGGACGTTTGACACAGACAACTCTTCTCTCCGCAGCGCTGTTTATCTGTATACAACAAGCTGTATCATTAATATTTTGAGTTTGGCTGAGCACTGATAGGCGCACTTTGTTGTCTCTAATACCACTATATTGCTGTCTGGGTAGATCTGTCTATTATTCAGTGCCAATAAATGTCTTTCAGGACCGATTGCATTGAGGGTTTGATATATGTGAGGGTATTTTGCTATAAAAGATCTGATAAAAAAAACACAAAATGACAGATGTACCTAGCGATTTTATGATTACAAAACCCTGTGGTTAGCAAACTCACCTGATTTGTGACCGCAAAAGGTCTTCTTGCTGTTTACGAATTACATTTTGAGACTTGGAAAAGCCTTTCCAACACAGAAAATGGGTTTCATGATCCATTCCAAATCGCAATTAGGAAGGCGTGTAAAAGTGTCGGCCCCTCCAAATTGCAGGTTGTAATACTATGTATCAATGGTTTACAACTGCCATTGCTGTAGCAAACCATTGTTCAGTTGCCAATAATCTCAAAAGAGATGGAAATTGATTGGGACTTCTTCCCCTTTGTGAATCCTGTCAAACGACCACAGGGGGAGCTGGCAGGCAATGGTCAAGCAGACCACTGCATGTACTTCTTGATGTATTCCCAAATAGGAATCTTTTTTTGTTTTTTAAGGCAGTACTAGTTCCTTTAAGCAGTATGGGTTGCTTTAAAAAAACAAACTAATATTTCTCATTTGAAAATGTAAACACAAAGATGGTCATCTGTTCCTTCCAGGCAACCCCTGCTGTGTTTGTAACCAATCACAGAGGGTCACAGATTGCCACCTGCCTAATTAATATTCATTAGACAGGTTGTTCTGCAAATATAATGTGTTGCAGTGTGACCTATTAGCACATAGATCACTTTGTAAAACCAGAGATCTGTCTCAAAAAGTTGATGCGCAATGTTTGGGACCTGTGTCTTAGTACATCGGACCCAAAAAAACCTACTTCATTTGAAGGGTTTTGTATTTAGGGTCTTAATTATGAAATGCTGCATTTTAAGCAATGCAACTGACCACTGAAGAAAATGTGTTCTCCCCAGTGCAGGTGTAAACTCTGACAGTTGACGTTGCCCAGGAAAGAGTATATCACTGAAATACCAGTGCGGTTTAATCTACAGCTCTGTCTTTCACTGCCAGAAAGACCTGACCTCCTTTGGAAGAGGGGATCCCCACCACAAGTAGATGCAGTGTCTAGCTGGAATAGGTTGCATGAGAATCTCTGTAGCCCGGTGCTGCCCTTCTAAGGGTCACACTCTAAGGCACACTGACTGTGCACTATCTCCTATGTGGCTCACAATCAGTGCTCCTCCCAGCAACTTCTTTGCCATTGAGCCTGCCTCTGTTGTGCAGCAAGGGCATACTGGAAAAAATATTCTCTCATTTGAAAGGGGTCTTACCCTATGCAAACCAGGAACCATGGGATTGGTCGGCACAGATTTTGTGCAGGCACGATCCATACTACGATTCGGGCGAAAGAAGTGTTTGCTGTCCCTTCTGTTATACCAAAGTGCTGAGGGGTGCAAAAAGCAGGCACTAGGGCCAGTTGCTTCTCAAAAGTACTTTGTGTAGTAGAGCAGCTGGTGTCAACAATAGTGGGCACGCACAAGGGCAGTTGTGATTTGTACATATTCTGTTGTACTGAGACAGCATGTTTGAATAGGAGATCTTAGTGGCGGCTGGTAATTTGGAGGAGTTTTGGGGCGTGCATATACATGCTCACTCACACTCATCCATTTGCAAGCACATGCACACACTCACACCCATCCATTCACAAGCACACACACACACGTATACATACACCCATTCACAGCAAATGTGCACAAATATGCATACATTCATACATGCACACACCCAAACAGTCAATAAAGCAGTTACTGGTTGCAGTGGTGAGGACACCATGGGTAGCAGGGCAGAAAGTCACAATGTTCAAGAAAGGAGCTGAAGGGTTCAGAGAGGGAAGGAAAAAACAAAAAACTGAAGATCCCGCTGCTCTTCTCATTGGCTGACCTAGTTCCAGGTCGGCCAAGTGGGTGCCACAACTGTGAGATCCACCAGGGGCCGCATTATGGAAAGTGCCCCAAGGGGTGCGATGGGCATGTGCGCCCGCTTGCGCTCCCTTGGGGCACTTTGGTACCCTTTCTGTAATACAGATAGTGCTGGCGCTACATGTGCACCTGTGCTATCACCAGAGGGTGTTCGCTCATTTGCATGAGGGTGTGGCCTAATGCAAATGAGGGAATCCCTCTGTGTGTGCGCCTGCGCTGTATTATAGATGCGGGTGCAGAGGCAAAGAAGTAGTCGGGATACGCACTGGCAGTGCGCCCCCTGATAGCAGCCCTCTGGAGGGGGGAAAGGGGGTCCTATAGACCCCCGAGACATCCCGTTTGCAGGCAGGTGCAGTCACTCACTGCACGTGCCTGCAAGGGGATTTCTCTCCCCTCTTAAAAGTGCAGGCAGATTGCCTCCTGCACAGTGAAACACGAAGCGGCTTCTTCAAAGCTGCTCCGTTTTTCACTTGAATGCACTGCCTCCAGCAAGACTTCGTGGCTGCCCTAGGGGGAGCGCATTCAATGTAATAGGGTGCACTTTCCCTGTTTGCGCCCGGCACACCTGTTTCCAAGTGCGCCGTGGCGCTAACAGAAAAAGTGCGACTATGTGTAATAGGGCCCCAGGAATTCCATTCATGGGTTGAAAGTGCACTGGGACTTGCTATATTTATACCCTGGAAGGTAATGCGTACAGGTTATCCATTTCCATGGTGCCTTTGATTCTAACGATTTGTGGTGCTGTTGCCCCATAACAAGTATTTTAATGGGCTGAGAAGTGACAATAATTACTGCCTCTGAAGAAGGAGAGTGAGTGATCAGAGTCTGGCATATCCCGCCTCTTTACAGCTCTGCGAATGTTCTGAATAAAGTGCTTCAGTCAGCCGATCCATTCTTTGATAGATAATTGATGCAATATGAAGACTAAAAATAGTGCTTGTTTTCGCACTCTGACATTCTTTTTCACTTAGTTCCTTTGAAATTCTGATGGAAAAGCAGAAAGAATATGTGCTTTTCTGTATCTTCCCCTTCCTTGGGATGAATGAAGTCAACATCCAATACAGAGGGTCCCAGGAGGGCATCCCAGTGTTATGATGCTTCTTACGATCATAAAAGTTGTTAAGTTCACACAAGTGCCTTTGAGGTGAACAGCATCAGTTCCAATTTTCCAGTTGTGCAGAAATCTGATTAATCAAATACTGACGGAACTGCAGCAGCTAAATTCATTGTCAACTCCATGTCCGAAGGGTGCGTTCTGTAAAAATAATTCAGTGTAAATTTGACCAATCACTGTCAATTTATCGTATAAGTCCTACTAATATTTATATTATTGGAAAATTACCACTTTTTAGTGCACTCTACAAACTCATTAGAATCTTGGTGCCTAGGCCGTTGTAGTATTAGTACCCAACTCGAAGGAACTGGTTTAATATCTACTGGGTCGATGTTTGCTTGATTAATCCCGGTCTGTATTTGAACTTGTGTCCTGCAAGTTTAACACACACACCTACACTGGGGCAGAACGCACATTTCTTTTTTTTTTTTTTGCTTCTAAACTGAAACAAGGTACATAAAGATTTGCCCCTTCAGATGCTGAATGTGTATCCATTTGTAATCCCATTTTAAAAGTTTTTCCGGCTCCTAAAACGAGATTAGTAGATAAGAAAAAGCATAGTAATGGTTGTAAATGCCAAATTAGAGCATGTGTGGCTGTTAAAATGCTTAGTACTTTTGGCCTGAAGTATCTTAAGCTTGTTCATTCGGGAGACACAACTTACTCAGAAAAACAGCTCAAACGCAGCATCTTGACTATGCCACAGAGTTCTCTGCCTCAAACACTTCTATAAAGGAGAGCGTAACTATCTTATTTTGCAAACAGACATCGATCACATGAGTAGGGGGTAAAAAAGAATCTCAATTGATACATGCCAATAGACCCGATTCAGGTGGAAGACTCCTGATTTTTTTTAAGCCAATAATGGCTTTATTTTAGCTGTCTCCTGCCTGAAATGGCCTAACCTCCAATAGAAGTCAATGGAGAAAATACATTTCAATATCATCCACTTTCCTGTTTTGAAATCTTGGCATGTATGCTTAATTGTAAATACATCATGCAAGGAAAAATAATTAAGTTTGCTAACCTATACGTGCCCAATGCAGGACATCAGTTCCTCATAGATTTTCCAGACTCACTCTCTGATTTCGCTAAAGGTAAGTGGTTGGGAAGGTTCCTTGCAACATTTGCGGTGGTGGATGTGTCAAAATATATCACACTTTGTATTGGTGCCTTCAATAGCAGAAATAGAACATATATGCGGATACACATGTTTTTTGATCATGAAGTTGGGATAGTTTGGGGCATTAAAGGCAGATGTAGAGACACCTCTAAAAGGCCATTGAAATATTTTTTAACTAAATAATCGGTGGGGGAGAGGGGTTCGGCGAAAGCCGCAAAATGGAATACACTCAAAGCAAACATCAGTGGGATGTTTATTGCTATATTAGTCCGCAGAAGAGGAGAATTCAGAATAGTGGGGAAAAGGCTGCAGACAGCTGTCAGAAATGGAAGCTCAGTAAAAAGAATAGTTCTGTCAGCAGTTTATGGAAAATGAACAGGGTGAAAAAACAGATATATATACTAAACATTACCAGACCAGAACTCAAATTATTGTGCTGCTGGTCAAACGTCCACTAAAAAGGGAAATATATATGGCAAGATTCTAGCAACAGGGCTTCAACCCCATCATAACTGAGCCTAGATGGGGGCAATTAAGTCTAAGAAGTGAAAGATGGGGAGGGATAAACGACAGAAACCGTACCTCTGTCCGGAATTGTATCCACAATTATATAGTAAAGACCCTGAGTCAAGAGAAGGAAGCACAGAATATCCATTAGATAATTCATTACCCACATTGCCCATAGGAAAAAAGAGAAGACCTTAACCACACTATTGCTTTAGAGGACATCAATGCAGCAGGGAACAGCATGAAAGCAAAGTGTTAATCCAGATGGGTAGACTGTTAACTTCTTACAAACCTGGACCCTTGGTCCAACTATACGATTCCTTTGTAGCAAAAGAGGGAGAAATAGATATTACGTTAATCCATAAAACCAATAAGAATCTTAAGGAGAGGATGCCCTATCAACCAATTGAACGTATAACCCAGATGGTAAGATCTTCACTCACAAATTCTAGCAAACAGGATAGAAATTGTTGTTTCACTTTTGGAAGACCCTGATTCGTCGGGCTTGGCTCACTGCCCCTCACGCAAGATATTATTATGGAAATTGCTTCTATAGTAGAAGAACTAAACATAAGCATAATCCTGTGGGAGGGGGAACCCAGTGGGATCCCGAGAAGTTTGTGCCCAAATCGGAACTACAACTAGTGCAGTAATACAAACTGATATGTACAAGATACCGCAAATTCTCACTTTTGCAGCTCAGAAAAAAAAGGAAACCTGCATTATTCCCGCAGTAAGGGAGATAATACCATACTGGGTAAATTGCAAACCAAATACCAGGGTACCCTTAATGAGGCCCTTCCTGGTAATAAGTCTGATCCAAAACAATTGGAAAGAGGAGCGGGGGGGGGGTTCTACTGTATTCCCCCCCCCCTCCCCCCTTTCCCCTTTGACCGCACCCTTGCAAATAGACCTCTTTGCTAATAAGACTGGAAATGAGAAAACAGTGGAAATCTTGTTTGGGAGAGGAGAGAACACTGCAAAATACTTAGTTTTAGGCTATATCCTCCTGCGAAAGTGTGGGGGGGGGATGGAAGGTCCCTCACGTTTTACTAACCGGTTCATGTAATTGGTAAGACTTGAAAAGGACTCGGGGTTCAAAATAAATGATAGAAATCCAGAATTCGCAACAATGAGTTTGAAGCCTGGAGATGCATCAAGTTTAAAAGGTTCAACGCAATTCAAATGGGCACAAAAATCTATCCAACACCTACACGTTTATCTGACAAGCTGCCTCAGAACAGTACTTGATGCTAACTGGCCCATACTGCAGTCTGGAACCCTAAAAGAGCCAGTAACTGGAAGACTGGAGGACTTGTACCTCGAGGGAACAAATGTTTGCAACATACTCATTACATGTTGGTTTATAATTTATATATTTCCACAAAGACGCTAAAAACCATTTATAAAACATCTGGAGAAATGCTGGAGACGGTGCAACGCAATTTATTAGGTGGTTCTATGAACACACATATTCTGGTCATTCTATAAACTCCACTACTTTTAGAAAGCACCGTCAGCACAATTAAAGATGGAAGCCCTGGTATCAAGTAATAGAAGGTTTCTGTAAACTCTGATAGAGCCCCGGATGAACTTGTTCCTGTGTTAGTAAACATGGCCACGCTTACTGTGCCATTAATCTGTGGCGTAGCAAGGTGCCATGGGCGATAGAAAGTGCAAGTGTAAAAAATGGCCCACCCACCATGTCACTAGTTCGGTAATAATATACAGGCATATCTGAGGTGCAGAGGGCCCTACATAACCCAGGACCTCTCTGTAACTGCACCTGCTGCACTATTGATAGCTCCGTCCTAGGCATTGCCAGTGGCGTAACACAATTTGAGGGGGCCCCTTGCAAAGCATATGGATGGGGCCCCCCACGCTCCTCGCCCAGTCAGGAGCTCTCAGCCCAGGGACCTGCCGCCCGTGCACAGTGCCAGAGCCCCCCCCCCTGCACCGCGGGGGCCATTGTTACGCCTCGGTCGGCCTTAAGCCCCATCCCCCTCCTCAGTACTTGGAATAAACTGTTATCTGCGTTCATTTTCATCCCACTCGCCTGTTTTACAGGTTTTATCTAGAGTTTACACCACATAATCAAGACCTATCAGGCAGCTGAAAGGTGTGCAAATATTCAATGCGTCACGCCGCTGCTGCAGAACCTCTTTTCACAGCGCCGCTCTGTTCTATTATATTGCTTGTCATCTTTCTTGTCGTGTCTTTTCAAGCAGATAAAGACGCCTCTTTAACTGTATTTCATAATCACATGCTTTATTCATTTGTACTCGTCCTTGTGATTTTATCTTGCGTTCAGAACTGAGAAGCTGCAAAATGGTGTACTTGAGCTGGTCTGTGACTCACCATGCTCAAAGTGCAGCAGCTCCACAACCCCAGTCATTGGTGCATTTAGGATGCCATGGGCCCTAACACATGAAAGGACAAACTCCTGTTTTATTACGTAAAAAAACAAACCTCTTTAATTAAGGGACAATGGAACCCCTCCAGTTCGAGCATCGGTGCCACTGCACCAGCTGCACCATTGATAGCTTCGCCTTTGACCCCTGTACGTGATCGTTGAAAGTGGCTTAATGCACATCCCCAGCTGCCTGCAAGCTCTATTTTGAAAACAATCTTCCCTTTGAAAAAATATATACCTTATGGATAAAGTAACCCTGACTTACATTGTAAGGATATTGCAAGACACAGAGGAGTTCCGTAACCATATAGAGGTTGTATGCTATTCCACACTATGCCACGCCCCTGTATGACACTCCACTGTATGCTATTCCACTGTATGCCACTCCACCCCACTCTACGCTATTTAACTCTACTCCACTCCAATCCACTCTATGCTATTCCACTGTACGTAACTCCATGCTATTCCAATTTACGCCACTCGAGTCCATGCTACACCACTCAACTCTACGCTACTCCTCTCTACCCTACACCCACTCCACTCTACCCTGCTCCACTCTACTCCGCTCAATGACACTGCACTCCACTCAACACCAGTCTACATCCCTTCTCTACCACACTATACTGCACTCTTTAGCACTCCACTGTACAACAATGTACTCCTGTCAATGCCAGTGTACAGCACTCTGCTGTACTCTATACCACTGTATGACTCTCTACTCCACGACAACTCCCTCTATGCCGCTCAACCCCACTTTACTATACCCTACTCTGACACACGACTCTACTGTACTTCACTCCACGCTGCTGTATGCTACTCAGCTCTATGACATTCTATGCCACTCCATTCTACCTTACTGTACCGTACTCTATGCCACTCCACTGTACAACACTGTAATTCACTATGCAGCACTCAACTCCACTGTATGACACTTTCCAGCACTATACAAAATGCCAGTCTACTCCACTGTACCACACACCACTCCATTCTACAACACATCACTCCACTCTACAACAGTTGACTCTACTAAATTCTACGCCAGTCCACTTCACTCAATTCCACTCTACTCCACTCTACGACATTTTACTCCACTCTATGGCACTGTACAACACTCTACTGTTCACTGCTCCACTCTGCCACACTCTACTCCACTCTATGCAGTTCCACCCAACAAGACTCTGCTACACTCTGTGCCACTATACCACACTGTACTCCACTCTATACCCCTATGCTCCACTGTACAACACTCTACTCCACTCTGCAACACTTTCCAGCACTCTACGGCACAGCACTCCACCGTACTGGCGCCACTCCAATTTATAACAGTTTACTCGACTTCATGCTACGCCTGCCCGCTCTAGTGCACTCCACGCCACTGTACTATACAACACACCCCCTGCAGTCTGACACTTTTGTACACTGTACGATACGCCACTCCACTCTGATACTACACTATGATACTACACTATGATACTCCTCTTCACCTACTGTACGACACTCAAATTAACGAAACTCCACTCAACACTGAAGTCAACGATTTGAAAAACATTTTTATATACTTTTTTTTTATTCACAAAAAAAAACAAAGGTCAGGAAAACATTATTTATTCTTTATATACAAACAAAACATAAACTACACAAACATTAAAATTGCTAAAGTTAGTCATACCTTAAATTTATAATTTACGCACCACCTTTGAATAACTGTAAATGATTTTTTTCTTTCTATACAAATAAAACTTAACCTATACAAAATTGAGCAATTCTAAAGTTATAATTATACCTTTAATTTATAATGTACACAACACCTTCAAATTATTATAACTTGAACACCTTCATACACAGTGTTGGTAGTCACAATAACTATAACCTAACTATAACAAAGGTTTAACCTTTGATTTTTATCTGTGAAAACTAAAAATATATATGTATGAATGTGTGCGTGTGTGTGTGTGTGTGTGTGAGTATATATATATATATGTATGTATATATATATATATGTATATATATATATATATATATATGTATATATATATATATATATATCATATAATGGGGAGAGAAGAGCTTGTTTAAAATTTTTAGAGGTGCGGACTGGCTAGCAGTGGAAGATGAGCTAAAAATAATTTGGAAATACCATTATAAATACAACAAACAAACTAAAGATGGAAATACAGGTGGCACCATTAGTCAAACACTCCTGCATCTTTTGTGTTTTTGATTTTGAGTCAGAAGTTATGTTAACATTATGTTACAGTATGTTGCATAACATTTTATACTGCATATTCTGCCATTAGTGTGGCCCCAAAGTGCTAATCTATATTTTGGTTAACTCTTAAGCTATGGAATTCGAAATGTCATTCAGTTTAATCTCAATGGTACATAATTCCAGTAAATTCTTGAAGTTTGTATTATGGATGAGCAGTGAGGCATTATCTCCAGAATCCTAGTTCTCAATGGGTGAATTCTCTGGACCTGCTAACCCCATATTAAAGTAACAACTTAGAATTTCAGTTGGATTTTTGTATAGGAAAACAGCACAACAGCATCATGTTGGCCACTGTACCCTAGCATACCCCCATAAGTGTGGCACTGTGATCCACAAGAGTGCAAGATATGCAAAGTCTTACACATTTTGCATTGCTTTGTTGACTGTCTACATTATTGTTTAGTAAGAAAGTAAGTGGTTCAACTAAAGAAGTTGTGGAGATCTTCTTGGGCACCAGCGTGCCAGGTGTTTTGGATTGCCCAATGAAAGATATACAGTCTGGATCCTTTACATATTGCAAGTCTGTTGTAGAAAGAGCAATTATTGGAGTCACCTCATTGGCATCTCCACCTCAAGAGTGCTAGTTCTTTTAGTTTTTTAATCACATAGATCATATAAAAATACATTACTACTATTGTTTAGTGATTGATGTGCATGATCTTCATGGAGCCTTGATTTAAGATTAATAATGCTGAAAAGCCTCTAGGGTTGAGTAGATTCTTCCATTAAGGACATCTTTTATTATTTTCAGATTTTTAAAGACTTTTATGAAGGCACTATTCATTTTGGACCAACCTACAAGTATGATGTTGGCTCAGAAGCCTATGACACAAGTGAAAAATGCAGAACCCCAGCATGGACGGACAGAGTGCTTTGGTGGAGAAAGAAATTGCCATTTGACAAAACAGGTATGACTTGTAACTTTATTTATAGGCTTTGGTAAATCAAACTTAATTTGTTGCACGGTGTAGTTTGAATACCTTTCATAGTTGTATCTCTGAGATCTGCTGTGCATACATAGAACCTTGACCTTGGGTCTTTCTTCAATGCAAGGTGTAAGGCCGTACTGGTGTAATGAAGTCCTCTTGAATAATGCAGTCACAGCAGTACGTCCCTAGTATTCATAACAGTCACATTTTGGGTTTTGCATTCAGAATGCCAGAAAATGACTATCTCATAAATGGGCAGACAGAACATAGCTATCACATAAATGGGCATACAGAAGGGTGTCCATAGGGATGCCCCAAATAAGAACTAAAATGTTACATTGTAAGTTTAGCTTAATACATTTGTTTTTTTCAATTGTGTTTTAAAGGCCTCTTCATTTTAAATACCCAAACGTAGTACCATACATAGAAAAGAGGCTGGTAAAAACAGCATCTCACAACGTAGTCTGAAGGACTACCAAATTTGCTATTAACTCTGTTGTCAAAGTCAATCGCCTAGTGCTCTGTGAAGGTGTGTATAGAAGCCAAGGGATCAGTTTTTTATATCCCAGTAGAGAAGAATGACTACTGAATGCAGGAGAATCTGCTTAAAGTTCTGAGGTCCCTAGCAGTGTCATAACATAAAATAATGCAATGCAATTGCAGTCCCTGTATGTATTGCTTAAGACTTGCATTCTTGTCCAAAACTTCAAAATGGCAATTGCTGGCAGGATACGTCTTCTACAAGTAGACAGGCCTAGGCCTTGTAAGATCCAACATGTGAAACTTTAATCTCTTGAGTGATAGCTCTTCTCATTTTTATAGCAGTCGTGTTTAATCTCTTTTTGTAAGAAGCCACTTCTTAAACATCAACAATTGTTTACTGGGTTATGGTGTAATAGAGTCCTGCATGACCCAGTGTCTAATCTTAATATATCTCAATCCCTACCCCCTCCTAGATCCCAAAATTAATTTTAATCTGCTTCCCTCACGATCATAAAGGTCCCCAATTCTTTTACACCCTGACTTGTGCCACGCAAAAAAAGGTGCCTTTGTTGCGGCTGGGCTACTTGTTAAAAGTGAATTCGCTTAGGGATGCTCAGCCTTCAACTCTTAGGCAGTACATAAGTGTGGGAGCCAGACTTTTGCTAGTTTGTTTTTGAGTGCCATTGGCTCTCTCCACTATTTCTGAAGATTGTAGTCGATAAATACAATGAAACATTTGGTTTATTTCAAACGCTGTGCAGAATGTTTGCGAAATCTCATTTTTAAAATGAGTTCTAGGATCAGTCTCAATAGAAGAGGAAGGCCAGATCTAGGTATTAACTCCCTTGTCAGCAATTTGGCAACTGTAAGGCAATCTGATCACCTGGGGGGGTATGCCTCAACCCATTCAGAAATCAAGCAGATAACTAACAGGGATGTACTTCAAACCATTGCAATTCAGCATTTTGATAAAATCTGCTTGGAGTTCTGTAAATGGGCCTCCTGATTTGTCAATATGGTTCATAACAGTGACTGTTCTTTTGCCTTGATTATTCAAATGATATATAAGACATCGACTGCAAACGTCTTCAGCAACATTTTGAAATCCTGTATTTTCCCAGTACTTTTTAGGTCGAGCCGGAGTCAGCGCGCATGCACTGCTCTGCGAGACTTGTTGTAGTGGAGTATGGAAGAGAAGCCCCACCCACTCTCCACACACATTTTTCATTGGCTTGTGTCATTATCCTTCGTAAACGCTGGCTTGCGAGTTGTTGTTAGGGTTGTTAGTCCCTCCTTGGTACCGCCTTGTCAGCATTTGTAAACACCCATGGCGACTGGCCCCTTTACTTCGGATGCGACACGGCATGTCTTATTTAGTTTGTAAGAACTCTTTTCTTTAATGGGTTTCTCCTAGTGCGCCCAAGGCGTGCTTTCCCCGCCATGCCTGCTTTCACTTTCAAGCAGCCAGGGACAATGGCGGCAGAGGTCTCGCATTTACAAGAGTTTGAGCTATTGCTATTGTAAATGACAATAGCTTAAACTCTCGTAAATGCGAGATCTATTGTATTGCAAATGCTTGTTAAATATTCTAATCAGACTATCCCTTCTTGCATGGGACCTAATATGCAAATATTCACACATGGGATATAACGCTGAGTCAGGCAAGACATATTTATGCACTGCATTTCTCGCCGTGCATAAATTGGACGTAACCTGCAAGCAATTACCTTTTTTTCAGTTTTGGACTGCTAATGTCCCTTGTAGCCAAGTCTCTCCTATTTTCTTTTCTCATCTTCTGGGACATCCTCCTATAAATCCCTCAATTCACTCAAAGAAGTCTGCAATGATCTCTTTTCTGCATTTTGTACTGAATTAGTACCCAATTCTCCACTTTCACTTTCTTGTACAACAATCTCATCTGATAGTGCACAATATTTTCGAATTTGGTCCACATACTTATTTCCAAGCATGACCATGTCCTTTCCAGCTTTATGAACATTATATTTTACAACAGCAATTTCTTTTGGCTTTTGTACAGCCTTCGACAAATCCAGTATGTAAACACTATTTTTATAGGGGCTCCCAAAAATGTCATAAAACCCCTTTGTGACCATAACTGACCTTAGTCATGGACAATTCCAAAACCATACTGTCTGTCTGTATAAATCATCTCATCCAAATTCTCTGACGTTTGCCAGAGAAGATGCTTCTAAAGTCTCAGAAATGGAACATCTTGCATAAGCAGTTCTCAATGCTCCATATTGGTCGTTCAAGCAAGAACCATCACCAAATAATGTCATATCAGCCATTGCCAAAGGGGTCTCTTTAATGTCTGGTCTTCATTTTGTACATAACTCAGTCACCTCAATACAATTATGATCTGTTCATCATCAGTCTCATCATTTTCCTTGTCTTCACAACTCTTGTCTGAAAAAGGAAGCAGTGTAGCTGTGTTCAAATCATTGCATCTCCTAATAAGATGTTCTGCTCTGCAACTATGTTCTGCTCATAACAAGTCAGTCTGCTGTTGGTTATATGCTGTGTTCTCGTTGTGGTCAAAAGAATCTCAACCAAATGCGAGGCATATATGTTGGAAGGTGATTTATTAGTAGGTGCAGGTAAGTACCTACAACTAGTAATAACACCACAATCACAAATAAGGTCCAGTCAAGTCTCAATAAATGAATCCTGACACAGTCCGGCTTAACTTAGGAGACAGGTGTGTAAAGCATTTAATATCACCAAAACAGTCAATAAAGAAAAAATCCAACACCAATTAATAAAAATAGAGAATATTTTTATCTTTAAATTGACAAAAATGACAAAAATTCCAATGTAGGTGAACCGGAAATATGAATTTTTAAACATTAAATGCAAAAATGTGCTTTCTACCGCCGAAAAGCGCCAACCACAACTATGTGGTTGTACTGGACCGGGACAAAGTCAGAATTTCAGGCCAACCGCGATGGCGCATGGGTTGGCTACAATGAGCAGTAGGATCTGGTCAAGTTTTTACCTTCTGACCTAGTCATGTTTTTAGAGCATTTTCTCTCGACGTCGAGCGGTCGGCTTTGTCAATCCGGATTTCAGTTTGACAATGGCAGTCTGCTGCAGTGCAATGCCTCTGTGAGTCCTGAAGGTCCTTGTCTTCGTCGTTAACGACGAAGAGCTCTGGAGATTTCAGCGGGGCAAACCTGCACTGTCGGGTCAAGTCGCTGTTCGACATCGCCGCTTTGACTCTCATCGTCGAGGTCGGTGGACCTATGGACCTTTTGCCAAATAGTTGTCCAAAAGTTCCCAAACTACGAGAACTTCTTCTGAAAGGTCCTTTGAAGGCCCAAAACACCAGCCAAGGGCCCAGAAGCTCTGATTTGCCTCTTGGGGGGTTGGGGCTAAAATTCCCACAATGCAGCCGGTCAAATCCAGTAAGCTGGGATAGATCGTAAAAGGTCTGTCAGCCTTACAAATATATCGTCAGCATGGAGCATCTTATGTGCCTGGGAGCCAATTCTCAGCCCCTGAATGTCTGGATTACTCCTTACTTATTCTGCCATAGATTCCATGTACAACATGAAGAGGAGAGGAGATGGGGAGAAGCCCTGCCTCGCACCCCTCTCCACTACAAAAAGAGTAGAGGTCACCACATTGAATCTTACTCTAGCTGTGGGTCTTGCATAGCCACTTAGTGCCCATGCCTTAAATGTGGGACCTAAAACTAATTAATTCAAAAATGTTTTCAGAAATGGCCAGAGCACCCTTCCAAAGGCCTATCCTAGGTCAGTGGACAGCAGTAATGCTACTTTTCAGGTGCTTTTACTTTTGTCCAAGACTTGTAGAATTCTTTTTGTGTTGTCCCTGCATCCTCTCTCTGGTATGAATTTACTTTGATCCAGGTCAGTTAGCCTCCGTATGTGTGGTCCCAGTCTTTCAGATAATAGTCCAGTGAAAATGTTGGCATCTACATCCAACAATGAAATCTGCCTTGTTGGGCTTTTCCCAGGCTTAGGGATCACCATTATCATCTCCTCTCTCATTGACTGCGAGTATTCTGTTTCTGCAACTGATTTGAAGAGACGAGTGATGAGTGGGGCTAAAGCATGATAAAAGGTTTTTATAAAGCTGGGGCGAAGAACCACCGGCCTGGGGCTTTATTAACTTGCACTCCTGTAGATACATTCACCTCCAACATGTCCATCTGGTGCGGCAGTAATGTCGAAGTTGTGGCATTGGTAAGATATGAATCCAGTACCTCTTTGGGAGCATCCTGAGCAGTATAGAGATCTTTGTAAAATTTCTGGAAGGCCCTGGCAGTTTCCTTATCCTCCCTGACCGTGCTCCTGTTATGATTTATCTGACCTTGACCCTGTGTAACTTAGCTCTAAGTCTACAGGCCAGTAGCCAGCTTGCTTTATTGCCTGCTTTATAGTATTTCTGACATGTGCAAATTAACACATATTCAGTCGTGTCCATATCTTAGAACTTAAGCTGCGCTTTAGCTGAGGTCAATAGTTGCCATATACGGTCTGCCCCTGGTTGCTTATTCACAATCCCTGTTTCTTTTACCTCCTTCTCCAAAACATTTACTTTTTAAAGCTGCGTGTTATACCACATGAAGCTATTTACATAGATAAACAATACTACTGTATGTACTAAACTGACACTTTCCATTTTAGAGAGAGCTCATGTACTGAGTGTTTTACCTCCGCTTTGAAGGTGTTTTTTTAGGTCTTGTCTCTAGACATGCACTGTTTTGAACTGAGACATTCTGTATCTGTTTGTGGGCTTACAGCCTGCCGACAGGCTTCCCATTTGCTGGCATCAACGTCGCTTCATTTTGCGTTTTCCCCATTTGTTAAGGCATGCTTATGCCATGCCTCTTCCAGTGTTTACCACTCCTCGTAAGCACTGGCCAACTACTGTTAAACATCCGCAGAGGCATTTTTTAGGCATTGTTGCGGCACTACTTTTTTTATTTCTTCACAAGCCAACATCCTACGATCTAAATGCCAATAGTTCTGACTTTAATGTGCTACCATTTATTGCTGCATGATCTATCCTGATTCGGTGACTGAAAACTCAGTCACTAAAATAGAGGGTTGTTGCTCTGATTTACTCACCAGAAACTGTCACTTGAAGGGAAACACATTTGACAGTAAATTGTCACTCATAGCCAGACTGAATCCATAGAAATGTCACGTGCAAGCCAGCAGCGGCTCCTCCGTAATGGCAGAGGAGCGTCGCCCAACAGCCCACGCCAGCAGATGATTTAAAAAATGGCAATAACACCGTTATTGTAATTTTATTTATGCTGTCTGTCTGAGCCACGCAATAACTATATGCTGAGGCCGGGCATGTCGGGGAGGAGGAGTAGAGTTCACTCATAAGTGCGCATGTGTGCTTGGCCGGCCATCCTAGGTCGGCCAAACACACATGCCCGCTTATGTTTCTCCAACCCAGCTGTCTTACCCAGCAGGGTTGGAGAAAAGGCACAGGCTCCAATGCACCATCTGAGCTGCAAATGAGGCCGCTCAGACCAATCCTGGCACTGCTCTCATTTGAGAGCAGCATCTGGATTGTGTGGAGCCTGTGCCCTGAAGGCCTATCCATTTTCTGGCCTTATGGCAACGAGAGGGGCAGCAAGGCGGCTGTCAGCGAGAGCAAAGCGGCAGGTAAGTCTTTTTTTTTTCTTTTATATTATTTCAACCCCACCTCCCCAAACCCTTGCCCTCCCCCCCACGGCCGCCCTTCCACTTAAGATAGGCGGCCGCCGCCACTGGTACAAGCAAAATAAAAACTTTGCAGCTACAGAGCTGCTGCAACATCTCTCACGTTGATGCACTTAGCTCGAGAGCCGAGGGGACCCTGAATTCAGCAGGTCCACGTGCTCCGCCTGATCTTGGGCAGGGCCTCCTTACACACTGTGACTTATACCGGAAGTCATTTTTTGGAGGAGGTCAACTGGTTACGCCATGTCCTGATTTTGTTCACTTCTGCCCCGCACTAACAACATGAGACCGTTGAAGGCTCACCCATGGCTGCCATTGGTGGATTCTTTAAATACCTTCTCACTGATTTGCTGCTTTTAATGCCGGCTTTTTAGAAAGTGCTTCTTGCTAGGAGATGCTGCTGCTGTTCGAAGAGAGCCTGAGACTGCAAGTATCAGAGGCCGGAGCAGCAGCGGGGTAGATCCTGAGCCAGAACAGTAGCTCCTGCCACACAGTGCAGCCCTGGCCCCTTCCGCTCAGCACCTGCCCAGAATCAGTCCCACAGAGCAGTCACCAGATGAGGCTGTCCACAGGTTATCTCCGGAGCAGGCAGTGAGAGGTGCTAAATTCACCTCTGGTGCTAGGGGTTGATCTAACTCTGGATGTGGTTATTCTGTGTCTCACTTGTGGGAGCCTGCTTGTATGAAAGGTTGATTTCTCTCTCTGGGTATGAGCAGTGCTTATTTTGAGCCGGTCGTTACTGGTGCTCAGCACCGGCACTTAATTGTCAACACCGGTGCTTGTGACAGTCTTCCACAAGGTGGTGCTGTCTGGTTAATTTAGAGGTGACCACAACAACTGTCAATTATTAATTCAAAATACATTCAAAATAACTATTACCTGCCACCCAAGCCAATCTTTTAGCTTTGGGGGCATGGAATAGTCCGAATTGTCACACTTGTACGAGTCTTATAGTTAGAAGTTGAGTTGTTACTATCATTGGTAGCATGGAAGAGATAATGTGTGGTGCAAGAGCCCTGGCACTTATTTATTTACAAATTAAGCACTGGGTATGAGGAGGGCTTCTTTCCCTCTCGGGGAGCAGCGTCTGCTTGGGCATGTAATTTCACCCCCTCTCCCCATATCCCTATGCCAACCCATTGCATCTTCACCTGCCAGCTTCCCTCCATGATCGCTCCCACACTCACCTGGCCATTCATCTTATCTTATCTTACAGTTATCCCAGCTCGGAGGCCTGGAGCCACCAACCATATGGATTCTGGGACTTGTAGTCCTGGGTTTACTATTGGAAGCTGGATGGCCTAATCATACCTGACCTGGACCCGGTGGGATCTTGAACTCTGCCATTAACCTGTTTCGCCAATCTGAGAGATATAGGCATTGACAATGTTAATGCATTGTGTATATCAAGAAAACCAGCGCCAGAGCCATTCGCAAATACATTAACATTGCCAACGCCGATAACTCTCGGATTGCGAGACCTATTGGCTTTGCCAAGCTTTTTTATCTTGCCCTGAAGGCTCTTTAAACACTGGGTCTTTTTGAAAATTGTTTTGTCTGCTTGTTTTTCAGTGTTGTGTGTTTATGATTTCTGCAGAGATTTACCTTCAGGAATGCCATTCCCAATCCCATTTTTATACATGATCTGTATTTGTGCCACCACAAAAAAAATACGTTTTACTTTCACCACAGCCTTAAGCATCCCTCTAGCAATGCAGCTTCTTCCTTCGAGGTCCTTTCAAGTGGCTCATCTGTGTTTTGGTCTACTTCAAGCAGTTCATCCTTGTTAAGCTCTTCTTTGACACAAAAACTCTTATGGTTCTCAATACACCTCGGTATTGACTTCTGTCGAGGTGCCGGACTTCAGTTCGTTTGTTCCAGACAGTAAAGTGCTAGGCGTAAGATGTAGCAAAGAGCTTTGACAGAGATCCGAGACAGCCAACTAGGTCTTCATGCGGGTCCAGAGCTGTAATGCAGTTTTATCAATCAGCTAGAACCCCTGCCGGATTCTCATGAGGCACTTCCGCTAATCGCAAGTGAATGCCTTAAGAGGGAATTCCCCCTTACACATAGTGCACCTTAGAGCGTGCCACACATCTTTGGTCTAATATACAAACCCAGTTTTAGATCTCACAACTCACATATTTTTAGGTCCTGAGGAAAGCCAGTATACACCTAAGGCCTGGCTGAAACATGTAGACCATTTTTGGATGTAGGAGTTCTCTTCCAGGGGATACTCATCAATAGTCATAAGCACTGAATTATCCCCGCCCATCTGCGGGATCCCGGAGCATATAGAAATATACATATATATATGAGTATGTTGGGGGATCAGAAGTGCATAGCACTTCCGCGACATACATATATACATGTATATAAATACATAAATATGCAGCCTAACAAATTCCAATAAGGCAAAATGCCAAAATTACAAAGGTTTTCCCTGTACAGACAATCTCCTATATACACTCTGTAATAGAGAACATACACTGTAATAGTGTTATGCAAGAAAACCTTTATTTTCAGAAAAGAAAACATGTAATAGCAGGCAGTTGGCCCATAGGCTGCATAGCTGAATAAATATCACCGTACAGTAAAACACTGGCACCTTGCCTTTAAGGCTTCCAAGAACTTGGACACTTTGCCTTTAAGGCCTCCAGGAGACCCTCTGCTCCCATCATGCACCACAGGTGACAGTTAGGTCAGTTCTTTTTCCGGCTCCTTCTATGAGGATCCTGGAGCTTGAGCTCGACAGTTTTTCTGACTTTTCTGTCAGGAATTGTTTTCTTCTTTGGTTTTTTGCGATTTTCCTGTGCTGGCAGTGTTTTATTATCATTCTCTGACAAAATTTCAAACTTTTTCTGTCAGAATGCCAGCTCTTTTCGAAAATGTCCATCCTGTGGAAAGAAGATGGCCATCTCTGATCCACACTCTGTGTGTATCGCCTGTCTTCCTTCCAGTCACAAGCCTGACACTTGTTACCATTGTAGTAAGTTTTCTACGAGGACTCTTCGCGACAGGGAGAGGATTCGCCTTCAGGCTGTGATCGAGAGAGGAAAAACCCGGCTGGGAAGTGGCCTTGCGTGTCAAGAGCCCTCCTCTCTTCAAGAACATCGACGCCAGCATCATTCTGCCTCTTCAACATCGAGGAAACGGCAGATTCCGGACTGTTCACCGTCGACGTCGTTGCCGCCGTCGAAGAAGCGACCAACACAATCTCCGACGTCGAGACGGCGTGAGTCTCCGTCGTCGAGAAAGGTATTGACGTCGAAGCATGCTACCTCGGGCTCGAGGTATAGCCATGGCAAAGACCGATCGACGTCAAAACATCCATCGACGCCGAGACATCCGTCGACGTCAAGGCACTCTCCGTCACCTCCCCGTAGGTCGACGCCGAGAAGTTTGCCGACGGCAAGGGTGCCGCGAGACCAGTCGGCGTCGAAGACGGCGAGGCTATTGACGTCGAGGAGGCGAGTGCGTTCGACGTCGAGTCCCTGAGTAGACGGTCGACGTCGAGGACACCTTTGAGGGAGGTGAGGTCGCCGTCGAGGGCAGCGAAGTCCTTAACTCCTCCTAGACATCATCCCACGTCAAGGGAGAAGTCGACGTCGAGGGAAAAACAAAGGTCGACGCCGAGGCGCTCAACGTCGAGAGCTAAAGAGCCTGCTGTTGCCTCGGATGAGGTTAGAGCTGCATCTCTATCGTCAAAATCGGGATCTTCTCCAGGACTGCATATTGTCCAGATCTCCCCGGAAGGCTCTCCGGTGGTTGGTGAAGATGCACGGCGCAGGAAGCCTAGGGCCCTCAGTAGCCCGGGGTCTGATTTTTCCCGTACCTATTCTCCTTCACGCTTGTCCAGGGATTCTCCATCCCCTAAAACGCCTAGAAGATCAAGATCACCGACTGTGGTTTCTTCCAGAAGGAGGACTCCAAGCAGATCACGATCTTCACATGCTCTCCATGCTAGATCAAGGACAGATCTCGCTCTTATCATTCTTCTCCGAAGAGAAGGCGGCATAGGTCTCCCACCCGGTCTTCTTCCACCAGGTCCTCTATCAGAGACTATTCTCCAACTTTGACAGCTACACCTCCGTCAAGAGTTTCTCCAATCGATGACCTCAGCACTTTTAGTGAAGTTCTCTGTAGAGGAGCCGAATAAGCTGAACATTTCTATGTATGTCCCGACTGTTACCTCCTCAGTGATTTTTGAGACTCTTCATCATCGCTCTCGACTCGGCCTTTGCTTCCTCTTGTCCCAGGCCTTCTCGAACCTGCTATGCAAACTTTTTGACACCGGCAACGGTGGGAGCTGTTCCTTCCCGAATAGCCAAAAAGTACAAGGCTCCGGACCAAGATCCGTTGTTCCTTAGATCGGATCCTCCTCCGGATTCCATCATTGTGGCGGCGGCTAGAAAGACGCACTCAGCTATGTCTTCCTCCTCAGCGCCTCCGGATAAGGATAGTAAACTGATGGATTCTTTAGGTAGAAGGATGTGCAACACTTCAGCTTCTATCATGAAGGTCTCCAGTTCCTCCGCTCTGCTGGGGAGGTATGATAGATCCTTGTGGGATTCACTGGGACGTTTTGCAGACAAACTCCCAAAAGAGGACCAGCAAGACTTTAGAGAAATTCTACAAGAGGGAGGTCTAGTGGCTAATCAGGTGATTAGTGCTTCCGCTGACTCATCTGATCTGGCTGCCCACGGATACTCCCATGGTATCTGTTCGAGGCGTTCTGCTTGGCTACGCTTGACTGGCCTCAAACCCGATGTCCAGCGGAAGATAACCAACCTGCCTTTCAACGGGTCTTCTCTCTTCGGGCCGCATGCGGACGAAGAAATGGCAAAGATGAAAGCAGAGCTGGACACGGTGAAAGCTGTGGGTCTCGAAAACGGAAGGAATTCCGTAGGCGCTCCCGTCCCTATGATAAACGCCCGTTCCAACAGAGGGTTCAAACCCTCAATGGTCGGCTCAGGGTCAGCAGCAGCAGAGGTCTCACTTCCACCAACGGAGACCAGGAAGAGGGACCAATAGACAGCAGGCCTCTACCTCAAAGCAACCATCAAAACAATGAGGAGTGCTTCCTCTAGACACGTGTTCCACTCCGGTAGGAGGAAGTATCGCATTACATCTGGAGGAGTGGAGAAACATAACCATCGACAAATGGGTGTTGAACATTGTTCAAGATGGATACTTGCTACGGTTCAAGATCCCACCTCCTTCGGTTCCTCCAGAAGGACGAGTCCGCTTGTGTCATCACATTTTACACGAGGAGGTAAACGGTCTTCTACAGAAAAAGCCATAGAATACGTCCCTGTTCATCAGAGGCGCCAGGAATATACTCTCGATATTTCCTGGTCAGAAAAAAAGGTCCGACAGTAGAATTCAGACCAATTCTGGACTTGCGCATCTTGAACAAATACATCCGCAAAGAGAAATTTCGAATGCTTGCCCTTCACCAGATCTTTCCCCATCTACATCAAGGAGACTGGATGTGCTCCATAGATCTGCAGGACGCTTATTTCCACATTCCAGTGTCCAGAAAACATCGAAAATTTCTCCGTTTTCAGGTTGCTCTCACGTCACTTCCAGTTCCGAGTCCTACCTTTCGGACTGAAGTCAGCCCCACGGACTTTTTCAAAGTGCATGGCAGTGGTGGCAGCTTTTCTCCGCAGACACAAAACATTTGTTTACCCGTATCTGGACGACTGGCTTCTGAAGAGTGCAACTCCTTCCCTGCTTCAGTCTCATCTCTCCTACAGTCTCCAGTTAATGAACAAGTTGGGTCTACGAGTCAATTTCAAAATCGATTCTCAATCCGACCCAGAACATTCACTACCTAGGGTCGCCGCTGGACACCGCGGAAGCAAGCGTGTGTCCTTCGGCGGAGAGGTTTTCATCAATCAGGATCAAATGCAGAGAACTCCTGCGGATTCGCCACCCAACAGTCCGACAAGTGTCCTCTCTCCTGGGTTCGATGGCTTCCTGCATCTTCATAGTTCCCAATGCCAGATTGCACATGCGTCCCCTGCAGCAAGCTCTGGAGGACCAGTGGGTGCAAGCTTCGGGCAGCTGGGAGGATCGGATCACTCTACCCCAGTCTGCCAGGGACTCCATTGTGTGGTGGACAAGGCGATCACATCTAATGAAAGGTGTTCCCTTCCATCAAGAGACTCCGACTCAAACTATAGTGACAGACGCCTCCCTGCAAGGTTGGGGCTCTCATATGAATCACCTTCAAGTGCAAGGGCTATGGTCGGACAAAGAAAAGGGATACCATATCAATTTTCTGGAGTTGAGGGCTGTCCAACTAGCCCTAAAATCCTTCTTTCCTTCTCTTCAGTCCAACTCCCTCTTGATTCAGACAGACAACACCACGACGATGTTTTATCTGAACAAGCAGGGAGGCACCAGGTCCAGAATTCTGTCTCAGGAGGCACAAGCCATTTGGAAGTGGCTTCTGGCACGGCATCTCACCATCACGGCTGTCCATGTGCCGGGCGTCCTAAATGTACAGGCGGACTTCCTAAGCAGAGAGTTCGTAGAAGCGCACGACTGGGTGCTAAACACCGAAGTGGCTCAGGATATCTTTCAAAGATGGGGTGTGCCGGACATAGACTTGTTCGCAGATGCAACAAACGCCAAATGCCCCGTCTCACGCGTCCAGGTATCACCAACCAGGTTCAAGCGGGAATGCTCTGTTGATAAAATGGTCTCAGAGCTTACTCTACGCTTTTCCTCCACTGCCTCTCATTCCAGCAGTGATCACAAAGTTCTACAAGTCCAACTCCAGGATGATTCTGATCGCTCCGGAGTGGCCACGCCAGTGGTGGTATCCGGATCTTCTACAACTTTCCGAAGTTCCGCAACAGAGATTGCCTTGTCGTCCGGACCTACTATCCAAGAGCCAGGGAGAGTGTTTCACCCCAACCTTCCTTCCCTCAGGCTGACAGCATGGCTCCTGAAGTCTTGCAGTATGGTCACTTAGACTTGCCAGCGGACTGTATGAACATACTTAAGGAAGCGAAAAGACCTTCTACCAGGGTTTCCTACGCTTTCAAGTGGAAACGTTTTTACTTATGGTGTTTGAATAATGGTCATGACCCAGTTAGAGGGCAGGAACAGGTCATTTTGCCGTATCTCTTACACCTGGCTAAGTCGGGCCTGCAGTTTACATCTATCAAGGTACACTTAGCAGCAATAACGGCATATAGAAAATCACCTTCACAGGTTTCTTTTTCAAAATGCCAGTGGTGAAAGATTTTCTTGAAGGATTAAAAAGGTATACCCACCAGTACGAGCCCCTTCTCCTCCTTGGGAGCTCAATGTGGTCCTTACCAAACTGATGGGCGCACCTTTTGAACCAATACACAAGTCCTCTTTGCAGCACTTGTCTTGGAAAGTGGCTTTTTGGTTGCTATCACGTCGGCTCGTAGAGTCAGCGAGATACAAGCATTATGTTGTAAGGAACCCTACACTGTTTTTCACTCAAATAGGGTAGTTCTCAGAACTCATCCAAGTTTTCTGCCAAAAGTGGTTTCAGATTTCCACATTAATCAGGTTATCACTTTGCCTACCTTCTTCTCTAATCCTTCTACACCTCCTGAAAGGGCCTTACACTCGTTAGACCTTAAGAGGGTGTTGAAGTTTTATCTGGATAAGACCAAGGTAATAAGAAAGACGGACCGCTTGTTTGTCAACTACGGCCCCATTAATACAGGATTGGCATCCTCTAAAAGGTCTATTTCAAGATGGATAGTCTCCTGCATATCTCTAGCCTATCAATTAGCTAATAAGTCTCTTCAGGGAAGGCCTAAAGCGCATTCAACCAGAGGAAAGGCCTCTACTACGGCCCTCCTCAGGAACGTCCCTATAGCAGAAATCTGCAAAGCAGCTACATGGCGGTCTGTTCATACTTTCTCTCGCCATTACTGTTTAGATTCAGATGCTCAGGAGGATGCCCAAGTGGGACAAGCCTCACTGAGGAATTTATTTGCTTAATGTCATGTTAAGATGATCTGTTTTTTAATACTATTTGCTCGTCCGCGAGGTAGTGGGTATGGGCTTGCTACTCTATTCAGTGCTTATGACTATTGATGAGTATCCCCTGGAAGAGAAGGATTAGTTACTTACCTGTAATCCTAGTTCTCTTCCAGGGGTATACTCATCAAAGTCATAAGCAACCCTCCCGCCTCCCCGGACGAGCATTTTTAGTAATTGTTACAAGTTAGTACACCGTGCAAAAAGAACTGACCTAACTGTCACCTGTGGTGCATGATGGGAGCAGAGGGTCTCCTGGAGGCCTTAAAGGCAAAGTGTCCAAGTTCTTGGAAGCCTTAAAGGCAAGGTGCCAGTGTTTTACTGTACGGTGATATTTATTCAGCTATGCAGCCTATGGGCCAACTGCCTGCTATTACATGTTTTCTTTTCTGAAAATAAAGGTTTTTCTTGCATAACACTATTACAGTGTATGTTCTCTATTACAGAGTGTATATAGGAGATTGTCTGTACAGGGAAAACCTTTGTAATTTTGGCATTTTGCCTTATTGGAATTTGTTAGGCTGCATATTTATGTATTTATATACATGTATATATGTATGTCGCGGAAGTGCTATGCACTTGTGATCCCCCAACATACTCATATATATATGTATATTTCTATATGTTCGGGATCCCGCAGATGGGCGGGGATAATTCAGTGCTTATGACTTTGATGAGTATACCCCTGGAAGAGAACTAGGATTACAGGTAAGTAACTAATCCTTCTTAACTATCACTCCACGCACATCCATTGCCTTGTTTTTATTACTGCCAGAGGCCCAAACATTAAAAACAAACCCTGTGGGTAATGGGACCACTGTACAGTTTTTAAATTCACTTTCACATCACCTCACTGCACACTCAGTTAAGATACCTGCTCCGCTGTAAATCAGGCGTTGAAGCACACCAGGGACACACTCGGTGTCACCAGGTGGGCCCGATGATGAAGCATGCCACCAACTAGGTTGGTGGGTGAGGGCTTTCCAAAAAGAAAAATCTTTTTCTTTTACAAAGATCATACTATGTTGCGTTACCACATACCTTCAGCCTAGTCCCTTTTGATGATATATAAGCATTTGATGTACACACTCAGTCAGCAAATGAATTCACACACTCAAGAACTGATCTCTAGGCCAATTGTTTTTGTATAAAAATATATTGTTGTTTTATTTTAGAACCAAGCAAGCCTGGCACAGGTAAGCATAAAATACTTTATAGTAATGAGTTACTGAATGTCAAACAGTTTGAAAATGCAATGGAAATTGTACTTTGTTTGATTTACAGGGGAGCAGTAGTATGCAACACTTAGCAAATACAGTACATTGGAATGAATAGGCTTTTTCAGTAAATTGCAGGTAAGATACTTTTACGTTACTTTTTCTAACTCCATGCTGGATGCCTGGATTCAGCACTGGGACATTTCCTGAAAACAGGTGAGTAAATGCGTTTTTGTTATTCGTGCGATTTTTAAAGAATATTTTCAGATTTCAAAACTCCACACTTAAAAACGTTTTGGAGCAGTACATTGAAATGAATAGGCTTTGTCAGTAAATTGCAGGTAAGTTACTTTTACGTTACTTTTCCTAACTCAGTGCTGGATGCCTGGATTCAGCATTAGGACATTTCCTGCAAACAGGTGAGAAAACACGTTTTGGTTATTTGTACGATTTTTAAAGAATATCTTTAGTTTTCAAAACTCCACAGTTCGTCGTTTTTTGGAAGAAAATTGTCAATGTTATCCTATGGAGGAAAAACAGGTTATCGGTTTGCAGGCAAGTAAACGACTGTGGGAGTTGAGGTTCTGGGGTTAGACTCAGGGGTCCCCCAGGGTCAGTGATGCACTTTTGTTTCACCGTCAGCGGCACTAGGGCGGCCGGGTGCAGAGTGTTGAGGCCCAATGTTATCCTATGGAGGATAGGGGGTCTCCGGTTGGTGGCTGCTGGCAAGCAGGCCACTGGGTTGTGGGAGCAAAGCTCTTGGACTTTAGCTCAGGGCAGATGGGGAAACAAGTAGGCACAAAAAGTGCACCCTCAGCGGCACTGGGGCGGTCAGGTGCAGAGTGCAGTTTCGACGTCGGGCGCCCTGTTATTTTCTATGGAGAACCTCCGGTTTGAAGAAGCACTGCAGGCTCGGAGACGAGGATCTTCTGGGTGCGACCACCACTTCGAGGGGTAAGTTGGGATGTCTTGGGTTGGTTAGGCACCTTTGGTTTGGGCACACAAGGCCGTGGGGCGCCGGGTGCAGGGGTGCCTTGGGACGTCGGAAAGTCTTACCCGCTCTGGTCGCGGTAGAGGGGATACTCTGGATTGAGGCTGTAGGCGTCGTCTGGAGGCTTGAAGCAGGTCAGAAGTCGCCGGATCTCTGGTCAGGATCGCCGGGGTGACCTCCTCGTGGTGTTTTTCCGCTCGGGCCGGGTTCGGCGGGTGCAGAGTGGGCTGGATTCGCGGTGTCCGGCCGGAGCCAGAAGCTGCAGTTTGAACAAGTCCGGTGTTCACGGGAGATTCAGTCTTTGAAGTGAAGGCAGGCAGGTCCTCCGGGGTTTTTGAGATTGCTGGCTGCAGGACACACCGGGATTTCGCAGGAGCAGGTTCGAGGGGAGACAGGCCTGTAGGGCTGAGTCCAAGTCAGTGGGCGTCGTCCTCTTGTTAGCTCTGCACGGCTCTTCGGTCCTTCTTCTTATCTTCTTTTCTTGTTGTTGCTGGATCTGAGGAAGTAAGGTTCAGGGTGCCCCCTAAATACTAGATTTAGGGGCGTTGCAGGTAGGTAAATGGGTCCCTTCCCTGGGGTGGGTACACCCCCTATTCTGCCACTCTCCAGTGGGAGGGGGCAGGAGCCTGTCCCTGGTTGGCTGGGTCCCCCCATCCTCAAGATGGCGGGGACTCGAGGTTGTGCTTCACCTCGCCTCCCACCTGAGGGGTGGAGTTGGCAGAGGTGGGCACACCTCCCTTCCTCACTTGTTTTTCCCGCCAGTTCTCCCGCCCAAAGTGGGGGTAGAACCAGTGGGGACCAGTTGCTGAAAGCAGCAAATGGTCTGGAGAGGCTCACAAAGGCGGCATGCCTTTGAAGCTTCTCCTTCGTGAACCCTGCCCATCCTGGGGGAGGAGGCTTGGCACCTCATCCCAGGATGTGCATTGTTTCAGGCCCCCGAGTGCAGCAGGCTCTCGACCCAAGGGTCCAGAAACATGTCTGGTGGTGGCAGCCTAAGCAGCCACTCAGCCTGGACACTAGAGGTGGGTTAGGTTTCAGGGGGCATCTTCTAAGATGCCCTCTGTGTGCATTTTTCATTAAATCCCACACTGGCATCAGTGTGGGTTTAATGTGCTGAGAAGTTTGATACCAAACTTCCCAGTTTTTAGTGCAGCCGTTATGGTGCTGTGGAGTTCGTAATGACAAACTCCCAGCACCATATACTCTTAATGGCGGCAGCACTGCACTTACAATGTCTAAGAATGGACTTGGACACTGTAGGGGTACAGGGCTCATGCACATGTACCCTCACCACTGGTATAGTGCACCCAGCTAGAGGGGTGACTGACCTATGCCAGGGCAGTGGGTTGTAGGCAAGGCACACAGAGGTGTGTGCCATGTCGACTCTTCACTTTGTTCTGCACCAAAACACGCAGCCTGCAAAGGCCGTGTGTGTGTGTGTGTAAAGGTACAGGGCCTCTAACGGTGGCACAATAAGTGCTGCAGCCCTTAGAGGTCTTCCCTGGTCACAGTGCCCTGGGTACCTGTGGTACCATTTACCAGGGGCTGACCTGTGGCCAGAGATGCCAATTGGGTACAGTTTTGGGGAAAGAACACAGGCCCTGGGAACCTGATTGGCAGGGACCCAGGAACATCAAGTCAAAGTGCATCAGTGGTCTGGCAAAAAGTGGGGGGGTTACTGCAACAGAAACCCACTTCCTTACAACCTCGCCCTGAAGTGGTGATGACCCAGACTCGATCTGACAAAACTGCCTGAGCCTCAGAAATGGACACTGACTTCCAGTAATAGTATCCAATTACAAGAGCAGCTTCTGCTTTAGGGGCTACCTCCACCCTCGATCTACCTGCAGCCCCGACAAGGCAGAAAATAAAGAGAAAAGACTCAATGCAGTGGGCCTAAAGTTTTGCTTAACTGGAGAAGAGATGTTTGAGCCTCAAATTTCAGCTATTAAAATAGAACACATGACAGACTTGGTCATTTGGTCAAATTTCTCTATGGGCAGTATGAAACGGAAGGGCACTTGTTCATTCAGGAGGCTTGTAGGATGTAAAATCTTCTCCCTCTGTGGCTACAGGGTTGGACTGGCCTATAGGGCAACCAGGCACTGCCTGGAGGGCCGGTCTGACGGGTCACTGTGTGTGGGTCGGTTTTTTGACTATTTGTGATTCTGTTCTATGGTCTAGTGGGCCTGTTTTTACTGTTAATTTCCATAATATATTAAAACAAACACTGCCTGCAGCAAGCTCCAACAATCTATGCAGTCTTCCACACCTTGCAAAACACGTGTACAATGTGTTGTTGCAAGTTCCAAGCTGTTCCAATTTGTAATTGAGACACTTTTTCAGCTTTTTAGTCTTCTAACAGGAAACCAGTATAATTTTGGTGCCCGGGCCTATTTTCTGTCCCAGTCCAGCCTTGTGTGGCTGTGTCAGACTTTGCTGCCAGAGAAACAGCACGTGATGTAATAGTGAGAAAAATGGCCTTGTTGGGGCTGGCTGCACTGAGAGATGTAGGGTGGCAAAGAATTTCTGTTTTGTCATTCAAGCAAAACATTCAACACTGGTTCTTTCGGGGTTACTTTTCGTAAATTCCTTTTGACTAGGGGGCCACATACATTGAATCGCCACAAATATTTAGGCCATATGCCCACACACACACATACCCACCACCACCACATTGAACCGATGGTGGTGCAGTGCTCAAGTGATAACTAGTGCCAAGGAGAGTGAGGAAGCAGCAAAAATAATTCGTGGCTGCATGATATTCAAGAATGAGTAGCAGGTGGGTAGACCATATCCCTTTCCCTGCTGATTGCCTTTAAATTAGAGAGGGCATCCTACGGTTGATGTTTTCGTCAACGTTTCAGCACCAATGGTCATACTTTACAGTGTCATCAGGACAAAAGGATTAACAGGTAGCAAGTGGTGTTGGCAGTGAAGAACCATAAATGTAAAAATTGTAAAATAAACATTGCATGATCCTTCCAATGTTTGCAGAGATACCCCTGCTGGATTGCTAGGCACCGCTATTACTGGAAAGTTTTTCCTCATTGGCATAATGTAGGCGCTAGAACGACCGGGATAATCGCACCAGCGTATATCTTGCCTACTTACATATATATCTATATTTTTAATTTAATTTTTATTCTATTGTGATTTTCCTTTGTGAACATTTAAGAGTATGTTTCTTAAGACTTGAATAGCTTGTGATTCGTGGTTACTGCATAATGGTACTATAACAAATTGAAATAAAGATATTTCATATCAGTGGACTCAGAAAATCAAAGACTTAGTGGCTTGACAGCATGAAATAGCTGCAACCTTTTTTTTAAAAAAACAAAATCTACCTTTTCTCGCCGAAGAAAGCAGACACAGCAACATTTTTGTAAATGTTGAGTTAGTGGTTGAAATAGATGGTGATAAAAAGACCTCTCAGACCCAGTTTAAAATGTATGAAGAAAAGATAAATGCAAATAGGAAAATATGCGTGGACAAAGAAGTCAAACAAACATATATAAATAGGCATGCAAGAATGGCACCAGCATTAACTTAGTCTGTAGAAGGTATGAAGCGTATGCTAACCAGTTCGGCTTCCTTCATCCCCAGCATGTGTGAATAGCCCCACCTGCTGGACTTTACGGGAAAATGTACTAAACTGCACAAGCTGAGACTGATATTACACTTGCAGCCAGAGCAAATACGAAGCTTTTTCTGGTGCTTTAAGTTCATCCGAGCACACAATGAAATGTCATTGGTGAAAATATTAGGTTTAATTCAAGGTATGGGTAAACCTCAGAGTGGCACGTCAAATTCTCCTCTTTATTCTGAAACTTGAGTGGTTATCTCCTCAATGTTTAAACTTCTCACTCCAGTGCGGGGTGCACACATTTCCCGTTCGGGTCCTATAAAATTCTGGTTAATTCCTTTAAGAAGCAAAAACTATTGAACGTGTCTTCTATGAAGTGGAAAGAACGCTTGTGTCTACTATATAAGGCGTTCTGCAAATAACTATTCCGTCTCTTGTAAATGTCATTTCGAATCATTCTGTGGCAAACATTTTGAGAAAACAATTTCTGGACGCATGGGATGAAAGGTAAAATAAAAAAGAATATCTGTAGATTTCCCCACGCACGATTCCTAAAGGGAGTACATAAGATAAAATATTAATTCCATTGTTTATGAATAATGAAATATGTGGAATAATAGGGAGGGATCTCTCTTATTAGTGTCCATCAATCTGCCAACTCCGTGAGGTACTATTAATAAACATAAAATATGTACTAATTCTGAAGTCCATGGCCCCTATACATCACTAATGAGATCTAAAATTTGTAAGAGAAGCAGATTTGTCCTGTAAAATCAAATGGTTACAAAATATTAAAGGTGCACTAGTAGATATGTGGGCTTCGTCATCTGTGGGAGGATCCAGAGGGCAATCGGTTTCCATCTAAAACTGAGTACAAGGTGGCGTATTGGAATATGGTCAAACAAAAAAGCTTGTCAAATTGTGACCATTCCGCCCTTACTGGAGCCTTTTTGGAATACAAATATGAACCACAGTTTGAGCCCTACTGGAATTTTATCACAAAGTCATGCGATAGGAAACTTCCACCAATTTAGAGTAGGCTCACTCCCGATAAATGCATTTAGGATGAAATGGCAGAATGTGAATGATATCATATGTCCCTCCTGTCAATTGATGGACAAGACCATCCTGCATATTTTGTTTGTGTGTCTGGCCTATAAAAATCCTAGAGCAAAATGGCTCAAACCTATCTGTTCAAACCTGGGCACAAGATCAAGCACTATAACCTATCTCATATTGAAGACTAATTTACAAGAAACCTTGGTAATAGCTCTGGCAAAGTTTTTAAGTTGGATGTGGGGCATACGTGAGAAATAATATGAAGAAGTTAAATACCAAAAGTGCTAATGCTGTCGTCCAGGACACATAAAGTTTGATTCTAGATTAATATTAGGAAGAATAGATTGAACAGGGCAGTCCAACATACACATGCGCGTGCTTCACAGTTTATGAGATATGTGCAATAGATTGTTAAATGATCTTAAGTATTTTTAAACTGATTGCTTTTATATTGGTATTTTAATGAACTATTTGTGTTTGTAACTTGTGTTTTTTATATTGTAATGTGTTATATGTGTCTTTAATGATTTCTTACGATCGAAATAAAGACTAACTTGACTTGACACTAATGAGATCTGTTTATCCTTTCTCTGGATAACCTAGGGGGGGAACTACAGCTCTTTTAAAACAGAAAAGGGTCGAAAAGAGGTTGTGCTCTAGCACCTGCCACTTTTTGGTCTAGCCTAGACATCGCTTGCGCTGTCTCTACTAGACCTTTTGCCTTTGACCAGTGGGCTTAGAGACCACCCTTTGCTTACCATTGGTTGGCTTCATTGTCACTCATTTCCTTGCTCCTTATTGGTCAATTGCGTTCTGTGGTAAAGTGCCGTATTTGGATGCCCCCCACTTTTTGCTACTAGATGCTGTGGTAATTGATCTGACAGTCTGCTGGGCCCTGCTAACCAGGCCCCAGCATCAGTGCTCTTTCCCTCAAACTGTAAATGTGAATAGGCACATCCAATTGGCAAGTACATTTACGCCCCAGTATGGCCCTACTATATTGTACCAGTGGTACCCAAGGCAGGGATTTAAAAAGGGGAACCAGGGATGCAGCACTTATTGTGCCACCTTAAGTGACCTGAGTGAAACCAAAGTCTGCAGGACTGCCATGTCACCCCTGCACAAGCAGCTTGCCTGCTCGAGTTCGACCCTGCACACACCACGTGTGATAGGGTCACCTACTGCAGTTAATATATGGTAGGCCTTCTATAGCCCAGGAGGCAGGGTGCATTAAATTATACGTGTGGAAATTTAAGTGTAAGCATATATTGCCCTGTGGTAGCATTTTAACAGTAATTCTACCGCAAGTGACCGACCCTCTGTAGGATAACATGGGCTGGACACAGGACATCGCTAGAGGTCCAGTTCAATTATGGAACGGTCGATTTCCTTCATGTTTGGTGCCAAACACAGTGCTTTTTAATCCTTGACACGATGGTCATGTCGAGGTTTAACCAGCATGTACCTAGGTGGCACTTAAGACAGTGCGCACCCAGTTAAACCAGTGTTCTCGTGCCTTGGTGGACATTTTCGAGGGTCTGCTGTCAAGACAGAGATCTGACCTCATACTGGGAAGTGTGTGCCATTCTCAGAGGTCAGAAATAAAGGCCTGTGTGCACAGGAGGTAACACGTCCGCCCACACAGGACGGCTAGTGAATGGAACCATCACAGCGGTGAGCCTCAAAGGCTTCATCGCCGCTGCTGGACAAAGGAACTTCTCCCCCACTTGAAGACAAAGCCCTTCCTTCCCAAGACACTGTTTTTCCGGGCAGGCGGGAAAATTAGAAATTCAGGAGGGGTACACTTCCCTAAGGCTGACCACACCTCTAGGGTACTGCAGCTGAAATATACAGGCGAGGATGGTTTTGGCCATCTTGAATTTAATTTGGACGTGTTTAGGGATGTACACTCACCGGATGTGGTCACTAAAGGAGCGAATTAGCCACAGGACTAGATGCACATTGTCTACTAATCCTCACACCCACTAACACCCCCTAAATTGAGGATTTAAGGGGCACCGTGGCCACCAGAACAATAGATTCGACGTGATACCAAGCATAATAGTCGAAGGGGTGTCGTTTTGCTGTCTTCATTACTGTTTACATACAAGCCTGTTTTCACATTTTACGGTATGTCCAGCCTCGCATTACAGGTTTTAACAACCTTTAGCATTGGCTCGATCACTGATCATGTATCTCGTACAATTCTTTTTCTGTCTCTTTGCATGTAATCTTAATAAAAACGAGTTGACCTTGTTAAAAGTGCTATTTAAGTCCCCTGGAGTTTCAACCCTTACAGCTTCTGAGTTATCTAGAGCATGTATTTTGACCCACTGCTCATGCCTTGCAACCTTAGCATTTGCCACAGGAGCGCTCTTTCTACTATGTCAAAATCAGACTTAAAGTCCACAAGCATTTGGAATAAATGGTTGTCACAAAATAAGTGGTTGTCACATTTTTTTGTGTATTTCTACTCTAGTCAAGAAGAAGGTGTAAAGTAACTATCTGTTGTAGAAATTGATGGCCTGAATCCCATTTGGTTGGGCAGGGGGACCACTTCGCTAATAATCCTGACTCAGTTCTGGGAAGGATCACCTATGCCAAAATGTATATACCAGACTTGAGCAAAGTTAACAGGCGCTAATTTGCCCTCTGCCATTCTTGTGAATAGGACATATTTACTCCCTCTTCATGTTTTAGGCAACACAGGGGACCTGAATGTTGCTAAGAGTAATGCCACCAGAATATCACCTGTCCAGTTCTCTAGAATAAAGTTCATTGAGCACCCCATATTGGCCACCAGCCTTCCCCCTTTCAGATGCTTTAGAACTGCAATAACTTAACTTTTCCTGATGGTAATCCTAGCTACATCAGTACTACGTACTGTGTCCGTATATTTAATCTCTGACATACAGACCTGACAAAAATGTTATGCAATTGCCTATCTTTATCTTACATGGATAGTCCTCTGCCTTTTTGCCAAACCCTTTGCCATGTAGCTGCCAAATCATTTGTAATTTTCAGCGATTACAAGTGTATCTCCTCCTTCCTCAGCCTCTGTATTTTCTATGTCTTATTACAAATGCCTTTTCATATGCAACTTTTGAATTTTTAATGCACACAATTTTCGCACTGGGTCCACTAAGGCGACATGCTTGGGCAATACTTTCCGGTAACCTTTTGACGTTTTTGTTCCATTGAGCTGGTTTATGTTTTGCTCTTTGCAATGCCAGTGAACTTTTTCAGTACCAAATTTTCTTGTATGTACTTTGCTATTTGTAATCTTTGAGGTTATGTTAAGTTGGGGTTCATTATGTTTTGCCTTGCATTAGTACTCCCTATGTTCAGTTCATAAGCGTTTTCATGTTAGAAAGTCATGAGCGTTATGAAACTTAGGTTGATATATGTTGGTCAGCCTGTTACGCATCTGGTGAACAGTGCCTGGTCTCTCTAGAGTATTCTTTGAATTACATTTTAATTTGTTCGGGAAACGTATTCTTGAGATAAGACATTTTTTAAAGTTAAATTACACATTTCATTTTGTAAACAACTTGTGTTAGGACAAGTGATTGTCAAAGGTCTTCTGCAATTATTACAGCCTAAAACCACTTCACACTAAAGTACAAGTGTGTTATGACAAGCCCTCTGCTGATGCATCCACTCCCAAACTTGAATTTCCAGGCTTGTCCGTATATAAAAAATGTTTGATTTGATTTAACATGGGTTTAAAAATCTTATAGATGCAACAAATGTTATATTTTTAAGAGATCTATAATAGCATAAAAACACAATAACCAGCAGACACCTAAAAAATAATCATTTATATACACAAGGTACATATGTGATCTTTTTTATGTTGCTGATTGCTTTACCACTCTTTTGAAATGTATTTCAGCTGGAGACCTCAATCTTATTGACAATGATTTTGATTTTGGAACAAAAACAAAACACACTTGGTCGCCAGGCGCCCTGATGTATTATGGCAGAGCCGAGCTCCCATCTTCTGATCACAGGTAAGTTGAAACGTTGTTCTTTGCTAACCTGTTTTTAGGCCTTAAGGGATTTCAACAAGGTTTGTATGGGTCTTACAAAACGTCAGATATTTAAGAATGACTTGTCAACAATGTTTGGTTTTTCATTAAAACCGGTTTCACAAGTGCAAAACTGTCAAAGTGGCATTTTTCTAGTAAGTCCTTTAAGACCAGATGAAATGATCTCTAGATACTCTACTTTTTGTAAATAGTCTTATTGTGTCATTAGTGGAGTATCAAATTTGAAGACTACAATGAGACAAAAGCGTTGACTAATTATAGAAGTTCCTGTTTGTGCAATATCACATGTTTTTTTATTATGCATTTGGACTACTTGCATGTGGATTGCAGGAAATTTCACAGGAACTTCATTAAATGAGAACCCAGTTAGTGGCACTCTTGTTTTCTCAAAGTTTTTTTAAAATTCTTGTTATTGCCCCCATTTTTTTACTGCTTTAAATGCATCAAACTCGTCTCAGTGACATGTACCTTGACCGCTTCGGTCCCCATCTTTCACGGAATGCCATGTCACTTGGATTCACTTTGCACACCACCCTCATGGTACAGGTTGCTTAAACAACTAACACTGCCTGGTACAAGCTCTCTCTTCCAAAGAAAGTGAAATTGTTTCCTCCAGAAAGTGACTTGCTGTTGAAGACTGCGTACTATCGCATCTAGATGGTAGTAAAGTCCTGTTCCATGGCCTCCCAGACTCCTCATTTGCCCCTATGAAGGAAATCCATCATACTGCAGCATGTCTCTTCCAAGGCCTGATGAAATATGATCACATCACCCCCGTCCTGATGGAATTCTATTGGCTCTGCCTGCTGGTCCACAATATCTTCAAAATCAACTGCATCATTTACAAAGCAATCACGATTAACACCCCACTTATCTTGCAGACATTCTCACCATCTCTGGTGGCTCTCGACACACCTGCAGCCAGAACACCATCAGACTAGAGGCTAAAAAGTCTAAAAATTAAAAACGAGGCTGTAGGTCTTTTCCATCTTTGCAGTCATCCATTCAAGAGGGCCGCCCCAAAGGTTCTTCAGTTCAGGAAAGAGTTGAAGATGCACCTCTTTAAAGAAGACTACATCAAGATGCAGTAACAATACACTTCTGCTGCCTGAATCCAGCTGTCTCTCCTTTCACTCATTGACTGTATGCTTGCCTTTGACCCTGTAAAGGACTCCAGTGCCTTTAGGCTAGGTTTACGCTACACAAATAACACATACACACATAAATACAACAGGGTGGGATTGACTGGTCTCCGGAGCCCCTTTTCTCAATTTGCTCCTGCACGTCCTATCCTCTCTTCTCCCCATGCACTGTTTGTTACTGAATAGTATTCTTCCATTTTACACAGATGCAGTTATTCCGTCCCTTTCAATAAAATGTCATCCTCTCATTTGTCTTTAGCAAAGTAAGTTTACTTATGTTCCATAATTCAATAAACCAAATGTGCTGCCATGTAGTCTTTTAGTTTTTTGTACTCCCTTCTTGGTAAAATATTGCTATGTGTAAGGAAATGCCTCTTTGTGTGTGGCCTCCCCAAAGTTTTTGACTGATGCTGCTGGTTTTTTCGACTCTGATAGTGCACTGGGGCCTGCTGACCAGACTTCAGTGCCAGTGCGCTGACGCTAAAGTGTATGTTGAACTGGCTGTACCCAATTGGAAATGGCTAACTTACTTGTAAGTCCTTAGTACATGCTACCCAGGGCATGTACGTTAGAGGGGTACCCCAGAGAATTTCAGCATTGGTTGTGCCACCCTGGAGGTCTCCTAAATAAAACAAGTCTCTCAGTCCACCACTGCGGACTGGTAGAGCAGTTGTGTACTGATGGCCCGACTTTGCCATTTAAAGCAGTGAAAAAGCCCTCACTTCCGCAGTGCAGCTGTGTAAGTCGCCATCCCTTTGACAGACCTACCAAGTCCTCAGGCAGGGTGCAACATATGACACCGGCAGGACATGCAGTTTACATGTCCTGACCGTAAAAATGCAAGACTGCCATGTCGACTGTGGACAGACTTGGTCTCCCGATTGGCAAGTGCAGGTTTTCACACTGACCCCCCTCAGCCGTGCTAGCTCATGAAAGGTGTGGCCAAAGTGGGCATTCCAAGTTATCAAACAACTTGTTACATTAAGCTCGACTTGAATCTCAAATCGAAATTAATGTAACTTGTTGCAGTGTGCAGCTTTTGCAAAGCTGACACTTTGTTGCCTTTAAAACTCCTGTGCCTTCCTGGGCACACATGCAGCCTGTTACACGAGACTGCTTTCTGCCCTCCTGAGGAGACATGGCAACGACTTTCAGGAAGGCGAGCAATGAGGGATTGCGGGCCAGGGAGGTGTTACCCCCCCTCCTGAAGGAATCCACATGAGTGTTAGCCCCAAAAGGCAGGTTTCAAAGGGAAGCCCCCTTTGAAGGGCAAATGTGTAACACTAGGGTGGAGGGCTGCCCCATTGTTTAGGCAGACAGGCTGGCACGGGGAGCAGAGAGGGGAAACCAGTGGCAAAACCGTTTTTTTCCTGGGGCATGTAACCTTGAGGTAGCCACACCCCATGGATGGGCTAGTGAGGTCCACACAACGAGAGGGGTCTAGCCAACTTGAGAGTGGGCAGAATGGTGCATCCTGGGAGGGCAAGTGCCACACTCCACAGGAAGTGGTCACCAGTTGGGAGGAACCGTGTAGCCCATTAGCTGCCAACCGCATCCTATCCTGGGGGCATTTTCCGACTATAAATTGGGCACCCCTGGAACCCCAACCTCAAATGTCAACTGACTTGGAAGAAGGACCGAAGGACTGCCTTCTGCACCGAGGAACAGACAAAGACCGGCTGCACCGTTGAAGGCTGCAACTGATGGCTAGAGAAGAGAGGGAACTGTGCCTGTGTGTCCTGCTCAAGAAGGATTTATCTCCAGAGCGCAGCGAAGCCTAGAGACTCCAAGGGCCAGCCGACTGGATTCCTCTTCGTAGCAGAGGCACATAACAGCTGAAGAAGCCTGCTGGGCACATTGATAGCCCAAAATCTTCAAGTCACTATCACCAACGCCACGCAGTACCTGGGATCAAGACCCGATGCACATAGTCTCTGAACACAGGAGTGCTGTCGGAGAGCTGCTGGGACCCTCAGAGGAGGAGCTATTGACTCAGGAAGGATTGCCCAGTGATCGTGACACCAGGCAACTTGTAGCCCAGTGGTGACTGGACTTCTGCCAGCCTGGAGAGGGCTTCGTGGGACGTCGACCCTGTGACCAGGACCACCTCACCCAGCTCAGTGACTGAGGAGTAGTCATAGCAAGACCCCCGTCGACCGCATAATGCTTGGAGCATCTTTAGCATCCTTCATCTCTTGCATCAGGACCACACCATAGGAATCCATTGCAACGCGGATAAAGTGTCTGGAACTGCTTGAAGACTGCTTCTTCTGTGGAGGTAACTGTTTCTGTGGACCTTGCTGGTCCCCTGACTAGCCCTCTGCCGGAGTTGGTTGCCCCAAGTGACTACTCTACCGCATTGACACTTACCCAAGTTTTCCTTGAAAAAGTTTCTAAGTGTCAAATTCGTTGAATTTGCTAATGCTTGTTCGTGGTTTAGTGAAATACTTTGATTTATTATGTCTTGTAAATTCTATATCTCCAGAACCCTCCAGTGGAATCTTTTTCTTTTTGGCATTTAAACTCTTATAAAAATACAGTCTATTTTTAGGTCTCGACCTAGCGACGCAGCGCGAAGCGCTGTCGCTAGCGAGACTTATTGTCGCTGACTTGCTTCGGAAGGGAGACAGGAGCTGTGCACGCGCAGGACGGACTGGAAATGTGAACGCGCCCGTGAACACGCACTGTGCACATCTCCTGTCCCCCTTCCGTCCTTGCAAGCCTCAGGCAACATCCCTTTCTTTTTTTTTATGCGCACGCGAGCTCCAAGCGCGGCGCGCTAAACACGCACAGCATGCCTCACCCCACTTACCTGCTCTTGTGGGGACTCTGCGCATGGCTTTTTTTGCTTTGGCGGCCCCGTCCCTGGGCCGCACGAGCCGCGCAGCACTTATTCAAGTGCGGCGGAGTCACGCAGGCGCCGCCACTGGGCACGAGCCGCAGACCACGCTTGATGTGCACGCTCACGGCGTGCCTACAACGCGCGCATGGCGCTGTTTTACTTTTTTTTTTTTTTCTGGGACAGGCGCAGAGGTGGATAGGGATCTTGGGGGGTGGGGCGTGGTGAAGGGCACATCGCCTCTTAGGTTGCTTTCGACATGAAGCCCCACCCCTCCTCACATGGTAGCATTAATTAGTAAGTTAGCAGCTATGCAAATCGGCAGTCCGTCACTGGGGGTGTGCAGGTGAAAGCGGGTGGTGAGTTGCAGAGACACATGCATCTGCCATGTGCGAGACGGCAGGCGGCACTGTTTGGGGCAGTTGCTACCTCCAGAAGGAGCCTTGCATGTGGCCGATTCTGCAGGGCCTGGCGGAGAGCGAAGGGAGCAGCAGAGATAGAGTCTAGATGCCTGATAGCCGGTTTCGAGGAGCCTTTGAGCCTGAGGATGTGCTGATACCTGAAGGGAAAGGAGCCTGGGAGATACGGTGTGAGAAGACCCTGGGTCAGACAGGGGCCGGCCCGGATTATCCCACCACACTAACCCCTTTTGACATTTGGCCGACAGATGCTGGTGGTGCCTTTGTGGGTGGAGGAGACGCTCTGGAGCAGCGTGCACCCGTTGGCTTCTATCCTTTGAGGCATTTGGGTGGAGGGGCCCCACAAATGCTTGCTGGATCACAACCGTTCCCACCCTGAGGCCTTGGATTGCATAAACATCCTGACTGGGGTGTTGGGTAGAGCCAAAACCAACAGGCCGCTGGAGGGCTGAGATCACAAGCTCTCTAAACGCTAAACATCTGATACAGGGTGCAATGCAATCTCCACCCAATGATATTGGGTCCCTGATGGTGGCCCTGTCCACAGGCATTGGAAAACGGTATGATGGGTAAAAATCAAGCAGTGAGGAAAGTACTACAAGGCAGTATGAACAGCTATGCCTTCCTACGTAACAAGAAGGCTGACAGCGCTGGGGAGTAACAAAAGCAACCACCTGACACTTGAGAGGAGGATGAGCCCATCCAATGTAATGTGATTATGGCAGTCAAAGACACAAAAACAATGCTCAAATCTAAACGAGCATTTGCAATGCAATAGGTATCGCATTTGCGAGAGTTTAAGCTATTGGCATTGTAAATGGCAATGCCTTTTTTATGTTTTAAAAACCAACACGTAAATAAAAGGCATTGTCATTTACAATGCCAACAGCTCAAACTCTCGCAAATGCGAGACCTATTGCATTGCAAATGCTTGTTTTAAACTTGTGTTGTATTTCTTGAATGTCGTGTTGATTTCTTCAATTATTTTGGTGCTGTTAAAATGCTTTACAGTTGTTCCATTGTGTAAGCCTTGCTGCTCAGAGCCACAGCCACCCAGGGTTGAGCTGTAGGTTTAACAAACAAAACCTAAGGGTCCTAAAGGGGTTAGAAAGTGCATTACACAGTGTGGTTGCACACCCACATCATATAATACACCTCATTTTCTCACATTTTGTAACTCACACCTTTTATTTATTTCTCCCCAATGCATTTTGGGCTAGGCAACACCCTTCTTCAGGGGATTACCTTTCATAGTTCATCTATGCATCTGTAGAGGTTTGTGTATGTTTGCACTTCTTTGTTAGGTTCTTATTTTCACATACTATGCTTGACATCATATGTTTATTCTTCTGCTGTCATTCTGGGCACCTGTATTCTGCCTCACTTCTGTTCCTAACACCACTGTTACACTAGGGCATGGCGATGAATGCAAAATCTCCTACCAGATCTCGGCCCAAAGAGGTAGCAAAATCTTTGCCACTGGCACAAAATATGTATTAGTACCAGGAGTGTAGATGAGTTCACCGTGACCTATCATCCTGTTGTAGGACTGCATTTCTGTTGGTAGTGTTTAATGAGAAAGTTTAAGTTCCCATGTAGTGACAATATGACTGAATCCATCATCATAAGTTACTTCATTAGGGAGTTTGAAAGGGATGGAATCACCATGTTCCCGCATGAATTCTGTGTCAGTCTATTCACATCTTTATTCAAGATCACAAAGGAGCAGTTATCTTTAGAATTCAATGCTTAACTCTAAATTGTAGTTCCTGTATATTGTTTATTTAAAATGGGTATCTGATTCGAGAATAACTTCATTTTCAAATTCAGACCTGTTTTAGCTTTTGTGGAGGTGGAAATCCAAGAAGTTGATGTCACTGCCCAGGAGAGAGTTCTTCAGGCGATTTCCTCCACACAGGGTCCTCTGGATGCCACCGTAGTGGTGCAGCTACTTTCCCCAACAGCTGAAGAGAAGAATGAATTTCCAGAAGATCTGAGCTCCGAGTTGATAGATGCCTTTCAGAATTATGGAGTCATTATTCTGGTCAGGTAAAGGGGTGCTCTGAACTGTATGCACAATGAAGACATGCATACTCAAGTTGCAATTAAGATGCTGCACTCTGAGATGGGTCAAAGATGGCAAAATGTGCTTGCAAATTAGTGGTCAACTAGTATACTCTTTTGTAACAGTATCTATGTTAATCGGAGATCACAGTATTATGTATATGCACCACCTACAAGCACAATGCTTTGATTATAACACAATCAGGTTTTATGGTATTCATTAGTTTATAGGAATGATAGTGCATACCACTTCCACTGCAAGGTTAGTTCAGTTCTTAATTTGTAAATAAAGAAATAAATTGGTGTAGATGCCCAAAGGTTAGCCTGCTGCTGACACTGTAGAATATTAGTTTGCCGTATATCAAAGCTGCCTAGTCTTTATTCTTTCTTCCACCACTCTACACTCCCTTTATCTCACTAACGTAGTTTCTTTTTCTTTCCTGCTTTTGCCCTTTGTCACTGCTTCTAAGCCTTCGCTTCTGTCTTCATTCTCCCTGTTCTGCTTTATTCTCTATTTTTCTGGGTGAAAGTCTAATGATCAAAACTAAGTTCTGGCCCCCAAATGAGTGTACCACCTGTAACCTCCTCCACAAATTAACCTTTTTTTTAGGGTTAGTCTTTTTTGCTAAGTATTGAAATCAGTTTTGAGATCCGTTCTTTCTGACACTTTTCATGAACATCTGTCTCATGTTCTCCCCACTAAGGTTCAGTGGTGGTCAGATGCTGGTAACATTCGCCGACAGCAGGACAGCACTTAATATTCTCGATTTGGATGGCATGAAGGTACTATTTAATTTTTGTTTACATTTTTACATTAATAAATACTATAATATTACCATTGGGTAGACAAGACCTCTCTTTCTTAACTTTTCTTGTCTTGCTGAGTGAGAAAATAAGAGTGGTATTTTTAAATTTGTTGATGGGTCAAGAACAAATGATTATAATACGTTGTCCTATGTCTGTTGCAAAGAAAATAAGGATGGACATCTGGGGAGGTGTGTGTTTGTGTAAAATGACCTGATAAGATACATCAGGTCTACAAGTTAAATATGATTATTAAAGAACATTTTATTTTGCTTGTAAAAATACACCTAGTTTAAGCAAATATGGTAATTTCATATGAAAACTGATGACAATTTGTACACTGAAGACCTTCACTTTCCTCCTTGCCTTCAAGTATATGATTGAATGTATCACAGCTTGCACTTTAAATTTGAGTGACTGGTATATTTGTGTTCCTACTCTACAGGTGAAAGGCAAAGCTGTGAAGATAAGGCCTAAAACCAAAGATTGGCTCAAAGGTTTTCAAGAGGAAATTGCTCGGAATAGGGACAGCATTGCCCCAATGTCACCCACTGCAAACTCCTGTTTATTGGAGGAGAACTTTGACTTTTCAAATCTGGATTATGAATCAGAAGGTTAGTGGAAGGGAGACAACTAAAACCTCCAGTCGTGAGCAAGCTTTGTAGAAGCATACGTTGGGGCAAGAGATTAGATCCTTAGTCTTCAGCAGCGGCACTTTGTACTTAGTGTCCGATCAGAAAGGGAAAGAACAAACTGGCATAGCTGTAATGTTATTTTCCTTACACCTATGTTCTTTAACTGTTACTATAGTTACATATATTCATATGGAAGGATATTGATTTTTGTATGTCTTTTTGTGTTTTATACCACACGGTTTCCTTGAGAGTTTGAGAGCAACCAACAGAGTTAAAAGTACAGAGTCCAATCAAATGAGGGCTGGTGCCCCTAGCCAGTTGTCCTCAGTCACTAACCCTGTTGTCGTAGACTTCAAGCAGAACACCAACCTGACGAGTTGGGTTTTCAGAAGGTTCCTGAACCAGAGCTGGTTAGTTTCTGATCTAGAAGACCCTCTGCTCCTAGGGCTAACTCTCGTAAGTAAATATTGAAACCTTGGGGTGAGAACGCTGATCCCTATTGGAGAACCTGTGACCCAATTTACACTTGCTGGATTTGGTGGTGGAGGAAGTTCACCTAACTCAGCAAACAGGTGGGCTTCCCTTAACATATGCTGGGTGAAGAAGCTAAGTGATCACCTTTAAGGCTGTGTCAGACACCACTGCCCATTTGACTGTGAAATAGGAACTCCGTGGCCATGACATCTTAGGCATCTGATGTGTTGAGGAATATCAGCACAGCTTGCCTTCCTTCATCTGAGGAGAGGGGGGAGTTATGACAATTTCGAGAGCAGTTTGCATTATCACAGGGTCCTGAACCCTGATTGTAGATTGTGTAGAACATGGTTTTAGCCAGTGAAAAATGCAATGTCAGTGCTTTTTCTGCATATGTGTGAATTTGCCACACTGCCCATCTAATGTCTCACATGTTACATAATGTGTGTATTTCTAGCTCAAACAGGTCAAATTAAAATCATGGCACACAGAGTGCATCGCTGTGCCTGACACTTTTCGAACTTTAACAGGTTACTTTTTAGCCACTGATTTCCAAATTGAGGCCCTGAAAGAAGTGTCAATTTTACTCAGGTGTGTAAAAATCCCAAAATTGATGGATTAAGAGGAAGGGCTTTCGCCTGCTTCAGGAAACAAAAACTTGAAGTACTTACATTTAATTACAGCAGGTAGTAGAGAATAACTCCTTTTCCTGAAAATGTTTTGTTTCTTTGTTTACACAAGTTCATGTTTATACCAAACATGATGTTCTCACAGTATACATAGGTAGATTTATTAATCAATTTTCTTTATTGCCATTTCTTATAAAACTGAGAACAAAAATTACATGGGGGTCGGGAGAGTCATGACAATTAGCGCTGAATGATGGGCCCTATCTGGCCCCCCTTTAGAGCCACCAATTCTCCTGAAGTGCCCAGAAATGAACAGACACATATTATGTATCAAATGTACTATACTATTCTTCAGTGCTGTTTCTTGATGTAAAGAGTTAATTCCTGAGGCCCATGGCATGAACAGAAGTCAATTCCAACTCTGAATACACAGTGTAGAACATAACTTATGTGCCCTAACTAAGACTCACTTTTATTGCAAAAGCATTTATAGCATTTCTTTTAGGATTTGCTAAGTATGTATAGTTTTGAAGCTTAAAAATACTGAGCATTCTTAAAATGCTGAAATAGCTATACAGTAATGCCACTTTCATTTGAATGATGCACCACGTAACTAGCCTTTTCCCCCTTATGCTACCTGTGGCCTCTGGACTTGGTTCTTCACTTCTACCCTCAAAGTGTGAACTAGCGCATTGTACGTGTTACTTCAGAGCCCACACAGGTGGCCGGAGAGTGCTTGTGCCCAGCAGGTTTCCCCACTGCTCTCCTCTGTAGCCTTCCCCGCTCCTGCTCTGCTCGTCACCATGGGAAGCCGCAAAGCCGCCTCGGGTCCTGTCGGACCCTCCACTAGCGAAGGCTTTGTGATGTGTGACTGGGCACCAGTACAGGAGACTGGGTGCGTGGTGCACAGTGCTTGGTGCAGGCTGGGCTGGGCCAGAAGGGGTCAGACCAGTTTTCTTGTCTATGCAGCAGGTTTTTTCCTGCTAGAAGGTGGCCTCCGGTGTAGTGTTTGGGTCACTTGTGGTAGAGTTGAAATAGACCCGGAAGGATAAGCCAGAGTCATCCATTTAGTGCACCACCTGTTGCCAGTGAAGTCCCTGTGCTCCTTTGTGCTCTGCCCCAGATGTGGAATGGGGGGGGGGGGAGCACAGTGGTAGCAGAGGTGCAAGTAGGATCCTCCTGAGTTCTGTTATCTCAGCGTTACTGCTACTATTTTTTCTCCCTCTCCTCTGCTCAGTATTTCCTTTCCCCCTTCTCCCCAGTTGAATAGGTGGGGATCAGGGGGTAATGCAGTGAGAGTTGGCAGCAGGTCTGCGGAAGCCAAGATGGATAAGTTGACTTTTTGCCACAGTGCTGAGAGGAGGCGGAGGGGGCTCCCTGAGGCCTCAAACCCCTTTTAACTGTCTCCTGCAACTGAGTCCTTCTCGGTCTTTGTGCCACCTTTTCTCTTTCTCTTGTGAGCCCTGCAAGAACTGCTGTTGGAGTCAGTGGGACCCTACTATCAGTGGTTTTTAGAAGCTAAGTGTCCCCCAATCCGGAGTTCACTTTTGAGTGCCAGTGGTTTTTAGAAGCTAAGTATACCCCAATCCGGAGTTCACTTTTGGGTGCCTTTCAGTGCCTGCCAAAAGGACTCAATCAGCCAACCTGCCACCAGCATCCTTTATTTTTCGCCAATTAAAAGCAACCTTTTTCAGTGACAAATGAAAACTCTCCTTCAAACGCTGCCCAAGAACACTAGGAAAAAACCTAAACAACAAGGTCAAAATTCTAAAAACTCTCCATTTAAGAGTCCCGCTGCTGCAATCCCTGATCCATTATCCAAACAAAGGACTCTGGGTGTGCTGAATATGGCAGCCTTAGCGGATAACTATTGAATTGACCATTGCTGGGTCCATGAGTCCCATTCTCAATGCAGTGTCTGACACTGATATTATCACATCACAGGGAGTGGATAGTCCCTCGTCTTTGTGTCCTGATCAATTAATTTCACCCAAACATAGTAAAAGTGACAGGCCCCATAAGACACATAGGCAGTTGAAAAACCTATAATCAAAACAATCAATGCTTGGCTTGTTTCTACATCAACACGTTTGTCATACTCAAAACAACCCTCCAATAACGCTTCTTCCTCAACGCCAACCCAGAGAAACTAAGCAATTGGCAGGATCCTCCTACTTACAGTAACGGCCGAGATTACTAGAACACCACAAATTTTTACCTTCAACCTTTCTGAGGGAGTGTCCTGATGTGATCTCTCAAAGTATTATCTCAGACCTTCTGCTAGACCAATGCCAGTCAGGCACTAGCAAACTATCAAAACCTGACGAAGTAGAACAACATGAGCTTGCGAGCTCCCTGGATAACACTGATCTCTTGATAGACATGGGTGGCATTATTCCTACGTCAATGAACCATTCATCTTCCTCTTTGATAGATGGGAGAGAAAGAATCACAGACATGACTAACCAATGCCCCTCCACTACCAAAGATGAAACAACTCCTTCAGTTTATCCAATGCTCTTTGCAATGACTGCGATTTGCTCAACTCTCACAAAAATGGCTGACACCCAGGAAGCTCAATCAATTCTTATTGGGGAACATGTCTCCTTTTTAAAAACAGTACCCTGAGAAATAGATGCATTGGACAATTCCAACAAGATCCTAGTATGTATGGAAGAGAAAATTACAACTCTAAGAGAAAATACTTCCAACCTGACTAGAATGGATGACCTAATAAATCTCTTAGAGTTACCACAGTTACCACCTATGAAAATATATTCAAGTTTAAAACTGGATGCTAATTGCAGAAGTCTTACACATCTGATTGTTACGTGATCGGCCTCCGTGCTGTGAGTATGTCAGCTATATATATCGCTCTGCCGGCCTTGAGATGTAGGCAGGAAGCTGTGTACATTGATGTTACCTTCCACATAATAAAAATGATTGATTCTAAAACTGAATGCTATCTTGAGCTCTTTTCGATATCTTGTGACAATGGCCCGGTTACTAGATCCATCACTTGCTCCCCAAAAGACCTTTGGTGACTCCAACATTCCAACCGCGTTGGATGGCAATCCTCAGAAGCTGCCCACACCTGAGTTCCCTTCTGATACGTCCGGTTCCAGCTAAACTGTAACAAACTTACAAGTGGCTGCAATGTCCACTTGCAATCATAGTGGGAGGGCTAAAGGAAACCCAACAGAAAGGGCTGAAAAGATTAAATAAAACCTGGTAAAGCCAAATAGGCTACTTCCTCTGGCATTATCAATTCTTTAGCAAACCAAAAATACCTATTTGGTTTTTTTAAACCGGTCACATGTGCCGATTGAAACATCAATGCTGAATGCAGTGTGAAAAAGTCACACCAACATTAACTGCTCCACCATCTGGGAGGTTCTGCAAGTGACCACAGTTCTGCCTAGCATGCATCTTAATGATATTTCAACTTACAGTCAAGTGGTAGCAGCGACAATTCAGAAAACGCACACTTGCAATTCTCATGAACCATCAAAACCATTGAAGGACCTACTGCATCAAGTTGCCGACGGATTCTTACTTCTGGTTAATAAACTGTGTACCCAGAGTCCTAAGGCACACCAGCCCTTGAGGGTAAAGGCTGTTCCTTCTCCAAGTAAGTCTAACTCACTTGATGTGCTCACAACAGGTGTACTAACCCTTTTCGTACAACCGTTCTCTCCACTAGAATCTGTTCCAAATTGTCTCATTCCAGTAAAAAGCCCTGAACAAAACAAGATTCCTGAAAACCATGTTGGGAGCAAAATATAGTCAAGACTTAACTAAAACTACCGAGATCATCTATTGCTCTAAGGAAGATCAATCCTTTGACTTCATGCCACTCTATCAGTCAAGAGGGCCTCAGGACATACTGAACCAGCAAAACATTCTAAAGATAAGATCCTTTCCTGAACTTAATTTTATTGTCTCCACAGACCGTCCAATGCCTTCCAGATAAAGATTTTAATACAGAATGAACAGGGGCAAATTCATCTTCGGAACAGACTGTGTCAAAATTTGGACCAGGAAAGAGGTGCTAGCTGAGTGAAGTATCTCCATTTTCCAAATCGAAAAAGCAAATCAGCCCCCTATGTTCGCTCAATTTAAGTTTACAAATAATTTGTCCTCTCCCCCGGTACTCATTTCACTTAATAAATACTGGTAATAGTGAACAGCATACCTAACACCTCAAACTTTATTAATGAAGATCAACACCAAAGCATTCAATATGCTCTTGGAATATTGCTGGTATCTCAAGTCAACTGAAAAATGCACACTATGACTTGCTTTCCTTTTTAAACTGTCATCACATGGAATGCCTGCAGGAATCTCACAATATTACAGAAACATGCTAGACGTGGCTGTCCATTTGGCAGCTTAATCATGTTAGTAAATAATCATTTTGATCTCTCATCTAATGAGGTTGGAACAACCTCCAACCATGTTGAGTAATCTTTCTAGATCGCAATTATTATTTCTCACCTTTATCGACAGATTCTGCAAATCCTGTTCAGCGAGGACAAACAGGAGCTCCTCCATGATCGATGCAACAGTTTACCCTTTGTTATAACCAGGGACTTTAATAAGGTCCTACCTAAGCTATTCCCCGCTTCATATGTTTGCGTGGATTGGCTGGGTGGAGCTTGGAATATTCTTCCACCAGTTTTTCAAAGAAACGTCCGGCGGCAAACACACAAATCTAGACTCCTGAAAAACTTCTTAATAGAATCTGGTTTTCACTGTCTTAACAGCCACTAAAAAAATGACCAACCAACAAAAAAGTATTTTTCTACCGCAAAAGAAACTACTGCTATTGATTTAACTTTATTTCACTTTTTCAAATTTTAGTATCTGTGAAAATGATGAGGTTGCGGCAAGAAGGGAAAGTTATCAAAATCCCCAGGTGATCACTTTAAAATATATTTTCTCTTATTTTAAGATACTTCCATCCTTGATGAATGCATCATTGGTTGCGAATAACAAGAAAATAGTCTAAAATGGCAAACTACCAGAGAAACTAGTGTCATTGGGGCTGATCAAAGAGGCGAACTAAAACAAAATCTAACTATGATGATTGTACCTGGACCGAGACCTAGGAAAAAGTAATAAAAACAATTTTTGATCACCGCTTGATCTCAAACTACAGAACAAGGCTTTACTCTTCCAGGAACTCAGCTCACCATCATCCCATCTGTGGAATTTCTAGTCTGAAGAGGCAATATAGGAGGTTAATGAGACATCTAATTGCCCCTCGATGCTCAGAGTGCAGTAATTCCATCAAGCATCTTAAATCAACATACAGAAACTCTAACGAGCATTAAAATTAACAGACTTGACTAATATGTGCTGTACTTCATCAAGCAATTGTTACAAAGAATGCAAAACAATTCTGGCATTTAATTGGGACTGGAACTGCTTCCTATAGGCCAGCAATTGATTACCACATCCCCTTCGGAACTTGAGAAAAATACCTAAAGACACATTTCTCCAGCTGAACTTTTCCATCACGTACCTTCTCTTCATATGCTTATGACTGCATGGAAATTTCAGAGGAGATAGCATCATTAACAACTCAATGCAAGAGTTATCGAGTCCCGGCCCCTACAGGATTTTGATAGCTATATTGAAGCATGATCCGTTAGTGTGGAGCCGGATACTGAAGCCTGTTTTTGATCGTGTTCTAATTTCCTGTCATATCCCAGCTTCTTGGCAAGGGTCTATAATCCACCCCTGCCATAAAAAAGGACGTAGAAGTGATCCAGCCAATTTCCAAATTAAAGCCTTTTTAGACACAATAAGGAAATTATTTGCAAAATATTTACTTATCTCTTCTCATGGACTGGGTAACAATTAATAACCTTTTACCGGTATTTCAAACTGGCTTCAGACCTGGATGTGCTACAATAGATAACTTAATGGCACCGACTCTCCATATGGACAAGGTGCTACAACATGGAATATCACTTTACATCTGCTTTGTAGATTATTCTTGTCACGTTCGACGAAGTAAATCGCAATCTCCTATGGTCCAAGCTCACAGCACTTGATATTCATAGTGCTTTGCTACTTCTGGTCATGTCACTTCACTCCAAAACTTGGTTGCAAGTTAAATTGTGGAGCAAATCAGCCATTTCTGCTAAGGTCATAATAGCAAATGGGCTCAAGCAAGGAAGGCTGTGTCCTCGCTTCTCTTTTCTCTTTATACTTTGGATATAGGCCCCTATGTACATTAAATCCAACTTTCTTCCTCCAAAATTGGGAAACTGTCTGATCAGCTATCTAGCGTATGCTGACAACCTCGCTATTTGTTCACAAACTCCACTAGGCCTTCAGTGCCATCTCACTGCACTGAATGAATTTAACCAGATAAACGGATTATCTGTAAATATTGCAAGGGTGAAAATTCTTTCCTTTGAGAAGAGGACTAGGAAATTCAACTGGAAACTTGGACAAAAAACAGTCGAAACCGCAAACACTTAAGATTATTTGGTCTTCATTTTGGATACAAAATCGTTCGCTCTGCAACACTAAAATCAAAGTCTGTAGTGGTAACCAAAGCCTTAAAAAGGTTTGAACAATTATACAGCACCTTAAGTGTGCCTTTAGTGTCAAACGTGTTCCAGGTTTGTCCTATGCTTTAATAGCACTCAATTAGAAGAATTTAGACAAACTAATCTCTGCACCTCAAGCCCTTTTGCTATGATTCGTTTTGAGCTAAATCTTCTATTTATTAAATCTTTTCACTTGTCTCAAAAAAAGTACTGTTTTGTGAATGTCTCCTAACAAGTGAAGATTCAGTGAGGAACAAAATCTTCTGCACAATACTTAGAATTACTATCAATTTTCAGTGAACAGTAGCATCGCTTTAAAGCTCACAGCTTACCCTCAGTTGAAGATCTATTCAAAATGTTGAAATGTAATCGTAAATAAGTTATTGGAAAAAGTTTGCTCGAGTCATTCCAAATGAGAAATTTGTTGAATGTGTCTTACTACGGACATGCAGGATATCTCTTGGAATCTTACCTGCAGCCTATGCAGCAGTACATTGACTAAGGTTTCAATTATTTTATATCTCCCTGAAGCAGTTCGGGGGGCACTTGGAATACTATCCACCATAGTCCCTCTTGTAGGCTTTGTAACAACTTTAACAAAACTTTAGAGCATATTCTATGTCTGTGCCCTGGCTTGAATGATATGCGTAGCCAATATTTGCAGTCAACTTACACCAAACTCTCTTTTCGAACAATACAAGAAACCACTAGGGCATGTTTCTCTTTACTAATTAATAACCTTATTTAGAAATTGACCAAGTTTTTGAACATAGCCTACAACAGACTTTAATCTGTAGTTGGTCGTTACCAGGAAGCCAGAGCTCTGACCATTTAGATCTTTATAGTCGAACTTTAAAAGTATTTTAATCTACTTGTGGTCTCTTTTTCCCCCTCTCGGATAACATACTGCATTTTGTTTTTACCTATTTATATATATTTTTCACGATTTTATACACTACGGAGTCTTATAACTTATACTTAGTCCTGTAGATGACTTTATTTACATTAATTATCGTAGGCGTCTTTATTCGTTTTTATGGTCATGAACTTTAAAAATCTATACAATAAAGTATATTCACTCACTAGTCTTTTCATGACGCATAATTTGCCTTTTCCTGCTATATATTCTAGTAAGCCGTATCAATTAATTCATTTAGTTTTCCTGGACCAAATATATACAGAGGTACTGATTATACCCTCCAAGTTTTGTAATTGCTTTATTTTTTTGCTTTAATTTTGCTTTGACATGGCAGTTCAGAAATTGGGTGGTAGTTACCAATCCTTGTGAATGTGCCATTGGTTTCCTTCAAAAGGAGGGTGATCGGGCCATGTTTTATTGTGCTGGGGGTAAACTCCCTTGGCTAAATATTTTCCTCATGCTTGGTGTAGGGCGTAAGCATATAAGTGAATTAATCATGGTTTCTGTGAAATATGGCTCAGTGGCCAGATGACATCCTTTAACTTTTTGGGGGACTTCTCTTCTCACTAAAGTTAGATGGGGAAGAGAGAGGCCTGCAAGTGTTAGGCCCAAAGACCCACACAAGTTCCTTCCCCTGCTAAAGGAGTTGAAAGGGGTTAGGCTTTTGGGCTTCTGGTTGCTTGTTTCCTGCTAAATACTGAAAGCCTCATTTGTTTAATTTGGTACCTCGTTGATAGGCGTTGTTTTTACACCTTTTCTCTTTGTTGTAGATTGCCATGTGACTCTGGCACGTGTCATCTTTAGTTGGCACAGTGCTCCATTTGAGCTGGTGTTTGCCAGTGCTCAGCATTTGGCTCTTAATTTACGACACCAACACCTGTGTCAGTCCACAACATGGTGGCGCTGTTTGTCGAATTTTGAGGTGAGCACAACAGCGTGTTCTCACCGGTTTTATTAAACTTTTGATGCAATATACTTTAAAAATTAAAAATAAATCCCTGTCGCTCAGGCAATTCTTCCAGCTTGGGGGGGGGGGAGGAAAAAACAGAATTGTCTTTCTTGTAGGAGTGTGAAGTAGTTGTGTTGGTATGGCATTGACAGCCCTGGCAGGGGCAATGGGTGGTGGAAGCTTCAATGGCCTCCTGAGATGGAACCATGCACCTACGTTTTTACAAATTAAGCACTGGTTAGCATTTCGAGATCCAATACTCCTATTTCATTTTGAAGAGTGCACCTTTGACAGTTTGGAAGATTTTTCCTGGTTTTCTCATTCTGAGGTGGGCCAAGTTGTAAAGTGTTTGTTGTGGTGCAAATGTGTCGATTATACATCAACTGGGACGAAGCTACTTTGTTGGGGTTTTCTTCTTCAGTGCTTCAGTTCATAAAATGGGAAATTTGTGCCATTTAGATGAATCCCCATACAAATAGTGCACAGTAGTTATCAGCGATAGTATACATTTCTGCTGCTGTGTGAAGTCCCGGTTTCCTGATACTAATCTCAGACTATCACTTCCTCCCAGAACCCCCTTTCTGTCTTGCTGAATTAATCGTCTAAATTAATCCTTAGTGGTTTGCTAAGCGCTAGTTGATTGCATTGATTTGTAAATATGGACGCCATCTTGATTTCTTCTGATTTTTGTTTTCTGCTGTAGCCATTCCTTCGAGTTGTGTAGTGTGAATCGCACCAACAAGTAACTAATCCCTCTTCTATTCCCAGACTTTAGATCTAGTTACATACACATTTACTGCCCTCTGTTGTGCTACCTTTATTGAGCATGGTTTACAAAACCTTTAATGTCCTTTCAAAATGATATGCAAAACAAGCTTGAGTGATCTGAATAGAAAACATGCTGGCCATAGCATGCCTGTTCTGATTAGATTAGCTAAATGTATGTGTTGCAGCACATCATTGCTTGCATGCCACTTTTTAAAATGTCGCCTTGAGCCCATCCCATTTAATCCATGCTAGATTTGTTGAGCGGGACCAGCTTTAATTTAGGAACAAAGCTCTCAGGCACTCACTACCCACCTACCTCCTTCCCACACTCCACCACTACCAACCCACTCGTTTGTTCAAGTCCACTAACAAAGCACTTTTAAAGATCCCTCGGATTGGACTGCCAGATTCGGGGGGTGTTCTTTCTCTTATCTTGCCCCATTCCACTGGAACAAACTAACTTTGCAGACTCCTAAAACGGGAACACAGATGGATTTGCTCAGGGGCTGGAATTTTTCAGCCTACTTGTAATCAGGGCAAATATATTTGCATGATTACACGAACACTATCATTTTTCAAATCTAGACATGAATGGTGCAAGCGCAATTCCATGACAGACCTTAAAAGCAGTTTTGTTTTTACTTTTTATGCACATTTATGCTCCATCACCTAATACTTTTCTTAGTCATACTTTTTCCATTACATTCTCTTTCCACTGCCCAGGATGCACCTACAAAAGGGTATCTTGCTCTACCAATGCACCTAGCAAAGGGTACTCTGGTCTCTCAGGTCCACCACCTACCACATCTATCAGAGTGCCCTGTAGTCTCAAACTGTGTCTTCTTACCGAGCACCACAGCCTGATTTGACACTCCAAGAAACCCATCAGTAGCCAGATACCATGCATGGTATTGCCTGGCTCTCATCTCCCCTAACTCTGCCGTTACTAGATTGGGAGGAAACACTTGCCCTCCCCCTCTCCCCCCAACGGAGCTCCTTGGGCCTCCATTTGCAGGCTGCTGCCGCCACTCATGAAGGCCGCCCAGCTGTAGTTTGCCAGACTCCCCATGCTGACGCACAGTTCTTGGGAGTAGCCACTCAGGGCTGGACTGTCCGTAGCGGGCATCGGGCGCTTCCCCGGGAGGCTGGAAGAGTGGGGGCCGTTTCTTCAGCAGTGGGGGCTGGTTTTGTTCTTGGGGGCCGGTTTTGCAGCGGTGTTGCAATATCGTCCCCCCAGTAACAAAAGCAGCAGTGAACACTTGCATGTCGTCACCATACCCCCCCCCAAGGGGTTGGTCCAACAAAATTGCCAGGACTGCTTTGGGTTCCCAGTGTGGCCCTGGAGCCACTCCTGCCTCCAGAGTATCTGTTGATGTTCTAGTACCACCCTGCTGGGTGCCACATGCCCTCTGCTGCAGTCTCCCCCGCGTTCTGCCGCCTTAGCACTGCTCGACTTTCAGACCCAAGTACAGGTCAGTGTGCTGCAGGGTATGACTCGCAGACTGCACACTGGCTTTTACAATACACGGCACTAGGTGACATGCTGTACCAGACTGTACACTTTATTATACAACACTCTGTAGCAGATGGTATGCTGCACACCAAGACATAGATGGTGCACTCAACCTCGAGACAGTGTACACTGTTTTACATGAATGATGGTGGGTGGTCCCTGCTGTCTGCAGAGGCAGATAAGTTTAAATTCAATGGCATTATGCCACCAGTGAGCAGCGCTACCTCAGTGCAAGTACGTTTGAACAAAAGGTAGTGCTTTCTTCTAAAACTTCATATAGTACCAAGTGGAGCAATTTCTGATATTTATCTTTACAGGGATTTGTTTGCATGGTTTTAGTCACAATTAAGTTTCGCACATAGTGTCACACATAACGCATGGAATGTCACACATAAACAAAGGTAATGTCACACATAAGCAATATGAAACGTGGCAGCTATGAAAATAAGAACAAAGTAGATTATTGCAGCACATGATTACACAACATAAAAGATGGGTAATAATTCTCGGATTGTGAATCAGGGTGGTCGATGAAATTTTGAGTCATGAGGAGTGCCAGGCTTCAATATTTTTGTCTGCAGCTTAGAAAGTGGGATTCATTACAATGTTAGGCTAAACCGGCCGCTGAGGGAGAACTCTGTATGCCCTTGTTTGCTAACCGGTTACATTAATTCTCTTCCAGGGGATCCTCATCAATAGTCATAAGCACTGAATATTCCCGCCCACGTGCGGGGACCCCGGAAATATAAAAATTATATATGGAAATCACATATATACAGCTCTACATATATGCATATACATATATCATTTTTTCTCATACCAATGCAGCTCTCAATAGGAGGCTAAACAATGTAATTACACACATAAAAAACTACTTTTGCCAATATATAAAAACACCAGAGGACAATTAGAACTTGAACTCGGTTTTTTAATGAGCAAAATACTCATAAATAGTAAAAACTGCAAAATAAGTAGACATTGTTAGCCTACAGGCTGCATTGTAAACCAATAGCATAGAAAATGAAAACATTTTCAACAAAAACTGGCACCGTGCCTTTAAGGCAGCCATGACCCCTAGCTTCCCATCATGCCTCAGGGGTGACAGTTAGGTCAGTTGTTCTTTCCGGCTCCTTCAGTCAGGACCCTGGATTTTCAGCTCTTGCTTTTTTGACTTTCTGTCAAAAAATATCTATAAAGATCTAGTTTTTTCTACTTTCACTCGACGTCTTTTGGTCCTAGAGTGCAAGTAGCACCTTTTGTGTTTCAGAAAAGGTTTATTTTTTGGAAATGCCTTCTTTATTCGATCCTTGCCCGTCATGTGGCAAGAAGAAGGCCAGAACAGATACACATCCTGTGTGTATTCTCTGCCTCCCTGAGTCCCACTCTTCTGACAACTGCCAGCATTGTAAGAAGTTATCAAGAAGGACTATCAAGGAGAGGGACAGGATCCGTCTCTATGGCCTCTCTGAAAGAGGTAGGTCTCCTGTGAGGCAGAAGAAGAGGAGAACTCGGTCGACGTCGAGAGGAAAAGTCCCGACCTGTTCTCCGTCGGGCGTCGGTATCGACGTCGAAGAAATCGGCGACGAAGAAATCGGCGTTGAAGACTTCGGTGATGCCGGCGCATCATCTTTCGACTACGAAATCTTCGTCGACGAAGGTAACAGGTCCTCCGTTGACGTCAACCAGGCGGCGCTCAACGTCGAGAGACAGGTCTCCGTCGGCGCCGGGTGGGCGTACGACGTCGAGGCACAGCGCTCCGTCGTCCGCAGGCGCGATCGACGTCGAGGCACAGCGCTCCGTCGTCGCAGGTGCGATCGACGTCGAGGCACAGCGCTCCGTCGTCGCCTCATCAACGGCGATCGACGTCGAAGCACATCTCCCCGTCTCGTCAGCGGCGATCGACGTCGAGGCGCATCTCTCCGTCGCCGCCTCCTCATCGGCGATCGGCGTCGAGACACAGATCTCCGCCGGGATCAAAGCAACGATCTTCGGCGTCGAGACACAGGACACCTCCTTCGGCGTCGAATCAGACGATCCATCATTCCACGCCGTCGAGGCGGATGACACCGCCGAGTGGATTTTCGACGTCGAGACCAAGACCTCCGTCGCCGGCAGTCCAACGCCGGTCGACGTCGACACAGCAATCTCCTGAAAGGGTGCAGGGAGTGTCAAAGCAGGACACTGCACCAGTGTTGGAGAGACGTTCGTCGCCGAGAAGTCCACTTTCTAAGAGAAGAAAGTCAACGTCGAGACATACGTCTCCGTTGAGAGGGCAGTCGACGCTTAGACGCTCTAGGTCAACGTCAAAGCGCCCTTCTGGAAACACCTCACCTCCAGTGAGCCTGTCTTCGTCACCTTCAGGTTCGTCCAGATCCCCGGAGGTGGTTATCTCGACGTCCAACAGCCCAGTGTCAGGGGGTCACCAAGATTCTCCAACAAGGCATGAAGAGCTGAGCTTCACGCCTCCTGCTCAGTCTCCTAAGGAAAGAGAGAGCCACAGATCGCCTTCCATCCATTTATCGCCACGATGGCACAGGCCTCTACATCACTGGGCTACGGACAGGAATTACTCGAGCCATCAGAACAGATCCCCGTTGGCTCGTTTAACTCAGGATAAAGAGCGATCTCCTTCAAGAACAAGAGCTCGCAGCCGCACACCGGTGCACTCACACAGGAGGAGGTCTAGATCAAGAAGCAGGAGGAGAGCACACAGATCGCCTACTCCGTCCTCTTCTTCCACTCATACATCCCATAGAGACTATTCGCCTACTTTGACGAACAGTCCACCGTCGAGGGTCTCTCCGGTGGACGACATCTACACTTTTCAGGACATTCTTGGCAGAGGAGCTGTAAAGCTGGGTATCCCTATGCCAACTCGTCAAAGCAAGTCCTCGGTGATTTTTGAGACTCTACACCAAAGAGCAGCAACTAAACCTCTGCTTCCCTTGGTACCAGGCATCATAGAGCCAGTGATGGATATCTTTCTCACGCCAGCGAGTGTTAAGACCGCCCCAGCGAGGATCTTAAAAAGTATCGTTCACCAGAGGACGATCCGCTCTTCCTCAGGGCTGACCCTCCTCCGGATTCAGTCGTAATTGCGGCGGCAAAGAAGACTCATGCGGTGGCATCCTCCTCTACTGTCCCACCAGACAAGGAGAGCAAGGTGCAGGATTCCTGGGGAAGGAAGGTTTGTGGCACTTCGGCCTCCATGTTGAAGGTCTCCAATGCAGCGGCACTCCTGGGCCGCTACGACAGATCTCTGTGGGACTCACTACAGAGATTCACTGAAAAGTTGCCACAGGAAGACCGTAAAGATTTTGAAGAAATCTTAACAGAGGGCAGTCAGGTGTCTAACCAGGTCATCAGTGCTGCGGCGGATGGAGCTACCCTTTCGGCACATGCGTATGCTCATGGGGTATGCGCAAGGAGAACATCATGGCTACGTCTTACAGCACTCAGGCCAGAAGCGCAGTCACGCATCCTCAATCTTCCGTTCTCTGGTTCCTCTTTGTTCGGGACTCACACGGATGAAGAGATGACACGGATGAAAACGGAACTGGACACGCTTAAAGCGGTGGGCCTGGAGAAAAGAAAGGAATTCCGTAGGAGATTCCGTCCTTACAATAGACGATCCTCCCAACAGAGGGTTCAAACCCCTCATTGGCAGAAAAATCAGGATCAGCAAGGCCAGCAAAAAACGCAGTATCGGGGCAGACGCTCCTCCAGAGGAGGAAGAAACCAGCAACAAGGCAACAATTCCGCCAAGACGCAGTCGAAACAATGAACACTCACTTCCCCTGTCGCCGTTCACCACTCCAGTGGGGGAAGTATCGCAGATCATCTCGAAGAGTGGCGAGCTATCACAAAGGATCGGTGGGTACTAGCCACGTTGCAGAATGGGTACTCTCTACGTTTTCAACATCGCCCACCATCAATCCCTCCAGTTCCTCCGTCGTGTCACCAGTTAAAACTCTTGCAGAAAGAGGTTGCCACCCTTCTCAGAAAGTCAGCCATCGAGAGGGTGCCAGTATCTCAAAGAGGAAAAGGGGTTTACTCAAGATATTTTTTGGTGAAGAAAAAAGGCCAAAAAGCAGAGTACAGACCCATTCTGGACTTGCGGTCACTCAACCTATCCATAAAAAAGGAAAAGTTTCGCATGTTGGCTCTCCATCAAATATATCCACATCTCAGGCAGGGGGATTGGATGTGCTCGCTGGATCTGCAAGATGCATATTTTCACGTTCCGATCAATCAGTATCACAGACAGTACCTGCGATTCCTAGTGGGATCCGCTCATTACCAGTTCAAGGTTCTACCCTTCGGGTTGAAGTCAGCCCCCAGAGTGTTCACGAAGTGCATGGCGGTGGTGGCAGCCGCACTGCGCCGCAGGGGCGTCTTCGTATACCCGTACTTGGACGACTGGCTGTTGAAAGGTCCTTCCCCAGACAGTGTGAGGATGCATTTCTTGAGCTGTCTCGAGCTGTGTCACCGGCTGGGCCTGCATGTGAATTTCGTCAAATCAACTTCACAGCCAACACAGAAAATACATTTTTAGGAGCTCTGCTAGACTCCACGGTAGGAAAAGTGTTTCCTTCGGAGGAGAGACAGTGTTCCCTCATACAGAAATGCCAGCTGGTTCTGCGCAACAGAAAACTACCTGTGCGTCGGATTGCCTCCCTGCTAGGGTCGATGGCATCCTGCATCTTCCTGGTTCCCAATGCCAGACTACGAATGCGTCCTCTTCAGCAGGATCTGGAGGACAAGTGGGACCAGCAGACCGCTCGTTGGGACGAAAAAATAAGTCCATCAAACGCGGTTCGAGCTTCCATACCTTGGTGGATGAGAAAACAAAATTTGCAAGTCGGAGTTCCTTTCCATCAACCTCCGCCTGCTCAGACACTGATCACGGACGCCTCGCTGCAGGGTTGGGGAGCCCACATGGGTTCTCTCCAGACTCAAGGACTGTGGTCTCCAAAGGAGCGATCCTATCACATCAACATGCTAGAGCTGAGAGCAGTACACCTAGCCCTCAAAGCTTTCCTCCCCTCGATTCAGGCAACCTCAGTGTTAGTACAGACGGACAACACCACCACCATGTACTACCTGAACAAACAGGGGGGAACTCGCTCACGCACACTTTCCCTGGAAGCTCAAGCACTCTGGCATTGGCTCTTGGCTCGGAATCTGGCAGTCACAGCAGTCCACCTGCCAGGAGAACAGAACGTGAGAGCGGATGCACTCAGCCGTCACTTCGAAGACAGAGAAGACTGGGTGCTCAACGACGAGGTCGTCGAAGACATCTTCCAGACATGGGGTCGTCCCACCATCGACCTCTTCGCGGACGACGAAAATGCCAAATGCCGAAACTTCGCCTCACGGTTCTACCGACCAGGATCGAAAGGGAATGCCCTTTGATAGACTGGTCAGGGGCATTTGTGTACGCCTTTCCACCCCTTCCGCTGATCCCGAAGGTGGTGACCAAGCTGTCCCATTCGTGCACGAGGATGATACTAATTGCCCCGGACTGGCCGAGACAATGGTGGTACCCGGACCTTCTGCACCTATCAGAGTGTCCTCACAAGAGGCTGCCGTGCAGACCGGACCTGCTGTCCAAGATGAACGGGAGGATTCATCATCCCAACCTTCCCTCACTGAACTTGGCGGCATGGCTCCTGAGGTCCTCCAGTATGGCCACTTAGGACTGCCGCAGGACTGCATGTCCATCTTGAAGGAAGCAAGAAGACCGTCCACGAGGCATTCGTATGCATGCAAGTGGAAACGGTTTTACATGTGGTGTATGCAGAACAATTGTAACCCAATCAAAGGTCAGGAAGAGGTCATCCTTCCTTACCTACTTTATCTGGCGAAAGCAGGTTTGAAGTTTTCTTCCATTAAGGTGCATTTAGCAGCTATAACTGCATATAGGCGTTCAGCTTCTCAACCTTCCTTCTTCCAGTTACAGGCTGTTAAGGATTTTTTGCAGGGTTTAAAGAAGGTCTATCCTCCGGTACGACCTCCTTCACCACCCTGGGAGCTTAACCTGGTGCTATCAAAATTGATGGGTCCGCCTTTTGAACCCATACACAAAGCAACCTTACAACATCTTTCTTGGAAGGCGGCTTTCTTGGTAGCGATCACGTCAGCTCGCAGAGTGAGTGAAATACAGGCGCTCTGCTCCAAAGAGCCCTATACAGTCTTCCATCTTAACAGGGTTGTGTTGAGGACGCACCCCTCTTTCCTTCCAAAGGTGGTGTCGGATTTTCATGTGAATCAGACCATCTCTCTACCCACCTTTTTTCCCAATCCCTCCACTCCAGCTGAGAGGGCTTTGCATTCTCTGGACCTCAAAAGGGTTTTAAAATTCTATCTGGATCGGTCCAAATCTATAAGAAAATCTGATCAACTATTTGTTAACTATGGGTCGATCAGATCTGGGTTCGCAGCTTCAAAGCGCTCCATCTCCAGATGGATAGTTTCATGTATCAAGCTTGCTTATCAATTAGCGCAGAAGCTCCTGGGGTTTACTCCCAGAGCGCATTCTACTAGAGGAAAAGCGGCTACTACTGCTTTTCTTCAAAATGTGCCCATGTCTGAAATCTGTAAGGCGGCAACTTGGAGGTCCGTCCATACATTTACGAGGCACTACTGTCTGGAATCAGACACCAGAGCAGACACCCAAGTAGGCCAGGCCTCCTTGAGGAATCTGTTCAACAGCTGATTTCGGCTGTTATGTTTCTTTGTGTTGGGTCACTTTACTCTCATTTACCTGCAGGTGGTTGATGGGCTTGCTATTCTATTCAGTGCTTATGACTATTGATGAGGATCCCCTGGAAGAGAAGGATAAGTTACTTACCTGTAATCCTAGTTCTCTTCCAGGGGTATCCTCATCAAAGTCATAAGCAACCCACCCGCCTCCCCAGGTAAATGAGAGATTTCTAAAGTGTTAAAGGATATCTTTGTGCCCTGACCTTCAGGGTTATGCAAAGAACAACTGACCTAACTGTCACCCCTGAGGCATGATGGGAAGCTAGGGGTCATGGCTGCCTTAAAGGCACGGTGCCAGTTTTTGTTGAAAATGTTTTCATTTTCTATGCTATTGGTTTACAATGCAGCCTGTAGGCTAACAATGTCTACTTATTTTGCAGTTTTTACTATTTATGAGTATTTTGCTCATTAAAAAACCGAGTTCAAGTTCTAATTGTCCTCTGGTGTTTTTATATATTGGCAAAAGTAGTTTTTTATGTGTGTAATTACATTGTTTAGCCTCCTATTGAGAGCTGCATTGGTATGAGAAAAAATGATATATGTATATGCATATATGTAGAGCTGTATATATGTGATTTCCATATATAATTTTTATATTTCCGGGGTCCCCGCACGTGGGCGGGAATATTCAGTGCTTATGACTTTGATGAGGATACCCCTGGAAGAGAACTAGGATTACAGGTAAGTAACTTATCCTTCCTGTCCCTCCGAACAATCTTTGGAAGGGGTTCACTCATAACGTAATGTTGTTAAAGCATATGTAAAATATCGGTTGAGCCTAATCTTGTAGCTACATTTGACAAAAGAAGATAATTCTGGGAAAAAGAACAATGGTATGCAGACTTTTCAATATTGTTACAAAGGATTTCTCGAGCACCAACAACTTGTCTGAGCACTTAATACAGGCCGCTCCTTTGTTTTGATGTACTTTGAAGAAAAATGTTTAAGACGGGGAAGATAAGACTTTGTCATACTTGTCGATCTGGAAAAGCTGTGGAACACGCTCAGATCTTTTTTCATTTATCCTCAACTTTTGGGACTAATACGAGCATTGGTTGCCAAAACCATTTTAAACACCAGTTACAAAATGACAACTCCTGGGTTTTTCCTTTACTGTAGTATCCAAGGCAGCCTACATGCCTTTGTGCCAGCACTGCGTCTTATCCAAGATGACGGACTAAAACTCAGATTTAGAACCTCTGCCGCTTGAATTGTGTACTTAGGAATGATTAGAATTTCACTCCAATTTTCTACAATTGTTGTTCTGTCATAATGTCATTTTCCCACAGAGACTGCCTGCTGATTCTACCTGCGTAAATCCATGTCAGGACTGCGCCTCCTCACCCCACCTGGTTATAAGAGGTGTCTTTGAGTGGTGCCTGAATAAATTAGAGAGGGGTTCCCCTAAGATGCGCTTTGCCTATATGTTTTTAGCCCCTACTTTGTAGAGTATAGGTTTAGTGGCTGTCCAACCTGCGGTCTATCGTTTTCCTGGCAGTTTCCCCGCCTTGCTCTTCCCCTTCACCATCCATGACAAAACCATTGTAAAGTCGAATGCATGTGCCCAGCTTTAAATCACATAAACATGAATGGGGCAGGAATGTTACTTTGGGTTCACCTACACTTGACCAAGTCAGTTAAAGCAGGTCAACTTGTGGCCTGAGAGTTGTGACCCCGGAACAAAGAACTGTGGTATCTCCTTCTATACTTTTGGAATTAGTCCTGTTCCTATAAGGCCTTCCATAACAGTCCACTGGAGTCTGAGACTATCTTTTTTGCTGCCCCATCATCCTCATCTTACAAACTAGCTTGTTTAGTTACCTACAAAGGTGGTTGTCCTATTTAGTTTAGTCATAAGAAATGTTTGTTTGCAAGGCACCTACTTCTGCTGCTGCAAGAGACTGCAGTCATGTGAGAATAACATGCCGCTCCTACTGGACTTATCTTTGCCTCTTCTTTGTTGCTGAGGTTGTTGAATGCCTTTATTGATTTTTTTTTATAACATAATTTTATTGGGTTTTCCACAAACTTAAACATCAATACTATACAGTGAAGGCAGTAATAGCAATCTTGTTTCGTATTTATGACCAGGTTATGCAGCCAGCAGGTTGATACAAGATCTTTTGAACTACAATTCGGTCTTCTATATCGCCCCTCAGCAATTAGTAATAGGATTTAAGACCACCATAGTTGACAGCCACACGTGGCAGCATCAAAACCACATGATCCCACGGTACATCACACATTAGAAGTCCAGCAGGCCCAGTATCCCCAACTCAATAACACCCCACCCCAACCCACAACCAGGATTTCGCCAGGAGTTCACCCCTAGAGACTCCCTCCAGCCTATTTGTGGGGCACGACCATGGGGTCCAACTCTCCCACCACGCTGTAAGCCTAGCCTAACGCATCACCTCACTTCTCCCCTTCGCTCGGGTGGCCCCCATGCAGCCCATCACTCACCCACTGCTGCCATCACCATCTATCTCAACCATTCTCTGCCGTCTTCCAGAGGTGCCATATTTTCTCAAATTTCGAGGTCATGCCTGGGCTTTGTACACAAACTCCTCTGGCCTCTTACACCACTCCAGGTTTCCCTCCAACTCGCACAATGTAGGTGCATGGTGGCTCCCCCATTTCCGCACCACATCACGCTGTGCCACTGCCAGGGCCATATTACAGAAGAGCAGTGTGTACCTATGCAACGTCTGCTGACCCCTGATGCCTAGGCCTATCAATTGAGGTATAAGTTGGATCTGTATTTCTGGTACCCCAGGCAGACACTCTCCCACTCCCCCAAAATCTCACCAGCGGGCACTCCCACACCGTATGCAGCAGGGTACTCCTCTGACCACAGCCCCTTAAACATAAGGCAGACTCTCCACGCCCCATTTTGTATAGCCTCTCAAGTGTGCGGTACGCCCTATGCAAAAGTTTTAATTGCACCAGGCAGAAGCCCACCCTTATCGCCACTCCTGTGAGTAGCGGCAAGCTTCTCCCCACGCATCGTCATCCAGCCTCCCTAGGTCCTGCTCCCACCTGTCTCTCAGGGCATCTAACAGAGGCAAACTATGGGCCAGTAGCGTGGTATAGACCTGGGAGATTGCATGTACATGTAAGGGGGACACTAACACCTGGAATTCCAAAGGTGACTCCTCCGGTAGGTATGCTGAGAGAGCCTCATGTTTCTCTGTAATGTGCTGCAGCTTCAATTATCTGAGATTTTGCACCCGACAGGTCATACTGGGTGTGCAGCTCCGGGAATGGAATCAGCCCCCGTCTCTCCAGAAGTCTTTTACCACCGAAATCCCCAGCGCGTCCAACACCCATGACCTTCATTCTCTCCGAGCTCCATCAGCGTCCCAGACTCCCACAGAGGTGTCGCTAAAGAGAGCCTCAACTCCCATCCTAAGAGTCGCATGCTGGTCCAAAAAGACCCAGTTGTTCGCCACAACCAAATGGGCTGCCCAGTAGTACAATTTCAGGTTGGGCAGGGCAATTTTCCGGTTGCACGCCTTCCTAGTTAACGTCGCCAGGGCAATGCTGTGGGCCCTCCCGTCCCACAGCAGGTATCTAGTGACCTCATCCGCCATTCTGAAGAATCTATCCAGCACCATCTAGTATGTATTCTGAAGGGCATACAAGAATTTTGGCAGGGATATCATTTTATAGAGCACACCCCTCCCCATTAGTGACAGTGGCAAGGAGCGCCAGTGGCCTGCGTCCTTCCTGTAAGCCTACAAAATCCTCCCCAGATTTTTCCGGCCGAACAAGTCCTCTTCTGTAGTCACATGCATGCCCAGGTATCTGAAACCCCGGGGTTCCCAGCGCACCGGGAGGTACTCCAGGGAAAGAGCACCGTCGGACAGAGGGAAGGCAACCTATTTCCCCCAGTTAATGCGACGCCCTCAGTAGACCCCAAAGATATTTAGGCTCTCCAACACACACGGGAGAAAGAGACCCATGTATGCCAAATATAGAAAGATATAATTGGCTTATAAGGATATTGTGTCCTCCCATCACGTGTCCCACCATGTTGCCCAAATCTAAGCATCACTATGCAACCAATTTGTAAGTGGCTCAAGTGCCAAGGCAAATAGCATTGGAGATGGCGTGCACCCTTGTCTGTTGCCAAGCTCAATTTCGAACTCCTCTGACAGCACACTATTCACCCGCACCTGGGCCACTGGACGATCATAGAGCAGCCAGACTCACCACACAAAGGAGCGGCCAAAGTCCATCCTCCTCAATACTGCCCACAGATATGGCCATTCCCCTGAGTCAAATGCCTTTTTGGCATCCAACGACAGGAGAGCCGCCGATTCCTGGATCCGATCCCTGCTCGCCAAGCTTCCGAACAAACGTCTGAGATTATGGCAGTTCGCCCTGTGTGGCATAAGCCCGACTGGTCCATAGTCACCCACAACTCCACCACATTCAGCATACATGCCGCCAGAACCTGTGACAACACCTTTACCACCATATTGAGCAAATATATAGGACAGTAGGAAGCGCAGTCCTCCTGTGGCTTCCCTCCCTTACATACGGGTACAATCAACACATGCCATAGATCCTCTGGTAGCAGAAGCTCCCCCCAGTGAGGCACCGCCTGTGTCTGAAGACATTTAAAGAACTGGGGGGGGGGGGGGTCGGGAGGAAGGCCATTGGGCCCTGGATCCCTTCTCCCCTTCAGATGGGCCAGAGCCTCTGCAATCTCAGAGTCTGTGATCTCCACTTCCAGAGCTCGCCTACAAACTCAAGCAAGGCCTCCCCTGCCTCCCGTCGACACTGCATGTATACCTCCCTAAGATGGACTGCCAGAACATTCCCTATACCCTCCAGAGTCTCCACTACCGCCCATGTCTCACGGAGTTCATATACCCTCGCCTACTTTGCCCGAAATCCAGCCTGATCCCCCCTCTGCTGCAACCGTCTATAGTCCTCCCTCAGCTGCTAAGTGATGATTGCCAAGTCAAGGGTAATTTCACAGACCAAGGCCGCCTCTTTCTGAACCAGTTTCACCTCGAGGTCCTTGCACTCCTTGTCTCTGTCATGCTTCTTCCCCACCACATGTGAGATCAGCAGAACCCACCGACCCCCGTTTTTACACAAAAGACGCTGCGGCCAAAAACGGCCTAGTATCCCAATCCATGATTTCCCATTGATAAAGGTTCCAGCCCGGCCTCCGACCACCACCCGGTCTCGACATACTGTGAGCATCAGGGAGTGGTCTGGGATGCCCCAGGGTAAGTACTGGGTGTCCTCCCACCAGCACAGCCTGTGCTGCTGAATCAAAAGATAGTCCAGGTGGGATAGCGATCTCATTGAGTTGGCTGCATGGGAAAACTGCATCGCCTTAGGATGTTATACCCTCCAGAGATCTGTCAAGCCCAGGGAGCCCAAGAATGTGGCCAACCGTGTATCAAATCTGGGTGGGTGTCCCGGAAGAGTAATCCTGTTTTATTCCCCCACAGTTAAGGTCTCCACCCAATAGAGCGAGAGTGTCCGGTACTGTCACCAACCAGTCTCCCATCTTCGCCAGGCCCTCTGTCTGCTACGCCTTGGGAAAGGTACCATGACACTGCTGTCAGGGGAAGCCCATTCAAAGTACCAACTGCAACTGCCTGGCAACCATCCTGGGTCACCCAGGTCCAGTTGATGTGGAAGATCCCTACCCCCTGGATCCCAGAGAGTACCCCGCATACACCACCATACGGCCACACTTGTTGCCCACCAGGTGGGTCTCCTGCAACAATACAATGTCCGGGTTATGCCTGGCCAAAAACTTCGTAACAATCTCCCTTTTCAGGCTACTACCTAGCCCATTCACATTCCACAAGAGGACCCAGAGATCACTCCCCCTCAGGCCTCTGGAGTGCAGACTCCCTACCTCATCCAACCTTGTAGTGCCCATGTAGTTCCATACATCCCAGCATTTTCCACTTGCACCGCTGCCTGGTCATTCTAACACCCCCCAACAAGAACTCCCTCCTTCCCACTGCCTCGTGCAGTGAACCTGAAACTACCCACCCCCCATGCCCAAGGTGTCTGTTGCCCCCAAACACATGCAAATTCTCATCTTGTCTGTGGAAACCAAAACCAGAGTCAATGAGGGGACAGGCCAGAGGCCCGCAGAGTCTCAACAGTACCTAAGTCACCACCGGCAGTCTCTCCTCTTCTCTCCCCTCACCCAGGGAGGAGTCTTCACCATCAGAGGAGGCCCCTGTCCAAGCTTAAGTCCGCCATTTGTTACCAGCCGACCACGCCCGGCTAGGCTAAATTTCCGCCACCATTCGGGCCCTCGCGGACTCTGCCTGAAACTTAGTGGGAGTAGAACCAGTGCCCCGCTGTCTCCCCGTATGTTGCCTCGGGGATCTCCATGACTCAGCTCGGGGGCGTTCAGGTTGGTTCGGCAGGGGGTGCACTTTAGATTCCAGCCAGTCCCATACCTCCACTGCTGACTCGAAGAAATGCAAACCCTCCCCGCCTGCAATACGCAGCTTTGCGAGAAACATAAGTGAGTATTTGATATTAAGCTGCCTTAACTGCTGCGTCACTGAACTATTCCTGCTGTTTCTGCACCTTAGCTGTGTAGTCTGGGTAAATGTTCACAGCCCCCCCATCCAACTGTCAAGGGCCATGGGTCCGAGCCACCTGTAGGATGCAGTCCCGGTCCCTGAAATTGAGGAGCCGCACCACCATCACCTGTGGGTATGCCCCCGGCGGTGGAGGACCACCCGGCACCCTGTGCACCCTCTCCTCCGTAAACAGTTTAGAGGGTCTCTCCTCCAAAAACCACAGAGCCCAGCCAGTCCTCCATGTACAGCTCAGGTGATGAACCCTCCACCCGATCTGGAACCCCCACTACCCTGATGTTGTTGCAGCAGGAGCAGCCCTCCAGCGCATCCAGTTTCACCGCCATAGCCATGTATTCTGCCTCAAGCGTCTTAAGGCAGTCCCCAGTCTCCGCAACTGTCTGTGTCAGCTGCTCAATGGCCCGCTCGGCGGTGTCTACCCTCTCCACCAGCTTCCTATGATCTGACCACAACAGCCCCACCCCAACTTTGTTTTCCAAAGTGGACTTAGTGTCCGGGATGGCGGAAATGATTCTCAATGTGTGGGCTTCCAAACCCAAGGCCTTGTCACCCTGCCGGGCCTCTCACACACCCTCGGGCGGGTCCGTTGGTGTACCCTGTGGCACCGACTACTCTCCCTTGGTACGACCCATCCCTAATGCAGGGCATCAGCCCTTCAGTCTCCATTCCACTGGAATTCACGCCAGACACCTTTTGGCCAGCTGCCTCAGACGCTCCATGTATGGCCCAGGGTCCTGTCAGCCCTGTCGATACAGTATCAACTTCTTTTCACTGCAGCTGTTCTAAGGTTGGGGCTGCCCCGTAGCCGGCACACCTTGCACCCCCGCCTCCAGGAGCCCGCACAGCCCCCGGCCCCGTCGGACCACAACCGGGTGTCCATCCACCACGTCAGGAAGCGCACACCAGCCCCCGGGAAGGCGCCACCGCCGCAGGGCACAAGCACCCCTCCCCACTCCTCTTGCCTAGTGGTCCCCAGCCGGGGATCCACGGCCACTGCGCCCCTTGTTCATCCAGTCTCTCCTATGCGTCTGCTGTCTGTAGGGCCCAGCAGACACCCAACCGCCGACCCGAGGCTTCTCCGCACCTCACCTCCAAGTGAGTCCAATGCTTTTGGGGTACCTCGCTCACAGATCATTCCTGGGGCCCCACACTGCAGCCACCGTTCCTGTGGGGCCTCAGCACACAGCCGCGGTCCCAGATCTCCGGGCCATCTAAAGGCCGACACCACCTACTCTGGGGGGGCGGGGGAACTTAGCAAGTCTCTTGTTCCACTGTTGCCCCAAGTATGGCCACCAGAACTCCACTGGGGACCCCCTGCTTTAGCCACTGACTCAGCAGGGCCCCAACTCACCGCTGCAGTCCCAGGTTCCTGGGTTGTCTTGACGCCGACGCCTCCTATGCCAAGGGGGGGGGCACACTCACCCAGTCCTGGGCCCCCCTGTTTCTCCACGAATCACCATGTGGGGGGGGGCACTACCTGTACTTCTCTGGGGCCTCCTCCACAGCCACAAAGCACCCAGGGCAGAGCCTGACTCTTCAGGAGCACCGCCGTGGCATCCCAGGCTCTTGAGCTAGCCTGATACCACGTTGTTGGCCTCCATCTTGACCACGGACCCCAGCCTCGCCTCTGTCCTTTCAGCTCACGAGCCATCCCTGGGGCCTCACAGGGACCGGCACTCGCTCCCCAGGACTCCCGGGCCCCACCTGCCTTTTTCAGGAACCGAGGCTCCAAGTCTGCACAGGAGAAGTGTCTCCACGGGCCTCCCGTGCCGGAGCTCAGATTCACTCGACCGGCTCTATGCACATCCCGGCCAAGCCCCTGACTTCCTTCAATAAATTTCGCGCCCGGAAGGATTGCAAAAATGAGAAGGGGGGGGGGCAGAGCTTAGCGGTGAGCAATACAACCATCTTGCTTTAATAGCTCCGAGTACTGGGCTTGTTTTTCAGCTCTCGCAGTGTCTCACGGTAAATAGAGATCACTGCATGCTGCCCACAATTTAGAGATGAAACATAGAACACTGTTACTGGTCAGATGTTAGAAGAGACATGTGGAGACAGTGGAGCAAGCCTATGGCAGCAATAAGACAGTAGGTGAATAAAAGATTGGAAAATAAATGGAGAGCAACCAATGCCCACAATTTGGCATTCCCTCTGGCGGCCTTTGACTCCCCAGTAAATGAAGCTGTGCGCTGCTTTTGTCAGAAGCACATCGGCTCCATCCAAGTTGGAGCATGTGATGAGGAAGGCATATAGATTGCCCATTAAAGCGGCGTGATCAGGTGCGCCCTCTGCCTGTAGCACAGGGCTTTGTGACGCAGACCTCAGGCAGCCTGTCCTGTGAGCAGCGGCCTGTCAAAATTGCTCTCTACTGGTTGATGGCAGGAAACTATTCCTCTTCCCACATTTTGAGGACCTCACACAGCAAAAGAGAAGCAAGATATGGGCTAGCGAGATAGTCTTCATTAACCACTGCACCTTACCACCTGATATGAGTTACCTACATGAGGGATCCTGCTACAGAGAACCTACAATATGACTGTGCTTAATTTTCTTCCTATTTATCTCTAATTGATTGAGTGATTTTGTTAATTGTGCCTAGAGATGATGCGAGCTGACCTTTCGTCCATTGTCCAACCCCCCCCCTTCCCCCCCTCCACTTCACCCTGTTTCTCTTCTTATTCCTTCCCTCCCTCCCTCCCTAACTCCTTTCCTTACTTCTCTGGTTAGGTGATATGCTGCTGTGACTGGGGATATAGTGCAATTCATGCAAATGTTGCCCGCTTGCATTGGGTAACCCTCTTGAGAAGTGTCTTCCTTTATGGACATTATATGCCGATGTACTAACTGAGCCTTTCATGTTCCTCAAAACGATGTAAAATGAGAATGGATTCAATAAAAATTCACATTTTATCAGAGGAGTAACAACTAAGATGCAATTTTAACCTGTGTATTCGAGGCTCTGTGCAATATCCAATCGATACCAGAAAACGTTTACTGTGTCATGGTTAAAGCTATCTGAGAAAAGTTCATATCTACTGTAAGGCTTGTTTTAAAATACCATTTCAGATACCTATTAGATCCAGGGGAGTCATTCCACAGGGAATTTCCCACTCTAAGAATAATGTTGCAGAGTTTAGAGAGGCAAGTGAGAAGTCAAAGGTATATGCATGGTCCAAGGCTCTAGAACTACTTTGCAGAGGAGCAGATTTATATTAAATTCAGGAAGAAACTAAATAGTGAGGCTCCCATTGGCTAAAAAAAAGGGATAGGATCTGAGGGCAGGTTAGGGCTGGAGGTAGGGGCATTGGAATAGGTATCTTGCATTAGAGAAGCACCTGTCGTCTCTACCGAGATATTTGAAGGTGAGTATTATGAGTGTAAGGAAAAAGTAAAAGTGCGGGAAGCAGTTCAGATTGTAGAGGGGATTTTGTTACTGAGCAAAAGCAATTAGGTAAAATTCCTCTGTTTTTCTTTCATGTTTATTAATTTTGCCAGAATTTCTTGGAAAACTGTCCAACTAATATTTCCACTTGCATAAACAGAAAAGGGGGGGGTAGCTTCTTTCAAGGAGATGCTCAGATGAAATACTTTGCACTTGTATTTTTTTTGGTTTGATACTTTATTTCTTTTTCAAAAGATAGAGTGGGGATACAAAGGTAAACATGCGGAAGGTGAGAGAGGGAAGATACGCGTATCTTACTTGAATTTGTATGTCTAATAGTCAAGGGTTTGAATATTTATTTTTGTGTAACATGGGTACAGAAAACTCATTCTCTATACTTCGCTAGTTTTGGCAGCCATGAAAGCCAGATGCCTTTAATGGCAATGGAGTTAAGATATAATCATAACTTTGTAGACGAACTAAAAGCAATCCTTTTTTTCAGGTGATATTCTGGATGATGATTGTGATGACTTTGTGCCTCAGCACCTAGTGATGGAAGATGGGACATGTCCAGAAGATTTCTTCGAGGGACCTGAAACTCTGACTGTTACAGCTGCGGCTGCATCTGCTCGCCAATCTCCACGAATTCAGAAAAAGAAACCTCATTCTTTCAAAGGTAAAGACTGCTTCTTGTTAAGATTTCCTTTTATGTTTGGTTCTCAACGATATAGAGCCTTTAGCCAAGTTGATACAGCAGTAAACCAGTTAGATTGTATGGAATCAAAGTCATCTCACTGAACAAACTGATGTCTAGCTGTACCAGCTCACCCAGTGCTCAGTTTTGTCACATGTTTAGAACTGCTGATGGAAGACTCATGAGTAAGGTTCTATTGTGTGTCAGTACTGGATAAGGTGCAATACCTCACAAACCTAAGGCATTATTCAGGATCATGTTGATTTTCCTCAACCCACTCTGCGCAAAATTAGCTACCCATCACCTTCTTCCCAAGGACCGCAGCAACCCCCTCAAAAATGTGTTGACTGACAAGGTCCTGAATATTTAAATAGACATTGGCACACCACTTCTTGCATTCGCCTCTACCTTCTACTTTAATCTTCTGCACTGAATTCTACTGATAGAAAACCAGGCCAAATTCCTCCTTTTATGCCCCAGTCTCCCAAGCTCCAGAGTGCACTATCCCAACCTCACAAGAGTGTGCACATCTCCGCCCCACTCCAATCACTCATCATCAACAGCACTCTCGCCTTCACTTCTAATCCTTGCTCCAGCATTTGGCCATAAGTCTTTTGGTTGAGGGTGGAAAATTTCTGTATTTCTCTTTTCCTCAAAATGTAAATATGTTAAATGTAAAAACTACCATGCAGACACTTACAGTGCAGTATGCTGTCTAGTAATATTCAACAACACGTTACTTTCCCAGCCTCATCACGATCTGTTTTTTGCAATCTGTTTTCAACCAGATTCCATGCACTCAATATTGTGGGTTGTGCAGCACCTTAAGTTTGAGATATGCCAGATGATGTAAACATGTTCTTTTTAAAGTGCTCCACTAAGCTGTGGAGTAAGGTTCATGCTTTATCAAATAATTAATATGAAATAACCCAAAGATTAAACACACAACTGTAGTAGGTGCACTAGCCCACCAAGCAATTTTACTGGCATTGGAATTTGTGATTTGTATATCATTGCAGCAGATGTTCAACCTCCTGCGCTCTCTCTTTAAGAGTGGGTCTGTAACCTGCAGGTGACACAATGCCTGCTGCATTTATTCAACTCCATAAATCTATTTGTCACCTTTTCTCCTGCTCATTTTTAAGAGAGACGTCACTGCACCTCTTACACTCAAGAACCCTGTACCTCAATTCTTTTCACCACCGGCACTCCATCTACTCTCCCTCGCATTTAATCTTTTTTCTGACTATTTTTTTTTATGCCTGGTACACATGGCAGTTATGGAGAAATCTCAGACTCATCACTTCCCAACCCCCAATCTCATGGTCTAAGATACGCCCCTTTCTAGATTCAGCATCGAGGTGCAAAACGTTGAATGTGTGAACTCAATTCAGAACTGCTGATTTACATACTCAGTATGCCTACTCTCATAAACTCTACTTAGTAAGCAGAGCTTCCAGCAACATTATAGAATTTCCACAGTGCTAGTGTTAAGGGTAAGGTGTGGGAACATGTGTGTTACCAAGGGTCGGGGATGGGGGTCGCTATTGCTATATTAGGAGCTTCAATGGTGTTTCACACCCAGTTACCTAAAATTAAGTGCAAAGGTAAGTTTGAACATGTAAATTAGGCATGTAAGATGCCAAGACATCCCCATATATTATAGATGCAGAACAAGGAATACAAACAAGGAGCATGATCAGAGACCAGATACCCGGGACCAGAACAAACAGTCGATAGTGTTTAATCTGACAGAGACTTCACTAATGGAAGAACAACTGGTCCTTAACAAAAGACTTGGCTTTGTCCTGACACCTACCCTTGAAAAATTCCGACTTCGCAGTGAAGTAGCAAAATTCTGCAGATAGATCAAACTCAAAGCCTTCTTTAGAGATAAGGTAAATCTAACAATGGAAGGAGACAACAGTCTGACGACAAAATCCCCATTCTGCCCATCAAACACAATGGTACCAGTGGAAAGCCTCGCTTTAGAACAAGCCTTATTTAAAGAAGTCGAAGCCATCGGCGATACACGTTTCAAGCCTTTCCACATCACCACTAAATATGAACAGCTGGCACTGTAAGAAGTCACAGATAACCAGGATTTGGTAATCAAGCAAGCCGATAAAGGTGGAGGAATTGTTCTACTGAAGAAAACCATCTACCGAACACAATGTACCACTCTACTCTCCGATAACAGATACTACAGACCATTGGTGGAAAATCCCACACCCAGACTATGCAGGACAATAGAAAACCTGGCGGAGGAAGCAAAAGCCAACTACTGGAGATCAAAGAAAGAGGCAGAATATTTACTTGCAAAGGAACCAAGAACACCATACTTTTATGCGCTGCCCAAGATGCCCAAAAACAAGATGCCCACCCCCTGGACGCCCAATAGTGTTAGGCATCAGCTCAATCTTGGAACCACTATCACAATTTGCAGACTACTTTCTGTGACCAATTGTCCAACGCACTCGCACCTACTTCAAGGACACCAGAGACCTTCTGACTCTACTTAAGGACCAACGATATGACCCTACTAGTAACCTACTAGTAGTATTAGACATTGAAAGCCTGTACACCAGCCTACCACAGGATGCCACTTTGAAAACCATTGATGACATCCTACTTAGAGAGAATTGGACATACAACACACCAAGACACTTTATCCTGGAATGTTGTAGATTGGCACTGACTGAAAATTTTCTTCGAGTTTGAGGGCTCATTATACTTCCAGATCCATGGAACTTCTATGGATAGCACATTTGCCCCTAGTCTGGCAGGCCAGTATTTCTGTTTGAAGATACACATTTACTGGACAGCTCTATTCCATTCCAACAGAGGATACTCCTCTGGAAATGATACATTGATGACATCCTCATCATCTGGCAGGGGAATCCAGATACAATACAGGAATTCCTACGGTGGCTCAATACACAAGATCATTTCCTATGATTCATCTGCACTGCAAATGAGACCACACTAGACTTCCTAGATGTCACCATCTTCGCTGAAGGCACAGATCTAAAAACTAAGACCTAGTGCAAGCCCACAGATAAAAATGGCCTACTCTCATTCGACAGCTTCCACCCACAGCCCCTCAGGGGGAATCCCCCTACAGTCAGTTCTTGAGGATATGTAGAAACTGCAGTAACATGCTAGACTTCAAAAAACAAACCCTGGACCTCACAGAAAAATTAAGAGAGAAAATACCCAGAACACATTATACACAAATGTCAAAAAAGTGCGAGGAACCAAAACAGTGAAAACCTTTTGGAACCTCCAGATAAGTCTGCCAATGATGACGTTCTTACATGCATCACCACCTACTGTATGGCCTCCAACCATGTCAAGAAGGCAATTAATAAATATTGGAGCATCATAAAACCAGGCACCTAAAAATGGCCCAGACCTAGATTCTCCCATAAAAGAGGAAAAACTATCTAGTCCATACTCGACAGCAGAAAGTGCAAAAAACCTCGAATACTGTGTTATCCACCTGGGTTCTCCAACCTGTAGTAGGTCACTATCCCGGCGGCTCATGTTCTGTGTGCCACCTAACCAAGGCAGCCAAGACACTAGACCACAACGACAACCTCAGATGGATTTTGAGAAGGCATACAAACTGCAATACAACACACGTGATCTACATGATGACATGTCCCTGCCGACTCAGATACATTGGAATGACATGCAGAAAAATAAAAACTCTTACAGGGGAACAGCGTAGCAATATCAGGTGCAAATTAATGACATGCATGAGCAACCACTATTTGTCAACAAAACACACAGAAAATGAACTTGAGTGGGTGATCCTTAAGACACTAGACGACATCAGCAAGAACGCATTCTGTTTCAAAAAGAACAACGGTGGGCCTACCGACTCAGAACCTTTGATAAAGGCCTGAATTAGAATATCCCTTGGCGAGCATTCAGCAAATAGGACCTATATGGGTGGCCAACAGCCACAAGAATGCCCAACTGTTACCCCACGGAGCAAAGTGAACCAACAGAGCGCAGTACATGACCGTAGGGTCAGTCAGGCCCTGGCCAATATGAAGGGAACCCCACACTTGGAGGACTTTGAACTCTACTGGGGGAGACCATGCTTCCAACCAAGGACGGAGATATATACAACTAACAATAACAAACACAGCAACCTATGCCATAATACTATATGAGTGATAATAGTCCTCCGCCCCTTTGTTAAAAAAGATCATAATCATGCGTCAAAAAAAGAATATAGAATCACATAGACCAAGACACATTGCAGAACCTATTCTGGTTACATACAATATTCAATGATAGATACGATATAAAAAACAATTTTAACGCAGTCTGCTTTTGATCTCGACTACATCAAACGCACAATGTGTTAAGACCCTATGCACATCGTTGTGCAAATGCGACACTTAGTCTTTTTTCGAAAGCACACCAACCGACCCTAGTGACATCATAGAAACGCAGCGCACCACCTGGGGGTAATCACAGTACACGTGTGGATAATCACTTCCCTGTATATACCCGGGCACTACCGTCAGCCAACAATATCCGGGCCGGGTGAGACACAAAGGATATACACGCCGGATGGTCCGATATCAAGTAAGTGGGCAGCTTTACAAGTGAAACTCTGTGTACTTGGACTAAGCATACCTTACAGACAGTTGAGAATCTGAAGTCTACTGTTCGATTAAGCTTTTACTTTAACTGCCATTTTTAAAAAACTTTAACATCAAGCAGTCAGTTTAAAGAGGGTAACGTTGTGTACTTATAAAAACACACTGCGTAGACACTTGAGATTCGGAAGTCTACAGCCAAGCTTGATTAACTGTGCCACTTTACCAGAAGGTAAAGACGGAGAAGGGAAACACTATGTACTTATACCAAGCACACTACACAGATGCTGGAGATTCCAAAGCCTACTGTTTGAAAAACTTTAACTCTAAATTGCCAGTTTGACTAATCTCGACCTTAACCTTAAGCGGGCAGTTAAAAAAAATGGAAACGCTGTACACTTAACACACTACATAAACACTTAAGATTCCGAAGTCTACAAATCAAGTTTGATTAAACACGCTACTTTACCAGTAGGGAAAGACAGACCCATACAGGGGCCGTATCATACATACGGCGCATTTTCCTTGTCTGCACCGGTCGCACCTTTTAAAAGGTGCACCTGACGCAAAGAAGAAAAATGCAACATATTAGTATGAATGTGCTGCCCCCAGGGCAGCCACAAATTCATGCTGCCCCCAGGGCAGTGCATTTATGTGAAAAACGGAGCGGCTTCAAAGCTTCACAGTGCAGGCGGCAACCCACCTGCACTTTTAAGGGGGATTTGAGGTCCCCTTGCAGGCGGGTGCAGTGAGTGACTGCACCCGCCTGCAAGGGGATGTCTGGGGGGGGTCGATTGGACCCACCTCCAGAGGGCTGCCATCAGGGGACCACTGACAGTGGCCCACCTTTCAGGTGGCGCACTGCCAGTGCACCTCCTGACTGCTTCTTTGCCTCTACGCTCGCGTCTGTAATATGGCACGGGCACAGAGGCAAAGGGATTCCCTCATTTGCATAGGGGTCATGTCCCCCTGCAAATAAGGGAACGCCCTCTGATAGTGCTGGCGCTTTATGTGTGCCCAGCGCTATCGGTATTACAGGAGGGGATGCACAAGCGTCTGCTGCCCCTTCTGTAATACCAAAGTTCCCCAGGGGCAGGCAAAGCAGGCGCCAATGCCAGGAACAAGGAAATCACGCCATCAGAAACCAAACGATGACTGGACATAGGGATACAAGCACCATTGAAAAAGTGCAAAAAGAAGTGCTCATACAAAAACTAATGTGCATTTCTGCATTTAAAGTATGCCGCGGATGCTTCCTAAGGTCCTGAAAACTAGACCAATCGGCTAACAGGCCCTGAACTGAGCCGATTAATTCATCTGAGGGACATCAAAAAACCCACATGCTCGTTATCAATTATTCTCCACAAAGAGAGAGAAAGAAGAATCACATATCACTATGAGACTCTTCACATTATAATCATCGCCACACGTTTTTAAAATCACCACTACACTTTCCTTAAAGATCCACAGCTTCGACATAGTTAGCAAGTCACTGCCGGATATAATCATAGCATTGGCAACCAGAAGCCAAACCCAAGAGCAATAAGAGCTTTAGCATGCCAACCAGAGTGCATTCAAAAGAGAACCCGCAATGAATAAGGGTAAATGCATTCCACACGGTATCACACTGGGTGTTAAGGGGAACAACCATACATATACATATACAACATATCCCAGACCCTAGTCTCCTTGTTTTCCTTTGAGTTATAGGCAACAAACTGCGCCAAAATGATGACCCATCTCGGGAAATGAGCAGGCACTTGACGAAGAGCCGTAAGTTAATACACTTACCTGTACAGCCCACAGAATCCCTACAATAAAAGGGATTCTTTCCACACAGTCCTGACGAAGGCCACAGACCTGTAGGGGCAGCAGAAGGCCGAAACATGTTGAACAGACTACTAGATGTTGAGGACCAATAACTCGTCAGAACAACATCTCTGTTTTAGTCTTACCCCATCCCACCTTTTTAAATAAATCACGCAGGTATAGGAGGTCATTTTATGTTGTGCCACACAAATCCAGCCATTGTCTTTACTCTAGTCTCCTTCCTGGTGGAGGAATGTCTCACTTGGAGAACTGAACACTCAAGTGAGAGACCCAATGATGATACTACCCACTATATCACTCCAACTGAGATAATATACACCGTTGGTTGTGGCAACGTGGTTGAGTTGAGGGTCTCCGAGATAATATCCTTTGAGACTCTGACATATAGGCTGGCATGGTTCACTGCCCTCACTGATTTAAATTGGATTACACTTGGAAGCTGAGTGAACTCATTTTTGCTTCTCCCTCTCCCCTCTTGATTTAGAATCCCCATATATTATATCAGTCAAGGGTAAGACGGTACCCCACCTGGTTAAAAGTTAGAGAATTTGCACCTTCAATGTTATGTAAATCAGCCGAAACATCAATGCTTTAAGGTTAGAAGTGTAGGTGTAGATGTATGCATGGAAAGCTACGATTTCCACTGGGGACTTCTGTGAGTCCCGTGAAAAGAGTTACTAATGTCATTGTTTAGCAGTCCCACAGCGCACAAGTGCTTATGTACCTGTTCATTTAATGACTTGTAATATTACAGATGATGGTGACCTGGCTATTTTAAAGCAAGAACATCAAGCTGTTGGAGACTTCCGTCATCGATCACCTAGCAGGTCTTTGTCAGTTCCGAACAGGCCCCGTCCTCCTCGGAGACCTCCACCTCCAAGCAGCCTTACTCCTCAAAGTAATATTTAACACTTTGTTATTTGCTTAATACACATTGTATATACTGTAGCTAGTGTTTTTGCTTTGCTTCTCAGAATGGTATACTAATGAAGATATTTATGTAGCACTCACTGCATAGTTTAGATAACTCATGGTGTGGGTCATGTACTGATGCAGTGTACTTGAAGACATAGGCAATATGTCAAGGAATAATGGCTTATTATGGTTCCTACATGTTTAGATGTTGTCCTTGATTCTGACTTTGTTGTGGAAGGAGCTCAAGTCTGTAGCATACTGGACTGTGAAGGCTCTACTGTTACACCAGAAAGTGGAGAAATCAAGGTTTTCGCTAATCTCAAATACCTTGAGAGAGTAAATTGAGAAATTCCTGCAAATATAAGGAGGTGGTCTAACTAGAATTCTAGCGTATAAATGTTTGCACAGCAGTAAGATGGACGACATGTGTCATAGCGCAAGCATGGGTTCAATCCACTGCTCTGCTACACCATGTAAAATAAAGAGAAACTAAACTTTTGAAATGGATGGGGGAGGGTCGGGGGAGGCGGAAGTCTGTATTATGGTGCTCTCACTGTAAGGTATACCTGAAGATTGCTGCTTGTCACACTGTGACCTGAGAGACACAAACATATAAAATGTTGTTAAAGGGAGGTTATGGTCTTTATTCAACAGACAATGTATCTCCTTTCATGCACTGCTCATGATCTTGAATGTTTCACAAATAGCAACAAATTGTGCTGTGCACCCACAGGCTGCTGGATATAGCTAAAGGATGAGACCAGGGGCTTGTGGGACAACTTCAGCCTAGCTTAGCACCCAGTACACACCGATAGCAGCTTCTTTGACCATGTCCAAAGGATTGTACCAAGAGCCAACTGGCAACTTCTGAATGTCGAACCCAGCCATTTCTGGGAAATAGGTGCAGAGTGCAGGTTCTGCACCAGAAATCATGCTGCCTTGCTGAAAGTCGTGTCTAGTGGACTCTGGGGGTAGTGGGTCCTGAGTGCAAGGCCTAGTTAAAAGCCATTACCTGCACCCAGTGCCAACAAAGCATGCCTTATGGCTGTGTTTAATAGGGCTCGTTGGTTAGGGTTGCGGAGTCCAAATTCCAGGGTCTGTGCTCCAAGCTCACTTGGCACAGCTAAAATCTGGATCCTGTAGGCTCTTGAGGTAGGGGCATTGAGTGTATGGCTTGGTCATCAACCAGAGCCCACTGAGCATCATTCAGATAGATTCTGACCTCTCCATCCTTCTCCAAGCCCACAGGACTTAGCCGAAGGCCATACCATAAGCCTGGAACCGACTAGACACAGCTGAAACAGTCTGTGCCTCAGCACCCCTGCATCTTCAGCAAATACCCACCATCTGTCCAGCGTTTTAGCTGAAGCAGATGCCAAAAAGGGATCTTATGTGGACATTTTGAAAAGTGAACTCCCCCCTACAAATTTTGATTCTCCCCAAATCTGCACTAATCTCAGGTTAATGTCTGCCAAATTTGATACGTAGAACCAGAAGTGGATGCGCTAACAGGCCACGAAATGTGGTGATAATCTGTCAGATGAATCACAAATTATGGAAACGAGAAGGAAATAAGACTTTGCATGTTACGGCTGATTACGACTTTAAGTCAACGCTAAAAGTCACCATATTTGGATTTACAATTCTAATACACTTCAGAACAGAGATATTTTCCATTTAAATGCAACTATTGGTGTGTTATGGTTCCTATGGTGTTGATGACCATAAACTGGTTAGATGGGTGTGTTTTAGTCTTTATATCTCAACCATAATGTCCATGAATATATAGTTTTGTTCTTAATGTCTTTGCCAGTTATTAGAAAGTTTACAAACCTGGTCTAGTTTTCACAAACTTCAGTTGTTCATTGTCACATTTTAGTTTCTGAATTCAGTTTCTATATCGTTAACACAGGGTTTCATTCGTGAACTAGGTCTAGAGGTTTGTCAACCACAAATGATCATGCTTAGTACGTGGTCGTGGTTCATGAACCACTAATTCCCTATTTGTGAAACATTTTTAGTTTGGCTCATCGTTCATGAAATGTTTTTGACTCCAAATGTCATGAGGCTATGTTCATGAACTGAGTTCTTAGTTTGCAAACCTATTTTACAAATCCAAACAATTTTCGGGGCTGAGGACCCTTTCCAGAGCCATCAGATGTGCCATTATCCTCTTTGGGCAACCTGTGACCAGAATGCAACTATATGGGGTTTTTCAAATGATTTTGCAGTTCATGATTTGTCAGCCGTGGGTTCAGTTCACAAACCGCGTAATGGTGGAAGGAGAGAAAAAGCCTATTTCTCCTCATCTGTTCAGAATAGACTTGGTTAACAAACTGCAAAACCTTCTCAACGTTTTCCTCGGAACCAAGCTTTTGCAACTGGTTGACAAATCTATCAGTAGAGGTACAGACAATTAAAAAGTTGAAGCCAGAATGGTCAATTTGTTTACTCGCAGATTTCTTAAACGTACTGAACAGATGTACACCAAACTACACAAGTAAAACACACTCTGGCATTAACTCTGTCATCATGACACGTGGTGTAAATTTGTACCGTAATTTTGGCTTTTAGGGAGAGCAAAAATGAACAGACCAATTTTGTATTCACTTCCCCAAAATTGATATTCCTGAATAATATTTAAAATACTTGACCAGTTTGAGTTAAAGTTGGAACTTAAGTTGTGAACAGTGCCTCTGGAAAATATTGGACACATTTGTGGAATGGCTGAGACATTATTTAAAAAAAAAAAAAACAATGCACTTACCAAGGCCTCATCATCTCAACAGTAAATACAGAAGCATAAGAAGCCTCCATAATAATTTTGTAAGAGTGCACAAGATAATTAATTCCTATTTGTAAAGCGCAAACATATCACCCCTGTAAGGGTTTCAAGGCGCTGGGGGCCGTCGGGCAGATTAAGTGAGCTATTGCCCAGAGTCACATGGTGCTGAGCTGGGCTGCTGCCAATACTGAGGATCTAACCGTGAACCCCATATATTACAATCAGGGTTATGTACGTCTAATCATTATTAGCCTTAAGTACAATCCAAGACAAACAACGCATTCATAGATAATCATTTAAAAAAATAAAAACTTCAATACAATAATTCATTTTAAATAGAAGGAATATAACCTCACAGTGTACTAGAATTCATCAAAATCTGCTATAACTCTTCTCTTAATACAAGCTCCTACTCAATGGACTGCACTAACCCAGGGGTGTGTATCAAAGTAACCAGATTGTGTTAGGTCCTTAAGTTAAAATTGGTTCACATCATTCATCAATATTCTGTAAAGTTTAGCTTCCCTACAATTCATTTATGAAGCCTTCTTCAAGATTATAAAATGTTTACATTTGGAATCATGGAACAGTATCAATTTCACAATAAGGGTGACAAATAATTTGTATAAACTGAATAGCATAACAAGAATCAACATCCATAAATCAAAAATCCTACCACTATTGATTCACCTCATATTTGACGTACATTACAGTCTTGGTGCTGTGGATAGGTGGTATATATGATAACATTTTCATGCATTAAACGCATTTGTTGATATTTTTTCATCCTGTCAATTCGTAGGATCTCACAAGTAACCCCTTCTCCATCTACTCAACAATAAGTGTCTTTTAACTATTCACTATTAAACCTTCCCTATCTCATAGTCAAATGTGGACACCAAAAATCCATGTCCACATAAGAGAATCCACTATCAAATACATCATCAACAGAACATGTATAAAGATATGTTTTAGAGAAAATACAATCAATCTGTACATATTTTCGAATATACGTTTGATTTCAAATCAAATAATTTCCGGTACATGCAATCGTTAAAAAACCCAGGCTGCTACCACTTGATAAGCAATCCAAATGGGAAGAGGTAAAATAGTATTTGGACTCTGAATTCCTTTGCTTGGGTTTTCTCTTCTCTTTTGTGTCATGTGAAAAATAAAAGCGAACGATTCCATAACTATACCAGTGCTTCTGCCCCAGGGAGTTGATTCCCATCATAGGTTTTGGTGGCCCAAAAGCAGTCATAGCATAGTGATTGGGCAATCCATGAGTAAACGAGCAATCCAGGAGTAAAAGAGCTAGTTCTTCATGCCTCAGGAAGTACCAATTGCTTCTTTTCCCATACTTGTGTGAGAGAATACAGAGGTTGTAGCTAATCTGAAAAGATTCTCCACTTCTGATTTTTGAGGCATCTGTTTGGTACCCATCGTGATCGCTAGCGTTACACAACTATGCTTTCTCCCGTTTCTCTTGCTGCCACTATTTTACATGATGTGATATTATGACTTTGCTCTTCAAACATGATGTCCAGGGCCATTTGATGTAACTGTAAATGCTCTGATTATATGAGACTTCCCCCATTGATATTAGCTGCGCTCTCCCGCAGCGCATTTTGCTCATTTATAACCAGTATCTTTTTTTCTAGCTTTAGTTTTCGTTTGCCTTTATGGTTTGCAAGGCTCTATAAAGCTAATAAATTTTTTAGCTAGTGTTACACAAGGGGTGACCTCCCTTATTCTCCCAAGATTAAACTGAATGCTCATACCTGACCTAAATTAGGGGAATTGAGATTACTCAAGAGATTGCAGGCAGATTAATTTTATTTTATCTGCCAAGGTCGATTGAGTTTACACACTATTACATATAGTAGCCTCTAGTGCACAGGTAGGAATGGAATATAGAAGGGGCTTATGTGGAAGCATATTTTCAGAATGGGTTGATATTGATGGGCTTCACCTCTCTCTCACATCTTTCCCACTTCTCCCTCCCTCGCCCTGGGTTTTGTACAACAGAGTACACTGGCTCACCTCAGTTTACCTTATACTTCTTAATTTATAGATATCATTTTCTTTAAACTGTAGCCAGTACCAAATTTGATATTAATGGATCATTTTACAGATTGCACATGCATATGATAATAGGCATGCATCTGTATTACTTATGTGAATAATCAGATTTATTTCAACTGATGAATGGATTTGGTAGGTAGCGTTGATGGCCAGGGGATTTGATCTCTATTAAAACCTATGCTGGAGCTGGAACTAACAAAGAACCAAAGCAGGTGGGAGAGGAAAGTGAAGACCTACCAGATACGATACGTCTGGTGCTGAAGAGTGGAGAGCATAAAAACTATCCAACAAGGGGGCAAAAAAACAGAGGGAATAACCTGCATTTATTGAGTGACCAAGCCTTATTCAACCCAGCAGATTTCAATACAGTATGGTCACAAGAATAACATGTTAGAGTAGGTGTTTTGTCCGGCCCGCCAGAACCAACTAGCATGCTTGTTTCATGAGTTTCTCAAAGATTCTCAATCTTTAATATAATTGTGGAAAGCTAGCAAAGAGAACCCCCAATAAGCAGACAAAGTGAGCGAAGACTGGGAAATTCAAAAGGAACTGTGATTTCAGTACATATGGAACAAGATAAGTCTCTCGACTGGTATTTAGATACAGATGGAGGAAGCATCAGTAAAACTCTAAAGATGGAAGGACGTTCCACATTCTGCACAAACATCATCATATGAAGTATCTGTTTCACAAGGTCCATTTTAACAAAAGCCCTTGTTTTCCACATTTATCTTAGTTCTGGAGGAAACTCTGTAAACTCATGTTGGTTTCTATTATCAACATGGTAAGCTGAGACAGCTAAATTCGATCAGCAATGCACCAGCTGTCAGCCCAAGAACCAAGTCTGGGTTCTTAAAGTTCCGTTTTAATCAAGAGCCATTCTAAATGATTGATGTAGGTGCGGGTGCTTGTGGACTATGCCACACGTTACCCACAAGGTTTTCTCCTATGTCAAACCACGATCTGCTGACTTATTTGTTGGTATTCCAAAATAAATGCTGATAGACTAGGGAACTAACATCACATTTTGTTAGATGCTACAAATATGCTCTGCTTTTAGGAACAGACCCATATGTTTTGTTGCTTCTGCAGTCCACCTCCCTCTTCTTTCTTTCTTGTTTATGGGGGTTGTACCCGTTGGCATTTTTTCTTTTTTATTTCCCCTTCAGCCGCTGCTTGTGACCATATTCAGCTTAGTTCGGCAGGCATTTGCTTGCTTGCAACTGTACTGCTTTTGGCGACAGTGCAGGCACTCAAAAGTCCAGTGCTGAAAGATAGGCAGCAGGAAGGCTACTTACCAGCTGGTCAGTGTGTCATTTTTAAAATAGGGGAAAAATTGCCTTTTTATTTCTCCCATCTCTACTTACTCTTTTGCCTCTCAAAGGCTTCAGATCTGATTCTCTGTGGGAATGTTGTTCATGTATGAAAGGATGGTAGCAAAGCAAGGGCAAACCTCTTTCTATAAAGGACTTTGAAGGCTTAATTGAACTGGGACTGCTTTTTTTATGGTAACCTAGCTCATGCACCATGCATTCTGTGTGAGAACAGAATGTGATGGTGTATCAATTCTCGCCATAAGAGGAGGCACTGCATGTGCCGAGCATGGAATTCTTCACAAGAGCACATGTTTTACTCAGTACTAAGTATGCTTTCAGGGTGTGGAAGGAAATACATTGAAAAGGGTTCATTTGGGGAACTTAGTGTGCAAATGTCCTTCAGCCTCACTGATTTATGCAGAATTCTCAAAATGTACATGTTATTTCTTTTGCCCACAAAAAGTGAACAAAATATGTGCAGACAGCAAATGTCTTATTCACAAAGGGCTTTCACACGTGTGTGTATGTTTGTGTGTTTGTAACTACTGCTGCACTTGGGTATGGCTTGCATAGTTAGGGACTGGTCCCACAAGCATTGCCAGCACCTTTTTGTACCCATCACTTATTCACAGCCAGGGCCGGACTGGGAACCGAAACCGGCCCTGGCAAACTGCTCAGCTGGCTGGTGGGGGGGGGGGGGGGGGGGGGGGGGCAGCCGAGCTGTTTGCTAGGGCCGGTTTCGGACGATTTTGTTACGGGAGCCAATATTGCCAACCCCGGGTAACAAAAACGGCCCACCAGGGGCCCACCGGGGAAACGCACGGTGCCTGCTACGGCCAGTCCGGCCCTGTTCACAGCTGATGCAAACATCGCTATCTCACTTCATTCTAGGCCAGTTGCAGGGCAGTTACAATTGAAAATGCAAGGACGAGAGCGGTCGCTCCTGCCCCCTCCCTGCCTCTGAGTGTTACGTAGCTGCAATTGTCGAAGTATTTTCATGTGTGCAATTTGAGTGATAAATAATTTGTGTTTATTAATGATTTTATAGTGAATATAGCCGCAACTGATGAATTCATGATATTGCACTTGAAACAAATTCATCGTAATGTTTAGAAGTTTGATTAATAATGTAGTTTAAATATGCCACATTTTTGTGAAGACATTAGTTTTATTAAAATGCTGTTTCTAGTGTTTTGTTCATTCTGCTCCTGCTCATCCCCCTCCCACTCAGTGTCCCCCCTGCAGGTTTCTCTCCTCACAGTTTCCGCAGAGCACAGTACAACATGTTGTTGCTGATAATTTCTCTTAGAGAGCATGTATAGTGAATGAAACTTTGCATCGTGTTCCTGATGTAACTTTTTAAAGGATACTTCCGCTGGAAGTTCTGATGCTGACTTGCTAGCTCATTAGTGTATTAGTCTTTGTTTGGGCATGTTTCATATTTTGTTTTGCATCGCCGGATTGCTTTTGCCGTGGAAGGTAATGGAAGATTCTTGATTATTCTTAGAAATGGGTTAGTTTTCTAAACCTTTAAAATGACAATCTGATTTGCCCAGTATTTGTTATCACTAGTGATGTTATGCTGAATCTGCAGTTTTGCTCTTTGTTTATGTGTAAAGTGTGTATAAAACCCCTGGTTTTCTGTTGCAGAGAGAGACTTTTATCTTTTCATCTCTGAACTCCGTCCATTTGGATAGACTTTTATCATTTCCCTCATGACACCCTGTCTGATTATTGAGAGATTTCTTTTCCATATTAGAAATGCTGTTGGTGTTCATTATGAACCTGTTTGTAGACCTTTTGAATGATTTCTGACATTGTATTTGAGCGTTCATAGCATGTAATGAATTATTCTGTACTGCCTATTCTAAATTTTCTGTAATAAAACTTTAATTTTTATCGACTTAGAACTCACTTCTTGAGTGATCGTGGTCACTATTTTGATTTACTCTGCTAAATTATTGGGCCTGTTGTCGTAGATTATGGTGTCTAGATCAAGGGTGCTGGAGCCGAATCACCAGAGGTAGATTTTGAGCTGATCGAAATATTGGGGTTCAGTAAATTATTGAGGTTCGGGCTCTCACACATGCATGCACTTTGCTATTGTGAACATGATGACTTGCGTGTTGTGGGATTCAGAAGCAAGTCTGCAATGTGCATTGTACTTATTCCAGACCTACATCCAGCTCAGTGTGAATCTCAGCCTTGTCTGAACCTTTCTTAAGGACGTGAATACGCTTCTTAAACACTGAAGCAGAATGTGGGTATTGATAAAAGAAATTAAGTACTCAGCCTAGTGTCATAATTTCCACTAGTCCATGTCATATTGGAGAGCAACAGTACCTTTCCACCAGCTATATTTTTCACGCTCACTGAGTATAATCTAAGTGTGCAAGTGCATCAGTAAGGTTGTGAGAGACTGCACATGTTCTGCAATCTGAATATATTTTTTTTATTTTAACATTACTGCAAAATTACATCATACACAGACAGAATGTTACTTAGAGCACTGGTGTGCATCCCAACTGGAGAAGACACCAGCAGGGCCAATCGGAAGTTGTTTACCAACTACATTCACACTGTACATTGGGCTTACAGCTATGGACCCCCGATAAATCATTTCAATGTCAGTGTGACACAGCTTCAAGCAGATGGAGGAAATGTGGGCAAGTTAGTATGACTCAACTTACAGGAGCTGTTTTTTTATGCAATGTCGGTTCATCATCGCATAAAAAAAAAAGAGCTCCATGAGGGAAATGGATAACTAGATTGTTTTCCTTTTAGTCCCAGACAGAAAATTGTGTGGCTTTTTTTATGTGTTATTCAAACACTGGGTGTGCCAGGCATGCTAATAAATAATAATTTCTTATTATCATAATTATTGAATTCATATTATTTCATGTTATACTATATGTAGTAGTAGTAGTAGTAATTTATTATACAGTTAATTAAAACTCACAATTTAAAACCATTGAGGCGTTAAAAGTACATAAAACAATCCTTGTCTCAATTTATACTTTAACATTTAAAATACAGTCTTCCAAACTGAGCTTGTTGATGTTATGCTATAAGTGGAGGTCATATTGAGTCTCAGTTTTATTGTCTATTCAGTCCTTTTGAGGTGGATAAAAGCATGGACAAAGTGCTTGTGCTTCAGGGTGCCTCTTTGAAATGAGTAGAAGTATTAATAAAGTGCTTGTGCTTCAAGGTGCAAACGTAGGTTCGACGAAACAGGCCCACGTGTAGGTTGGCTGTTAAAGTGCTCAATAAAAGTAGACTAGCTGCTTGCTATTCTGCTGTCGTCTGTGGCTGGGGCTTGAGTCTTTCAGCCACTATATCAAAGTACTTTGTAAGTCAGCAGTTTAGCTGGATCTCTTCTGGGTTAAAACACAATTTTACTGCCTGCCTACAGGTCCTGATGCCCTTCTGATTCAATGTTGGTCGAAGTAAGGCATGCCTTATGTCCATCAAGCTTGGGCAGATGCAAATAATATGTATTAGGTCCTCATTTCCTGTTCCACAAAGACGACAGGACTGTTCTTCTGGTCTCCTTTTCCAAGGTGGCAGGTGAGGGAGAATTGGTAAAATGCCAAAGCGCAGGGGGGCGCTAGAGGGCGCACAGCGAAATGGCCGCACTGTAGTGCAGCTCCTCTGGCCGCCGACATCATCCTCCACATATCCTGCTTCCTGGGGGACATCCACGCTACTTTTTACACGGAGGCATATACTTGACACCTGCACGATCGACCAGGGCGATTTGAAGGTTGCTGGGACCCCTATTTGGTACAAGACACGCTGAGCCGGAGAACGGGCCCTGAAACAACATGGCGGCCGTCTGAGACTCGGTGGTGGAGACAGGGACATCGAGCGCATCGGGGACTGCTGGTATGCCCACATCTGCTTACACACTGCCCCCCGCAGCTGGACTTACTGACGCCAGTGAGGAACTGCCCGTTTCCCCCCTCCCGAGGGTCCTTGCGGCCCGTCACTGATATCCGACGGCCCCGGAGCACTTAGGGCGCGCGGGGCTGCATCGTTACCGCCGCGCCTGCCTGCGATCTGTGCCGACGGCATAATCTGCTCGCCTACCTGACCTGTCACGCTCTGCATCCTGCGAGGATCCGACTCGGTGGGCCACCGACTTGCGCTGCTGCGGCTCCGCCGTCCGGGAGCCGGGATCGACGTGCGGGCCGCGGAGGCGCTGTGGTATTGCGGCCTGGTTTCGCCGGCTGGGGCCTGGATTCGTTGTTGGGATCGTGGCTGCGGGCTGTCTATCTGCCCGAGGTGATCGCGCCAGGCCGGCGATGGCGACGGAGAGGAGCAGACGTGAGGGTGCGTGAGCAGGCGGAGCCCGGTTCGACCGTGGTGAGTACCCGGGGTGTCTCTCCTGGGGTGACACTGCGACGGGCCTCCCGCCTTGCATATTGCTGATGGGCCTGGCGGCTTAACTCTGCCGCTCGCCGGGACTTGCACCTCCTTCCTGGCGGCCTGTGGTGTGCTCCTTCCCTGGTGTCCTGCTCTGGAGGCCCCCTGCGCGACGGCCTCGCACTGCTAGATTTGGGCCTCGCTGTTAACTCCTTTGGTTACTACGCGCTGTTCTTTGTCAGTGCTGCTGCGAGATATGGTGGACACGTGATGATCCCTGTTACCTGCTTGCATTCTGCCACCACATTTATTTGGTACTACATAAACGATTCCCTTTACAGTGTGAGCCGATCTGGTGCATAGCGAGCTGCACTGAAACTCAACATTCGCATATAGATTGAGGTGGCCTTCCGCTCCTGGCTCGCTGGTGGGTTGTAGAGGATCTTCCCGAGCCCGGTCCCTCGCTGCCACATCTCTACATTCACTATAGCCCTTTGAACCTGTGGACCCTGCCCAAGCAATCGCGCAGTGTCATTAACAGTGGAGGTGCTTGTGCAACACGACTGAGATACATAATCATTGACATTGTTGTTCACCCGGTAAAATGGGCAAACCGGATAAAAAACCAACCGCGCCTCACTTTCGAGCTGCGCAAGTCAGGGAAACCGTCGCAATCTGTAGTTTCTGACTCAGAACTGGACGCCACGTCCGAGCCACCCACTGCTTTGGAAAAGACCCTGTCCGCAATCCAGGCTAGTCTACAATCTATAGATGGCAAGATTGAGGCCCTCAGTAGCCGTATGGACAATATATCAGCCAAATTAGACAAGCAGACAGTTAGAATCGGTGAGGCTGAGCAGCGCATCTCCAGCGCTGAGGACAGGCTCCTACAAGTAACCGCCAAAACCAACGACATTGAAAAGATCTTGGCGGTCATCCAGGCTAAAAATGAGGACCTCGAAGCGCGCTCACGGCGCAATAATGTGCGCATTTTGGGTCTGCCGGAGTCCACAAACGTTGGCAAGCTGGAAACATACGTGGAGAATATGATTCGGGACATCTGCGGGGCTGAACATCTCTCGGCTATGCTTATCGGAGAGAGAGCTCATCGCTCTTTGGCGACTCGCCCTCCTCCGGGTGCTCCACCCAGACCAATCATCGCAAGACTGTTGAACTTTAGGGATCAGGATGCAGTCCTTCGCATTGCCCGTCAGAAGGGCACGATCACGTATCAAGGTAATACACTATCTTTTTACCCGGACTTTACCGCCACCGTCCAGGCAGCCCGGAAGGAGTATCAGACTGTGAAAAAACTGTTGGTCAAGGAGAACATCCCGTATGCTATGCTTTACCCTGCCCGTCTTCGCATAGGCACAGACGACAAGGCTAAAATCTTCACCAGCCCCAAGCAGGCCATGGACTTTGCAAAATCCATCCACCGCAGGAAGCAGGCGCCCCCTGATACGTCGGAAAATGATGATTGATGTATGTGTCCAGTGACTTTGCACACATGTCTGAAAACAACTGTAAGTGTTCCGATGCTAGTTGGTCTCTGGGCACGCAATTTACGGTGCAGCGGGTTGAGCCGTTGGTATGTACTGGAAACTCGTAACCTGTGCCACCTTGGTTAATTGTTGTTATCACACTGATCGAATATCACTTTGTCATTGTTCGGCTGCTGTTGACACTGGCAATTGTCTTTGTTAATTTTCGATTGCTGCCCCAGGGAGCACGTAGTTAAAGACGGCGGCCACGTCCCGGGTCCAACTGGGAGTAGATGTGCCACAGGGCCCCCCCAATGGGTATACCCCACTTCCAGTGTTTGCTTTTGTTCCCCTATGTTGGGGATTGTGGTGTTTTGGGGAATTGGCTTTGGCGAATTGGGGTTGCTAAAGTGGGTGGGGGAGGGTGATGTTATTGTTCCTCATTGGGAATTGTTAAATGTGATTGTACACTCATATTGGCCACAATACTTACCTACTGTTTTAGCCATACATGCTTTGAATCATTACTCGCTTCTGCTAAGTATAGTCATCGTAGCTCAAGGGCGATAGATACACCTGTCTAATATGGAATATCCGGGGGCTAAATACCCCCAAAAGAATCCGTCAAATGTTTGCATACTTGGATCGTCATGGGGTTCAGATAGCTCTCTTACAGGAGACTCACCTTACTGGGTCATCGGTAGCCAAGATTGCCACTAGGTGGGCTGGATATAAATTGGCCTCATCGTATTCTACATACGCAAGGGGGGTTCTTGTTCTGTTTAAAAGGGGACTGCCATTTACTCCAATCAAAACATACACAGATAATGAGGGGCGCTGTGCCATGGTTCATGGAAAGTTGGGTCTCTCGCTGATCACTGTTATTAACATATATGGCCCTATTCTTGATGAACCACAAGTATTTCTTCAGATGCTTAATGTCTTGCGGACCTGGCCGGATGCAGCCATTTTGTGGGGGGGTGATTTAAATACGCATTTGGATCCTGCGAAAGATAAATCGAACCCACAGGTGGCACGCACGATGAAAGTAGCCCAGTGCATTAAGGAGATTATGTTCGAAATGGGATTGGTGGATGCCTGGCGTATACGCAATGATGAGACAAGAAGTTGTACACACGCTACGCCGGCACATAACAGTTGGTCCCGGCTGGACTATTGGCTCTTAAGTGAAGAAGCCAACAATTGGGTCACGGACGTTGACCCGCTTCCCCGCACATTATCTGATCACAATCCTGTGAAACTGGTCCTCAGTGTTCCCACCAACACTCACCGCCCATTCACCTGGCGCTTTCGTGCTGAGGCTCTACTAGACCCTCTCTACACTGAAGCGATAAGGAAGGCAATAGTGCAATACTTTGAACTAAACGTGGGCTCGGTCGATAGTGCAGCCACTTTATGGGAGGCATTTAAGGTTACTGTGAGGGGGTGTGCATTAGCACGACAGCCGGCATCTTGCGGGACATAAGGGGGCAACTCTCAAGGATAGAGACCACACTGACTGACTTAGAACGTGCATACACAGCCAATCTGAGCACTGCCACACTAGCACGCATACAGGAACAGATCATGGAATATAACACAATGGCGGAAACCGAAACCCGCTACCTGTTGCGTCGTCATGTGGCCAGGGCATATGGCGAGGGAGGCCGACCAGGTCGCCAATTGGCCAACAGACTCAAATTTAGAACTTAACATCACCACATCACTAAAATAGTGGATGCACAAGGGGGGGAGCACTTTACACCCCAAGAGATAGTAAATCAATTCCGAACTTGTTACGCGGAGATGTACACTTCACGTGGGGGTATGGATGATGATGCGCTTGATGATTACCTGGCTGATATAGCTTGCGCTTGGATGGCTGATGGTCACTGTGAGTACCTCAGTTAGCCAATTGATGAGTCGGATATTAAAGCGGCGATCAGATCCCTACCGAACAAAAAAGCTCCGGGTCCAGATGGCCTCACGGCTGAGTTTTATAAAGAATACGCAGATCTTTTAGCGCCCTACCTCTTGGAGGTGTATGCGGAAGCACATGAGTCTGGCACATTACCACCGTCCCTGCGGCAGGCTCTGATCATAACACTACTTAAAAAAGATAAAGCACCCTCTCAGTGTGACTCTTACCGCCCTCTGTCGCTAATCAGTTTGGATACGAAAATACTAACAAAAATACTAGCTACTAAACTCCAACCGTTGATGCCCTATCTAGTGCTGCCTGATCAATCTGGCTTCATACCGGAGCGCTCTACCTCTCACAATATGAGAACCATCTTTGCTATGTTTCATATATTAAATCCGGATCTCCCTGCTGCTGCAGTCATCTTAGATGTAGCTAAAGCATTCGATTCTATTGAATGGCGATATATGTTTAATATTTTGAGGCGGATGGGTTTCCCGAGAGTGTTTTTGGGATGGGTGCAGCTTCTGTATTCTGACCCTTCGGCGCGAGTACGTGTGGGGGGGTCTCACATCGGAACCCTTCTCCATCAACAGAGGAACTCGACAGGGTTGTCCTCTTTCGCCGCTCCTATTCGCCCTCACACTTGAACCTTTGGCTTGTGTGATTCGGCAGCGACATAGGGAATCAGCGCTAAACTTTAATCATCGCCCTGTTGGCATATCCCTTTATGCCGATGACATGGTGCTCTTTATACGCGAACCACACAAATATTTATCCCCTATCCTGCGAGAATATATCCGTTTTGGTGGTCCCTCTGACATTAATTACCACTCCCCCGCAGATGGAATATCCGCTGATATGGTCAACAGATCCGGTGAAATATCTAGGAGTGTGGGTGCATCGAGACCCGGAGGTTGTCATACGGGAGAATTATGGAGTGGCCTGTGCGTCCCTGGAACTCCAGGTGGACAGATGGCTGTTGCTACCACTGTCCCTTGCTGACCGCATTGCCATTGTTAAAATTATTATTTTACCGCGGTTTTTATACCTGTTTTGCAACATCCCGATACGACTTCCCAAACGGTTTTTTCACACTGTACGAACTCATCTACTTAGACTTATATGGGGCGATTTGTTACCTCCGAGGAGCTCCAATACATCACTAATCAAACACCTCTGTTCCAATTCACTATACATCGCCTGAGACTTGCGCTCAGAACACACTATAAGATGTTTCCTGTAGAACCACCCTCTTTGCAGTCCTTGCAAGTCCTCCTGGTAGCCCCCACAAAGCGAAAACTGATTACTAAACTGTACAGGGCTATACGGGATGAGACGGCACAGGGTGAAGATCGTAGCTTAGTTCGGTGGAACACCAGACTAGACCCCCCCTTGACACCGTTAGACTGGGAGCGTATTTGCAAATTAACTGGCAGATAAACCCCAAATGGAAATCTCAGAATATTCCACTTCAAATGTATTCACCAAATCTATCATACACCTCTTAAATTACATAAAATAGGCCTCCGGGACAACAGTAACTGTAAACGGTGTGGTCGCCCTGATGCAGATTTCTGGCACCTAGCGTGGCAGTGTGATCTTGTCATGAAATACTGGGAAGAGGTGATAGTGTCTAAGGAACATGTCCAATGTAATCTTACAGTGTACACCTTCGATCTGCTTGCTGTGTTTTGTGCCGCAGGTTAAGGGTACGGTGGGGAGGTTCTTGAGAGTTGCTCTGTTATTGGCAAAAAGGCGAATAGCACTAACTTGGGAGAGTTCTTTGGCCCCACGCACTGAGCATTGGATAAAGGATATGGTATTTTGTAGAGAAAATCTTGAACTCTATGCAGAAGAACTCCCATCATCGTCCAAGCCCAAGGACATTTGGGAGCCGTTGAGGCAATATCTGGTAACGAAAGCTCGAAGCGATCCTACATCTGATGGCTAAAAGGTATCATTATGCAACACGCAGTCCTCGCTTTGTGATTCTGATGTAGTATGTGGTGATCAATATATGTACACAAAAACTGTGATAAGTACAATCAACTTTAGTTTGTTGTTCTTTGATTGTTCAATGATCAATACGTTGCCCTGCGAGGCGACATTGTGATTTATCTTTTCTTGAAACTCAATAATAAGATTAAAAAAAAAAAAAATGCCAAAGCGCAACTGTTGGAACGTGGATTATTGGTAGGGGCAAATGTAGGTCTGCCACTGGCAATAAGGCCACTAACACAGTATGGGTCTCAGTATAGGTCTTAGAAAATTATTCTTATGCTCAACCCTTGGTAGCTTGGCTGCGAGCAGGCAGGCTTAACTTCAAAGACAGGTATGTAAAGCATTTAAAACACCAATTCAGTAAATAATTAAGATACAACACAAAATAAAAATCCAACACCAATTTATAAAAATAGGAAATATTTTTTTCTTTTAAATGACACCAAAACGAAAAAAATCCACTGTAGGGAACCAGAGATATGAATTTTTAAAGATTAGTTACTTTCTAGTGCTTAGAAACCAACAGTGCCCCTTTTAGTCATTTCGTTTGCTCTGACAGGGACACATTCACCTTTAGCAATTGTTCTGGAGGATCTCTCACCACTCTTGTGCAGCCCCCTCCAGCAGGCTGGGCCCAGTTAGAACTCCTTCCTGATGTTCTTCTTGCGGGTCCCAAAGTATCCAACACACATCCAAGGTTCTGGAATCTCAGAGAGGGTCCTTGAAAGTGTGAGACTTCAATTCCCACAATCCACTTGAACAAAACCCTTACAAATACACTGGTAGTACTCCAGGCTGGTGATTCTTGTGGTGATGTTCCAGGTGAGCTCTGTTAAACCTGTAGCTTGCAGGGAGTCCACTCTTCAGTCCTTTTACAGCAAAGTAATCCACAGGCTGTAGTTGCAGATGGTGCAGCCTTCAGAGTGCAGGCCTTTTGAAATGCACACCAAACTTCCAGCATGGCCCGTCTTGCTTTCTTAAGTTTCAATCAGCAGATCTGAGGGGTATGCCCTTCTCAGATACTTATTCCAACTTCTCTGGGTCAAGCAGGAGGGCACTCCTGTCCAATGGGCTGCAGGGTTCCACCCAAAGGTCTGACCACTTCCTGCAGAGTGTGGCAAAATGCTAACCCAGAAACCACTATTCTTCCAAAATTCAATATGTCAGAATTTTCAGCAGGGAGAGAAAAGATGCCTAAACACACCCCTATGATGGGTAATCTCCATAGCCTCTCCCCCTTGCATCTGCTCATTCCTTTCTTAAGCCTAGCATCTGCCTTGGGTCAAAGAGGAGAGTTGTAAATGACACTGGGATCCTCCCATTACTCTTGAAGTCCATGGTTTACGACTCCTCCCCCTGCTCTGGCATTCCTATGCTAAGCAACCTCTTCTCCCCGAGAGGCTTCCTAACCCCAGGGGTCATTTATCACCTCTTAAAAACAGCCAGGCTCACCCACTTATCTCTGACCAATCAGGGCAGAGCAGTACAGGGTTGAATTTTGGCTTACAGACAAAAAAAAGTCTTATAACTTCTTGTCTGTACATTTTACAATAAATTCAACAATACCATATTGTTGGATTTATCATTACCATTCTACTGAGTCCTTTAATCCTAGTTTTATGGCTTTTCTTTCTCCAGTTATTAACTAATAACCTTTTCCAATGTTAACCTATGGCATGGGATTTGCAATGGGAAAAGTGACTTGGGCCATTTTTCCAGCACCAGGGCTTATAAAGACATATTTTATAAGTACGCTACATATATCTACAGGACCCCCACCCCAGGAACACCTAGGTGAGACTTTAGGGGTTCTGAATATGTAAAAATATTGCAGATCCTCCCTCCACAGTGCTCCTACCACCAGAGTCGATTTTGGCGAGCACTTTATCACAATGTGGGGAGTGAAAAGTGCAAATTCACTTTACACTGGGCATATAAAACTCATTTTATAAGGGTACACCTTATAGATACCTGACCCCCCACCCCTGGGACACATAGGGGAGACCCTGGGGGTACCTAGTATGCCCAAACATTGTAGGTTAACCATTTTTAAGTGCCCCAAACACAAAAGTCGAGTTTGGGCACAATTTACTTTTTAAAAGCAGTCCTGCCACACAGAGCCACTTTTAAAAATACCTCAGGCTTCAGCAGTGCACACATGCAAGTGCAGAAACGTCTGCTGGCCTCTAAACTGCCATGCCCTTTATATACTAGGGACTGATAGGTAGTTTCAATCCCCCTTCCCTAATATGTACTAGGGCCCTATGGGGTAGGTCATGCCAATCACAGGGGTACCCCAACCCTTAGTGTACCCTAGTGTATGTAGGTGTTTTCACTGTATTCTAAGTGTTTTCAGCATAGCACTGGCCCTGGACCTGGTTAGGCAGCGCCCAGGGTCAGTCAGAGTCAGTTACCACCAGTACCAGTCAGCAAAAAGTTGAAGGGGTGCCCAGGGCACAGGATGACTTTGCAACAGCAACTTAAAAAAAACATCTTTTATCTTCTGTTTGACTCCCGTTTTCAAGTAAGCTTGTGGTGTAAGAGCTTTATAGTCATTAAGCACTACCCATCCGTGAGCCCTCTTGGCCAAAGTTTCCTTGTCTTCTGTTAAGGATATTATTTTTGTTACTTTGGTTACGACCTTTTTAAAGCTCTTATGATCTGTGGGGGATTCCCAGAGGTTGGTCAATTCGAGCCTTCCCAGTGATTCGACCAGGTACTCTCTGGCAGGTGATTTCTCTCGATGTGACAGCTCGGTCCAAAGATGCGCATTTAGAGATCTTTCCTCGGCGCCTCTGATCTTGTGCCAGCTTTTTATATAAGCACCCCTTCTTTCCACTATTTGCTTCTGAAGTCCGAATTCCAGGCGTATTTGGGTGGGTGACACATAGTTTGGTAGCTGAAAGATTGCTCTATCTGTGCTACTAATTATTTTATCTAAGACTATTGCATCTTTCCCTTGCGTTGGTTCGCTCCCATATGTGAGCATTGGCTGAAATCGTGCTCGAATCACCTGTAATAGGGGTTCTAGTGTTCGGTCTGGTAGAACTTTCTTCAGGGGCTTCATTGCGAGGTAGCTCGTGGTGCCCTTCCAACGCAGGGACTTCAATTGGGATTTGTCAAGCCTCTGCTATCAAGAAAAACTCTGAGTTACTTGTAGCTGGTTACCCGGTCTAGGCTGCACCCATCCAGGTACCACGTGATTTTCTTGGTCTTATTGTAATTCACTGTCATAATTTTTGTTTTCTTTTAGTTAATGCGTAATGCATTGCGAAAATTTATTAGTGGTGTCTAGTAGGTGCTGAAGGCCGATTGGGGTCCGGCTTATTAAAACCAAATCATGCGCATATAGGAGGTTGGACAGCGAGATTTTTCCCAAACATGGGGCATGCGATGTACTGTTGTCCAATTCCCCTGGAAGGTCTGCTAGAAAGAGGTTGAACAGCATGGGGGCTAGAACGCACACTTGCTTTAGGCCTTTGGAGGTGTTAATTCGCCTTGAGAGGTGCGTCCCGGCTCCCAGCTTGATCTTGACCCAGGTGTCTGTGTGTAAAAGGATCAACTGTTTTAGGAGAGGCTTAGGTATCCCCCACTTTTCCAACTTCTGCCATAGTTTGGCGCGATCTACGTGGTCAAATGCTGCGCTATAATCTATTAAACATAAAAATAGCGAACTCTTTGCTGCTTTGGCCGCGTCTATCAGCAGGGTTAGCGCCATGATGTTAGTCGTAGTACCCTGTCCTCTGCAGAACCCTGTTTGATTTGCGGGGATGATGCGTTTTGACGATGCCCAGGATACTAATTCCTCCAGGACTAGCCCAGCGTAATACTTTGCCTCTATGTCAATTAGGGCGACAAGTCGATAATAGTTAGGGATGTTCCTGTCGCCCTGCTTGTAAATTGGACTAATTATCAATCCTTTCCAAGATGCCGGGCTTGTTTCTCTTTCCTGTATGCCCTTGAAGACTGGTACCAGTGTTTTGCTCCAGAATTCTGCATCGTGCTTATACAATATATATATAATATAATTGGGGGTATTCCATTTGGACCTGGGGCTCCTTCCAGCTTCCCTTTTGATATTTGTGACTTAATCAGAGCTGCTATTTCATTACTAAATTCTTTTCTGTTTGATAATGGTTTAGAGCCCGTTGTACCTTCCTCCCCGAGGTCCTTTTGTTTACACGGGATCTCATTGTATATGGTGCCCTTGCTAGTCCTTTTTCTAGTGCTATCTGTGTTATTATCACTCATATTGCTCTCGGTGGTCCGCAGGTTTTCTTCAGCTGAATTCCCCTCTTGATTTTTATCATTAAAGTGGTTGTGCAGATGGTGTGCCCAATCGGCTTCTATTACATGTGAGTTTATTCCTTGGTGGGCTGGCCGTTGGAGGCTATTGATTGTCCGCCAGAACCTGGCGCTGTTTTTTAAGTTTCAAATCGTGTAGTATCTTCGCCCAGAGTTCTTCGTTCGCTTGCCTTTTCTTTTCCCAGTTCATCTTTTTAGGTCTCGCGCCTAGCGTTGCAGTGCGCAGCACTGCTCGCGCAGCGTGAGACCTTTAGAAAGGGCTTCTGAAAACGACCCACACGCTCGTGCGTGTGGTTTTGTTTTCAGAAGCCCACATTGGCTGGCGCGTGCGTTTTTTGTATGGAGACGGCACACGATTGGTCAAAGGCGGGCGCATGTCCCGCCTTTGCCGCGCCCATTCCCGACGGTGGCCAGAACGCGCAGCAGCGCGCGTTCGCCTCGCTGCCTCGCTCCTCTCCCTCCTATGTGGTGCGCGCGCACCACTGGGTTACTGGGAGTTAGCAGGCAGCGCCTCCAGGTGCACGCACCCCGCCCCTGCCTAGATCTTTATTGCTTTTGCACAAGCAAACGTAAACAGCGTACACGGGTTGTCGTCATTTACAGTATGTCATACAGACATCAATGCAGGTGTCTTACAGGCTTTCCAAAATTGAGTGCGTGGGCTCCGTGACAGGGTGACAAGCGGGTCGCATGCTAGGTGGGTGTCCGGGGAAAACCGCCCGTCCTGTGCAGCTAGAAACCATGCTTAGGGTTCCCTACCTCAAGATAGCCGCAGGTCGGTCTCCCGTGTACATCCCATCCCGTGACCTGTGTCTCTCACGGCCTGCCGACGGGGGCGCTCCCGCCTGGAGAGTAACCTCTCTCTTCCATGCCCCGACCGGTGGCGCTGTGGGTGTCTCCCAGTGCATGGCTATCACGGCGAGCGAGCGCTAGGTCTATGAGCTGGTTTCCTGCGTTGTCCGTCCTTAGGTGAGGTGTATCAGGCCCACTAGTTATTGGTTTAATCGTCCATATATGCTACATGTTTTCAATAGAAGGACCTCTCTTACCAATAGAATCACTGCAGTGCAATCAATCTACGTTTAAATCAGTCACTTGGAGTGGGAGTGGCCTTCAGAGCTCACTCATTGATCAACTACTTAGCCGGTGAGCATGCTTAAAATCAACGAGGTCAGTAACAGATTGACAAGCTGATATAGATAGATAAAAACCTTAAGCGCAGTTTCTAGAGCGTTCAACGTAAGAGGCCTCGCTCGAGCTATTTATTTTCTGTATATATCTTTGCCAGTGGGAAATGTGAGTCACGGGTTCTGTATTAGAAAATGACCCCCGGAAATGTAACTGGGGCCTGTCATAATCTGAAAGCCCCGAGAAGCGCCAGTTCCACAGGCCACTGATGTGACCCACCACACAGCCTCCCTGCAGTCATTCAGGATAAAAATACATGCGGTAAACAGGCGGTCCGTTTCTCTACAGCAGGTGAGCCTGCGAACACATAGTGGGAGGCCGGCTGCAGGAAAGGTTTCTCAGCTGTTGCAGATAATGCTGTTCTGTGTTCGTTGTTGTTCTATTGCTAAGATATGGTGACGCAGAATCTTTGTCTGGAGTAACAATGAATGATGGTTAAACAATGAATGTCCTTTTTACCCATATCTAAATATCAATGTAAGCATCTGATGAGGCATTTCGTGTTGTCGAAAAGCATGTAAACGCACACACATGCGCGTCATGGCAAGTAATGTACAAATAAAAGGACATTTACATAATTTATTACTGCAGCGCCCTGGTCAACATTCCAGTTTATTACCACATTTGAGAGAAATTGACATGAGAAAAACACTTTACTGCATCAAAGATTACAGGTTACAATTACTTTAGACAATTCTCGCAAGAGAGGTACCTTTAATGAGATGTTATCTTACTGCACATATTTAACAGTTTACATCCTGGTTTGGGTTAAATACCTTTTCTTACAACGTACACACATGAAAAAATGTCATGGCATAAACCATAGATGCAGGCATGCAGGAGCAATATGATAATTATTACCATTGTTGAAGGAGGTGAGAGGCACCAGAGCCCTTGCAAGGCTTCAGCTCTCATGAGTGATTGCCCCCCCTCACCAATGGGAATAAATAGCATTTTGCACTCCGCATATCTGCATGTGTACTATATATGTACGTATATATAAATGCAAATATATATATTTAGCTAAATAAATAACCATGTACCCTAACTTAGTGTGGGGTTACTCTTTTCTAAATTACTCTTTGTTAGTGGGGAGCCACTCTTGACTATTGTTGACTCATCCTATCAGGGCAGGGAATTAGTAAGCAGAACTGCACTATAACTGTTTTTTTCAGTAATGTATTTAAACTGCCTTTAGGTACTATAGCCAAAGCTAACCATAGCTTCACTTTAACCTTTGTTGTTTTCAGTGAAGTTTTGGTGGTTTTTTTTGATCGTATATCACTTCCAGTAGTTTCCTGTGCCCAACTTTGCCCATGGCAAAAACGAGGCCAAGGACCTGCAAGCAACTTGCCTTGGCAGGGGGAGGGCATCCTTGGCCATGTTTTTTCCTTTTTAGAAAGGGTTTGCGGCCACTGCTGCAGAATTTGCAAACCTTTCTTTGCTCATGAACTACGCTGGACCTTTTTTGACATATGCGTATCTGGTTTCGGGTCCATGGATCCCATGCAAGGTCCAGCAGAGGCCCACAAAGCTTGCAGTGGGTTCACAGCCCCTGACCATGAAGCTTGCAATAGGCTTGTGGTCCTTTTGCGGAGGATTGCATACATCGGGGGCTGCAAGGGGGCTTTATACCCATTATGGTAGTCTGTGAGCCCTGCAGTAATTCTTTCATTTTTAGGTTGAGCCTGGGCAGCGCATGCGCTGCTCTGCGAGGCATGCTGTATTCGAGTATGGACTTGGAGCTCCACCCATATTTATCGTTGGCTTGTGTCATTGTCCTTTGTAAATGCTGGCTTCTGATTCGTTAGTAGGCTTGTTAGTCCCTCCTTAGTACCGCCTTGTTTGTGAAGCAGCTGCTCCACAATCTTGAAATGCACACACAGTTCAATTCCGCATTGTAGAAAGGAGCACCGCTGTGGGTTTGCACATTTTTTTTCTTTTTTTCGCCACATGATATTTTTCACTGAGTTTAATTTAAGCCCCTCCCCTACAACCCCATTGGGTTCGTGTTCTCCTGCTCCCCTTCCCACTCGGGTACACGTCTACCAGAGAGGTTTGTGAATGCTCACATACTGGCATGTTTGTGGGCTTTCACAAACTTTAGAGGCGAATTAGCCATGAATATTACAGTGCCCCACTCCACAAGTGGAATTTACGCATTCGAAACATCACACAAATATAGTGTCACCTTTTGCGTTTTCCTTGCAGGCAACGAGTCTCGAACAAAACTGTCAGTTTATCTAAAATAGATTTGGGTTTTTCATATTTCTACTCTGTAGAGATGTGTGCAGCGTAACTGCGTCAGGCAGCGCCTGGCAGTATTGGGCCACTTGGCTTTAGAGTTACCAAATTACCTTTACAAAATATCTAGGGGCAGATTTACAAGCCCCTTGTGACACTTTTACGCCGCCGTTGCGTCACATTTATGACGCAGCGGCGCCGTAAACGATGCGCCACGTTGCGACACATTTACAGCGTGATGCATCTAGGGAGATGTGTCACGTTGTAAAGCCCTGCGTCACATTATACCTGCGTCAGGTATAATATATGCAGGGTGGGCATTCCCACGCAAGAAAGCCTCGTAAAAGTGACGCAGTGAAATCTACAAGATTTCACTGAGTCACTTTACGACACCACAGCTTCAAAACCTTACGCCTGCTTGAAGCAGGCGTAAGGAGTGACGCAGCACAATAAGTATAGGCCGCCCCTGAGCATTGCTGGAGTTGCACTGCACTTGCGACACAACTTCAGCAATGCGTTACCTTTAAGCCGACAGATGCATCACGCACCTGTCAATCCTTGCGCCACGGTGCGCCGCATTGTAAATGCGACGCAGCCATGGTGGCGCAAGGGTTTTTGTGCCTGACGCAAATTAACTGACGCATCTCTGCTGATATGCAGAGATGCATCAGTTCTTGTAAATCTGACCCCCAGGATTTTGAAAAACGCCGACAGTTCTTCACACCTAACTGCCTGCCGGAGCAAGAGATCGGTCAGCCTTCAGTTAGACCGATTTAAATAGACACTCTCTAGCCGACAGGTTTCCTTCGCCTCTCCGGTGCCCTCCATTTCTGTACACACATGCGTCTCTGCGCAATCGTAAGAGTTGTATTTACACTCAAAAGCTTGTATTTCTGTGGCGCAGTGCTCCTGGGCAGCACCATAGCGCAGTTGCCTGCCCTTCTGATAAACCTAATAAGCAGTGGTAAATGAATTAGGTTTCGCCTATGTGATTAATAATAAGCTGTATTTGTTGTAAGTTGTAGCTTGCTGAGTAGTTGTACAATATAAGAGACAGAAAGTCTGTTAAAGTGTTATGACTTGTTTCTGTACAAAAAGCCAATATATTGTGCTGTTAGTAGTAGTGGTAGTAGTTTACATTTTGAAAAATGAAATGAAAGAGGGAAATAATAGAATTAATTATTGTAATAGCCATATTATGTGTTTACAGGAGTTCTAACAACTTTTGGGCCTGGTGTCACTGCACCTGCTGTATTATTCAAATCATGCCCCTAGTGCCTGCAAGATAACTGCATTTGTGTCTGCCTTTTTAGTAGTAAAATATAGCAATATATGGTGTTTAGAGGAGTTGTGACAACTTTTGACCCCGTTTCCACTGCACCTGCTGCACCATTCAAATCATGATCCTTTTGCCTGTAAAGTAACCGCACTTGTGACTGCCTACTTAATAGTAAAACATTGCAATATTTGGTGTGTAGAGGAGTTCCTAGAGCTTTGGGCCCTGGTATTACTGCACCTGCTGCACCATTGAAATCATGATCCTATTGCCTGTGAGGTAACTGCACTTGTGACTGCCTGTTTAGTAGTAAAACATTGCAATATTTGGTGTTTAGAGGAGTTGTGACAGCTTTTGGTCCCAGTGCCACTGCACCAGCAACACTATTGAAATCATAGCCCTAGTGCCTGCTAGATAACTGCACTTGTGGCTGCCTGTTTAGTTGTATAATGTAGCAATATTCTGCTTTTAGTGGGGTCCCTAGAGCTTTAGGCCCCTGTGCTACTGCACCTGCTGCACCATTCACATCAAGCCCCTTTTAACTGCAAGATAACGGCAATTGTGTCTGCCTGTATAGTAGTAAAATATAGTAATATTAGGTGTTTAGTGGGGTGCCTAGAGCTTTTGGTCTTGGTGCTACTGCACCTCCTGCACCATTCAAATCATGACTCTACTGCCTGCTAGATAAATGCACTTGTGACGGCCTTGTTTAGCAGTAAAATGTAGCAATACTCTGGGTTTAGTGGGGTCGCTAGAGCTTTTGGCCCCAGTGTCACTGCACCTGCTGCTCCATTCGAATCAAACCCGTTTTAACTGCAAGATAGCTACAATTTTGACTGCCTGTGAAGTAGTCAAATATAGCAATATTATGTGTTCAGAGGAGTTCAGATACTTTTTGGGCCCGGTGCTGCTGCACCATTGAAATCATGACCCTGTTGTCTGCAAGGTAACTGCTCTTGTAATTGCTGTTTAGGAATACATTACAGCAATATTAGGTGTTTAGTGGGGTGTCTGGAGCTTTTAGTCCCAGTGCCACTGCACCTGCTGCACTATTGAAATCATGACCTTAGTGCTTGCTATATAACTGCACTTATGATTGCCTGTTTAGTGGTAAGTATAGCAATATTTGGTGTTTAGAGGAGTTCTGACAACGTCTGGGCCTGACGCCACTGCACATGCTGCACCATTCAAATAATGACCCTGTTGCCTTAAAGATAACTGCACTTGTGACTGCCTGCTTAGTAGTCAAATATAGCAATATTATGTGTTTAGAGGAGTTCTGAAAACTTTTGGGCCGGGAGCTACTGCACCCGCTGCACCATTCAAATCATGACCCTGTTGTCTGCAAAGTAACTGCACTTGTGGCTGCCTGTTTAGTAGTACAATATAGCATAGCTCTTGTATATTAACTTTCTTTTTAACGTGCAATATTTTTACAACATTTAAAATTTGATCATAAAGACCAAATAGATTAAGTTGGAAAAATCAATCCAATAATGCCTGCAAAGTACAAAGAGAGGTACTGAGGCATGAATAGGAAATGCACAGATGTTCTAAGGCTAAAGCATCTGCTTTCCACAACTAAGTAATACAAGCATTTGCAATGCAATAGGTCTCGCATTATTAAAGTTTGAGCTATTGGCATTGCTAAATAATGCAACACCAATAGCTCAAACTTTAATAATGCGAGACCTATTGCATTGCAAATGCTTGTTTAACTTTGCCTTTAGTTTCCGTAGCTCTCTTTGCAGGACTAGGTTTTGTGGTCGTTTACAAAGCTGTCTTAAAGCTCGATTTATTTTCCGTTTGAGTTTTTTTTATCTCGGGTGAGATTGCCTTTCCTGGTAAAGGACTCGGTGGTTTCCCCATGAAGGTCCTCGGCTTCGTGGCAAACTTTGTCCCGAGATCCTTTGTGAAAACCTCCCAAGCCTCTATTGGGTTCGCTATCAGGATGTTATCTCGGTGGATGAGTGTCTTTGCATTAATGGATAGCTCTTCGATCTTATCAGGCTTGCACCTTATTCATCTAAAATCCGAGGTGTATTCAGTGCCGGCGCTTATCCTTTCTTCCATGTGATTCCCTCTGGTTACACTTAGCGTCACTTCTTTCGGTAGGTGGTCACTTTGTCCATTTTCGCCAATTCTAAATGAGTCTATGATGTCAAACAAGGGAAGAGTTGCCAAGGTGAAATCTAAGTAAGAGGAAATGGTTGCAGAGTGGTAAGTTGGTGCTGGCGGGTTATCCTCTTTAAATCGGCCGTTCAACGCCCTCAGGTTTAGTAGTTCCAGATCTTAAAGTAATTGGATTGAACATCTTGTTTGTTTATTTGAAAGTGTTGGGGCTTGGTTTGGTATTCCCCACGCTATATTAAGTTCCTGTGCTAGCTCGTCTTCTAAGGCTGATCCAAAGAGGTAGAGATTGAAATCGCCTGCCAGGATTATGTTCTCCGCTTCCCACTCTTCTATGATTCTTGCCAGTTCGTTAACCAATTCTTTAGCCCCTTTAAGCCTGTGCTTCGGATGTATGTACGTGTTGATTATAATAAGTGGCCGGTCTACCTGATTGATTTTAATTGTTGTGGATGTTGCCTGTATTTGCGCTTGGGGCTGCAATTTTAGCCTTGATCTCTTCTGTTGTTCCTATTGTAAGTATTGAGGCAAATGTCATCAGGCCACCTGAACGATGGCCGAAGGTTGACCCTTTCATAGCTGGGACGATTTGTGACGTGTATCCTTGTAGAGCTATCTCGTGCTCTTTCCAGGTTTCTTGAAATAGTATCAGGTCAAATGACCTTATGTAATTTAGTATTTCAGGATCCTCCAGCTTATTTGCCAGGCCATTAATGTTCCAGATGCATATTCTGGTTTTTGTTGGGTCGACTTGTGTTGAGGTTGAACCGGGTACCCCTTGTCAGTGCGTACCTGCCGTCGATATTGTTCGCCATATTTTTGCCCAGCTGGGAACAGATGACTGCGTTAGGCTTTTGATATTTAAGAGACTCCGGTTGGACCCTGGAGAGTGGCTGCGTGCTCCTTTTAGAATTGATGTAACTATATGCGATGGTTCCTTGTTAATTTCGTCTAAGAGGGGGGTGGGATAGGCTAGTCTTTTTCCTGGTTCTAGCCTTATACCCCACTGAGACAATTTGTTAGTTTCCTCCAGGATTAGGTCAGCTATCTCATTTGATTTCCATGTTGTCTTTGTTGCTTCTGGGCATTGTTGATCTAATGTAGGTTGGAATTCGATTGCAAGCAAGTCTTTTGTGCTAATGTTTTCCAGACCTTTGATTGAGTGCAGAAGTCTCAATATGTTTCCCCTATTTAGGGTATCCACTCTTCCTCTGGATTTATATTCTGGGACGAGTAGGATAATGTCTGTCTCTTTTGATGTGATTGCCCGGCTGTCCTGGAGTGAAGATACTTCATGGTGTTTAGCCATGTGTGAATATTGGTTGTCATTTGTAATGTCGTGGATAGTGATGCTGGCTCCGTGGGATTCCTCTAGGACTTGCTCTATAGCCGGCTTTTTCCTACTTTGTATGTCTTCCCTCGGCAGGTTTTCTGCCGGTCCCCTTACACTACTCTGTGTGTCGCTTTCCGGCTCAGTTCTTTCCCATTGTTGCGTGCGCGTTGCCGTGCTACTTTCCTTCAGCCTTGACTGTTCACATGTTATCTCAGGTTCTTCCATTGGCTTTGGAAGTTCTGACATATTTGGTTTCCTTATGACTTTCAGTCTCTTTTTTAAGGGTGGTGTCTTCTTGGCCAGATCGGAGAATTCCTTGTTTGCTCTTTTTCCCCAGGGGTTGCCGCTGGCTGATTCTCCTCGGTTTATCTCACCGCAAATATTTTCCTGTTCCTGTCCTTCCATTTTTTGTTTACGGCGGGCTCGTGCGTTCTTGAATGCCTCTGTGCTGGCTCTTTCTTTGGTTGAGTTAGATAAGATGGAATTTTCTGGAGTTTGTTTTGGGTTGGGGGATGAATTCCCTATTTTTTGATGTCTGGTCTGCATGTTATCGGTTCCAATTGATCGTTCGTTCGGGCTAATGCTTCCTGCGTTGACTTCAGTTATAGTATGCGATGTTGTGTTTAATTTCAAGTCAACCAGAAGGTTCCCTAGCATTGTCGGTAATGTTGATAATTTATCAATAATTGGGACACAAATGCAGTCGGTTTGTAAGATTTGGGTGGCTTGTGTTGCTTCTTGTCCCCTTTTGATGAGGCCATTAAGATCTGCGAGTTTCTTCTCTATCCCAGAGGTAAATTCCGCTAATGTATGAAGAACAGTTAGCTGCATACCTAGTTTGTCGGATTGGTATTGCAGTGCAGTTGCTGATAGCTGAATAGTATTTAGTAAAGTTGCCCAGAATGTGTCTGACGGGGCATTGATCCCGTCTCTGTGCACACTGGTCGTTTCCTCTGCGGGACGGTTTGTGAAGGGTTTTAAATTATATGAGGCCACTAGATCCTACCATTCTTGTGACGCGAGTAAGGTCATATCGCTGTCTGTAATGCGCGAGTCCTCGTGTGGCAAGTGCGGGGGGGAGTCGACTTGGTCGATTTCCTTCTGCTGGTTTGAAGCTGTCGGGGTGCCAGCTTGTACACTCATTGGCTTTGATGGGGAGCTGTTTTTTGGCTGGGATGTTGTGACCCTGCCATCTTGTCCATTCTGTGATTTCCGCTCGGGAGAGGGAGCTGATTGGTCCCTCAGGTCGTTGGATTCCTGATGTACTGGGGTGCTTGCGGATTCTATAACCCTCTCGTTCTTGATCCCGCTGGGCGTTGTTTTCTGATCCTGTGGACTTTTTAATGGACTATCTTTTGGGCTGCTGCAACCCCCACCCCCCTCATCAGTTTGTCCTCCTTGAGATCCGTTCCCTGGTGGGCTTCACGGCCAGGTTGTGCTGAGCGCTCTGTGCCTTTTATCCATATGTATGTCCGCAACTGTGACCTTTGTAATTCCCAGTGATTGGGTTAAGGGATGTTCTATTCTCCCAGGTTGCAGTGGGGGTTGCAAGCCCTCGATGTCCTCATTTTTTGTGTAGATTGCTTTAGTAGGATCTTTTAAAAATGTGAATGTGGTGTAAATTTTTGGCTGGTAGGAGCTTAAGTTCTTTCTGTGAGGTGCCCCCTCTATTTTTATGAGCTCTTCTGTTTTGTCTCTTTTGTCCCTTTTTGTTTCGATGTTTGATTGGTTTACGTTTTTTGGTTCTTTTGTGACTGCTGAGCTGCAGTCGTTGCTAGCTTCTGTGCCAACAATCGAGCAGAAACTGATATCTTTACTGATGCTTTTACTGTCCTTAATGTCATTAGTTTCAATGATGTCGTTATTTATAGCTGCCATATTTCTGCAGTCTTTTAATACAACCTCAGTTTTATTCCGTTTTGGTATTGGCTTTATGGTAGACCTTCTTACTCTGCCCGACCTCATGACTGACCAGGTGGGCAGGTGCCAAGTTGACCGGTTACTATCCCCTTTGGTTAGTGCTTTGGTTAGAGCTTTGGGTACTCTAATTGTTTACCTTTCTTTGCGTGCTTTAGTTTTTGTTTGGATACTTAAGTGGTGTTTGTTGTTCGTCTTTTAATTGCTACTTGTTTGTTTGTTTGAGGAGCTTGGGGTGCTATCTCCTTCTCTGATTTCTGAAATCCCACCTTGCGCAGCTGTTATATGTTATATGAGGACGCTTTTTTTAGCTCCTCTGGTGGCTGGTAGCTTAGTTCCTTATGCTTCTCTCGTTATGTTTCCTTAAGTTGAAATTGGGAGCTACTTGAGTTATAAATTGCGTTTTGCTTGCGCTTCAGTTGATTATCTTTAATTTGTCCAGGTCTACTTTTCCGTTATGTATTGGAGAGGTTTTTGTCTGTTGTTTGTTTGTTTGTTGCCCTATAGGATTCCGTCTGTTTGTTGCCCTATAGGATTCCAAGCTCCTGTCTAGCTCCTGTCAAGCTTCCGAGTGCTCTTCCCTTTTTCCGCTGAGGGTGGGGACAATTGTCGATGTTGTTGTGCTGACTCTGTGCTTACTCTAAGCCTACTCGGGGTGCTGGCCCCTCCTGCCTAGTGCTGGCCGCTTCAGCTCCGCAGTCCTGCTCCGTGGGCTCTTGTCCGGACCCTTCCAACTCCCCCCCCGCTGGCACCACTCGCCCGACGCTGCCGCTGTTGGTTGTTGTCCGAGTGGGTGCCAGTTAGGGGGGCTCCTTCGAGCCGCTGGTACAGTTTCTGGGGGTTTCTGGGACCTGCGGCAACTAACCCCTGTGAGAGCTGCAGATGGGGGGCAGAAGTGTTACGCAGGGCCGCAAGTAATGTGTGAGGGGACGTAGCTGCTGGGTGGCGGTGCTTCTAATACCCAGTTTGTAATGCCTTGCCCCTCAGTGACTCGCCCTGTCTCCTAGTGGGCTCCGGTAATGCAGCTCTGGTAGTGCAGCCGCGATTCTGACTGCGGGGAGGGGCTGGGGGGTGGAATAGCGCCGGAGAATAGTGGGTCCGGGCGGGGGGGGTAGGTAAGCAAGTTAGCAAAGCCTCACCACCGCCTCACCACCTCACCGCTGCTGCCGACGCCGATGCCGCACTCAAGCCGTCGAACACGCTGATCACCCTCTGAGTGCGGCACCCGTTTGCTGTCCTCTCCACAGCGCTCAACTGTGCTCTCGCAGCCCCCGCAGCCTCACACCAGCTTCACTCCAGCGGCGCACAATCTGACTCCGTCACTTGACCCGGAATGTTATACTATATGGATTTTAGCCACACAATGTAATGTCATAGTTGGTATTGCTTTGTTGTGGGATTGCTTGTCACTCTTTGTTTTCACTTAAAGAAGATTCTGAGCTTTACCTAAAAAAAAAATATATGTTATGAAAAAAGCTCAATTGTGTTTGATCTACAGATAACCTACCAGTCAGAAAATCCCCATCTGATGTTACAATCCCTTTGGAACCGTCCCCTCAGCCTCCCATGCCACATCCTGTACCACTACTCCCCGGAGCACCACAGCAGCCAGTAAGTTCTTCTTACAGTTCTTGAAAAGGGTTTGTGTTTAAGTTGTTTTCTAACCGCTAACTTCTGTGTTTATGCATTATCAAACTTTGCAAAGATATCTCAAGCTATGGAAGCACAAAACGCACTACAAACAGAACTAGTGGTACAACTTTCGCCTTATAGCCTGTCGAAGGTGAGGACCTTTAACAATGGAGCGGGCCTTTAATGGCAGGTGTAGCCCGCTATGGCAGGCTATAAGGCTATTATAATATTCCACCCAATGAGGGTAGAATGTCCTAATTTAAAAAACGAATGCCTATCGAAGCCCGTAGTGGTTGAAATCACTCCGCAGCTCTGAAATATTTGTTTCACAGCTTTTGCTGTGATTGTTCAACAGAGAACAGCCGCACACAGGGCCACAGCTGTTAGCCGTTGAACATTTACAGCAACAGCTGTGAAAGGAGGTTGAAGTCAGCCACTGGTTTTCCCTGGGCTTGGCTTAACTACTTCGCCTTGTTTAGTCGTGCCAAGGAGACCCAGGAGCTGAGGAGCATTACACCCCCCTCATTCCGAGGCTCCAGTGACACTGAGCTACGGGAGATAAGGGTGCAAGGCTCCTGTGTGCCCTGCTACACAGGCTCTTTTGCTTTCCCCTGCCTAATCCTTATATTTTAGAGAGACACAGGGGCTGTGGATTAGGACACTGTAATGTTGAGAGCAGCAGGCCTATACCAGTTATATAGGCCACTGCGGCTCCATTGTCTAAACTGAAGCTCTCAACATTCCAATGTTCTAATTTACAGTAAATCCTTAGCCTTATTTTACCCCCAGATAAATTCTTACTTCTGGTTTCATTTTGAACATGTTTGTTTTATATTTGATCAGTTTGTATTTATTTTAGTCTTTTCCCAACTGTATCTGTTATGTTGAAGTGGACATTGCCCAGATGCTGGGAGAGTGGCTGCTCCTGCTGATGTATTCTTGTCTTCCTCAGTCAGAACCTAAGAGAGGGTTGGAGATTCTAGAGGCCTCCCAAAGGTCTGTATAGGTTGGCACTGCGATAAAGGGCTGTAGGAAAAATGTCTTGACCTTTCCTCTGAACTGCAGGCATTTCATGAGGGTTGTATGTGATTTCATAGAAAAACGATTTAATGGAATACCATCAGTGAGAAACCATTTAATCTAAACGGTTTAACAGATTTTCAGGAGTAATGACATTTACAATTTCATAGAAACCAATACTAGAATGTATTTTTTTCTTTGAAATTGGCTTCTGTATATTTATTTTGTAATGTGCATATGAAATGGTTGCAGGTATTACTTTCAGAACCTATTTGTTGAAGGTATATATTTTAATCCTTTATGTCAGGTAACATTATTTCGGATTTATATCTTTTACATTGTCAAACAATTACTCTGGAAGCTTTTAGAAAATTTGCTGCTGAGGTGTTATGTCATTCTTCTACTGGAAGATCGAACTCTGGTTTGGCTGCTGCCCTCTTGTTTCTCCCATAGTCTCTCCCTTGGCCCAGGTCCTTTGGTGCCGCCGCTTGTGATTTGGGAGGGCCCCATGCCTTAAATACATCTGTATACCAGGGTTTGTGGGGAAGGGGCTGTTCTGATGGGTCGATTCTGAGCTGATAACCTACTGTATGGCCTAGCCTATGATGCCTTCCCACCACTGTTTTCTTTTTCTGTTTTTTTTTTTCTCCACTGCGACATGTACTTTCTATTTGCTTGTATTCAATAAACAGATATTAAACAAGAAAATTTGCTGAACCCTCACCACCCCTAAACACCATCCATTCTGCCCCCTTAAAATGCCTCCCAACGCATAAACTACACCCATCCCTGACCCCTAAACTCCACCGATTTCGGAACTCTAAAAGCCCTTTCTACTCCTAAACTCCACCCATCCATGAACCCCCTAAAGCCCTTTCTACTCCTAAACTCCACCCTTCTCTTAACCTAAAACATCTTCACTACACCTAAACTTCATCCATTCCTGAACCCTAAAACCCCCTTTCTACACCTAAACCCATTAATCCATGATTCCATAAAAACTTGCACCACCCATAAACTCCATTCATCCCTGAACCCTAAAACAAATCCTCACCACTCCTGAAAACCGCCCATTCATGACCCCTAAAATCCCTCAACACCCCTAAACTCGCCCATCCATGAATCCTAAAAACCCTTTTCTACATATAAATTGCACCTATCCCTGAATTTCTAAAACCCCACACCACCCTAAACGCCACTTATTCCTGAACACTAAAACCCCTTCAACATCCCATAGCTCTAACCATCACTGAAATTTAAAAAACACTTACCAGTCCTAAACTCCACCCTTCCATAAAACCTAAAAAAAAACCTCAACACCTCTACACAGCACCCATTCCTGAACCCTAAAAAGCCCTCACGACCCTAAACCCCACCCATGCCTGATCCCTCAAAAAAAACCTTACCACCCCTAAACTCCACCCATCCCGTCATCAACCCTAAACATCACCCATCCCTGAACTAAAAAATAACCCTCACTACCCCTAATCTTCACCCACGTTTGTGATTTTGGATGCTTCTTTGAATTTATTTTTCTTTAAATTATTTCCTTCAATTTTCGATTTATTTGTCTTTCCTTAAATAGGTTTTCCATGACTTGGTTTCCTCCAATGTGGTTTCTCAGTTTTCGTTTTTCCATGAATTCACATAAATCAATTGTCATGAAAGGAAGTAGAATATTGTATCATTAATGAGGGCTGTTGATCAACTTTGTTTTGACAATTGGGTCTTTACTTTGGGAAAATATGACTTTTTCTTTAACCCCTCGACTCCTCCCAAGCTGGTGACCATCAAGTCATATTAGACTTGCAAGTGACAGATGTCTGTCAGTGATAACTATCTATGATTTATTTTATTTTCAGACACACTTTACGGTTTTCTGTTCGGAGCTTTTTAAACAATAAAAACATCAATAAATATCAGTTTTTTTGTGTGCCATATGGCTGTTTTATCTTCTAGTTCTCTAGCTTCTATACACTTTCTACTGCAGATGAGCCACAATGAATACTATGTCATTTGGTAAATGCACACACGTGAATAGAATGCCATGTTGATATTAGATGTGTTGTGAAGTCTGTACAGGCTACAATGGAATCATTACTCTACTTGTGAGTAACATTTTCTTTTCTTCTCAATAGCCAAAAGCCAGGTCTGGGATTAGTAAACCGTATAATGTAGTGCAGATCAAAACGAAGACTGCCCAGGAAGCGGAAGAAACTATACGATGGCTTATGGAGGCAAAAAGTGGTGAGTTCTCTGTTAATAGTATATGACTGAAAGGCAAATTTAATTTTGTCCACCTTTGCAGACACTAGTTGCAACTCACTTCTGTCTCGGCCTTTGGGATTTTAAAAATGTGTTTTATAAATAGAAAGTATTTCAAGAGCTTGGTGCTTGTGCAGGTCTCAGGTGGAAACACAAGGCAGCTGTACCCGGTGCCTGGCTTTTCTTCCTGATATCACACACAACAACGTAGGATGTATGAATTTGCAAGATAAGTCAAAGGCTTTGGTTACGAGTTCCCCGGAGGAGGGTCTGCTGTTTATTGCCACAGATAAAATCTGAAATCCAAGGAATTGAAATTTATCTTCTGCAATAAATTGCACCCGTTATTATCCCCTAACATTGGAGAATGACATGAGGATGTTGGTACTCTCTACATGTCTAGATGTTTACTGGCCCTTTTTCACCTACTAATTTGTGTCAGGATTATCCTGCAGAATTTAACGGGGAAAATCCAGGGGTGTGGACTTCATGGTACCTAGCAATTGCTGGGTTCAGTAAACTCCGCACAGCCCTTAATTCTTACCACTGCGCAAACCAGGTTTGCACTTGGGTCACAATTTTCCAGCCCAGTTGTAATGTGGGCTAATTTAGCACTCCCCAAATTGACTTTCCCGGTGCATCTTTTCATCTCACACAGTTTTGCTGCACTGTTGTTTTATGTGATTGGCCTTCTTGTAAGTGCAGATCTTTCAGATTCCAATTTGGTCCTAAAGAATTTATTATTGGGCAGATTAACTAAACTCTTTCCAGGCATAAAACAGACAAGCATAATATCTGTTTCTCATGAGTGACAACCATATATTTAATGTCCAGGTTATATCTTGTCATTATATAAATGCACCTTAAAGGTGGTTATGAAAAGTATGCTAGCTTTTAAGATAATTACTGTCTTTGTTGAGGATAAATGCTCAATTGTTTTATTCAGCTTCTTTATATAACCGGGATTATTAAGTAACTCATGAGGCTTCCACCATTTACAGCATGAGCTGGAGGAGGAGCCAAAGACAAAATATATTCTTCACTCTTATTAAAGTGGAGCCCCCCATCCCAGTCCTTTGGTCAGACCATCATTTATTAAAGTTCTCTTTACAGTGCGCTCCTACTTACAGCAACCCTTGCAAAGAGCAGAAGTGGAGCAGGCCCTGGAAGAAAGTCAGCTTAGCCACTTTCTCCCACAATTTCAGCACTCCGCTCCTAACTAACACAGACAACTTAAATTCCGCAGTCGAAACCTTCGAAAAGGCAATTTCCCATGCCCTGGACATTATTGCCCCTTTGACTAAAGTCAAACGCAATCTTAAAACGTCACCTTGGTTTACTGCTGCCTTAAAATCTGATAAGCTAGCGAGTAGGAAAGCCGAACGTAAATGGAGAAGCTCTAAAAGTACAGAGGACAGGCAAGCCTATAAACTTATTCATAGGCATTATCTTGATCATATCTTAAGAGCTAAAAAAAATTATATAGGCAACAGAATAAATAAGGCTTCCAACTCTCACAAGGAACTCTACAAAATATTAAAAGAATTCACCAGTCCCATATCCTGCCAGTCCGAACACCCTGCCTCACAGGATTGGGTGGACACTCTGTCCTCTTTCTTTGAGGAAAAAATCAACACCATCTACAGCTTCTTTCCAAACCAGCCATGTGAAAATTTGCACTGTCGGTCCGATTGTGATCACACATCTTCAATGTTTTTAACTAAATTCACTGAATTTACACAAGAGGATGTAAGTACTGCCCTCTATAAGATCAAATCAGGTTCCCCTGCTGACCCAGTCTCACCTCACATCCTGTCCATTATTGGACCAGCTATTCTTACAGGCCTCACTGAGATCTTCAATTTATCCTTATGTCATTCAACGGTTCCCATAAAATGGAAAGCGGCTATGGTCAAGCCTATTTTAAAAAAGCCCACTTTGGACCCCAAGGAACCGAATAGCTATCGGCCCATCTCCCTTTTTTCAGGAAAGTTTTGGAGTCACTAATCAACAAACAACTCTCAACTTTCCTAGAAAGTAATAAACTGTTGGACCCTTCCCAATCTGGGTTTCGGGCGGCTCGCAGCACGGAAACATCACTGATAGAGGCAGTTGATAACATCAGACTTTCCTTGGACTCCGGTCAGTCAGCCATGCTGGTCCTACTCGATCTATCTGTTGCTTTTGACACGATCTCCCACGGGACTCGTGAATTGTCTGTGGGAGATGGGAGTCTGGGGTACAGCCTTGAACTGGCTTAGCAGCTACCTGACTGATCGGTCCTCAAGGATACATATGGGTTCCTTTGTCTCTCGCAGTCAAGTGATAGACAAGGGAGTACCCCAGGGTTCCATTCTAAGCCCCACTCTTTTCAACCTATATGTGGCACCCCTAGCCAGAGTGATTAGATTGCATGGTTTTGATACCTTGTCGTATGCAGAGGACAAGCAATTACTGATTACTCTTGGCCCTGCTCCAACTGACACCAAACTTCGATTTATGAATTGCATGACTGACATCAACATCTGGATGCAAACCAATCACCTGCAACTTAATGCCAGTAAAACAGAGATCATTCTCTTTGGGAAAGCTCAAACTCTGTGGTCCAATGATTGGTGGCCTCCCAATCTCGGCCCTTGTCCATCTCCCAAATCAGTGGTCCGTAACCTTGGGGTGATGATTGATAACTTGTCTGACTGACCATGTTAATCATGTGACGGGCATTTGCTATGGACTAATGCGTAGTCTCTGCAAGATCTTCCAGTGGATCCCAGTTGTATCCAGGATGCCGCTGGTTGAGGGACTAATCATCCGTCGGCTTGATTACGGAAACGCCCTGATGGCCTCTATCAATGCAGAGCTTCTTACCAAACTCCAGGTGCTACAAAACACAGCCGCCAGGCTTGTATTAAATCTACCCTCACGGTCCCCGTCGGTACCAAGTCTGAGAGCTCTCCATTGGCTTCCCATCATGAAACGCGTCCATTTTAAGATCAATTGCCTGGTCCACAAGACCATCTATGGTATGGGAACAGACCATGTTATCTTGCTAAAAAACTCATCTGGTAACAACCTACCAGAACACTTAGGTCCTCAACCAAATATCTTCTCACCCCTTTTAAGATTCGTACCGCCAGGAACGCCGGCAGATCTTTTTCATATCTTGCCCCCACTCTGTGGAACTCGCTTCCATTACAGTTACGTATGGAAACCAACCACAGACACTTTCACAAAATTCTAAAAACCTGGCTGTTCTAATCCTTTCTTCTCCCTTACTGGCAACTCCCCGTCCTCTTTCCTTCACGTTTTAGGGTTTAGGCAAGCGCTTTGAGACCCTCGGGTGATATGTGCACTCAACAAAATCCTATGACTATGATTGTACGGTCTGAGATAAAGATGAGCCCAGTTCCTTAGTGGATACCCTGCAACTAACTAAAGAAAGTCATCTGTTCTTGAGCATTATGCATATAAGCAAGAGATGATGGTAAATTTGCTAGTAACGGTGTTTGCTGTTTTCAAATAAGAGTCACGGTGAAGGTCTATAATTGGATTTAAGCCCACACAACTTTTATGGAGTCAGCCTCAATTGAGAATCTGTATGCTAGAGACACGGAAAAGAGTTATCCGTGCTTGGACCATAAAGTGTTGCTAGATTATGTGATAGAACTTTATTTTATTATATATTTTTTGTTAAACATGAATTTTACAAAAACTGGTTCTGCACAGCAGTCTCTCAATGAGACAGTCAATCAGAAGTAAAAGCATTTACTGTCAATCAAGAAAAAGGTGATGGGAGGATGCTTGCAATAAGACTAAACACTGGCATTCGCTCAGGGTAGCATTCCAACCCATTGTTCTTTAGCCCACCATGTCACCTCAGATTAGATCCTGCCATATAACATAATGTGCATTTGTAAAGCGCACATTTACCCAAGGGTATCTTGGTGCTGAATGTTTATTGTTACCCAACTCAATGGTACTCATTTTATCGACCTCAGAAGGATGAAAGGCTGAGTGGAACCGCCAGGATATGAACCTGTGACCATAAGGTCAAACACATCCCCTGCTAGCCTCAAGTTTTCTCTTCATAATGCTCCACACCCCCTGCCTATGAATTACCACTGAACATGCAGTCCAAGACTTGCCATCCCAAATTGGGTATTAACCCCAATACACCATGTGCTGATTTTGCCAAAGTGTTAACTATCCATTCCATCTGCCTCTACCTGACTGGTCTGACCTGAAATAGCCCAACACAACTGTTTCTCTGTGCTGTCTCAAGGCCATAAAGGCAGTGAAAAGGCCATGTTGTTTGATATTCCTCCTCCTGGTGATGAGGAAGCAAATATTGAAAAGCAGAAAGGTATGCAGTTCCTAGTGAATACTGTAAGTTGATGTGTGGTTAGTGTGTAGTGGAGTACACACTAGGGGCAGAAGGAAATTTCCGCCTTTTGGAAAAGGGACCCTCACACACCCCCCATCAGTGGGGTGTCTTGCTTCATCATCGGGTCTGCTCCTTATCGGGTCGGTGCTGCAATACCCGATCGGCGCCCTTAACGGGGCCTTTTGGCAGAGATCTTTTTTCCTTTTGCCGTAAGATGCAGTGCGTGTGAGGGCCCTAGTGAGTGTAGATGTAATAAGTAAAGAAGTGAGATTAAAACAGGAGGTAGTGGTCCACCCAGAACTATTTTAATGATTGTGGCCACTCTCCTGATTAAAAAACGTGAAGATGGCGCACCCCTGTTACAAGGTCACGGGGATGTGCGCATTTGGGGTCAACATGTTTCTTGCCATTAATTCAATATGAAGGCAATTCTTCAGGACCAATACAGGATCTATCCACACTTTTTGGTAGTGGTATACAATCTACTAAGTAAGTGACCACCCATACCGCACCCTAAAAAGTGGTACCTGTAGTTCTAGGACATCAACCCAGTTAGGGTCGGAATAATGGTTCGTCGGTGGCCGGCGAGTTCCAACACTGAATAGTGCAGTGTCTTGGACATCCACGTGGATCGCGGGAAGACCTACCCCTGCTCTGCCGGTCCCGGTAGGAGAATGGGAAGTGCCCATTCTCCTACCGGGACCGGCAGAGCAGGGGTAGGTCTTCCCGCGATCCGCGTGGATGTCCAAGACACTGCACTATTCAGTGTTGGAACTCGCCGCCACCGACGAACATTATTCCGACCTAACTGGGTTGATGTCCTAGAACTACAGGTACCACTTTTAGGGTGCTGTATGGGTGGTCACTTACTTAGTAGATTGTATACCTCTACCAAAAAGTGTGGATAGATCCTGTATTGGTCCTGAAAATTGCCTTCAAATTGAATTGATGGCAAGAAACATGTTGACCTCAAATGCGCACATCCCCATGACCTTATAACAGGGGTGCGCAATCTTCACGTTTTTAATTAGGAGAGTGGCTACAATCATTAAAATAGTTCTGGGTGGACCACTACCTCCTGTTTTAATCTCACTTCTTACTTATTACATCTACACTCACTAGGGCCCTCACACGCACTGCATCTTACGGCAAAGGAAAAAGATCTCCGCCAAAAGGCCCCGTTAAGGCGTCGATTAGGTATTGCAGCGCCGACTCGATAAGGAGCAGACCCGATGATGAAGCAAGACACCCCACTGATGGGGGTGTGTGAGGGTCCCTTTTCCGAAAGGAGGAAATTTCCTCCTGCCCCTAGTGTGTACTCCACTACACACTAACCACACATCAACTTACAGTGTTCACTAGGAACTGCATACCTTTCTGCTTTGTAGTACTTTAGGGCATGTATGCGGGACCTGGATAAATATAGCCCTTAGTCCCCCCTCTATATGTTAATAAAGAAGCAAATATTGAAAACATGACTGATTGTTCCCATTCTCTTTATGAAACCAACTTGGAAGCCAGAGAGGATACTAAATTTGGTGGCTCAGTAATGTAACAGTGGATCAAATTGCAATATTTTTCTCTTGCAAAATATGCCTAATTTACATGACAATTACACCTATTATTGCAACTTGCTTGGGTGCTCTCTTGCCTGAAAGTTGAATGTAAGGGCATACCTCAGTTACAAAAGGCATGCAAGATACCAGTAGTTGAGTGATTGGAGGAGAAAAGTATCTTTCAAGCTAGATATCAGTTTTACAGTTTCACCCCTAGTCTGCAAGACATTTTCTGCTTGAACCAGTCCCCTGTGGATGGAATTTCTTAAAACAGCATGTCTGCAAAATGGGGGGGAAATGTGTGAAATTCTTGCACAGAAAAATACACAAATATTATAAGATTCCACCTGCATAATGAACATTTTGCCCAGGCCTCAAATCTTATCAATGGAAAGATACCCCTACAGCTTGAAATAGAAGTTCAGGTGGAAATTTGTGAATTGTGGAATCCCTTTTTAAAGCTCAGAACTATCACTGCAAACATCCAAGATGGTGGAATAACTCCAGGGTTACCAACTGCATTACAGACATCAGCTAAATAACAGAAAAAGACTACTGAGTCTGCCTTCTACAGATCAGTGGCAGTAAGGTTTGCTTGCATGGCTTCCCTACCCTTTAACAACCTCACAACTTTATACCACTTTAAATGGGTTAAAATGGTACGATGATTGATTTATTTTGTGAAAAATGTTCACACTGTTATCACAACAACATACCAGACCATTGGGTGATCCTACGATTGACCTTAGACAGCAGAGTCAAGAGCCAGCATAACACTTTACAACAAGCATCAATACTCTTCTGCAGCCTTTTATCTGGATTATGCTCTGCTGATGGAACCACTCTGTTAAGACTTTTTATTCTGATTTTACCAGGCCAGGAGCTGATTGTTCCCTCTTTCCATTTTCTCTTGGGTAGCTCTAAGAACTTGGTCCTTGACTTTGACATCAGTTAGGGTCACTGGAGGTAGAAGCTTAATTTGCCGGGCACTGCTATTGCAGTCACTGTCTCAGAGATCGAAAAAGCAGCGCAAGAAGTTAGGAGGAAACAGGGTTTTCTCTAGGACATTTTTGGGATACAGGCTTGTTTAACAGTCTTAAGTGACTTATTGTGTAAAAAATAAGATGAAAATAAACATGAGCAAGACACAGATGATGCTATTTAATATACAAAAGGTGGACAGTAGGGAATGAACAAGTACTCAAAACTGAATTTTATAAATATTTGGGCATAGCTATTAATATAGAATGTAATTGAGCAGAACACTGTAAGGCAATAGCAAAAAATGTGTTTGCAGCTGTGCCGAGAGGCTATTCTCTTCAATTTGCTTGTAATGTGTGTATACAAAAGATGGTGCCACTTATTCTGTATGGGGATGGTGCCTTATGCTTGGACCTCGAATTTGAATGAATTTTGTAAAAATGTAAAGAAAGGTTTTAAAAAGTGGCTATATATGCCATCCACAGTACCAGTGCAAGCAAAGTGGAATGGAGATTGGGCAACGTTCTTAAATTTTGATGAAGAAATATTGAAGATTAAATCTTGTAATATGTTGGTTAATTCAGACATAACTTTAGTTACTGCTATTTGATGGAGAGACTTAAGGCAAATAGAAAAAGATTGTATAAGCAGTTTTGTGCCCCAGTTGAGGACTCTGTTCAAGAAGTAAGTAATTGATAGTAATTCCAAAGGAGCATCTCTAAATTTCCATGACGTAAACAAGAATTTACTAAAAGTGAAAACAAGCATGTTATAATTTTTGCAGAGTAAAATTATGTAAGTGGCAAGAAATCCCTTCAACAAATGTTAAATTGTAAGATTAAGCACAGGATTTGCTGATTATCCATTGTTAGCTATTCATCCAACAACTCGTAAAATATTTATGCTAATACGGCTGGGCCATTTAGCCCACAACTCAAATTCTCAACTTAATTGGGCCTATAGTGCAGAAAGGATCATTTCTATTTGGGCTTAGAAAAATCCAATATTTTAAATCATATCTTACTGTTGTGTCCAGCATTTCTTCAAGAACGGCAGTTTAACGTAAAGCCCTTTTTTAACAAGTGTAACATCAGAAATGTACCCTAGGCTTTTCTGTTGCTTTTTATGTATAATTAATATCTAATTTGTTCTTTGGTGCAAAATTTATTCAAGCTTATATGAAGAAAATTAGGTTTTAAAATCATCAATCATTTTTATTATGAATGTATGCTGTTTATAAGGACACATGTCTTAATAAACTTTATTCGAAATAAAAAATAACGAAACCTATTTACTTAATGAATTTCCAAAACAGACACATATTCTCTTGTGTGCTGCCACTCTTTACTCAATAAAGAAATTTGAAGAAACATACATTATAGCCATTAAGGATTACCAGGATGGACAGTGGTATTTCACAAGGTTGCCTTGCTGTCTTCCTGAAGTCGCTGGGCTTTTGCCCGCTATTGCTTTGCATGCAAGTTACACAACCTCCAAAGAGAGGTGAGGCTGAGGACACAGCATTGCTTTCAGAACATTGTTCTGCAGATGAACTGACGAGAAAATGCAGAAGGGCTAAAGAGGGAAATGAATCTGGGCTACCACCCCTTTCACCTAAGCTCATAGTTGTTTTGAAATGATGGTCCACCTTTAACCGCTCGTCAAAGTTCCTTGTGATGGGTTCAGGTTTGAAGGGTTATAACATGGAAATTGTAAATTCTTAATAAAAAATAGAGCTCTCCTCCCAAGTGAGGAACCAAGTAAGGAAAATTATTGTAATTTGTTAGCTAAATCTATATGTGCAGTATTCATAAAAAACAGCCCTGTGAAGCAACCATTTATGGGAAACCACTCTAAGGGGGCAATAATTCATGGGTCCCAGCACCTTAGGGCAATAATTTTGGGAGAGCGGGGTGGTAATTCATATATAGCAACTCGTACGGGAAATGTATGGGAAGCAGTGGAGTAATTGTGGCAGGACATTGCACTTAGTAATTCATCTAAAGCATCACTGAGTGGGTAATAATTCACAGAGTACAAATGTGTGCATTAATAATGGATGAGGAAAGCGGTGTGAGGGTAATAATTCCTGGGTAGTAGCACATACGGGTAGTAATACCTAAAAGCAATGCTGTCCAGTGATGATTTGTAAAGATCAAAATGTTTGTCCAGAAATGTATGGGGTGTAGCTCCTTTGGGCTACTGGTATTGGTATGGAGCAGTGTCGGCTATTTGTGGAGTGAAGCACTGTGACGTAATTTCTAGTGGGAAGCAGCAATGTGGGGTAGAGTAATTGTTAAAACGTCTGAATTAGTGCCTGCTCATATGGTGGTTGTGTCAGGGCATTTGGGACTGTACTCAAGCATAAATTACATTTTATCAAGTAAAGCTGTCTCTAAGCATATGGTGGGTGTATCTTAGAATCTGTTTGAGCTTTGGAAGCTTTGTCACAGCATATTATGCTTGTGCATATGATGACTGTGCTGGGCTTATGAGGCTCTTGTGGGCTACTTGAAGTTAAAAGTAGGGGGTGTGCCAAGAAATGGGAGAAGATATGGGCACCATAGTGCAAGCACAGGAAGACATAGTGGGATCCGGGACTCGCACCATAGATTTATCCAATATGTAAGGTATGATAAACCGTTTGTGTTCACTCACTTCCTGCTTCTAATGATGACTGTTGTCGCAGTATTGCTCTTTTTATGCCTTAGAAAACGGAATAGTCCTCACCTCTCTGACGAGGTATTAATGTCTCGAATCGACCTAGTGATATGCATGCATATTTGCTTAAGAATTAATGTCCCTTGAGCCTGTTAAATAAAGACTTAAAAAAAATAAAAAGAATTCACACCTAGATCACAAAAATATACCAGACAAGCGGGTGATCCCACGATTTACCTTAGACATCAGAGTCAATCACTAGCATAAGACTTTACAACAAGCGTTAATACTTTTCTGCAGCCTTTTATCTGGATTATGTTCTGCTGTTGGAATCACAGGTCCTGTTGGTTCTTAATTGTGCTGTGCTCTGTTAGTAGTTCTAAAAACTTAGTCCTTGACTTGGACCTCAGTTAGGGTCACTGGAGGTAGAAGCTTGGTACGCTGGGCACTGCCATTGCAGCCACTGTCTCAGAGATCAAAAAAGCAGCGCAAGAAGCTGGGAGGAACCCGGGTTTTCTCAAGACATTTGTGGGATACAGGCTCGTTTAACTCCCTTAAGTTACTTGCTATGTAAAAAATAAGATGAAAATAAACATGAGCAAGAGAAAGATAATGCTATTTACTATACAAAAGGTGGACAGTAGGGAATGAACAAGTACTCAAAACTGAATTATATAAAAACTTGGGCATAGCTATTAACATGGATTTTAATTGAGCGGAGCACCGTATGACAATAGCAAAAAATGAATTTGCAGCTGTGACAAGTGGTTATTCTCTTCAATTTGCTGTTAATGTGTGTATACAAATAATGGCAACAGTTATTCTGTATGGGGATGGTGCCTTATGCTTGGACCGGAATTGGAAGGAATTTTGTAAAAATGTAAAGAGAAGTTTTAAAAAGTGGCTGTATATTCCATCCACAGTACCTGTGCAAGCATTGTGGAATGGAGATTGGGCAACGTTCCTTAAATTTTGATAAAAAAAATGTTGAAGATTAACCCTTGTAGTATGTTGGTTAATTCAGACATTACTTTAGTTGCTGCTATTTGATGGAGAGACTTATGGCAAATAGAAAAAGATTGTATAAGCAGTTCTGTGCCCCAGTTGAGGACTCTGTTCAAGAAGTAAGGAACTGATAGTAATCCCAAAGGAGCATCTCAAATTTTCCATGACGTAAACAAGATTTTGCAATAGGAGAAAACAAGCATGTTATAATTTTTGCAAGATAAAATTATTTAAGTGGCAAGAAATCCCTTCAACATATGTTAAAATATAATATTAACCACAGGCTTTTCTGATTATCTATTGTTACCTATTCATCCAACAACTCATTACGGGTGGGCCATTTATCCTAAGACTCAATTATCGACTTGATTGGGCCTATAGTGCAGAAAGAATAATTTCGACTTGGGCTGAGATGAAAGCCAATGTTTTAAATCATATCTTACTGTTGTGTCCAGCATTTCTTCCTGAATGGCAGGTTAACGTAAAGCCCTTTTTTAACAAGTGTAAGATCAGAACTGTATCCCTAGACTTTTTTTGTTACTTTTATGTATAATTATCTAATTTGTTCTTTGGCGCAAAATTTTATTCAAGCTTATATTAAGAAAATTAGGTTTTTGAATCATCAATTATTTTTATTATGAATGTATGCTGTTTATAAGAATGCATGTCTTAATAAATAAACTTTATTTGAAATTTAAAAGAACTAAAGCTATTTGCTTAATGGATTTCCAATACCGACACACATTCTCTTGTGTGCTGCCACTCTTTACTCAGTAAAGAAATTTTGAAGAAACATACATTATAGCCATCAAGGATTACCAAGATGGACAGTGGTTTTTCACAAGGTTGCCTTGCTGTCTTCCTGAAGTCGCTGGGCTTTTGCCCGCTATTGCTTAGCATGCAAGTTACACAACCTACAAAGAGAGGTGAGGCTGAGGTGAGGACACAGCACTGTTTTCAGAACATTGTTCTGCAGATGAACTGACGGGAAAATGCAGAAGGGCAAAGGGAGAAATGATGCAGGGCTATCACCCCTTTCACCTAAGCTCATAGCTGTTTTGAAATGATGGTCCACCTTTAACCGCTCATTAATGTTCCTTGGGGTGGGGGTAGGTTTGAAGGGTTATAACATGGAAATTGTAAATTCTTATGAAAACAGAGCTCTCCTCCCAAATGAGGAACCAAGTAGGGAAAATGATTGTAATTTGTTAGCTAACTCTATATGTACAGCATTCATGAAAAACAGCCCTGAGAAGCAACCATTTATAGGAAACCACTCCAAGGGGGTAATAATTCATGGGTCCCAGCACCTTAGGGCAATAATTTTGGGAGAGCGGGGTGATAATTCATATATAGCAACTCGTACGGGAAATGTATGGGAAGCAGTGCAGTGGAGTAATTGTGGCAGTACATTGCACTTAGTAATTCATCTAAAGCATCACTGAGTGGGTAATAATTCACAGAGTACAAATGTGTGAGTTAATAATGGATGAGGAAAGCGGTGTGAGGGTAATAATTCCTGGGTAGTAGCACATACGGGTGGTAATACCTAAAACCAATGCTGTCCAGTGATGACTTATAAAGATCAAAATGTTTGTCCAGAAATGTATGGGGTGTAGCTCCTTTGGGCTACTGTTAATGGTATGGAGCAGTGTCGGCTATTTCTGGAGTGAAGCACTGTGACATAATTTCTAGTGGGAAGCAGCAATGTGGGGTAGAGTAATTGTTAACATGTTTGAATTAGTGCCTGCTCATATGGTGATTGTGTCGGGGCATTTGGGACTGTACTCAAGCATAAATTACATTTTATCAAGTAAAGCTGTCTCTAAGCATATAGTGGGTGTATCTTAGAATCTGTTTGAGCTTTGGAAGCTTTGTCACAGCATGTTATGCTTGTGCATATGATGACTGTGCTGGGCTTTTGAGGCACTTGTGGGCTACTTGAAGTTTTTCCTGGGCATATGAAGGTAGTCCTTGGACATATAAGAATTGCTCTTGGGCATATGATGGCTTTGCCTGAATCTATCCACTTGCTCAACAACATGTTATATCATTAATGGCTTTCACCAGTTCTGGTCTCTCAGCAGAAATAGATATTTCTGTCACTCAGTTGCCTAATTAATTCATTTTCATAATCCTTAAGATTCATCATGACTACTTTGCCACCTTTTCTCAGAGTTACATTAATCCTCTCTTAGACCTTCGAATAGAGCAGCTGCTATGCCGTGCCCCCAACCCCATATTTCAGCATGCGGGGGAGCATAAGGAACACTCTCCAGCTAGAGAAAAAGAAAACCTTCCCTCCCACTGCCCCCCTGGCCACTTCTGCCTGCCGACGGGTAAGAGAAAAAGCACCCGGAGCATTTACCACCTGCTTCAAGCAAGTGGTACATGTTCTCTGATTATTGTTCCCCTCAAAGGGGTAAAAACATGTAGGACTAGACCTAATGTTACCTGGTTCACATATTATTCCCCATTCCTGGGAAAACAACTTGTGATCTCTGTTAACTCATGGGGCGATACCAGCTGGAATTATGGCCACTGTGTCTCCTATCGGAGTGGACAGGGAATTCAGAATGAAGCCCTCAGTGTTTTAAGTACTAATCTTTCCGCTTTATTTAAATCTGAACATCTATAATTCCTTTTCATAGTATCATTGTCCAGTGTTACACATCCAGAAATGTGTCAATAACGCCATTAGCTACAACTGATAAAAACTTAACTTAGGTTTCAGTTTGTCAGTTGTAGCACCATGAGTATCTATATTTAAGGCAATTGCTATATTTTCAATATCGGGGCTCTCATCATCTTGGCTACTCATCAAAGTTTGTAAATTCCTTTAGTCAGTAATAGATCTATTCACTGAGAACTCCCAAGTTTTATTTGTTCTCTTTGAGTCATTGTCTTGGTTGCATAATATTTGTTGATTTTTAATTTCCTCACAGACTTTCATGCATCTATCTTGAGGTCCAACCTGTTTTATAAGAAGTTGGTGAACAAAATATACTTTTATTTAGAACACTCATCTCAATTTCTGATATTGAACTAACAAAACATTTGTTACTAGAGCCAAAGAATGAATTGTCCTTTCTTGTCTTTGTCCTGAATCTTCACTGGTAGTTCTGCTTTCTGTAGCTTTACTCTAGATGACGTTTTAAATGATGCATCATCTTGTGAGCACATGAATACATTCTTCCTGTCTCGTGACCTTTAATGTCTCTTTTGAACTTCTGACTTATTCTTGTCCCGATAATCCTGAAACCTATATAATTCTTCAAATGGGATTTTGTGATTTTTCTGTGCTGCCCCTTCTAGGGCTACATCTGAAAACTGTTTCTCTATGGCTTCTAAAGTTTTCTCGGTTTGGTCGTTGACTTGATCAGTCAGTGGTTGCTTCATTTCTCTTCAACTTTCAAAAATATGTTTTCCCCATGTTTCTGCACGCGTTTTGTCCAAATCATCAACTGATGGAAAAATGTTTATTCTAATTTTTAGCACTTGAATTTATATTCCTTAGGCCCCTCTGTCCTTTCGTATTTGTGATGAATTAATTTAAGGTGATGTTGAAAAATTATATGAGCTACGATTAGGAATTATAACTGTATTGAATTTTACCTTGTTTATTATGCTTGATAATTTTTGTAGTTCAGATAATGGTTGAACAGGCGTTTACTAATGTTCTTTGAATTATCTGTTCAATTTCAGAAAGGACCACTGATGCAACCAAAGATGTGGTAGTGCCTTCAACAATAAAGACTCAAACTTCTGCAAAACTGGAAAATGTGGCTGTTGATATAAAGCCCCCCTTATCTCATGCTGCTCGTCCAGCGCAGGCGCTGGTTCCGCACAGACCTCCGCCACAAATTCCCAGTCTGAAGAAACCAGCGGCCGCGCAAAGGACTGGAATCAATTGTGAAAATGTAAGACAATGAAGTGTTTTGGTTCTCTTGATCTGCATACCCATCAATTAAAAAATCAACTGAATTTGGATGGCTTTTACTCTAAGGATGCTGAAAGAAGGCATGCTGGCTTTAGTCCCTTAGGACTCCAGGGTGGACTAAAGTGCCTTTTTGTCTTTTCTTTAGATCCTCCAAACCCAGAATTGTCTCTTGTTTGGGTCACTGGGAACACAAAGTGTGACCAAGAAAATACATAAAGGTTTCCTGGCTTCTCATGTTGCACTACCACATTGCCTTCTCCCACCCCTGGTATACCTCATACTACAGCTGCTATCAATGTAAATGAGCAGGGAAACACCTGGCAATATTTTCCCTATGACATGTTTCCATTGGCCGCAGTGTTTAACAGCCCTTTCCATCAGAAAAATTAAATAAAGGACCAAAGGTCCATGGTATGGCTCTGGCTCGAGTACTGAGGACCTAGCCAAGGCGGCTGTCTGTCGAAAATAGCACAAGCAATGTTACTGTCTACACGATGGCGAGAAAGAGGTTTTCCACCATCATGTTAAAGGACAACTACATTGCTTGTCTACCACTGTGCTATGCTATGTGACTAGGTAGCTGCCCATACAGAACAACAGGAGTGAGTGTTTGCTGCACCCTATTTAATAAACAAATAAATAAAATGGTGAATGAGGTTGCCTGCTCGGTCCTGGTGGGCCAACTAAGGATAATGAATGGAAAATGACGTGTTAGCTGGTGCGAGGGGTTTCCGGGAACGCTGAGTTCAAATGAATTCACTTTAGCCATGTTCACCGCACTTACCTCACACCACTTAAGCTAAACAAACTATATAGGGACCAATCAGCTGCATGCGTTCTATGCGGGCAGGGAAGAGCTACCTTCTTGCATATGCCGTAGCTGTGTGGCCTGGTGATGGCGTATTGATGGGAGGTGGTGGAATGGCTCTGAGCGGTGACGGGGCTCCTTCCTGGCCCCTCCCCTAGGCAGTGTCTGCTAGGCATGGTGAAGTGTCCCAGACAGGGAAAGATGCAATAGAAATTCCCACAGTTGGCAATTCTATTGGCAAAATGATTAATTGCCATGGGATGGCTGGGTACTCGGGGGCAGTGGGTGAAAGACACCATAGAATGGTCTATGGCAGAGGACACTCACATTGAGTTCTCCAGTAGAGACTACAAGGTCACTGAAAACCTGTTGGCTACAAACAGCTGTGTCAGCAGTCAGCCTACTGACAAACAACCCAGCTGGGTTTAAGATCAGCATGCTCTGGGATCCACAAACTAGATTCAGAACTTCTTATCTCCAGTCTTCTGAGTGGTGCAGGGGTGGCCCCACAGCAAGGTGGCTTAGCAACAATACTAGCCCTCAAGTGAATCCTGCTGCTCCACAGCACAGCTCTCGCGATCCACCTGCCTTATGATAGTTTGCACGTGTTCAAACAGATGACACAAAAAAGATATGGTCATTCTCACACATGGCTCTGACCTCTTCCCGAGCCCTGTGTCCCTTCAGAATCCAGATAGAATTCCACTTCTAGGTAGTCCTTGCCCATTGTTGCCTTGAAAAATGCAATTGTTGGAGAGGGTTACATGCCTCTTTCCCAAAGGGAGATCATCGTTACTTGTCTCTTTTTTTTAATCTTTATTTATGCATTTACATTATAACAGTTATGCATTCAAAGGAACATAGTAAAGAAAGGACTGTGACAGTTCTTCTCTAGTTCCAGTAATATGCTTACATTTTAATGATCTTACCTCTTGTAAATGCCTTTATTTCGATAGTGTTGTGTAGTGTCTCTTCCTGCCACCCATGATTACCATTCATTCCATGTTACATCCTGTCCTTGATCCATGGATATGCCATATGTTTCCTCTCGCAGTTCTACGTACCCTGCAGCTCCAAACAGGGAGCATCCTGGACACCCGTAGAGGCGTCACAAGTTGCTCACCGCAGATGCTTCTGATCCCCCTCCTGTGCCCCTACCCCCTCGAAGGCCGTCAGTATCTTCCCCACACCTCAAGGTTTTCAGTGACCTTGTAGTCTCTACTGGAGAACTCAATGTGAGTGTCCTCTGCCATAGACCATTCTATGGTGTCTTTCACCCACTGCCCCCGAGTACCCAGCCATCCCATGGCAATTAATCCTTTTGCCAATAGAATTGCCAACTGTGGGAATTTCTATTGCATCTTTCCCTGTCTGGGACACTTCACCATGCCTAGCAGACACTGCCTAGGGGAGGGGCCAGGAAGGAGCCCCATCACCGCTCAGAGCCATTCCACCACCTCCCATCAATACGCCATCACCAGGCCACACAGCTACGGCATATGCAAGAAGGTAGCTCTTCCCTGCCCGCATTGAACGCATGCAGCTGATTGGTCCCTATATAGTTTGTTTAGCTTAAGTGGTGTGAGGTAAGTGCGGTGGACATGGCTAAAGTGAATTCATTTGAACTCAGCGTTCCCGGAAACCCCTCGCACCAGCTAACACGTCATTTTCCATTCATTATCCTTAGTTGGCCCACCAGGACCGAGCAGGCAACCTCATTCACCATTTTATTTATTTGTTTATTAAATAGGGTGCAGCAAACACTCACTCCTGTTGAGTCAACAACAGAACATCAATACACTTTCCCCTTCTCCGGAAGTGTGGTTGCCCTTCCAGGATTTTACAGTGTATGTAACCCTGTATTTTCTGATGGTAAACCTTTTGTATGTGGCTGTGCGTATTGTAGTTGGTGTTTGCATTTAACACATTCAAATCACATCCCTTCCCACAAACATAATAGTTTTGCAGTGGAGTCTGAGTATGCATGTATGGGTGTTATAGGTTGTACTGATCTTTGTATATGACTCAGCACGCGTTTTTGTAAAGGTTTGTTTTGATTCTTATGGTTTATAGAAGGTTGTGTGCGTGCAGTTTCCTGCTCTGTCCTCAATCCTTGACATGCTTGTTCATCTGTTAATGAGGCCTCACTCTGTCACTCGCAACCTGATGCGTCTCTCTAGCTCTCGCACCTATGCCTCTCAACACTGAGCCTTAGATGTCTTGCTTTCTCATTCACTCACTTACTGATCGCTCTTAACAGATCCCAAATTGAACCCTCTTACCCACTATTCTCTTTATCATCTTTGAGGTGCTAGTTTCTCTTTCACTTGGAAACTTTGGAGTGCTTCCTTTGTCTTAGTGCAATGTTGCTTTCTACTTTCTTCTGCTCTCTCACACCTGACACAGAGGCATCACTAGCCGTCATGCTTCTGATCTCTCCTCTACATCACTGTGGTCTCTCTGTCAGAGTTATTTATGTCCGACAGGAGAGGCGGGCCAGGGCGGAGTACTCTGCACTTACAAGTGCGCATATGTGTTTGGCCGGCCGACACATGCACACTGATGTTTCTCCAACCCGGCTGTATTGGACAGCCGAGTTGGAGAAACCCCACAGGCTCCCATGCACCGTCTGAGCGGCAAACGAGGCCGCTCAGCCCAATCCTGGTGTGCTCTTGTGCTAGATATTGTTACAAAAAACAAGGGAACCCAATGTGCTATTGGTCAGGGACCTTGGGTACGTAGACTATTTTAGTGGACAATGGTCCCTAGACAATTAAATGAAGTTTAAGTTTAAATATAGACCCAGTCAGTACTATATTGTCTGTCCAGCCGGACAGTTTTTTAATATACAATGATTGTATAAAACAATTAAACCGAAAAATTACAAGCGGGACACAACCTGCGTCCTGCTGACGTACATTTACAAACAACATAAAGGAAGGGGGTTCAGGCAAGAAAAAACCGTGTCTGTAGTTACATTGAATATAGGTACAACAGACAGATACATTGCACACACCATTACAAATTAAGCATTACAATATAGCCAATGTATATGGTGTACAGTTGTCGACGACGTTTCGATCCCTTTTTAAATCATTGGGATCATCTTCAGGACTTAAATAATGACATGCCTGTATAGAATAGCTCAATAACGTAAACCATAAAATGAAGGTAAGGAAGAATAGGGGGAAGGGGGGGAAGAAAAGGACAAAAGGTTATACAGAGGGAAATAGTGATACATCTAGTCTGATTCAATTTTACAAGTGATATACATGAGTTGGCCGTGACCAAGTTAGCCTCTGAGTAAGACCAGATAGAGGTTCAGGAAAGGATGTGAACCAGATTGCATGTGACATGTTCTGGTGAAAAAGGATTTAGTGACTATAAGGAAGGCCGTGTCTCAAAACCCACCTAGTGCGCGCCGATACATTGCGTGAATTACAATGATCTCATAAGGAGAGAAACCATATGGGGAACTGTCAGGGGTTGTTAATATGATAACCAACCAATTAGAGCGCAGCATCTGGATTGGGTGGGGAGCCTGTGCCCTTAGGCCCATCCACTTCCGGCTTCCAGACGCGAGTAGTAAGAGAAACAAGGCGGCCGGCAGTGGGAGCACAGCGGAGCGGCAGGTAAGTGGTTTTTATTGTTTTTAATTTTATTTTCAAACCTCTCCTTTCCCTGTCGCCCTACTGTTTTTAATTGGCGGCAGCTGCTACTGGTACATTTTCCCACTGCCAGCATAGCGCCTCTGGTATCTCGCAACTGTGTGTCTTTTGGGAATTCTGGGCGACATGTACGACCACTTTTAGCAGTCGCAAACAGATATTCGGGCCGTTTGCAACAGCTAAAAAAGGTTGTAGCATATATCTGATAGAGACATCTAGCCGCAGATTCCTTACCTTTGAACTTCAGTCATCAAGTTGGATCTGGAAGACTTTTCTTAACAGTACCCCTGCGTGCCGGTAGGTGGTGTCGGTCGACTCCTCGTAACGTCGTCGGCGTTGTGTTCATCGTCGTCGTGACATCCGCGTTGTCAATTTAACTGCCACTCCGGCGCTCTGACGTCAGTTCTTTTCTTTCCGCACCAGCCAGAGCTGATCCTTTGAAAAAAGCTACCCCCTGTCAATTTTTGACAGACTTTTTCAACCCTTTTGTCGACTTCGTTGGTGTGTTTAGGCATGTCAAGTAAGAAGACTTCAGAGTTCAAGCCGTGTGGCACCTGTCACAGCGCCCTGTCGGTCATGAACCACCATTTAGTGTGTCTCTGGTGCCTGGAGCGCGACCATGACTCGAAGTCGTGCTCCGACTGACGGGCCATGGTGCTGAAGACTTTGAGGGAGCAGTCCCTAAATCAACTCGTGGCCCTGTGTACAGCACTGTGGAGGTCGCCTTGTCGGTCTCGATCCCAGTCTCGTTTGAGAGGAAGGTCCGAGCACCGCTCCGGTGAATTGAAGTCCTCTTTGTCGAAGTCGTCAAAGTCAGGTAAGAGGCACCACAAAAAGCACAAGAAGTAGAAGCGTGCTTCGGCTTCACCCCACCCATCTCGCGATGTGGCGGAGGAACCTTTGTGTTCAATGCCCCGCTCCGCGGAGCGGGTGCTGGGGTCGGCTCTGCGTTTCCCTGCCTTTCCGGGTCTGAGAGCGACCCCCCACCCAGCTGAAGGAGTTCTATGATGCCATGTGCACCATATTTGGGCGGCCTGACCCTGCCGGCGCGCCTTCGGGACCCGCAGGCTCAGAGGATGGAGGGGCCCCCATGGTTCCAATGCCTGCGGCTCCGGTGCCACGTCCCCCGATTGGACCCGTTCCTGGGTCCGGACCGACGCCGGTCACACCTCCACAGCAACCTTCCCAGGCATCGCCGGCGGCGCCTCCCCGATCCTCATTCCCGACGACACAGAGCTGAGACCGGCGCCAAAAGAGCTGTACGGCTCCATGCCGTTCACCCTGCCCTATTCTGAAGGGTTAGGGATGGTGGAAGAGAATTGGGAGGGGGAGCAGGATACCTGAGAAATACTGCACCAACAAGATGAGGACTAGTACGAGGAGTTGGGTGATGCCAGTGGTTTGGACACCTCCCCTGACTCTAGCATGCTTTCCCCTCCTATCCTTGCTACGGAGGAGGGACCATCATGGTGGTGCGTAGGGTTGTGGGGGTCCTGGACCAGCAGCTTCCTACAGTGGCAGTCAAGACTAATGTCTTGACAGAGGTCCTGCAGCCTGGGGTATCCAGCTTGGAACCCCTACTGCCCTTTAATGAGGCCTTCACACACGTTATTCTGAGTATCTGGTCCAAACCCAGCACAGGGGCTCCTGTGAATAGGATGATTGCCTGCCGCCATCGCCCTGCACCGGGCGATCCACTTTTCCTGACCACCCACCCCATAAAGCTTGGTTGTCTAAGCTTCCACTTCCCGTGGCACGTTCCCTTCTACACCCAGGGAATCCACAAGACTGGAAAGTTTCGGAAAGAAAAAATTTTTGTCGGAGGGACGGGCGGAAACAGAAGCGAGGAGGCCATATGGATGTAATAATGAGGTAGGTTTTATTTAGTGTAGGTTATCCCGAAGTCAGGGAAAGGCAGGTCTCAGAGTACGAAAAGAAACAAGCGCAATCTTGGCCGGTTTTTGGAAGTCTTCAAAGAGGTCCACCACTGTAGGAGTTTTCTTCACTTGTATTATGGTCTGGTCGGATCCCCGAGATTTGCTCAAAATAAAAGAAAAAAGAAGGCGGGGTCAATGGTCATGCGCAATTGGCTAGCCTTAGCTTCCACAACACCTCGTGAAGGTTTGGATAAGTGGGTTGTGTGGGAAGAAAACTAAATAAGAAAAGGAAAGCAACTACAGAGCGGCTAAAGGCAGGGAGACAACCCACTAAAAGATAATACTGCTGGTGCTGGTTTTTTCCCTGCGTTCGGGTCTCAGGAAGTTACAAGGGGGGTCAAGGAGGCTAACAAGCAGATCCCCTACCTCCCCTCCTTCCCTCCCTCCATCCCTCCCTCCGCCCAGGTCACGTACCGCTCTCTGCCGCAACTCTCCTGAGTTGCGGCTGCTCAGGCGTGTCCTCCGGGATCCAACAGTCCTCACACCACAGCTCGGGGCTCTCGAGGTCTCCGGTGTCTTCTTCTTCCTTGTTCGCCTCTGCGACTTCTTCAGCTGCCCCTGCACTCCTCTTCGGCTCTCTCTCCGTCTCTCTTTTACTTGCTTCCTTCCCTGTCACACGATCTTCCGGTTCTCTTGTTCCGTCCGAGAGTCCTCCCTGCAAATCCGATTGGACAGGTGTTACTTCCGCTCCGCCCCTCCAAGGATCGAGTAGTTCCTGGGTTGTTCTTCCAGGCTGTGTGGAAGGACGAGAGTCCATCTTTAGTCTTTTGGTTTCTTCCCCGCGTCCGTGGTCTTCGTCCGAGCCCTGGAGGTAAGGAACCCATAAGGGGGGTTTAGGGCTGATGTTGTGATTACTGGGGTCGCTTTGGGGGGCCTCCTCACAGTTTTCTTCCGCCAGTCTGGCATTGCAGTTGGTGAACACCGCATGCCTTTTGGGCCGCTATTCCCATTTGATATGGGGCACGGTTGCGCAAGTGCTGCCCAAAGTCTCGGAGGAGGACCGGGGTCTACTCTCCTAAGCTATTTCAGATGGGAGAAACGCAGCTAAGTTCGCCATCAGATGTGGTTTGGACACAAAGGACTTGCTGGGCAGAGCGATTTCCACGACGGGGGTCATTCGTTGCCACACCTGGCTGACAAGATCTGGTTTTTCAGGGGATGTCCAGGCTAACCTCATGGACATGCCCTTTGATGGCTCCCGTCTCTTCGGAAACAAAGCTGATACTGCCCTTGGGCGTTTCAAAATCTCGCGGGCCGTGGCCAAGTCTTTGGGCCTCACCACAACCCCTAGGGCCTTATCTGCTTTTTGCTCCTTTTGTGGCTATGGAAGGGGTTTACTACCACGCCAACCCTACTCCGGCCAGTGGGCCCCGCAAGTTCAGCAACCTCTGCGGGGCCGTGGACGCGGTTCACCCTGGCCCCGTGGGTCGGGAAACCAGAAGTCGATCCAAGCCATGATCCCCTCCTCCACCGCAAAACCTTCCTAGTCCAATTCTCCAGGATCACTCTGCTGGTCGGTGGCAGAATCCACCATCATCTCCACCACTGGCGAAACATCACATCGGACAAGTGAGTATTGAAAATCGTCCGACGGGGCTATTCCCTACCCTTCAAGACTACCCCTCGATCAATGCCTGCAGTGTACGATTGGCTGACGGAGGATCACCTTGCCTTACTCCGTGAGGAAGTCAAGACTCTCTTGCACAAGGGAGCTATAGAGAGGATTCCCGGGCCAGAAGTAGGCCGTGGTTGTTATTCCCACTACTTTCTGGTCCCAAAGAAGGACTGAGGCCTTCTTCCTATCTTAGACCTCAGAGTCCTCAATTACTTCCTCAAAATGTTCAAGATGCTCACCCTAGCTCAGGAACTGTCTGCCCTGGACCCGGAGGACTGGATGGTAGCGCTGGACTTGAATGATGCCTATTTTCATATCCCCATCCTGCCTGCCCATCATTGCTACCTGCGGTTTACGATGGGCCACAAGCACTTTCAATTAGCAGTGCTTCCCTTTGGCCTCACCAGCGCCCCTCGGGTGTTCACAAAGGTGATGACGGTGGTCACATTCCATCTGCGGAGATCAGCGATTCTAGTCTTCCCCTATCTCGACGACTGGTTGCTGAAGGCGGGCTCGCCCCAAACAGTTGTCTCCCACCTCCAGACTACGGCGAACCTTCTGCATTCGCTGGGGTTCACTTTCAACGTGCCAAAGTCACACCTGACCCCCTCTCAGACGCTCCCTTTCATTGGAGCAGTTATGTTATGTTATGTTTTTTAATTTTATAACGTGCGCAGCTACTCCGCAGAGTGTCCCGGCACGAACAAGGAGGGGTCAGCTGATTACCACTAGACAAAAAGATAGGTTTTTAGTTTTTTCTTAAAGGCCAAGGGGTCTTGGGTATTGCGAAGCGCAAAAGGAAGGGCATTCCATGCCTGAGCCGCTTTCACGGCGAGCAAGCCACCGCCCAGCCTGTGACGAATAAAGCGGGGAACTTGTGCTAGAAGCTGTGCAGATGAGCGCAATTGTCTCAGCGGGACATAGAAGGAGAACCGCTTCCGCAGATAGGAGGGGCCCCGGCCATAAAGGGCACGATGAGCGATGACTAGGGTTTTGAACTTAACCCGTTCAGCCACGGGGAGCCAATGTAATGAGCGCAGGTGATGTCGCACACTACACCTAGTGGGAATTTAAAGGAGAAGCCTAGCTGCCGCATTTTGGACAACCTGAAGCTTGTTCAGTATGTAACCCGGGATGCCCACATACAGCGCATTGGCATAGTCCAGACGAGAAAGGATCAGCGCGCGAATGACTGTTTCTTTTGCGGGCCTGAGGAGAAGAGGAAGAAATTTCCTTAAGATTTTAAGAAGTCCAAAGCAATTGCTTGCAAGCTTCTTAACCTGAGTAGAGAAGGATAGATTATCATCAAACCACACTCCCAAGTTCTTGGCGGAGTTCCCTTTAGATGTCGGTAAAGGGAACCCTGGAGGCCAGAGCGTGTCTCTGAAGCGGGGGGGGGGGAATTCCCGTAAAGGAGAATCTCCGACTTGTCTTCATTGCACTTCAGCTGCACGGCGGCGAGCCACCTAAAGACAGAAGCCAAGCAGTGCTGAGCCGACGAGACGGAGTCCGCATCCTTTCCCCAGGTAAAAAGAAGCTGGGTGTCATCCGCGTAGGCAATGACCTTAGCCCCCAGGTCCTCGGCCAAATAGACCAGAGGAGTAACGTAGATGTTAAAGAGGAGGGAGCTAAGGGAGGACCCCTGCGGGACACCTGTGGTAACCGGCTGAGGGGCTGACGCGACCGGCGGCAGCCAGACCTGTTGCATCCGCCCTTCCAGGAAGGACCTAAGCCAGCCCCAGGCCGAGCCCGAGACACCAATCTCAGCGAGACGAGAAAGCAGCGGTGAGTGTGGCACCGTATCAAACGCCGCCAACAGGTCGAGCATGACTAGAGCCGCTCTCCCGCTGGTGTCCAGACACTCCCGGATGGCCTCTAAGACCTCTGGATATGGTGCAGTTTCTGGCTTATCCTCCGGAATGGCGAGTCCAGGATATTCAGGCTATAATAGCGATGTTTCAGCCTCTATCCTGGATTTCAGTGAGAATGACTATGAGGCTGTTGGGCCTCACGGCCTCCTGCATCCTGCTAGTCTCCCATGCACGGTGGCACATGCAGGCTCTGCAGTGAGACCTGAAGTTCCAATGGGCACAGCATCGAGGAAATCTCACCGACCCGGTTCAGATTTCAGATGGCACTGCGAGAGACCTGCAGTGGTGGCTAACAGACCGCGGTTGGTTCGAGGGCAGACCCCTCTCCCTTCCCCACCCAGATCTCCCATTAGTGACGGACGGTTCCCTTCTGGGATGGGGTGGCCATCTGGGAGAGGTGGAGATCAGAGGACACTGGTCTCCGGCGGAAGCCAAGATCCATATCAGTCTGTTGGAGCTTCGAGCAATCCGTCTGGCACTGAAAGCCTTTTTGCCGTTGATAAAGGGAAGGCTTGTGCAGGTGTTCACGGACAACACTACCGCCATGTGGTACTGCAACAAACAGGGCGGAGTAGGGCCATGGACTCACTATCAAGAGGCCCTGCGTCTCTGGACTTGACTGGAACAACAGGGCATTTCCCTGTTGGTTCAACACCTGGACGGTTCTCTGAACGCCAGGGCGGACGAGCTCAGCCGAAGGTGCCTTGCGGATCACGAGTGGTGTCTCCATCCGTTGGTGTCACAAGGTCTCTTTCAGCAGTGGGGAGAGCCTTGGTTAGATCTGTTCGCCTCTGAAGAGAACGCGCAATGTCAGCAGTTTTGCGCGCTGGAGTTTCCAAGGCGGGTCTTGCTCGGCGACGCTCAGGCCTTCTATACGCCTTTCCGCCCATACCACTCCAGCCCCAAGTGCTCAAGAAGATCAGGAGTGACCGGGCACAAGTTATTCTTGTGGCTCCGGACTGGGAACGGAGAGTTTGGTATCCCGAGCTTCTAGACATGAGCATCGATCCTCTGGTCAGGTTGCCCCTTTGGGAGGATCTTCTGTCAGGGGAGGGTCCTCCACCCGAACCTGTCCACTCTCTGCCTCCTTGGGTGGAGATTGAGCTGCGACAGTTGACAGCTTTCGACCTCCCTCCCGAAGTCTGTGAGGTTATTTTGGCAGCCAGGCGTCCCTCTACAAAATCAGTATACGCCTGCAGATGGAACAAATTTTGTAAATATTGTATAGACTGGTCTATCGACCCTCAATCTGCACCTTTATCTGATGTCCTCCTATTTATACTTTCCTTGGCCCGGCAGGGCTCTGCTCTGGGAACCTTGAAGGGCTATCTTTTGCCCCTTTCCTCTTTTCTTCTGCTGCCTGATCAGCCTTTTCTTTTCAAATCTCCTCTGGTGCAGAGATTCTTGAAGGGGTTAACGCACTTGTTCCCTCCTTCACCCTTTATTATGCTTCAGTGGGACCTTAATTTGGTTCTCACCTATCTGATGTGCACACCATTTGAGCCGCTGGTCAACTGCCCTCTACGGCTGCTCACCATCAAAACAAACTTCTTAGTGGCAATAACATCTGCCAGGAGGGTGAGCGAACTGCCGGCACAATCATCACAGCCTCCTTACCTGACTGTCTTTCCGGAGAAAGTGGTGCTCCGTACAAAGGCATCTTTTCTCCCTAAGGTGGTGACTCCCTTTCACATGGTACAGTCGGTTACTCTTCCCACTTTCTATGCACCACCGCACCCTTCCAAAGAAGAGGAGCGTTTCCATTGTCTGGACCCAAAAAGAGCATTATCGTTCTATCTCGATCGAACTAAAGAGTTCCAGGTGGATGACCAGCTCTTTATAGGGTACGCGGGTGCAAAGAAAGGGCGTGCTGTCCAAAAGAGGACTATAACCCGCTGGGTTATCCTTTGTATAAAAATTTGCTACGCCTTAGCAAAGAAAGATCCTCCTGAAGGGCTTATGACCCATTCCACCAGGGCAAAAGCGGCCGCCATGGCTCTCCAGCGTGGTGTCCCTGTTTCCGATATCTGCTAAGCAGCCACGTGGGCATCACTGCACACGATCGCCAGGCACTACTGCCTGGACTCCTAGGTTTGCAGAGAAGGCCTGTTTGGTCACTCTGTTTTGCAGGATTTTCTGGTCTAAACCTTTCTGCAGTCCCTCCTCCGGTGTTGGTATTGCTTGGGTATCTGTCCTTCGGTAACTTCTTATCTGTTAGAGACATGATCTAGTCGCAGATTCCTTACCAACCCACCCACCCATCCTCCCTGCACTGCAGAATTGTTTTTAGTGTCAAGGATGTTCCCCTTCAGGGCCCTAGCTGTTCATGTTTTTTAACACACCATGGTCAGTCACTTCAAGGCTTCGCACTTCTGGCGTGGAAAGTCATGAAAAGTACTGAAGTCAGCGTGCTGAAGTGACGGTTATATTGATGACGTGGATGTCACGACGACGAACACGATGCTGTGAATGTCACGCAGAGTCGACCGACGCCACCTACTGGCGCGCAGGGGTACTGGTAAGAAAAATCTTCCAGATACAGCCTGACGCCTGGTAGTTCAAAGGTAAGGAATCTGCGGCTAGATCATGTCTCTACCCTATTTTGCGAGTCAGTAAGAACCTGTTACCGACTCGCAAAATAGGGTTTGCGAGTCTGTATTAGGAAGGGGCGTGCCAAGAGCATCCCTTCCTAATAGTGAGTAGCAGGGGGATGTACAATTGTTTTGCGACCGGAATGCGGTCGCAAAACAATCGCAGTTTACGACTTACTTCAAGTAGGTGGTAACCCACTCGCAAACAGGAAGGGGTCCTCAGGGGACCCTTTCCCCTTTGTTAGTGGCAGCGAAAACGTTTTATTAAGAGCGGGCAGTGGTCCCACGGACCACTGCCTACTCTTAAAAAATTAAATTGAAACGTTTCATTTTTGGTTTTGAAACGCATCCCATTTTCCTGTAAGGAAAACGAGCTGCATTTTTTTTTAAAAGTTGCTTTATTTAATAAGCATCATTACAAAATAATGGGGTAGCCCAATAAACGTCAACAGACCTGGGTACAATGCGAGAATGAAAAAATTGGTCCGTGACTGCTTTAGAGAGAAATAAATTGCAATATATCCTGCGTGTGTCGCAATGTCAGTCAAACAATAGTAATCAATACCATTTAGAAAATGCAACTACATACCCTAATAACAAAATTAGGAATATGTTCAAAACATACAGTCAATGTTAAAAGGAAAAGAAAAGAGAAGAGAGGGGAAAAGAAAAAGTGCCAAAAAGTTATTTAAGTTATAGTATATTTATTCCATATACTTGAATTCGATCAAAATGATTTGACATTTAGAAAGATGCAAAAGGTTGCCTCGAGGAAGTCGTCCTGCACTTGAACTCGGCAGGACGACTTCCTCGAGGCGTGCGGCGCCCGTTCTATTCGTTCCAAGGGATTACTCACCTGATTTATTCTGATGTTCAACCACTATGGAATTATGTAATTACGGTTTTTAATACCGTTGAGGACTTCACAAGTGTTGTCCTCTTAAGTTGAATTCACCTCAATCCAGGTGAAAACACCGACCTTGCAATTACCATTCATTCTTCGTTGATATACCTGTGATGCCGGTGCAGCACCAGGATTAGGTTGCCCCCTCTCGTCCTGAAGAAGACTCGCAGCGGAGGTTTAAGTCACCCTCTATGCATTAGCCGAGTCGAAACGTCGACGCTCCCCACCCACACAGGGCCTGTACCGCATTCCACCCTATTTTCTGATGTTGCATTGATGCATTTAAAAAAGAACTGTATAAAATGGTGTAAATAATTTCTTTAGGACAGGCCACTCTGTACTGGTCTCTTTACCAGTCCGTTGCCATAATTATTGAAAAATGTGTGTATTCTAAAACTAGTGACTTTCACCTATCCCTATTCATCACGAGCACACCCATCCCTCACTCCCCTCTTGAGCAACCTTTTGCATCTTTCTAAATGTCAAATAATTTTGATCGAATTCAAGTTTATGGAATAAATATACTATAACTTAAATAACTTTTTGGCGCTTTTTCTTTTCCTTTTAACATTGACTGTATGTTTTGAATATATTCCTAATTTTGTTATTAGGGTATGTAGTTGCATCTTTCTAAATGGTATTGTTTATTTAAAAAGCAAACACAGACATGGGGGTCTGCTGTCCCCAGCAGGCCACCATCCCTGTGTTATTGCCCATTCCCAATGGGTCGCAATTTGCGACCTGCCTCATGAATATTGAGACAGCAGGCCATTTGCAACCACATCGAAAAATGTATCTGAGACACATTAGTACATTTCCTTTTGCGACTCACAAATTGCGAGTTGCGAAAGGAAATGGTCGTACGTCGCCCCCTATGTTTCTCATTTGCATTCATGCTTTTGAAATTAATCTTTCATACACTTCAGTGTCTGCGATCTTCCTCTCACTACTGGTGCATCTCTTAGGCACGCCTATTTCCTTCATCTCTCCCTCACTTTTTTGCATTTAGCCTCCTCTTCTACAACTACTGTGCACTTTATCCCGTCGATTTTTGTGCCTTTGATTGCTTTCACATCTCAACTTTTTATCAATCACCTATTTTTTTTAACCTTCGAACATCATTTCACCCACCTGTGTGCTCTTGATCTGCCTCACTCTGTAAATCTTCGATGTCTCTAATCTCTGTGACTTCAATCTAAGGCCTTTCTCCTGTTGTCTTTCGCTCTCCACCCTAGAACATTTTCGTTCGGTCTTTCCTTCCCCTTTTTGTGTGTGTGTGGGGGGGGGATAGTGGTGGTCACATCTTGCTCCTGCCTCAGGAACAAAGGAGGTGATCAGGACAGAGTCTGGAAAAGGAGCAGCAACCCCAAAGACCCAGTTTTCTTGTCTCATTTCTCTACCGGTTTTTGCCCACTGTTTCCAAAGAAAATGCAATTGTAGAAACCAACCAAGATTAAAACATTTTAATACATTTTGTTTACTGGTTTTCAGAGCAATACGCTCCATTGCCGTTGGTTATGCATCATAAATTTGCTGATTAGCAGCTCTGCAGCATTGTGCTTATATTCTATGGTTCCTTGCAAAACCAGTTATTTGGAGTAAAAAAATAAAACATCAAATCAAGCCAACAACATTCGGTGGTCAGGTGCTTAAGATTGAAATAGCCTGGACTCATATCATTAATCCCATATCAAATAAATGCGTTAGAAAGGTGCTTTTGCTTTTTCAGAGGGTGCTGCAGGATTATACTTTCTAGGGCAATATCAGGTGACAGGACTGGTTTATAGTGTACTACAGTGTCAAGTGTACTACCTCTTACTTGCAAGGGTATTTATGTTTTGGAGGTTCAGGGAACGCCCTGTTCCCCTTTATCCTCAAAGACAGTACTGACTTCCTTCCTCAACTCAACCAATGGTTTCCTTTGCAATCTCTCTTTTCTCATCATTGAGAAGACTACTTTCAACAAAATTAACATTTTCAATTACGGATGAGTCTTGTTCAGTCACTGCTACATCATAAATGTGGTCACCGGAAGGAGTCCCACTCCTTTTCCGTGGCTTGGAAAGGATTTCAGATGGAGGAAATCAGTCCAAATACAAAGCTTTGAATCTGTGTATTAAATGGATAAAGCGGTACCTACCATCTAGTAAAGATACATTATACTTACCGTCGTCGGAGTATCATTATTGCTTAACATGACCACTTAGGATATAGTTTGTCACTGTTGGTCCACAAAGGATCATTTGAAGCCACGTTTTCCAATTAGTTACTATGTAAATGATTTCAATTTATATTCATCATACGTAAAATAATTTCATGTCAATATCCTGAAACTCTGGCATAGATCGGCTCCTCATGCACTAATGATGGGTACCTTTGATTTAAAGCCTACAGATTTTATTTTAATGTTTATTAGTTAAGAAATGTGTTTATTTTGAAAAGCCCGTATCATCCAGTTTTTTCATTTGTGTGTATTGTGCGAAGGATGTGGTGCTTTACAGCTTGCTACTAGTCACTGTCCAAAAAATAGTCCTGGCAATTACTTTTTATTGTGCTCTTTGAACCTTACGCCTTGTTTCTTTTCCTCAGTCTCTGCCTACTGAACAGCAACAGGATCCTGCTGTGGAGGCTGCCGCAGAGCTTCGTGGTAAAGAGTCTGAAGAGGTAAACTCTCCAAAAGTTGCTCCCGTCCCTAAACCTAGAACATTGTTGCCCCCTCCGAAAGTTAAAGTAGAATCTGTAAGAAAATTCAACGATGACATGCAGACTGCACAGACCAGCATCCATGAGGACTTCGCAAAGGATAACACAGCCTCGACCCCGAAGGTACCACCGCGAAGGAAAAAGTCTGCACCCGCTGCTTTCCACCTACAGGTGCTGCAGAGCCAACAGGGGCTGTTGCTTGGAGATGTATCATTGAACTCCAACCGGTACAACAATAACAACAATAATAATGGAGAGATCCTTGTGGACACCAGCACTAGCAGCTCAGTGACAGACGAGTGTAATGTTGTACTTCACACTCTGGCACCAATACCAGCCGCCAACCAGGCACTTGCATTTGAGAGCCGGTGGTTTGCTGATGACATAGACCTCTTGAAGTTTGACTCTAATGTGTCTTTAGTGCAACCGTCCAACGCCCAACCTTCCGTCGAGCACCATTTCTGCGAATGGGTCACTTTCAGCGAAGAGAAAAGCAATGGTTCATTGTCAAAAGAAGGCGGTGAAATGGCTTGTCAAGAGAGGGACAATAATATTTTTACAGGCACAAACTTCGGTTAGCAAGTATATTTTACCAATATTACTATTATTTTTTTTTCCTATTTATCGACAAGAACTCATGTTTTACTTGCACTTCAGAGGAGCTTAGACTTTACAAAGAAACTATTTTACTAGAATCTTTATATGAACAGGAACAGCTTGGCGGGAGAAAATGTTAGAAGGCCATTCCAAGAAAATTGCATTTTTCTAAGCTGTTCCTGTTCTAAATAAAATCATATTTTTTTATCCGTGTCATAATAAAATGATTTTATTTCACTTGTTGAAATATTTCTTATTTTCTTGAGTCCTAGAACGTTGTTTGGGAAGCAGTTACTATAAGTACGCTACAGTTGTATTATTTGAACAATACAATTAAAAATATGGATCAAAATTTTAAAATAAATTTCCAAAGTAGTTGCTTGCTCTTTGCTAAGCATGCACCGACCTTGGAAGCTCAATTTATGCTACAATTAACATTTAGTGGAAAGTGTGTTTTGAATAACTGCGATTTTGTGTAGAGTAACCTTTCTCCCTACCAAAGCAGCACCTGTGCAAATGATTCCAAGCACTATTAAAATACACGACTTCAAACCTTTGTATTAACATTTTTAATATAATTAGCATACATAAAATGTTTTGTATGAAATTTATTTCATACCAGTAGGTCGAGTGCCCGATTATGTCAGAATGCAATGCATATTTGCTTCAAATTTAAGTTTTTATAAAAAGTGCCTGTAATTGGTTGCCAGGTATACTAGCCTCTTATAATCGGTTATTGAAATCAAAGATGAAAAACATTTATTGACTTTTGTATCCCACAGTGAGGCTGATTCCGCTGCAGGTGTTATAGGGAAGGATCATGAAAGGCCTCCGTGGTTGTGGAAAAACATACAGAGAACAGTTGAGCAGGATGGAGTGATCATTCCAAGTCGACACTTTAGTAAAATAGACAAAAGATCTATCTGATCTTCAGAAAGCTAGGCATTGGGCTGCACGCAATGTAATTACAGCCAAAACTGAGCAGAGCTGGGTGGTGGGGTGTGCCTTTTGTCCTCCCTTTAACTGGGAGGGGGTTCTGGAGAGTGGAGTCTTCTCTATCTACAGCTCCAGCCAAAAATGTTTATGCCTTAGTTTATGGCGGTATGGCTTGCTTTGGACCCCAAAATTATGCATTTGGTCATTGGTAGATTAAGAACAGGTTTGGCGTCAAGATGGAGGCTGATCGCGGAGGTAAAGACTTCTCTGTACTCCTTCATGAGGTGCACTCGCATGGAAGTATTCCGCTCATCACCTTATGAGTGGCAAACAGTATGGCCTTCAAATAATGAGCTAAAGTAAGCATGAAGAGCTGAACTCCGAGGTGGAGAGGCTGAGCAAGAAGGAAGACCCCCATAAGTATATTTTCAGGCTTGCGAACAATTTTGAGGTTTTTCATCAATGATGGTTGTAGATGGTGCAGTGGGACAGATGATTGCTGATGATCCTTATCTGGTTTTCACCACGAGTAATAGGCACCATCAGGCTACTCACTGCCATTCGCAATGATTGCATTAACTCCGATAGGGTAATGCTGTGTGGCTTGATCCTGGATGCTAGGGTGTAGTGTTTTTAAAACTGTGCTACTTTAAGTCAAATACTGCCTAGTTTAGTGGTTTGCTGGGGTCATTGTTTTTTATAATGCTTTATGCTCAGAATGGTGTGTCTCCCTTTGTGAGAGGATGCTCAATTTGCAGTCAACTAGAATGCTGATTGTGTGACGAACAGGCAAATGCCAATGGCAGGATGCCAGAACCAATGGTAAAATCTTGACTTTATGTGCCAGGGGTAAGGGTAACTCGCTACTGTAGCCACATTGTATCTTCATATAGTAGTATATGTGAATAAGACAGGAGAGAATGAGTAATACACAGGGGAAAATTCCCTAAGGCAAAAAAAATACCAGGCAAGGAATGTATAATTCAAGGTAGATAACCGGTGAAGACCAGGTACTGGGGAACCTAGTAAAGCTGAAGCGCATCTGACAAAAACCTGGAGCTGAAGAGGCACAGACTTTTTGCAGAGAAAAGTATGAATCCAACTGGATGAACAATTGGGGACAAAAACCAGAAATCATGGAGTGACACACTCACAGGCAACTGCTGCTCATTGAGATTGAATGAATAGTTGACAGACTAGAAGAAATAGAAAACAAAATCCTACAGGGTGAGTAAAAACCTCACAGGAAGCAATTTGGCTTGCTTTTGTCTTTGTACCCCCTCTTGTTCTGAAGAGTGGAACACTCCCCAACGTGGCAGTCTGCTTCCGCATGCCCACTATCAACACCATCTCTGAACACTGGTCGACTTGGCCCGAGTCTCCCAACACTCACCTGCCAGCTAGAAGAAACCATTCCTCTGGCTGTGCTGAGCGGTGCCACTGAAATGGAGGCGAAGGCCTGCACAGCCAATGACACCAACAAGGGCCTTGGACTCACAGCACTCTAGGTGGTGAGCAGAAATAAATCTCTCCCAGATGGACATTTACAGAGAGCACCATGTACTACCCCTGTGTCATTAGTTAAAATCCCAACTGTATTCCCTTACTACTGGAGCTCCAGGATTAGCCTAAAATGAATGGAAAAAGCAGCTCACCAGGATCGGATAGTGAACATTGAAGCTTTGACCCATGGAAGTTCACTAGGAGAAGAAGCCCTTCCAATCTGAAGGCTTCCACTGTAGAAGCGGGAATCCAAGATGTATTGTACTTCAGATTCAGGCTGTCCCTCAAGCTTGGTGGAGGATAAGTAAGAACATGATCAAAAGGATGATCCTTGACTGGTTTTAACTGATAAGCATAAAAGGTAGGGTGTAATTTCCGTGTAGATGTGAGACAAGTCGGAATTCAACAGAATTGAATTCTGGTATGATTACAAAGGATCCAAAGTAAGGAGTTCTAAGCTTAGTTAGTCCTATATAGCTTGGTATGAATCAAGAAGATAGTCGAACCTTATTTCTTTTTATGTGGTTCTGGAGTTGGTCTTCTATACCTATCAGCAAATTATTCAGAATCTTCTTGGCTTGTAGTGCCAGGTGTCTTTGTTGTTTGAGACGATCTAAACAAATTTGCAGTAGTTGGTACCAATGGTGTTATTTGAGGTGCATCTGTAAATACTCGAGGATTATATTCCTCAAGACAAAAAGGGAAATTTTGGTGGCAGAATTCTGCCAATGCTGCACGAGAACACCAATAATCTTGGGTTTGCATTACTGTTTCATTGCAAATATTGCTCAAGAATATAATTAATCCTTTCAGTCTCATTGTTGGATTGAGATAAATCTCCACAAGAGAGACCTTGTTCATGCCTAAAAATCCACAAACTGCTTTCTACATTTTGGAGATTATGGTGTTAGCCAAGCCATTAAAGGAAAATACGTCTGTAGCAAATCGTTGAGATGTAGCTGAGGCACAATGAATAGTCTTGAACTGTAAGACGTGTGCCATATTTGAAGAAGTGACCACTCTAACTGTAGATCATAGGTCAAGGTTCAGGTGCAATTGGTTGTAAGTAGCCAAATGGTCTGGCATGCATGGATTTCCCTTGGGAACATACAGGACATGCTTATACATATGGAATGGACACCAGAAAGATCAAAGGACCAGATCAAGAGTGGTTTTGGACTCCTGTATCCAAAGTAAACCATTGCACATTCTCAAGAAGACATTTTCTAGTTTGTTAGCGGGGAAAAAAAGAGTACTTTTCGTAAAAGGCGAGATCTCTGTGTTTAAATAAGTGTTCTTTTAATAATTTCCTCCAATTTGTCAGGATCCATTTCAACTTGTGCATTCCTCCTTCTCTGTAAAAGCAACTGAACTACTGCAATGACCCGATTTAAAAAAAAAAAAGGTATGATGGTTTTGATTTGATGTTTTGTTCAGGGTACATATGGAAATGACATCTTCCACGTTCTACCAGGAATATAACTAAGATAAAAGTCATATTGTGCAAAGAAATAAGTTCATCAGCCTTGGCGACTAATCATGCGAGCTCCCAGCCCTGTCCCTGCATTGCCAGCTAGAAGCCCAGCAGGGAGGTAAATGGGTCAGAAGTGAAGAGGAGAAAATTAGTGGCTATTTTCTTGTTGTTTGGGAAATAATAGTGGTTAGTAATGAGTCTTCAAGTTAACTGATAGAGGCTGTTGTCTTGCGTCTGCTGTTTGAGAGAGGGAGAGGTTGATCAAATAATAAGTCCTCTTTTCCTCTCCTGCTGTTGTTGGGATGGAAAAGTACCCCACGTGGTGACAGACATGCACGCCTGCCTTGAGTGGCCCAGCTGCATGGACATCTAGATCCCTGGTACTGTATTTTAGGCATGGGCGAACACTGATCATTCATAGGCCTGTCTCATGGTAAAGCAGTCTTGTTAGACCAGAAGGGGTGCACCAAGTGCTCTCAAAATGGTAGAAGGTTATTGTCCTTATCTGACATTAAGGGACAGGAGCATGGTGGTGGCAGCATACCCGTTTTGTGTTTAGTAGTTCTCAGTACTGTGAACATGCCTTTTTAGGTCTCGCCTAGGCAGCGCTTGCGCTGTCTCTTCGAGACATGCTGTATTCAGGTGAGGACTTGAAGCTCTGCCCATCTTTTCAATTGGCTCCTCCTACTGTCCTTTGTAAATGGTGGCTTTTGATTCGTGAATAGGCTTAGTCCCTCCTTAGTACCGACTTTGCTCCTTTTGTAACCTCCAATGAGGACTGCCCCTGTAACATGTCTTGTTACTCTGTATGTTTATTTACAGTCTGTAAGCACTATTTTCTTAAATTACTTTCTCCTGTTGCACGCACTACATGCTCTCCTGCAACCGCTTGTCTTTTTTTAAGCAGAGCACCATGCAGCGATTTATCTTATGTTTTTGCTTCAACAATGGCAGCTGCGCCAATAACGCCGCCCCCCCTACACTAACTTTAATAGCCACAGGCGGCATGCTTTAGGTTTCAGCACGGTGCCTGCTTTCTTATTAACAACACGGGCACCATGCTTTATGTGGCAGCACGGCACCCGCTTTTATATTTACAAATACAATAGTTGAAAGTCTCACAAATGCAAGACCTATTGCATTGCAAATGCTTGTTTTGAGATGTCTTACGGATACATGAGTTCTAATCCCAACGATCCAAGTATGCTATCCTGGCTAAATCACATGAACTTCCTGATCTTCAGTGTACCTCATTTGCCAAAACAATGTTAATAGTTTCTCATGAAACATTAACCAGTATGTAAAATTACTGAACATTTACTTTCAATGCAAAGTCACCTTCTTTTGCAAATTTAAAGGACATATATCTACTTGTGAACTTGTCTGTATTTCACTTTTGAAATGAAACATGACATGGGGCTCGGGGCTCTGTTCTGCGGCGGTGACTCCGTTGAAAGACATGGGGCATACAAATGTTTTATGGTTTGCATTTTTTTTTTTAAATAACTCTGTTTATCCGTGCTTTAGCAGCACACCACTCTTTAGCTTGAACAATGGTGGCCGCGCGGCTCAATCTTATTCCTCCTTTCCCATGTCACAGCCCCCCATCCCCGTCACAGCCCCCCCCTACATTTACTTAAATATACACAGGTGCCGCACTTTAGGTTTCAGCATGGCGCCCGCTTTCATATTAACAATACAGGTGCCGCGCTTTTATGTTGCAGCACGGCACACGCTTTTATTCTTGCAAACAGAATAGTTGAAAATCTCACAAATGCGAGACCTATTTCTTTGCATACCATAATTTACTACCCCATTCTAACTCCTCTAAGCAGTGCTGCAGCATTATAGTTTATTATTCTTTCTAACATACAACTAAATAAACAATGGTACATTTCTCAAAAAACAAACAAACAAAAAAACTCACCTCCAATAAAAAAAAAAAATCACAAACGTATGCCCAGCTGCAATCTTTCTCTTTATAATTGCATTAAGAGTGCCATACCTTATGTAGCTAATGCAGGTCCCTATACAACTCCACAAGGACACCTAGTAACAGGCGAAGTACTGCACCCTTTCCTTGCTTCATACATTTGCTTTTATTGCTTATGCTACTGCTAGAATATTTTTACAAACAAAATAAATCTAACAAACATTCTGATTTGCAACGCCAATAGCTCTAAATTTAACTAATGCAAGACCAATTGCATTGCAAATGCTTGTTACCTATGTCACAGGAGTGGTGCCTATGGCTCATTCATAGAAAGTTTCGCTGTTCTGCACTTAACTCAGTCCTAGCCTACATGTGATTGTATGTAATGTAGGACAGCAGAGAGTACTGCGTGTGCATGCAGGGATGTGTGTATGTTACATAACATGGAGGCGGATGGGTTCCATTTTGGGAATCCTAGGACCTGGAGAGGTTGGGGTGCAACTCCCAGACAGGAGATGTGGATTGCTGACATTCCTGAGGGCTGGACTGGGACCACACACACTGGAGCAAGGTGAGCAGATCAAAGGTCTCTTTGATTCCAGACAGACTTACAGGTCAGTGGAGCCCAGGCTCATTGTCAGGCAGACGGTGGGTCTGAAAAGGTTGGCACTACAAGATCAGGGAATCATGAAAGAGGGGAAGACTTAGGCCTTTGAATCTTTTATGACGCATATTGCAGTGGAGGTTGACGGTCAGGTGTGATCCCGGGTTACTCCCTTGGTCTGTGTTGTGGGTGTTTCACAACTGGAGCCACTCCTGCGGTGGCAGACTGACCGTATGACAAAGGACAGAAGAAAGAAGTCACAATAGGAATATCAAAGGACCAGACACTAAATCATATTCATATCTGGATTTGGACTATAAAGGTAGGAGCATGAGTCACACAAGTTGTTCACCCGCCCTGTTCTATAGCCTGGTTTAACTGGAAAGAAGATCACCAAGACTAGGGAACTAGGAACCAAGGTCTCCTAGTCTCCCTGCTGGGTGAGGGGCCATCACCCAGGAAGTCAAGATCACTTGCCCTGAGCCTGGAGCAAAACCCTTCTGCCTTCCTATCAAGGCCAGCAGATCATATGAGGAGGAAGAATACCTGGAGGGAGTGAGGCTCAGCGGGGATGCCAATGAGAGAATTCCCATGAGTGAGTGAAGTTTGAGATGTCCAGTCTGGTTGTGACCATTGCAAGAGTGCAGACCGTCCACCTGCCCTCACGAGTGCTAGGGCTATCACCCTTGTGAAATCTGAGATTGGGAACCACTGAGTCCAGAAGGGGTCACCATGAAGCTTGGGCCGGTGTCTGTGTGCAAGCTAAGTCTGCAACCACCCATCTGCCAGGCGGGAAGTCCACAGAGAAGATAAGGCCGTCACCTGTGTGCAAGCCAAAGTCAGCGACCCTTGTGTGACAAAGAGGGGGCCCACGATGAATATCGGGCAGTCAGCAGTGTGAGAGCCTAAGTCAACGACCCTAGTGTGCCAGGTAGGGGGCGACGGATAAATCAGGGCCATTGCTTCCATTGTGGTGCCAAGGATGATGTGAAGAACATTTACTGTTTGTCACAGGAGCCGAGAGATGACATCTGACACTGATATAGGCTATGCGAAGACTGAGGAGGCCTGGAGCGTCATCGGAGAAAGACCACAAGGTGTCCCGTGCCCTCCACATGGGGTTGGGCCTGCTGGGGACTTACATGAACTTTGCGCATAGTGCAGCTAACATGGACATTTTGTTTTTTACACAGGTGGTGAGTGGCTGTGTTATGGTTAGATCAGAGTTTCCACTCAAAAGGCATTTTTTTGTTTTCGTAATAACTTTGGCACCGTTTGATAAATCTACACAGCGCTTTCCAGTAAAAACAGTTCTTTCACTTTGAGTTTGGCATGGAAAGTTTCATGCAGATCCTTCACGTAGTGGGCCCTAAAAAGGAGGGAATCAAAAAAGTGCCATTTTAACTCCTATAGGATTCTTTCCTCTTCAATAAAAAAAAATAAGGGCTGGGCAAAATTACACTGAACTTGGCAGTCAAGGAAGTTTTTGTGAAAATCCTTTCAGTAGTTTTCAAGAAATTAGCATTTACATTTTTTCATCTGGGCATAAAGAAGTTATTGGACTGTTGAACTGTGAAGTTCCAAAATCCATTAAAATATTCAAACCTGAATGGACGAGGCAGCCATTTCTCCAAATGGTCATTTCAGGTCTGCAAATCCAGTGACATGGATCGATAGTTCTCAAATTGGCTAGTCACAAAAGAAAACAAAATGTGTTGTGGCTGCTGTTACCAGACTTCAGAACTCAGTCACAAAGTCCTGAAAAATAATGTGAAAAAAGCCAAAAGGGAGCATTAGTATCACTAACATGCCTCTTGGTGATGTATAAAAAGTCATCTCTTGCAAGCTAATAGCTCTATTTTCCTTTTGACCATCATAATAGTGATGCAGACAGTGAGAGATAGGGCAACTGTTGTTCCTTCTCTCTGACAGCAATGCAAATAATGATTCATGAAGACAAAGAGGAATTTTGCTCAACTGTGTACAGTGGGAGCAGCTGGTCTTTGGACTCTGTTCAGTGCATGGGAGGAGACCTGTTTCAGGGTCTGTGTTGGGTCCATTAGTTAATCTGCTGCTACCTTAACTGCATGTAGCTGAAAGGAGAGAGGTTAAGATGATGTTGGGGAGTGCCTCATACAATGCAAATCACTTGCAAATAACTAGCGATTAAACACAATGAAGCCTTGTCACAAATTGCATTTTGTGGTACTACTTGCAGACTGAAAAATGATATTCCCAAACCAAGACGGAGGGAGAGTGGATCTCTGCCTCTCCTATGCTCTCCAAGCAGAGAGCTCCACCATGGTGTTGGTGACCTCTACATATGTAAACAAATGTTCAATATTAAATGTGGGCGGGATAAATGTTAATGGCTGGAAAATACGGAATTCTAACTACTAAATGCGATGGGTTTAGAAAAATTTAAGGAGTGTTTTAAAGAGGGACATGCTAATACAAACACAACCACAAAGCCCATTGCTATTCACAAACTACACTTCTAAATTTATGACAACCCTAAAGAGTTCAACACGGGTGTAAATGGACTCCAGCCGAGCCTTGAAGTTATTAAAGTCTCAACCATGGTCACTCACAGGTACTGTAGCATAAAAAACGGAGGAAGGGGAATAAAATAACACCCTAAAGGAACTAATGTTTAATTAATGAAATTATTTTGACATTAAAATTATGCATATAAATATTACATGTGTAAGACTTCTTATTGAATGTTTGGCACTGATTTCAAAGGTAGTATTTCACATTAAAGAGATCTTAACTGTAAACTATTTCCTAGAATTCACAGTGCTGATTTAATTTGCAAGATTATTTTGCTTACTAAACAAAAAAAGAAATGGATGGATAACACAGCTTTTTGTTCCAGCGTTGGTGTAAAACAAACAAAAAAAGGAAATCCTTTCACAATGACAGTGCTGCTCTCAGAGCATTAAACAGCACACTTGATAAGCTCACCTTTGTAGGCCCATCCTTGATGCAAGCATCTACCAATGACTCATTACCCATGCTTGGAAATAAACATTGCAAGTTCAGAACCCTCTTAACAAAACATTGCACTGTCCCACTTTATTTTTTTTCTTTATTTATATTTTGTTAAACCCACTCTATAGTGTCAATATACTACAAAAGAAATGCACATTTTAGAGTAATTCAATTCACAACTTTATTCGATCTTTTGTAGAAAACAGACCATAAAAGTACAAATTCATCCTAAAATTTCAACACTGATGTGTAGCCATGAATTCAAAAACTAAGAGGGAAAAGAGAAAAAGACCGATATGACCAATTTACCTATTACACAGTGAACAAGTTAAAAACAAGTTAAAAAACAAGTTAAAAACAATTAAATGAGAAATTCATATTGGTTATTGCAGCCTAAATAACATCCCCTGTTTCCTCTTTTTAAAACAAGCCCACAAGAATGAAGCTACTGAAAAACATACAAATAAATCCGGTAAGGATTTTAAAAAGTAAACTGCCACCCGACACTGCGTGAATCTATGGTGCTTCAGAATTGGAAGAATAAATGTTTTCCTTTCTTCAGTATACTTCTTGCAGAAAAGTATTATATGGCGGTCTGACTGCGGTGAGTGATTGTTACAAGGGCAGGGTGACAGGTCTGCCAATTTATAGCATTTTCTTGGATACCCTAGTAGTAACGGAATCATATTCAGACGAAAGCGGAGTAGAATAAATCTATGTTGCGCATTGTTAATGCGAGAAAGATAGAAAAAGCCTTCCCCGGGTCTTGGTGGGATCAGGTCATAGGCAATGGTTGAATTTTGGAAATGATTCATTGCCCGTCGTGCATAGTTTGCTCTCTGCATAAATAGTTCCGTTATCCTATTCTTTGTGAACTTCTTACAGGATTCGGGATCCTGAAATAATTCGCCCAGCCCTAGCTCATTCAGTTGGGCCTCAACATATTTTAACCATCCAATCCTCTTGTAGTGGTCCAGCTTACAGCAATCCTTGATAATACTTTGGGTCAAGTCAACTGGTGTCCTCCGCCATATAGATATCCACAGTAAAATTGGTGCCAATCTAATACAGTCGGTCAGGTGAGGAAGCCCCAATTCAAGATGTAAAATATGATTAGGGGCAGATTGAGGCAAGGATACTCGTTTTTAAAAAAATCTATCTTCCGCTTGCTGGAGGGGCTTGTCCTCAACCATCCCCCAGACTCCTGCCCCATATATTGCCGCAAACTTAGTTTTGGCAGAATAGATGTTTTTAATTATTTCTCGGGGGCTGCCTCCTAACTTTTTTGCAAACCTTTTAATAGCTTGGAGACTCCTTTCCGTACCCTGGGCCCTTCCCAACACCAATTTAGACCATGAATAATCTTTGTCAAAAAGAACCCCAAGGTATGAAAAGGAGTCAACCAACGCAATTTTCTTTCCTGCCAACTGAAAATGGGGATATTTCTCACCTCTAGCAGCTCCTACCACAATTATAAAAGATTTGGATTGGTTTACTTTTAAGTCAAGAGAAGTCATAAAAGTGGAGTAAGCTGTAATTAGGGATTGTAAGGCGAGCCCTGATCTGGCCATTAATACTGCATCGTCAGCGTACGCCAAGAGTGGAAGGGGGGTATGATCGAATTTAGGCACGTCCAAAGGTGGAGCGGACAGGGCGGCCTCGACCCCGTTTGTATAGAGTGAAAAAAGAAACGGGGCGAGAATACACCCCTGTCCGACTCCCTTTTCAATTTTAAATGGACGTGCACACTCCCCCTTCCTGCCATACCGTACACAGGCAGTGGCATTGACATACAGCTGGCGGATATAGCCAATTATCGGCGGGTCAATGCCCATCCCCTCCAACATTGACCACAGCCTCTGGTGAGAGAGACAGTCAAAGGCTGCGGTCAAGTCCATAAAGGCCATATAGAGCTTTCCATTTTTAGCCGTGGTGTATTTCCCTATGGATAAAGAGAGGTTTAGGCATTGATCCACCGTCCCCATTCCTCTTCTAAAGCCATATTGTGCTTTCATAAAAATACCATGGGTTTCAGCCCACTCCTCCAAACTAGCTAAAAGGACCCGTAGCATGAGTTTGGCTGTTGTGTCAAGGAGAGAAATAGGGTGATAATTACTTGGGGATCCCCATCCCCTTTTTTATAAATAGGCACAATTATGCTCTGACTCCAAGATGAAGGGGGGCCCACTAACTGAATGTTATTGAAAACATTTGTTAAAAGGGGGACCCACATGTCATAATTGTGCTGAAAGAGATCTATTGGAACGCCGTCCGGCCCTGGCGCCTTACCAGGGACACAGGCTTCCAACGCCTTTCTGACCTCACAGACAGAGAACCGTAACCCACCCTGAGATGTGGATTCTGAGCAAATTAGTGGAAGATTTGAGGAGGGTGTTAGACCAAAGACTTTCTCAAAGAAGTCCCCCATACCTCTTCATCTATATGTGTATCAAGCGATGAATCGGTGGGCTCTTTAAAGTGAGGGGCATTCACGATTTTCCAGAAATCCCTGCTATGTCCTGAAATAGCTGCTTTTTCCAGGTTTTCCCAGGCCTGCATCCCGAGGTTCTTTTCTCTGACCCTCCTCGCTATTTTATAGTCCTTACGTAAAGCCTGAATCTTGTTAGGGTCTCTAGGATATGTTTTTAATGCACTTATAAGGGCTTTCTTTACTAAAGAACAGGCAGTATCAAACCATCCACTAATTGCAGTGGCATTTGATGACTTTGGACGAGTGAGTGCTGTTTTTATTTTTGCCAAAAGGGCACAGAACTGGGTAACAAGGAATGAAGGCGAAGAATGCTCTCCCAGGCACAATATTATTTCTTCCTTGACCTGAGCTATAATATCAGGGACTAAGTTTAACTTGTGGGTCTGTGACCATTTCAATTGATAGCCATTTCTCCTAGTCAGGTTCAGGTCCTCAGCTGTCTGCTTGTGGTCTTTAGCCTCATGCAGGCTGCTAAGGTGGATAAATATAATGGCATGATCGCTATGAGTCGAGAAATGGGTGCCCGTATGAACCACTTTCCCATGGAAGTGTACCGACACTAAAATAAAGTCAATGATAAACTTGGATTCCCCTTCTGAAAGTACTCCCTTTCTCTCCCTCTTTCACTTCATTTATTATCCCCAAGTTCCACTTGTATAATGAGCTATTTAGGGTTTCACCATACTCAGTATGTGCGAAATGTTGAAGAGGATTGTCATAAGGGTCAACCACTCCACAGACCCTAGTCCCGTTAAACTTGCAAAGATGGATATTAAAGTCCCCCACCCAAATAAGATTTAAAGAGTCCCTTTTTCCAGCCTTGAGTTTCTCGATCTCATCCACTAAAACGTCTACCACAGCCTTCATGTTTCCCCAGAACTCATTATTGTAACCAGTGTCCACATTTCTTGCTTCCTGTGGCCTAGCTGAAAAATCTGGAAATTACTATTTGGGGGGCCCACCTGCCTAACTTCAGAAGATATAATGTTGGAAATTAGGGTTAGTAGGCCCCCTTCCGGAAGATGATGGAGTTGCAGGGCAGAAGAAAGTGCGGAACCCGGAGAAAAAGACTGGGTCTTTAGCCCAGGTCTCCTGAAAAAATACTATTTCCATAGATTGCCACTTATTTAGCCAATGGGTGTTTCCCATTTTAGAAGATATACCTGCCACATTCCATGATATATTGGCCCTAATTCTCTCTGTGTCAGGCAAAGGGGGTTGAATACTTGACCCATTCTCCTGCGGGGTCATGATAGGAGGTACTACTATAGGGGGGCTATTGACAGATGTTATAGTGGCTGATGACTCTGGTGGGCTGAACTCTGTAGGGGCCGCAATGGTTGCCTTTGCTAATGGTAAAAGAACTGGAGGAGTTAGTCAATCACACCCATCCAGGTTCGAAAGGGCTGTGAATCTATTTTGCAGTCTAATCCCAAAATGAGTATTAGGGACCTCATTTCCTCTCAGGCCTAAAAAAACTGGGGTTTTGTTGACCCTGTAAACACTTCCCCGAATTGCACCCTGAGGATTATAAAAATGCTCCAATGGAAGGGGTGTAATCTGTGATTTCCGTTGGGAATATCGATAGAGGTTATTCAAAAGGGAGAGACCCGTATGGGCGTTGTTAAAATTAATGACTACACAGTCACCAGGATAGGATTTCCTTCTTTCACCCACCCACCCTACTCTCCGGGCCATAATAATTTCGTTGGCCAGTTGAACCCTCCCAATTTTGAGACCTTAACATTATTTAATAACCAGTGGAGACTTTTGTCCATCAACTGTCTCGTAGATTCGCTCTGGTCAGCTCGAAGGGGGGGAACATTTGCCAAAACCAGTACCAGTGGGGCAGCGGCAGGTGGGAGATGGATGCATTGATACAGTTCACTTTCAGATGCTCCTATGGGGGTTTCAATTGCCCCTGCTGAGTGATGGGCCCCCCTTATTTCCTCTTGTAGTAATGGTGGCTGCCCCAGTGGGTCCCTTGTACTCCTTTCTTGATGAACCCAGTCATGCCGTGGATTTGAGTTAGATATAGCATTTGAGGGCTGTGTTGGAGCACTGGAAGAGGTGTATGTTTGGGACGTCATTGATGTTGTCAGTGTCAAAGGAACGGATGGCGCCCGTGGTTCCCTTGATTGTACAGAGACTATAGTTGTAGGTGCTTCCAAAAGAAAATCAGTTGGGGGGACCATTCGTGCTAATAATAGCTGGTTCTGTGTCTCTAAGTCCGTCAAGCGAGATTCGATTTGAGTTAACTTGGCTAAGATAGGGGCCATTATGTTGTTTATCCTAACTGTCATTTCTGGCCAGATAGAGTCTTCTGGGACCACCTGGGGCAACAAGGTGTTTGGAGACCCCAAGGGTGCTAATATTTCAGAGTTCGTTGGAAGCAGCCTTGTCTGTGGACCCTTAAGTTTAGAGTGGCAAGATGTCTTGAGTTGTTTTGGCTTCAAGTTAATAGCGGCCCCTGCTCTGGTACGCTTAGCTGGTGGTTTCGGCGATGGGTCCTTTGGGGAAAGATGCTGGGGGGAAAGATCTACCCCCCTTCTTAGAGGAGGCACTATAGTTGCGTTAGAAGGTGAAAATCCATCCTGGCCGTGCGCAGAATCGAATGAGTTTAACGGTAGCGATTGCTGCTTGTGAGGGATGTTCCCTGTAGTCAGACCCGATGGAGGAATATTCGGTTCCAGGGATAGTCGCCTTTCGGTCAGCTCTATCTCGTGAGACAAAACACTAGCCGCTCTCACCAGGAATGAGTCCAGGGTAGCTACCGCCCCACTTCCAGTCTTTTCCATTAGACCCTTTCTTTTAGCCATAATTATAACTAACAAGACAACAGTACCTTACTTCCAGTTGCAGATGTAAGTGAGGGGGCCCAGCCTCCTCCGGGCGTGGACGGGCGCGTCCCCGCGCGCGTCCCGGCGTCTTCCTTTTAGCGCTCCCTCTGCGTTAGGGGCTCTGGGAAGTGTAGTCCCGCTGGAAATGGATGGATAACACAGCTTTTTGTTCCAGCGTTGGTGTAAAACAAACAAAAAAAGGAAATCCTTTCACAATGACAGTGCTGCTCTCAGAGCATTAAACAGCACACTTGATAAGCTCACCTTTGTAGGCCCATCCTTGATGCAAGCATCTACCAATGACTCATTACCCGTGCTTGGAAATAAACATTGCAAGTTCAGAACCCTCTCAACAAAACATTGCACTGTCCCACTTTATTTTTTTTCTTTATTTATATTTTGTTAAACCCACTCTATAGTGTCAATATACTACAAAAGAAATGCACATTTTAGAGTAAGTTTTTAATTTTTCTACAATCCACTTTGCATTTAATCTTTAACATATTGTACACTTTGTTGCATAAAATACATTTAAAATGTTAGTACATTATCCAAGAAAAAAACTAATTTCTCAAAACATTGGCGGACAACACAATATGAATTATATATATATATACATACACACACACACACACACACATATACATAAAACAAGCATACGCTGAACTCCAGGAACTTCAATTCAAGGTTTTATTTCACAGGACAATCGCACCAACGTGTTTCAACCCAACTTGTCTTTGTCACGGTTGGTGAGTCCTTCATTTGGTTCCATTTATATAGTAGACACTCATGTTGCCTACAATGAGGCATTCTGGGATATGTAATTTAAAAATCTTAAAACAAATAATGAAAATAAATACAACTAAGTTGCTATTTAATATGTGTGCTACAAGTTCTCCTGTGTACTTATTAATATATATGTTGTAATCTACAGCATTTGCTGTCTTAATAACAATATAATTGTTGGCACATTGGAATTTCAATGTGAAGCAGTCGCAGTACGGGAGCATGATGTGAAATGAGTTATCAGTCATATGTGCCATTAATATGATGTTCTGATGAAACTTGTGTTAAGAGGAGGGTGCCATAGTGTGGATTAATCGGAAATTTATGTCTAGTACCATAATATCTAACCCTCATATTTGAAGATTCAATTATGTTGAACATCATTTAACAGTTATACTTCCCATGTTGTATGGAAGTGTAACACCCACCAATAAACATTGTTTAGCATTATTGTTGAGTCCAGTACTAAGTTGTACATGTTACTGTTTGTGTAATATTACAAGTGCAAAAAAAGTTTCTCATCATTATTGAGTCCAAAAGGAGATTTGGTCCTCATCCAGATGATGTATTTGGATTCCAATGGTGGCAAGGTAAAGTACGGTAGCCACCTCGCTCATGAAAGGGTATTATGTCAATCCCATAATACCATAGTTTATTTCAATCATTCTCTTGGCATTGAACCAGATGTTTGAAGGATTCACTAACCGTGACAAAGACCAGCTGAGTCGAAATGCGTCGGTGCGATTGTCTTGTGCAATAAAACCTGGAGAAAAGTGTATACTTGTTTTACAAATTGCAAATTCGGGGCACCTGTCGGACCCCCATACTGGCACCACCTGTAGAGTGCGCTGCTCTTTGGACCACATTGTTTTGATATATATATATATATATAATTTTTAAAAAGTTGATTTTAAATTAGCTACACACATAATTAAACAGAATTTACCACATGATAAATAAAATGTTAGTGAGGGTGGGATTTATTTTAATCATTGTTTAAAAATAAATATTTATAAATTAATATATTTACATTAATTATTTACAACACATTTAATTTGAGTTAATGTGCTGTAACAATTCATTTTTAGAATTAATTTACATTTATCTTTTACTTTTTTTTTATTTTAGAAAGAATAATAAACTTTAAAAATTCACCCTACACTTCCCTGTAGCAGGGTCTCTGCCTTGGTGACGGAGATCTCCATCTAGTGGAGGAAAGTTACTATTAATAACGTTATACTTGTAAATCCTGTTTTAGGAGAGTCTACCCCTGATTTAAAGAGTGGAAGACATGGAAGTCTACACTTTGATGTAAATCTAAACTTGGAACGGTTAGGTGTAGTTGTTAATATACATGTGCATGGTTACCTTTCTGAATAGGCCCCAATGTGCTGTTCAATCAGGTTCAAAGCTGACCCTCTGAGATGTCTTTTTCCACCGTTTGCCCCATTCACCTCAATGCTTTTCATTCTCATCACACACTTTTCATTCAGCTCCGTCCTTTCTTTCTATCCTTACCCATATACATTATTCCCTAACAGAGTCAAATGTGAAGGTAGTAATTCGAGATGCCTTACCCACATAAGCATGTGTGTTGGTTCATGTCAAGCTTTGAATATCTACCTCACTCAACCTTCATTTTACTGGAATGGTACAGTGAGCATGACTAGTTGCTGCAGGGACAGCCTGGCATTTGGGGATTCTTAAATTGCCAGCAGGGATACAGCACTGCTGTTCCATAGAATTGCGTCGGCAACTCACTATCATATTGACCGGACTCTCAGATGCTTATTCTCATAGGTGAAATGACCAAGAGATCCTAGATGCACAATTTCTATCATATGTGGTTCCATTTATATTCCCTTTACAGCTATGTTTCATTCTTAATAGTATTAATGACTAGAGCTGGAAAACAAATTTCCAGCCAGGTGCGGAAGTGAACCTTAGTACAAATCTGCAAATTCAACTGATCTGCTCCTGCATGTACCAAGACTGACCGGTGGTGGCATTCTACATCCTCTGCCCGTACCAAAATTAACAGGTACAAAACTTCTGGAGGCCCAATTCGTGGACGACCAAAACACACACCTGACCCACCACTGACAGGCCCACCCCGCCCATACAAAACACTGGAACCCTCCAACTCCCCTGTACCAAAACCTGCAGCCACAACCAACCAGCCTTCTGTCTAGTTAAAGTGCCTTGACAACCTACTGTCTACCTGGAAAAATGAGAGAGCTGTCTATAGCAGCTGGTGGAGTCCAGGTTGGTAGGAAGCAGATGGCATTCGTATGAGGACCGCTTAAGGTGGTGAAACATTTAAGTAGGCCAAGAAAAAGCAAGACTTCGAGCCAGTTGGAGCAATTTTATCTTAGAGGGACATTCAGTGAGATGGACATCTTGTCCTTCACTCCACCGGCTTCATTGCCCTCTTCTGACTTATTCACTCTGGTTCTTCCATGGGAGAACCTAAAAGGGAAAGCTGTGGAGTTGTGATTATGGGATATTCTTATGCACTGCTGAATTCTTCCTCCTGAGTGAGCTCAAGGAGAAGGATAGTCCATGGCCATAGCATGCATTAGAGAAAAATCCCCAAGGAGGGGTAGAGTTAGTGGAGAATACAAGAGGCAGCGAAGGGAATGATCTGCAGATGTTCACAACCATATTCAGGCAGTACAAGGGCTCACCTACCTTCCTGGTCTGTTTTACAGTTCAGGATGGTGCACGTTGCCCAAACACAAGTGGTTTTGCCATATTCTAATAAGAATGCACCCTTTAGGTATTTGTTCTGTCCCAGGTCTATCCCATTGGCAAACTGGAAAAAATGAAGGGCATATTGGGCCTATTTCACATTTAGTCAAAATGATTCACCACCTTAGCATCTTCCTTTGTCAGGAAGTACCAGACAGAATTACTCTCTGCCACTACCCAGGGGCAGCATTCACTTTCAGACACCTATGCCTTTCAGCTCCAGGATTACTAAATGTTTTCACCCTCCAACCCACCCCAGAAACGACGAAGGAACATGAAACATTTATAGTGAGATAATGTCAAAAATGATCAAGCAGCTATACTTAATGTTTTATTTCTTCCCATATGCCGCTGAAAGCCGATATTATTTCAAACAAGTTACTGTTGTTGAAAATAAATACTGCAATGTGGAATGGTACCTATTTTTGATATTTACATAGAGAGAAAATATTATGATTGTGGTAATCATTTGGAATCCAGAGCCAGATGGCCTTCTCAAGAAGTAAAATGTTAACTCCAGTCCAATTATCTCTCTGAAACGCTTGCTCCCTCCTTTAGGTTCAAATGTTGCGTTGTTGACATGAGAACAGTGTACTCTAGTATCGAATATTTAGGTTTTCTAAGGTCCTCGCTTTCATCTGGTTGAGTCAGAAGTACACAGGCACACGTCATACTTTTCGTGAGTAGACTGTAAAAATTGCAATGTCAAGTACAGTGTTCAATGACTTCCCAAGTCCTCAGCCAAAGCCTCTTGGATGAACTGTAATGTACGTTTGTATAGGAAGGAATCCTTCTTTTTCGGTTTGCAGATGTTCAGGTGGTTAACGTCCACTGGAATCAGTTCTCCTACTCCCAGGTCTTAATAAAAGAAAAGGAGAGTCAAAGCTGGTTATTGTTTAGAAGATAATTTTATACAAGTAAAGCCATTCATGAGTGACACAGGCATAATTAACTGGTAGGACATAGGTTTCAGATTAGAGCATCTAAGGCAATCAGTACACTGGCCATTCTTTCTTTGACTCTCAAGTACTGCGATCGTCACATTTGCAGCACTAGTGAGACCGTAGAGCTTATCCGACTTTGCGATTCCCTTGAATAAAAAAACGCAAGGTAGCCCATTTCCATAGGTGCCAAGAGAGGACAGGGTTCCATTTCACCACCTCAGTACTCAGTTTGCTGCAGGATATGCCCATTAGGAAGGAAGGTATGTAACAGAGACAGCGGTTCCTGCGGGGCAATGAAAACTATCTTGATAATAATATGCACAATCGCAATGATAAAGGGTTACAATGACGTCAGAAAGAAAAGCTAGCAAGGACACAGATGACTGTATTCGCAATATTGTTTTTATATGTCAAACAATGTATCAATATGTACATAAAAGAAAAAACATAATAGTGCTAGGTGTCCCCAGTGAAGTTGGAACCAAACATAAAGCATAAAACTTTTAAATTAGTGACAAATGTGACTTGGTTTCCGTAAGAAAACGACCATAAGCAATTGTACAATAATCACAGCCACTGTGTACAGTAATCAGGGCTGATTGATTTGGTTCGTTTTGCTAGATTGTCGACGACGTTTCAACCCTTTTACACAATACAGGGTCTCTTCAGGACCTATGGGTGTAGGGACATCTGAATTGCGGTTGCGCAGCTATGTGAAGAGTGTGACACACCGGTTTAGTGAAAAAGGAATGAAAGATACTCACAAGGGACCCAGCTGGGTACCCTTTGTGCGTATCGGAGTGAGGGGCTGGCAACCAATTGGATATAGGGCGCGGTCGGTGCTGCAGGGTAAGGAAGGTGTGCTCCGCCTGTGGTTTGAGCGGAGAGATCTCAGAAGAAGACTGCACATGTGGTGCAGTAGCGACTTGTGAATAACTGGCACAGTTGGCTGACACGGGTACTGGATCGTGACTCCGTGTCCTGGTATCTTCTTAAAGTTGAGTAGAAGAGATCTGTGGTGCGTGTCTCAGCATCGCAGAGCGGTAGATCTGATCAATCTGTCTACCTGGGCACTGTGGTGGAGTAAAGATCTACACACCCCTCACCGGACAGCTAGACTGGCCAGGTATGTTTAGTAAGCATGGTCTCTCTATTGCTGAATCTTGTCCCTTTCTTACCCACCGCCTCATCCATGCTGTGCTGTAGCTCCCATGATGCGTCTGTCCCAGGAATACTGAAGAAGCCGCTTTGGCGGGGAAAGCTGTAGACGTCTGAGGGTGGCAGGCTCGGTGTGGGGTTCGGGAGGACAACAGCAGATACGAGATTCAACTTTAGAGAGGGAAGGTAGGGCGCGAGGTGTCTGATATGGGGTTGGATGTGGGCACCAGTTATGGGGTTGTATTTTGTAGAATTCCGGTAATGATGGTATTGTTTGGAAATGAATGGCATGATGCCAAGTAAGGAAGTTGCTTTCTGATGTGGCAGAGGGTGGTCCTGTACAAGGTATGACGGCCTGTTGGAATGGCAGAACACCAGGTATAGGAGTCTGTTCTGATGGGATTTGGCAAAACACACTCTTTTTTGGAGTTTGTTTTGAGGGGGAGGGGGGGGGTAGGAGGGGGAGTGGCAGGATGCCAGGTTTAAAAGTCTATTTTGGGGGAGTGTGTGAGAGAGATGAATGACTAAGCTATTGGAGTCTTTTCTGGAGTGTGGAGAGATGGTAGGAAATTGGTTATGTGGTTGATTTTAGTGGGGGCTGGATGCCTGATACAGATGTCTGTTTTCTGGGTTAGAAGACCAAGGACGTGCGACATAGAGGCCTGTTTTGGGAGTTGTTGGTGGCAAGATGGCAGGACAACCTATATAGGGTCTCTTTTTGGGGTGGGGTAAACAAATGATGGCAAGCGTCGCAGTGTATTTTGAGGTAGTGATGCTGGCAGGATGCATGTATCATGTCTTTTTTAGGTTGGAGCATTGTCAGCATGCCTTGTCTGAGGCCCTGCTTTGGTGGTGGCAAGATGAAAGGAATGTTTTTGGGCTGTTTAGACACCCACTAATCATCAAAATGCTGCCCTGAGTTGGGCAATTAGGGTCCTGTTGTCACAAGCTATAAGGTAGCCATAGGTCTAGTTATGGGTAGAGGGAAAACAATAAAACATGCCAAAGACATGCTACAAATAATGCTGTTGTGGGTCCAAATTCCCTTTATTTTGTCACTAAATGTAACAATCTGTGTTGCAATATACAGCACAACTGTACTTTTGAAGAAAAATCTTGAGATAGAAACAGTGGAATTGAAATTCCCTTAACAGTGGGGATGTCCTGTCCTGTTCATCACTTTAACAAGAACCCAGTACGTTTTCCTGCAGAAGTGACCTCTGTCACATGGCAGGTGTTCTACGTAACTTTGTTGTTGATTTTTGGCAAAGGTCTAGGCTCTAGTGGACTACACTGGCCCCATACAAAGAGCAACTTCCTTTAACACTGGTGACCAGCATCACCATATCCAAGCTATGACATGGCTAATGGGTGGTGGAAGCTGCTGGATATGTGTTGTGCACAGGCCTTTTTATTTGCACACCAAATTGGGGAGGCTGGCTCGCCCTGGTAAAGCCATATAGTTTGGTTTGACAGGGTCCTTTCAGAGGTGTCTGTGCCAAGTTTTTCTGTACATAATAAGCAGGGCCGCCCTGTATGTGTGTAACCAGCAAATTTTGTGTACATGGTTCTGAATTGGTGTAAACATCAATGGATCACGAAGCCTAGTTTTGGTTCACCTTACCTGAATCAGGCCAGTGCTAGAAAGGAGGGCTATAGCCTGAGATCGAACATCTGAACTGCTGCAAGTGCATGGGTACTATCACATTCCCCAACAAATCAAATGGGCTGCCTGCCCATCACATGCACATCTCTGGCAAGAAGAGCTGTTTCTGGAACAGCCACTGTAGCCGGGTGGATATTAAGGATGTCTGCAAACATACAGATGATGGACGGAGCGCTGAAACTTTTCAGACACTCACCCCAGTTACTATTAGATCTGGGTTGAATCCAGCATCGTTCTTTAGCTCACTTCGCCACCTCAGTTCAGACCCAGCCATATGCAAATCAGTCTTGTCCCTGTTCCTCATGGGAACAGTCCAGCCCGAACTGCCAAACAAGGTCTTCCCTGGACCGGAAACAAGCATCCTGGGACCGATTTCGGGGTAACACCCCTTATCAGCCAGGAAAGCTTGAATCCAATGGCAAAGTGAGCAGGGGACCCATGTCGGGGCATACCCTGCCAACTTAGGGCGAACAAAGCAAACACAAAGAGATGATGGACGGCGCACTGAAACTTTTCTTATTGTGTTTGCTTTGTTTGTCCTCAGTTGGCAGGGTATGCCCAGACGTGGGTCCCATGCTCACTTTGCCACTGGATTCAAGCTAGATCCCAGGATGCTTGTTTCCAGTCCAGGAAAGACCTGGCTTGGTAGTTCGGGCTGTACTGTTCCCATGAGGAACAGATCAAGACTGATTTGCATATGGCTGGGTCTGAACTGCGGTGGCGAAGTGATTAAAAGAACGATGATGGATTCAACCCAGATCTAATACTGACTGGGGATGAGTGTCTAAAAAGTTCCAGAGCTCTGTCCATCATCTTATTGTGTTTGCGCTATTAAGAATATCTGCCATTACCATGAAACCAATTTGTCTGTGCATATTATCTTATGCTGTTTTCCATGGGACTGAACTGTACCCAAAGGAACACTGGATTCATCTGAAATCGAAATTGTGACTTTGAATTTCAGTGGTATAGGAAAGCGCCCCTTTTTGACATGGTCACCCCCACAATTTGCCTGGTATCTGATGCAAATTTGACAGAAGTGCATTGGGTTCCGGCTATCCCGGTCACCAGTGCCACATCTCTTTCCCTAAAACTGTACAATTGTTCCCCCAATTGGCATTACCTTCAGCACCTCCAGTAAGTCCCTAGTAAATGGTACCCCTGGTACCTAGGACAAGGGGGCTAAAGAGCTGCAGTATATATTATGCCACCCCAAGGGAGCCCTCAGCACCAACATGCAAACTGCCATTGCAGGCTGTGTGCCATGGTGCAGAGAAAAGTGAAGATATGATATGGCACACCTCCTGTGTGCCATGCCTACAGACACTGCATGCAGTATAGGTAAGTCATCCCTACAGCAGGCCTTACAGCCGTAAGGCAGGGGGCACTATCCTACCTGTGTGGACATACCTGCATGAGCAGATATGTCCCTGTGATTTCTAAGTCGATTCTTAGATATTACAAGTGGACAGGGAAGCCATTTTAAGTACATATGCTGGACAATGGTAATTAAGAGTTCCCCAGCTACGTGATGGTTTCCCTGAAATTAGAGATGTTTGGTATCAAACATCTTGTATTAATAAACCCACAGATTCCAGTGATGGATTTACTAATACACACACCTAGAGGGCACCTTAGAGGTGCCCCCTGAAAACCTACCTACTACTAGTGCTCTGGCTGACTGGTGTAGACCAGCCTGCCACCACAGACAGATTTCTGACCCCCAGCAGGAGAGAACACGTGCTCTCAGAGGGTAGAAACAATGCATGCTCAGGCCAGAGGTGTTGTCACCTCCTCAGAGCAGGATGGCTAAGTAATCAGCATATCAAGGCAGGAGGCTTCAAAGGCCTCTGCTGTCTTTTGATATGCGACCCAAGGCTTTTCCAGACATGGGAAATGCCACCCCCAGCCCAGGGCCCATTTGGCACCAGGACATGTAGGAACATTAGCTAGTCGGGAGGCGTGTCCCCCCTCTCAGGCTAGTACCACCACTAAGGTGGGTCACCTGATGTGGGCAACACTTTAGAAATTCCACCATCTTAATTTTGGCATAGTTAGGCTCTTTGGGTCAGGGTTATGCCCACTTCCCACAGAAAGTGGTCATATAGACGGTGTAGAGGCACTAAAGGTAAATAGCCCATTGGCTACTACCTGTCACTCCCCGTAACACCCCTAACTTAAGTATTTAGGTGGCACTCCTAACACCAGGAACTCAGATTTGACAGATCAAGAAGAGAAGGACACTGAGAACCGCAAGAAAAAGCGAGAACTGAAGACTGCTGAGGACTTCGGCGCCAAACTCTGCCTCCCGCATCAAGTCTCGCCAATCGCAACCCAGTGACTCGTCCTGCAGCTGACCAACTTCCAAAAACCCTGGGAGACTGCCTGCCTTCGCAAATCAGCAATCAATTTCCCTTGGAGTAGAGGAGTTACTCCCCTGCAGCCCGCAGGCACCGAAACGCATGGTCCGGTCTACCGAGTTGCCGCTCCCCTGCAGGCCCGACGCAGTAGTTCCCCCACTAAAAGTACCCTGTGCCTCTGAAGGTCAGCTCTGTCCCCCTACCAAGTGAGAGGACACCGGTACCAACCAGAGTTGCACAGGGCCAATACCCAGGGTACTGGACCCCTTGCAGCAAACAGAGACCATAAGAGTCCCGACAAATAATCTTTAACTGTTGCCACAGAAAGGCCTTGCTGGGCTAGAGACAAAGAGAAAAGAACATCATCCGACAACTGGGCCTGTAAAGTTGGATGTGCTGGGAAGACAACCAAACTTCTCCTAGCATCCTGCATAGTTGCTCTTAGTAGAGGGAAGTCGGTCTCCCAAAATCACATTTACTACTTCGGGAGTGTGACTGAAGGCTGTCAACTGTCACCGCTCACTCTCGAAGCATGGAAGTGTAAGTTGTGCAAGCTCTGGTCCAGGACCATGCCCTGCTGTTGTGATACAAGTTCCTCCCAAAGAGGCAGCTGAATCGGAGGACAGATGCTCATGGCGAGAAGTTCTATGTACCACACTCGCTGGCCCAATCTGGAGCCACTAGGATTCAGAAAAAATCACAGCACTGAAACCTCCCTCATCGCAGGCTGTAGAGAGACAGCGGTCGTCTTCCTGCTCGACCTCTCTGCGGCTGTGTAAACAGTCTCCCACAATATACTCATCAGAAGACTCCACAAGATCGGCATCCAATGATCTGTACTCAAAGGAATCTGCTCGTTCGTCATGGTAAGAACCCAAAAAGTCAGACTGCCACCCTTCACATCAGAATCCATGAACTGGATCTGCGGAGACCTCAGGGATCATCCGTCAGCCCTACAGTCTTCAATGTCTAGATGACACCACTCGCCAACACCATCTGATCCCAAGGCATCAGCATTATCTCCAATGCTGATGAGACACATCTCATCCTCTTCCTGATGGACAACATGAACACCACCAAAACCAACTTCATGACCATGGTAGCAAAATGGATGGAAACCAACTACCTGAAGCTTAACTCTGACAATACGGGAAGTACTGGTCTTCAGAAACAAGACCTCCCCATGGGAAACAACCTGGTGGTCAACCAAGCAGGAGCCAACACCAACCAACCATGCCAGAAACCTGGGAATCACCCTGGACAACAAGTTCAACACGACGGCAAAAGTCAATGCAGTGAACACAGCCTGCTTCCACATCCTACGCATGCTCCAAAAGATCTTCAAATGGCTGCCACAGAGCACCAGACAAACTCTCACACAGGCACTGATCACAAGCAGACTTGACTATGGCAACACGGACTACACTGGAATCCCCAAGCAGCTCACACAAAGACTCCAGACCATCCAGAACGCAGCCACAAGACTCATCCTCAACCTCCCACGCCACACCCACATATCACCTCACCTCACCTCAGAGAGCTTCATTGGTAATACATTCACAAATGGAGCCAGTTCAAACTCCACACGCACACATACACCAGAGGCAAACCAAATGTGGGTCGATCACCGACATGCCCCAGGGGCCTGGTGCTGCACCATTTGAACCCAGAAGTCTTTCAAGACATGGTATACCTTCACACCAAAAAGAGGTCGACAAAAAGTCGAAAAATCCTGTCAAAAAATGACAGAGATTAGCTCTCTTCATGGATCAGACCCTGACTGGCGCGGAAAGAAAAGAACTGACGTCAGCGCCTTGACGTGTCGCCTATATAGGTGACGCGGACTTCACTACCGGTGCTGACAACACCAACAACATCATGCGGAGATGACCGACACCACCTACCGGAGCACAGGGGTATTGTTCGAAGAAAAATCTTCCAGATCCAGTCTGACGCCTGGGAAATTCAAAGGTGAGGAGTCTGCGGCTAGATGTCTCTATGAGATTATGTATTTCGCTGCGTCCTGGCCATACTGATTTGTTGAAGGTTGGAATGAAGGTCCTCTGGGTTTACTGGCAATATATCGGACACAATTTCCCACAACTCAAGCGCATACTGCCCCAAGAAGGAACTTGAATTTACTTACCTGAGGGCAAACCTGGCAGATTAGAACATGTGTTTTCCAAATGCCTCCATGCGCTTCGATTCTCTGGCAGGGTGTTCGGGAATGTATTTTGGTTCAGCCATACTGGTGGACGCCTGAACTACAAGATTCGCAGGTGTTGAGTTCTACAGGAGGGAAAATGGGTTGTCCAAAGCTTGTCTGTGTCTCCTGGCTATTTGACGATTCACAGGAGGGCAGGATCTTGGCTTTGCCCTTGTGCCCCAAGAGTGTCCATCAGCACTTCATTAAAGAGAAGAAGAGGTTCTGCAAAAGTCTGCTCTGGCTGCAGTGCCTCAGTGAATATGCTAGTCTGTATTTCCACTGAGGTAAGCTGGAGGTCAAGGGACAGATTTACGTTCCCTGGCGCATCCCTGCAAATCAGCAGGGATGCGCCAGGGAAGATGCGTGACGCAAGTTTACCCTTGCGCCACCACAGATGCGCCGCATTTACAATGCGGCGCATCATGGCGCAAGGATAAACAGATGCGTGACGCATCTGTCGGCGGAAGGGTGGCACAGTACTGGAGTCGTGTCGCAAGTGCGACGTAACTCCAGTACTGCTCAGGGGTGCCCTATACCTAACATGCTGCGTCACTCCTTACGCCTGCTTGAAGCAGGCGTAAGGATTTGACGCAGCAGGGACGTAAAGTGACTCCGTGAAATCTTGTAGATTTCACTGCGTCACTTTTACGGGGCTTCCTGCGCAGGAACGCCCCCTGCGCCGGAACGCCCACATGAAACCTGACGCAGGTTTCATGTGGCGCAGGGCTTTACAACGTGATGCATCTCCCTAGATGCGTCACGTTGTAAATCCCCCGCAGCATGGCGCATGATTTGCGCCGCCGCTGCGTCACAAAAGTGACGCAACAGCGGCGCAAAAGTGGCGTAAGGGGCTTGTAAATCTGCCCCCAGGTGTTTAAGTAAGTAAGTAATAGTTTATTGTTCGGTCAATTAAAACCTTTACAATTTCTCTTTAAAAGAAAATGGCAAAAATTACAGCAACAGAGTTCATGATTTAAAAACTTCTCAAAATATCATTTCATAAAACATCAGTGCATTGTATTTACATCTTTTGTGCAAATATCCGTGATTGTGTCCATTACAGTACATTGATAAGAGTTTTAATCGTTCTGTATCTTGACGGGTTTTCGGATCCTGAGCATTTTTAAGAAGGAGATAAGATTCTAAAAGATTAAAATTTGATAAAACACATGCTCAGTTTGATTAGAGGAGTAATTATACAATAAACCAGTTGCTTTCTGACTGCGGTAGAAGTAGGTTGCAGTTGAAAGTCGTACTGAGGCAACTATTGTCCATAAGAGGGGCAATCTTTATTTGCTGTGAAAGCAAAAACTGAAAAGTGATGCAATAATGAATGATACTAATGGTTTATCGGCCGAGTTTCACCCCTGCCGCTTCCATGAATTGTACGAAGCGACACGCCAGCTGGACGTTCCCTCCTCCGAGGCATACCATTACTGCTTGCCTACATGTTCTTATCCCCTCGCTTTTGAAGTGTGGCTTCAGTAATTGACGTTGTTCTGCTTGTAATTCTCTGCAGATGCACAAAAGGTGTATTATACTTTTGTTTGCTTCCTTGCATAAACGGCATGTTGTCTGGCCCGGCGATCGTTTCCAAGGGGGAAGGTGCTGCACTGATGGTAAAATGCCCATTCGGAGATGGAGATATTTTTCTTTCTTCCTCCGGTTGAAGCCTACGCCTAGGTAAGATTGCGCGGAGGGCTTAACGTAGCTTTGCACAACAAACCATCCATGGGTTCTTTCTGTGAGGGCTGCCTTGTCTTCTAATAGTGATAGTTTTTTCACTGTCTTATTTACAATTTGTTTAAAACAATGGTAAGACCCTGATGCTGCCCAAAGTTCCTCCAGTCCTAGGCGGTCTTTTGATGCGGTCAGATAGTTCATGGCTGCACAGTCCCTCTTTTGTTGTGATCCAGCGCTATCAATAAAATTTCTTCTCCTAGATGCTTTTGGACGGCCAGGTACAAATATCCCTCTTAAACACAACTATATCCATATGATGGTGGGGCCCATAACACCGCATATACATTCACTCTCTCATATATTCCCTGGATTTCATCCGTCCTTACCTAGGAGAAAAACAGTTAAACGATTTGCTGGAAGGAGACGGGATACCTTTTTATAAAAATGGCATAATACTTCTCAAGCTCTAAGGTATTCCGCTCATTGGTCGATGGACCAACTAGTAGGAATCAGTTGATGGTGATTAAGACCAGCTCAATCACAATAAACCTTAAAACATTTACATTTATCATTGAGCTAAAGAACCACTGACTCATTGGTTTAAAGATAATAAAGTTTATATAAATTTTAGAAGCATGAATAAGTTTCAGATTTATTATTCAGGTTATTACATTTAGCATCATTATTATAATACATTGAAATTGCAATGCATACCTATTAGATGGAAAAATAAAGTTCGTCACAGCAAGAACTCCCGAAAGATCTATCTATCTGTCCTGGAAAACAGGCCTTCTCGTTCCTTTCCCCTTTAAGGTCTTAAGAATAAAAGTCTAATAGTTTTAAATGGAGAAATCTATTGAAAGCCAAAAAGGTTCTCAAATAGCAGCGTCTTATGCTCAATCAAAAATATAAAATAGCAGCAGCAAAACCAAAAAGGGAACAGCAGCAGCAGCATCATCATCCCATATCAACCGCATCAAAACGCAACTTCCCCCTCCCTAAGAGTAGGTCTTCTTATACCCTAATTCTAGCTTACTAAGTGAAAATGTTACATCTTTATGGCGAGATTCTCTCTAATTGGTCCATTCGGGTCAGTATACATCTCATTATGAATATCCTTGTTTCAACCAGTTCTTTGTGGAAAGTTCATACTTCTGTCGTTTCTCACGGGTTCATGACATTACCCATCCGCTCCTTCATTTCAAACTGTATCATTTTCTGATACTTTTAAGTTGAACAGTTCTTTGTCCATTCATATAGTTACTGTGACTTCTCACGCTTTTTGCTGTCCTTCTTTGGCACACGTTTATATGCTAAGGTCATCACAGCCTTGACCACGCTTCCATCCTAGGCTTTGGAACGATCACATGATCCCTCTTGTTCACGGCCTTTCTTTATTTCGTAACCCCTCTCGCGCCTGCATACTCTAGCTCATGGCGGCCATTTTATATCGCTTGCTCAACAGGCCTAAGCGCACTATTATAAAGATAAACAAAACATAGTTAAAAATAAAGAATACAAGCCTTTTCGTTTCCCTCCCGTCATTCTACGTACCCCAATTAGGTATTACCTAGCAAAAGCGACATATAAAGCCATCCCTTACTTACCAACGCTTCTTTTTGCCACTACACAGTTTATTTCCAAGCTCGAATCATGCATTTATTATTCTAGTTAGTACGCAAATATTAGACTTATGTTATCCACGTTAACAATTGTAAGTAAATTAGTTTGCACATATATAGCGTGTTACCTTTAACCCTTTACATGTAACATACATGGTTGGTTATTTACTAAGACGAACTTGTGTGTTATTTAACGTAAATATTAGGTGGTTTAAAAAAATTTCATTTACCCTGCTCCATCAACTCCCCCCTTTGGTGATTTTTAATATCACCACAAAAACCCATGTTACACAATTCTATCAGATAGCATATTTCTTTGTCCAGTTTGCTTTTGTTAGTTTACACAACTGTATCCCTTTCAACTTGTCTCTTTGTTTTCTTATACATGTTCTCTTTTATTTCTTCTAACTCTATTTCACCCATTTCTCTTTCCCTTTCTTTGTTTATCTTGTTTTCTTTTTCTATTTTATTCTGCCTTTTTCTTCTCTTTATACATGTAATTATTAGCTTTAGTACTAAAACTATTATGATTATCATGGTTGCTACTATTATGACTTTCCCTACTATTAATCCACTCATTCTAGTAAACCAATTTATTACCGAGGAAAAACTCTTACCAAGTTTTCCAAATGCATTTTCAACCTCCAGTGGAACAAGTTCTTTGTGCAAATTTGTAATATTCTTTATATTCTTTTGTATATTTTCACTTTTATCTGGAATGCAAGTGCAACAATGTTGGACTTTCAGCATTCCACAGACTCCACCCTCTTTTGCCAAAAGAATGTCAAGGGCAAGTCGGTTTTGCATTACCATAGCCCTCATGGCAACCATTTCGGTTTTTACCATCAAGAACCCTCCAGCAGTATCTGTAGATAAACGATCTACTACTGTGGATAATTTCCGAATTTTAAATGCATTCAAAGATATTCCCACTGCTGGTATCAATGCTCCAAAAATATCACCTACTATTTCTGAGAAACTTTCCCTTTTTCTACGTGTAAATGTCTTCATCATTTTGTGTGTTCCCTTTCCTGCTCTATCCACATGAAACATCTTTGGAAAGACCAGGCCTAAGTAACATGATCCATACCAATGGTCCGGCAACCTGTAATAAGCTCTGTTACCACAAATGTAATAGATCCCAGGAAATATTGGATCTTTTCCCCCTTTGAATCCCCATCCACCTAAAATTATATAATTGTCATGGCAATCACTGGAACCCACGAAATAATTGTCATATCTTGTTCTATTTCTTCTAATGCACAACCTTCCCTGTTGGGGCCAATCCAGAGTCATAGCTGCATTTGTCTTTTTCTTGTCGTGATTTTCTTCCTCAAACGCCCAAAGAGGTGTTTTTGTCTCTTCTATCACTTTTCTTTGAAATTTCACTCTTCTATCCTCGACCATTTCTAAAAATACCTTTTCTTCATCTCTTAACTCACAGGTAAAGTTGTTTTTAACTATATCATCTAATGTTAGAATCTTATCTTCTATGAAAAATTCACCAAATGTTTTTGCTTCTTTCACTTTATTTAGTTCTGAAACTACTGGAATCTTTGCAAAAATGTTATCTATATTAGTGTAATAATATTCTAATCTTCCTGTCTTATAAAATAAACTTGCTAAAACACTACATGTTATTCCATACGTCAAAGGAAGGTGATGATAGGTCACACCTTCTGCAACAGACGCAGGCAATTGCATACAAACATAACAATCTCTTACATCCATTGTTTCTACATACTCATATAATAATTTAGTAAAAACATTCTTTGAAAAATCTGTTATTGATTTGTCTTTATGTAATTCTGCATTACTTTTTAATATAGCTGTCTCTTGAATGTTAGCTCCTTTTTCTTTCTCCGTGTTATTAGACGTTTCTTCTACAGCTAAACTAATTGGAATGGTGATCGCTAAAATAATCCATACTGTCATTAATAACCCTGTACAAAAGAAGCACATCTTACACCACCTGCTTAAGAACTCACATCTACACTTTCTATTTTTAGTATCTTCCATTTTGTTCTATAATCTATTTTTATTATGTACAAGGAAATGTGTCACCACACCTCAGAAATGACCTCTTAGCCACCCTGCACTTTCACTTTGTCTTCGTTTGGTACTTTCTTTTAATTCTTTTCAGAACTCTTTCTTTGTCAAAGCCAGTGTTTCGTCAAATCCGGTAGAAATTCGTTCAAATTTCTTCAAGTTCGTTGCACTTCACCTTTACCCATTTAGGTTGCAGCTTTGTTCTGGGTTCTCGTGAGTGATCTCTTCTTCTTTGATATCAGTCAAGGCAATGTATAGCCATTCAGGCGATTTATACTTCAGATTCGCTTTCTTTACTCTTTTTGTTTTCTGCAAGTGTTTTCCACCTTGTTTCTCTTGTTCTTTTTGACTTGTTACCTCATTTACTTGTTCTGCACTTTTTCCATCTAACCTTATGATTTTGTATCTCAGTTTTCTAACTTCGTTGGGCCAATTGTCTCCTTTTCTTGGCCTTTTTAGTTCACTTTCTTTTTCCTCTCTTTCTGTTCTCCAAGTTCTCTTTCTCGACTCTAGTTTCTGGTTTCTTTCTTCTCCACTTTCTTCTGATTCTGTTTCAGTTCTTTCTTTATTGTCTCTTATCTTAAATTTTATAATTTCATTTCTTTCATCTATTTGTGGTTCTTCTCGTATTTTCTTTTGATCACCTACTTCTGTCCCTCCTCGAGGTTCTTCCGAATTTGTGTCAATCTCTCTATCTGCGTCTAAATTTCCCTGTTCTTTTGTTCGCCGATCTGTCCCTATTGCTCCTCAGGGATCTTCCGATTCTTCTAACTTTCTATTTGAAACTCTCCCTTCTTCGTCTATTAATATTATCTCTGAAGGATTTTCACCACAACTTGTACTTGGTTGCTCACTGTTACTGTCTTTTTGCTCAGTTTCTTCTTTTATACTATCAAATTTCCAATTTCTTTTCAGGTTTTCCTCACAATCCGAATGCTCTGTATAAGATGCTGAACTGGTGTCTGATATTTCCAGATGTCGACTCACATGTCGATCTTCAGGTTCTGGAACTTCTGCTATTTCCTCCACTCCTCCTGTCGTTGCACTTGTAGCTAGGTCTTCCAGATGTCGACTTACAGGTCGATCTTCAGATTCTGGAGCTCTGTTCGTTTCTTCCTCTGCATCCGATGCTGAACTGGTATCCAATACTTCCAGATGTCGACTCACATGTCGATCTTCAGGTTCTGGAACTCTGATGGTGTGACTGGCATGTACCCAGTTTTTCACTCCTGCACATTTGACTGCAGTCGTTGTCACCAAGATCACTTGTCGTGGTTGGTCCCAGCGAGGAACCAAACAGTTTCTTCTTCGGTGGACTTTTATGCGGACCCAATCTCCTGGATTCAAATCGTGGGCTAGTTTTCTTTCAAGAGTGGTCGCATCCGGTCCAACCTGATGAAACACAGAACGTACCACATCAGCCAATCCTTTGCAATAATCCAGCACCAGATCATCAGTTATAGTCAGTAGTTTGTTGACAGGTACATGTGCTTGTCTCATTGCTCGTCCCATAATTATCTCGTGGGGACTGAGTCCTGTCTTTCTTTCCGGTATACTTCTGATTGTCATTAAGACTAATGGCAAGGCATCCGGCCATTTGAGTCCTGTGGCTTGACACATTTTACCTAGCCTGTTCTTAATTGTTCCATTCACCTGCTCTACTATTCCAGAAGCCTCTGGTCTGTATGCACAGTGCAGTTTCTGTTTAATACTAAGTGCTTCACAAATCAGTTGAATCAATTCGTTTTGAAAATGTTTTCTCTATCTGTTTCAATCGTTACTGGAAAACCATACCTTGGAATGAATTCTCGCAGCATAAGTTTTGCTACCGTTATTCCGTCATTCCTTCTAGTCGGGTATGCTTCCACCCAACGGGAAAACAAACAGACGACTACAAGGACATACCTTAGTCTATTGCTCGGAGGCATTTCTATAAAATCCATTGCATTCTCGTGAAAGGACCTCCCTCTCGTCCTATTGTTCCTAGACTCACTACTGGATTTAGCTGTTGACAAATAAGACATCTTTGACAAAGACTCTCAGCTATGGCTCTGAATTTTGGATTATACCATGTTTGTCTAAAAAGTCTAATCATTGAGTCTCTCCCAATATGAGCTTGTCCATGGTACATCCGTGCCATGTCAGAAATCATGCTATCAGGCATAACTGGTCTTTCATCCCTGTAAACCCAAACATCATTTTTCTCATGTTTTCTACATCCTGCTTTTATCCAGTTATCTTTTTCCTCATCATCTGCTGCTTCCTGTAATTGTCTCACTTCATCCCATGTTTCAACAGAGTTAGTAAAAAGCAAAGGACATGAAATATGCTCTCGTTCTTGGTTTCTGTTCAATGAGACCACATTTTTGGCACAGTACTATGCAATTTCATCAGCAAACTTATTGCCGACAGTTATGTAGTCTTCCCCATTTTTATGTGCATTGCACTTCACTACCGCAATCTGTTTAGGCAGCTGTATCGCCTCAAGCAACTTTTTCACAAACTCACCATTTCTTATCGGCGTTCCTGCAGACGTCAAGAAACCTCTCTGAGAGCAGATCTGCCCAAAATTGTGCACCACTCCAAAGCCATATTGGCTATCCGTGACTATGGTGATTCGGACATTCTTTCCCAACTTGCATGCTTGAATCAGAGCTACCAACTCCGCTACTTGGGCAGAACGTATCCCTTTCAAACAAGATGCTTCCATTACAGCAGCTACTGTGCAAACTGCATGTGCTGCACTTAGAACTCCATCATCCGTTCTCAAACATGAGCCATCCACGAACAGAATATAATCTGATTCCTTTAAAGGCTCATCCCGTATGTCGGGTCTTGGCTTTGTACAATATTCTAGTACATTCAGGCAATCATGATCAACTTCATCCATTTCAATCACACTCTCTTCATCTGGCAATGATGTTGAAGGATTTACATTCATGCATCTGTCAATGGTCACATTGTCTGCACTCAAAATTACTTTTTCATACCTAGTCAGCCGACTATGTGTCATGTATTGAGTTTTGGTTCTTGTCAAAAGAATTTCCACAGAATGAGGGACATATACTCTCAGTGGATATCCCATCACTATGCCTTCACTCTGTTCCAGACTTACACAAGTGGCAGCAACTGCTTTCAAACATCCGGGCAACGCTTTCGCTACTGGGTCTAAAACAGCTGAAAAATATGCAATGGGTCTTTTCATGTTTCCGTGTCTCTGCACCAGTACTGAAAATGCACACCCATCTCTTTCACTGCAATACAACTCAAAGTCTTTTTCATAGTCAGGCATTCCCAATGCCGGAGCTTCACACAGTTTCCTTTTTAGTTCTCTGAATGCTTTCATTTCCTCATCATTCATTTCAAAAGGATCTTTAACATCCTTCTTTGTCAATCTCTGTAATGGTTTTGCAATTAATGAAAATCCACTTATCCATTGTCGACAATATCCAACCATTCCTAGGAACATTCTTACCTCTCTTTGTGTCATTGGAGCTCTCATTCCTTGGATTATTTTTATTCTTTCTGTCGTTACCTTTCGCACTCCATTCTCAATCTTATGTCCTAGATACTGGACCTCTTGTTGACAAAACTGCAATTTTGATGGGGACACCTTATGTCCTCTTTTTGCTAAATGATTCAGTAAAGCAATTGTATCATTGACACATGCTTCCTTTGTTTTTTATGCCACAAGTAGGTCATCAATATACTGAACCATTACTGACTTCTCTGGCATTTTCAAATCTTCCAATGATTTCTTTAAAATCTGATTAAAGATCGAGGGGCTTTCTGTATACCCCTGAGGAATTCGGCACCATGCCAAAATATGCTCTCCGAACCTGAACGCAAATAATGGCTGGCTATCTGGATGTAATGGAATAGAGAAAAATGCATGGCACAAATCAATAACTGTGTACCATTCTGCTTCGCGTGGAATTTGATATAAAATCACAGCAGGGTTTGGTACTATGGGGCAACAAGGCACAACAATTTTGTTTACCTTTCTCAAGTCCTGTACAATTCTATATGTTCCATTCGGCTTTTTCAGTCCCATTAGCGGCGAATTACATGGACTGCTCATTATTTCTCTCAGAATCCCTTGCTCAATCATTTTATTTATTACTGGTGTTATTCCTTCAATTATTTCTGGTGTCAATTTATACTGTGGCGTATTTGGGTAGCTTGTTCCTTCTTTAACAGAGATTTTAACAGGGTCTACCTCTTTCATTAACCCTATATCTTCTCCCGTAAAGTCCCACACTTCCTGTTTCACTGTTTCTTTCAGTTCAACTGGGATTTTCTCTACATCAAATACGGGAAACAAATCATTCACTTCTGGTTCTAAATTTACCATTGTCATTTTATACAATACATCTTCATCTGGGGTCTGAAATACAATTCCATCTGGAGTACAATAGATGGTGCAGTTCATCTTGCAAAGCAGATCGCGTCCTAATAGGTTCACAGGACTGCAATCACACACCACAAATCGGTGCATTTCACTAAATGGACCAATTTTTACCTCCACTAATTTAGTAAGAGGCGCTTTAATTTGCTGATTCGATACACCCACTACTTGGATATGTTCACCTGAGAGAGGAAGGTTTGGAATTTCCACTGACCTGACAGTAGAACGGGTAGCTCCAGTGTCCACAAGGAATGTTACATTTGCACCATTCACTTCTCCATCCACAAATGGACCTGCTTGATCTACCTCTAGAGTTGCGCCAAGCACGCACTCTTCCTCCTCTCCTAGGCACTGTCATAAACTTTCATCCGACTCATCACCATCCTGTCGTAACCAGTATTGAGATATGGCAGCTGCGCGCGGCAATTGTTACCTGCTCTCCTCCGTAGAATCCTGTTTCTGCACTGTATTTCTGTTGATTAACACTCTTGGGAAGTGGTGGTTGTGGCACCTGACTTTGTTGGGTAACTACCTCACTCTGCACCTGTGGATTTAATGATTGATTTTCCGTATTAGGTTTTGGAGGAAATTTACACTCGTTTCTCCAATGCCCTAACTTTCCGCAGTTGTGGCATGGCCACTTTTTCTTTGCCTCTTCTATGCTCATTTGCCCTTTTCCTTTACCTATATTTGGTTTAAATCTAGTCTGTCCTGCCTCGTTGACTGGATTACTCAATTGAGCTTCTTGCTTCTCTGCAACTTTCACTTGTGCCCACATTGCTTTCTCTTTCAATTTACGCTGTCTACTCTCAATATCATCACTGCAATATTTGGCATATCTCAAAACTTCATCCACTGTGCTATTCTGCCATTCTGCTGTTTAATCATTTCACTCATCTCTGGTTTCAACCCATAAACAAATCTATATACAAAATGACTCATATCCTTCTCATTTAGTGTCTCATAGCCACTATACTGTTTAAAAACTAACAGTAGCCTCTCGTAGTATGCATGTACTGATTCTTTACTTTCCTGTGTGGTTCTGTCTATTTTTACCCAATCCGTTTCTTTGGGCGGAATCTTATTTTTCAAAAAGGTAATTACTTGATCATATTTCCTCATCACTTCTGGTCCTGGCGCTCCTGTTTTAGCATCCCTTGGATATTCTACAGTTGGCCAATCAATAGTAATCTTACATTCTGTCCACAAATCAGCTGGTACTACTATGTCAAATAATCCATCCAAATCTATCCACAACACCTTTGAAACCTTTACAAATCTCTCCACTTGTCTGTACCATTCTACTGGCTTCTCTCTCAACTTTGGGAAATCATTTGTAAATGACAGTATATCCTGTCTAGACCATGGGACATGCACATAACTACCTCCTGGAGTTTCTCTCATCGGGTACTCTCTTACAATTGATTCCTTGTCTGTCACCGCAAAAGCCAAAGACGCTTTGTCCGTCACTTTCTCATTCCTTTTAGTCCATCTGCTTCTCCATCTATCCACATCACCCCATTTCCTCAGTAAAACAATTAATTCTTTTATTTGAGTTAATCGTCCTGATGTGTTCAAATTCTCTATATCTTTCTCGCGAAAATCTACTCTATATGGTTTCTGCAACGTTCTCACTTTTACGAATTCTACTCCTAGTTCATTTGCTGTTTCTTCTAATTTGTCATGTAAATTTATAGCTCTCATGTAATGCTCTTACATAAGAACATAATCTCGTCATCCTGATAACTTTTCAGTTTTTCTGTGCCAATTGTCCCTAAAATCAATTCTTCCATATCTATTTTTAACCTAATTACATCTAATGGTTTTGATTCTGTCTCTTTCGTTTTTAGAGTTTTCATCCGTTCATTCAATTCATCTGGAGTCGGACCTACAGGCGTACTATTTAATTCTATCCAATGTTTACTTCTTTCTGGTGTCTCTGATGCAGACTCAGTCACCATAGATATTCTCCTAAACTCATTTTCATTTATCGTCAAATTTGTAGGTGGGCTTGGTCTATATGTACTAACCAAGTTTCTTGCACCTTCATTGTCTAATTCCATCCCTTCTTTCCTTCTTTGCAAGTGTGAATTCATAGGAATGACTAAAGAATGCTCGTCAATTTTCTGATTCTCAAAAACTGGTATTACTGGACCTATCGTTACTGTTACAGTTACAGCTTCCATATTCATTGTTAATTCTCTTATCTTTTCAGTTAATTCTCTTGTGGTTTTTGCCAATTTAGTTGTATTGTCACTTTCTATCTTCTCATTTTGTGGAGTTTTCAATTGATCTTGTGACCTATTTATTTCATATCCTCGTTCGGAATTTTTATTCCTCCCAGTTTCCATTAGCGGTGCATTAGGTGTCACCACCGCAGAATTCTGTTGGTATGGAGGTGGGTTTCTGTTTAAAATATCTTCCAGCAATTCATCTTCTGTCTCACTACCACCATACCCATACTTTTCAGTAACCACATGTTTCTTTTTCTCTGTACACTTTCTCTTTGCTTCTTCCTCAACTGTAAAAGCTGGAAACAAACCTCCTGTCATATTAGCATATCTCCAACGCTTTATTCTGTCCTCATGATTAACTCCCCACAATCTTCCGGGCACACAATCATGATTCCTTAATCCTCTAAATCTCTCTCGTTCATACATCTCATCTTCCCATTCACTTAAAGCTTCAAATTGTGTCGGTCTAGGTTCAAGCATCGCCATCTTCTCTCTCAAATTCCGAAGTACAGCTACACTAAATGAACCATTCTCAGGAAAAGCCAATGCTCCATCATTCTTAGTATATTTAGTCCAATTTTCTAACCATATGCAGGTATGATATCCGTACTTCAACATCATGTGCGAAGCTGGTGACTTCGGCGGAGGAATTACTTGTCCCTCTCTAGTCACTACTTTTTTGTCTTTCTTAAAAAAGTTCTTAACTTTTGACATCCACGACGTTTTCTCTCTACCATACTCATAATAAGCCATGATTCACCATTTCTTTCCCTTCTCAAAAGTCCGCTATTCAACACTGTTCTCTATGCGTTATTCAGACCTATCCCAGCGCGACTCACACCAACGCTCCAATCCTAAACTTCTACGTCACTGATCTATCTGACCAATCCTAGCGCGACTCACACCAACGCTCCAATCAGAGCGGTTTCTGTATAACAGCGCACTGTCCAATCCCAGCGCGGCTTTTGTCTACGTCAGTTCTGTATGACTAGCGCACTGTCCAATCCCAGCGCGGCTTTTGTCTACGTCAGTTCTGCTCCTGACCCCTCCTTTACAAAATGTATCGGCAATTTATTTTTCAACAGTTCTTTGTTAGTTACAACATTAAAAACACATTTCCATTGTCTGATTTCGCTAAACAAAAGTGACAGTTTATTCTAGCTCGCAAGAATACAGTTTTATTCGATAAGTGTAGCACTTCCCTCTACCTTACCCTTCTTTCAAGCAAGGAGTAAACCCGTTTCTCTGGGGATAAAACACATGTGGAGACTACACTGCTCCTGAGAATTAAGGCCAGAGTTTCACAAGAAAACCGGTTGCTATTTCACTCATACACCTTTTATACGGAAAATGTCCCTATCATAACACAACCTGTGTTATCACCAATATGAACTCAGACAATGCACTATTCCATGTGACTTCTCTTGCCACACGTGTTCCACTTCTTCCTTCCCGGAAGCGTTAAAACTTTGACTTACATATAACATAACGCGACTCAACATAAAATGTTATACATGAAATAATCAATAACCAATAATCACCAAACTAATCTATAGTAACCATAACTCTGCTACCAAGAAATCTGATCCAGCGCTATCAATAAAATTTCTTCTCCTAGATGCTTTTGGACGTCCAGGTACAAATATCCCTCTTAAACACAACTATATCCATATGACGGTGGGGCCCATAACACCGCATATACATTCACTCTCTCATATATTCCCTGGATTTCATCCGTCCTTACCTAGGAGAAAAACAGTTAAACGATTTGCTGGAAGCAGACGGGATACCTTTTTATAAAAATGACATAATACTTCTCAAGCTCTAAGTTATTCCGCTCATTGGTCGATGGACCAACTAGTAGGAATCAGTTGATGGTGATTAAGACCAGCTCAATCACAATAAACCTTTAAACATTTACATTTATCATTGAGCTAAAGAACCACTGACTCATTGGTTTAAAGATAATAAAGTTTATATAAATTTTAGAAGCATGAATAAGTTTCAGATTTATTATTCAGGTTATTACATTTAGCATCATTATAAGAATAAATTGAAATTGCAATGCATACCTATTAGATGGAAAAATAAAGTTCGTCACAGCAAGAACTCCCGAAAGATCTATCTATCTGTCCTGGAAAACAGGCCTTCTCGTTCCTTTCCCCTTTAAGGTCTTAAGAATAAAAGTCTAATAGTTTTAAATGGAAAAATCTATTGAAAGCCAAAAAGGTTCTCAAATAGCAGCGTCTTATGCTCAATCAAAAATATAAAATAGCAGCAGCAAAACCAAAAAGGGAACAGCAGCAGCAGCATCATCCCATATCAACCGCATCAAAACGCAACTTCCCCCTCCCTAAGAGTAGGTCTTCTTATACCCTAATTATAGCTTACTAAGTGAAAATGTTTCATCTTTATGGCGAGATTCTCTCTAATTGGTCCATTCGGGTCAGTATACATCTCATTATGAATATCCTTGTTTCAACCAGTTCTTTGTGGAAAGTTCATACTTCTGTCGTTTCTCACGGGTTCATGACATTACCCATCCGCTCCTTCATTTCAAACTGTATCATTTTCTGATACTTTTAAGTTGAACAGTTCTTTGTCCATTCACATAGTTACTGTGACTTCTCACGCTTTTTGCTGTCCTTCTTTGGCACACGTTTATATGCTAAGGTCATCACAGCCTTGACCACGCTTCCATCCTAGGCTTTGGAACGATCACATGATCCCTCTTGTTCACGGCCTTTCTTTCTTTCATAACCCCTCCCGCGCCTGCGTACTCTAGCTCATGGCGGCCATTTTATATCGCTGCTCAACAGGCCTAAGCGCACTATTATAAAGATAAACAAAACATAGTTAAAAATAAATATAAGCCCTTTCGTTTCCCTCCCGTCATTCTACGTACCCCAATTAGGTATTACCTAGCAAAAGCGACATATAAAGCCATCCCTTACTTACCAACGCTTCTTTGTCCACTACACAGTTTATTTCCAAGCACGAATCATGCATTTATTATTCTAGTTAGTACGCAAATATTAGACTTATGTTATCCACGTTAACAATTGTAAGTAAATTAGTTTGCACATATATAGCGTGTTACCTTTAACCCTTTACATGTAACATACATGGTTGGTTATTTACTAAAACTAACTTGTGTGTTATTTAACGTAAATATTAGGAGGTTTAAAAAAATTTCATTTACCCTGCTCCATCAGTTGTATTTCGGTCCATAGGTAAGAATTCAGTGTTCCTGCTTCAGCTTTTTTGATTCTGTACCAACTCTTGGCGTAGGCTCCTTTACGAGCTAATTCCTGGCTTTGCAGGCCGAATTCCAACCTTATTTGTGCCGGTGAAACATACTTAGATAGACTGAAAATCATTCTGGCCGCTCTTGAGACAGTACTGTCTAATGTGACTGCGTCTCTTCCCCTCATGCACTCGCTCCCATAAGTGATTGCCGGAATGAGCTTTGCTCGCCAGACTTGTAATAGCGGAATAAGATTTGGACCGGTAATTGTGTGCTTAATTGATTTTATTGCTGCAGCGATAGAGTTGCCTCTTCTTTTGATGACATCTTTTTGTGCGTTAAATGTGCCTCTATTGTCTAAAATCACTCCTAAATATTTGTATTGGTCTACCGCTGCGATTGTCAAGTTGGCCAGATGCCAGCGGAACTTGGAGGTATCCTTTCTTGGATGAATCCTCATTATCTTTGTTTTGTCATAGTTAATGGATAGACCATTGTTTGCTGAATAACTGCTAGTTGTATCTAGTAAATGTTGAAGGCCAATGGGGGTTCGACTCAGCAGCACTAGATCGTCTGCGTACAGGAGATTGGAAAGTGGCAGCCCTCCTATATTTGGCGCATGCAAATTACATATGTCTAGTTCCGACGATAAATCAGACATGTATAAGTTGAAAAGTGTCGGCGCCAGTACGCACCCCTGTTTGAGCCCCATGGTTGTTGGAATTTTCCGGGACACGAACCTGCCATCTCCTAGTTTGACTTGAACCCACGTTTTTGTATGGAGGAGTATTAGCTGGTTTAGGAGAGCATATGGTATTTTTTTTTCCATTAGCTTATGCCAGAGTATGCTCCTATCAATTTTGTCAAATGCTGACGAATAGTCAATAAAACATATGAATAGAGGTTGTTTTGCTAATTTCATTCTATCTATCAATAGGGACAAGGTAAGTATGTTTGTGGTTGTTCCCATGCCCTTGCAAAAGCCTGTTTGATTGATGGGGATGATTGATTTATCCTCTATCCAAGCGATGAGATCTTCCAGAATTAATCCAGCGTAGTATTTCGCTTCGATATCAATTAGAGCCACCAGCCTGTAGCTGTTTGCTGAGTTCTTGTCCCCTTTCTTATATATTGGGGATATGATTGACCCCCTCCAGGAGTCCGGGATGATGTTTCCTCCTGCGATTTCTGCAAACAGCGGTGACAGTTTGAAAGCCCAATATTCCGGGTCTTTTTTAAATAAGCTTGGAGGAATCCCATTAGGACCCGGAGCGCCCTCCCGTTTGCCTTTGGCTATTCTGACCTTTACCTGGTCAATTGAAAACGAAAAATGCTTGTTTCCTGGGATAGCTTTGAGATTGATAGGAGTTCCCTCTGAAGTTCGGCAAGTGCTCTGATACTGATCAGAATTAAAGTGTTGAAGCAAATGGGAAGCCCAAGCTTCCTCTGTTAGGTGTGAGTTGATTCTTAGGGCGTTCGGGTTGGCTAGACTATTTATTGTGCGCCAGAATCTCGCGCTGTTGTTTGATTTTGAATCATGTAGCAGTCTAGCCCAAAGATTTTCGTCCAAATCCCTTTTTGCCTGCCAGATTATTTTTTTCTTTTCCGCTTTGAGTTCAAGTGTTTCTGCTGCTCGTCTTATTAGCATAACAAATGAGGCAGATACCCCTGCAGAGGGGCCTGGCGGAGAATTTAGGACAGCGTCAGGCGAGGTATCGAGGCCACTGGCATATCAAGAAACAGGTTTGTGTCATAATTTACTTCAGAGGAGTCTTCACCACATCATCATCTTGTGGCTCCAGATCTGAAGAACTTTAAGGCAGAAGAAGCGTATTGGAATCAGACTGGGGTTAAGTCAAAGGTCAAGGTGGGCGAGGACTTCGATCAGGTAGCATTAGGTTTGCTTCTAAGTCCGAAAGCACAATGGGCTCTTCCTCAAGCGTCAGTGGTGTAGCTGCCAGTGTCGACGCACGAGGCCCAAGCGCAGGTCTTTGTGCCATATGGGGGTGGGAATAGGTGACAGGCCTAGATTTGGGGCGGAACCCTGAATGGGGTTGAGAGGCACAGCTGGCATCGGGCACAAATCCGCCGGCAGAAACCCAACAAAGTCTTCCCGGATCCATGGGGCCTGAAGATGCTTCAGAGGGATGCAGTAGGGTACTGAAGATCTGCAGCATGGCCTCTTTCAAGGCCTGATTCTACTGTGGCCTCGCCGATGGACTCTGAAACTCGAGTTTGACCGAAACTAGAACTGGGATCAGTTATGAGGTGGGAGACTCAGACCGCGACTTTGAGGTCTCCTGGCGTCTGCTCAAATTATCTTGGGGAGAGAGGCAGGAATAAGGGAGCCACTTTTCAACTTTTCGTGTTTTTTTCTTTGATTTGAGCATGATGATGACGTCCCTCTGGAACGGCCTCAGGAACTAGAAAGCATAGAGCTTGGCCCCACTGTCCCAGATGGCCCTTGGGTTCATCCGAGCACTGTCACTGGACAATTTCAAATCATGCGAGGAGCCCAGAGACAGAGCTCTTGAGGGTCCATCACTGATACTAATTCATGGCAATTCTTTAAGGGTTTAAAACATGTCTCTTGCACAATGGAAACGTTGGAGAAATGTTAAAAAGAACTCTGTCAGGAGATAGAAATCGAGAGAGCGAGCTCTGGATCGGAGTTGAAAGGCACAGAAAGGAAATAAAGCAGTGGCTTCGACTTCACTTTCAGAGTGGGATGAACCTGAAGCAAGCCGCACAGCACCACCTACCAGCATGCAAAGGAATCATTAAGAAAAATTTCTGGATCCAGTATGGCACCTGGGGTGAGGAGGTGCAAGGTGAGGAGTCTGCAGTTAGAAGTATCCATCAGAAATCATTTTTTGTGAAATAGAAGGAAATGCTAAAGCATGTTTAAAAACATATATACTGTCTATAAAAACGTCTATCTGTAAACCCTATGAACAACAATATTCCGAGGTGTATAATAAAACATTAAAAATAATATTTCAAAATAAGTAACCATATAAATGTTCATAGACAGGGACTACTTTAAACATATCATACTAACATATTGAAAGGTATTTTTTTCAGGGACTTGTAGTAGCAGAGATGAGTGCCATTTTCCTGCACATATTCAGCCTTCTGCGCCGGAAATGAATGATTCTTTTTAAGCAGCATGTCTCTCAGAGCAGGCATATTCTGTGAGCGAGGTAAACACCCTTGTTGTAAATGGAAACTGTGTGTGTGTGTGTGATCTTCCCACACAGCTGTTAGGGGAAGAAAGTTTATTTTTTGTATTTTAATGTGGGATGATACTGAAATGATGGTTGTCTCAGACAAAAGCCATGAATCGCCTGAGTAGATGATGACCAGCTAGGAGCCAATGAGAATGCAGCATTTTAGTAGCGTTCAGCTGTCTGTTTTACAATAGGAGATATTCAGTAAGAGTAAAAGTACTCTAACTGCTTGGGTGGGAATTACTGAATGTAAAAGCATTAAGGATTACTGCCTCATTATATATTTGCAGCAGAAATGGAGTAGGGAAATATGCACTTCATTTACCTGCTGATTCCACGGGGACAACGTGCAGTTTCACCATGCTGCCTATCCTTGTTGGTACTGTCTCTGCAAAGCTCAATACTTTATAATTGTTTTCCCTGGCAAACTCTACAAAGTCTTCATTTAAATCCTTGAGTGCAGGAGAATCTTAAAAAAAAGAAGGGTGTAAAAAACAGAAACAATATTATACACAAAGAGTAACCTCACCTATTTACACAATTGAAAACTGCTTGTAATAAGCTAAGACTTCAAAAATTAAGTGCATATGAATTCCATTTTCTTTTGGAGGCTCCTAATGCCACAATAAATGGCAAGTGTTTGAATTTGGCACCAGGAATACAGGATATGAAATGTAACATCGAAGAAAAATTCAATACGATTTGGGTTTACAATTCATCTCTTTGCACTACTTTGTGAGAAGCGCCAACGCCCAGAGGCATTAACTACAGTAAAATGCAATGAGGCCTTATATAAACATGTGATGTGTCTAACAATAGATTGTTTACTTGATTCAGATACACACAAATTTAATTATCAAACTGCATTATTTATGGAAAAAATCAGAGCAACAATTGTAAATTGCACATCTTCGGGATAATGTATTAGTTTGAGCAGCTTCACCTACTGTTAGCCTCTGACAGTGTTATCAAGAGATACTCAATTTAAGGAAATACAGAGGTTTGAGAAAATAATTCAAGCAAAATACGAGACTGTGCAGGAAATATTAAAAAATGAAAAGGCAGACTTAAGTGGATTCAATGTCCAGGATCCATGACAAAATCGGAGTAAGGTGAAATTCAAGTAGCGTAGCCAAAACCATAAATCGGGGGCAAGTATCAGCAAAGCAAGGATAAGGCAAAATCAGGTACTACTATGGCGACAGAGTCAAAGCAAGTCATTCTGACAGCCACTAGTCTTGCTGTTTGAGCCTTTTGGCTGGAGAAACTAATCAATGGAGCACAGTAGCTAATGGCCACAGAAGGATACCGCAGAACTCCATACTCCATCGCCTAGAAGCTTCATTTCAAGACACTCCACACTAACCTTTCTTCCTCCTTCCCCAAACACAACCCAAGGAAAGAAGAAGCTATATTTGGCACATTTCCTCTGGTGCTAAGATAAAAGCTATTAAACTTGGTCATCTCACAAACAGCTCCAAAGAATTGTTCAACTACTGCTGATAATGAGACTAAGGGCTGATTTAGAGTTTGGCTGACTGGTTACTCTGTCACAAACGTGATGGATATCACCTCCTCCGTATTACAAGTGCCAAATGATAAAATGGACGTGTAATACAGTGGACGAGATATTCATCCTGTTTGTGATAGAGTAACCCGTCTGCCTAAATCTGCAAAGCCCAGCTTGCAATGATGAGATCCCACCAGAAAGACTGTTGTTTCTAAAGAATCGTCCAAATCCTAAGAATCGGAATGAAGTTTCACTACCCATACTGGTCAAGAAGTAATCTTTCTCAGCCTCCTTTCCTTTTTCTTCTACTCTAACCTTTGTGACAACATCAAATCTGTGGACTGCAAAGCTTCCCTCGCCCAACCCATCCTCGTGCAGCCATCCGAGACAACTGCAGTTGGACCAGTCTAGGCCCTGCAACTGCGAATCAAATGACCAACCAGAGAAAGCCACCAAAAGGGATCAAACAACCTTTCTTTGAGACTGGTCATCCCAAGTTACCCAGCTTGCGCTTTTCAGCATGTCCAATTTTCTTTTACTGGGAGCTCTTGTCAAGACGGTCTGGGGCTGTACAACTCCTCTTAACCAGTGCCTATATTCTGCTTCCTCTTGAAAAAAAATTCTCCAACCCAAAGACTCAAGGTATCTTTCCCTTCCACGCTCCACCTCCTGCAATAAGGCACACACATTTGCTTATAATCTGATTTAGCACCACTGAAATTACCCATATCTCTCATAAAATTTCAGTGCTTAACTGCGTTATAGAACTATCGGTCAGCACTCACTTCCATATTATCATGCACTCCAACCGATTCAAAGGTAAAACGGTTATAATTTATTTTTACCATTTTCTTTTTCGAACTTTTTAATGTTGCTTACTAAATTAATTTACATCCTATAAATACGCAGGTCTAGACCTAAAGTGTTTTAAATGAATTGTGGTTATTCTGCACCTCCACCTCACTAGTACCTCGGGTGGAGTTTAGCATTTGAGCTTGGCCTGGGGTACACCTGATGAGTGAATCAAACAACACCTCAATGAGGCTATTTGACTTGTATCATTCTGATATTGGGCATTTTGTAAACTAAGCTACAGCCTACTGAGCATCTAGCCAGGTTCTCACTCCTGTCTTTATGGGAAGTTCTTTACAACAGTCGAAAGCAGGCCTGCAGCCAAAGTAAGAGTCTGATATTGGTTCAAAGGTATGGGGGAAGACCAAGGCCTCCCCATTTATGACAAGGACAAAACCCAAAAGTTACCAGTCAAACATAAGGCCAGACAAATAAATAATGCAGTAAAAGAGGAATCCCTACAAGCCACATGCCAGAGCAAAATAAATGTGATACTACAAAGTTATTACGCTCTTGATGTTCCTGTATAAGATCCTTCTATGGGGTGAGAGTTCTAAAGTGTCAACTGGGGTGAAAAGAACAGATGGTGTTCCTATGGCTACAAAGATACCCAACATGGCCACAGTTACTTAGTTTAAAGAACATGAAATCATCACGTAGTTTAAAACGCATTCTCTTTGAGAGGATAAATAATGTTAGACAGAAAAAAGCATGCCAAAAAAGATGTTAAAAGTTGTTTTCTTCCCCAATGCACCTAAATAATTTCAAAACATTATTTCTCGCCTTACATCTCATAAATATATTAATTCCCGCTTTCAGCCCCTTCAAGGCTAGATTGCCTGATTTTCTTCTCCTTCCACACCCACAGCAAGTGTGACAGCTCAACATTCCACCCATGGCTGCTCTCCTTCAGACAGTTGCTGTTCACAGTACCCATACACCACTTTCAGATTCCCATATTTATGCCCTCCTATTCCTCTCAATATATCTGGATGCTCTCTGGATGTTTCACATTGCTCTCTTCAAACTTTATTTTGGTGTCATCTCCCTTGCTGCACCATCCAGTTGCTTTTCTTGCTCCTTGCACTGGTGTATATTTGCTCCTTCCTCTACCATAAGGAAAGTACTATTCCTGCCAGCTCCTTTAGCTAAGCTTCTCTTTTTGCCTCATCATACATTCAGCATTTGTTGCTCAAAATGTAATTCCTTCTCTCCGGTTGTTCAGTCCTCAAACCTGGCTTAGTTTTACTTTGAACATACATTCTTACACTCTCACTTTTATTGTGTGACTTTCTGAGATTGTACCTTCACACCCTTAGTTTAATCCATCCTCTTTCATTCTTGAAATCTGAATCCATCCTCTTTCAGTACATTGTGAAACGACTCCTTTTCTAGCCCAGAATTCAGTTCTCTCGCCTTCCTAATTAGTTAAACTCTTCCTATTCATTCCCTTATAGGGTAGTTCAGCTCTTCTCTCGTCCTCACAGATTAGCTCCTTTATGCTTGCTCCTCCGAGCTCAGCTGATCCTCACAGATCTGCACCAATGTCAGACAGTGACTCAGCCTATTTGCATGCCATAATGCCCCATCCCCATACTCTGACACTGCCTCCTCCCACTCCCCTTACATGGCTGCTTTATTTACCAAGTACCACAACTCCTCTCGATATGCCCATCCCTGCTTTTCAAATGTACAATGTCTCCCCCCCAACCCAATGATTAAGACTTAAACCACTGAACGTACAATTCTTTTCCACCTTCATTAGGCCAAATGTCTAATACCTTTTTGCTCCATGCTACCTGAACTAGCTTCACCCATCCGAAGACTTTCGATATGACTGATGCATGCATCTCCCAACCATCTTGTGTGCCAGAGATCTCTGCCTCACTTCTCCTAGTTACAAATGCTTCAAGAACCAACAATGTTTGAATTATTGCTCCACCCCACTCCCATCTACATGTATTTTTTTCACCCACACCTCAACATATGCAAGTATAATCTTCTCCTCAGTCCTCCATTTGTCTGCTGCTGGCATTTCCACATGTCTGATACTGCCTTTGCTCATGCATCCGATTCGAATACCTTATCTACCTGTACATGTCCAATTCGCTATCAGATTGTCATACGACTTCTTAACCTATTTTTCTGTAACTCCATGGTGTCTAAAGCCTAGTCTGCCTGTCATAGCAGCATGTCTGAAGTCCCCAACCTTCCCAGGTCATTGATTCCTACTTCTCCTGCACATACGATGCATGAATGCCTCTCATACATTCAAAGCCTTGTTACCTACCTGCCCCATCAGTGAGTATGATAGTTTCTGTCCTGACCACTTTGAAATCTCCACACAACTGCTCCTGAGTCTTCACATTTCTGAAATGTAATGCTTCATACTGCTGTGTGTCTAATGTCTGCTCTCTGTTGTGCATGACAAATGCTTGGTTCCTCTGTCGCTTCCGCATGCCTGATGGTTCATTTGACTTACTTCACAGCATACCACTCTACGATATCTTCAATGGCTTAGACTCTTCCATTTCCAAACCTGTGGGCCCAATGTCTACTGCTGTCAACGTGTCTAAAACGTGATTCCCCTGGATGAGTGTGAGCTACTTCTCTTTACTGCTGAATATCAGTCTACTTCACCCCCTTCATCATCACTTCATTACATGTCCTTGCCAGCTACTCCTTAACATCTATCTATTGCTTTACCCTGTCTGTACATACTGCTGGTCCTTGTGATACCACCTCTATAATTCACTTTCACCCAGTACAGAGATGCACAGAATTCTGTTGAATCTTTACCCACTTAAAAACATGGTTATCAAAGGGAAATACAACAAAATTATCAACAGCACACAAGCAAACGTAAACGTCTTGGCTTCTAGTAGTTCAAGAGTATTCATGTCCCATCGTTGCAGTGTACCATAATACACGATTCTTCTTTACATTCAATCTGATAAGTCTAGAAGGAATGAGAAGTCAAAAGCACACGAATAAAGCATCAAACACCTTGATGACCTTTGTTACATTTTTGTTTGGTGACTGGCAGAAGTTTTGCCATCTTGGAATAAAGCACCTAACACTGCAGCACTTCTAGCCACAATAAAGAGCAATGTACTTGAATTAGAACCACAAACGCTTGAATATTGGAGGTATCGACTCTTCAAAGTAGCCACTCAAAACCAGCTACGGCCATCATTATGGGAAAGAGAGAGTCTGACCCCCTCAAAGGACGACCCATGATGCCCTACAACTTAGCAACATGAGATTTCAGGATAACAGTTACCTACACAACAGGCAAAGCCCTAATCACAATATGCCAACCATACCAAAGTGCTCTGACACTACACCAGGAGCAGAATACACAATTGCCCAATCCTGAAATGTCAGGTACAAAAAAAACCTAGATCCTTTGAAGTCTGTGTTATATTGTCAATATTTTTGGTAAATGAGGTATTATTTTCGATAAAATGACCAAATAAACCCAACAACGAAATTGGTTTGTGTAGAAAATGTTAGTACTATGGGAAGGTAAATTGTTTTCATCAGAATTTGTCTTGTGCGACGTGAGTGAGAAACGCAATAATTAATTTCTAAATACAGACACTGCTCTGATATACTTTAAATGTCACTTTTCAAGGAGCACCAAGGCAGCACTGAAAAGACAGTAATTAGATGTAAAGAAGTTACAAGGAGGGCATACCTTTGCTTAGTTCTTTGACTTCCACGGATGGGAAGAGGAGATATCGGGCACTGACCGAGTACTCGGCAAGCCTGGACCCATGGTGAGGCACGCTGTAAAAAAGGACTCCTCTGGTGTTCTTAACAAGATCTTTCATTTCTGGATTCCGCGAAGCATCTAACAGCATCTTTTTCACCAGGAGACCTGCAAACAAACAAATATAGGTGAAAAATGGGCAGACACCTTAGAAGTTTAGTTTTCCAAAGATGGAAGCTGATTATCTTTATAAGATGTTTTGAGCTTTTCAGTTGAGACAGCTGGTACTCAATATGCTATCTCCGTCCCCAGAAGGAAAACTCTATTTCAAGAGAAAGTCTGTTGGGCATTTTCTTGCTCAGGGAACAGCTCAGGTTAGGAGAGATGCTGCAATTACTAACAGAGGCTCTAGTAGCCCTGCCACTCAATGAAAGATGCAAGGCGGCGCGCACTGGAGTGATGGTGGTTACAGCGTGAAGGAAGGCTAACCAGGACTGTTTCTACCCATACAAAAACGACAATATGCAGATAAACAGAGTGAAGGCATGGTGGTGAGAGACCTGGCCATACGCTACAAAGAAATGATGGGTGCCCTGGGCTTAAAAATAAATAAATCAGAGAAAGTACAAAGAAACACCTCTGCTGGTGAGGAATGGCTGAGGAAAAATGGAATCCAAGTTTATAGAGGTGGAACCAGCGGCAAAATTGCTTGATGCCAAGGATGCCGTCTAGAAGTAAGGCTGGAGGTGTTGTGGAGCAGGTGAAGTAACATGAGAAGTTTAGAGACATGGTGCTTCGAGCAATGGTAATATCAGACAAGATGGAGGCTGGAAAATGGATGGAGGGCGGCCAACATCTTTATTTTGGGAATCCCACATGCTTAACCCAGATACACCTGGTGATGAACTCATTTTTCTTTGAGCAACTGGCCCCTTATGACGTGATGGAGTGGACACGGTGACTAAAGCTTCAAATGGAGCTGTGACTTTAGACAGTGGGACCATTGGGGTAGTACCTTGAGACCTGGATCTCCAGAAACCTATCTTTGATAGAGCAGCTTTGAGGCAGGGTGTTTACAGGCGGAGGAGAGATGAATATACATTTTTCTGGACTACTATGAGAAAACACAACGCCGGTGGCAACAACATCAGGTGTCTAACCTTGGATATTATGGCAGCAGAATGTAGTCCAGCAAAATGTAAGGTGTTGCACGATAATCAAGTGTTTGTCTTTTCAAAGTGGGAAGTGTGCAGTCTTTTCAGTATGGGCTTTAGTCCGCTACCTGATTTCTGCATAGAGGTTTTGTAAGCTCTATCTTTGGGTTGTACCTCTTGATACCCCTTTGGAGTCACGACTGGATCTGGCATGGTTTTCAGAAAGAAGAGGTGACATTTGTTTTGCAAAGGTAGTGATTTAGCTGAGGGTGTTCTTCCTTCTCTTCCTGCATGCCCCACTTTAGCCTTCCACTCCTTTCCTGGTTTTGCCCTACAAGATTCTTTCATATTTTCTTCCCTGTGGTGTTTAACCTGCTGGGTTATAGTTCAGAATGCATATCTAATCTTCCAAAAAATGATGGAGGGCTAAGATGCTGCAAGAGTGAATCAGATGAAAGGGGGCTGTAGCAGAGAACCATACAACAGTACTTGCTTGCCTTTAGGTGAAGTTACGCTTAAAAAGATTGAAACCTAAAATGTTACTCATACACTTTTAAAAACATGTTATAAATTTGTAAATGGTTTGTATAACTTTCTAGCTAAGAATGTAAGCTTTAAAAAAGGGAAGCATTTCTATTGATTTTTTTAAAATCCTAAATAACTAGTATGATCTCTTTAAAATGTTGTCGTTGTTAAATTCAATAATAGCGTCAGGCACACAAATCCACTTCTTTCATTAAGCAAACAATAACTACCTTTTCGAAATGCAATAGTCTATTATGCAGTATATTAGGGATGTCTAACAGTAATCATCTTCGACTAGGGCTGATGCCTAATACTCTGCGACAGTGCCAACATTAAGAACCCTATCTTAGAGGATGAAATGTAAATGTGCTTTCATGCTAAGGGAAAGTTCATGCTGCCCATCCCCCTGGTCCTTAACATGTAGGTGAAGGGAGCTCTTTTCCAGTGTGAGAGATGCCTCCATCCAGGCCCAGACAAAAAATAGTCCAGCACACCAATCTGTTCCCTGCTTTAACCAGCAGTCTTTTTATGGTATTTCAGGCAAGTGTTGGAGCTTTGTCCCTGATCAATACCTGTGAAGGTCATCATAGGGGTGACAGAACTTTATTGAATCCAGTTCCTTAATAGGCATCCTCCTAAACGGAGCCTGCATTCCAGGAACCTTTAGAAGTCTAAACCAGCACTGTTTTGGTGAGTGGCCAAGATGGCGGAGTGAGCAGACGTGCTCAACGATCGCTCCGCTCCCGAACTAAAGCCTGCTTACTGCGGTGCCCCGCGGGAGCACCTTTCGCACGAAGGGGCCCAGAGCCGGGGGTCCTGCTTTCGTCACGAGTCGTTGCCGCCCGAGTCCAGTCCTGAGAGGTGTTCCGGCGGACCAAAGCGGAGGGCAGTCTGTTGTAATAAAAATTGGCAGTCCAGGTAGATTTTCATGTAGATTTATTATAAGCAAGATGTTATAAGGTTGAGCCCCACCAGGAGCAGCCTCCCTGCTGCTCAGCCCTTCCTCCAACTGACAGTCTCTCTCATCCAACATTCCATCACCAGCTCTCACACCAACATTCCAGTCCACAGGCACACAGGCTGAGCAGCAGGTATAACACATCTCCCTTTCTTAATATCAATACAAATCAACAGCAAAAGAATCACAATAAAACAGATGCATGTATGAGATGGCAATAATAATTACATGCAAGAGAGGGGCAACATGCAATACATGTAGATGGCGAAATACATGTAAACAAAATAGCAAAAAGATAAATATTTGGAAGAAGTAAAAGATTACGCAATCCAGCAACTCTAACACTCACCACTTCTCCCTTTCCCATACAAAAAAAAAACACGCTCCCAAAGACCAAGCCAAAGCAACACACGCACTACCACGCCAGCAAAGCACAAACTACACCCAAACAAGAAGGCTGGCCAGGCCAACAAGAGGTAGGAGGGGTCCCAACTAAAAGGCGCGACAGGAAACGTAAAACAGATACAATAAATTCAGTACCTGATAAAAAGCAATCAAACACACACATACAAACAAGAAACTCCACCCAAAGAAAAATTGGGTTGTGAGGTGTGGAAAGGGAACTCCACACTGAACCTGAAGAAAAGCAATCAGAAACTCCACCCAAACCGAAGATTGGGTTGTGATGTGTGGAGCACTCCACACTGAACCTGAGGAAAAGCAATAATAAACTCCACCCAAACCGAAATTTGGGTTGTGATGTGTGGAAAATACGCTCCACACAGAACACTTGTACAATGCACACTTCACATGAAAATACGTAATAAGGGTCCGCACCACAATGGGTGGTAAAACATCACCAACCCAAAACCACGTTAAAGTGGGAAACATCAACACAATAATATACGACCCATCAATTAAATCCAATCTCCTGACAAATAAAGGATTAAGCACAGTAAAATTTCAAGCAAGAAACAACGTACAACATCCTACCACAACCCTGACGTGCGAAGGAAATAAAAGGATAAAGCACAGCACAGAACCCCCTGCACAACATCAAGAAATGTAAGGTAATTTATTATAAGTTAAGATCTTATGCAGAGCCCCACCAGGAGCAGCCTCCCTGCTGCTCAGCCCTTCCTCCAACTGACAGTGTCTCTCATCCAACATTCCATCACCAGCTCTCACACCAACATTCCAGTCCACAGACACACAGGCTGAGCAGCAGGTATAACCAGGGTCACAAAACCCTCACCAAAGGCTTGAACACAGGCAGAAGGAAAGTAGCCAGCATCACAAGTGAACACTCCAGGAAGCGGCAGACCGGCACAGAGACCTGACTAGGGAAAATCCTTTCACTTGAGATGTTTTCCAAGGGAGCAGAGGAGGCAGGCAGCAAGTCAGACAGGCAGGCAGGTAGCAGGACAGGCAGACAGCAGGACAAGCAAATAGCAGGACAGGCAGGTATCAGGACAGGTAGGTAGCAAGAACTGGACGCTCTTCTAGGAAACTGCACTTCTGGAAAGACTGTCCCAAAGTGGCAGGATAGGGATCACTGTCCCAAAGGAGGTGGAGAGGGAGGGACGTCGAGCAGGAGTTGGCAGATTACGGTTAAAACCGGCACCTTTGGGTTGTGGGCGACCGATGAGGTGGTCACTGGTGGGGCTCTGGGTGCCAGATTCATCAAGATCCTTTTCAATTTCTTTAATTTCAAATTTCTTACTTCAAGCATGACAGGTTTGAGTCCAAAAAAGTTGGCACACGTAAGTTCTTCCTTCTTAAATTGTCGCCAAAATATGTTGTAATAAAAATAGGCAGTCCAAGTAGATTTCCATGTAGATTTATTATAAGCAAGATGTTATAAGGTTGAGCCCCACCAGGAGCAGCCTCCCTGCTGCTCAGCCCTTCCTCCAACTGACAGTCTCTCTCATCCAACATTCCATCACCAGCTCTCACACCAACATTCCAGTCCACAGGCACACAGTCCTCCTCGGGGCTTAGGCCAGGCCGCTGCGTTCCAGCTGCTATGTAAGGAGACCCCGTGCGGCGGCTCTTGCCGAGGCCGCAGGGGCAGCATAACCGGGTGGCCGCGGTCCCCTTTGCGTGCGGCTTACTGGAGAGACATTGCTACGGCCAGGCCTCTGCCGGGAGTCCCGGCCGCCTGGAGTGCCGAGGCCCGGCCCAGGGTTACCATGAGGCGGGCCCTCCCCCTGCAGGGCGAGAAAGCAGCGGCCCTTAGCGGACCATCTGGACGCCGTCAAGGCGGAGCTGGGCCCTGCCTCAATTAAGTAACCCGGCGAGCGCTTTTGGCGGCCCCCTCGATTTCAGAGGTGGGGCGGGCCAAGCACACACGGCCCGTTGAGACCGCCTGAGGGGGGCCCGAGAGAGGTGATGGGCTCCAGTGAGAGCCCCAGGAGGAGACCGATTCAGGAGCAGCACGGGGCCCCCAGAGGGCTGAAGGAAGTAGGATCTTCTACCTGCCCTGGGGCTGGCTGGACCCGCAAGACCGGGGCGGCACCGGGAGCTCTGCGGCTGGCGGCAACTGGCTGGGGCGTGGCCCTGGGCGGCAAGGCCTGCAGTCTAGCGGGTGTTGCGTGAAGGGGGCCGGACCGTCGAGGAGGAGCCAGCCCACCCGAGGTGCACAGCTTCAGGGGCCTGCGAGGGCCCTGACGACAAGAAGAGCGGAGGTGATAGCCCTGGGGGTGGCTGGCCCCGGCCCCCCCAGAACTGCACTATAATTCAGCATTAAAGGGCAAGGACCCCCAGGACAGTACCCTGGCGGTTCCTCTGTGAGTTGCACCGCTGGGTCCTCCCCCGCTGTGGAGTCATAGCACTGTGCGCCATGCTCCGCACGCCCTGGGTGAAGACATAGACGGCGTGAGGAGGGCCTCTTTGTTGGCGTGCCGGAACACCATCCCTGACTGGGTGGCCTAGGAGTGAGAAGCTCCGGGCCCCCGGTGCCTCCGGCTTAACATTCCTGAATAGCCTCGCCCAGCCGCGCCAAACAGGCGTGCCCCCCTACGGCACCTCTGCGGACAGAGACTATTCTCCCCACTATATAAGGGGCCCCCTGGGCCCTCACCCCATTGAGGAGGATGGCGACGGCCCAAGTTAGGAAGGATCGCACATTGAAAGACATGCTCCTCAAGGCACCGGCAAGGGACCGCCTAGACTTCTCGACAGCTTCTACATCAGTGGAGGGCGCTGACGAGGAAGAAGCACCTATCACCCGCTCCTATCTTGAGTCCCTATTCACGTCACTCAAGGAGGACCTTCACTCAATTAAAGAAGACCTGACCCGGGACTTGCAGGGGGTCAGAAAGGAGATCTCGGAGATTGGAGACAGAGTAGATACGTTGGAGACTAATTAGACGGCTAAAGAGGAAGAGCTGGAACAACTCCGCCAAGAAATAATTCGCCTCTCAGATAGACAGATTGACCTCCAGGCCCACGCCGAGGACCTGGAGAACAGTTCCTGGCGAAACAACAGACTCCGGAACGCTCCCTCCTCCGCTGAAGCAGGAAATGTGGAGGAATATGTGAGGGCCATCTTCGTCCAGATCCTAGGAGATACGCCCAAATCGGACATCCGCTTGGACAGGGTACATAGGGTGGGGCCCACCAGAGCACCGAATATGCCGCTCCTGGATATTTTGGCATGTGTGCACAGTTTCCCCTTGAAGGAATGTATTCTGCGGGCCGCCCGGGGTCCAGACCCGACACTTTTCCGGGGTCACTGACTTCTGCTTTACCAAGACCTGTCGGCTATCACGCTCCAGAAGAGAAGAGAATTCCGCCCAGTGACCTCCTTTCTCAGAGACCGCAACATCTCGTATACCTGGGGCCACCCTTTCCGTTTAGTCTTCACATGGGAGGGGAATACCCGACAGATACGCTCCCTCAGAGCGGCCTGCGAACTACTCCAGATTAGGCCGCGGGAGGAGGGACCGGAGCGGAAGCCAAGGCTGGCAGATGGGAACGACAAAGACGGAGACAGAGGGGCAGGGGGCCCTCAAACCTGACCCGAGGTGATAGCTCAGGAGAGGAAGGCGGTCCTGGAGAGCTTGGCGGGAGACCGAGCACCCGGAGGGGCGGACTGACAAGGCATGACCTACCCGACACATCGTTGGGGCACACTATGGACGCCTTCCGGGCCGAGAGGGGAGCGATCACCACGAAGACACCAGGTCACCATGGACCCCAATCTGTGGCTTTCTCGTTGGAGGGCGGAGGCAGCGTTTACGGCCTCTTTCCTTCCAGAGACTTTATCCATTACTCGGGGATATATCCTTTTCTTGTTCTATGTTTTTGAATGTATGTTTGAATTATACTATTATGTTGAACTGTTGAGGGGTTTTGTAGTACCACTTTTAACAACTCAGGGTTTTGTCTTATACTATCACACCGATAGGGTGGCATCGGGAATGACTAGTTTTTCACAGCCAGACCCCACTTAACCGCAATGAGCATAGGTGATTCCCTTAAGGTGATTTCCCTCAATGTTAAGGGGCTGAATAATCCGGTGAAAAGTAAAGCTGTCCCTTCTTATTTAGAACACACGGGAGCTGACATTTGTCTCCTTCAGGAGACTCATCTTCTGGCTGGAGACTCCCAGCGGCTTAAATCTAAACACTTCCCGCAGCAACTGTTCTCATCAGGGCGCAAGAGGGCCGGGGTGGCCATTTTATTTTCGCACACATTCCGAGGTTCCATTGGCCCCAAGCTGCTGGAGCTCAAGGGCCGCCTAATGGTCTATCAAATACAGCTGGGCTGACAGACGCTTACATTGGGCACCCTATACACACCTAATGAAGGGCAGGAGCACTTTCTCCGGGAGGCTCTAGAGGGGACGTTAGCATCACAGGACAGACTGGTTTTGGTGGGGGGCGTCCTCAACATAGTCTTTGATAAGACCATGGACCGCTCTGTACAGAGGGAGGGGGGTACCGGGACACTGTAGACGGACGGCCTCACCTGGTTAAAGGAGGCTGGGCTAACAGATCTGTGGAGAGAATCCCATCCGGGCACTCGTGACTGCACATTTTACTCTCACGCTCACAAAACCTATACCCGCTTAGATTATTTTTTGGGCACTCATGACCTACACCAGCTCCTCCGCAGGGTCGAGATCGAGCCCCGAGCCCTCCGATCATTAGGCGCTGCTGCTCGAGATACATATCTCCCAACAGACACACACGAGACGGCAGTGGCGACTCAGGGAGTCGTCGTTGCAGAAACCTGAGTTATTAGAGCGGCTTAAGAAGGTCACTGGAGACTACCTAGCAGTGAATGACAATCAAGAGACACCGCTCCTGGTCATTTGGGACGCACTAAAAGCCGTGGCTAGAGGGTCACTCACTTCTGTTTTACCAAGACCTGTCAGATATCACGCTCCAGAAGAGAAGAGAATTCCGTCCAGTGACCACCTTTCTCAGAGACTGCAACATCTCATATACCTGGGGCCACACTTTCCGTTTAGTCTTTACATGGGAGGGGAATACCCGACAGATACGCTCCCTCAGAGTGGCCTGCGAACTACTCCAGATAAATCCGCCGGAGGCACCAGCGGGAGGAGGGACCGGAGCAGAAGCCAAGGCTGGCAGATGGGAACGATAAAGACGGAGACAGAGGGGCAGAGGGGCCCTCAAACCCGACCCCGAGGTGATGGCTCAGGAGAGGAAGGCGGTCCTGGAAAGCTTGGCGGGAGACCAAGCACCCGGAGGGGCGGACTGACAAGGCATGACCTACCTGACACATCGTTGGGGCACACTATGGACGCCTTCCGGGCCGAGAGGGGGGCAATCACAACGAAGACACCAGGTCACCATGGACCCCAATCTGTGGCTTTCTCGTTGGAGGGCGGAGGCTGCGTTTACGGCCTCTTTACTCCCAGAGACTTTTTCCAGTACTCTGGGATATATCATTTTCTTGTTCTATGTTTTTGAATGTATGTTTGAATTATACTATTATGTTGCACTGTTGAGGGGTTTTGTAGTACCACTTTTAACAACTCGGGGTTTTGTCTTACACTATCACACCAATAGGGTGGCATCGGGAATGATTAGTTTTTCACAGCCAGACCCCACTTAACCGCAATGAGCATAGGTGATTCCCTTAAGGTGATTTCCCTGAATGTTAAGGGGCTGAATAATCCGGTGAAAAGTAAAGCTGTCCCTTCTTATTTAGAACCCACGGGAGCTGACATTTGTCTCCTTCAGGAGACTCATCTTCTGGCTGGAGACTCCCAGCAGCTTAAATCTAAACACTTCCCGCAGCAACTGTTCTTCTCATCTTCGCAAGAGGGCCAGGGCGGCCATTTTATTTTCGCGCTCATTCCGAGGCTCCATTGGCCCCAAGCTGCTGGAGCTCAAGGGCCGCCTATTGGTCCATCAAATACAGCTGGGCTCACAGACGCTCACATAGGGCACCCTATACGCACCTAATGAAGGGCAGGAGCACTTTCTCCGGGAGGCTCTAAAGGGGACGTAAGCATCGCAGGACAGACTGGTTTTTGTGGGGGGCGTCCTCAACATAGTCTTTGATAAGACCATGGACCGCTCTGTACAGAGGGAGGGGGGTACCGGGACACTGTCGACGGACGGCCTCACCTGGTTAAAGGAGGCTGGACTAACAGATCTGTGGAGAGCATCCCATCCGGGCACTCGTGACTTCACATTTTACTCTAACGCCCGCTTAGATTATTTTTTGGACACTCAAGACCTACACCAGCTCCTCCGCAGGGTCGAGATCGAGCCCCGAGCCCTCTTTGATCACTCAGCGCTGCTGCTCGAGATACATATCCCCCAACAGACACACATGAGACGGCAGTGGCAACTCAGGGAGTCGATGTTGCAGAAACCTGAGGTATTAGAGCGGCTTAAGAAGGTCATTGGAGACTACCTAGCAGTGAATGACTAAAAGCGGTGGTTAGGGGGGAGCTGATCTCTATCTCGGCTGCTGAGAACAGACAGAGGAAGCTTAAACGGACCGAGCTGCAAGACAAGGTCAGGGAGCTGGAGTTTATCCACCACCGTACCGGGGCCCCCAGGGTCTGGCGCCAGCTGGAGGCTGCACATAAACAACTGGCCGGTCTGAATCTAGACAGGGCGGAATTCGCCCTGTTGCGCCTCAAACACTCATTTTACCTGAATTGGAATAAGAGCGGCCGACTCTTAACCGCCAGACTCAGAGCTCAGCGACAAGCCAACACAGTCCAATCTCTTCTGTCTGACGATGGAGAGGCACTGGTGAGCAACGCCTCTATAGCGGCCAGGTTTAGGGATTTTTACGCGTCGCTCTACTCGGAACAACCCGCCTTACCGGAGGCCATATCGCAGTACCTCCAGAATGCACGCATGACCAAACTAATCGACTCTCAAGCGTCTTCCCTCGACGAGCCAATACGGAAGAAGTCATCTCCCTTATCTCCAGGCAGAAGTCACTGAAGTCCCCGGGCCCGGACGGCTTCTCTTCAGGGTTCTACAAGACTTGCTGTATGGAGCTAGCACCAATCCTTACCCAGCTCTTTAATGCTATTGCCGACTCGGGCTCCCTTCCCGCTTCTATACTCGAAGCGACTATCGTCATCATCCCTAAGCCCGGGAAGGATAGCAGTCCTGCGCTAACTACCGACCCATTTCGCTCCTGAACACGGACTCAAAGCTATTCACAGGTATCCTCGCGGCTCGTCTCAACCCTTTGATGCCGGGTCTTGTTCACCCCGATCAAGCAGGGTTCGTCCCGCAGAGGCACTGCGCGGACAACACCAAAAGACTCCTGCACATTATCGACCAAGCGCACCGAAGGCAGGGCTCTGGCATGCTAGTCTCAATAGACGCCGAGAAGACCTTTGATCGGGTTTACTGGCCCTTCCTTCAGGCAACTCTGAAACATTTCGGATTTGGGGGAAAATTCCTAGCCTGGGTCTTCAGTGGCTACCGAGCCCCTTTGGCCTCAGAGGGCTTTTCCATACAGAGAGGCACGAGACAGGGCTGTCTGCTCTCCCCTCTCCTGTTTGCTCTCTACATGGAGCCTTTCACGCAACGGGTACGAGACCACCCCCAAATCAGCGGGATCCCCCTCGGAAGGGAGGAACACCGCATCAGCCTATACGCGGACGATGTTATTACCATAATAACCCGTACTCATTACCATGTTAGATAACCCAGTAGAGAGCCTGCCCCCCTGTCTCACCAACCTGAGCGAATTTGGGCAAGTGTCTGGCTTTCGGATGAAGCTTCGCAAGTCTCAGGCCCTCAACCTTACCATACCCCCTCTCGAGCTGGAGAGGCTGATGCTAGAGCACGAGATCTGTTTGGCGCCCGACTCTATCCCTTATCTGGGAGTTCAGTTTTGCCGGACGCTGGAGGAGACAAAAGCCCTGAACTATGGAGCCTTGTTGAGCTGAACACGGGCTGAACTGGATCGATAGCGTCACTATCCCCTCTCCTTATTGGGACGTGTCACGGCCATAAAAATGACCTCCCTGCCCAGGGTTCTCTTTGTATTCCAGGCCCTGCCACTGACCCTCCCTCCCCCCCCCCCCCGCCTGGCGCGATTACATCCCTTCAGACAGCACTTAATCTCTTCGTTTGGGCAGGCAAACGGCCTAGAATGAGCCGGGAACGGAGTTGGCTCCCGCCGGCAGAAGGGGGCCTGGGAGTGCCTTGTCTTCTCAGGTACCCACAGGCTGCCCAGCTTCGCTACCTGGTGGAGTGGTCCAGGGCCGAGTCAGAGAAGCACTGGATGTTCATGGACAGAGCTCTGGTTGGAACATCGCTGGCGAAGGTCCCGTTCCTGCCACGAGACCACCGGGCTCCCAGCTTGTATATCTCTCCAATAATCCACTCTCTATTACAGATATGGATGGCTGCGTTCGTAAAGAAAAATTTACTTCCCTACCGTCCCCTCTGACCCCAATAGCTGATAACCCCGGCTTTTCTACTGGACTGGGAGCATCATTCCAGATTTGGCGGGAGGCACCCTGCAGGGCGATTGGGCACCTCTTCGAACAAGAGGGGCTGGTCTCATTCGAAACTCTAAGAGCTGACTATGGCATCCCCGAATCTGGGCGCTTCCAATACCTTCAAATCAGGCACTGGGTAGCACATTCGTCAATCCGGCAAGGAGATTATTGACACAGTATGAGAAATAGCTTCTAGGCAAACACACTGACAAGCGCCTCATCTCGAAGCTATATGCTTTGCTTCAGCCCATCCAGACCGAGGACAAATCTCCCTCCCAGAGGCGATGGGAGGGCGAAATTGGCCGCCCACTCGCCCTGAAGAAGTGGCGCGACATATATCATTGAGCCCGACACACCACATTCAATATAGCAAGCACCGAAACGGCTATTAAACTCACCACCTATTGGTACTTCACCCGGTGCGACTTCACAGGGGAAATCCAGCTCGCAGTGATCTATGTTGGCGCCAGTGCGGGGCAAAAGGAACGCTCACTCATCTACTTTGGGACTGCCCGGGGGTTACTACATTTTGGACCGCTATATTGGACGACATTGACTCTCACTTCTCCAAACAACTTCCTAGATTCCCATCACACACCCTAGTGGGCCTCCCTAATCCCCTCACTTATCCCCTCTCATCCTGCAGAGGGAGACAGATTAGCATAGCCTTAGGGGCCGCTCATCAGACCATTCTGGCCCTCTGGGGCACCCCTACTGTCCCGATGCATGTGGCCTGGCTCAGACGCCTATGGGATATATTGGGGATGGAAAAACTCACCCTTACACTGACTTCAAGGGGAGAGACATTCAGATCCCTCTGGCGCCCCTTCTTAGCTCTCCTAACCAAGGAATTCAGGGAACTGACTTGCCCCAGGTATTTGCGGCTACTGCGCCTGGCAGACTTAGAGGATTCCTGATCACAGATTACATACTTGAGAACATTACAAGTACCCTGATATTACAGCTAATGCAGCATGTGGTACGGGGGAGTGGCGGGGTGGTACAAGGGTGGGGTGGGGTTGGAAAGTTATGTTCCTTTTCTCCCTTTCTTCTATTTTCTTGTTTAGAAAATGGATCAAAAGTTGCATTATTATCGCTTCAATACGGAGAGAGTTATCTCCTGCTGTATACTGTTAACTTGAATACCAATGTGACAATAATAAAGATCTAAATCTAAACCAGTACTGTTTAATCTGTCAGCAGTTATCCCCACAACTGTCCTTACAATCTCATGTTTCCCTATCACTCATTTCATCGACCAGGAAACCTAATAACTCTGGCATTCCAACGGGCTAAATGAAGTGTGCCAGTAACACAATGACTCACCTCACACTTCACAAACTCAACAAAAATCCCTTCAATTAGCTTACAACACAGACTATCTGTAGCAAACTCACTCTAAGTAAGAACGAAATTACATCCATTCTGGGTGCCCCTAATGGAGCTTTGTGCCAGTCTTCCTGCTGAATACATAGATGCCTTCCAGGAACAGTTAGCAGAGGTGGTAACTAGTAGACACTGCACCATATCTGTTCTTAACTAGCTCTGTCAATCAACAAACCAGAGCCCCTTGATAAGGGAATGGAAAATGTGCCAACATTAAAGCAAAATCAGACCCAGTGGTCCTAAAACAGTCATAAAAATAATGATAAAATGCAGACATCATATGCAACTGAAAATGAGTGAACTACAGAAGCACAGAAATATGGTACAGTCCTGTCAGTAATGATTAGACATTTTGTCTCACCCACATTACAGAGAAATTACAAGTTACTCGTTAAAGAGATTCTTGTACTCTACATATGGAGTAGGCTAAAGCACTTTTGCACAACACAGAATGAAATCAACGTAGAGGCCGAGCCATAGGCACAACCCTGCTTGTTCGTTGGCCATGTCTTCACCAAGCGTGCTGCATTCTTCTTAGGGCCATATAATTATTCATCAACACCAATCAACCAACTACTGTAAGGTATTTTACACCATATGTAAAGTTACCTTCTGACACAGTGAATATCTCTTTGCCCAAAATGCAGTGAAGATGAATGCCAAGTGAGATGCCATGTTGTTGCAACCGAGGAGTTTTCTCCGCAGAACAATAAATAGCCCTGACGTGTAATGGGTTTTCTCTCTGAGAGTCACAGCCTTTTACCTCTGTCTGTTTTCCTGCCTGGGATGGTTGTATTCTTAGTGCTGTTTCTGGACAAGAATAATCAGTGACGGATGCCCACCCTAAAAAGGGCGAGGCTTGTGCCATTATAACTCCGCAGCCCAGTGGCAGACCGGCTGCCAGGTCACAGGATTCCACCATCTGAGTTGGCAAAGGCTCCACCAGCAAATACCTAGCAGTTCCACACCACTGAATGGGACAGAAAAGCCCTGAGTTTGGGTAAGTGTAACCCCTTCACATTTATGGAGGAGACCCTGCTTCTCCAAACTATAAATGAGGATCTTAGTGTTCACAAAAAAGAAGAAGTGTAACTCAAATCCAATTGAACATGCTACCAATAAGCCACATATGAGGTTTTTACATTGAATGTATGTGCATAAATAAGATGTGGGGAAGGAATATCCCACACTGTGCAACAGTCCAAAATACAAGAGAGAACCAAGCACAAACAGAACCCTTGGGACAAAAAGACTAACAGAAGTTCTGACATAAATGTTTTCATCCAGATAAACCCTGAGCTCCTCCTAAAAAATGGATTATAGAATATCTGTTCTGTGTCCAAAAGTGGATTTGGGAACATCTGCACTACCTTCGTAGAAACACCCAGGAAGAAATCTGGACAAAGGATTTCTTGGTTAATATGAAAATCCAATTGCATTTTCATTGCATTTATTTTTTTTAAAACAGGAGGAGTTTTCACAAACATCACAGCGGGTCATTTCATGTTTGGCGGAGTGGGAGATCAGCCATATAGCGCCAGTTCTTCCACCTTATTTTGGTGAGGAACCGCCAATTAACCACTGACTGATTCACTAAAGGTCCTCTACCTTTACTGCATGAGAAGAGCGGGCCTCCCAATGCTGTATTTCTCCTACTTGACTCTGCCACACACGGACTGGAAGACTGAGGCAGGAAAAAAATCAGCAATTGCCTCCTGGTGCAGCAATAAAACTTGTGCGACGGGGCCATCCACATTTTGTTTTGAGGAAATAAATACTCACTTTTTGAGAGATTTTTTGCCTCCATGCAAAAACACTGCCAGCCTGCCCCCGTGACATGGATGCCCTTTTGGCAAAATAATCCCCACCCAAATGGTGGAAATTTATAAATGGGCAGGCAGTCTAAATTAGCTCCTTTATACCTAATGAAAAGTGCATGGGGTTTCTCAAAGGAACGATCTTGCTACTCGCTTACCTTCCTTGCTTATGATTTACAATATGTTTAAACATTATATCATGGATATTCACAAACTACATCACAGTGTGGCAATACAGTTAAGAGCAAACCTATCATAAATCTAATCACATTTGAGCTAATCACAATTTGCCTTCAAGCCAATAATGATAAAACATCTTTTAAATGACTAACGGGACAGGGCCTCCTAGTAACAGACTTGGGGCCAGATGTACGACCATTCCATTTTGCGGGTTGAAAATTGCGACTCGCACAATGGAATGTACTAATGTGTCTCAGACACATTTAGTGATTCCCAATGGGGTCGTAAATGACCTGTCTCATCAATATTCATGAGGCAGGTCGCAATTTGGAGTCCATTGGGAATGGGCTACAATCACAGGGATGGTGGCCTGCTGGGGACAGCAGACCACCATGTCTGAGTTTGCTTTTTGAATAAAGCAACGTTTTTTTTTCCAAATGCAGCCCGTTTTCCTTAAAGGAAAATGGGATGCATTTAAAAGAAAATAAATTAAAGTTTTATTTTTATTTTTTAAGGGCAGGCAGTGGTCCGTGGGACCACTGCCTGCTCTTAAAAAATATTTTCGGTGTCAAACACAAGGGGAAGGACCCCTTCCCATTTGCGACTGGCTTACCACCAACTGCAATTGTTTTACGACCGCATTTGCAGTTGCAAAATAATCGTACATCCCCCTGCAACTTGCTATTAGGAAGGGATGCCCTTGGCACGCCCCTTCAGAATAGCGACTCACAAACCCTATTTTGCGAGTTGGTAATAGGTTACAGACTCGCAAAATAGGGTTTGTTTATGCTACAACCCTTGTTAGCGGTCGCTAACGGCCCGACTTTCCGTTTGCGACCGCTGAAAACGGTCGTACATCTGGCCCTAAAGATGAAGAACCCATTTAAGGACAAAATGACCTTCACAGTGACTCTCTATTACAGACAGGCACCGTCCCATCATCAACCTCTGGGTACCATTCCACCAAGCGGCAGGATTAGAACTGCATAACAGCTGTGTGATTACAGTTTACAACACGTAGATTATGCCATATGGGGGCTCCCCTGAACGCGTATCGAAAGTGACCCTACTAAAAACAAAAAAGGAGCTCATCTCTGTTTTGTTTCGCTAATTGCTGGTGGTGGGAGAGTTTGGATAAAGGGAGAGAGCCACAGCTCATGAGTAGCAAACACTAAAAGGTAATTTTATCCTATGGAACCCTTTCCACAGGGAACAATGAAATATCCAGAGATTCTGGGCTTGCATAGGGGACGGAATTAATTTACAGGGACAATGAACAACATTTCAGGTTTGTCGTCCATCAGAAAAGGCCTGTTTGTGCAATGTGACGCATTCTGAGGATTCTCAGACTGGTTTTATAATTTGGGGTAGATCTGAGTTTCATCCAAGTATATGTGGTGACTTATTTTCGAGTGTCAAATAGGTTGGTCAATGGAGCTTTATAGCAGTTGACGCGTGTGGGTAACTGAGCAGAACCCTGCTGACCCCACATGTGATGTTGATGGTTATGGAAAAGAGGGGGACAGTTTGCAGGAAGAAAGCAAACCATTTCAACACTGTTCTGTCGAAGTATGCAGAGGTTGTCATCTTTTGAGAAAATTATTGTCCAGTGTGTTGAATGCAGCTGGAAGGTCTAGAAAAATGATGGTGCAAGGATTACTTAGGACACAAGAGAGGGGTAATATCAAAAAACTCCAAATTTCCTGATTTGGGAAGCAGACAAAAATACATATGCCATTTCCACTGCTGTTTCTAAAGTCTGGATGATTTTCATGCCTTGATTGATTGTTTTGTTTCAATATCCAACTGTGTGTATGTAAAAAGATGCTATGCACAAGCATTCTACATCAGATATCACCATTTAGTGTTAAAATGTACATCAACTGTCCTTCTGGGGAGAGGATGTGGCTTAACGGCTAGAACGGCTGACTTTGAAGCTAGGGAGCTAGGTTTGAGTCTCGGCAGGGACGCTCAAGCATCCTGTGATTCTGGGCAAATCACGTAATCTCCCCGTGCCTAATATTAATGTGCCCGTCTGTAATGCAACTGGTGATCATGTAAAGCGGTCAGATACCTTCGGGTCAAGTTCGCGCTATATAAAACTGCAAAAAAAAAAAAAAAACATTCCCAGAGCCAAGGTAATGCAAAAGTCCAAAGCAGAAATAGAAATAAATAAATGCGGTGTAAATGTCTTACCACCCATACTGTGCGATACCCATATTACTGGCCTTTCACCAACACCTGCTGCTTTTAATTTGTTTAGAAGTTCATTGCTTCTGTAAGGGATGGATTTTCTAGAAAAGAGAAGGAAGGTGCTACTTAAGACAGAACGGTAATGACACAAATTCAGAAATACCAAAATAAGAAAAATACAGTCAACCTCAATGAGGGTGACCCCTTTGAACACCTAGTGCCAAGGAGTACTTTTGCCTCACCAAATCCAACTGTCAAATATTATGCCTAATAGGTACATCACAGCTCCTAAATGCTGTAAACAAATAGAACCTTGGTTACTATACAATGCTGCACTCAGATGAAGCTGAGTTGTGGCAGCTTACACAAGTGTTAGCCTGAGGATATTAAATTAAGAGGTGGAATTAGAGTACAAAATAACTGAGAATAACTGAGCACAAATAGCTATTTAACAGAAACATTGACACCAGAGAACGTCATCAGATATTATCCTAACACATGAGAACATACATTCCTTCAAATGCTTACAGCCAGGAGCTTGGGAAAAAGAAACAAGTTAGATGGCTATATAGGAGTGCTAAACAATACTAGACCAGTGCTGTAACTTACCATTAAACTAATTCAAGCTTCAAAATGGTGTGATTTTAGGACACCCTAACTCTAGGTATAATGCCCATGTCATACCATAGCCCTGTAATTCAGATTTCTCCAAAAGCACTTTGCAAACACGATGAGAGCTCATTGAGCATGCAATTACTCTAAAGATTAATTTGTATATGTAGAAGCCTTAATACAGTAATCTACCATTAAAGTCAAAACCATGGCAGAATCAATATGCAAGAAACCTAGTACCAAATGTAGCAAAAACATGGTTGCATAAAGCGGTCGCAATTTCCATACCAACGGGTTTGCGACCACTACCTTATTTAGCAAACAGATCTATGTATATGCACAAAATAAAGAATCGGAGTGGGTTGCAATCTCACCAACCTCATTAACATTCATGAGGTAGCCGAGTGGAGTGAACAGGCTGAGGGAAGTACTAAGGTGGCTACTCTGTAACACCTTGAGGCTTCTGAACTGTGACGATAAGAAATGAGCAGAGCACGGGGTGGGGGTAAAATTTAAACCAAGAGTCATTGGATTACATCATGCTGTGCAGATTCCAAGCATTATTTGGAAATTTGTATTACTGAAATGCCAATAATAATATTTTTTAAAAACATTCATGAGGTAGGACGCAAAACAGCAACTCACTCTGACTGACTGCCATGATAGGGTTGGCGGCCTGCTAGGTTCAGAAGACCACCTTGTCTGTGATTGTTTTTTTTAAATGCTGCCTGGTTTCCTTAAAGTAAATGGGGCCTTGTTTATAATAAAAAATAAAAAAAAGTTTCAGTTTTTTAAAAATCTTGTTTGAGAATTTGCAGTGGTCCCCTGGACCAATACCTACTTCCAAACGAAAAAGTTACTTACCTTTGATAATGCCATTTCTGGTACAGGCTTTATCTAACTGCAGATTTCTCACCTTGTGAATTTTCCCCAGGCGCCAGACTGGATCAGGAAATTTTAAAGCAATGCCCTCGAGCTTCGTAAGGTGGCAATGTGCGGTTTCATCCCACCTCAGATGTGATATCGAGGCCCCTATATGTGCGCCATCTCTGTGTGCTGATGTCACTTTCTGATCTCCATCTGCACTGTCGGACATGGAGCCATGGAAATCAAATTGAACAGCGTGACAATCTTTTTAGGTTTGCCATCTTATTAAAAAGACTTAATTAGTTGATTACACATAAATGGAAGGAGGGTGGGTCAGTGAGGAATCTGCAGTTAAATAGAGTCTCTACCAGAAAAGGCATTACCGAAGGTAAGTAACTTGTTCTTCTGATACAGATTGCTCACCTTGTGAATACAGACCAAAGTGGTACACCTCCTCCGGTGGTGGGTCTGTCGAATGGCTCAAACCAGGAAATCCTACAGGACGGATTGAGTGAAGGGCCCGTCCCGCCAGACTTGGCTATCCAGGAAATAATGGTTTGAAGAGAATCCTATGACGCAGCCTGGAAAATGTCTGGAACTGGAAAATCATGCAGTAGTGGTAGTAGCCATCACTCTGGTGAAATTAGCATGCAAGCCTTCTGGCGGCTGCTTATTGGCTAGCCCATAGCAGGTCTTGATGCATAGCACAATCTATCTTGAGATGGTCCTCTTCTGCACTGGTTTCCCTTTCCTAATACCAGAGAAAGTGATGAAAAGTTGGCCATCCTGTCGGTAGTGTCTCACTTGATCCACATAGAAACAAAGTGCACATTTAGGGTCAAGGCAATGAGGCCATTCTTCCTCCTTGGAGTGATGAGGCAGTGCATAGAAAGCCAATAAGATGATGGATTGCCTTCTGTGAAAGGATGCGCTACCTTGGGCAGGAATGCCGCTTTTGTCCACAGGACTTATTTGTCCAGGAAGAAAGATGTATTTGAGGGGCACCATGGACGTCACTCACTCACCTGGTCGAAGTTATGGCAATGAGGCATGCTGTCTTGATGGTTAGAAGGAAAAGAGAACAGATGTTTAAAGGCAGCAAGTAGGTGAGTACCACGTTAAGGTCCCACTGTGGCATGAGAAATGGTGTTGGCTGAAACATATGAACCAGCCCCTTCAAAAAATGCATCACAACAGTTGCCTTGACGAGGGATGGCTGTTAAGGTAAAAGTAAGAAGGCTGAAAAGGCCAAGAGATAACCTTTAAATGTTGCCATAGTAAGGCCTTGATGGGCTAGTGTCAAACAGAACAGGTGAATATCCGATAACTGCGCATTCAGGGGTTGTATGTTTCGGGAAGATTACCAACCAACACCTCGCTGCCAATATTACACGAACTACTTCGGGAAGAAGATCAAATGCCATCAACTTTCAGCACTCAATCTCCCTGCATGGAGTTTTAGACTGTGCAGCCTTGGATACAAGACGTAGCCCTGCTGTTGCAAGAGGAGGTCCTCCTGAAGGGGCTGCCGGATTGGAGGAAAAATGCTCATGGCCAGAAGCCAGGGTAGCCCACTTTCCTCGCCCACTCAGGAACCACTAGGATGACTTGGGCTCGGTCTTTCTTGATCTTTCTTAGTACCCTTGGAAGGCGAGGGATGAACAGAATGGTGTACAGAAGTCCCAACCCCCAGTGCAGCGGAAGGCATCTTCAAGGGAAGAGTGACTTGGAAACTCCAATGCACAAACCTCTGGACAATGCAAGTTCTCTTTGGTGGTGAATAGATCAAGCCCCATGATACCTCTGACTGTAGCCGCCATTCGTGATCCACTGGGCAACGTCAGCCGAGTTTGCCCACCCTGGCAATTTAAAGATTCTGCCAAGTGCTGTGCAGTCAGGGAGATGCCCTGAGCATTCAGTCACTTACAGGGACGCAGTTATGTTGTCTGTGAGAATCTGCAACCATTCCTCCTTGATGGCTGGGAGGAATGCCTTCAGTGCCAAGGGAATTGCTTGCAGTTTTAGCAGGTTTATGTGGAGGCAAGCTTCCGCCGGAGCCAGAGTCCTCTAACCTCCACCTCTCCCAGATGGCCTCCCCAAAGCAGCAATGATAGATCCGTCACGACCATACCTCTAGGTGGGGTAGGGAGAGGGGTCTGCCGCTGGTCCGACTGCAGTCAAGCTGCCACCACTAGAGATATTCTGCAGTCTCCTTCGACACCTGGATGAACTCTGATAGGTCTCTTTGGTGCTGAGCTCACTGAGACTTCAGATTCCACTGCAGATAGTGCATCTGCCACCTGGTATGGTCCACAAGTAGGATGGAGGGGACAAGAGGCCCAGAAGTCTCAAAGTCGCTCTCATTGAGATCCAGGTTAAAGGATGAAACATAAGAATCATAGCTCAAATGTCCCAGACTCGCTGAGGCAGTGGGATGGCTCGAAGAGCACTGTATCCAGGATCGCTCCAATGAAAGGGAGATGCTGTGTAGGAGTCAGGTGTGACTTCGGCACATTGAAGGAAAAGCCTAAAAATGTCAGCAGGCCGGCCATCATCTGGAGGTTGACTACAACTGTTTGGGATGAGCCCGCCATCAGTAGCCAGCCGTCGAGGTATGGGAAGCTGCGACCACCATCACCTTGGTGAACACCTGATGTATGATGGTAAAGCCAAAAGAGAGCACAGAGAACTGAAAGTGCTCATGGCTTACCTGAAACATGAGGTAAGGCCTGTGAGACTATAGGATGGGGATGTGAAAATATGTGTCTTACAAGTCCAGCGGTACCATCTAGTATCCTGGATCCAGGGTAGACTGGATTTGGCCCAGTATAAGCTTTCTGAACTTGTACTTCCAGAGGACAAAGATCCAGGATAGGGCGAAGGCCTAGGGCATTGCACCAATAAGTAACAGGTGTAACAACGAGTCCCGATTTCCAACACCAGCACCTTCTTGATTACCCACTTGACCAAGAGAGCTTGAACTTCTCCACGGAGTACAGACAAGTGGTCCACTGGAACGTGTTGCGATACAGACAGCATGCCTGGGGGTTAGGATAGAAAGGGTAGGGAGTACCCTTGTTCGACGATCTGGAGGACCCATTGGTCTGATGTGATGCTCTGCCATCCGGGGGAGGGTTGGGGGGGATCAATGGTCTCCTGGGTGATCGTGTGCCGCCAAGATTTAAAGTGGTTTTGTGGTAGCTGCAGAGTGGGGGATGGAGTTTGTTTCCCCTGGACGCTGTTGGCTTGCACCCCGAAAGGACAGCATGCCTGTTGCCGATGAGGCACGTTTTGTTGTTTCCTATGCTGCAAACCCCTACCGAAGCCTTGAAAGGGGTGCTGTTGTTGGTGGTCAATGGTCTCCGGGGTGATCGTGTGCTGCCAAGATTTAAAATGGTTTTGTGGTAGCTGCAGAGTGGGGGATGGAGTTTGTTACCCCTGGACGCTGTTGGCTTGCACCCCGAAAGGACAGCATGCCTGTTGCCGATGAGGCACGTTTTGTTGTTTCTTTTGCTGGAAACCCCTACCGAAGCCTTGAAAGGGGTGCTGTTGTGGGGGGAACTGACGAGGAGGCTGAGCCAGGCCTAGAGAGCAGGCGATGTCCTTGTTCTCTTTAAACCTTTCCAAGGCCGAGTCAGCTTTCACCCCGAACAGTCTAGAGTCATCAAAGGTCATGTCCGTTAGGGACTGTTGGACTTTTGAGGAAAACCCCATGGAGTGAATCCATGTGTGCCGCTGCAGTACAACGCTGGTTCCGACTGCCCTATCCAGGCAGTCAGTAGTGTCCAGACCTTAACGTATTGTGTACTTTGCTGCGTCTTGGCCATCAGAAATAAGAAGCTGTAGGATCAGTCTGATATCTTTTGGGACAGCTCGCAAGATATCCACCACTCGATCCCACAAAATGTGCGAGTACCCATCCAGGAAGCATGAGGTGTTGACAGATCTAAGGGCGAGACTGGCATTCGAAATTATTTGTTTTGCAAACGTTTCTATTCCTTTGGATTCTCATTCTGGCGGGGTCATAGGGAAGGCACTGGGGTTCTGGCAGTTGTTTGAAGCCTGCACTACTAAGCTCTCCGAGCTGGGGAGCTGAAGGAGGAAATTTAGTCCTCAGGAGCAGGCCTGTGTCATCTTGTCACTTGCCTATCCACTGGGGGCAAGTCCCCGGTTTTGTCCAGGTACCCACAAGGACGTCAATGAGGGCCTAATTAAAGGGCAATAGAAGATCTTGATTGGTCTGAGATGAGTTCAGAACCTCAGTGAGGACATTCATTTTGCCCTCTTGCATGCGTAGTTTGAGATCTAAGGCCTTTGCCAGTGGCAAAGGAGGAGGAGTCTTCTATAGCCATGGCAAAGTTTGGGAAAGATAACCCAATGTCTGGTGAGGTATACAGACCACTAGTATCCTGAAGGTCTTCAATAGGTTTTCTTCCTCAAATACATCATCCCCATAGTCAACATTATCATCATAATATTGGTAAGATATGTCTGGGTTGGACTGTGAGTACTGCCATGATCTAGAGGGTAGGGACAGAGCTTCAGAATCTGACAGCTCTACTGGATCTGTGTCCCACGTCAGTGATGTCAATACTTTTAAGCCAGTGGCGCCCATGGCAGCGCCAAGAGTGGCGTTGGACATTGTGCCAAGGCTGGAGTCGGCAGTGCAGTGCTTGAGGTAGGGTCTGACCTCAAGCGGAAGTTGTGAGGTGCATTTGGCATCGGGACGAATCTGCCGACGTAGTCCTGATAGGCAGCCACCCCAGATTCTTGGATCACAAAGGAGCTTCAGCAGATACCGTTGAGGTACCAAAGAGTTTCTCTGCAGCCTCGCAAAGCTGACAGCGTTTGTCCGCTCAAGAGGAAGTGGAAGCAGAAACGCTGCTGGAGTCTACAGCCTAGAGGTACCTGGGGCGTCGCGTGACTCTGAATAGTGTCAGTTGTAGGACAAAGGAGATCCGCGTTTTGACTTTTTGTGGGATCTCTTCAAGTTATCAAAACTCTGTAACTTGAATTTAGAACACCTAGCAATGACAGCGCATCCATGTCCTCGTCCTCAACCGAGAACGCTTCTTCGGACAGAGTTCAGCAATGGCTAACGTGGCAGCATAGTTGTGGATGGTCTTACGATTCATCTTTGCGCAGAAAGAACACAACTCTGAATCATGTGAGGTGCAGAGGCACCAGAGGCAGACATCATCAATGTCTGTCACTGACATACGTCTGTGAGGGCCACGACACGTCTTGAAACCTGTAGTTTTAGGGCCCATATCTTCACACTTGAGAAACTTGAGAGATTATCCTACGGGAAAAAAGTCTGTCAAAACAAACAGCACTAGTAGCTCCGGATCTAGCGAATAGGGGTCTGACGTCACATATGAGGCAGGACGAAGCTGATGCGGAGCCGCACAACATCACCTACCGACATGAGAGGGAATTGCTTTAAAGTTTCCGGATCCAGTGTGGAGCTTGAGGAAAATTCACAAGATGAAAATTAGGGGGTGAAAGTCTCTATCAGAGAAGTTTTTTTTATTTTTTTATAAATTTACAAAGTTGCGAATGGGTTACCAACCCAACTTTCTGTTTTTTTGTGACTGAATTGCGGTTGCAAAACATTGATGCACAGGGTAGCAAATCGATGTTTGGAAGGGAAGCCCAGAACATGCCCCTCCCAAATATCGATTCAATATTCATTTGTAAACAGATTTAGCGATTCTGAAAATGTTTTTTGACTCACTATATATGTTTAGTATTTAAGAAAAAGGGTTTTAGAGTTCACAACCCTGCCGATTCGGAGAATTTGTGAAAGCTAAAACCCCTCGCACATCTGGCCATAAATATTATTAGCAGTAGTTTTCCTGCTATAATTCAATATTATCAATGAACTCTAGAGACAAATTACATTTCTGAAAAACAAAAAATTCAAACCCAGCTTCAACATCAACCTTGCTAATGTGAAAAGGCTATGGTGAGAAACTGGAAAGGTGCTGGTGTAAAACTGAAAGAAGAGAGGACAAAAGTCATAGTAAGATCCCCCTGTTGGGCTGTCAGGGACCAGTGACAGACCTAAAAACTGTCTTTCACTCAAACGAAAGAGGCAAAAAGAAAACCAATGAGTCATTCAAGAAGAAACAGAAAAAAGACCAAGACCCAAATCAAGGTTGAGACCTTGAATGTCGCTCACATATATAACGATCCAGCTCAATGTGACTCTTCTCCATGATTCAGAGTTCAACTCACTTAAGAATGGGCTACGATGTCATGGAAATGGTGGTCAGTGCTACACACCTATGAATATCATAGCATAGGTACCCAACAGATGAAGAAACTTAATTCAGATCCTAAGCACCTATCAAACAAAATCCACATTTTTTTTACCAGAGAAAGATCCTGGAATTAGAGGCTACAGGGAAATCCATAACATTTTCCTCGTCCAGCAATCGGGCATCAGACCAGAGAGCGAGACGAAATTCATGCTAATTAACATTGCAAAAGTTCTCCAGTATGCAATGGGTGACATTAGCCCTGCAATTCTGATTTCCATGGATCCTTCTGTGACCTACAACACGTAGGACAACAAGATACCGCTCAATTTTATGTCAACACTGGAGGCTCTGATTATAATCAGTCTCCTTTAATGTCACTTCCACAGCAGCACAATAACATAGCAACAGAACATGAAACGCCATAATATTCTATAACTGCTGGAATGCAGCTGCTTTTTAGGTTGAGCCTAGAGTAGCGCGCAAGCGCTGCTTCTGGCGAAGCATTATGTAGGGGAATCCAAAAGCTGACCAGACGCTCGTGCGTCATGGCCTTTTTCGGGCGGTTACCCGCGCGGCCGACATCTGTTTTGCATTATCGTGCCCGATAATGCAAAACAGATGTCTCGCTGTGGCGCGCGCGCAGCACTTGTTTAGCTCAGCTGCCGGCTGCGTCTCCTCGGGTGTGCGCACCACTCGCGTGCTTGTTTAACCTGTGCCCGTGTACTCGTCGTCGGCCCTCAACCACCAGTGCTCCTGCCTACGAGCCTGTCATACGGCCTGTGACTCAGGCTTGCGCTCCCCCTCCCTCTCTCCTCGCGGCAGGTCCATCCAGAGGCCCGTCCTCCCTTGTCCCGCCCACGCTCCGCCTTCTCCATGTTTTCTCTCCGGCCGGCCCTGCAGCGCTGGTCCCCGTAGAATGATGCCCGAGATGCGTGTGCTGTGGCTCCTCTGGGCCCTGTGGGCCCCCGGCTGGGCCGGCATGTACTCCCGGGAAGACCCCCTGGTCATCTTGGACTCAGACTCGGCTCGCTATCACCTCCTCAACTCCAGCAGCGCCTGGTTCGCCGAGTTCTACGCGTCCTGGTGCGGACACTGTCAGAAATTCGCCCCCATCTGGAAGAAGCTCGCCTTGGACGTGCAGGGTAAGAGACCCCCCCGCCCCCCTTCAAGACAGAACGCGAGACTCACAGCCACCCCGGCAGGCACCTCTCCTAACAGAACTCCCCAAACATTTTAACCCAGAAGAGACAGACCACTTCTTACTTAACCACCCCAAGCGAGAGACCCCCAGCAAGAGACTCCCCACTCTCACAGCGAGACCAGAGCCTGCGCACAGCAAGCCACCCACTCCCACACAAACGGGCTCACCTCTAAACAACCCCCCAGTCATGTTTCAGCCCATTGCAGACCACTTTCTGCTAAACTATCGAAGGCGAGAGACCCTCAGAGAGAGACCGCGCGAGTCAACCCCCGCAGAAAAGCCCACCCCGACACTCTCTCTAAACCGACACCCCCAATCATGTTTCAAACCTGCACTGAACGCCACTTTCCATAATGGCATTCAGAGCGAGAGGCAGTCAGAGACCCCACTCTCTGAGGGTGAGGCACAGAAAGCCCACACAAACCCGAACAATTTTTAAACAGATTCCCCAACTTGCTTCAACTCAGACACCCCTACTCAAGTGACCATCATAGCGTGACACCCCTCCCTCCAATCTATACCGAAAGAGAGCCAGCCCCTTCTCCCCCAAAAAGAACACTACCAAATTAGATTTTTTTTAAAATGACATCTAAGCAAATGCGTATCTCCTTGAAAAATGTATTTGATTTAAATTATTGGATCGAGTACCATTTTACTGTAATAATTTTCCTTAAATCCTGCTCCCGGACTCTGACAGTCCAGCCACTCGTTCCTCTGCTCCGATAGACCTTTCAAGTTTCCCATGTCTGTGCGTGATTAGCTCAACTTGTCCAGGTTTCTGCTTTTCATTCTGGGGCTTCTAGATCCTATTTTATAATGGGAAACAGAACTACAAGTTCCACAATGCAATGGGGGAGGGGCCTGGCTGGGTGAGTTACCGGTGCACGGCCTGGGAAACTTCGGAGCTCTTACTTTGGCCGGAGGAATTGGGCACTGCTCCCTCTGACCCGTCTCTGGGAATGAGGCCTGCAAGTGGGGAGGGCACTCGAACAGGGGCTCAACATTTCCCCCAGATCAAGTCGTTCTTCAAATCAGCATTCCACCATCTTTGCCTGCTAAAAGTTGTACTGTCGCTACTCCATTACCCTCAGAAAATCGCATTAATTGTAGCTGTGGCTATGTGAAGTGTGGATGATACCCTGGTCTCCACTGTATATCTCTGTCACAGCTAGAGAGACTGTAAAACCATGCAGCTCGCACCTTGTTTGGTGTGAAATGATACAGTAGCATCACACCAGCCCTGAAATTCCTATGTTGGCTTACAGTTAAAGACAAGCATTGGCATAGCCAATAGGTCTCGCCTTTGGGACCTTATAAGTGTTTAGCCATGCAACAGTTGATGTTGTTGCACCAAGGATATTGTGCTGCATAACTAAATACTTATAAGGTCCCAAAGGCGAGACCTATTGGCTATGCCAATGCTTGTTTAAGTTTGCTTCCCATAAGATACGTTTCTTTCTGTTTTCTCCTTTTCTAACGGGTCTATTTGATCAAATTGTGGCCCCGTTTGTGAGAATTTTGGAGGAAAGTCTTTGGGGCAGTTAAGCATGCACTATGTAAATACTTTTTTATTTTGTGAACGAGCATTGTTGGTTTGTTTTTGTTTCAATCTTGTATGAGAGATTGAAATGATCGAGAGTGTGTAGTCTCTTTTGAGACGCATTAGGAAATTAGTGTTTTTTGTTTTGTAAGTCAGGCCCGCTGCAATTTACAGAAACGGGCAGTGATTAGACTGAGGCCAAGCCACTTCGCTAGTAGTAGAGATGTTGTCAAAGTTTTAAGCAGTGTGCAAGGCCATTTGCACGCAAACGCTGGGACACTTCTTCATAGCAATGAGCGGAACCTGTTGTTCCATCTCTGTCTAGGGGGTGCACTGAAGGATGAGCGCTGTGGGCTCCTGATGCATGCAAGAGTAGTCTGTTAAGGTCTTATCGACAAAACTGTAATTTTGTGAAGAAGCCGCCATTAACTTTGGGTCATTTTAGAGAGGTTAAGATCCTCTTGTCATCACTGCCTAAAGCGTGCACAGAAGGAGAAGTGTTGTGGGCTCCTGACGTGGGCAAGAGGAGTCAGTTAATGTCCTAAAGTTAGAAACAGGGCTTTTGTGAGTAACCAGTCATCTACCTTTGGGCCATTTTAGAGAGGGTTAAGAGCCAGTTTACAGTTTTGTTCTCATTTTGTTCAGGCCGAGAGGTTGACAGGTATTAGTTAGCTTAGGAAACTGCCCAAAATGAGATAATTTAGAGGGATTATAAATTTGAGATGGACTCTCTTCCTTTAACTAGTGGGTTGACTTATGAAGATTTAAGGAGTTGATTGTGAATGATATCAGGCAGATGATAGCTGAAGAGGTAAGTTTTCCAAAAATATACAGTTAAAGATTAAGAAGGGAAAGAGGAAGAATAATGTGGACAGTTGTGAGGTGGAAAAATATGTTTCGTTATCAGACTCAGAACGAGAGAGTGGCAATGTGGGAAAGAAATGTAGGCGAAGTGAAAAGAGCCCCTCAACATCAAGGAATCCAGCAATTCAAACTTTTGCTAGAAAGTATTACTTGATAAGGAAACAGCAAAAGAGATTTCTGCTAACTGTGGCTTGCTGTATAATATTAAATCTGCTCGTGGGCAAGGAAGGATAACAATAGAAGTCACCTTCTGGATCTAAGGAAAAAAGTCACGAAGACAATGTCTCCTAGAAATGTGGATGATGACTCTCTGCAAGCAGTAGCGGCTCCTGCAGGGAGTGCCGCCGGGTGGTGACGCGGAGCGGGGGAGGGGCAGGGTGGGGGGTACTAAAATCCGGAATACGGCCCAACGGAGGTAAGTACACATTTAAATAAATAAAACGAATTTCCTTGCGCGCGCTGCATCGCCAAATAATATGCAGCGCGCGCAACGAAATTCGTTTTATTTATTTAAATGTGTACTTACCTCCGTTGGGCCGTATTCCGGATTTTACTACCCCCCACCCTGCCCCTCCCCCGCCCCGCATCACCGCCCAGCGGCACTCCCTGCAGGAGCTGCTACTGTCTGCAAGGTGTGTTTGTTTTGCAAGACGCACAAGAATTAAACATGGATTTATTTGGTGATACCATGGTGGATACTGAGGCAGGCCTCCGGGGTAATTAGGGATCCTTTGGGTTGAAATATGTTTGAGACTAGGGAAATTCATCATCACAGATCAAGGTATTGGTGGCCCATGAACAGTTTGCTTATTTGGAAATGTGAATTCTGCTATCACAGTTGAGAGAAGTAAATCTATTCTGATGAGAAGCAATCCTAAAATGGTGGATATGGCTATAGAGGAGGATAGTCCAAAAGCGCAAGCTCTTTTATTTGGCGATAACTTCCTCACAGAGTTAGGGAAATATGCTGCTATCTTCAGAAGTCTAGACAAAGTGGTGAGTATCATGAAGGAAGTCTTTTCAGGGAGTGTTTTTGGACGGACCAGGTGAGAGAGACAGCATTTATTCTAGAATGAAAATAATCCTTGCTCAGCAACAGAAGAGACCAAATCCAACATGTATGGATCTATTCAAACTTTTTCACCTCCAAAAAGAATAACCTGGGATTACCCAGAGAGCTGCCCTATGACTATTCAGTATTTACAAGTGATCCTCGGTACATGCAAGCCTAACTCAAGTTATTGATCACATTCAAATCTAGACGTATGCAGAAAACCTCGGATCTATCTTGAGATTATGACTGTAGTTGGGAAATTAGACAACTGAGGTAGCTTAACAACTTGCCAGAGCCACAGTCAGCAGAGTATGCAGAAGAGCTCTTTAAATTGAATCAAAAATTGAAGTGCGGGCATGCAGTAGCATTTTACTAGTTGCTTCACCCCACATCATAGGTGAGACACCCAAATTAGTATGAAGAAATAGAAGCCTTGTGTTTATCTTCAATTAGGATCTTGCTTTCACCCAACACACAGACCCAGTTACTAGAAGGAACCTCAGATTATGCTGCGCTTTTTCTCCATTTCTAAGGTCAAATTCAGATGATCAAACAGAGTCAGATCATCCAATCACAAGCCCCCATTTTTGGAATGTCATTAACCCTGCTCTCAGGTACCAACAGAACTAAAATTCCCAAGCTATGGACCTAAATACTTTTTTTCCACAAAAGAGTTTAACTACTATAAACACATTTGGGACTCTCTCAACTCTCCATTATAATCAGAGAATTACTCAAACTTTATGGAGGCACCAGATTAGCGGTTCGGTACATCATTAACAATGCAAACAGATGACTATCTCCTGTCCACAACAAAACAAAAAAGTGATGGATGCAATGCTCAAATTAATCTATAATCCAGCCTAGTTGGACCTTTTCAATCAAGGGCAACTTGCTTCTAGTGGCACAGTGAGGACAGGGCCCAGATATGTGCATACCCTTTACTCCTAGGGCGTCACAATAAATATAAATAAAGTTATAGATGAAATGCTCAAATTTATCTCAGCCACTGGTAATTAATCAGGCCACATCCCAGTCCACCGTTTTTTTGCCTCCTATGATACCCCAGATTAGACTCAGCCATATGCAAATCAGCCTTAGCCCTGCTCCAACAGGAACAGTCCAGCTCTACTGCAACAGGAACAGTCCAGTCCGCCAAGACTGGTCCTCCCTGAACCAGAACACAAGCAACACAAGACGGTTTACGGCCTTCTGTCCACTAAACTCTTACACATACTAACAGAAGACCTATAGGTGAAACAAAGTCTTCACATCGGGATTATGGTAGTTCTCTCAATGGCTCACAAAACAACATGGTAAGAATCAATAGAACAAATCAGGTTAAGTTACTTACTAGTATTTCTAGTTTTTCCATCAAGGAGATCATCATTACATTCTCAAAACAAGTATATGTCCACTTAGGTGCGTGATTGCGGTAATTTTTAATAAAGGTACATTTCTCTTTCCAAAAACAAATACCATGCCTATTTAAATTGCACCTTTTATTCTTTTTCAGTTGCATGAATAGACCGGAAAATATTTGTTGCCTTGTTTTCACAGCTGCAATATTACTGTGAAAAAGTAAACAAAGGAAAAGGGTCAGGAAGCTTCAGTTAAATGATGTGCAAAATATAAGGCTCATAATGACCTGCAGTGCCAGCTAGGTCTTTGTTACAACTGTTCTGCTCCCTTCTTGTTTATGCTCTCCTGGCTTTAAAAAGGAGGTGGGTGGGTTGCTCAAGAATTAAATGAAGATATCCATGGCAGAGAAATAGGATTAGAAGTAACTTTTCTGTCTCCATCATCGTAGTACTTCTAAACACTAGAAACCAGGTGGTGGGAAAGTTTACAGAAAGAGGATCTAGGAGAGCAGTATACATGCCCTGAACAGGTTCCAGAGAAAGGATTCACCAGCTTGAGTCCCTGATCCAAATCGGAGTCTAGAAACAAATTTTTGTAAATGGTAATGACTTATCACGAGGCCATACGGACAATGGAATTACCAGACTTTTTTAGGAGTAGAGCAGCAGCTCCTTTTTTATCCTCCAGCTTATTAGACTTTTGACTTAAACAAAAAAAGCCATAGCTTTCCAATAACGTGTGAAGATTCAAGCGACTAACCCTCTGATTATGGATTAAATTAAAATTGACTGTTGGTATAAAAAGAACTATAATTAAAAAAGAGTTCCTTATATTTCCTAATGTCTTTGACCCTGATTAGTTACAATATAAGTGCTTTCTCCACATCCATGGGCTGAAGTAGTGTATCTGCCAGAGAAGATTAATTACCAAACCCATAAGTAAGGAAAACTTTTCAGTGTGCATGAAAACTGGCTAACCTTCAGACGGAGAGAAGCCATGACACGTGATTTAATTCTGACTCATGTAAAAGCATAAATGGTTTTGTACATAAAAGATGGTCTAAGTCAGATTTATACGTCCGTTCAAATAAGGAGCCAAAAGACATAAAAGGACTACATTCAGTTCTCAGAGGTGAGGGACGTCTTCTGGAAGAAGGGGGTTGGTCTAATGTCATATCGTCATAGAATGATTTCAATACAGTGATAGTGAAAACTGATATCTGAGAATATATACCCATAAAACTGTAGTAGAAAACAGTAAACCAGACCTAGCCAGGTGAGGAACTACAGACTCTACCAGGTATGCAAGGGTCAGCCTTCTTACCAAAACTCTTCCAAATCAATGCACAAAACCATCTACATAAAGAGCCATTGGTGTCATGTAGAATGTTCATAAAGTCCAGAAGCAGATTCAGATTGACATATTGCAGTTACACTGGAGCCCGGCACTGAAGTTTAGAGAAGAAAGGCTGTCTTCCAGAATACTCAACCCAGTCCTGACCAGGGGATCTGGTATGCACAGCCATCTCTTGTATGGAATGGAGAACGTGGTCCAGAAACCAGGAGTGGCACTAGCACATTATTATGATTAGGATCACCCTAATTTCTGGATTCCTTCAACTCAAGAATAACAAGTGGCACAATACTACTAGTGAGAACTTTGTAGGGAAAAATACTTGATCAGCCAGTCAAAACGTATTTGGCCTTTGAATTGTATGGGATGTACCTGCATTTAGTTGTTTATTGCAAAGTATCTGTCTTTGTAGTACTCTCCTGATGGACGGTGGGAGAACATTATGGTTTATGACCTATTTGCTATCTTCTGAGAGAAATATATTTAAAGCATTTGGTTTGTGACTAATTTTCATCTTCTGATGGAAATCTGATTAAAGCATCTGCTTTTACTTGAGAGGGTCCTGCATCTTGTTCCTCCCTAATTGCTGAAATAGTACTTGTAGGCTGGATTGTCTATTTGAACCATGATTGTCCCCAGAGGTATTGAGGGAAGAAAGGACCTGAGTGCTGGGTGTACCTCCATACAAACGGAGTCAAATGTCCATGGAGGAGTAGCACTGTTCAATACTATTCCCGATGCCATCATTTTCTGGTGAACTGGATAAGTTTCCTGCAACCATATCCTGAATCCATTGACATGTGCTTTACATTGTTTTTTTAAGTAAGCTATTTGCCAGCAGAGTACTTGTTTTTGCTGGAGATGGAGGTCCATCCATATTGGTACATCTTTTAATATAGGTGACTAATGTCCCTGTTCCCAGGCCATGACACACCTAGCAGTTGCAGTGGTGTAACACAAAATGATGAGGCACCCCTACAGAAGGTGATCAGGGGCCCAAGGTCTCCTATATTTTAGAGATATTAATTGGCCTTCAGCTGAACAGTGTGCCCTCTTGAAGGGTTGGAGCACCCTTGAGGGTTGGGGCCCTCTCTGCGCAGCTAGGGCTGCCGGGGTCTGTATTACACCTCTAAGCAGTTGGTAGCAGACGATTAAACTGCTGTGGGGAGTAGGTCTTTTTACTAGACACACAGTGAGAAGATGCCTATTGGCTCTCCCTGGTAAATCTTTGTTGTCTCATTTGACTGGACCCCTTCACTTCACTCAGAATTGGAGTTAAATTAATCCCTTTTTTTCTTTCCTCACCCCCAGAACATTAGAGCTTTTAGCATACATGTTAGTAAAACAAGCCACTCAAACTTCCCATGCTGAAATTAGATGGCAAAGAAAAAACTAAAAGAAAAAAAAAGTATTGGAAAATGCCAACTGATTGAAGGCACTGCTAGACTTTGTTTTTCTAAAAAGATGTGCATTTCTCGAATTATGAAAAAAAAAATTGCCCACTCTGTTCTCCAAACAATGCTCTCATGCATTAATTGACTAAGCAAGATTGCAAACCATTTTACAAATTATTTCTTTCCTTTCCAGTTTGTACTAATATTTACTTACCTATAATTCTCATCTGGGCACCTTTTTTTCCAATCACTGAGATGAGTGTCATATTCCACAGACACAATCCTCAAAGCAGGGATGTCGGCAGCTAACCACTCCTGGAGAATAGACAAAAAACAGAAACAAAAGATGCTGTATCTAGCTATGTGCAGAAACATTATTTTATCTGGAAGCTAGACATCTGAAAACAGACATGTAAGCACACAAAGAGGCAGTAACTATTACATAAATTACTACCAACACAAATTTGTTTGAGCAGAAATTTTAAGAAGCGTATTTAACACAGCAGGTAGTAATTAACAAACTGCTTCATATTCAGGTACACACATTCATATACTGGCCATTGCTATATGAACTAGTGCTAAGCAACAGTGTGACTAATTTGAGCTCTATTAGGGTGAAATGGAGGATTGCGATTAAGGAGGGGTCAATGACCAGGGGGGGAAATGTGCTGTATCACAAAACAAGTGTCTATCAATAACTGGCAAAATTTAACACAGTTTATTCACATACGTAGTGACTTACATTTCCAGCAGATTATAGAGAATAAAACCCATCTTTATCAGGCGACTGTTCCAGATGTTGAACAGGATATTTCTGGATTAGTGTGTTAAACTGTAGATGAGAATATTTTGATATCAACACTAGTATGCTCATTGTGTGTTTGACTGCTATAGATAAAAAGAAAATTATTTGACTGGCTACGTTTCATGACAGAAGGAGAGTTGTAATGTGCTAGATGATGGGGTCCAGATTCGACTTCTTATGCATGATTAAGGGCCATGCCAATACACAGTTAAACAGAGGACACCTATTGTGAATTTTTGGTTATTCAATTTTTTCCCGCTGGTTTTTACTTTAACTTATTACTGTTTTGTACTCCCCTGTCAGCCACATATTGTATTGTCATTTACTTTACCTCAATACTGGCTCCTTATTTTTAATAAGTGTACTCCTCTGTTACATTGTTTCATTGCTGCCTGTTCTCCCTACGGCGCATTCCCGCAGTTTTTTATCCGCCGCCCGCCCACCGCCTCAGCGCCCCTTCCTCCTCGCAACCTGCTTAATAGAGGCCGTGGCGCGACTCCAGTGAGCAGGCTTTCCGCACTAGCTCTCCAGCAGCTTTCCTGAGTTTTGATCGTTTTCCTGTTTTTAGCTGCTTTTCTCTGTTTAGCCTAGCGACTGTTACCACTAATTTCTTTTCCCGTTGTTATTTACTTTAACTTACTACTGTCTTTTTACTTTTTGTACTCCTCTGTCAGCCACATAGTTTGTCATTTACTTTAACTCAATACTGTCTCCTTATTTTTAATGAGTGTACTCCTCTGTTACAGTGTTTAATTGCTGCATGTCCGCCATATGCTGCATTCCTGCTGTTTTTTTCCTGCCACTTCCCTCCGCCCTGCCTGCCGCTTCCCGCCGCCCTGCCTGCCGCTTCCCGCCGCCCTGCCCACCGCCTCAGCGCCCCTGCCTCCTCCCAACCTGCTTAATGAAGGCTGCAGTGCGGCCGCCCTGCCAGCACGCTGCCCGCTTCTGGACCGCGCCCAGCGCCAAAAACCCTAGCCCTACTGCCACCCGAAGATACACCGCCATCGAGCTCAGAGCTCTGGCCTCCGCAACAACTGCTGCCACACCTTGCCTTATTCCACAACAGGACCGTTCATCTGCCAGCACCACCTCTTCTCCTGCAACACCGATTCTCTGGCATGCTCGGAGACTGCCACCACAACTATGCTGAACCAACTCCACTGCCTCCTGCTCAATGCACGATCACTCTGCAAACACACCACAGAGATCTGGGATACCATCACCTCACTCACCCCTGACAACATCTTCCCTACTGAGACCTGGCTCAACCCCGCTTCCGCTCCTGATATCACCGCAGCAACAATGGATGGCTACGAGATCACATATCGAGACCGCATCAAAAAACACGGAGGTGGTATCGACATCATCCACAAGGAAGCCATTCTCTGCAACACCACCAGAGACAATGCCACCCAGGTCATGGAAAACCTCAACTTGCAGCTCCAAACTGACAGCAAAACCACCATCAGAGGCACCCTAGCCTGCAGACCCCCAGGACTGCTCCTGGCTTCTGCTACGACATTTCCAAACTCATCGCCCTGCTTGCCATTGACTCCAAGCACTACATCTTCCTCGGAGACCTCAACTTTCACCTCAATGATCCCAATGACACCAACACCGCAAACGTCCTGGAAAGCATGAACAACATCTGCCTCACCCAAATTGTCACTGACCCCACACACATTGCAGGACACACACTTGACCCCATCTTCACAACCAGAGAAAGAGTTAAATACCGCCATGTCTCCAAGCTCACCTGGACAGACCACACCATCGTCCACTTTACCATCAATGGTCCCCCCCGGTGCTACCACCAAGCCACCCAGCACACATTACCACCGCTGGAAAAAAGTTTCTGAGACCCCGTGGAAGGACGTCCTCACCGCCTCTCACCCTGACACCTCCGCAAACCTAGAAGAAGCCATCAAGAACCTCTCTACTTGGCTCACCCACTGCACCAACAATATTGCCCCTGTCAAGTCCACCAAACTCAAGAAACCCTCAAAACAAGCTAGCTGGTACACTACGGAATTAAGAACCACCAAAAACATGTGCAAACGTCTTGAAAGAAAATGGCGCACCACCAAAGAACCCATATTCCGAGCCACCTTCAAGACATCCCTCAACCATTACCACTATCTCCTGAAAGAGACAAAGTGAACCGCCCTCACCGATTGCCATCTCCAACCACAGCAAAGAACTCTTCACCATCATCAGAGAGTTCTCCAACCCCTCATCCACCGGAAACATCATCACTCCCTCCCAGGAACTCTGCGACAACTTGGCGACCTTCTTCCACAACAAAATCGCCACCCTCTACAAAAACTTCGAACCCTAACCCACCGCTGCCGACACCTTCAACCATCTCGCCTCCTCCAGTCATACCCTACCCACCTGCTCACTTCCAGGGTCCAGCTCACTACTCAAGACACCACCGTCGTCATGAACTCCATCCACTCTGGAGCACCATCGGACCCCAGTCCCCGCCACATCTTCAACCTTGGAAGCAGGATAATCAGCAAGGAGCTCACCACCATGTTCAACGCATCCATCTCCATGGCCATATTCCCCAATGAATGGAAGCACGCAGAAGTCAAACCCTACTCAAGAAACTCTCCGCTAACCCCAACGCCCTCAAGAACTACTGTCCCATCTCTATGCTCCCCTTCGTAGCCAAAGTCCTCAAAAAGACCATCAACCGCCAACTCATGGAACACCTGGAAAATAACAGCCTTCTGGACGCCACCCAATCCAGATTCCGCACCACCACAGCACCGAAAACACCCTGATCGCTGCAAACAATGACATCAGGAACTTCCTGGACTGGGGAAAACACCAGCCCTGATCCTCCTTGACCTATAAGCCGCATTCGACACCGTTTCCCACAAGCACCCTCATCAGGAGACTCCACCACATTGACATCCGAGGAAATGCCCTCAAGTGGATTGCCTCCTTCCTCATAAGAAGAACCCAGAGTGTCCATTTACCCCCTTTCACCTCAGAACCCAAGAACACCATCTGCGGTGTCTGTCAATGCTCGTCCCTCAGTCCCACTCTGTTCAACGCCTACATGACCCCCTTGGCCAACATTGTCAGAACCCATCGACTAAGGATCCTATCCTATGCCGAAGACACCCCGCTCATGCTCTCTCTATCTGAAGAGCCCTCGTCCACAAGGGTCAACTTCCACAACTGCATAGCATGTGTGACTGAGTGGATGAAGGACAACTGCCTCAAACTCAACACAGACAAAACAGAAGTGCTGGTCTTCTGGAACAATGCCTCAGCTTGGAACGACTCCTGGTGGCCGTCCGAACTTGGACCCTCGCTGACTCCGACTGACCACATCCGCTACCTTGAAATCATCCTTGACAGCAAGCTTACCATGAAAAACCAGATCAACGCGGTCTCCTCAGCCTGCCTCCTCATCCTTCGCATGCTCTGTAAGTTCTTCACATAGCTCCCCGTCAATACCAGAAAAAATGTCACTCAATCTCTAGTCACCAGCCGGCTCTGTTACAGCAACACACTATACGGAAGTATCACCGCTCACCTCCTGAAAAGACTGCAGCCCATTCAGAATTCAGCGGCCAGCCTCATCCTCGACCTCCCCGGATGAACTCACATCACCCCCCCCCCCTCAGGAAGCTACACTGGCTGCCCATTCAGAATTGATGCAATTTCAAGATGCTGAGCCACACCTACAAAGCCTTGTACAACCAAAGACCAGCATACATCAACCATTGTTTGAATTTCCACCAACCCTCCAGACACCTTTGCTCCACCTCACTCTCCTTCGCACACACACCCCCCCGCATCCACTGAAGCAACAGTGGATGTCGTTCCTTCTCCTACCTCGTGGCAAAGTCTTGAAACGACCTCCCCCTCACCTCTGAACCTCATACTCCCTGCTGGAATTCAGGAAAGGACTGAAGACCTGGATGTTCAACTGACCCCCCCCCCCCCAGGGTTCACAGCACCTGGAGACCCTCACGAGTGATTAGCCGTGCCTTACAAATCCTGTGTGACTGAATGACCGAGTCTGAACTAAGTTACTGGTAAAAAAAAAAATTAAGTACAATAAATAAATTATTGAGGCAATGACACTGTGCATGCCTGCCTGGAAATTGTACATTGTCTCAACTGTTTCTTGAAGAAATTCAGACAAAATTCAAGACCTCTGTGTATTTGAAAGTTTGTGAAGGGATTAATACATGAGTAGAGGTTGGAAAACATGGAAAACATTAGCTTCTGAAAGAATCCTTTGTCTTAAATTTTGAAGAAAACAAAGCATATTTAAAAACACAAATTATTACAGTAAGAAAAATAAGAAAACAAAGTTTACTCCAACATTCATTCATCTGAACTGTATGCTGTCACATTTCCTACACCTGCAAGGAATACTGATGTGATTCTGGTCACCAATTAGTTCTAGACTGCTCGTGCTTCCACCAACAGAGCACTAGATATTTTTCCTCATTGGTTGGTAGGAGAATATATGGTTGCTAAGTTTCTTGTTTTCAGCAACACTGTTTGGTGCTATTAAGGACAGAAAAAAGGCTAGATATACTGGCTAAGTTCCATGAATTTCCAAGATATCCATATATCCTCCCCATGCCATCATGGAAGCATCCATCACTGCCATTTTCAGCTAAACCTCCTAAAGCATGTTTTTTTCTGGAAACACCAGCAGACACATGGAATTAGCTTGACGACCAGGGCCGGACTGGGATTCAAAACCGGCCCTGGGGTTGGGGGTGCGGCCGGGCTGTTTGCCAGGGCCGGTTTCGGCCGATTTTGTTTCAGGGGCCGATATTGCAGCTATGCTGCAAAAACGGCCCTGTAACAAAAACGGACCCCCAGGGGCTCAAAACCTGCCCCCACCCTGGCGGCCCACCGTGGAAATGCCCGGTGGCCGCTACGGCCAGTCCGGCCCTGTTGACGACCCTGCTCCTTGACATAAGGCGCCACTGGTTTTATGACACTCTAGAAGTCATCACATGTGCGACTCACATAAGCATTATGAAAACGAAGGAGGAACAGGATCCCAGAAAAAAAGAGGTGTGTCTGGCTGTTGGTCAAACCTTGTATTTAAGAAACTGGTATTTCTGCTAGATACACGCCTCTCCTATGAAGAAAATAGGTTCATTGACACAGTGTCATGGTAAAAAATATAGTTGGCAAAAATAGTGTCAAAAATATAATTTACCACAATATCGTGCTCCTTTTCTTATAATGGCAAGTGAAATATTAGGAAAAAAACATCATTGACACTAACATCGTCAAAAAATATTCTTTTATTTTTAATGTAAATATAAACATCAAAATAGATTTAAAAATAAAAACAAACAACATGAAATTAAAAAAAACAATTATGGCTATAAAATCTATTTAACCAATATTATGAAAACTACTGGAGGCTAAGAATATTAAATACACTATTCCCACTCTAGTTTATGCAACAGTAGGGAAGGTATTGGACTTCAGAGGGATTCAATTTACTATTCACACTCCAAACAGCGAAACAGTAGGGAAAGTGTTGGACTTGGCAGGAGTAAAATTTATTATTCCCACTCCAGTCTGTGCAACAGTAGGGAAAGCGCTGGACTTCAGATGGGTTACATTTCTTATTCCCACTCCAAACAACGCAACAGTAGGGAAAGTGTTGGACTTTGGAGGGGTAAAATTTACTATTCCTACTGCAGTCTAACCAAGAGTAGGGAAAGTACTTCACTTAAAACATATTACATATATGAGTAACCCCATGAATGTAGAAAAAAAATTAAACTCTTAAAAATGAAATATATGAATTAATAAAATCAACAAACAAATAAATGTACATAATTACTATTCAATAAATAGCAATTAATAAATAATTGTTACTCAGTTATTAACTTCCTACCTTATACCCCTACAAGCCTAGCAGCTGCACCTAAAATATAAGTAATAAAATAAGTATTCCATAGTTTACATATTAAAAAATAATAATTAACAAATAATAATTAATGTTAAATAATTATTACTTAATTAACTTCTCACCCTAAACCCCTACAAACCTTGTAGCCCACAACTAAAATATAATTAAAATAAATAAGTATTCCATAATTTACATATTTAAAATTCAATTAAATTAATTTCCAAATAATAATTAATAGTTTCTTATTACTTAACTTCCCACCCTATACCCCAGCAAATATAGCATCCCGCAACTGAAATATTAGTAAAATAAATCAGTATTCAATATTTTAAACAATTCAAAATCAATTAAATAATTAACAATAATAAATTGTTCTTTATTAATTAACTTCCCACTCTAGACCCCTACAAATCTAGCAGCCCACAACTAAAATATAAGTAAAATAAATAGTCCACAAATTACAGAACTAAAAATTAATAAAATAATTAACAATTAATAAATTGCTATTCATTACTTAACTTACCACCACATACTCCTACAAACCTAACAGCCTGCAAATAACATATAACTAAAATAAATGAATAATATATTATTTACATGATAAATATCAAATAACTAAATACAAATTATTAAATAATTCATAATTATTTATTACCTAATTAACTTCCCCCAAGTCCCCTATAAAACCAACAACCCCCTACAACACTCTAAATTACTATTAAAAATGAAATAAATATTTCTAAATCACTTAAAATTACATGCTATATTTTAAAAACATTAATAACATTTATATACACTATAGTAACATGTACAATTAATATATCAACTAAAACACAAAATAATTTTAAAAATAATATTTTTATTCACTATATTACTGAAAACATCGATATTATTTAAAACAATAATACTTACCTCAAATAATGATATTCTTGTCAACGATAATCTTGCATCACAATATTTCCGTCTCCCGATATTTACAACTCGATATCTTGTTCCAAGGAAACACTTTTCCAAGGAAATACTTTTCCAAGGTTCCAGAGGAGAGGTACAAGACTCAAAGAAAAATGTATCAATTTGTCGCATGATGGCCACTAGGGCATTGTAGAACAAACGAGAATTGTATGGTATTTTGGTGGCTTGGGTTAGACAAGAACATTGAAAGGAAAATAATAGTATGTCTAGGAAGCTGTTGCAGTGAACAAAGTTCATAAAGCAAGAGAAAAACCAATGGTTGGACTCATTATTTGTTAGTTCTCATTGAATTATATTCTAAGTGGCCAGAAGTATCTATCGTAAATTAAATCAATACTATTAAAATGATCAAATTCTTTGATGAAATAGAGGTACTGTAACATCTGGAATGTTTCCCATACAACAATCACAACACATGTTTACAAACAAGACTCACAAGTGACTATAACACACATACATCAACAAATTGCAGTTCTTTCCCCTAGCATCCGTATTGATGGCCAACTATTTCGCTACCAATTTTTCAAAATAACACTATTGTCTTTGTTCCAATATATTTTTTTCAGTGTGAAGTATGGAGATAGTTACTGATTAAAGATTCAGAGGCGTGTTGACGTCACACAACTTGCTAAATGTCTGACATGTAATCCTGCACTTCCTGCTCAGTTAGAAGTTCCGCGTTGTGTTCACCTCATAAGCCATCTAGCAATTCTGCAGTGTGAGGATATCAAGTGCCTCACACATAATCCTGCTCAGCAGGTCCTTCGTTTGGATTTGCTTAGGGATCCTGTTGAGCATGGACTTCACATGCTCAGAAGAAACCAAATGTTCCTACTAGCTATGAATGCGCAGATATGTCAGGCAAGAGATGCCAGTGTCGATATCAACAACAACGTTTGATTTGAACAATGCACACGTGCTAGCAGTTAGTCTTTGTGAAAAAGCAAGAACATATGTGAATTGGCAAACTTACTGAAATTGCAGAGCACAATCATGGGACACAATAAATCATAATTACTTTTTAACACAGTCTTTTGTAAATTAGTGCCTCTTCATGTGCTAATTAAAGACTTGTGGAAAGCGGTGTTAAACTGACACTTCAAAATCACTGAAGATCAAAAATGAAAGACACACTGAGTCCCGTATATAATTAAGTTTCATCTCTGTGAGTTCCCTGATAAGCACAACTTTCATGAAGATCATAAATTGCTTATCTGCACTGCATACACCTTTCATTTATTTAAAAAAAAGCATACCTTTGAATTGCCATATAACACTGAGGTACTAGAGTCTTCAACTTTTCACTTGTTGCCAGTGTATGTAGAAGATGATACACAAAAGGAGATGTCTCAAAGTTGGTTTATTCTCTTAAGCACCTCATCCATCAGCGTCTGCTTCACATATCTACCAGACCACTGCACATTGCATCTCCTAAACATCTTACAACATTCTCCATTCCAGATCACCTACATTCCATAAGAATGCCATATCTACTCTATTCTCTGGCGGATAAAGACAATGGGATCCTTTTATGCAAAGGCAAAATCATTACTGAGTCTGGTAGTGGGTTGCTTCTCAAAATGAGAGGCTTGATCAGAAGCCTTGCATTTCCTATTTTGTCTCTTGTGACTGTGCTCTGCTGGCTGAAAAGTAAGAAAGCTTTCATAGTAGTCTTCATATCGCCCGGTACTAAAGGAATGAGTAGACAGGAGATCTTAATAGGTTACTTAGTTTCAGAAATACCTACTGTGGTACAGATGTAGGCATGTTGAACTTGATGGAAGCTCTATTCCTCAGCTAAGTGAAGGCAGAGAGTTTATCTATAACGTAATGTTCTGAAAGGAAGGCTCCAGCACAATTCTACAGTGTGACCTTGAAAGAGGAGAATCTCTATGAGACCAGAGTAGGGAGATTCATGATCTTGTAGGTATTTTATTTGTTTGCGAAGTCTTGCTTCTAATTCTGGAATGGGACTTCTCTCTAGATTTCAATCTGGAATCAAGTCTAAAATCAGTTGCTGCTTCCTTACACTGCTGCTCAAATTCAGCTGAACCATGTCTTGCCTATTGAGTAGATTTCTCTTTAAAGGGAGTCAGTGTTCTACAACACAAAGTAATAACTAGAAAAATTGCCCTCTTAGAAAGCATCCTCACATTCAGATGTATTGCTAAGCGTAAATTCAGCACCTAGATGTTTAGCGAGAACATCATCAGTTTTCAAAATCAGCGATTAACTGGCGGACACTTGCTGTTCAATCTTTCTAGAAAGTTAGTGTCACAGGAACCTTAAAAAACAGATACATGAGGGAGTTTTCAAAAATGTTGCAAGAGCTGAAAACAGAAGCCTTATGATGAGAAGCAAAATTCGAGAGATTCCACAATTTACAAGTTGGTTCTTCCTGGCACAAAGAAGTTACCATTCTTGCCTAAATACTAATTATAAACATTTTCTTTTTAAAGCATAACATACTTAAGTGGAAGGCCTGCAAAGAAATTCTGTATAATGAAAAAAGGCTTAATTATTAATGAAGCAGGAACAATGTTGCCACAGTAAGTAAAAGCTCTTTAGGACACAACACATAACTCTGCCCTGCATCCAATAAAGAGGATCTAGTCTATTGGGTAACTTGAAGTGAAGAAATAATAAAAGGTCTAGAAAGGAAATTGAATGAAAATTAATGTCTCTGAAAGCAACCCATAGCCAAAGCTCCCCTTCCCTCAATCTAAATCAGCTGTGTAAACCTCCACTTGTAATCTCAGGTCTACTATGGAATTCCTCCTATCACCAAGTCATGTCGGGAATCTCATGAAAGTAGAATTTTAGTGTTCAAACTTGCTCCCTAACTTTCCGTTTATCTGTATTTCATAGCAAACATCGAGCTCTTCAGAAGATATGGTAATATTAATTTGGTCCTGAAAGAGGCTTCCTGTTTAATAATGGAGGAAGGTACACATATCAGCACCAAGAGGACATTCCATGGTGAGTACTTTATAAGCTCCCTTAACAGTAGAAGACAGTGCAAACAACAGACGACTACAATTGGAAGAATACTATTTTCAAGCAAAGAAGACCTCGGTGTGTCTAACAGAAAGAAAAAGGCAAGAGTTGTCTGCAGCAAAACATTAAATTAGCAGAGAAATATTAAATTAGTAGTGTGCTGCAGAAGCTATGAAAAGGCTAACTAATAATCCCACAAGCAGGATCTTTTTCAAATGGTAAAATGATCTTCACGAGGGAAGTCCAGCATTTAATCTCACTATTGCAGCCTTTCATCTTTAATCTTAAGATATATGGGAAGTATTTCTTTTGGCTCCTCTATTTCTAGATTTTTATCTTGTACACATCATGCACCCTCCATAGTTTTGTTTCAAGGGAGCACCTCGTTTTTGAGTGACCCCTCAATGTCAAGCACTTGTACAATTTCAATGTATTTAGTCTTTTAATTAATGTGTATGTAAGTTCTATTAGAACATTTTAACATGTCATTCTTTAAAAGTCAATTTCATCATTCCACTATGTCTACAAACATCAGAAAATCAAATGCATAATGCACTCTACAGAAATACATCCATACTTATACCTGCACACTACTTTTTAAAAGTCAAATTTCAAAACATGTCTAATTGCATTTCTTAAACTGCAGATTTTTTTATGTAACATAGTTATAACTCTAAAAAAATAAAACAAATAGCAATTAGTCAAGAATATTCGCTTTCGTCAAGCTTTAATAAATCACTTTTCGTACATTCAATCATATTTCATCACTTAATGGACATACCTATGTAACATGGTCTAATTATTCTAGTTGTCCAAGCCAGAGTCCAATTTGACTAAATCCTGTTCACCATGTCCATTCAGACAGCTATCATCACAGTTTGCCAAGAGACACAGTCTAGTGAACCCCATGTCATGTAACCACAGATGGAAGGCTTCTCCCTCCAGCTTGTGGGAATCTTTTTGAAATAAACTACCACAGAAGGCAAACCTCAAAGAGCTTCTCAAGACACTACACTACTCCTTAACCAGGACCCTAGGCACACTAGCCCCACAATAAATTACAAACTTGAAGTCATCATCATCAATAAACTTTATTCGGTCTTCAGACCATTAGAGTGCAAGGTGCATATATATATACAACCCAATAAAATTTAAATATGTTAAAGATCGTCAGTTACACTTAAAAAGATAGAACAAATGACTTTAAAAACACAACCCTTCTACTAAAATTGTAACTGTACAATGATTGCCTTAAGAAGCTACTAGCTGATCAATTCATATTGCCTAGTACATAAATACACAAGCTTATTTGAGGCTATAACACTAAAATATTGTGCGTTGAGCAATTACAATGGTACTTCTACTGACATGGGAACACATAGCAATCGAGGCATGATTAGTTGCTCAGTTAGGTGCACTCAATAGGTGTTAGAATGGGTTACCCCGCCAGTGGAACCTAGTGGGGAGGTGCCATACTATGGGCCTATTAGAGGGGGTGATAGAATATGTTTCTGAGCCTTTCTTCTAATTCCCCACATATGGCCCAGGAACTTTGCTGTTACGCACACGAATAGTGGTCTTGTGTCTGATTTTAGTATGCGCAGGGCTGCCCCATAGTCATGGGGCCCAAGCTGTTTGCAAATAGGGATTAGCCATTTTCTTCTAGGACCAGAGTATGCAGGGCAATCAAAAAGAGCATGACCAAGTGATTCGATTGAGGTAGAACAACAAGGGCAGCCTTTGGTCTGAGCAACGTTACCTGGCCAAGAGCTTGTAAATGAGCTCAGGTATGGAGAGCAGTGCCTGAATTGAATGTAAAGCTTTCTATCAGCCGGCACCTGAATAAAATCAAGGTATCCTTCCAGGGTACATACTAGTTTAAAATCCATAAATTCCTCAGTTAGTATACCCCGCCTGCTGCCCCTGATTTTGTTCTGCGCTACACAGTCCCGGTACATTGTTTTGATCTGTTTCTTGGTGGGTAATTCTGGACAATTGGTGCTACTCCCCTTTACCCCAATATCATTTAGGAGGTTTCTAATATTTCTGATCAAGCCTATTTTTATTTATGTATCTAATGAACAAACGTCTTCAAAAGCTAGGGCATACTAGGACAACTCGGGGTGGATGCTAACCTCTGCCAAAATAGGAGCGGGCAAAGTTTTACTAGATCTTTAACAGAACTTGAAGTCAGATACCAAATTCTATTTGAAAGCACCATTGAAATTTTAGAGATTTTTCTGCTTACCTTTGGCCAGCACTCGGTATAATCATCCACATCACGGGTACACTTCTTGTCAAGTGGATGCTCTTTATCTTGCTGACGCCAGGTTTTGAACGCTGCTCCCAAAAGGCCATGAACAAACAGGATATCTGCCTTAATTGGTTTACTGATTTAAAAAAATCAAGATATGCAAAGAAAAGTTCAGCATACATTGTCATATTATTCGCTGCACCACTTTAAAGATACTGATTTCTAACTAGTATTGATACATGTGTACATTAATACAAGATTCAAGATATGAAAAAGAAACGGGTAATATTTTGATTATGCTGATATTTATTTCATGGAGAAACAGAATTAGAAAATATGAGAATTTACTTTCTGTGAATGAGAATCTAATCCTAACTCATTTCTACTACACGATTAACAACTTGAAAATATGTTGATGATGTGTCAAAGCATTTATATCTAATAAAAATATCACACAACAAAGATGATCCAACCACAGGGTAGTAACTTGCTCCCATACGTACCCACACCTCAGTGATAGGAGACATGACCAACTGCACTCAACTTGATAGTTCCGTATTTAGAAAAAGAACCCAAACCATCATTACATCCAACCCAACTCCATATCCTTTCCACTGTACTTGGTTCCTGAGCAGCCTTGGCAAAGTCCTGTAGACCTGATAGGAGTAGATAGATCCATGGGTCCAGGTTAGTATGCGAGTGAGACACTTCAATGTTTTTCTTCAACTGATCCGGTTTTGTATTGCTGCAAACAGTACAGGTAATTTCTCTGCGCTGACGTGGCACAGAAGTGACAAGGAAGTGACGAGACGCACAGACAACATTGTCAACGAGCAGTCTGCGCTCCAGGCAGCCTTGGCAAAGTCCTGTAGACCTGATAGGAGTAGATAGATCCATGGGTCCAGGTTAGTATGCAAGTGGGACACTTCAATGTTTTTCTTCAACTGATCCAGTTTTGTATTGCTGCAAACAGTACAGGTAATTTCTCTGCGCTGACGTGGCACAGAAGTGACAAGGAAGTGACGAGACGCACAGACAACATTGTCAATGAGCAGTCGAGCAGACTGTGCTCCAGGCTGTGCCATGCGGCCCCCCCTCCCAGGCCATATACGGCCCTGGGGACTACCACCTCCCCGGGGCCGGCACGTGCAAAGTAAAGGAGGGGGGACATGCAGCCCCCCTCCTGGAGCCAATTATGGCCCTGGGGACTGCCACCCCCCAGGGTCAGTGTCTGCTATCTCTCAAGGTGCCCACTCAGGGAAGATAGCGGTTTGCTTTTGCTTGGCGTGAGCTGTGACAACTCCCGACCAGTGAGAGCAAACACTAACTCCGCTCCCTGCAAGCGGGAGCTGTAAAACTGCTCCCGCTTGCTGGCAGCGGAGTTTTCATCTTTTTCCCTGCCCACTGTGATGCGAGCAGGGAAACAGATGACAGAATTGTTCCACATGCAGGGAGCAGCATTTTTAGTTGCTCTCTACATGTGGGAGCAATGTCGGCACAAGCTGGGGTGTGGACCGGCAGGGACCACGGAGGCATTGAGGCTCCTCCGCGGTCCCCAACAGTGGTCACTGGGTACCCTGGTTGGGCTCCAGGGCACCTAGGAGCAAGAGGCCAGGCCCCAGGGAATGGGGTCCCCGGGGTCGAAATCAGCCAGGGGAGGGTGACCTTGTAGCCCTCCTCCCCTAATAATTTTTGGCCGGGCCCCAGGGGATGGGGTCCTCGGGGCCAAAATCGGCCCGGGTGGGGGGGCTGTGCGGCACCCCTCCCCCATTAATTCTTGGCCAGGCCCTGGCGGTTGGGGGGCCTGGGCTGTTCCGAATTTTATACTGTATTACTACTAGGCAGCAGCACTTCAACAGATGGCTATTCTCTTCCAGGTTAATGTCGGAGCGTATGCAGAAAGACAATGCTTTCCCTCTCCTTTCGAGTTATTAGGTGAAGAGGCCTGGGGATGTTTTTAGAGGCAATTAGAGTGGGGTTATTTTTTTTATTTTTTTTTAAACGATTCAAAACCCTCCAGGGCGCCCACAAAATCTGGTTGGCATTACGGAAAAATTAAGGATCGGACGTCTGAATTTCTATACCCTGTGGCAAAAAAATCTATTCTCCTGGATATTTTCTGGGAATCTTATGTGTATCATTGGAGAGATCATGGTCCCACCAGGCCAACTGATTTTTTTCTGATAACACTATAGCTTCTTCCGAGCACCTCAAGACAGGTTTTAATGTCGACCATAAGGATTTCTTTAAATATTTAAAAATCCGGGTCTTTTTAGGAAGAAAGGAAGGGGGTCCATGTGGGTTTTCTAGGGTTGAATTGGTTGATGTGATAATAGGGGAGAAGAATTGCTTGATAGGAAGATTATACGGCTATATGAATTGTTTAATGAAGGATTACCTAGAAAAATATTCTGGGCGGTGACAAGAGAAATTAAGTACTTTGAACTTGCCATTTCTGGAGTCTCTTGATCTCGCCCAATCGGTTCTCCTGTCTGCCAATCTACAAGCACAACATTACAAAACTTCCTGTGAATAACATTATACTCCGGGGAAAATTGCCAGATGGGGAGGGAGGGAGGGTTCTTGTTGCCCTCGTTGTCAGCTTTATAAGGGCGGATCTGATCCACATGTATGCTGTATGCCCTATGCTAGATGGGTTAAAAAAGAGGTTAAAGACTTCTGTGAGGTGAAACTCAAAATAAAAACCTCTCTAACTCCCCAGCTCATCCTGTTAGGGATACATAACGAAGTGGTCCCAAAGAGTGCCCAATCATTCCTGTTGATAATTATGATTGTATTGAGGCAGTGCATTGCCTCTGCCTAGTTGGACCCTATCCCTCCCTCTTTCCACCAGTGGCTGGCGAGGCTGCTGGCGACTTATAATATGGAAGGCGCATTGTATGCCCGGAAAGGAAAAAAAGCGAGGAAGAAAGTTACTAGGATCTGGGCACCTATTACTGACTGGATATCGGTTCAGAAAGCTTCTAAGGGGTTGGGATAAGACTGAGGGGAGATAGTATATTTGTTAAGTCTTTCTATACTTCCATAAGTCCGCCCCTAAAGATAGGATGAATGTGTCTTGGGGATCGGTGGATTAAGGTAATTATGCCTATGGCGTATTATCTACTTGTGCATTTGACATCTTGCGCCTTAGGTCAGATTAATGAATGAAATTGTTTTTTTACCATGTCTATCCAATCTTAGATACAAGTTGATTTTTTTCTTGATTGTTCGTGTTTTACCTTGTGAAAATGATTTTGTATTGTTTGTAATTATCTGTACATCTCTGCTATGCTACAGCACTACTTCATTGTCTCTATTTAATTGTATCATGAATTTGCCGCTTGGGACTGGGAGTGAAAAGACAAAACTTCAATAAAAATTATTTATAAACAAAAAAAGAAGCTTTGCCTTTTTGGCCCCGTCCACCTTAGTAGTATGCAAAGGTCTTCCCGCCTTTTGCCAGGATGATGGACAGCTCAAGAAGATGCCCCCCAGCGTGTTTCTCACCGATTTTAGTGACACATTCTTGATACCCAGGAATATGAGGACATCTCCATCAAAGAAAGAAGCCCTTACTTCATATAGTTAAGAAGAAGGACCCTTGTTTGGTGGGGATTTACCTCTTTGTACACTCGTCGTCTTCTCTATTGGAAGATTCATGTTATAACAAAATTTTGAATAAAGACGCACAAGGAACAATCACATTGCCAAAACGCACACAAGGTCACTGGTGACATTTCCTCGTGCTCCATTACGCAGCTGTAGTGTAGAATATGCACTGGACGGTAGCACTTAGTAATTAACCAGTAGAAAGTACTCCACTTGGGTAGATATTTTGTGAAAAGCTGTGGACTCTTTTAGGATAAAGTGGCAGGTGCGGTATATAATGCAGAACCACTATGACCATCATGCATTTTACTCACATTGAGGCCCACTGTGGGCGGAACTGTTTAAAATCAGGTGACTGCAATAATGCCGCTTTTCTTATTGTAGGCCTGTGAACAAGGGCGTTGGCCCGAAACGCGTCAGGCTGCCGATTAAAGGATCCAATACGCACTGCTGACTTCGCTGCAAGTTCCATTAAAGAGGCTAAACTCACCTGGGAGTGCGTCTTCTCTCGAGGGGCAACCCATTTGCATAGTATTACAACGTGGAGACGCACCGCCGCTTCCATATGGCGGATCAGTGGGGACATTGAGATGGAACCAAAGGCAGAACAGTGAGTCCATGATGGAATATGGATTATAAGTAGCGGACTCAAAAAGGCGGCATTGGTATCAACCCACTGGGGTAGGAACTGTTATGAATTGGGAAGCGGCGGCAAACCCACTGGGGTATTATAAATGCAGAACCACTATGACCATCATGCATTTTACTCACATTGAGGCCCACTGTGGGCGGAATTGTTTAAAATCAGGTGACTGCAATAATGCCGCTTTTCTCATTGTAGGCCTGTGAACAAGGGCATTGGCCCGAAACGCGTCAGGCTGCCGATTAAAGGATCCAATACGCACTGCTGACTTCGCTGCAAGTTCCATTAAAGAGGCTAAACTCACCTGGGAGTGCGTCTTCTCTCGAGGGGCAACCCATTTGCATAGTATTACAACGGCCGGTCCAGCCGTGGAGACGCACCGCCGCTTCCATATGGCGGATCTGTGGGGACATTGAGATGGAACCAAAGGCAGGACAGTGAGTCCATGATGGAATATGGATTATAAGTAGCAGACTCAGAAAGGCGGCATTGGTATCAACCCACTGGGGTAGGAACTGTTATGAATTGGGAAGCGGCGGCAAACCCACTGGGGTATTATAAATGCAGAACCACTATGACCATCATGCATTTTACTCACATTGAGGCCCACTGTGGGCGGAACTGTTTAAAATCAGGTGACTGCAATAATGCCGCTTTTCTCATTGTAGGCCTGTGAACAAGGGCGTTGGCCCGAAACGAGTCAGGCTGCCGATTAAAGGATCCAATACGCACTGCTGACTTCGCTGCAAGTTCCATTAAAGAGGCTAAACTCACCTGGGAGTGCATCTTCTCTCGAGGGGATATATATATATATATATATATATATATATATATATATATTATCTACTGGCGGTCGCCAGTAGATAGTTATAGTTAAAACCTATTATCCATAGGAAATCCGCGACATTCTATTTGAAATAACGTTGGCGCCGGTTGACTAATCTTCGCGAAAGTTTCCAACTTGTTGGGGCGCTCCGGTCAGCTCCTATCCTGAAAGTCTCGGGGTGATACGTCAAGCGGGGGCCGAGAAAAAAGGGGGGTCCCAAAACGCGTTTTCCCCATTCATTTTTCCATAGGAACCTTTAGTCGCAGCTACAGCCCGAACTGCTGTACGGAATTACACCAAATTTGGCAAAGAGGTAGCCCTTGGTTCAGTGTCGTGCCTTTTGCTTAAATGGTGTAAATCCGTTCAGTAGTTCCTGAGAAAATCAAAAGTAAAGTCACATATATATCTGGGCGGAGCCTAACCACACATGTCATCGTGAGATCTGATTGGCTGTCAGCACTTCATCCTGGAATTGCTGGCAGCCATCTTGGGACCAATATAAATGATAGTACCTCATTGAAATGCATTGTAGTGAATAGAAGATTTTGAGGGTCACCAAAAGGAGAACTATAAAGGGTGATAACAGGCTTTAGTTACATTAGAATTTATTTGTTGATGGTACCATACTAATTTTAGGAATTGTGGTGTATTCTAAGGTGATTTTACCATGTGAAAAACCTTCTGCTGGGATATCATGAATCATGTTTGAGAGAACACTATTTTCTCATGCTTGTCCCATGGAGGTTTGGAAGGTGCTCCAGAAGCTAAAATGAGAGCATATTTTCTGTAAATTCACATTATCTTTCTCACTCATGTGAGAATGAAGTCTGACATTCTCAGTAAAACATGTACATCCAACAAGGGCAGAGACTGTCAGTTGATTCCTTTGTGTTCTACTGCAGCTTCCCAGTGTGTTCTAAAGAACAACTAGAGTGCTAACAGCCTTACTTATGACAAAAGTATGGCACACCTGAAGCCATCTTGATTGGAATAAACTGGTAACACTTAAACAATTTAATTTAAAAAGGAACAAATTGATGGGGTTCATTTTGTCATAGAAATTATGGTTAGTGCTGTAGAAAGAAAAATTAGGACATATTTCAAGTGTGATCTCAAATATCTTCCTGTTATATTTCAACAGGAGCAGCCTGCCAGTTGATGCCTTTGTGTTCTACTGCAGCTTCCCAGAGTGTTCTAAAGAACAACTAGAGCGCTAACAGCCTTACTTATGGCAAAAGTATGGCACACCTGAAGCCATCTTGATTGGAATAAACTGGTAACACTTAAAACATTTAATTTAAAAAGGAACAAAATGATGGGGTTCATTTTGTCATAGAAATTATGGTTAGTGCTGTAGAAAGAAAAATTAGGACATATTTCAAGTGTGAGCTCAAATATTTTCCTGTTATATTTTAACAGGAGCAGCCTGCCAGTTGATGCCTTTGTGTTCTACTGCAGCTTCCCAGAGTGTTCTAAAGAACAACTAGAGCGCTAACAGCCTTACTTATGACAAAGGTATGGCACACCTGAAGCCATCTTGATTGGAATAAACCGGTAACATTTAATTTAAAAAGGAACAAAATGAGGGGTTCTTTTTGAAATAGAAATTATGGTTAGTGCTGCAGAAAGAAAAATTAGGGCATGTTTTAAGTGAGATCTCAAATCCTCTTCTATTTCATTAGAAAATTCTGACATGCAGACTGAAACAATCACTTTCAATACCAGCAGCAGACTACCAGTTAACTCCCTGGTGAGCAGTAGCTTTACTCCAGTGATCTAATGAGCAACTAGAGTGCTAACATTCTGAATTTATGGCAGATGTGAGACACATCTGAATGCCTTCTTGATGGAATCAAAGTAAAAACTGAAAGCATTTCCTACTGAGGAGACTGCAGTAAATGAAGAAATTAGGAAACTTCATAACAAAGAAGTCTTCCAAGATGGCCACCAGTGAAAAAAGAGCCCAAATGTAGCACAAATATTACCCAGATGTAGCCCACATATAGCCCAATGACAAAAGTGTGCAAAACACTTTTTATTTTTATTTTTTTTGCAGTTTTATGTAGTGCAGACTGGTCAGGTATTGGAGCATTGCATCTTAAAACATGACCCCCCTGCACTACAAAAACACCACTGCACTACCTTAAACCCTAAAACACTACCCCCAGCACGACCCCCTACACTACACAAGCACCACTGCACTATCCTAAACCCTAAAACACTACCCCCAGCACGACCCCCTACACTACCCAAACACCACTGCACTAACCTAAATCCTAAAACACTACCACCAGCACGACCCCCTACACTACCCAAACACCACTGCACTACCCTAAAACATGACCCCCTACACTACACAAACACCACTGCACTACCCTAAACCCTAAAACACTACCCCCAGCACGACCCCCTACACTACACAAGCACCACTGCACTACCCTAAACCCTAAAACACTACCCCCAGCACGACCCCCTACACTACACAAACACCACTGCACTAACCTAAATCCTAAAACACTACCCCCAGCACGACCCCCTACACTACCCAAACACCACTGCACTACCCTAAAACATGACCCCCTACACTACACAAACACCACTGCACTACCCTAAACCCTAAAACACTACCCCCAGCACGACCCCCTACACTGCCCGAACACCACTGCACTGCCCTAAACCCTGAAACACCAGCCCCTGCATGACCCCCTACACTGCCCGAACACCACTGCACTGCCCTAAACCCTGAAACACCACCCCCTTCACGACCCCCTACACTGCCCGAACACCACTGCACTGCCCTAAACCCTGAAACACTACCCCCAGCAAGACCCCCTACACTGCCCGAACACCACTGCACTGCCCTAAACCCTGAAACATCACCCCCAGCAAGACCCCCTACACTGCCCGAACACCACTGACCTAAACCCTGAAACACCACCCCCAGCACGACCCCCTACACTGCCCGAACACCACTGCACTACCCTAAACCCTGAAACATCACCCCCAGCACGACCCCCTACACTGCCCGAGCACCACTGCACTGCCCTAAACCCTGAAACACCAGCCCCAGCACGACCCCCTACACTGCCCGAACACCACTGCACTGCCCTAAACGCTGAAACACCAGCCCCAGCACGACCCCCTACACTGCCCGAATACCACTGCACTGCCCTAAACCTTGAAACACCAGCCCCTGCACGACCCCCTACACTGCTAGAACACCACTGCAATACCCTAAACACTGAAACATCACCCGCAGCACGACCCCCTACACTGCCCGAGCACCACTGCACTGCCCTAAACCCTGAAACACCAGCCCCAGCACGACCCCCTACACTGCCCGAGCACCACTGCACTGCCCTAAACCCTGAAACACCAGCCCCAGCATGACCCCCTACACTGCCCGAACACCACTGCTCTGCCCAAAACCCTGAAACACCAGCCCCAGCACGACCCCCTACACTGCCCGAACACCACTGCACTGCCCTAAACTTGAAACACCAGCCCCTGCACGACCCCCTACACTGCCCGAACACCACTGCACTACCCTAAACCCTGAAACATCAGCCCCAGCACGACCCCCTACAATGCCTGAGCACCACTGCACTGCCCTAAACCCTGAAACACCAGCCCCAGCACGACGCCCTACACTGCCCGAGCACCACTGCACTGCCCTAAACCCTGAAACACCAGCCCCAGCATGACCCCCTACACTGCCCGAACCCCACTGCTCTGCCCAAAACCCGGGAAACACCAGCCCCAGCACGACCCCCTACACTGCCCGAACACCACTGCACTGCCCTAAACCTTGAAACACCAGCCCCTGCATGACCCTCTACACTGCCCGAACACCACTGCACTACCCTAAACCCTGAAACATCACCCCCAGCACGACCCCCTACACTGCCCGAGCACCACTGCACTGCCCTAAACCCTGAAACACCAGCCCCAGCATGACCCCCTACATTGCCCGAACACCACTGCACTGCCCTAAACCCTGAAACACCAACCCCAGCACGACCGCCTACAATGCCCGAAGACCACTGCACTGCCCTAAACCCTGAAACACCAGCCCCAGCACGACCTCCTACACTGCCCAAACACCACTGCACTGCCCTAAACCATGAAACACCAGCCTCAGCATGACCCCCTACACTGCCTGAACACCACTGCACTGCCCTGAACCCTGAAACACCAGCCCCAGCACAACACCCTACACTGCCCGAACACCACTGCACTGCCCTAAACCCTGAAACACCACCCCGTGCATGACCCCCTACACTGCCCGAACACCACTGCACTGCCCTAAACCCTGAAACACCACCCCCAGCGTGACCCCCTATACTGACCGAACACCACTGCACTGCCCTAAACCCTGAAACATCACCCCCAGCAAGACCCCCTACACTGCCCAAACACCACTGCCCTAAACCCAGAAACACCATCCCCAGCATGACCCCCTACACTGCACGAACACCACTGCACTGCCCTAAACCCTGAAACACTACCCCCAGCAAGACCCCCTTCACTGCCCGAACACCACTGCACTGCCCTAAACCCTGAAACATCACCCCCAGCAAGACCCCCTACACTGCCCAAACACCACTGCCCTAAACCCTGAAACACCACCCCCAGCAAGACCCCCTACACTGCCCGAACACCACTGCACTGCCCTAAACCCTGAAACACCAGCCCCAGCAAGACCCCCTACACTGCCCGAACACCACTGCACTGCCCTAAACCCTGAAACACCACCCCCAGCACGACCCCCTATACTGCCGTAACACCACTGCTCTGCCCAAAACCCTGAAACACCACCCCCAGCACGACCCCCTACACTGCCCGAACACCACTGCCCTGCCCAAAACCCTGAAACACCAGCCCCAGCACGATCCCCTACACTGCCCGAACACCACTGCACTGCCCTAAACCCTGAAACACCAGCCCCAGCATGACCCCCTACACTGCCCGAACACCACTGCACTGCCCTAAACCGTGAAACACCAGCCTCAGCACGACCCCCTACACTGCCTGAACACCACTGCACTGCCCTGAACCCTGAAACACCAGCCCCAGCACAACACCCTACACTGCCCGAACACCACTGCACTGCCCTAAACCCTGAAACACCACCCCGTGCATGACCCCCTACACTGCCCGAACACCACTGCACTGCCCTAAACCCTGAAACACCGCCCCCAGCGTGACCCCCTACACTGCCCGAACACCACTGCACTGCCCTAAACCCTGAAACACCACCCCCTGCACAACCCCCTACACTGCTCGAACACTACTGCACTGCCCTAAACCCAGAAACACCATCCCCAGCATGACCCCCTACACTGCACGAACACCACTGCACCGCCCTAAACCCTGAAACACTACCCCCAGCAAGACCCCCTACACTGCCCGAACACCAGTGCACTGCCCTAAACCCTGAAACATCACCCCCAGCAAGACCCCCTATACTGCCCAAACACCACTGCCCTAAACCCTGAAACACCACCCCTAGAAAGACCCCTACACTGCCCGAACACCACTGCACTGCCCTAAACCCTGAAACACCACCCCCAGCAAGACCCCCTACACTGCCCGAACACCACTGCACTGCCCTAAACCCTGAAACACCACCCCCAGCACGACCCCCTACACTGCCCGAACACCACTGCTCTGCCCAAAACCCTGAAACACCACCCCCAGCACGACCCCCTACACTGCCCGAACACCACTGCTCTGCCCAAAACCCTGAAACACCAGCCCCAGCACGATCCCCTACACTGCCCGAACACCACTGCACTGCCCTAAACCCTGAAACACCACCCCCAGCACGACCCCCTACACTGCCCGAACACCACTGCACTGCCCTAAACCTTGAAACACCAGCCCCAGCACAACCCCGTACACTGCCCGCACACCACTGCACTGCCCTAAACCCTGAAACACCAGCTCCAGCACAACCCCATACACTGCCCGAACACCACTGCACTGCCCTAAACCCTGAAACACCAGCCCCAGCACGACCGCCTACACTGCCCAAAAACTACTGCACTGCCCTAAACCCTGAAACACCACCCCCAGCAAGACTACCTACACTGGCCGAACACCACTGCACTGCCCTAAACCCTGAAACACCACCCCCTGCACGACCCCCTACACTGGCCAAACACTACTGCACTGCCCTAAACCCTGAAACACCACCCCAGCACGACCCCCTACACTGCCCGAACACCACTGCACTAAACCCTGAAACACCACCCCCTGCACGACCCCCTACACTGCCCGAACACCACTGCTCTGCCCAAAACCCTGAAACACCAGCCCCAGCACGACCCCCTACACTGCCCGAAAACCACTGCACTGCCCTAAACCTTGAAACACCAGCCCCTGCACGACCCTCTACACTGCCCGAACACCACTGCACTACCCTAAACCCTGAAACATCACCCCCAGCACGACCCCCTACACTGCCCGAGCACCACTGCACTGCCCTAAACCCTGAAACACCAGCCCCAGCACGACCCCCTACACTGCCCGAACACCACTGCACTGCCCTAAACCCTGAAACACCAGCCGCAGCACGACCGCCTACAATGCCCGAACACCACTGCACTGCCCTAAACCCTGAAACACCAGCCCCAGCACGACCCCCTACACTGCCCGAAAACCACTGCACTGCCCTAAACCGTGAAACACCAGCCTCAGCACGACCCCCTACACTGCCTGAACACCACTGCACTGCCCTGAACCCTGAAACACCAGCCCCAGCACAACACCCTACACTGCCCGAACACCACTGCACTGCCCTAAACCCTGAAACACCACCCCCAGCAAGACCCCCTACACTGCCCGAACACCACTGCACTGCCCTAAACCCTGAAACACCACCCCCAGCACGACCCCCTACACTGCCCGAACACCACTGCTCTGCCCAAAACCCTGAAACACCACCCCCAGCACGACCCCCTACTCTGCCCGAACACCACTGCTCTGCCCAAAACCCTGAAACACCAGCCCCAGCACGACCCCCTACACTGCCCGAACACCACTGCACTGCCCTAAACCCTGAAACACCACCCCCAGCACGACCCCTACACTGCCCGAACACCACTGCACTGCCCTAAACCCTGAAACACCAGCCCCAGCACAACCCCGTACACTGCCCGCACACCACTGCACTGCCCTAAACCCTGAAACACCACCCCCTGCACGACCCCCTACACTGGCCAAACACTACTGCACTGCCCTAAACCCTGAAACACCACCCCTCAGCACGACACCCTACACTGCCCGAACACCACTGCACTGCCCTAAACCCTGAAACACCACCCCCTGCACGACCCCCTACACTGGCCAAACACTACTGCACTGCCCTAAACCCTGAAACACCACCCCTCAGCACGACACCCTACACTGCCCGAACACCACTGCACTGCCCTAAACCCTGAAACACCACCCCAGCACGACCCCTACACTGCCCGAACACCACTGCACTAAACCCTGAAACACCACCCCCTGCACGACCCCCTACACTGCCGGAACACCACTGCACTGCCCTAAACCCTGAAACACCACCCCCAGCACGACCCCCTACACTGCCCTAACACCACTGCACTGCCCTAAACCCTGAAACATCACCCCCTGCACAACCCCCTACACTGCCTGAGCACCATTGCTCTGCCCTAAACCCTGAAACACTAGCCCCAGCACGACCCCCTACACTGCCCGAACACCACTGCACTGCCCTAAACCCTGAAACACCACCCCCAGCACGACCCCCTACACTGCCCGAACACGACTGCACTGCCCTAAACCCTGAAACACCAGCCCCAGCAAGACCCCCTACACTGCCTGAACACCACTGCATTGCCCTAGACTCTGAAACACCAGCCCCAGCAAGACCCCCTACACTGCCCGAACACCACTGCACTGCCCTAAACCCTGAAACACCAGCCCCAGCATGATCCCCTACACTGCCCGAACACCACTGCACTGCCCTAAACCCTGAAACACCAGCCCCAGCACGACCCCCTACACTGCCCGAACACCACTGCACTACCCTAAACCCTAAAACACCAGCCCCAGCACGACCCCCTACACTGCCCGAACACCACTGCTCTGCCCAAAACCCTGAAACACCAGCCCCAGCACGACCCCCTACACTGCCCGAACACCACTGCACTGCCCTAAACCCTGAAACACCAGCCCCAGCACCACCCCCTACAATGCCCGAACACCACTGTACTGCCCTAAACCCTGAAACACCACCCCCTGCACCGCCCCTACACTGCCCGAACACCACTGCACTGCCCTAAACCCTGAAACACCACCCCCTGCACGACCCCCTACACTGCCTGAACACCACTGCACTGCCCTGCCCTAAACCCTGAAACACCACCCCCTGCACCACCCCCTACACTGCCCGAACACCACTGCACTGCCCTAAACCCTGAAACACCACCCCTGCACCGCCCCTACACTGCCCGAACACCACTGCACTGCCCTAAACCCTGAAACACCACCCCCAGCATGACCCCCTTTACTGCTTGAACACCACTGCCCCAAACCCTGAAACACCACCCCCAGCATGACCCCCTACACTGCCCGAACACCACTGCCCTAAACCCTGAAACACCACCCCTTCACGACCCCCTACACTGCCTGAACACCACTGCACTGCCCTAAACCCTGAAACACCACCCCCTGCACGACCCCCTACACTGCCCGAACACCACTGCACTGCCCTAAAGCCTGAAACACCACCCCCAGCACGACCCCCTACACTGCCCGAACACCACTGCACTGCCCTAAACCCTAAAACATCACCCCCAGCACGACCCCCTACACTGCCCAAACACCACTGCACTGCCCTAAACCCTAGAACACTACCCCCAGCATGACCCCCTACACTACCCGAACAACACTGCACTACCCTAAACCCTAAAATACTCCCCCAGCACGACCCCCTACACTACCCGAACAAGACTGCACTGCCCTAACCCTAAAACACTCCCCCAGCATGACCCCCTACACTACCCGAACACCACTGCACTGCCCTAAACCCTAAAACACTCCCCCAGCACGACCCCTACACTACCTAAACACCACTGCACTGCCCTAAACCCTAAAACACTACCCCCGCATGACCCCTACACTACCCAAATACCAATGCACTACCCTAATCCCTAAAACACTACCCCCGCACAACCCCTACACTACCCAAAGACCACTGCACTACCCTAAACTCTAAAACAATACCCCCGCACGACTCCCTACACTACCCAAAGACCACTGCACTACCCTAAACCCTAAAACACGACCTCCTACACTACACAAACACCACTGCACTACCCTAAATCCTAAAAACTACCCCCAGCACGAACTCCTACACTACCCAAACACCACTGCACTACCCTAAACCATAAAACACTACCCCCAGCAGTACCCCCTATGCTACCCAAACACCACTGCACTACCCTAAACCCTAAAACACTACCCCCAGCAGTACCCAAACACCACTGCACTACCCTAAACCCTAAAACCCTAAAACACTAACCCCAGCACGACCCCCTACACTACCCAAACACCACTGCACTACCCTAAACCCTAAATCTACCCCCAGCATGACCCCCTACACTACACAAACACCACTGCACTACCGTAAACCCTAAAACACTACCCCCAGCACGACCCTCTTCACTACCTAAACACAACTGCACAATTTGTTACAGGCGTTGCAACGCAGGCCTGTGGTGCTTACTGGAAGTACCTGGTGGGCTAGTTGGGCCCCAGGGACTCTCAGGATTCAAGGTGACCTAATCCCCCAACTTAAAACGCGCCACGGGCGCGTTTGCACAGTGGTGAAGGGAGGGGCGGGTCCTCAGGTGACATGTGCGCAAACACGCCCTGTGGTGCGTTTTAAGTTGGGGAGTTAATTCCCTTTGAATCCTGGGGGCCAACTAGCCCACCAGGTACCTTCAGTAAGCACAACAGAGTTGCGTTGCAGAGAGGTGAAAAAGGTGCGTGGCCTCAGAACGCCTCTCTGCAACTCAGCTCTGTGGTCCTAACTGTAGGTACCTGGGGGCTAGTTGGGCCCCAGGGACCCTCAGGATTCAAGGGGACTTAATCCCGCAACTTAAAACGCGCCACAGGGCGCGTTTGCACACATGTCACCTCAGGCCCCCTCCCTTCACCACTGTGCAAACGCGCACTGGCTCTGGTTAGTCAGAGTCAGTTACCACCAGTACCCGTCTGAAAAAGTTGTGGGCACAGGATGATTTTGCAACAAGGCCTCTTTCTGCTCCTCTGTTGGTTCTTTCTGCACATATTTTGCTTCTTTCTGTGCGTTTTTTCTTCTTTCTTCACATGTCCTACCTCTGTTGGCATAGTTAGAAACTAGCATTTAAAAAACCTTTGAAATTCACTTAAAAATCATAGGTTTCAGGCACGTTATAGTTAGAAATTAGCATTTAAAAACCTTTGAAATTCACTGAAAAAACCATAGGTTTCAGGCACGTTATAGTTAGAAATTAGCATTTAAAAAACCTTTGAAATTCACTGAAAAAACCATAGGTTTCAGGCACGTTATAGTTAGAAATTAGCATTTAAAAACCTTTGAAATTCACTGAAAAAACCATAGGTTTCAGACACGTTATAGTTAGAAATTAGCATTTAAAAAACCTTTGAAATTCACTGAAAAAACCATAGGTTTTAGGGACAGTTATAGTTAGTTGGACATTGCACTCGTACAAAACCCGTGAAATTCCCCTGTTATAGTTAGTTCAGCTAACTATAACTCGCACCCCGCAATGCACTGCTGATGACGTCACATATTACATCACTCATGACATGGTCAGTGACATCACTGATGACATCACTGATGACATCTCAAATGACATCACTGATGACATCATCCATGTGATAATTTCATGCATCTTCTCACACCCTAATATAACTTTTGATACACCCACTCTAAATTACAGACTGCCATTCTCAAAACCATAGACACTCCAACACCAAAAACTACATACCCACTCACTGATTCTTAGGTCTACACACACATCCACTGACTCACCTGTACAGTCACTCATACTTGCAGTCACTCAGTACAGGACTATCATATGCACTCATACACCTATATAAATACTCACACACTGCCAATCATCCATAGAGGTACTCACACACCTAGTCAGTCATGCAAAAAATTAATCACACATCCATTTACTCACCTATACAGTTATACACACACCAGCTCACTTATTCATACAAATACTAGCACATTCTTACGCTCTTATACAATAACTGATACAAGCACACACGCATCCATACAGCCACTCTCACAATAACACACTCATAGCCATTTAAATACTCTAACACACATATATACTGCCATTTACATATGTAGTTACTTGCACATGTACCACTGAGATATACATTCACTCACTAACACACCCATACACACACTCACCCAAGCAGTCCATCACAGATGCACTCTTGAAATCATGCACCCAGTGAATCACCCACTCACACATCTATGTATAGAGTCACACACACCCCACCCACACAAACACTCAGGCAGCCATACAGATACTCAGAGAACCAATCAATAACCCATATAGACACTCATGTAGCTATTCGCAAATCCATGCATCCACTTACACACCAACAAACAGACGGATACAGACATTCACACAGTTTAGTCACTAACCCATGTATTCAGTAAGATACGTTTAATCACTCACTTGTAGAGTCAGTCACTCACGTACTAAATCATCCATTCAGACACTTATACACCCACTCATTCTTCAATACGCCTTTCCCTATATATATTAAACATATTTAAACTTTACAGAAACACACAGTCACTGGATGATGTCATCATTGATGTCATCAGTGATGTAATTTGAGATGTCATCAGTGATGTCATCAGTGATGTCACTGACCATGTCATGAGTGATGTAATATGTGACGTCATCAGCAGTGCATTGCGGGGGCGCGAGTTATAGTTAGCTGAACTAACTATAACAGGGGAATTTCACGGGTTTTGTACGAGTGCAATGTCCAACTAACTGTCCCTAAAACCTATGGTTTTTTCAGTGAATATATATATATCCACGACCAGCTCCAGCATGCAAATTCACACAGCCAGATACCGACGCTGCAATTTCAGTTTTCTGGTAAGGTTTATTCTTTTATTCAAGTGCTGTAACGCGTTTTGGCAGGATCCCCTGCCTTGTTCACACATATATACACGAAGACGTATAATCCTCTACATATGTATATATCTGTGTGTGTGTGTGTGTATGTATATATATATATATATACATACATACATCCTCTACGTATGTATATATCTGTGTGTGTGTATATATATATATATATATATATATATATATATACATACATACATATTTAGAGGATTATACGTTACTAGAATCTGAAAAAAAGTGTTGCTAGTACTAAAAATCAATTGTGATATAGTGGATTTTAATGCTTAAAAGCCAAATAGTTTAATTTGCCTTCCATAGACAGATGAATAGTAGACGTGGCATGCCTCTTTGTGTGTTTTTCCAATAAATTGACCAAACAGTTTTAAAATGGTAGTTTTGTTTCTATCGCTCTATCATTCAAAGTCGTCACATAGTATCAAGAAGGGCCAAACCAGGTGTAGAAAAAAATATTCTTAATACAAGCCCTGGTATTCCAGATGTATCAGACGGGGATCTAATCACAAGGGTATACCAATGTAGACCTACGGACATGTGCTTTATGAAAATCATGACACATCCTTTTTTAATGTTGGAAACCAAAAAGAAAAAGAAAAAAGGCAAGTAGGGACAAACAATTTCTACATGAGGATCTAAGAAGTCTTCTTGTTTGTATATAGATATGCATGTTAGCATTGGATTTAAAAACCAACCATGATGAACTGGCATTGTTTAAACACTTAGGGCCTGATTAACAAATGTAAGTTACGCTTTTGAGTAAGCTTACACTTTGTAGTAAGTATTGTGTTTTCAGTATTCACAAACTCGGAGTGTAAACTTACTACAAAAATGTAAGCTACATGTCTCCACCCCCTGTGTAAAGCAATTGACTTACTCTTGTGTGGGAGGATGACATCACTAAACCCATCCTGGCCCTCCCTAAGCCCCTTGTACTCCTCCCTAATGCAATCCCCTCTAGTATGAAGTCTGCCCCTTTTATCCGCCCACTCCCCTGTGTCCCTCCCACATTTACTACTAAAAGCTATACTTACATGTGCGGAACTTGGTACTGGGGGCGGAGAATTCCATGCACATAAGTATAGGCAAAACGTACATTTTGTAGTACGTTTTGTAGTACTACAAAATGTACTGCAAAAAGTGCGGTTTTAGAATCAGGCTGAAAATAATTTAAATAAATGTGAGTGAAGGGAATTAAATCTGTAAAAAAGAAAAAATCATTATCGACTGTTTATTATTATTTTGAACCTCCCTAATCATACTAGAACCCCTCTCATGCCCCCTTCTCACCTAGTTCGGTACTGCGGATGTAGCACGTACGCACCATCAGGATAGCGCTCTTTCACTGTATCTCGATCCAAATTAGCAAGTGCTCGAGCTGCATGAGAGCACTGAATAATATGAGGTGACTTCATTTCTTCAGTCAATAATGAAACCCAACCTATGAAAACAATGTTATGAATTACTTTCTATGTATTCACATGATCTGTATAGAATTCTGAACTTCATCACAGGATCTATGTAAATTTTGACTTGCTGTAAATGTATTTTGCAGAAAGACTTGTCAATTTTATTAATTCATTCACATGGTAGCATAATGCATAGCAGCAGAAAAACATAATTTTAACTCAAAACTTTCTTGCTAATCCCCGGTCATTTTGATAACATGGTTCAACAGTTCTCCTCAGCCTCTGTACAAAAGTGACAGTGTGGACTGGTAAAGAATCTTTATTTTACAACCGTATGACATGAAGAAGGACATTACACTTTCAGAAAACAACAGCATAAATAATGAAAGGTTTGCCTCGCACCCAATACAAAACGACTAACAACCACCCGGGTAGAACTAGCCCCAATAAATGAGTTTTTTCATATTAGTTCTTAAAATAACTGCAAATGGCTGGTGTAAGTGTGCTGATTCAGTTTCTTTGGACTTCTACAGTACATTAGGCAAAGACAGCAGCAGCAGTCCTGGGCTGTGTTTGGTATGTTGTGATCCAACATACCATGTGAAAAATAAATTGAGGATTATAGGTAAACCTTTGGGCGTCGCCACATTTAGCCACATGCGGAAACTTTACTACATATGTTGGGGCATACAACGTTTACTCTTCTATTGTTTATTCATGTGACTGAGGATTCAACACTATATTATTTAAGCACTCAATTCAATACAGTATGCTTAGTAGATATACATGGGGAGCAATGACATCAGTAAAAACATGAATTTTATTATGTTTTCAAATGTTACTGGAATTGTGAGTGACAAGGTACAATGTTATGTCTTCAAAAACCCTCAGCGAGAAGTTCTGGCAATTATGAAAAACACACCTTGGCATAACAAAGCTAATTTCTGTATTAAAATAATGACCACCACACACAGATCAGCCCTGCAATTAAGGATAGGTGATCCATTCAACCTCAGTGAGACAATCTGGATTGATCTGTATCTCAGACTCTGTTTACTAAAGACATGACTTGCTTCAGAGACGAGAGGTGCTACCTTAAGACAATATAAGGAACTGCCTACACTTATGATTTTCAAATGCATCCTCACTGGCAGGGGAGAACATTGGCAAAATGTCATTTCACCTAAGGTTGGCAAACCTCCTTTCAACAGATCTTGCTCCAGTGAAGTAAACTGGCACAAAGAATGTATAATCATGTTTCCAGTGTTATGAAAGCCATAACCTGCATTATAATCTGTTTCTGTGTGGTATATTACCTTAAAAATACATAAACATTCAGGACACTCGGAATAAAAAAGACAAGATCTCAAATGTTGAAATCATATGGGCAATATATATCAAATTGGTGCTGGTGTGGAAAATCTGAAATATTTAGTCCATTTGTTAACCCCACAGTGGTTTCTGTGAACAATCTGTAATGTCCAATGCTACAATCCGAACCACGTACACGCACAGATGTCAGCTGCCTTGCATGTCTAGATAAAAACAAGAAACTTGAATTATTTATTTTAATGAAAATTGTTACATGTCTACATGAAAGAGATGGAGAGATTAATAGTGATCTCCTGGACTAAAACGAACATCAAAGGTTGCTGTGCTTATTAAGTGACTGAAATACGAATGAAAGTTAAATTCACTAATTAATATTAACATAACACCTGGTTTATAAATAAATTCACTTAGAAATAACCTGAGTGGACAAAGGTGGGTGCAAACTCCAGGACAGTAATAAGACGCTCTTAAAATGATAGCCCATATTTGGACCAGTTAATGTGAAAACATCATTCATGAGCATTTAAGGTGATAGTAAATCGTTGCATCTATGTGTCTGGAGTCTTCTGTTATTGTGGCTTTTCCATAACTGAGTGTAATTTATTCTGCTTACAAAGGCCATGGAAATCAGAAGTAGCCTGGGAGAGGTTTATCATCTTTGACCTCTTTAGAGTCCTTTAATAGTCCTAAACACAGAGCAGTCAGTATGAGCCTTATGGTAACCACCTTCATAATGTGAGGGCAGCACATATTTAAGTAGTAAGAGGACATGTATTCTACAGTATTACAACAAGCATATCCAGGTGAGGTAAAGACTGAACACTGCAGCACCCCTTCAATACTGACAAAGCAGTTGTGGAACCTCTGATTTGCATGATGGATATAAGAAAGAAGAAAACCAAGTGGTGTACGGATGCGAATAGTTTTAGAAGTTGAAGAGGTTGGAGTAGTTAGAAGATAGTGGGGGGGGCAGATATGTGTGTTTGTGCTACTTGGTGGGGGAACTAGTGTGAATGTTTCATAAAGGGAGTGAGTCAACGGGTGAAGGTGGAACACTGAGTCAGGTAAAGCCCTAAAGGTTTGTTTTGCACATATGGGGTAGAAACTGAAATAATAGCAGACTACGAGATTTTTCCTTCTGAATGTTAAAAGAGAAGTGGGATCTGAACAGCACAGTAATGTTTTTATTATTTATATTGTTATATAGCGCTTTACCAGCAGGGCCGGACTGGGAACCCAAAGCAGCCCTGGCAATTTTGACCATTTTGACGAACCAGCCCCAAGGGGGTGGGATTGCAAGTGTGAAGCACTGCTGTTTTTGTTACTGGGAGCCGATATTGCAGCAACGCTGCAAAACTGGCCCCTGAGACAAAAACGGCCCCCACAGCTGCAAAACCGGCCCCCACCCTTCCAGCCTCCGGGTGAAAAAAACGCCTGATGCCCGCTACGGCCAGTCCGGTCCTGTTTACTAGCGAACCACATTAGGTCTGTGGAGATAAGGAGTTTTGCCCAGAATCCGAGGATGCTGAGCCAAGGCCATGGGAATGTTCTGTAGAACACCTCCCCTCTATGTCATCCTAAACAACATGGCGGCCTGCAGAGTTGTGATAACCAGAAACTGTCATATAGGAATGGGAATCAAAGTGTGCTGCGGCTGTTGACTGTTGATAGCTCCATTCAGAAGCTCTCCAATTCTGCAGCAGTGAGTTGGGCTGGTTTTGGGTCTCATTTGCAGCTCAATGCATCCGGGCTTTCTTAAGCAACATGGTCACAAACCTGTGAAGCAGTAGAACTCGTAACGCCCGGTATGTCCCTGCCACTTTCACCTGCAGTTTCACAGCAAGTATGTTGTTTTTCTATAGCCATTCCGTTCTTGCTTTGCCTCTTTGATGTGTCTTTAAAAATATCCCATAGGGGGGCGTGGCCAGCCAACATGGCCGATCGGACGGGACTCCGACCGGCTCCGTCCCAAGTCCCGTAATTTGTATGTCCTGAGGCGTATTGAAGCGCACCCCGACCCCCCCACGGAGCAGCTAGGCGTGGGGGAACTGCTGCACGCTGGTTCCGTGCTCAGAGGAGCCCCCGGGGGAAGCGGTTGAGCACCAATAGACCGCGGCCGGCCCGGGGCGAGCTATACAAAATGGCGGCTCTCCCAGTCGGGCGCGCCGCATAGCAGTGCAGCTGAGCCCCTTGTGAGAATCTGCGGGGAGCGGACTTGTGAGGGCTCCGGTCGTGACCCCTTGTGCGCTCCTGAATTGCTTAGCGGGACGACGACGCCTTTGGGAGCCAGCGGGATGTCCCCGCGATAACCGCCGGAGCCCGGACCTAACAAAATGGCGGGGCGCCCCTGCGGACGCGACGTACGGTGCTAACGGAGGGGCCCGGCCGAAGACAAGCCGACCGGAGCCTCCACGAGACCATCGGCGACCTGATGCACGCCCCCGCCGCGCTGAGGTGAGGCGCGGACGGGGCCAAGACTACCCGAGACTGGGCTCCTTGTGAATGAGCAACTTTTCCTGTTGGGATCGTGGAGTAAAGTGCAGCAGTGTCCCCGAGCCCCCACAGGGCCACCAGGTGAGCGCTGCAATCGGGGCCCCCTAGTTAGGCCGGGGGGCAGAGCAAGGTGGCCGGCGGCCGAATCGGAAGCCACAGTGGGGGGCCACGAGCAGTGCTAGGTCCCCGGGACATTGATTTTCTTTAATTGGAGGCTCGCACCGGCGGGGGGGCCTGGCAAGCGCTGTGTCTCAAAGGCAGACTGCAGTGTGGGGATCTTCACTACGGTGGGGGCCCCGAGGGAGACCAAGCAGGGCCCATTGACCACCATGGACCACATGGCGCCTGACTTCAAGATGGCCGCCGTGGCAAGAGCATGACAAAGTGCAGAACCAGGGAGTAGCAGAGAAGCGGTGGGACAGGCATACTTATCACTGAGCCCTGCAGGGAGTTAATGGTCTGAGCAGCATGCACTAGAGGGGGCCTCAAGCCAACTCCTACGCGTGGCACTGGGCGCCTGTTGCCTGACCCCAACATGGACGCCAAACACTGAGGAAAGTCACTGGAGAGCTCCGGCAGCAATATCAGAGCTATTATGCAGGCGCCCCTTCCTATTGAACACAGAAAGGAGCCAGAGTAATGCAGAGAGCAGCGCCAGCGGCCGCCACCTTTCTTGAAGAGACCCAACATTAGCACACAAGCCTTCACTGAAGGGGCCCTCTGATCAGCTCCTGGAGCCCTAATATTCAGCACCGGGGGTACACCAGCAGAGGATTGTGGGTGGCATTGGTCCCTTAGTTGAACGAGGAGCGCATAGCTTGGTTCCACGCTGCAACGGGGGCGGCCAAGAGCTGACCAAGCAAAGCACCCACCTATGCCACCGAAAAAGGTCCCCAACAATAAGGTCTCCAACTACTTTGCCACTTCAAGTGCGGGATTGACCGGTGAGGAAACGGCGCAGCCTATAGGAGCAATGGCGCTCACTAGGGAGGACCTCCTGGCTTCCCTCCGGGAGTTTAAAAATGAGCTCCGAGCGGACATTAAGACTGACATGGATGCCTCCTTCGATGCATTTCGGGCGGAAATGAGGGAGAAACTGACGACCATACAGGCCGACGTGGACTCAGTGGGCACCGGAATGCTCGACCTCGAGGCGAAAGTGCAAGAATTGACTGATCGCATTCAACCCCTGGAGGAAGGCTCTGCGGACTTAAGCGGTCAGCTACGAGCCACCTTGCTCAAGTGCGAAGACTTAGAAAATAGGTCCCGCCGGGATAATATACGAGTCCGTGGCCTGGAGGAAGACTGCGAGGGACCTGATCTGGAGGCCTTCATGGTGGGCCTTTTCTCCATGGTCTTGGAAGAGGATAGCCCCGAGATCCGTCTGGAGAGAGTTCACAGAGTGGGACCGTGGCTCCCTGGTGAGGGCAGGAGGCCCGAGACATTCTGGCAAAATTCAGTTCATTTAAAGTTAAAGAACTGGTCCTACAAAAAGCTAGAAACACCGACAAAGTCTCTTTCCAAAACGCAACGTGTACACTCTACCAGGACGTGGCCCAAGCCACTCTTATGCGCCGGCAGCAATTCCGCCCAATCACCGACTGCTTGAGAGAGAAGAAGGTCAAGTACAGGTGGACCTATCCATTTAGGATTGCCTTCCAATGGGAAAACAAACACTTGCATTGCACCGAGTTGACGGAGGCGGCGGACATCTTGGGAATCAAGATCCCTGTGCCCAACGACGCAGCAACTTCAAGGGCCACAGAAGGGGAAAGGCAGCGAGAGCGACAGGGGCCGGCCAGTGGCGGAGGGTAGGGCGAAGGAGCAACAAATCTCCGGACTGAGTCTTAGGAACGAAGGGTCCCACGACCGGACTACTTACAGATGACACGGTACTCTGCCCCCCCAACCCATGGGGGGCAGCCAGATGTTGTTGTGGAGAGATGGATGGAGCGGAGGACTTGCACTTCACACGACTTTTGTGAAACCATTAGCCCGGTCACCTCCATGTAGTCTTGGGACTGATGCTTGTGGCCCGTGGGCCATTTGGACGAGCTGCGCTTGATGTGAACGAAGTGAATAGCTGCCTGTCACTACTGTGGTAAGGAGATTACATTGGGAGGGTGGCTGGAGCGGAGGACTTGCAATCTTCTGGCCCCTTATGGAGCAGTCGGAACTGACAAACTTGAGTAGCTAATGCAGGGGTGCTCGGGAATGTGTCAGCCATTGGGTGGCTGTATAATTTCACTATGCATATGCCTTAATAGTTGATGTCATAGGGGCTGGGGGAACGGGAATGGTTACGTTCCTCGAGTCTGTTCTGGTGAGGAGGTTCCCCTCTGCGAGGGGGACTCTCTGTAATGGATTTTACTGTTCATGTTGTTTTGTTAAGTTAGTTAGATGTCATGGTGCCTTTTTTATACTTTTCATTTGCAGGGTTGGGGGGTGGGTGGTGACCGGGGCCAAAGCCAGGGCAGGGGGCCCAACGTGGGAGGCGGGGTCCCATCCAAATAATTATGGCAGTCCGGACTTTAACATGGAATGCCCAGGGCCTAAACTCCCCTAATAAGAGACAACGCCTTTGGAAATACTTAATCGACCATAATATCCAAGTGGCGGCCCTCCAAGAAACCCACCTCAAAAAAACCTGAGGAACACCATCTGAAACATAAAGCTTATCCTCTTATATTCAGATCCTCTCACGCCTCAAAACAGAATGGGGTGGCACTGCTTTTCCATGCGGGGGTCCCGTTTCAAGCCCAGGACACCAAAGCTGACAAAGCAGGGAGGTACATTATGGTTCGGGGGGACTTGAGGGGTCGGCAGTGCACGTTTGCAGCTATCTATGCACCAAATACAGGACAACAGGACTTTATACTCTCCTTCCTTATGGCCCTGGAGAACTTTGCACAAGGGGACATACTCCTGATGGGAGATTTCAATCTTGTCTGGGATCAGGGGCTAGACACGACTCATCCACATAGGGCGGGAAGGGGGTTTTTTGGCAAGGCACTTAGGTCACAACTCCAGCACCTGGGCCTGGTGGACGTGTGGGGGATAGCAATCCCACCGTCCGCAACTATTCCTTCTTCTCCCACTCCCACAGGACATACTCCCGCATCGATCACATATTTGCAAGCCAATCTCTGCTCCCCTCGGTACTACAGACACACTTCCACCCGATATGCCTGTCTGACCATGCCCCCCTCGAGCTGACCCTCACCTGGCCGAACCCACGCCCAAAACACGTGTGTTGGTACTTCCCCCACTTCCTTTGCAGGGATAGACTTCTGCAAGATGAACTTAGGCAAACCATTAAAGATTTTTTTGAGCAGAATGATCCCGAGCTCACCTCTCATGCCACTACCTGGGACGCATTCAAAGCAGTAGTCCGGGGTAAGTGCATCGAGTTGGCCACCACCCTGAAAACACAGCAGCGAGAGGCGCGCCTCATGTTGGAAAGGGAATTACAGACCGCAGAGCAGGCGCACAAGACTAGCCCCTCGACTCCGGCGCTGCGGAAAGTAACTGCCCTCAAAGGGAAGCTGCAGGCCATATACACGAACAGGGCGGAAAAAACCATCTTACGCTTACAGGCCAGGGGTTATGAGGGAGGGAACAAAGTGGGATCCCTGCTCGCACGCCAACTAAGGGCCAGACAGGAAAGGGAATACATAAAATTGATTGTAGATGACGCGGGCGTCCCACATAAGACAGAGGATGGGAAGGTGCAGTCCTTTGAAGAGTTTTATCGTACTCTCTACACTTCAGAACACCCACGGGCGCAGGACCAAACGGGGTATCTGGACCCCTTAGACCTCCCACAGGTCCCGGCTAACACCAATGAGGACTTGGCTAAACCCATTACTCCTGAGGAGGTGCAGCAGGCGATTGACGCACTTAAATTACAGAAAGCACCGGGGCCGGACGGGTTTGCAGCACACTTTTACCGCACCTTCGCTCCGGAACTAGCCCCCTTTTTGACTACCTTATTTAACGTCATCGCCTCTACACAGCAGGTCACCCCCTCCATGGGAGAGGCGATTGTGGCGGTAATTCCCAAACCGGGGAAGGATCCTACAGCCTGTTCCTCTTACCGCCCGATCGCCCTTCTGAATCTGGACGCCAAGATTTACTCCAAAATCTTGGCTACTCGCCTCGAATCTGTGCTCCCAGGCCTTATTGACCCGGACCAATCAGGCTTTATTAAGGGACGGCAGACCCATGATAATTTGCGGCGCATCATCCATATAATTGAGAAGGCCCAGAAGAAAAACATCCCAGCGGCTCTTCTCTCGCTAGACGCGGAGAAAGCATTTGACCGCGTGGAGTGGACCCTTCTGTTTCGAGTGCTCCAGCGCATTGGATTTAACAAGGCTTTTATAGGGATGATTCGCGCCAATTATCACTCCCCTAGCTCCCGGGTCCTGGTCAATGGCGTTGCTTCCCCCTCTTTTAGCTTGGCGCGTGGGACGAGGCAGGGGTGCCTGCTGCCCCCCCTCCTTTTCGCCTTAAGCATAGAACCCCTAGCGCATAAAATTAGAGAAAACCCGAACATACGGGGAGTGCGGTTTGGCACAGACGACCATAAGATTTCGCTATTTGCCGACGACGTGCTTCTTCCGGTCACAGAGCCATCCACCTCTCTACCGACTATTCAGGAGGAGCTGCGCTGTTCGAGCAGGCGGCGGGGTTCAAGATCAATTTGGCCAAGTCCTTCTTACTTAATCTGACCCTATCTAAAGAGGAGTGGCGACGAGTGGAGAGCGAGTCACCATTTAGCTGCACAGCTAAGGAGATTACCTATTTGGGTATCAAGCTTACCCCCCCGTATTTCAGATCTCTATAAGGCTAATTTCCCTCCCCTTCTACGCCAATTGAAAATTGACCTGGGCAACTAGAGTGCTGCATACATCTCCTGGCTGGGCAGGATAAATGCCATAAAAATGAACGCTCTCCCCCGATTGCTTTACCTCTTTCAGGGGCTACCCATTCCAGTGGAAAAAGGTCTCTTTAAGGAGTTGCGACAAATGATTACTAAATTTATTTGGTTGGGGAGGAGGGCTCGCTTGCCCTATCGCCTGCTCACGCGGCCATGCGGGGAGGGGGGTCTGGCGCTACCGGATTTTCAGGGATATTACAGGGCGGCTCAGCTGCGCGTAATCACAGAATGGTCGCTGCGTGCCTCTGAGAAACACTGGCTTCATATAGACAGACAGATAACCGGCCGCACCATATGGGATCTATTGTGAAAGCCGAAACATGACAGACCGCCCAACGCCTATATCAGTACACCCACATCCACCACATTAAGGGTATGGGATGCTCTCACTAGGAGGTTGCAGCTGACCACCTTTCCATCTCCCTACACGCCCATACATTTCAATGCTACCTTCCCCCCCTGTGCTCCAAGAGGGACCCTTCGAGGCATGGCGGGTGGGGGGTTGTCTCACGATTTCCCACCTATTTCATAAAGGAGAGATTCTCTCCTTTCAAGAATGCATGAAACAATTCACACTAACGGCCAAGGAGGAATTCCACTATTTGCAGCTTAAACACTGGGTACAGCAGCCCCTGGTGCTTGCCGCCACCAGGGACCTGCTCCCCATAGAGAAGTTTGCCCAATCTGGGTCCTCCTCCAAGGGATGCATTTCCTTTCTGTATGCTCCATACAAGCTCTGAGCCCCAGGACGATCCCGCGATATAAACGCTTTTGGGATGCACTTTTAGATACTCCTTTAGCAGACAAACAGTGGGAGCGTTTAAGTAAAGACATAGCGAAATTTAACCGCTCGATGTATCTAAGGGAGGCGCACTACAAAATCATGTATGACTGGTACTTGTATCCCCAGAAACTGCACATGATCTTCCCCAACACTTCGGATAGATGCTGGAGGGGGTGTGGTCTATTGGGCGACTTTCGTCATATCTGGTGGGACTGCCCCTCCATACAGCCTTTTTGGAAAGAGATCCTGTCCCAAATTAAACTCATGTTAGGCTATCCAATTCCCCATTCACTGGAACACACCTTGCTGGGGGTGAAAGATGCAACCCTGAAACGCCAGACGCAGAGTGATAGGTCTGTCATGTGGCTTTGCCTGGGAGCAGCTAAAATGGCAGTAGCTGCCGCATGGAAAAAACCCAATGGCATGCGTGGCTATGGAGGGCGTTGGCTCTGGAGCGCATGGCCGACATAGTGGACGACACCAGAAAAGGATTCGAATATATATGGTCCCCGCTGGTGAGCTACTTATAGGAAGGGCTCCCGCTGACGGCGTGCGCCCCACGGCTAAGGGCCCTTAGTCTGTTTCATATTTAATGCCACAGCAACACAGATGGCAGCTTGCAGCTAGGAGGATGCCTCGTCCTGGGCCCAGGCGCCCATCCCTCATGACCACTTCATTATTATTTGCACCATGATGTCACGGTTTTGTTGGTTCTTTTAGAGTTGTTAAGTTTCCTTTCTATGTTCCTCTCCTTAGTAGGTGGATTGACGGAAGGTCGTAGAATACTATATGCAACCTGATATGATTCTAACTATCAATACGTTTTTCATGCCACAGAACTCGTGAACAAGCTGTAACCTACATGTGATTTCTGTAACTCTTGGCCTATCTTGACAACTGTTGCATGTGTACTACATTTCTGTATCAATCTTAAAACTCAATAAACAGAATTTGAAATAAAAATATCCCATAATGTTTCAGATTATATTTACAAATCAGCATGGAATGCTAGAGTGCTGCCCCGTCTACCTGAGCAGCCCTCGTCATCCCGCTCCCCAAACGTGGGCTCCTACAGCCCGCTGTCACTCCTCAACCTGCATTGCAAGATCCTAGGGAAAATCCTCGCAAATCGAGCTCTTGGAGAACCGACGGGCCCTTTCCCTCAGGAAGGAAGTGCCACTCAAAATACTGGTCGCACAAAACACGTTTAAGCATCTCGGTGTACACATGCATAAAAGTCTGGACACAGACCGAGACATAAAACACAGACAGGGTGACAATGACCCTGAGGCAATCGATGATGTTCTGGCAGCAATTGCCCCTCTCCCTCAAGAGTTGAATTGCATTAGCAAAGATGGTGGCCCTGCCATGACTACTTTATTTGTTTGCCGATCTTCAGCTGTCACTACACAAATCCATATTTCGTGACCTCAACATGTGGCTCTCTGGCTTAATATGGGCAGTTGGTAGACACATGACGGCCCTGGACAAACTGTGCCTCCCACCGGACGCCTGCAGACTGGGGGCACCAGACTTAGAGGCCAACTATCTGGCAGCCCACCTACAATAGCGGATGATCGGGCTGGCATCGGACGCGTCGCTGGAGGCCACCTACGTCTGGCCCAGAGTGTCCCGCACAACTGTCCTGTCCGGCACAATGGGCCCCCTTTCCAAAAGGCACCCATCCACCCCTTTCTTGTTCAAGTGATCAGACATTGCTTGGCCGGGTATCTTCAGGACAGTGCTGTAGGGTGGCTTACTCACCTGACCTACCCATCTTGTGCCTACCTGGCAGCACTCGGGGAGGTAACACGCACCGTCCGGCGGCAGTAGCTTAACGCAGTATTGACTGCCCTGAGACCAAAGGCGCAACTAGAGTCAAATTTCGGGGGGAGGGGGGGTGTTAATAAAAGAAATTGGGGGGGCTAATTCTTCCAGCAATCAGCAGAGTGGAGATGCAGGGGATCTAAGAAGGGGTGAAAGAACAACAAAGCCTCGTTAAAAGACCTGTGAAGTACTCGGGTGCGGCTGCAATATGACGGACGCCAGACCTGTCAAAAACTGTCTATGTGTATGTCCGGCAGGCCCGGTTCTAGCAGGGGGGCCAGGCCCACCCAAACATGACCTTTGGTCCACCCAGTCACAGCAGAAGAGGCCACGGAGAAGGCACCCCTTAAGTGCTTCCTCAATTTCAACGTCCAAACGTGGAAATGTTTTGTCTACTGTCTTTAAAACTGAAATTGAGTGCTGCGTTTTGGGGGTAGAGGTGGGCGAGAAAACAAATTAACAGGGAGAGTGGAGCTAAGGCTCTGGCTTGGCTCTCAGAGCCCATGGACAAGCTATGTCCTGAAAATGTTTGCTATGTGAAACATACAACAACCATCGTGTCAAATATGATACAGTCGATTCAAAATTCAAAAAATTGTATTTCTTCAATACATGGAAGCTTTTACATTAATATCACAATATAGCGCTGCACTGAGAAGTACTTATTAAAAGTGATCGTTTTTAAACATGAGCTTACAGTCATTACTATTACGTCCTCACACCGATACCAGTGCCATTAGTGAACCAAGAGGCAAGACAGTTGTCATGTAGACCTTGTATGCCCCCCAGATTATTATAGAGCAACATTAGTCTATTAAGTCAAACACAATAGGTTTGTGTATAGTTGGTTTGAATGTGCTTTTATGTGCACATATGAAGACAGACGAGTTTTGGTGAAATAAAATATTTGCCCAAGCTCACACAATTTAAGTGGGAAGCTCCAATTTATCCAGGTTTTATTTTTTTTTACTTTGTACAAATCAGCCACTAAATGGCCATCTATTTGTCTCTCCTTTTATGTTAATGGTTTGTTTTTACCACTTTGTGCAGTTTTCTGCTGTTTTTATATAGTGTGAACTCCACCTGGAGATATTGAAGCGCTTTACATGAACACCAGTTACATATTACAAGGTCACATTCATTTCTTTTAGGCACTGGAAATTTGCCCAGAATAACTAGATGTTGAGCCAATGCCAAGACTCAAACCTAGCTTGTTCAGTTCCAAAGTTGGAAGCTCTCGCCGTAATGCCACATCCTGGGTAGATTGAGGATGGCGGGCAGAAGGTACATGAAAGCTCGGCTCATTACGGGCTCGATGTTCCAACAGGACCTAAAGCTGAGCCAGAGCCAGGCTTCAGGCTCAAGCCCGGATCAAGCTTTCAGTGCCAGTCATCCTGGTGCAAAATGCCAAGGCTTCTGTGAGGCAACAGGGACCTCCGTAACCTTGAATTACTATTACACTCTGCTTGGAATCCTGGTGCTGGTGCTAAAGCCTAGCCTGCTGGAAATTATAAGACTTGGGCTGTTGAGTATAGACAACAGCTCTTACTCTCAAATAACTCTCTAGATGGACTGTATGCCTGTTTGGAAGAAGATATAATGAAAATCTTGGGTTTGTAGGCTACCTACAGAATTGACAAAAATTGGGCCTGCATTGGCCCACCCAGAGGTACCCTTGGCCCATCCAGATGAAAATTCCTAGAGCCGGGCCTGGTGTCCGGGAAGCTGACTCAGCCTGGGGTGACACACCCAACTGGAGGGGGGGTGCAGGAAGGGGGGGGGAGGTTTGGGGGGCTGAAGCCCTTTGAGCCCTATGGGCGTTGCGCGCCTGCCTGAGACAATTATATGAATCAGGGTAGGGACGTCATTTTCTTTTGCAGCAATTTGCGAAGCGCAGGCACTCTTGCTGGCGCGACTCCTCACATACGCCACCATCAGAAGTGCAGTAGTTGGCACCTGGGGTAGCCCTGACACAGAGCCTACTACCGACCTGACACTTCATACACTCTTGACCTGAAGCTCCAAAATGCACCAAATTACTAACATGTATAGAAAGACACGTGCGGAGGACGCTGCAGTGTTATCCGCTCTCCGCCTGCGCTGGCGACAGGATCTTCAGCTCGCGCTAACGGATCGGGACTGGGCCCAAATCCTGGCCCACGTCTCCAGGAACTGCAGTCTAAAATCCCTGCAGTAACATTACATGCAATGCACACATTTATCCCCGACGAGATTACATCGCCTCTTTCCAACTGTTTCGCATGAATGCCCCGAATGTAGATCGGAGCACGCAGACTTCTTTCACGTGAATTGGCAAAGCCCCCTGCTGCGACCCTACTGGAATGAAATATGTAGTTACGCAGATCGTCGGCAGACACCTCCTCAACTCACGGAAGGCATGCCTATTGGGCCTGATGCCAGATCCCCAAACAAATAAAGACAAGTCTACGTCGGTCAGCCTGGCATTGGCAATCGCGCGACGAGCCATAAGATGCACCCAACTGCCCAACCCACTGCCAGATGGAAGCTCGAGCTGCGAAACTAGGCACAGATTGAGGACAGGGTGGACCGCAGATTGCGCATTCAAGTGGGTAAAAACCTGCAAATCACAACATGGGACACCACCAGACTACTGGCGCAAGAGCCAGGATCTGATCTACGACCTCGTAAGACACACACCAACCACACTGTGCACATAAGGGGAATGGAGCAGCGTCTCAACGCGCTCCAGGGGCACACCTCCCTCATCAGCTTTACCCCACACAACTGCCACGCACCGCATAACCACCCGGCCAATGGACAGACTATAACTACCACAAGATAGCAATATCGCGCACATCTCAGATGGAGCCCGACACATCCACTACCTACACATTTGTCTCTAGTGAGTCCATCTTGACTTCGCTGTAGATCCCGATTTAACATGTCCCGCAGGAACTGACGAGCTTTGTAAATGTCAAGATCCGATGACTGTGTTTACAAGGTGTTCACTCTGTATCATGCATGTTATGTTTAATAAAGACCAATTAAAAAAAATATATTTCAGATTGTTTTTATGTGGCTCTATTTTCCGAATTTTAATGTTAAAAATGTAACAATTAATTGGCATCTTTTGTTTTGTGTTCAGTGAAGCCTCACTCATGAACTAACTACTATTTACCAGCACCGATAATGAACTGAATTGTTAGTCGTTTCTTTAAGTTTCTGAGTTATTTATTGTAAACATGTGTAGTGTGCTTTAAGTATGCTTGCCTGTCTGTTGCACGCAGACGATCACGCAAGTGATGTCTCCACACCACGAGCGTGATGACGCGTGCTGTTTGTTTTCAAAAGTGTATTGTTTGCCATGAGCCTCATGGCCGAGTTCTTTCTCCATGGTTTCCACAGCCGTATCTTCAGATGCGGTTGTGATTCCTTGGAGAACAGACCTGCGGCCGGAGGGCTCTTGCTTGTTTACTAATAAATTCTTTAAAAACTCTCCACGTCTCTGAGTGTTCTTCCGTACCTGACATTTGGCGACGAGGATGGGATGAACAAAGGAGGGTGTACAAACGTCGTTGGCAACATTCGTACACCTAGGATAGAATCATTAGCCAAAGATCATGAGGGAATGGACCACTTGTACCTGTATGACACAGGTACAAGTGGTCCATTCCCTCATGATCTTTGTATACTATTTGGAAGCTGAATGGATCATTGCTTCACCCTCCCCCTTTGATTTCATAAAATCATTAGCCACCAACTGAAATGGCATTTGTTAACAGCACACATTATTAAACACTGCACCTTTCAAGAATGATGTACTGAACACTGAGCACACATGGTTGACATTACAGTTTCAGCTGAAGTAGATCTTCCATTTTGCAATTCCCGGTTTACATCAGTTTGCCACCAGGCAATGTGCACTATTTAAAAACCTGTATTACTTTAGAAGATGGCGAATCAACTATATAGTAGTTTAAGGTATGTACAATTTCTCTTCCAACTCAGAGTTGTAAGAAGTTCCAGATTTTATGTCTTTGTGAGATTGCCTAGTTTAGGAACTTTCTTCACTTAAGTCAACTGTTACGTTTTTTCCTGCTCTGCTCATCAAAGCATACATTTCTCATGCAGTTTTAAATGCCAGTTTCACTTTAAACTGCTAAGAATTGTTCACATACAAAGTTGTTGCAAAATATAGTCTTGCTCGGAATAAAATGTTCCAAAATGCAAGTAACAGGAGTTTCCACAGAGCTGCAAAGACTTAAGCGTGAGTAAACACATGCATATCAGTATGAATCGCACAATGCCCAGATTCTGTGTCTCACATTCTCACTGACCAGACTCTGTTTTTCATTAAGAGGGAATTTTTTTTAATAGTTTTTTTTCCTACTTTTTGCCTTTTTTTGGCCTCTTGTCTGTTAAGATTTTTCATCTCTCTCTTTGGCCTTTGTTTATTTCTGAAATGAGGACACACCGATTCTCCAAGATTTGCATCGAATGGTGCCTTTAATGTGTGTCTAGGATACAGGAATGGGAAGGCAGAACATATCCTCTTCGGGACAAAATTTTTTGGGGGGCCAAAGAGGTGACAAAATTAAAAAGCATTGGCAAAGCCAATAGGTATGGCTTGGACTTTGTTATAAACCAGAGCTACTGGCTTTGCCAATGCTTGTTTTCATGAGCCAGAAGGCAATACTGTACATCTGGGCGGCCTAGGGGTGGAAGGAATTCTATTGCTAACAGTGAACTCCTTTTTCTTTTGCAGAAATGGCATCCAGAGTGCATCATTTCACACCACACGACTCTGAATTGGTTCCATCGTAGAACGAAAATGTGAGGTAACTCTAGCCACAGACTAGTAGCACATTTGACAGTCAACGAGCTAGTACAGAAAAAATCAGGAATGACTGACTGCTATAAATATTTCATCATGATGTAAGAGATTATGCATGCCTAATTAGTTTGTATTGACAGGACAATAGGAAGCAACAAGCATTCCCATGCAGGACACACGTCTCGATGAGAGATGAATAACAAAGAGATAAGTTCTCAACATTGAATCATTTGCATCTTTTCACATTCCTTTGGTTCCATTATGAGGTACAACGTTATATGACTGAGGTACAAGATTACTGATTGTGTGTGTTGACAAAACTAGTGAATCAGTGAGGACAGTCTTTTATTTCACTGTGTTATTATGATTTAGAAAATGGAATAGTTATTATCAGTCATTTCGAAGACGAGTTTCATGGAAAGAATCTGCAATCGGGTTATAACGATGTAACCTAGCAGTGAACAAAGACCATATGAGGGTCAGCTTCAAGGACACGGGATCCACAAGAAACAAGATCCATATTCCATGAAACTCCTGACTTGTAGAATAAGCAGTAGACCAAGAGAAAACAAGCAGATGGGGATATAAGGGCCCACTGAAGGAAAGGCAAAGCCAAAGAAATCGTATGTTGCTAAAATTACACTAAAGGCCCTGATTTCAAGTGTTGTGAAGGACCTGAAAAAATATGATACCATGGGATTCGTAATTTATCGTGTGTGATAAATAGAAGGGGTGGGCGGAACTCACTCGGCGGAATTTCACGGTGTTAGATGAAAACCCCACGAGATTCTGCAAACGGGTGGAAATCGGCACGTCTCGCTGATTTTCAGATCCGGGAGCTTGTTCTGCGCTGATACCAATCGGCGTGCCAGAGGGCGCTGCTTCTTCGCTGCCGTTCGAGTAGATTTTCTACTCAAGCAGCAGCTTTCTCATCACGGTCGTGACCCCCTGTGACGGGAAAATCTCGCCAGGTACCCTTCTACCACCCAAAAATTGCACTAGGGGAAGCCAATTCTCGCTCGCCAACTTACCATTGGCAAGCCGCGTGTGAGAAAAAACTCCACCACGCACCAGCTGGCGGAATTTGGCAGGAACTCTGTGTTATGCATATGCAGAGTGGCCAAAACTCTGCCAACTCTGTCAGCGGGGCCGAATTTAAAGCCAACCCCTAATAAATAGCACCTATTTCAAGTTTTGGGGGAATAACATGCAGCTTTTGCTGCTTAATGAATCAAAACCTGCTTGTTACAGTGAACACCGCAGTGTTTCAACTGGTAAATTCTAGCAGGTTTGACCTGCTGAAGACAGGGTGAGTTATTTAATGCACCTAGTAATTACCGCGTGCTGTAAATACTACCCAACTCTGGAATTCCGACCCCTACATAAACAGGATTTGCGCAAGGGTCGAAAAACACAGAGTCTCTCATAATCAGTGCCTAACTGTATAAACACTATGCTAAATGCAGACAGTCTGTTGTCTCTGTACCAGACATTGCATAAGATAACCAACGTTTACAGCGCCTGTAGATCACCGTTCGGATATGTTTACAGCTACTGAAAGAGACATCTTGAAGTATGTTTACAACAACTAAACCAGCCAAAAGATCTTTTGCACTGTGGCTCCTTCCTCAAGGCAAAGTAATCTAAAACCTTAAATACTGGTCACGTCATCTTGTGTAAACTTATATAAGATTATATTAAAATGGAAAAGCAGCATATTTTATCTAGAGCATTGGTATTGTTTTCAATGCTACCGGCACAGCTTAAAGATTTTACCGAACTGCAGCACTTCTCTATCAGATTACAGTGCCCTCTTCTGTCTCTTGTATACTGATCACAAGCTAAACATACAAGAAAGTAAATCTCCTATTTTTCCTATTTTCAAGAATTTTAATGAGGTGAGTCTGGCTGCAGGAGATATCCCACTCTGCTAAAAACATTGCAAAAGCACTCCAATTTGCTATGTCTCTAATATGATAAGACAATATGTTTTCTTTGACTTTCTCTTAAAAGAAAGTCTGCCATCTGCTAGTTTATACACTATGAAATTAACAGTAGCGGTTTAAATTTATTTATAGTTGATTAGGACGGACTTGGATAATAACGGAATAAAAAGCTGCACTGCTCTCCGGCGGGCACCACACCGATCAAATGCTTCAAAATATTAAACACATGCTAGACTGTGAGGGCCTATACTCCGCCTACAGGATTAAACAGAGTGCTTTAAACTGTGTGTAGAGACACCACGTTCTGCATAATAGCAAACACCCAAATCACCAGAAAAAGTGAATTTGTCCATATCACTCGAATGGTTGTTTGTCTCCGAGTGGTCTCCTTAAACAGATTTGGGCAAGTCTAGTTCAAACTTCAGCATACCAACAATCTAAAGTGAGCCAAACTGCAATTTACAGTTCAATATTGCGCCAACAGAATGCCACTTCTGAAACATATTACTTGATCATAACTTAGTGGTGGGAACTGTGTGCCTGGAATAATTCAGAGTAAAATCAGAAACCACAATGATGCCAAAGAGTCAAAAGGTCTATAGTCCATCATACACTGACTCCTGAGTCAGGGCTACATACTAAATCAAAGAGCTAGCGGAAGGAGGGCTCAATCCCTATTATTTTTGTTCTGGGGGAGAAAACTGACCCCAAAGGAGACCTGGGTCTCTCCTTTCTGAGCTGCTTCACATGAGGCTGCTGGTGCCAAATACATGAATGGTTTGAGGAGGCACAGTACCAAATGAAAATTCTCGCCAAACCAATGCTATAAAGGGGCAGGCACAGAGTGCCTGTACTTCTTGACTTGGAAAAAGAGAGTACCTGTACTTTTCAGCGGAGGTGCAATACTTATAATGGGAAAGGATCTGCACTCCTCAGTCGCAAACAGGTACTCTGGGACATTGAGTACCTGAACTTATACATTCCCATTTCAACCACTGTGCCAGACTTTTAAAAAGAAAAGATGGAAAATGGTGGTATAACTGAACTGGCAACTGAGAAACCCCTGCTGAGAGGATATCTTTCTATCAGCTCCTGGCATCATGGATGGTGCCTAATCACTACTAAAGCGACAACATAAAATGTACTGGTCAGAAGCTAATAGGTTAAAAGAAGCAGGATTAGGTAAACAGAATATGCACCACACTGGACTTATATTACCTTTTTTCTCCAAGGTGAAAAAAACTACCAAAGTCTGCAAAGGTGGTTCACAACATAGACATGAATGAGGCATATTAAAGGAAAACAAAAGCACTGACTTTAGTAACATTAATTTTTACCTGAACATACGATGGCTGGATGAAGTTGTTCATGTAAAGATAAATTTCTATAATGCGAACTATATTTCGCCGTATTTTGGGAGAATCCGGGCGAAGCTGGTAGATCCTCTGTAATAATTGGAGGCCTCCATTTGCTACAATTTTTTCACAGTGCGTGGCAACCTTGCAAATATTAAAATGAAAAGTGTTGGTACAGCAGAATAACAAAAAATCAAAACATACAAATGTTCCTTACAGCAATTAAAGTCCTAATAAGAAACTATTTTAGAAGTATGCAATTGTTTATAGGTCAATTCTAACAGCAAAATGTTATATTCTTACTTATAAACAGTCACTCCAAAGCCACATTATTTAGCTGTCTCCTAGGTGAGACGATAGAATATGAATCCATAAGCACACTGGACTATATCCCTTGACCACCTGCGTCAATAACCTTGCCTCTCCTGTGGTTGTGCCCAGTTACCAGGCAGACCACTAGTTAGTTCATAGGGGAGGCGGTGGGAATGTGAGCCACATAATTTGAAGGTCCGTGCTCTTTATTACCAAAGTAACAACTTGACTCTCTATAAGTTAAGAACTAATGTTTATTTCCAATCTGGCTAAAGATCTAGAGCATATTTCTTCCTTTTCAGAAAATCTATCTTCTGTAAAAAAGAAACTTTACCATCCACTGAGATATTATTTACATAGCTGTGGGTGCATCCACTATACTGAACAGTATGTCACTGGAGTCTAAACTGTTCATCAAACACTGTTGACACGCCCCAATCCTAGCCTAACCTGTAGCTTAGCTCGTCCACGGTACTAAAGGGGAGTAACAAGTCATGAGTGATGGAATCAAGAGTGGCCAGACCAAGTATCCAGAAGAGGCGTTACACTGCCTAAGTGAGAACACTATTGTAAGGCTTGAAAATGCAGCTGTCAAGTAGGGAGTCATGTGTTCGCCCTAGCTGCCATTCTTGGAAGTACTTTTAGCATCAGATTAATTTGATGTTAATCTGTATCTCACCATTTAAAATAAAAGATTCCAGCTTTTTGCTTGGATACAGGCTTGAAGAGTGCTACTTGGTATTATTCCTACCAGCAAAATATTTAAAAAGAGGGTTACCAGGAGAACAGAAGAGCCTATCTTGACGGGTTTAACAATTCGGACATTTGTTCACTGGCTGGTTAAACTTAGGCATACAATTTATCTGACAAAAGCAAAGCGCTCAGTGTCGGGCATCCAACCTGAAAACATTTTAAGGCAAAATCTCTGTAAATCATAAAAAGATAGGTTAACTACTTAGTCTATTGAGTACCAAAAATGTAAATGGATTACCTTGGAATGCTTTACTAGGGCCTGCAGGCAGAATATCTCCACTTTCTCCAAAGGCAACAAGCTCAAACTTTCTGCATAAGGAAGTCCATTTCCACCGAAGCACCAAAGGCCTCCCTATGACGGAAATCAAAACAGCTACTTTGCAAAAACAGCAAAGGAATAATTCAAAGAAATGTGATTTCATAAACTACTCACACCTTCTACATGCAGAAAAACAGTTGTACTTTTTGATGAGACCTTATTTTTAAATTCACTTAGAAGGTCCCAATTATTCTTGGTTGAAAATAAATTTACAAGTGCGTCTCGTGGTCTTTTTGGTAGATGTTGAATCCAATTTATCTGGGGTGGATGAACAGTGAATGTGGTGCAGTAAAAAAAGCATTCACATTGCTTTCTTAGGAGAAAACAAACCTTTGGGTAAACTAATAATATCAAATATAGACTCAATTAAGGAACTCGGGATTTACACAGTGATAGTGTTCTTTAATAATCGCTGACAACAGAGAGATTTATCTAGCAAAGTTACAGCATCAAAGTCTTTGGACAACAAAAAATAATGTTTCTCTTATTATCACTGACCCACTGGGGATATGCAAGTTGTTTGAAGAATTTTATAGAGGACAGTCACAGGAACCTACATCAATTAGTAGTTGCTTAACGATAATATAGTGGTTACTTTAAAAGCACTAACGACAATTTAAATTATTATATAATACTTTTGGAGATTTATCAGGAAATGGATGGCGCACTGCAATTTCAGGCTCCTGGTCCAGGCAAAATGAAACTAAATTTATCTGTTAAATTTAAAGACACAGTTGTGCCCCTTCTTCAGATACATCAGGAATCTCTTCGAACATTGATGTTACGTTTTGCATGTTACAAACAGAAATCATTTTTACATTGAAAAAAACACATACACTCATGCGGCTCAGCCTTTTCACCTGTGATACTAAAATATTGACACTGGTTCTAGTAAACATAACTGAGGACCAAGAGAATGATCAATGAACGGTTTTGAAGTTGCAAAGCCTACGATTTGCATAATCATAGGCTTTGCAACTGCAAACCACAATGTACCAAAATGGCACTGCGAGTCAGAAACAACTTTCAGACTTGCGATGTGCACTTCGCAACTCGTGATTCGGACGGAGAAGAGGGTGCGAAAGCGGTGTCCCTAACTTCCTTCTGAATCACAATGCCATGTATTAGTGGTGTACAACTGTGGCAACAAGCTATTGGCTGGATACCAGCACCCCGAGGGAAAGGTGGGCAGCTTCCACTTTGTCAATGTGTGCTGTCGGAACGGAGAGGAGTAGACAGCAGGTCATGGGCCCGCTACTCCTATAAAGGACAGACGTTGGATTGAAAAAGAAGATGCATTCCCAAATGCAGGGATGGAGGTCTCATGTATCTTGCAGGTTTCCATCTGTGCATTTGTAGCACATTCGGTGGGAGTGCAAAGATAATACTGTTTCATTAATGTTGGTGGGACAGGATTCCTCTTCCAAATGGTCATTTCGTGCTGGGATGAAGTAGTATAGCCATCACAGTGCAAAATTACGGTTGGGTCGCAGTCGCAAAGAAGTTGTCTTGCTAAAAGTGTGACCTGCTTTGCGATCCAAACTTTAGTGCATGGGAGCCCAAATTCCCAAATTTGTTCAAAAACACCAATTTGAGATTATGCTAATCGGAAGCACTAGAAAGCACGGCACTACATAAAGAGGAGATTGCAGGTAGGCGGAAATACCCTATTGAACAGTGCTGGGACGCGATACTGTCAGAACTAAAACAGACAGACCAGGAATCGGACAGTAATGACTCATTAAATAACAATAGGGACGATGCCAGTGTACTTTCATGAAATAGCCTATGACACAGTCCTTATACATGACAATGCTGCACTGACGCCGCAAGAGATAATGCCTTATATATATCTGGGGGCAGGGGCATATCCAACTCAACTATTCGTTTAAGTTGATGCTCGGGAGGGTGGGAGCCCGGGACCGAAGGGTAAACATCCCAATTGCCACACTCATTTATAACTAAGAGAGATGAAACAGATGTGTTAGTTTGTTTTATTAAGTTAATTTTTCAAGTTAATATACATTTCATTACGAGATATGTTATATATATTACGGACCACATCTAATCACATTGGGCAGGTCGGATCAGATATATATTGGAATATGACATTTGATGGACTTCAGTTAATCGCAAATTATCTCTACAGGTATCTACATACCGGTTGTAACCTTTTCTTTCCACCTGTAATTTGTTCATATTCCACATTTAAAATGTACCGAGACAACATGTTTGATCCCATTGTACTTCCTAAAGCCACCTATCATGTGAAAGCTGTATAAACACTGTAACACCTGCACATAACAAAAATGCAAATAAAAATATATATATATATTTAAAAAATGCTAATCGGAAGCACTCTTAAAGGTATCCAAAGGACCTGCTTACGATGAAGGGAAGCATATTGTGGAAAATTAAGCTTTACCCATGATGGAGGTCATGAAAACCTAGGATTGTGTTTACATGGACTACATTTGGTTACTTCTGGAGGCACTAACATTTGGTGAGAAATTCATCAAAATGGTGGGTGTACAATTTAATGATCCTAACATTCAGCTATGTGTTAATAAGCAGCTAATCACAGTATTGTTTTGGAAAGGGGCACTGATTGAGGCTGTCAGTTATTTCTGTTAATTTATGATCTGGCAATGGAGCCTCTGACTAAGGTAATTCTGACCCTGGTCTGTTGCTCCTATGTAGGGCAGAGGAGGAGAATGATGTTTTAATGTATGTGGACAACTGTTTACTGTTCCAAAAGAAAATGAAAAGAAATACTGTTTTTTTTTTTTAATTGCTCAGGTACCCTCTGGTTGGGGGTCAACTCAAACAAAAGGGTTCTCCGCTCTGTTTATTTCAAATAAATCTGAGAGTCACAATTTGTTGGCAATTTCTATCATTTCGGTATTCCTCTCGCTCCGAACCTTGACTGTCTAGCAGACAAGACTTTATCAGTTACGCTGAATCAAACTCTTAATCAAATCATGATTTAGACAAGGATACATTTTTCATGTGGCTCAAACTAATATTTGTAAGGATTGGTGTCCTAGCAAAACTGATGTGTTCCTCTGAAAAATCATAATCCTGTTAATTTTGAAGCCAAGTTGTTCCAAAGCCCAAAAGCAAAATCCTAGCTCTTTGGCAATCCTATACTTTCTGATGATTTCTTTTTTCCAGAATCTTTTCCGATGACCTCTTTTTTTTCATGCGTGTATACAAAAACATTCACTGAAGTATTACCATGCTTTTTCATATGTTGGCAAAATTATAAGTGTTCTCTATATATTGCTGCATTCTTTTCAAGTGAAAAAGCTCTATGGCAAGTCCAACCAAACCCAAGCGTGTCGGCTGAAAATATCCAAGCTCACCTTCTGGAGGTAGTACACAGCTAGTTAAAAAACTGAAGAAATAAAGAAAATACATCCCACACTGAATGCCTGAAACTAAGATGTTCTCTTTTGTAACAAGACTGAAGTGTGCCATAGGCACTAGATATTCTAGAGTATCTTATTTCAGTGAATAGGAAGGTTACTTCCAGGAAGGCATAAGTACCACCAGAACGATGTAAATACAGTGAGAATACATATATTGGCAGTTTCTTACAGCCCAACTACAGAGGAAATTTATTACTCAATTATTTTGCTCCTACACTTCTTCATTCTGGAATAATTTGGAGTAAGTAACACTAATCGGGGTATGTGCCCTGGTGCCTGGGGAAACACAGTAGAGTACCTGATTATGGTGGAGACAATCTGCTTGAGTTCCAGGATCGCTTCCCAAGTATACTGCAAAAAGCATGCTGCAACATAAGCACACAGTCGGTGATATTATGTTATCCTGAAGGTGAAAGTGATTCTAGATGTGCCACCTGACACCCACTTTTGGATGGCTGCTGAGGACCCGGCTGTCACCTGCAAGATGCGCTCCTTTCCCCCTCACCTTGCTGAGGCCTGCACTGTGAGTTGAGTGTACTCTTTTCCTTGGACATCTGTGCTAAAATCCACTTCTCTGCCTGGATGCCCTGTGGGTACCACCTGCAAGAACTAGATGGTCTGCATGAGGGCCACAGCCCTATACCTAGTAGTGCCGGAGGCGGCCGGAGAGTCGGGATGGGCTCTGTTGGACCTGTGACTGGTGGTGACGACAATGGCCTCAGGGATTGGTGGATTCAGTTTGAATGTCTGCAGCAGAGGGGAACCCAAGACCGCCACCCCAAGCCTGCAGTACTCATTCTACGATTCTCCTGGCTTGGTCGGATCTGCAGCTCACCAACATATTGGGGAGGGATTGTGACGGTACAATATACTTCTCTCCCTCCTTTTCCCAGCCAGGCCATAGTGGCCTACAGATCTAATTGGCAAATCTGGGGTGCACAAGATGCATGTCTTCTGACAGGCCCATCTGAATGAGAATAAACGGGCTTGACTTCTTCTCCTGGGCTAATGGTACAATAAATTGTTATGAAGGATCACTGAGGTGTGCTAAATGTGTCTGAAACGTCCTGTCTCTTCTTACCAGAGCTCTCTACAATTGTGTTTTGAACTGAGATGATGACGGAGATGCAGAAGTGACCCCAGAGAGACTTTTCAGGCCCTGCCTTTTGCCTCCACCCCAAGTGCTCTGCAGGGGTTTTCAAAGATTACATTTTTTAATGGTGCTTGAGGAATGTATACCCTCTAATAAGCTGTGTGCTGCTCTAAAATAGATATGCTAGCGAAACACCATACTTGTTGGCCCTCCACAAGTGTCATCTTCCGTCTACTTCTCCCTCTGATCAGCTATATGCTAATTAAAGAGAAGGTGGCTGACTGCTCTTCTTCCCTTTTGTCTACCCATGGATGATCCACAGGTGACTCTCTCATTGACGCCACATCTGCTCTTATGCATTGAGGGATACTGCGCGGACCAGTGACTTTGTAACTACCCATATGGCTAGGACCTTGAATGCCCCCCTTAGTGTGGGGCAGGATTTGACTGACTGACTAGCAGTATAGTTAGTAAAAAACTCACAGCCAATCGACGTGGGCCCTCTTTGTCTCAGACGAAGTATGGACATAACGGGCTCTGTCACGTGCAAGGAAACATGGAAAAAATAAGAAGGACACACCATTACAACAGAGCAAAATGAACAAATATACTAATGTAGCTCCAGGAACAGATCTGCAACCTGGCTCTCCTGGGAACTTAAATAGCGACAGGGCTGGGGATGCGACCTCCCTCAGTGATGCTATCCTTCAGGCAATAGAAGACACCAGCACTTTGTTTGAGGGGAAAATTGATGAGGCTGGATGTCTCCCTTCTCTGACAATCTCTGCAATGTGGTTCTTTACATGGAAGGGGGAGAACTGCATCTCTGTCACAGATGTGATCCAAGCCGCAACAATTTACAGATTGTGGTGATCCCTGAGGGAGGGAAGTGATCTCACCCGTAACAGTTCTGTCCAAATAGCTTAGGACATGGATACCTCCTGAAGATTTCTTAAAGTACTACTTTATCTAGTGTGCACGCTGAGCACTTCAGCTGTGGCCTCTGCCTGGGGCACCGCCAAGACATCTGAATGCAACACTGCTTAACTACATTGACCGTGATGTTATACTGCATGTGTCACATTACAAAGGGGAGCTGTTTTATAACTCTTTAAAGGTGATGTTTTTTCAGAATACATAAAGATGGTACAACCGCAGCATAGGCCTTTGGTAGCAGTCAAACAGAAGCTTTGTCCTATGCAAATGGGCAATCCTCTGCTGTGTCCAACCAAGCTAAACGTGAATTTTGACATAAAGCACACTTCTTTGATGCACTCAACGTCATGTTCATCTCAGTGGAAAAAGAAGGGAGCTCTCAGGCCTCCTGGATGGAAGGGCTGGGTCCCACCACATGGGGTACTTGCCACTAAGATAACACTGCCAACATGCCACAGGGACTTTGCCAGTTGGTCACGATGACAACCAGCAGGTAACAATGGACTCTGAGGGTAATGGGGACATGTCACACCAGGATCATCTTCTGTGCGTTGATGCTGATGGCAATATCACGATCGGACCTTTAGAGGAAGAGTCTATGTACTACACATAAATTTGTTTGGTCTTTGTCTCTCTGCTGTCATTGGCCCATCAGGACGCCCCTTCTTCTTTGGGTAAGGAGATTCTCCTACCACCTACCCCCTTTAGTACATTTGCCTCACGCACTCGATAAGCTAGACGCCGATAGATGGCTCTAGTATTATCATCATTGACATTGGCCGAGGCAAGTTGGGGACCCAGGAACCAACTTTTGTTGGCGCTAATCTGATAGGCCATGGGCTCATCCTATCCTGGCCAAATATACATTGATTTTTGTTTCTCTACTATCCTTTTCTCCTTCCTCTGCTCTGCTACTTATGGCAGGCCAGCGAGTTAGCTTCCTCTTAATCACATGCTCTAACTTCATCCTGTTTTTACTATGCGAGTATGCTGCACAAAATTGTTCCACTACTCTTGCTAGATAACCGTAAATCTGTAGTTCAGACAATCATTCTTTTGAGGATTGAGGTAATTCTCTGTATTTAGGCCTTCCAAAATTTCTGATTCAGCGCATCCAATTAATTCAGAACTTTGCTATCTGATTTCTGCTAAAGCTTCCACCACATTCTTCTATTTCTGCCCATCTTAAAGATCTACAGTGGCTCCCAGTGAAAAAACGAATAATTATACAAATCTATGTGCCTATATACCTTTGCTTTTGTGAGGCCTTGAAAACCTGGCTATTTCAATTAGCTTGGTCTGTTTCTTTTCTTTTGGCTCTAGCACCTGGATACCCTTCTTTGCATACCAGTCTGCTCTCTACCACTATACTTCTTCATAATTGCTTCTACGTATGATATCAAAGAATGATTAATCAGATTAATTCATGATGGGGTTTATGTAAGAACATTGGTTTACCTTTATTCTTAAATTGTCTTTGGCCCTTATGATGGACTGCAGTTTGGGTGACAGATACTTCTGGGGCAGAAGTGTGGGGGGGAAAGGGGATTTGCAGTTCTTGCCCAGTTTTTTCGTTGTTTGTTCTGATTTCCATGTACAGCATTTAAGTCGGCTCGGTTATGAACCTTTCTTCTGTGTAGCTGAATGACTAGGATGGAGGCTGCTGATGATCTCCACAGATTTTAGGTGTTGTCTTGGGAAGTCAACGGGGTTGACTATTGGTTGAGGAGAGGGGCTATCCTCCAATTTACCAAGAGACACTCTCCTGCTATTCTTATGTCACAAGTGACTTACCTGTGGGATACCAAGTGCACTGTCCATGTGGTCACTAAAAGTATTCATATAAAGAAGGTTGGTACATGATGGCAGCAGTTATGCAAAGAGGCCGGCCATGGGCTTTCATCTGCTTTTGCATTCCCCTCAGGTGCCACATTGAATGAATTAAGTGCATTTGTAATTGAAGGCAATTTTAATGCAGTAATTCATCATGAACTAGACGTGTGTAAGAGGTGAAAAACTGAGGTGCACCAGCCCTCTCCACTCCCTGACTGGGCAACAGCTCTAGGTTTTAGTGGCATATGGCACTCCTAAAACATTGAATCTAGGGAACAGACCTACTTCTCGGCACCCCACCAGTTATCTGCCTCATTAATTTACATGCCTACCTCTGATTAGTCCTAAGTGTCAGGAGCATGTATTTCACCTCGAGGGATATCTGATCATGCAACACTGGAACTCCACATTGGGTACTGTCTAGATGTGAAGCATGGCATTTGGCACCTAAATGCTTGACCGACGTCTTTTTGACGCATCTTAGAGAAAAGGCTGAGATCTACATCCAACTGAATCTTGGATAAGTCCCCTGCTCTGAGAGGCCTTCAAGTCTGTTATACATGGATGGGCGATGCCCTACCTTCATAACCATGAGACACGCAAGGAGGATGCACTTTTCAGGTTGGAGACTGAGCTTCTCCATCTGGCGGGAGACTTGCACTTGCTCATCATGAGTCCAGTCTTTGCCAGCTAGAAGTATCCCCCTTTGCAAAGCAGCAGATGGATGTTTATGTAGTCAGATCGACATGGATGGCCTCACAATGTCAAATTAAGAAATATGGAGACAAAGCTGGTAAATTACATTACTAGCTTGCTTCACAGAACAATGCAGTGCGGTTGTAATTCAAGATTAAGACTGCCTCTGGTAGCTCACCTATTGAAGCAGTGGCTATTGCCGATTCCTTTGCAGAGATGTACAAGGAACTGTATAAGGCATGACTAACAACAGATCTATTGGCCCACACAATTGTTATATAAATTCCCAGTCAGGCGTCCTGATGATAAAACCCCGAGCAATGCTAGACATCTCTTTAACATCAAAGGAGTTGTTCAATGCCTTGTCCAGTCCTCCCTGCAGTTATGGGAGATGCCAGGTTTAAACAGCTTCCCAACTGAAAATGTTCAGACACTGTTTCAATCCTGATGCTTCATTTGGGCACAATCATCAATGAAGTCATTCAGGAAGTTGACCTCTCTCAAGGGCTTTGTTCTTCAACTATTCCTGTTGTACCTAGCCAGGCCGTTCTCCAGACAGTTGGGATTCTTTCTGGGCCATTTCGTTCATCAATGTTGAAGCCAAAGTACTGGCCAAGATCCTGGCTAACTGAATAGTGGAGGTCATTAACATCTGCACCACACAGACCAAAATGGCGTCATGCCACTCTGGGTGACCAGACATAGCATATGACGAATGCACTTTACCCTTTCACTAGCACAATCACTAGACGGTCTTCTCTCTGCCATTCTGATTTTCAAAAGGCCTTTGACTTTCTAAGTTGGGAGTACCTATTTTGGATGCTTGCACAAATGAACTTAGGGCCTTATTCCTTGGCATTGATCAGATTCACGTATACCAACGCCATCACTTGAATGTGTGTGGATTGTGTTCTCTGGGCTTCATTTTGAATGGAGCAGGGAATAAGACTCTGATGACCTCTCCTGCCACTGCCTTTTGCCCTTGTAACTGAACCTCTTGCAGCTTAGATCCAACAAGATGGCGTGTCTAGGGTCTGAAGTGGAGGGTTACGGGGAGGGGCAGCAAGTGGCCTAGCGAGTTTCCATTTATGCGGACGACTCCTTAGTGTACGAGGTACCCCACCGAATACACCATCCTGTGACGGAGAGTGTAGACAAATATGAGGCAAACCTTGGGTTTAGTGGTCAAACAGAGCATATACCTAATGGCTGCAAGGGAAATTGTGGGGTGGCGAGGGCGGGGTTGACTAGCAGCAGGGTGGCTATAACAACTATGGGTGGTTAGAGAGTTTTAAATACTTGGGATATATGACATTGTAGATCCATAGATATGCTGAGAGCTTTTGGTTTGGAACTCCCAATGGGCATTTTGGGTAAGGTCACTCATTTTAAATGGTGGCCTTCCCTCTGCTTCTCCAGAACTATCCCTTTGAGATCCCTTGAATTTCTTTTAAAAAAAGTATATGCATACGCCCTTCTTTTGAGCATATTGAGGGCCCAACTTGGCCTTTAAGAAATGTCTCCAGTCGGTCTACGATGACGGGCTAGCTATGGCAGACATGCTACTGTACTACTGGGCATCTCAACGTATCATACTCAATGATTAGCCTTTCAGACAAAGAGAAGACCCCGGTATTTCCTTAGAACTTCCTGGCTTTGTGGACACAAATTTGTGATCTGTACTTTATGGTGGCTCTGTACCAGAGTCTTACCCCCAGTTATGAGGATGGTGCAAGCCTCTTGGAAGAAACATTTGCGAGGAGACTAGTTGTGATACAAATTGATCCAGGAGGGTCCTCTACAGTAAACCACATGGCTGGCACACTCAACTGACCTTCTGAATTTAGGCAGTGGGATAGGCAAATCAAAATTGGGGAATGTCTGAAATTGTGATCATTATGTCCTTTTTATCCCTGAGGGCAGAATTCTACTTACAAAAATCGCAAATTCTATAAATATCTCTAACTGAGACATACACCCAAGGCCTATAATTCAGACCTGGTTGAACTCTTGAAGTTCATTCCACTTAAAGCCAAGATGGTGAAGGATCAGCTGAGAACTAAGGGTATATGCCAAGTGTATTGCATCCAGGTCTCTAATGCTCCAGACAGATATGCTGAGTTGAGATCTCTTTCGGAAGAAGGTATCAATCCCTTGAATGAAGATGTACTACCAGTTGGCCATCTGGACTAAATTACTCCTGACTGAGTTTAAAATTTTCAATGGCTATACTACTCAACAGACTATCTTTTGGAGTATATCATACATAGAATGGAGATTTCTTTCATGTCATTTGGGGATGCACTGTTATCCAGCGTTATTGGATAGAGATTTAGTGTACACTAGCCACTGTACTTGGGAGGCAGATTGAACTGCCATCCCAAATTGCATTATTGGGTATTTTAGAGGAGAGCTACATCAGAGGAACGGATTTTATAATGGCCCAGAATTTCCACTTGCCAGAAAAGGATATTACCAAATACTAGCAGTCAGCTACAGCATTGTTCAGCAAGGAATGGTTGAGAGTCACACCCTCCCAGGACCTCTGCAACAAGCTCGGCTCCTACTCCCACCTGAAAATCAAGGCCCTCTACGACAACTTCAGCGAACAGACTCTAGAAACCTCCCTTCACTCCAGCGATGACAGCCAGCCCACCATCACCGACTGGACCCCGGTCACCACCAAAGATACCACCATGGCGAGCACTCACTCAGGAGCACCCACGGACCCCTACCCGCCGCACATCTTCCACAGATACGCCGCCGCCATAGTGCCCGAGCTACAACACACTATCATCGCCTCCTTCGAATCCGGCACTTTCCCAGACAACTGGAAACGCCCAGAAGTCAAGCCCCTCCTCAAGAAACCCTCTGGAGACCCGATGGACCTGAAGAACTACCGGCCCGTCTCTCTCCTTCCCTTCCCAGCCAAAGTCACCGAGAAGATCGTCAACGCCCAGCTGACAAACTTCATTGAAAGAACACCATCCTCGACCCCTCCCAATCCGGATTCCGCAGCAACCACAGCACCGAGACCGCCCTCCTCGCTGCCACAGACGACATCCGCACGCTCCTCGACCAAGGCCACACTGCAGCCCTCATCCTACTGGACCTCTCTGCAGCTTTCAACACCGTCTCCCACCGCACGCTCGCAGCCAGGCTCCACAACGCCGGCATACAGGGGACCGCCCTCAACTGGCTCCGCTCCTTTCTCGCCGGCAGAACCCAAAGGATCGGACTCCTGCCTTTCCTCTCCGAACCCACAGAGATCAACTGCGGAGTGCCCCAAGGATCATCCCTCAGTCCCAAGCTCTTCAACATCTACATGGCCCCCCTCGCCGCCATCGTAAAACAGCATGGACTCAGCATAGTATCCTACGCGGACAACACCCGGCTCATCCTCTACCTCACGAAGGACCCCGAAACCACCAGACTCCGTTTCCAAGAAGGAATGAAAGACGTCGCAACGTGGATGAGCAGCAGCTGTCTGAAGCTCAACTCGGAGAAGACAGAAGTCCTCGTCCTTGGACCCACCCTCTCAGCTTGGGACAACTCCTGGTGGCCCACCGCCCTCGGCAACCCCACCACCCCTACGGACCACGCCCCGAACCTCGGCATCATACTCGACTCCTCCCTCACCATGACCCAACAGATCAACGCTGCTGCCTCCACCTGCTTCAACACCCTCCGCATCCTCCGCAAGACCTTCAAGTGGATGCCCCCCGAAGACAGAAAGACCATCACCCACGCACTCATAACAAGCAGACTAGACTACGGAAACGCCCGCTACGCTGGAATAAACAAATCCCTGCTACGCAAACTCCAGACCATCCAGAACACCGCGGCCAGACTCGTCCTCTGCATCCCACGACATGAGCACATCACCCAACACCTGCCAGACCTCCACTGGCTCCCTGTCGAGAAAAGAGTAACCTTCAAGCTACTCACCCACGCCTACAAATCCCTCCACAACACCAGACCCAAATACCTCAACGAAAGAGCCTCCTTCCACGTACCCAAAAGAACCCTCCGCTCCGCCGACCTCGCTCTAGCAGAAACCTCACGCATCCGCAGAACCAGAGCGGGTGCAAGAGCCTTCTCCTACATCGCAGCCAAAGCCTGGAACGAGCTCCCGGTCAACTTCAGACGCTCCCCTACTCTGCACACCTTCAGGAAGAGCCTCAAGACCTGGCTTTTCGGCTGACGCAGAGCTGCACCCCCCTTTCCTCCCCCCCAACGCCTTGAGACCCTCACAGGTGAGTAGCGCGCTTTAAATCCCCTGATTGATTGATTGAGAGTTATGGACATGTGTTACTTGAATGAAGAGCTGATGTAGGGCAAGGTGGTGTCTGCGTGAAGACTCCAAGATCTGGGGTCTATGGTGGGAACATTTTCAGATGATACCCTATGATTTTTTTTGCATATTTTAATTCTGATTAATATGGCACTGAATGATCATGGTCATATACCAAGCCCACGTTTTATGAACAGAATGCCATTAAAATGTTTTAGAAAACAAATGCAAATTTGTAATTCTCAGGCCAAAGTACTCAAATCTTTGCGGCAATAACCTTTAAGAAATAAAAAGCTAATATTGCAATGAATTTGCATTCAGTTTTTTTAAAAGGTATTTATGCTTTGCAAACGATGGAATGAAATGTAGAGATATTTTTGTTTTCCATGCAAAGTATGGTGATACTCATATTGCTGTTGTCAAGTATTAAGTATGAGAATTATACAGTATTATGTATCAGGAAAAAATATTAAAAAAGAAGATAAGACTTTTGTTCAGGGTGGTCTCTGCTTCATCACAGAGAATGTGTACTGGTGAAGTAATCAGCATATATTGTGATAAATACTTGACCATGTCTCTAAAATAAGCCTTCTTCTAGGTTTCTTTGAGTTTCTGCATTGAGTACACCAGTAGTAAGCCACTCTGGTCTGACTTAAAAATGTGGTATATTTTTAAAATGTCTCAGGTGCATTTGCTTTTACACAGTATAAGGTGGTCCTAAAATGTGTGGCAAAGGAAAATGTGTGGCAAAGGGGTTCTTTGCTAGCTATCGCTGTTGCTTTGTAGACATGTATGTAAATATTTTATGTAATGATATTTGTGTAACTTGAACCTAGCTGGGGAGCAACAGAATGCTGTACATTTCAGGGGGAGCTATTAGGCTATTCGAGATTTTGCACATCAAGTGGGAATTGCACAATTACATTTCGCACATTTTTGACACAAAGGAAGATCATGTGATTTGTTGAGAATCACTCAATTTTAAGTCAGGTACCAAGGCCAGGAATCAAACCTAGGTCCAAGGTGTGAAAGTTGACAGCTTTGGCCATTAGAACACCCTTTCTTCATGCAAAATGAATGCAAACAATTCCTTGATGTAGACAGAGAAAAGAATTTGAAGAGTCACTTTTATGGAGACAGTGTTTTCCTGCACATTAATGTGCAGTGGATGCGGTCAGATAATCGACTCACCCTCTGTGCTGCTAGGGACTGGCTGCTTTCTCTCAAAGCCAAGGATGTAAAATACTGAACACATTTGTCCATTTCCGCCTGTGGCATGGAAGCTAGCAAATGACGGAGCTCATCTTCTGTAGAATATTTCTGTAACAGAAACAGTATATCACCGACTAGGCTTGGTGGAAAATTAATAATGGGGGCAAAAATAGCATTGTTATATTTACCATCAAATTCAAATACACAGTTGTATATTTGACAACTTCGTAAAATATTTATCAAATTCTGAGCTCTTGAAAATCAGTCCATAATGTGCTTGTAATTGGACAGTGTTGCCCAAGTTACTTACCTTTGGTAACACATTATCTGGTAGAGACAATATCTAGCTGCAGATTCCTTACCTTTGAATTTCCCAGGCGTCAGACTGGATCCGGAAACTTTTGTGTGAGCAGTACCCCTGCGCGCCGTCAGGTGGCGCCTTTCGGTTCCGCGCGTCGGAATCATTGGAGTCGGATGTACCGTCCTGTCACCTATACAGGAAGACGTCAGTTACTTTTCACGACTTTCCACACCAGAAGCGCAGAGCCATAAAGTGAACTGACTAGTGTGTGAGTAGGGAGGAATGGGTGCGTCTGTAAGGAATCTGCAGCTAGATATTGTCTCTACCAGATAATGCGTTACCGAAGGTAAATAACTTGTTTATCTGAGAGAGACTTCTAGCTGCAGATTCATTATCTTTGAATAGATACCCAAGCCAGAGCACCCAGGCGTTGGGCTGTGGACAAACTGACTAAACTAAAAAGTCCTGCAGGACCAAATGGGCGCAATGCTTGTCCCTGCGGCCCTGACTGTCCAGGCAGTAGTGCTCGGCAAACATGTGCAGGGACGCCCACGTTGCTGCCTAGCAGATGTCGAGGACTGGAACACCATGAGCCAAAGCCATGGTCGTAGCTTTTCCTCTGGTGGAATGGGCCTGTAAGCCCTCAGGAGGCTGCTTTTTAGCCAGGACGTGGCAGATCTTGATACAGAGAATGACCCAGCGTAAAATGGTTCGTTTTTGAACTGCTTGACCTTTTTTAGCTCCTACATAGCCCACGAAGAGTTGGTTGTCCACCTAGAACTCTTTTGTACGCTCTTTTTGGGTCCAGACAGTGGAGCTGTTCCTCCTCTTTAGAGGGATGTGGAGGAGCATGAAAGGTGGGCAGGGTGAAATATTGTCCCAAATGGAATTGAGACACCACTTTAAGCAGGAAAGAAGCTCGGGTGAGAAGCACCACCTTATCCGGGAATACCATAAGATAGGGAGGCTTGGATGATAAGCCTGCAGCTCACTCTCCCTCCTGGCAGATGTTATTGCCACTCGAAAGGCTGTCTTGATGGTTAGCAGCCAGAGGGGGCAATAGTGATGCAGCTGAAAGGGAGAACACATGAGATAAGAGAGAACCAGGTTCAGATCCCACTTAGGCATTATGAAGGGCGAAGGGGGACACATATGTACAAGACCTTCAAGGAACCTATTTACAATAGGGGACTTAAATAAGGAGGGCTGGTCAGGCAGCCGCAGGAAAGCAGACAGAGCAGAAAGATAACCCTTGAGAGTGCCCAGAGCGGAGCTCTGCTGGGCAAGGGTAAGAATAAAGAGGAGAATATCAAAAAGAGAGGCAGAAAGAGGATCAATAGACTTCTCTGTACAATATTTTGAAAACGTTTGCCAACTGAAGGCATATACTGCTTTGGTGGAGGGACGCCTAATTGCCAAGATAACGTGCAAACTTTGGGAGGAAGGTCAAAAGCTATCAACTGTCGCCACTCAATCTACACGCAAGGAGGTGGAGAGTTGACAGGTTCTGGGGGAGAACCCTCCCCTGCTGCTGCGACAGAAGATCCACCCGAAGAGGCAGACTGATTGGACGATCGATGCTCATTTTTAGAAGCTCGGGATACCAAACTCTCTGCACCCAGTCTGGAGCCACAAGAATGACTTGGGCCCAGTCATATCTGATCTTCTTGAGAACTCTAGGCAGAAGTGGTATGGGTGGAAAGGCCTACAGGAGGCCTGACCTCCACACGTGATGAAAAGCTTCACCGAGCGATAGCCGCCTTGGAAACTCCAATGTGTTGAACTGCTGACATTGTGCATTCTCTTCGGAGGTGAACAGATCTAACCAAGGCTCTCCCCACTGCTGAAAGAAACCTTGCGTCACCTCTGAGTGGAGATGCCATTCGTCATCCGCTAGGCATCAATGGCTGAGTTTGTCTGCCCTGGCGTTCAGAGAACCTGCCAGGTGTTGAACCACCAGGGTTATGCCCTGCTGTTCCAGCCATATCCAGAGACGCAGGGCCTCTTGACAAAGGGTCCACCACCCCACCTCGCCCTGCTTGTTGCAGTACTACATGGCAATGGTGGTGTTGTCTGTGAACACTTGCACCAACATCCCCTTGACCGAGGGAAAAAATGCTTTCAGCGATCGTTGGATCGCTCGGAGTTCCAACAGGTTGATGTGGAGTCCGGATTCCGCCGGAGACCTCTGATCTCCACCTCTCCCAGATGGCCGCCCTATCCCAGGACTGACACATCTGTCACTACTGTGAGATCTGGTTGGGGAAGGGAGAGGTATCTGCCTCTGACCCAATCATGGTTCGTTAACCACCACTGCAGGTCCTTTGCAGTTCCCTCCGAGATATGGACCATGTAGTAGAGATTCCCCTGACGCTGCGCCTACTGGAACTTCAGGTCTCACTGCAGAGCCCACATATGCCATCTGGCATGATTTACCAACAGGATGCAGCAGGCCATGAGGCCCAGCAGCCTCAGAGTTATTCTCACTGAAATCCAGGATAGAGGCTGAAACATCGGTATCATACCCTGAATATCCTGGACTCGCAGTTCGGGAGGATAAGACCAAAACTGCACTATGTCCAGAACAGCTCTGATGAAAGGGAGAGTCTAAGGAGTCAGGTGTGACTTCGGAACGTTTATAGTGAACCCCAGCGAATGCAGGAGGTCCGCCGTAATCTGGAGATGGGAGAGCACAGTCTGGGGCGAGGCCACCTTCAACAGCCAGTGATCGCTGTAGGGGAAGACTGAAAACCTAACCTGCGCAGATGACTGCTACCACCGCCATCAGCTTGATGAACACCTGAGGGGTTCTGGTAAGGCCAAAGGGAAGCAAAGTGAATTGAAAGTGCTCGTGGCCTACCTTGAACCGCAGGTAACGCTTGAAGGCAGGAAGGATGGGGATGTGAAAATACGCATCCTGCAAGTCTAACGCTACCAGCCAGTCTCCTTGGTCTAGGGCAGACAAGACCTGAGCAAAAGTGAGTATCTTGAATTTCTCCTTTTTGAGGAAGAGATTGACGGTTCTGAGGTCTAGAATAGGACGAAGACCTTTGCTCTTCTTGGGTATCAGAAAGTAGCAGGAATAACAACCACTGCCTACTCTGATACCCGAACCCTCTTTATAGCCCACTTGACCAGGAGAGCTGTAACTCTTTTCGGAACAAGATAAGATGATCCTCCGCCAGCCGTTCTTGAGATGCTGGTAAAGGGGGAGGGAAAGTTGGAAAGGAAGGGAGTAACCCACCCGAATGATCTGCAAGACTCATTTGTCTGATGTTATGGACTACCAGTGGAGGAGATGATGTTGGATTCTCCCTCCAACTGGGCACCCATGGTCTTGCAGAACCAAACGAGGAAGGCTTTGAGGCTACAGCTGCCACGTGATCGGAATGCACCGCGTCCACACCCTTGCACAACTTGGAAATCTTGTGCAGGACGATTCCTGGGGAATGGCTGGCACGGTTGAAAGCCCGCTCCACAGCCACGAAATGTCTAAAAGGTTGACCTGGACATCTCCCGAAAAGCCAGATGTTCTCAGCCAGGCATGGCACCGTAAGGCCACCATAGACAAAACCGCTCTGCCCAGAGAGTGAGTCATATCCAGATCACACCTAATGGTGAACTTTGCTGCATCTCTCCCATCTTTCACTGCTTGGGAGAGGATGGCCTGGGCCTCCTCCGGGACCTGTGGCAGCAATTGCACAACTGTTTCCCATAGTGTATGGGAGTAATGGCCCAAAAGGCATGCAGTGTTAACCAACCATAATGCTAGGCTGACGGAAGAAAACATCTTCTTCCCAAGTGTGTCCAGCCTCTTGGATTCCCCTCCAGGGGAGATGCAGGGAACGCGCCATGTGAAGTTGAGGCGTGGACTACTAAGCTCTCAGGGGTGGGGTGTTGGCTGAGGAAACAAGGATCACCCGGGGCAGGGTGATGGCAGTGGGCAATAGTCCTGTTCACAGGAGCCCCTGTGCTAGGCTTGGACCAAGTTCCTAGAAGGACATTCGTCAGTGTTTCGTTAAAGGGCAAGAGGGGTTCGGATGAGGAAGCCCCATGCTGAAGCACTTTGGTCAAGAGGTTAGTCTTGACCGCCACAGAGGGAAATTCAAGGTCAAGGACCTCTGCTGCTCTCTTCACCACTAATGCATAAGATGCTCACTCCTCCATAGCCACAGTAGGTGGAAAGAGCAAACCAGAATCTGGAGAGGAGTCCAGTCCACTGGCCTCTGTTAGTTCCTCATACCAGTCCAAATTCTCACCAGGAGTGTATAACTGGTGTTCTAAAGGGTCGAGTGACCCCACACACTCTTCCCCCATGCCTGTCTGCTTTTCAAAACGATAAAGAAATTCCGAATACTGGGTATAACTTTACCAACTAGACTGAAACCCTTCCGGGTTGGAATTATCACCGGAACTAAGAAACTTCAAAAGATTGCTTATAGCCCTGAGGAAGTCGCGGGGTAATCCCATGTAACAGCGACGAAACACGTGTTGGCTAAGAAACTGACCACGTGAAGCACAGGACGAACTTCACGTTCAGAAGAAACCGATTAAATCCTTATGAAAAACACAAAGACAATCCGTATTATGACTCATACATGCAACTATATGTACTAATATTTTAAACGTGTGCAGAGGATTAGCATTTACATTGTCAAAACCAATTGGCCTCGCCAATGGGACCTACTGGCTTTCCCAATGTCTTTTGGCAATGTCTACAGCATCAGGGGGAAAGCAAAAAGCTTTTTCCAGATGATGTGCAGCATCTTCAAAAAGATTTTTAAAACAAGGGGTGACAGTGGTTGTGTCATTACACTGGTGCATAAATGTGTGATGGTGTATGCGTGCATGCAGCACAATGCATGTGCGCCAGTGGAATGATACAGGCGCAATTTGTTTTGGTTTTTTTATTTACTGATCTTGGAACAGTAAATAAAAAAATGTATAATGTTTTTACCACGGAAGCACAAAATTAAAAAACTAAAAAGGACAGTGGGGGCTGGGTGGTAATGGAGTGGAGCGGATAGGGCAGAGGAGGGCATAAGCAGCACACTAGGGAGACAGCAACACAAGGGCAGTGGGAGAAGTACAACCAAAGGCGAGTAGAGCAACATAGGGGTGGGGAAGAAGGAAACAAAGGAAGGAGAACCGTAGGGGAGAAACACACGAGGGAGAGAGCAAGTTAGACTGTGGGGGAGAAGTACACTATAGAAAACAGAACAAGTGTGAGCAACATGAAGTACAGGGCATTGGAGGAGAGCACATGTGGGAGATAGCTGGAAAACCCATTCACTTGCATTGGATGCTTAACAAAAAAGGAAAAGAAAGTCCCCTAAAAGTGAGCAGTGGAAGGATACAAGTAAGCCAAGCAAAGAGACCTTAAAGATGTTGATATGGAGATTCTTCTTGGCTTCCAAGCACTTGCCTTTTGTCAACAACTCATACATGTGGGTTCTTCATCCGTTCATTGACAGGTCTGTTATCAATATCATTTGATGTTGAGGATGCTGAAACAGAAGACCTTTAAAAAGATTCAGCAGAATTTTCTCCCACAACAATGCCGGTTTCGGCCACTAACATTTACTTAGATCTAGCATGTATCCTCGACCCATCGCATTGAAGATGTGGCTCCTATTGGATGGCCACATATAAAGCCTACAATGAGGGATCAGTGAAATTCATGAAGACATTAGTCCTAGCACTGACGAGAACTGTCTGAAATATCACTGCAGTTGAATATTGTTGTGTTTACAATGTCCCCATTGGCCCTGGGAAGATAAATGTTTTCCCTTGAGCACTGTCAAAGTATGCCCCTAGGAATATTAGAGTGGTGTGGCAAGCTGGTCAGTGATCTAGCTCTCAATGCAGCAAGAATGTCAAAAATAATGTTCCTATAGTGGAATTACATACTATTAGAATGTGCAGACTGGATTGCTTACAGTTGGAATGAGCTGTTATGAACAGGCTGGTTGATGAGCCTCATGTACAAACAAAGAAATAAAACTCTATTTTTCAATATCTTACCCAAGGGTCTGATTCTGTTTGAGTAACTAACTTCCAAGAGAGTGCAAGAGTGCGGGGGTGCAAGACAGCCGCACTTTAGCGAGGCTCTACTCGCTGCAGTGTTTATCTTGCATTTATCTGACATCACAGGGCAAATCGACTTTATAGACTCACACTGTTATAGAGCTAACTGGTGACCATTGCTAATTTGCCATTTATTATACCCAGGCGGAGCCGCATTGCAGCGTAATCCTGAGGCGGGCCTTGGTGGAGTTCTGGGCTGTGAATGGCGAGTGTGGTGTCCCCGCGATCATAGGTGCAGAACCCTGTGGAGGGTTGAGTCAGCATCTAGAGACAGCCTGTGGTAAATAGACCTGTCATGAGATGCTGCCAGCAGAACTGTGGAAATGGCAGCACTGCCCCAGAGCCCTGGTTCGTTGCAAACCTAGAGGAAGGCGGCCTGCTAAACTCTCCTGTGTTGAGACTCAGCCACTTTGGATAGTTCAGAGTGAACATCGTTCTATGGAGGAACGTCAGGCAGGTGTTTCCTTCTCTGGCGAACCTTCCATCAGACCATCGTCCAAGTATGGAAACAACTGACAGCCTTTCTTCCACAGATGCATTTCTGCTGGTGCTAAACACTTGACGAAGTCTCTTGCGTTGACTTGCAGTCGACTCGGAGGGCTTTGAATTGGTAATGCTGCTTCTCTACGAGAATCTGACATAATGCCTGCAATTCTGATAAATGGGGCTAAAGAAATAAGCATCCTGAAGGATATCAGAAGATCCGCTTCTTCGAGCATGAACAGGGCCTACTAAAATGAGACTATCAAGAAGGACTTTAGGAACATATTGAGACACACCAGATCTAGGATGGGTATTCAACCACCAGTCTTCATTTTCACAAAGAACCAGGAGTATTATCCCTGGCGGATGTTTCCTCTGTACTTTCTTAATAGCAACTATGAAGAGGCATTCAAAGATTTTGCTTTACATCTGGTCCAGATAGTGCTGACCTCTTCTAGCTTGTGGACAGCTTTTGTACAACTTCAAGCATATGTCCACAACCGACAAAATATGTGGTCCCAACGATCTGTAGGGATGTTGTGCCACTTTAGGGCAAAATCTGATATCCTACCCCCCTCCCCACACCCTAAAGGGTGAAGATTAGAGGGAACCATACTACTAGAAAGTCAGGTTCTCTTGTGTGTGTCTCAACCAATGGAACATAACGAATTTTGTCATTTCTGCAAAGGCTTTTTGTGATCCTGTTCCTGGTTTCTAGAACATACTTGGTTGTTGTATAAATGGCAGTAATGGCCACACTGCCTCTGCTGGGATTCGTATAGTAAGGAGTTTCCTCTGAAGATCTGTAATCTTCTGGAGCCACAAAATCAAGAAGGTTTTCAAAACTGTGGTGCTCTAAGAGAGAAAGCTGCTTCAGTGTCTCACCCACGTTTGCCCAAAAGTGTTAGACCATAAATAGACATATCAAGGACGTTCCCATGAGCTTCTGGTCAAAAGGCAGTGTTCTTAAGTTTCTTTAAAAGAATGCCGCTCCGGAGAGCTGATGTAAGCTTAAATTGGAAACATCCACAGCAGCATCTTTAACAGCAGTCAACCTATTGGCTCCTTGCTGCATGACCACTATTTACTGCCTCTTTTGTCCGCTGACAGGAGTTCCAGGTACTGGGTGATGTCACTTCACGTGACCATCGTGACAGCCTAGATTAACCAGTGCATTACACCGCCTTAATAGATGCTGTTGCGCTGGAACTTACTCTTTTACCTTGTGCGCCTATATTCCTGCCATCCCAACCAGAGATTGTAGAGGGAGGCATAAATGAATTGCATGACCGGTGTTCAGCTGCAACACCAACAACCAAATCCAGGTGCAGGTGACCTGTGAGACAGGATGGCGCAGAGTCAGCATTTCTTTTCTATACATGTGACTACAGCATATACTGTGGCCAGTGTCTTCATTAGTTTAATTTCCTCTTGCCAGATGCAGTTCAGAATAGGAATGGGCTTGATGAGACTTTGTGCACTGTTCCTTAGAATCACAGGTGAAACATTGCTGTACACCATTGTCATGGGATAGCCAAATTTAATTGGCGCACTTTCCAATAGAAAGTGAACCCTAGAAATATTGTTCTTAGTGGCCCCAACATAGGAGAGCCTAATGGTTGTCCTGATCCCGAGTGTCGCTGCCATAGTTGGCATAGGTGTCCTGGCTGTCCTGGACTTCATCCTAACTTTTTTCTAAGATCTGATTACCCATATCCTCTGGAGTTGATGGAATTTATATGGGTTGGTTTGGAGGTGAAGGGGCTGGTGCAGGTAGCTGAGGAGGAGGCAGACACCAGAGGTTGCTGCTGTAGTAAGTTCATAAGTTGATTGGCAGAGAATGCCAGAGCAGTCAATCACATGTAAATACACTCCATAATTTGCTAAAATGACATGAAAAATCAACAGGAGCTGCACCATCTGTGGTTCTGATAGATAACATATAGCTCTGGCTACATCACATTGACAGTATTGATCATTTATTATATGACCAGGGGCCAGATGTACTAAACTATTTTGCGGTCTAAACCCTGTGATTCGCAAAATCACAGCGTTTGTGACTGCAAAATGACATTTGAACATATTTTGAAATTCTGAAAAGGCTTTGCGAATCGCAAATGCGGCTCTGCAACTCATACTAAAACGCAATTAAGAAGGGATGTGAGATGGTCACCACCTCCTAATATTGAATCAGAATGAGATGTAAACTACTGAAGTGTTACTGACTCCTCAACGGAGGCGGTAACAAATTTGCAAAGGGGAAGCTTATCCCGTTCAACAGTTTCTGATTTGGGAATTGTGTTGAACGTCCTTGCCCCCAGCCCACTATATCTTCCCAAATTTGACATTTGTGGTTTTTTTTCAAAGAAGCCCAGTTCTTTTAATGAACTGCTGTTCCTTACAGGTCACAATCCCTGGGTTTGCAGCCAATCACATGGGTCACAAATAGCTACCTGCCTAATCAATATTGATTAGGCAGATCATTGGGTGAGCTCCTGAGGCTGAATATTTTAAGAAGCAGCCTATTAGAATGGAGGTTGCTTTGTAATATGAGATATAGGTCGCAAATAGTAATAAGTGTTTCACATGGCTGGAAGATTTGTAAAAGAGGTGTCCCCTATTTTAATCCCACTGGTGAGCTAATCTATTGCTGCCTTTGATGTTTTCAGCATATTAGAAGAATTAGCTCAAACTGCAGGTTTCACAGTCTGCACTAAGCACTCATCACATACGTACATTACTGTAACCAATAACCCAGCTTTAGAACTCCGCCATAGCTGAGATTTTCATCATGAACTGTCACTTGTCAGTATCTATTATTAAAAAACAAAGGACATTCCTTTGTATACTCTATTTTATAAATCTATTTGTGTAGGAAACAATCACATTTTAATGGTAATGCTATCTTGGAGATATTGGGAGACTTCCCAAATGTAAGCTGAGCATCAATATGCTGCATGCCTTACTGAGGAAATCATACACATTAAGAAAGCCCTATAGTGGCTACTGCTGGCTGGCACGTATCGATATTCAATTCGAATACCTGACGTTTTGTGGCAGCAAAGACTACATTTACTGTTGGCGTCAGAATAGCTCTGACCAAATCTCTGGGTCACCTGGACATGCCTTGCGTGAAAAAGTCTCGAAACTTCAAATCAGACAATTTCCACTGCTGTCTCCAATTAGTGAAACTTCTTTCCACCATCTTTACATCTGGTCCACTTCTCTTGTTTCTGTTTTAGGAATTAAGATTCTTTATTTAGAGGATTGTATAGCATGTACAAGACACAAGAGTGTCAGAGCGCTTTACATAGTAGCAATTTCGAATATTATAGACAAGAGAAGTACAATTCCACCTGATGTTGGTATAAAGATGAACAAATTAGGTAGCTCTGACCTTAGACAAGATGCACCCACTTTACTGCTAGTCTATGATCAAAAGCGCATTATCCTAGTAGAAATGATATGTTATCGTAGCACTGATTTCCCTTCTTGAAACCTCTTTGGACAATAATGGTAAGGGCCACCCTTATGGTTGCCAGATAGCAAGACACCTACTCTTAAACAGTAACATTGTTTGGAAGTGACACTGGTAAAACACGATTTTCAATTCAATTCTGGAGGTATTGTATGATGGTATCGTCCTAATGTAAGGTGTGATGGAATTCCAAAATCAGGGAGTGCTTACTGAGAAAGAGTGTTTCTTTTTTTTGTCTGCCTCATGGAAGAGATTTTGAGAAGGAGATTGTCGGTTCTTATAAAAAGGAACTGATTTCTTTATATCAGCAGTTTTGAGTCAGATAGATTGGGCTACATTATGCTTTGTGCATAATGCATACCAGTCTAAAAATAAATCTTACTTCTACTGGAAGCTACTTCAGCCATTGGTGAGAAGTGGTTAAACTTTCTTAAACCCGTCACTAGCTTGGCCGCTGCATGCAAGACTAGAGGCAAGGTGATTTTTGGGGACCCATACTAGCAGGGTGTTCCATAATGTAGTCTAAGTACTTGTTATTGAACTATTTGGTTGAAGTCACGGTCAAGGATGAACTGATTGATGGATGAGCCACCTTGTTCATAGAGTTAATATGTGCTTGAGTGTTCAGGTGCTTGCCTAATGTTCAATCCCAGAGACCTGGAATGATGTACAATGTTCAGGAAGCTATCAAGCATTCCTTTTTTCCTGAGCCAATTCTGTACAGAAATACAGCAGTTCACAGGAATAATTAGTCAGAATTGGTTTTATTGGAATTAGCTTCAAATGGTGCTTTGTCATCCAAGCTTAGATATCATTGGTGACTTTAACTAACCTATTAACATCTTCTGGGGTGCGGACACTTAGATACAGCTGAGCGCCATCATCATAAAAACGGTAAGAGATGTCTGTGTGGCTCAGAATGGAGGCCAGACATTCCCTTTCTATGCTGAATGTCACAGGTGAGATCTTTAAGCCTTCGGGAGTACGGAGGGTGCCTTGTTATAGACCTGGATGTCTGGAAAGGGACATACAGTTTTGATGATTTAAAGGTTTATTAAGCATGAAGCGAGCCTTTTGAGGACTGCTCCAATTATTCCCACTCTCTCCTGGTCTATCCTCTGGAGAGAGGTGTGATTTACAGGTGGAAGGCCACTGAAGGGTGCATGCATCTCCTTTGTCCAGAACGTGAAGGTCATCCTCCACAATTTTTAGGTTTTTTTTTTTTTTAGTTGCATATTTATATAGCGCGAACTCGACCCGAAAGTATTGGAGCGCTTTACATGAGCACCGTATTTACATTACACATTCAGGCACGGGGAGATTAAGTGATTTGCCCAGAATCACAGGATGTGGACGCGACCCCGAGGCTCGAACCCTGGTTTCCAGCACCAAAGTCGGCAGTCTAGCCGACGGACCACATCCTCTCCCCTGCATACTCCATCCAGCTCTGAAGCTGTTTCTGGAAATCATGAAGTAGTTAATTTGATTTTGTGACCTTTTTACTCTTTTTAAAGTTCCTTGTCGGCATCTCAGCCTGACGGCATTGCTTCGCGCCAATTGGTTGTTTTTGTCCAATCAGAGGCAAGCCTGGGAGGAGCCTGTTGAGCCTCCCCCCCAGTACTTTATGCAGGCCGCAGCGCGGACGTGCTTGTCCCTTTCCTGACTGCTGTTTTAGATGTATGTGATGATCTTTGTCAGACGCTGCTGCTAATTATTGTGTTGTGACCGGTTTACTCTTTTTAAAGTTCCTTATCGGCATCTCAGCCTGACGGCATTGCTTCGCGCTGATTGGTTGTTTTTGTCCAATCAGAGGCGAGCACGGGAGGAGCCTGTTGAGCCCCCCGTGTACTTTATGCAAGCCGCAGCTCTGACTACAGTTACTATGTTTTTGACGGAGACCTGGCTTACCCAGGACACCGTAGCTGAACCAGTTTTGGCTCTTCCCCCAGGCTATGCTTTGAAGAACTTTGATATTAGCGGTAGAGGTGGAGGCATTGTAGTGATTTTTAAAGAGACCTACACCTCTAGCAGTACATTTATTTATTTATGCGTTTTTATATAGCGCGGACTTTACCCGAGGGTGTCAGAGCGCTTCACAATAGGAACAGTAACATTACATAAGGAGAAGGATACAAGTGAGCATAATACAAAAGCAAGCGTTACATTGCATGAGGAAAAAGTGACAATTGTGCAAATAACAAACCAACCAAATACAAAAAGAAGAATACGTTCCAAGAGGAAAAAGTGACAGGTGTGATTGATACATGGGGTACAAAATACAAATAGAGATATAATACTGCAGTAAGTGGCAGTCACTCATAACACACTGGGAAGGCACTTCAATAGGCTCGGAGTACAGAATTTCCTATAGTGGAAGAACTTCCTTGAGGTAGTAGAGAGGGCGTGAATTCAACAGGGGGTACATGGGGTACAAAATACATGATACATGGGGAACAAAATACAACTAGAGGAATAATACTGCAGTAAGTGGCAGTCACTCATAACACACTGGGAAGGCACTTCTATAGGCTTGGAATACAGAATTTCCTAAGGTGGAAGAACTTCCTTGATGTAGTAAAGAGGGCGTGACTTCAGCAGGGGACTTGTAATGAAGGGAACACGCACATAAAAACCAACACAACACGCAAGGTAAGGAATGAACAGAAAAAAGTACAAATTTACACTGACGAGCGAACTTCCTAGAGGGGCCTGAGAACGAAAGTATTAGTTCTGGAAGTGTCTTTGGAAGAGAAGAGACTTGAGGTCAGCTTTGAAGATCCGGGTAGAGGAGGTGGCACGGAGCAGTGGGGGAAGCGAGTTCCAGATTCTCACCGCATTGCCCGAGAAGGATTGAGCCATCGATCTTTCCCTTTTGAAGACGGGGGGCTCAAGCAGAAGCTTTTCCGCATTGCGAGAAGGGCGAGAGCCACCGGACAACTTCAATTTATTCGCCAGGTAACGAGGGGAGGACGTGTGTAAGGCTTTGTGTGTGATGCAGGCAGTTTTGTAAATAGATCTTGCCTCGATCGGAAGCCATCGAAGAGAGGACAGGATAGGAGTGACGTGGTCGCTCCGTTTAGACCCTGAAATGAAGCGAGCTGCTGAATGGAGCATGGATTTGAGAGGGGAGAGGTGGGATTTGGGTAGGCCCGTCAGAAGAGAATTGCAATAATCCAGTCTTGAGAGAACCAGAGATTGTACCAAGGTTTTTAAGTCTTTCTCCGGGAAGAACCGACGGATCCCCCAAAGAAGGCGCAGCTGGTACCGTGCGTTCTTAGCAATAGAGTTGATGTGGGAGATTAGGTTGAGTCTTTTGTCAAGAATGACACCTAGGGATTTAGCGCTGTCGACAATGATGGGTTTGTTGTTGAGTAGGTTCAGCTGATCCATCCAAGATTGAACAGGAGGAGGTGAGAGAGAGGTAGAGAGGAGGAGGAATTCAGTTTTGGCGGGATTCAGAATGAGTTGATGAGCTGACATCCAGTTGAGAATAGAGTTGAGGGTAGAATTGAGTAGGGAGAGATCGTGTGCGGAGGACACCTTAAGGTAGATTTGCGTGTCGTCCGCATACAGATGGTAAAGGATCCCAGATTTGCTTAGGAGGTTCCCTAAAGGTTCCAGGTAGAGATTAAACAAGGTGGGTGCCAGGATAGAACCTTGAGGGACGCCTTGACCTACGGCCACAGGAGATGAAAGACTGTTCCCTATCTTGATCATTTGGGATCTGTCCGAGAGGAAAGAGGCAAACCATTTGAGCACTGTGCCATCCAGTCCCATTCTCTGTTGAAGAGTGTTGAGGAGGGTGCTATGATTAACCGTGTCAAAGGCTGCAGAGAGGTCTAGAAGAATCAGAAGACATGATTCCCCAGAGTCGAGTATATGCAGCGCATCGTCAATCACTTGCAGCAGGGCTGTTTCAGAGCTGCAATTTTGGATGAAGCCCGACTGGAAAACGTCGAGGAGGTTATTGTCCATAATATGTGAGGAAAGTTGTTTCGCAACACATTTTTCGGTGATTTTCGAAAGAAAAGGGAGGTTGGTGATAGAGCGGAAGTTGTTGAGGTCGTTCGCATCGGCGGCGGGTTTTTTTTAGAAGAGGGGTGACCTGACCTGATTTGAGGGCAACCGGGAGGGAGCCTTGACTGAGGAAGAGATTGACTAGCCTGGTCCAGTAAGAGAGAGTATAGGTGTAGAAATCGATGGCGATGTCGCTAGGGATGGGGTCAGAAGAATGGTTGGAGGGTTTAGTTTCGAGGATACATTTGAGGAGGTCATCTTCCGAGATGACGTCAAAGTTCTGCCAGGTAACTAAGGATTTCCGCTCCTCAATGGGGGGGGCGACCTGATCCACCTATGCTTTGACCTTTTCATCGAAGAATATAGCGAAATCTGCTGCTTTCTTTGAGGAATCCTCAGGCTTAATGGTTGGGGGAGAACAGTTTGGGTTTTTGATGAGGTCAAAAAGTTTTTTGGGTCTGTTTTTGGCTGAGTCAAGGAGGGATCTGAAATGTGATGCTTTTTCAAGGAAGATGTGGTTGTGATATTTGGATCTTGCTGAGCGTAAAAGAGAGAGATTGGAGGTGGAAGGAGACTGTGAAAGAGCTCTCTTCAAAATTGCGCTTAATAGTAATTTTACCTTTACGGGGCTGCTAAGTTATCGACCTCCTGACCCATCCAGATCCTTTAGGGAGGCATTAATTAATTTGGTTACCACACTGACCATTAAGTCGGCTAATTTTAATATGGTGAGTGATCTTAATCTTCACCTGGACACCTGCCAAGACGGCAATATCACCAATTTTTTAGATGATCTTGCAGAGTGCCAGATGACGCAGCATGTGTCTGGTGCCACACACTCAGTTGGGCACCTTCTTGACCCTGTCTTTTCCATTCTTCTCCTGTTAAAAGTCTATACCCCTCTCCCTCAGGATTGTCTTTTTCCACTCTGTCTCGAGCTGATAAATCTTTCCTTGACATCAGCATCTGTACCGGCTTCTTGGAAACATGCCAAAGTTATTCGCCTTCTGAAAAAACCTGCTTTGGATGTTTCCAAATGCAAAAACAGTTCCAAAGCAGAAAATTTTCGTCCCATTTCCTTACTGCCATTTTTCGCTAACATTACTGAGACACATATTAACACCATCTTAACACATTTTTGAGAAACTAACCAAATTCTGGACATTTCTCAGAATGGTTTCAGACCACGACAAAGCACCGAGTCGGCTCTGCTTGCTGTTACTGAGCATCTTCGCGGCTCTCTAGATGGAGGCAGATCCTCTGCTCTGATCTTGCTTGACTTAAGCGCCGCTTTTGATACCGTGTCACATGATATTCAGCTTCGGCGTTTACAGGGGATTGGTATCGGCGGAGTTGCACTAACTTGGTTCTCCTCCTTTCTCTATGAATGATCTTTTCAGGTTGTTCCCCCCTCCCCCACATAGATCCCATTCACACACTCTGCGACATGGTGTTCCCTAGGGCTCCTTCCTGAGTCCTACTCTATTTAACATTTATATTCAACCATTGGTTCAGGTTGTGAAAGCCCAGGGGCTCACGCTGGTGTAATATGATGATGATACCCAGCTTGTGATCTCCCTTTCCAACAATCCTACTCTGGATCTGGCTAAATTTATAAGCGGCATGGTGGCTCTTGCAGAGTGGATGGTGGTCAATTGCCTACAACTGAATCCAAGTAAATCTGAAATCCTTCTTTTAGGAAGAGATATCCACCATTAGGGGGACCATTGGTGGCCCTCTTCCTTGGGACTACCCCCGCAGCCTAAGGTGGAGGTAAAATAATTAGGTGTCTGGAGGGACAATGCCTTGACCTTCGAAGCACAGGGAAAATCGGTGGTAGGCGCCTGCTTTGGACATCTACGTGGGCTCAAACCTATTCTTGGATTTTTTTTTGACTCCCACATCTGCCAGGTTTTTATTCAGTCCACCGCCCTTTCGAGGTTGGACTACTGTAATATCCTGTACTTAGGATCTAATAAGACGGTGACCAGAAGACTCCAGCTGCCCCAAAATGTTGCAGCAAGGTTGCTATTCTCTCTTCCAAAGTTTTGCTCGGTCTCTAGCTTCATACATAGGCTGCACTGGCTCCCTGTGGACAAGCGGCTCCATTTTCAAGGTCCTGTGCACTACACATAGAATCCTAGCCTCTCAGGGGCCTCCCATTCTGTCCAATCTGCTCCGTTCTTACCTGCCCTCGTGGGTTTTGCGGTCAGCTAACCTCAATTTGGCATGCGTCCCACGTGTCAGAAGAGTAAGAGCAGGAGGCCGCACTTTCTGCGTCAAAGCACCTGCTCTCTGGAACGCACTTCCTCTGTATATCAGGTTCATTCAGAACCACTGAGCATTCAGAAAGGCCCTAAAGACCTGGCTGTTCTCTGTTTAATCACTTCTGTGGTCCTTTCTGCCTGTCTTTTACAGTGGCCTTTCTTGAGACTAGCGCTGGGACGCCCCGTTGCTGGGGCAGCCATGCCCTTTACAAATATTTTAACATAACATAACATTTTATAGACAGCCTTGGTTGTGATTTAATGCCGTTCTGTTGCGCATTGGCCAGAAATAGTAGGTTGGAAACTGGGCTGAAATTATTTAGATTCTCGGAATCCACTCCCTGATCTTTAGATCTAAATTGACAGTGCAGCAGTCCGCAAGACCAGTTGTTACCAATTCAGTAAAATATACATTGAGTGAGCTTTGGCTTTACCCAGAGGAGTATTCATCTCTCATCTTGTGCTATTGGCAAGTTGGTGTATCATATCACTTCATATGGAGTGTTGGAAATACATGAAGGGTTATTTTATATCTCAAAACTACACAGCACCACTCATTAATTCTTCATCTCACAGGGGCTGTTTTAGTCAGGAATCAAAATGCAACCCAGACCCATTAACTTTAACAATGCTTGTTTAAAATGGGTGTATCTATAGCTATTTTAGGTACTGTATGACTGCTCCTTAAGCTAGCGAAGTGCTCATCAGATTCAAAATAGGGTGTAACCAACCAACTGATCTCTCTAAGTAGAGAGGAAGGGGTGTGCTTCTAGACATGAGATGAAGGCCTTGTTTTAGCAATGGTATTATACTAACTTGTATGGGTTATTTCTCTGAAAGAGGACAAGGATGACTTTGATTTCTATGTAGATGCATGAATAAAAAAACATGTTTTTTCCGTAAATATTCAGGAAATATTTTGGGGAGTCTGTTTATTTTTACATGCAGTTTTATGAAATCTTGCTTTTTCGTTGCCATTTGGTTTTTGTAAAGTACTTGGTATTATTAAAGATACTTTATTACATTTGTACTTTCACTACGGATAAATTGCATTTGTGTTGTAGATCACTCTGGTTGCCTTTTCTTGTCTAGGTTTGCACTTTACTAAGTATTTAAAATAAAAGAAGCAACCATGATAGGCAGCTGGTTAACCTATGGTGGGGACCCTCTCCTGTATCTAGTGCTGGAAAGGCGCAGACCAATGCTTGGGCTGAACCCTGGTGTCCAACCAGAGGATGTGGTGGTGGTCCTTTCTCCCACCCAGCATAGTGGCCCATGAGGGTATGACTATAGGTGGAGCACAGAACCCTCACTACCCCATTCCTGGTCTGTCTAGAAACGGCAAGAAATGAAGTGGTGGCTTCTCAACCTTGGCCACTAGTCAGTAACCTGGGTTTTCTAATGGGTAAGCTTCTCAGCCAACGCATGAAGGCCACAGAGGCTGAAGCCGGACACTGTATAGAATAAAAGCAGCCTCAGCCCCTCTGACCTGATGGTCTTTCCCCAGACACGAAGCCTACAGGAGAGCCTCCTGTGAGAAGTTGGCCTGGTATATGCTGTCCACTAATTAAAGTGGGCACCTTGCACCAGTCCAAACGACCTTTATTGATGATTAGGTTAAAGACAACCTTTATTGAAAGCTATCCTAGTGGTAGCTATGGAGAGCAGCCTTCAGGCTAAGTCTCGAAGGAATGTAAAGCAGCTTGTTTTACCAGTATATAACCTCCTGAATGACCAAATGAAAGGAGAACCACACAAGGTATATATAAAATATATGTATTTATTACTAAACACTCTCTACTAACCTCTTTATGAGATTAGAGAATAAGGCACACAATATTAAATCACTAGAACGACAGTAAATAGCACAATACACAGTGGGCTCCGGGGGAGACCAAACCATATACTAAGAAAGTGGTATAACAACCACGACTTGACTAGACACAGTGCCTAGAGCACGTAGAATCGCTGGGACCCCAAGGAACCACCCAAGGTAGTGACACAGGGGACCCACGGAGGACGGGTGCAGTGTGGGAACACAGACGCGAGCTCCGTACAACTCGATGGGAAAGTCGCGGTTGGAAATTTAAAGATTAAGGACACTTCGGAGAGGACTTTAAGCAAACCCAGCTAAACCTAGAAGGTTCTAAGGCCAGCACCCTTGAGAGTACTGAGGTACCTGTGTTACCTATCCCAGAGGAGCCGGGTGCATAGGGGTCAAGTGGTGTCGGAAACTCTCGTCGTTTTCAATGGCGTGATGCGAAAAAGTACTGCTGCTGTGGAGAAGAAAAGTGTCCGGTGTGATCCAAGCCTGGATCGGAGATGAGAAGAACCTGAAAGCAGAGGGGACAAAGTCTGGGTCCCTTCACGTGACCAGGAGCGGAGCAATCGAATGCCCACCGATGTCGGGTGCTTCAGGTGAGAAGAGGTGAAGCTTGACTCTGCAGCCACGGGGACCAGGAGACGTCGACGACGACCATAGTCCGGAGGCGAGCTGTCCCACGAAGGATGTCGAGTGCTGGGGGGTCAGTGTCCGGATTGAACACCAACAAACCTTGGCAACTGCAACCCACGCGGTCAGAGGAAAGATGCTTCTGTGAGGACCAGCAAGGTCCTGGGGACTCTCCAAGCTATGGAGAGTCGGGGCACATCTGGAGCAACCAGGAAAGCCCGCTGAAAGTCAAAGTTACCTTCACAGGGACCCACAGGCCAACGGACCAGGGATCGCGAAGGGACCTAGAGCTGAATCACTAAATACCAGCCCACGGAACACTCGTGGAGTGTAGGCCGAAATCTTCTGTGGAATTACTGCTCGGGGTCAGGACTACAAGTAGCCCAAAGCACAGCTTCAGGGATCGCCGAAAAGCATATGCTGCTGCAAATGTACACGGTGCCCAGGGGGTACGGGTTTCACGGTCCCCACGAGGGATATGGGCCTCAGAATTGCTGAGAGCGCAGATCAACCTCAGAGACCTCGGGAACCCACCTCCTGTGTTGCAGAGATCTTCGGAGTCCTTCAGGAGCTTCGTAGATGCAAACCGGTCAGATGCGTTTAGGTGCCTGCTCAGCAGGGGAGTAACTCCTTTACTCCAAGGGAGATTCTTCAGTCATCCAGCGTCATGCAGATGGTCGAAGTACTTGGTTTCTGTAGCAGAGTTTAGTCCAGGTAAATCCAAAGTCCTGTAGTCAGGGGTTCCTATTTTATACCCAAGGAAGGGGTGGGACAAACTCTGGGGATCCACCTATGGGAGGGTCAGGACAGAGGGGTGGCTACACCCATGTCCTTTGTCCAGTTTCGCGCCAGAGCAGGAGCAAATGGCTCCAGCAACCGGTTTGAGCTGGACTATGCACAGGGACACCAAATGTACCCCCAGTGCAGACATCAAAGCACTCTCAGAGTGCACCCACCCAGCCCCAATACACTAAAGCCTGTCTGGGAGGTGGTCACACCTCCCTGTGACAGGAAACCTATTGTCAAACCTTCCCCTGCCGGAGTTTCGTCCAGCAGCAGGAGGGCAGACTCGTGTCTGTGGCTGGCAGCATCCATCTTGTGATGCCAGGGTCAGGAAAGCTGGTACCGGGTGTACCGGTGTTGTCATATTTCTCCCTCTAGGAGGGTGGAATCATACCTCCACACCAGTTACTGGTGTGGAGGTATGATTCCAAGGTGTTTGACACCAAACACGACATGTTTCCATGCAGCCATATTAAAGTTAGCATTTACCGCGAGGTTATAATGCACTTAAGTATATATGGTTGGCTGCATCATAAACAACCCCGGAGAATAGGTTCCGAAGGCTGTAGAGGGGCTCTGCTCATGCATGGGCACCCTCTCACATAAAACCCAGCACCCTGCCTTCAGGATTGATAAGGCCTGCCATAGGGGTGACTGATAGGTTTATATGTGCAGTGATTAGGATAGATATAGTGAACCTATATCTAAGTAAGGGGTGCATGCACCACCTTACACAGGCTGCTGTAGCAGACCTGATGTGTCATTTTGAATGGTCTCCTAGGGGTGGCATAATACATGCTGCAGCCCCTGGGAGGCCTCTGGGGTACCTATGCCCTGGGTACATAGTATACCATATACTAGGGACTTATAAGGGTACCCCAGAATCCAATCTGGAGTGTACCTAAAGTACATGAACAACCAATTTAGGGAGAAAGCAGATAGACTGGGGTCCTGATTAGCAGGATCCCAGTCAGACTAGTCAAAAACCAGCAAAACACCAGGAAAAAAGTGGGGGTAACCATTCAGTCAGATTCCATTCTCCTACACCTCCAAACTAGGGAGAGCCGCAAAGCTAGGCACAGGCTCACTGCATGTCACAGAATGATGGGAAAAAGGTTAAGGAAATTTGAGGGACCCCATCCTTGCTGGCATCCCTGCCACCATTCAGGCCATTGGAAGGTTCTGCAGGAGACAGAGGGCTAAAAATCCTGAACCTTTCCTATACACTTGGGAGTAGGAAGAGGAGGTGTGGGAAAGGAGCAGGAAAACATGGGACTAGCAGTGGGACATATGCTCCCCCATGTTGCATGCAAGTCCTCTTTAGGGACCTATACAGCCCGACTGTTTATGTATTTACTTACATCATCAACTTTTGGCAGCTGAGGTGGTGGTAGGAAAAAGCGATGGTCAACATCTTCAGTCCGAGCCAATCCGATGGTAGTTCTCATATCACAGGCCTGTGCTACTGTCCTGTACTGATAATCTGCAGAAGTAATTTAAAGTTAATGGAATAATAACTGAAACAAAATACTCGAGATTCCAGAAATATTTTAAGTGGCATCTGCAGTGTAACAAACCCAGATCTAGGCACACAGTATGCATTTTACTAATATTATCTAGTTCTATTTCTAATGTCAAGAAACAAATAAATGCCAGATTTTAATCAGACGGGGTATTTCTGAAAGGTTTCCCACAAAATAGGGGTGAAGGGAAGAGGCAAGGGGAGAGAAGAAATTAAATTTGCTATTTTCATTGTTTTACCTTATAAATGTGAAAGCAGACAATAAAAAAAAAATGGCTCCGGACTGGAAAGATTTCCCAAGTTCTTGATTTTGTGGCTGCTACATCTGATTCCTCTCAGGTTTCCAGGGGCAGTTTGCTTGCTATGCAAAGGGATTCGCTTGGTATGCAAAGGGCATTTAAGATTAAAACAATGGGTTCTGAAATAAGGTTGGAGGTTTCTTCCATTTTTAGTGCTTAACGGATGACCAGGAAGATGTAGCCCTAAGGAAGGACCAGTTTATTGGGAATGCTCTTTCTAGCTTGCTCTGTCCCTTGAACATTTTAGTATCAGTAGTTACGGCTCGTCATCACACAAGTTCATATTTCAGCAGGCAGTCCATCTCTGTTCATTTTTAAAGACAAAGTGGTGCATTGCTTCTTAGGTTGACATGGCATAATCGCTCCAGTTCTATTCAAGATCCAAAAATATAGAAAGATTTACAAATTTTTGAATAATCGCTGCAGATGCAAGCGTGTGAGAAGAACTCTAATAAACACAAACTGGGTTGTTTGTGGATTAAGAGGGCTGAATAAAGTTACCTTCATGTTGATTCTGTTACTATTAGTCCCTAGGTTCTCTTTTATCTTCATTGTAGTGCACAGACCCTGCCTTACCTGGCCCTGGCTCCAGACACACTACAGGAGTTATGCAACTCTTTGTGTGGGGACAGGCACAGCCCTATTGAGGTGCAAGTGTCAGCTCATCCCACCACTCTAGCTCAGGAAGACCCATCAGCCTGGTGATGAGCCATCAGGATATTCAGGGCACACCTCAGTCAGCTCCCTTTGTGTGTAACTGTCTAGAGGGAATTCACAAAGCCCAGCTGTGATCCAACCCAGACGTGTATTCTAGGGACAGGCAGAGGCACAGAATGGTTAAAGTAAGAAAAAAAAAACTTTCTAAAAGTGGCATTTTCAGACCTGAAATTTAAACACCAACTTCACTAAAAGATGTGTTTTAAATTCTGAGTCCACAGAAACTAAACTCAAATGTTCCATCTGCTCCCAATTGAAAGTTACACTTGTAATGTGTTACAAGGCAGCTCCAATACTAACCTGTGGGACAGATGGGCCTTGCTGTAGTGAAAAACTAATTTGGCAGTTTTTCACTGCAAGGACATGTAAAACTCAACAGCACATGTCCTACCTTTTAAATGCACTGCACCCTGTCCATGGGGCTACTTAGGGCCTACCTTTGGGGTGCCTTACATGTAATAAAAGGGAAGGTTTGGGCCTGGCAAGTAGGTGTACTTGCCAGGTCGACATGACAGTTAAAAACTGCACACACAGGCTCTGCAGTGGCAGTCCTGAGACAGGTTTGAAAGGCTAATCATGTGGGTGGCACAATCAGTGTTGCAGGTCCACTAGTAGCATTTGCTTTACAGGCCCTGGGCATATGTAGTGCACTGTACTAGGGACTTAACAGAAAATCAAATATGCCAATCATGGAGAAAGCAAATGCCATTACATTTTAGACACAGAGCACATGCACTTTAGCACTGGTCAGCAGTGAAGAAGTGCCCAGAGTCTTAAATGCGGCAAAAATGAAGTTCAACACACAGTCAAAAACAGGAAATCAGAAGCAAAAAAAGACAGGGAAAACTCAGTCAAAAGAAGCCAGGTCTAACAACAGCCAATGAGCAGTTGAACTCTTTTGCCAAGATGTTCAGGTTATCTATGGAGAGGCAGGGGTGGGTGCAAATGAACTCCAAAAGAAAAATGCACTCAAGTAGGGTGATGGCAGGGAGAGGATGCACACCTCCCTCCCTTCTTCAACGGTCTGGAGATTCCTCCTGAGGGGGAGGTGGATGTAACCTCTTTGCTTTCTCACCCCATGCTTTGTCAAAAAGAAAATGGCTGTATGGTTGTCGGTGGACATCAGCAACAATCTCAGTCTTCACCCTGGAAAAGAGCTTTCTGTACAAGGAAGACTTGTTTTGTATCAACACATTTGTGTGGTGGGAAATATCGGCTCTATCCGACACAGGGCACAGTTGAAGGGCTCCCAGTAATGATGATCTCCCACCCTATATCTGCCTTGATAAACTGAAACATGTTGGAGGGCATCAAGTGCAACAGAATGCATATTCTTCCTGGGCATAATGACCAAAGTTTTGCCACAAATGCATGCCATGATGGTATGGCCTTCCTGAGGGACAGAATGCCAGATTGATAGATCGTTTCGCTGAATATTTTAAACCATTTTGCCTCTTTCTCCATGTGAATGAAACTTTGCCCTTCAGTGAACCAGCCATCACCACCAAAGACTGAGATGGGTGATCCCAGAGAAAAGGTCTGGTCTATTTTTGGAAGCATAATACTTGCTGCGCCCAGTGACTTTTTAAGATTGTCTGCTCCAAATCTACAGGGCTGCTTGAAGACTTAGGGCTTGATGGACATAGCAGGTTAAAAAGGGGGGCTGAGGATGTCACCAAAGCAGAGATTCCCTCATTATCAGTGGGAGTACCTGGAAATCAATGGATGGAGCCCCCAAAACATTGGCAATTGCAAATTGGTGATGCCCAGCTGGGAGCCAATCTCTGTGGTCTCTTGTACTATCATCTAAACAGTGTCCGAGTTTGTGATGGGCTCATCCAAGCACAGCATCTTGGGCAGAAGAGGCATGAGGAATAGATCCATGGGAGTGTAGTTCAAACATGGTGGCTTTGCATGAGCAGCTCCAGTGGGTGTGAGACGGACAGCTGGGGTTAGACTACCAGTGCTGCAAGACAGAGCAGTGCAGGTGTTTTTGGCTGGTGCGCAGGTACAGAAAGCTGAACTCTGGATGCTCCAAGCTGAGGGGACAGATTGGAGTAGTCTACCTGGCCTTTAAGATCAGATCTTGCAAGAAGGACTATGAATTACAGATGAAGGACATCAGGGAAGCAAATCTGCAGTTGGATCCAAGGAAAGCTTGGATAGGTGAGGCAACACCAATTATAGCGGTCATGGAGTCCACTTACCCTGAGAGGATGATACCAAGGGGAGCCTTCCACAGTGATGATGAACATGTGCAACATGATCACCAGTTACTTAAATTAAAGGTAAGTAGTGTCAGTCAATACTGGGGAAAGCAAGTCTCCTTGTCTTCTTCCTGCAGTGCGGTTCTGCTCTCATAGGCTAGATGACCAGGACCCTCTCAACAGTCATCTGTAATGCGCTGGGGAAGGACTGAACAAGGCTGGTGGAGGAGTAAGGAGATGGTCCAGCAAGAGAGAAAATGCACAGGAGGGGCTATGCTCTAATTCCTTGTGCAAGCCTTCAGAGTTACTGTAGCAAACTGACACTTGGTCACCTTACCCCAGGCCCAGCACAGCTGGCTTACGCAACCTCTCACTACAACAAAACTCCAGCACCCCACCCCAAAGAAGGGACAGGCTGAGTTCCTAAGTATAACAGCAGCTTAAGGATTAACAGCCCAGAAAGACAGCTGCACTCAAACGGACCGAGTACCACTGCGTTTGATAAGAATAAACATCTGTTATTCAACAGCAAAATATACCTTGCGGTGTATGTGTGCTTTACAAACACACTATTTGATATCATGTGATGACAATGTAACAGAAGCTACCAAAATGAAGAGGGTGTTGTGCCTGAAGGCAAAGGTCACCTTACAACCAGATATAGCTAAAGCATATTTGATAATGGGAAATCACTAGAGTTATTTGCATCACTTGTGTGGGGCCGATGAGGGTGACCCACAGAAATGAGGGAGAGGATCCCTGAAAAAAAGTCTCTCACAATCTCATTGGAATGAATGATATTCAGGACGGTGCCCAGTAGCAGAGGCTTTTGACCCATCATTTCATTGTTGAAAACCAATGTCTCCTGTGGGACAAATACACCCTTCCTCTGTCTGCAAGTCAGACAGTTTGAGTGATGCTGTAATGATTGAATGAACACTGACAGCACTTGGTGACTACCGTTTATACATGCGACACAAAGGATATGCTGGTCAGCTACTGCAGTCGATGACACAAACTACACTGAGTAAAAGTAGAATGCTGTGGAATAAGCTTTTTCAGCTGAAGGGATGAAAGAGGGAAGATGGTGAGGAAAACAGCAAAATAAGACTCAAAAGAGCCCCATGTGGATAATAGCTGAGTATGAGAGAAGCAAGATCCCAGCCACGTCATTTGGCAATAAAAAAATAACCAGTAAGGGCACTTTTGCATCCATGGATGGGGGTGTGCCGTGTATGACAGAAGCACGCATGCACAATACCAGCCCACAAAGCTCTGACAGCTTTTGAAGCAGTTTCCAGTCACACCACTAGATGACAGGGTACCCTCACAAGTTCATAATGGAAATGAATCAGATCACACAAGTAATCTATATTTGCTGTGTTTGGATGGCTCATAAACAGATTGCCTTTCTGCTGCTTTTAATCATACGTAGTGCCATCTTTTAGAGGATCTGAAGAATAAGGTAAACTGCAACCTACTAGCATGGTTATATAGATTAAGTTCACCTCTTTTTGCCTGGTTCTTGTAAGAAGGCAAACAAATATGAAAAACATAAGGAGTAGTGTGCTAAAAGGAAAGAAGACACAAACCTAGAGAGTTATGGAAAGCCTCTGTCCTAAGATCAAAAGCCTGGTATGCCAACAACATTTTGAAGAAGCATTTGGTTGGAACATTAAATCTTGTGGCACTAAGGGTTGGCTCAGCTGAGAATTCTTCTTTGTAAGACCTGCACAAGAAACCAGTAATTGAATAATCCAGTTAACTGGCCAATCATCATGGCAGATAATCTATAGCAACCACCCTCTTCGAGAGAGGTAGTTGTTGCAGCAACACGCAAGGGCAAAAGGAATAAGGACAATTTGACAACAAAAATATGGGTTTACACTGCGAATCTAAAAGCAAACTCCACTCTCAGCTGTACATTTCGTGAAGTTGTATGTGAAATGTAGGACAGAAAATGAATGAAAATGAAAATAAGGGATTGACCATGTGCAGTACTAAGAAATGAATGGCCCATATTTCTTCACCAGCCACCATTACAAAGCTATAACAAGTGTTAAGAGATTAATGAAACAAAAAAGTGTGACTCTACAATAAGCTGGAACAGAGATCTGATGTACATTACCATGCCAGTGATGATTTCTAGCCAAGTCCTGAATGGCCTGCAAGCGAACCGTCTTATCGTTAGACTGAGTCTTCTTCAGGAGCAGCCACAGGGCACATTCATGAACATCCACATTCAGCCTGCTGAATGTTTCTGCAAAAGAAAAATGCAAATATTACAGTCTTACTACAAGTTAAACCTATGTGAAACAAAATCACAATAAACTTCATTCAAATGGAGTAAATAGGAGTGTAAAAAAATAATAGATGGTTCCATGACTTCACAATTGTGCGTATGTAGTCAGAGATGCTAGCGATGTCAGCCAAGGGTTAAAACAAAAATGTGCATTGAGGAGAAACAAAAAACACACCACAGCAATATGTTTACATATGTCACGGTGTCATACCGTTCCAAAAAAGATTCCTGTACTTGACCGATTCTGAAAGAATTTAATAAACCAGACTTACTACCTCTAATATTTGCAAAGATATACTTTTCGAGAATTCAGAAAGGTTTCCAATACACTCTAGCCTTCAAAGGTTTTTTTGCATGCGTAATTATATGTAGTCTAGTCGTGCACAAGTAGAAATGCCTTCAAAGAGTGCAATAGCATTATATATTTAGATATCCACCAGTTTTTGGCATATTCCATGTTCATTCCCACCCTAGAAAGATATTTACTCCTGCCCTTTTCGGAAGTAAATATCTGACTATTTCTATGGAGAGAAGTAGTTGGGTGTGCACAAACATTCATGCATTCCTGTCTCTCTCACACCATGGGGAGTAGATTAACTCACACAACATTATTTTTGTGAGTAAACCTTTTTACGATTGTAAAAATCACCTTTTGTGAACTGTAAAAGTAGATCTGCACACATGAAAAACGCCATTTGCTCATGTAAGCTAAATTTACATAAGCCAATAGCTTTGTGGCCCATGCTGTCCAATTCACAAAAATGCCTGAATTTTTTAACTAAAGGAATTTCCAAATGCCTGAATCACCTTTGAGATGCTCATGTGCTAAAGGAATAATTAAACAGCTCCTACTAGAACAAGATTAGTCTAACATCCTGCTCCTTTGATTTATGTCTACCCAGGAAATACTAGAGACATCTGAGGGCTCTTAAAATTAATCACTACTTTATTGAATTACCGGCATATTGTTTCCCAAACTAAAGGCTTTATTACATATCTTTCTACACTTACCCTATAACGTATAACCCTGACTTACAACCAAGCTGAATAGATGATAGTTTTAAAACTTGGAATGGAGATGGTCCTCTATTACTGTGGGATTCATACGAAAAGTGTAAGATGAGAGACCGCAAATCCTACATTAACTTATTCCATCTAATGCCCAGAAACAAATATCAGCTACTTCAATTAAAGCATTGAGCACTGCTACTAGGCAATATAAAGCAGAGTTCTAGAGTTCTAACTTTTTCAGAAGACCTTTCCCAGAACTGTAAAGCGGAAAGAAGAGTATCCTTATTATTTTTTTAATGAATATTTTTATTGGGTTTTTAAAACAGGTGCAAAGAAGAATCCTTATTATATAAGGGGTTTAGTTTCATACAATCATCATGGTCATGCAAAGTAAAAAGGGGAATTAGGCTTATCTATCCCCAAGGACACTTGGTCTATCATATGGACACGAGCGTTCAAAACCTCTATATGTGCGAGATTCAAAGTAATTGCATATAAGATTTTAATGCAATAGTACATGACACCAGAATGCCTAAAATCTATGCATAGAGGTTCTAACAAATACTAGTAAAATTGTGGGAAAAGGGAAACTCTAAAACACATGTGGTGGCCATGTCCTAAAATAAAGAGTTTCTTGAATGATGTGCTACAACAAGTAACTGAAACAATAGGCTCATATAGCCCACGAGATTCCGAGTCGTCTTCTTTGGATGTACAGGTGAAGGGGAGCTCACTTTGCTGACTTAACTGAGTTGTCTAGTGACAATTATGCTCTTCAAGGACAGACTTACAGTAGCCCAGATGTGGAAATCACCAGACTCTTCCTCACTACAATTGTGATAAACCAAGCTGTAGGATCAAAGTGCAGTGAAACACTTCACAGACTTAGTATGTGACAAACTCATGAAATATAACCAAGCTTGGGTTCCCTTTCAAATCTCTGCCAAGAGTGAGCTCAGTGAAATGAAATCAAGACGTTTCCAATTGGAAGGGATTAGATTTAACCTTTTCATGGAACAGACCATCACACTGACTCTCAGAACAAATTTGTACACTATATCAGATTTTGTATTGTTGATTCTGGATTTCTCAGCTACTGCGGTTTTCTGCAGCAATTGTCTAGAAATGTATATACATCCGTAATGATATGGAGAAACAACCATTACGTTCTGTAACTTGTAAACTGGTTACAAAATTGATTTCTTGAACATTTTGTCATACATTTTGAAGAAGATCCAGGATTCATTCCCTGGATTGGCCTCAGTGGAAGCTGTAGATACAGTGCAGGGTGGGTAGAGTAAATCTGAGATTGCCACAGGAATGTCCGAATGCACTCCAAAGAATGCTCTGTGGTGAACCAAGTCCATAGCATTTAGTACTACACACTGATTAACTACATCTGCCATTATGTAAAGCCCAAGAAATTACCCTAAAGAACTAGCAATAGAATACTCCATGCTTCTCCACTAACCAGAGACACCCCACTACGTATAAGCCAGGTATGCACTCATATGACTTCTTCAACATTGGTACAGAGTCATAACTGGGAGCCTGCCCTACTGTAGATAAACATTACAAAATGAATCTGCATAATGGAAGACACTCAACAAGATCCTGTTGGATACACACCGTCTTGGTACATGTCTGACATTTAGTATGCAAAACCTATCTGCAGATCAAACGTGATTCCCACAGCTGCTCTTGTCCCACTTCTGCACTGCTTAAGAACCTAGCCCTAGTGAAACTGAGTCTGCACCAATAAAAGTGCTTCATCCCGGACACAACATATTACCTAGCTCAGCACTAGCACACCTACCTCACAGTAGATATTGCTTAACAACCTGCCCATGCCTTGCTTGATCTCGTTGTCTGCCTTTACCTGTGTTAATCAGCCATGGTACTGCAAAGAGGGGCTGGTAATATGCTCAATTTCCAATACCATATGAGACCTCAAATACAATGCAACTCACACAAGCCGCAATAGATTTTTCTAAGGGTCTATCTTTGAGACAACTTCCTGCTTTGTAAACACTAGGCCTGATGCATCCTATGACTTGCCAATCACACATATTGAAAGAAGTAGACCTTGAGATATAGCAGAAGTAGCAAACAATTGCAGCATAAACGGTTTCTCGAACAGACCCTTTGGAAAATGTGTAAAGTGGTAAAAAGCATTTCCTCTAAAGAGGAAGACACTTATCAGAGTGATTAAGTAGACTGTATGAGAATACAATTCAAAATCTGGAAAGGGCACCTGGTTTAAAATGGTCTAAAAATGTCTGTAGCGGCCAGTTTCCTGAGCGGTCCCACAAAGAGTCCATTAACCAATTAGAGGAGCCTGCTATGCAACATCAACCTTTCAATTGTAAAACAATAAACCAGTAACATCTTGTTCTTTTTCTTGTAGGCGGGTCAAGGTTTCTATTTAGAAGATCAGGTAACAGTGATAAATACAACACAATTTAATACAGCTGCAAAAGAATCCTCAAAGCAACAGCATGAACCTGCACAAGAACAGAATTCAGGAATCTCATGTCTCTGATGAGAGGAAGGCTAACCAGTTCAACATTTCTCGTCCAGAACACATTTAGCAGGTCAGGAACGAGCAGCCGTAGCAAACTAGGGAAAGTGATTTGGTTCTCAAGGACATGACTTGCATTTTGGAAATATATATATATATACACACACATAGATATTAACTGAAAAAACAAAGGTTAAAGGGAAGTTACAGTTAGGTGAAAATGTCAGTTAAAACATACCATTTTAAACAAACAAAACCACTGAAATTCACCAGTTATAGTACCTGTAACTCAAATCTCGACATGCACTGCTAATTACCTCACATATTAAATCACTGAATCATGTTCTATGACATCATTGATAACACTTTAGGGCATGAGTTATAGCTAATTGAGAACTATTACTGATGATTTTCAGTGGTTTTTACGTTTAAATGGTGTCTGCAAATGTATTAATTATGTGTGTGTGTATATATATATATATATATATGTATCTGTATATGTACGTATATGTATATATATGAATATATATGTATCTGTGTGTAATAGAGAGTGGCAGCAGCCACTCTGTAGTTATAGTTAGGATTCCCAAGTATAGGAATTCCTCAGAATTTTGGCCATTAATAACCTTGCCCCCGTTTGATGAATCTCCACAAAACATTCTAGCGCTATAGCTTTTTCTACATTGGCAGAGGATGGAAAGTTTAGCGGTGATTTGTTCAGGGGGTGCAAAGATAAAAGGCAGGTCCCAAAACGCATATTTCCACCAATGCATTTTCCGCAGACTACTGTATCTTGCATAGCGCGAAAACAGCATAACAAATTTACATGAAATTTGGCAGTATTAGACCTTATGATGCACACATGATCCTTTTGAGTACTAAAGGTAAATAGGGTAAGTATTTTTTAAGTTATAAGACTTTTAAACTTAGTGATATGTATTGTAGCGGTATTTTCAAGAAATTTCATGAAAGTACCACAGTACATAGCGAAGACAAGGCATTATGTGATTGACTAATGACTGCCTTTCTGCCTAAAATAAATTTAAAAAAATAAATTTGTTAAAAAATTCAAAATATACTGTACTATCCTATATTTTACAAACAGAGTGTACTACAATGTATTTTTAACATATTTAAATCTTCACAAAAATGTCTATGGAGTACCGTGATAATACCTACAAATTACTGCACAACTTAATTTCTTTTTTAATGTGCAGTTCTCCATAAACTGCTGTAAAAATATATAGAAAATTATATATACATTTCTCTACCCATTAACACTTAAAAAAAGTGGTAATAGGTAGGGAACAACATTAAAACCTACTACTTACCTATATGTAAAACCCTAACCCAGAACACAGTGAAACGCAGAATACGGCCAAACTGCTGAAAATGACATGGCTGCCTTTTACGTTTGGTAAACACAGCCATTAGTCAATAACATACTGCCTTATCATGCGCATCTACCGCTGTATTCTGTGAACTTACTGCGGTATACCGCGGCACAATATATAACTAAGTATTTAAAAATGTATAACTTTAACACTACTTACACTATTGACAAATACTACCAAAAAATACTATTTACACCTAATAATGCATTTTCCTGCCACATTATATCTCCATCCGTTCACACACTTTCACACTACGTCTGTTTCAAAGAGAACACTCCATGCCACTCCATTCTATGCCTATCCACTGTCTGCCACTCCACTCTACATTAATCCACTGTACTCCACTCCATGCTATGCCACTCCGCGCCACTAGACTGTACGCCATGATACTCTATGCCACTTCATTTTATGATACTCTACTGTACGCCTCTCCACTGTAAGCCCCTCCACTGTACTCCACTGTATGCTATTCCACTCTACAACAATCCACTGTATACTATTATACTGTACATCACTTCATTCAACGCCACTCCACTCTATGCCACTCCCCTCTACGTCTATCCACTCATCCCTAATACACTCCATGCCATTCCATGCTATTCCACTGTACGACACTCCACTCTATACTGCTCCACTATGCCGCTCCACGTCACTACACTGTATGCCAGCATCACAACATTATTCCACCCTGCACCATTGCACTGTATGCTACACCACTATACACTATTCCACTCTGCACCACTCCAGTATACGCTATTCCACTCTATGCCACTCCACTGTAAGCTACTGTGCTGTATGCCACTATACCGTACCTCACTCCACGCCACTCTTATGTACACTACTCCACTGTACGCTACTCCACTGTATGTTATTCCACTCTATGCCACATCACTGTACCCCACTCCAGGGTACACTATTCCACTGTGCGCCGCTCCAATGTACACCACTCTACTCTACGCTATTCCACTATATGCGACTACATTGTACCTCACTTCACTCTACTAACTCCATTGATTGCCACTCCACGCTATTCCACAGTACGCCACTGCACTGTGCACCACTCCACTGTATGCTATACTCCAGTGTATGCTGCTCAACTGTATGACAATAATCTACACCACTCCACTGTACATCACTATCGTGTATAGCAATCCACTCTACACTATTCCTCTGTATGCAACTCCACTGTACGATACTCCACTCCATGCTATTCCACTTTATGGCACGCCACTTTATTGTATGCCACTCTAATACACGCTATTCCACTGTACGCCACTCCACTCCACTATATGCCACTGCAATCTACGTTATTTACTGTACGCTGCTCCACTCTCACCACTTCACTGTACACCACTTCACTATATGCTATTCTGCTCTGCGCCACTACACTCTACGCCACTACACTATACTCTATTCCATTCTATGCCACTCTGCTCCATTCTATTGCATTGTATGCCCAAACATTGTACCTCCACTCTACGCCGCTCTACTCTACACTACTGCACTCTACGCGACTCCACTGTATGCTATTACACTCTACCACACTATTCCACACATTCCACTGTATCCCTGTGCTAATCTACTCTACGCCACTCCACTGTACCCCACTCCACTATACTCTATTTTACTGTACGCAACTACACTCTACACCACTCAACTTAACTCACCACTCTACCATGCAGTGCCTTCTCACAAAAGATTTGATTTGCAATGTCATAACTGTTATTGTAAATACTATTATTCTGGATGGTATAAGGTAGATAATATAAAACTGTATAAGCAGTGCATGGAAAAGGCACGAGTTATAGATAATGTCATCATTGATGACATCTCAAATGACATCACTGATGACATCATCCAAGCTTCTTTTGTACACATTGCTCTATAAACGAGTATGGCATTAAAGGTCTGAAAGTAAGTACCAACCCACCCGGAGGTAGCTAACCCCACGGCCTTTGGTCATGCGTGCCGTGAGGTTGGCCACAGGGCTTGGTCTGCCGCCAGGTCCTGTGGCCAAATGGCCAGCAGGCTGCCAAACCGACGCTGAGCACAGCCTTTGGTGTGCGCAGCATAGGGTTGGCCTTTGAGCTCCGGGAACCCCATACCCCGGGGCCAAAACATATATAATTACCTCCTGAGCCTTAGTTGGTTGGCTCCGGGGACCCTTCCCTTGGGGCCAGTTCCAATAAAGAGGGGAGATGGGGCTGCATGGCTCCTCCCCTAGCCTTAAGAGGCCCCGGGGATCCTATCCCCTCAGCCGAATACAATTAAGCAGAGGAGGGGACCAAGTCTTCTTGGGACCCGGAGAACCCATCCCCAAGGCCAAAATCTAAAGGGAGGGGGCATGCAGCCCCACTCCCGAGACTTACTAGGTCCCGGGGACCCCCTCCCCCAGGGCCATGTGCAATAAAAAAGTGGAGAGGGGCTGCACGGCCCATCTCCCAGAGCCTTCTTGGGCCCCGGGGACGCCATCCCCTGGAGCCAAAATATAAGGGCAGGGGACGTGCAGCCCCCCTCCTCGAACCTTAATAGGCCCCAGGGACCCCATCCCCTAGGGCCAAATACAATTTTTTTTAAAAGGGAGGGGCTAGCCTGGCCCCCACCTTCACGAGCCTTATTAGGCCCCGGGGACCCATCCCAGAGGGCATTTTTTTTCCAAGGCTGGGACAGCGCGGCCCCCCCCCCTCCGCGAACCTATTTTGGCCCTGGGTTCCCCTTCCCCCGGAGCCTCCATTATATATAGGTGGGTGCCCTGGTGCCCACCCGGGGCAACCACCAAGCACAATGTTGGGGGCCAAGGCGGGAGCCTCTGCGGCCCCAGCCAGTTTCAGCATTGGTACGGGAGCCGGCATTGCTCCCGCCCGCAGGGAGCAGCTATTAATGCTGCTCCCTCCAGGCAGGAGCAATATGTGTTCTATCACCCTGCCCACAGCAGTGCGGGCAGGGAAACAGAAACAGAACACAAGTCTGCTCCCAGCCGGTGGGAGAATTTTTAAACCTCCTGCAAGCTGAGAGCAGACTTAGTGTTTGCTCCCCTTTGGCGCGAGATTTAAAAATGTTCCCGCCAGATAAGAACAAACGATGTTTCCCTGGCTGCAGTAGTGAGGACAGGGAAACTAATGTGTCCCGGGGTGCTCCCCAGGACATAGTGAGTGTACCGGCACCAGAGCATGGAGTCCCCGGGGCCATTAAAGGTTCAGAAAGAAGGCACCGCAGCTCCCTTCCCTTTATTTTAAGTTGCAGCCCTGGGGGATGGGGTCCACAGGGCCTTTTTAAGCCTCGGAGAGGGGGCAGTGTGGCCCCCTTCCCATTTTGTTTTTTACATTTCAGCCCCAGGGAATGGGGGTCCCCGTGACCTAAGTTGGTTCAGGGAGGGGGCCGTGTGGACACCCCCTTTAATAATAATAAAAAAATAGTGTCTGGGGATGGGGCCCCTGAGGACTTCAAAGGCTTGGGGGGCTGAGCACCCCCCTTCCTTTTTAACAAAATCAGTCAAGGCACAATCTGTGGACCAACATGTAGCTTCCTGCCAAATCAGGTGTACTTCCGTTCAGCAGTCTTTGCGGTGCGTAGTCTAAAGAAGTCTATGGAAAATGCATGGGGAGTTTGCGTTTTGGGATTCTCGTTTTTTCTCGGCCTCCGCTTGATGGATCACCCTGAAACTGTCCATGCACAAACTAAACAAAAAAAGAGCACTTTTTGGGAACGTTACATGGAGATTCATCAAATGGTGCAACTATCCAGTGACTGTATGGGTGAGTGAGTGGGTGTCTGATTGGGTGAGTGAGTGAGTGACTGTGAGTAAGTGGCTGTATGGGTGAGTGAGTAGCTGTTTGAGTGGGTGTTTGGTTAAGTGAGTTTGTGGGTGAGGGGCTGTATTGGAGAGTAAGTGTCAGTATGAATGGGTGAGTGGGGGATGTGCGAGTATGGATGTGTGAATGGGTATGTAAGTGGTTGTGTGAGTGTGTGAGTGCTTGTATGGGTGAGTAAGTGGCTGTGTTGAGAGGCTGTATGGGTGAGTGAGTGGGTGGGTGTGCGAGTGACTGAGTAGGTAAATAAGTGGGTGTGAGTAGCTATATGGGTGAGTGTGTGGCTATGTGAGTGGCTGTACGGGTGAGTTACTGGTTGTATGAGTGGTTGTATGGGTGAGTGAATGCTTGTATGAGTGGCTTTACGAGTGAGTGAGTGGGTGTGTGAGTGCCTCTATGGAGGAGTGAGTGGATGTGTGAGTACTGGTATGGGTCTGTGAATGGATATGTGAGTGGTTGTGTGGGAGTACAAGAGGTTGTATAGGGGTGTGAGTGGGTGTGTCAGTGCATCTGTGGCTGATGTGATCAGTGACGTCATCAGTGATGCCTCTGAGCATGTCATAAGTCATGTAATATGTGAGATCATAAGCAGTGCATTGCGGGGGTGTACGTTATAGTTTGCTCAGGTAACTATAACTGCTGAATTTCACTGTTTTTTTACGAGTGAAATCTGAGCCTAACTGTAACGTCCCTGGAACCTTTAGCTTTTTCAGTGAATTTTTAAAGGTTTTTTTAATTCTATTTCCTAACTATAACGAACTTTTCAATGAATTTCTAGTAATCCTGTATGCAGAGTGTTGGAGAAAGGAGGCGGGCCTCAGACTAGCTCTCAGGAATCCTGCTGTGTCTGACTTACTGGAGGTAAGAGGAGGGCTTCTGGGCCCCCAAAAACCCTCAGCATCCAAGAGGACTTCATCACCCAACCAGCAGTGTGCCAGGAGGTGTGTTTGCAGAGTGGTGGAGAAAGGAGGAATGGCCTCCGAACTCCTCTCAGCAGTCACGCTGTGTGGGAATTACTGGAGGTAACAGAGGGTTTATTGCCCCCAAGGATCCTCTGCAGCAAAGGGGACTTCATCCCTCAACCAGTTGTGCGCTAGGAGGCGCGTTTGCAGAGTGGAGGTGAAAGGGGGCGGGGACTCCGGCGGCTTGCCGGTTGTTTTTTAAAAGTTTTATTAGGGGAGGTGGGCCGTGTGCCCTCCCCCCCTCCATGGGGCATTTTCAGCACTGAGGACCCCATCCCGTGGGGCAAGGCCTTTTTTCAATGGCCCCCATCCCGGGTCGATTTCGTCCCCGGGGTCCCCATTCCCCGGTATTTGTTTTTGATTTTTTTATATATGAAAGGGAGGAGGCTGAGCGGACCCCCTCCAAGGCTGATTTCGGCCCCGGGGGACCCCATCCCCGGGGACCAGCCTCTTCTTTTAATTAAAAAAAATAAATAAAGGGGGTCCTCCATCCCGGGCCAATTTCAGCCCCGGGGACACCATCCCCCGGCACCTATTGTGGGTGCCCCCGGGGCACCCGCTCTGTTGTGGACCGCAGGGGGAGCCTCAAGGCCCCTGCGGTCCCTGCCGGCTCCCCACCTCCTCCGGGAGCCGACATTGCTTTTACAGAGTGGGAGCTGCTAACATGTAAAAGCAATTGCAATCTGCTTTCACCAAGCGAGAACATTTTTAATACTTTCACTTGCTGGGAGTGAGCACAGTTTGCTATGGCTTGGCAGGACTGGTAAAGCACCCCGGGACATAACAGGAGCTGGCCCTGGGGCGTGGCAGTCCCCAGGGCAATCTATGGCTACAGGAGGGGACCGTGTGGCCCCCCTCCTTTGTTTCATTTTGCCCCAGGCAGGTGGTGGTGCCTGGGGCTGCGGGGAGTCCACACCCTCCCCCCCCGGATTATTTCAAATGAAAGCTCCGGGGAGGGGCCAGCCCCTGAGGCTGGGGGGGTCAGAGAGGCCCCCCCAATTTTAATTCAATAAGCCCCGGGGAGGTGGTGGTCCCCGGGGCATCAATGAGCCCCAGGAGGCGGCCGCTGTGCACCCCCCCCAATTTATGCTAAAAAAACAGGTAGAGTCTGTTGTAACTTTTAACCAACAAGGAAGTGATGTGCCTTTAAATGTAAATAGACAATATGGCGCCTTTGTTAGTGAGCAAGGCTGCGGGAGCACGAATAGCACTTAGAAATAAAAAGAAACTTGAGCAGCACCCTCTCGATGTTGGCAGATTTATTGTGCTAACACACAAAAGTCAGGAAATATATATATATATATATTCACTGAAAAAAACATAGGTTTCAGGGACGTTATAGTTAGTTGGACATTTCACTCATACAAAACCATAGAAATTCCCCCGTTATAGTTAGATGAGCTAACTATAACTCGCGCCCCCGCAATGCACTGCTGTTGACGTCACATATTACATCATTCATGACTTGGTCAGTGACATCACTGATGACATCTCAAATGACATCACTGATGACATCACTGATGACATCACTGATGACATCATCCAGTGACTATGTGTTTCTATAAAATGTAAATATGTTTTATGTATATGCGAAGGTGTATTGAAGAATGAATGGGTGTATAAGAGTCAGGATGGATGATTTAGTAGGTGTGTGACTGTATAAGTAAGTGATTAATTGTGTCTTACTGAATGCATGTGTTAGTGACTAATACAGACATTCACACAGTTTAGTTTGTTAGTTGGTGTGTAAGCGGTTCCATGGGTTGGTGAGTACCTAAATGAGGATCTATATGGGTTATTGATTAGTTGTTTGAGTATCTCTATGGGTGCCTGAGTGTCTGTGTGGGTAGGTGGGGTTGGGTGTAACTGTCCATAAATGTGTGAGTGGATGATTCACTGGGTGTATAGGTTCAAGAGTGCATCTGTGAAGAGCTGTATGGATGGGTGAGTGTGTGTATGGGTGTGTTGGTGAGTGAATGGATGCCTCAGTGGTACATGTGTGAGTAACTGCATATGTGAAATGCAGTATATGTGAGTGTTGGAGTGTATAAATGACTATATGTGAGAGTGAGTGATTGTGAGAGTGGCTGTATGGATCAGTGTGTGCTTGTATTAGTTATTGTATTAGAGTGTAAGTATGTGTTAGTATATGTTTAAATAAGTGAGGTGGTGTGTGTATAACTGTACAGGTGAGTAAATGAAAGTGTGATTGATTATTTCCATGACTGACTAGGTGTGTGAGTAACTCTATGAATGAGAGGCGGTGTATGAGTGTCTGTATAGATATGTGAGTGCATATGATAATGCTGTATTGATGGCTGACTGTATGTATGAGTGACTGTATGGGTGAATGAGTGGATGTGTGTGTAGAGCTAGGAATTAGTGAGTGGATATGTACTAACTGGTATTGGTGTGTTGATGGTTTCGAAAATGATACTCTGTATTTTAGAGTGGGTGTATCAAGGGTTATATTAGGGTGTGATGAGGTGCATCAGATTTTCACGTGGATGATGTCATCAGTGATGTCATTTGAGATGTCATCAGTGATGTCACTGACCATGTCATGAATGATGTAATATGTGACGTCATCAGCAGTGCATTGCGGGCGCGAGTTATAGTTAGCTCAACTAACTATAACGGGGAATTTCTATGGTTTTGTATGAGTGAAATGTCCAACTAACTATAACGTCCCTGAAACCTATAGTTTTTTCAGTGAATTTCAAAGGTTTTTTAAATGCTAATTTCTAACTATAACGTGCCTGAAACCTATGGTTTTTTCAGTGAATTTCAAAGGTTTTTTAAATGCTAATTTCTAATTATAATGTTCATTAAACCTATCTTTTTTTTCTGTGTTTTTAAATTACCATCCCATTTTCAACCTGGTCAAAACTGCAAATCTCACCACTTTTCCATCGATGCCTTCCGCCAAAAAAAATCGCCCCAAATGAGAGCCACAACTAACGCTAATAATATGCAAAGTAGGCGTTCTCGTGGAAAAAAAAAACTAAAACACCACTTCCCCATATTTTCAACGACCAGCCAAATCTGCAATGCGATCCAAAAACCAGGCGATAAGCCGAGTTAGCAGTAAGAAATTAACATCAGCCTTTAACTGGTGTAAGAAGGTCGACTATCTACAGCGTGAATTGGACCCAACTCACAACCACATCTAAAGACCAACAAGTGATACAGCTACTGATCATGCAGCTCCGACACCCAACAAGGCCACAACACCCACCGCCACCACCACCAGGACCTCCCCCCCCCGGACCACCCCCCCTACTACCACCGAGGCAGCGCAAAACAGGACAACGGACTTTCCCAAAACGCCATGGCCCCTCAGCCGCACAATAGCTGAATGTTGGGAGATGTGGGAACCAAGTATGTGTGAAGGAGGCAAGTCACCCATCAATAATAATGCACACAATACCAAGTGTAGCGGTGATGTGCTGGACAGACCTCACTATGCAGAGCACAAACCTCTCCAAGTGTACATATACTACTGATACTTGTAGTGTTGTGCACAGTGGACGCAACCATGTTACCTCAGGCAATGGGGAAGATCTTGGTCATGTAGCTGTGTTGTCCCCCCCTGGAAGCGAAAGCGGAGTGGGCTGGTCTAACGTACGGCACTCCAGTGTAGGAGTATGAATAAATAGGCTGGGGCTCTGGGTGTGGTTCACTTGTGGGAAGGCCAAAGCGTCTGCCAGAGCGGCGGCCCTCACCCTGCCACGTGGCTGCCGCCATGACCGCGGGCCTCCTCGACACAGGCCCCCTGCGAACCCAGCGGCACAGCACCGCAGACTTATGTCTGTACAGACTACTGCCTTCGATCTACACTGCGGACAGCAGGGCTCACAATTCAGATGCGGTGGCGATTGCAGATCACGCAGTCCAGTAGGCAAGACACATTGCTGCCACTGCGGCCCGCCCGGACCACGCATGATCGCAGGCTGCGTACACGCTGAGCGCCAAAGGTACCATTAACTCACTGCACCATAAGTCATCACCACGTGGCCTTATTAAGGCAGAATTCATTAGACAAAAGACATTGCTCCCAGTGCGGCCCGCCGGGACCACGTATCATCGCAGGGTGTGCACACGCTGAGTGCTTCAGGTGCCACTAACTGTGCAGCTCAACTCAACGCCACGTGGCTGTGCGCCCATCCTGACCGCTGCCTCCGGCCTACACTGGGGTTAGCACGGTTCACAATTCAAGATTAGTAGCGATGCAAATTGTGTAACAGACTATAATGGGTTAACAAGACCAAATGCTCCCAATCTGTGCAGCTCAAGTCAACGTCACGTGGCTGTGGGCCTTTGCTGACCGCTGCCTCCGGCCTACACTGTGGAAGACCGGCAACACGTGGTGCCACTAACCCTGTACAACACAAGCCGATCCTACATGTGGAACTGTGTCCTCAGTCCTGAATGGCAGTGACCCCAAGTCCGTGGCAGCGACCACAGCACAAGACTCTCTTCGATCTGTTTGGCATATTTCCATATGGAAGGCCGGCGACACGTGGTGCCCCTAACCCTGTTCAACAGAAGCCGATCCCACATGTGTAACTGTGTCCGGAGTCCTGAATGGCAGTGACCCCAAGTCCGTGGCAGCGACCACAGCACCAGACTCCCTTCTATCAGTGAGGCATATTTCCATATGGAAGGCCGGCGACACGTGGTGCCACTAACCCTGTTCGTGGTGCCACTAACCCTGTTCAACACAAGCCGATCCCACATGTGTAACTGTGTCCTGAGTCCTGAATGGCAGTGACCCCAAGTCCGTGGCAGCGACCACAGCACCAGACTCCCTTCTATCAGTAATGCATATTTCCATATGGAAGGCCGGCGACACATGGTGCCACTACCCTGTTCAACACAAGCCGATCCCACATGTGGAACTGTGTCCTGAGTCCTGAATGGCAGTGACCCCAAGTCCGTGGCAGCGACCACAGCACCATACTCTCTTCGATCTGTTTGGCATATTTCCATATGGAAGGCCGACGACACGTGGTGCCACTAACCCTGTTCAACACAAGCCGATCCCACATGTGGAACTGTGTCCTCAGTCCTGAATGGCAGTGACCCCAAGTCCGTGGCAGCGACCACAGCACCAGACTCCCTTCTATCAGTGAGGCATATTTCCATATGGAAGGCCGGCGACACGTGTTGCCACTAACCCTGTTCAACACAAGCCGATCCCACATGTGGAACTGTGTCCTGAGTCCTGAATGGCAGTGACCCCAAGTCCGTGGCAGCGACCACAGCACCAGACTCTCTTCGATCTGTTTGGCATATTTCCATATGGAAGGCCGGCGACACGTGGTGCCACTAACCCTGTTCAACAGAAGCCGATCCCACATGTGTAACTGTGTCCTGAATGGCAGTGACCCAAAGTCTGTGGCAGCGACCACAGCACCAGACTCCCTTCTATCAGTGAGGCATATTTCCATATGGAAGGCCGGCGACACGTGGTGCCACTAACCCTGTTCAACACAAGCCGATCCCACATGTGGAACTGTGTCCTGAGTGGCAGTGACCCCAAGTCCGTGGCAGCGACCACAGCACCATACTCTCTTCGATCTGTTTGGCATATTTCCATATGGAAGGCCGACGACACGTGGTGCCACTAACCCTGTTCAACACAAGCCGATCCCACATGTGTAACTGTGTCCTGAATGGCAGTGACCCCAAGTCCGTGGCAGCGACCACAGCACCAGACTCCCTTCTATCAGTGAGGCATATTTCCATATGGAAGGCCGGCGACACATGGTGCCACTAACCCTGTTCAACACAAGCCGATCCCACATGTGGAACTGTGTCCTGAGTCCTGAATGGCAGTGACCCCAAGTCCGTGGCAGCGACCACAGCACCAGACTCCCTTTGATCTGTTCAGCATATTTCCATATGGAAGGCCGGCGACACGTGGTGCCACTAACCCTGTTCAACACAAGCCGATCCCACATGTGTAACTGTGTCCTGAGTCCTGAATGGCAGTGACCCCAAGTCCGTGGCAGCGACCACAGCACCAGACTCCCTTCCATCAGTGAGGCATATTTCAATATGGAAGGCCGGCGACACGTGGTGCCACTAACCCTGTTCAACACAAGCCGATCCTACATGTGGAACTGTGTCCTGAGTCCTGAATGGCAGTGACCCCAACTTCGTGGCAGCGACCACAGCACCAGACTCCCTTCAGTTTTATTTGTTGTTGTTTTCTTTAAATAAAATGTTTTATATGTAAACCTATACATGACTAAGATTCTTGTTTCTCCAACCGCACAGGGACACTTCCGGGCCCAAGAAGGTTGTTGGGGGTATGTTGGTAATGTGAGAAGAGGGTGCGTTACCTGCTGATGTGGGGAGAGGCAACGTGAAAGGGGTATCTCTCACACAAAGAACTCCGATATGTTTTCAGAAATGCCTCGGACAGATGCCAGCTGACGGACTGAATCACAAAATGGTTTTTCAATGCTTATGTAGTGTGAGTTATGAACAGTTCGCACCCAGGCTCGCAGAGGGACAACTGCGGCCCGTCCGCTCGACTCACAGACGCAGTACTATGAGCCGTCCGCTCCCAAAGGAACAGCAGCGTAGTACCTCGCAGAGGTACAGGCACAGTAGCGTACTAGCTCGCAAAGGTAGAGAGCTGCGAGCCGACGGACTGGCTTCTAACGGCATAGCTGCGAAGTGGTGATGTTGGGCAGAGGGAGCGTGAAAGTTATCTCGCAGAAACAGAGCTCCGGTATATTAAATTGCCCCCGAGACCTTTCTTTTATATTTTCACTCGATGCGAGAAAGCGCGCTTTCTGGACCAAGACCTTTCTCCCTGCCAAATTTGGCGTAATTCCGTTCAGCAGTTTGACCTGTAGCCTTGTCTAAAGTTTCCTATGGAAAATCCATTGAGAAAACACGTTTTCACACCCCCCACATAGCTACCTGTCGCAGGCGTACTCGCTGTTGGTGTGGAGGTCAGTGATCTAGTTGTCAACAGGTCACGGCCACTCCCTGAGGGCAGGTTTGCACACACACCACACCCATCCGGCACATGCGTCACAGGCCATGTGACCACGCAAATATAATGGATCCACAACGTCACATCCTTTATTGCCTGTGGTGACTGGATGGCGGACGCTCCACGGGTCTCAATCATAAACAGTCCATGAAAAGTTGCGCAGAGGGTTAGTCGCACCCTGAGCTGTATGGCCGTCAGGGGCCTACTACCACGTGGCGCGGACTTGAGTTCCACAGGGTTAGTGCCACCCGAAGCTGATGTGGCCGTCAGGGGCCTACCACCACGTGGCACGGAATTGAGTTGCACAGATTTAGTGCCACCCGAAGCTAATGTGGCCGTCAGGGGCCTACCACCACGTGGCACGAACTTGAGTTGCACAGGGTTAGTGCCACCCGAAGCTGATGTGGCCGTCAGGGGCCTACCACCACGTGGCGCGGACTTGAGTTGCACAGGGTTAGTCGCACCCTAAGTTGTATGGCCGTCAGCAGCCTACCACCACGTGGCGCTGACTTGCGTTGCACAGGGTTAGCGGCACCAAAAGCTGATGTGGTCTCCGCCATTGATGACTCAGGACTCAGCGACATGTGTGAGATCTGCCGGGCCGCGGAGAAGCTGATGTGGTCTCCGCCATTCATGACTCAGGACTCAGCGACATCTGTGAGATCTGCCGGGCCGCGGAGCTTTGACGGGCACGTGGAGTGCCCACTGGTAGACACTCCGGTGGCAGCAGGTAATTATTTGGTCATGGATGTGCAGGGGCGGCAGTATCTCTCTCTCTCTCTCTCACTTCCCTCTCTTCACTATGTCTCTCACTCTCTTCCTTCCTTTCCTTCTCTTTCTCTATCTCCCTTCTCCCTTTCTCACTCCCTTTCTTTCCTTCCCTCTCTTTTTCTCTCTGGCTTTTTTTTCCTTCTCTGTGTCTCACTCCTTTGATATGCGCATTACACACGTCCTTATTTTGTGCTTTATTTTCCAGGCTGTGTCGTCGACATTCATGGTCCCGACAGGAGTCTTCCGCCTTGTTGTTTTGTGTTCAGTTTGTTAAATTTAGTTTATCCTTTATATATACGTTTACGAAAAAATAACGTTTGGGAAAAAAATTCAATAAAGTTTTTGGTTTTTACTTAAGTGCTGTGTGACTCTTTCTTGTTCTTATTACTGTTATTTCGTGGGGTCCACCATGGTGTTAAATTTTGGGGCAGTTATCACGGGAATACTGGTGATGTCTGCAGTTTGCACCAGCTTCTGAATAGTGTGTTAGATTTATGTCAACTTTAGTTGCATTAAAGTGCTGATAATGAAATGCAAAGTAGGCGTTCCCGTGCAAAAAGACACGATGTGCACCTTTGCGATTTATTCTAAATACTAAAATCCTGTATTGAATTGCACTGTGGTAGTGGGTGCACTTACAGTGTACACACAAAATCAATGAAGAAATGTAATTGTATTTATATTGATTGGGAATAGTGGGTCAGGTGCTGGATCTTGACGGGATACACTGCCCAGTTCGTTTATTTTTCTGTACATGAAAAAACCACATCACAACTTTCACAACAACTGCGATGCGAAACAAATTCCGGCGATAAGCCGCGTTAGCACCAGGGATTTTACACCTGCTTTCTGCTGGTGTTAAGCAGGACGACTACCTGCAGCATGAAAGGGAACACAGCCAAGAGCCACACCGAAACACCCACAGGTGCCATACAGTCAATGAGCATGATACACGGATACCCATGAGGTCCACAACACTCATCGCAACAACCCCAGGACCGCCAACGCCCCCGAACCCGCATCTGAGCAAGTGTGTCCGTGTGGTCATTGTGTTAGCATGATAGGCACGGGCCCTGCAACATCACAGTGTCAGCGGACGTTACCATGTCACCTCAGCGTTGGCAGTGAGCCTGGACATGTAGCTACGCACGCATCCTCCTGCATGCACAAGCGGCGTGTGCTGGTCCGGCGTACACAGGTCAGCGCAGGGGTCTGCCTATCCGGCAAGGGGAATGGGGTGTCTCGGACATGTCCGTGTTCAGGAAGTGCGGTAAGTGTGTCTCTGTGTTCTGGTGTGGCCGCCACAAGGGCCGCAGCAGTCGATGTTGTTAAGTGGCGTGCACCACATCCAAACTGCAGTGTCACGGTGTGGTTGGAATGCCGCAGGACATGCGCGAATAGGCATTACAATGGTGTGCCGTAGGAGTGCACGGGATACAACAGTGCACCGTACAAAAGTGTGGGGGCTCGTCGGAGGGAGGAGCAGCTGTTTGGCAACGTAACACACAGTGAACCCGCCCATGTGCCACGTGCTGGGCATCTCATCCATGATGACCAGGGTCGCAGACATCCCACAACACCCACGACCGGCCTTTGTACACATCCTGTATGAATGCAGCTGGAGAAGTTACTGTAGGGATGAAAGGTTCTTTGTCTGAGCTATCTTGCGCTAGCACATCTGCTGCTCCGAGAAGGAACTTGCAAGTAGCCAGCCCCCCCTGACAGATACGATAATATTTGCATCCGTCTCCCACACTACGCACTGCCCGATTTGAGAACGAGTACACATCCCACACTCAAAAGTCCTTCGTCGTAGTTAGCGTGCGTGAAATGGCCTTCACACGTACTCCCACCACACCCCTGCCCTGCACCCATTGTACACAGACCCGGCTCATTGCACCAAGCTGTGCCATTTCATCCACAAGACTGGCACACGGCAAGCCAGTGCAGCTACAAGCAGAGCCACTGACGCAATGGCAGAGCATCCCGAACACATGGTCGACTCCATTCACGTCCACCTATACCTTGCACGTCTGCTGCATGTCCTGGGTGCACTGCCTTTGGCAGTACTGCGGATCACTTACCGGCTAAGCTTCCGCATTGCGGACGTCACCTGCGTTCAACCTGTATTGCAATGTCGCACGTGCCTATCCGAGTGGTGCATGGACGTGTGCCTCTCCAACGAGTAGGTAGCTGACATGGATTACGACAGGTGTGTGCGCACCCTGTTGGCCCACGACCAGGAGTGTCATGGTGATGCCCGTTTATGGCATGCATGGATGTTTGGCATGCATGTTGGGAACTGGGCATGGGAGATTGCACATGTCGTAGTATGCAGTGAGCAAATTGACCCACTTCCCGATTCTGCTTTGGTGCACATTGGGTACAGTGGTTGGAGTCAGCACATCTGTCCCGGTCAGCTGATGGATTACGTCGACGACATGTCAAATATTGTGGCCAACCATCACTCATTAGAGATAGTGGCTTACGCAGCTGCACTCGCGTTCATGGACGAGTGACAAGGTACCTGCAACCACGACTCGATGTGCCACATTGCACGTGTCCCCCGGCATCATTGCATGTTGTACATCTGGTCACATGTCCCAAAACAACAGTGGACATGGCTGCATTGGCGTCGAATTATGTCCGAAGCGCGGACAACCAACGCTGCTTGACACTGACGTCTGTTGGTGATGGACTACCCAGAGGTGAACATGGACGTTTTCCTACGTTTCTTATTCAGGCATGCTGCTGCATTTCTCTGCATATCGTGGCACTACTCTTGGCCGTACTGACACGCACTTTTTTTTATAAAGTTTCCACATTTTCACTTGTCTCCAAATGTGTTGTGTCTTCATTTGTATGCCAATGTGTGTGTCACGGACTCTCTGGCTGCCTGCCATACGTGAATTGCTACCCCATCCGGACTGTGGGTTTGTACTTATGCGTTCTCATGTGTGTTTCGTACTGACGCTTTTGGACGCTTATCCGCCACAGGCGAGTGCATTTGTGTCCTGTGTTCGATTGTGCGAATGTTTGTGTTTGGACAACATTGTGTTGGATGTTGGTGTACTCTGCTTCCTATATGTGTGTGCTGCATTGTGTGTGAGATGTCCCTTCATGTGAGCTTTTGTTCACCGTTCTCCCTTTCAGGCAGTGTGGTTTTCACTTCTATGCTTGTTCAGTGGTGTGATGTTGGCGGGTTGTGTGACTTGTGCTCCTTGTTGGAGTGTTTCATTTTGGCCATGGTTTGTTGTGCTGTACTTAATTGTGCATGTGTGCCATTGTGCCCATCTCCCCCCGTCCCCCCACTCCCTGCTTCTTCCTCTTCCTGGTGCTGTTGTGTCTGTAATTTTGTTGCTCCACACATAAATACATGTAATGAACAAATTAGAATAGTCCCTTGATTCTTTTAGGTTTCAAAACTTCTCTCTATTGTTTTTTTTTTAATTTTCCATATAAACAGTTTTTTAAATATTCAAGGACACATAGAAGTCAGAAGTGCAACGTATTCTATCAGCACACTTTCTAGAACATTCTACAACACGTGCAGGTTAAAAGTTCATCAATTTTTTAAAACCCAACGATATTTTTTTGCAACATTTTCTCGAACATTTAACGGCACGTGCAGGTTAAACGTTCACGATTGTTTTAAGTTCGAACAGTGCCTTCCAAATGCAAGTAGCAGGTGTGGTTGAGTTGAGCAAATGTTATCCTATGATATGTACTCCACGTTTAAACTGCTTTTTCTTAACCAATCACAAAGATGCTTTTCCACAAAACGAATGTGCACCCTACTTTTAAAAAACAATGCTTTTCATCTCCCAATCAGGTATCGTTTTGTATGGCAAAAAAGTAGTTCCCCATCTTTAAATATATCTCTTATTCTACGAATGGACTGCATGAGCTACAGACATCTATCCATTCCTCCCGGCCATACCTTCAAAATGCTAGTGTGGATCGTAGGACATAGCTATGTTTTCTGGTGCAAGAGGTATGCAGAAGAGTGACGTATTGACTTAGACCTAGGTTTACAAAATGTGGACATTAAATGGTTTGGACAGAGAGGATTGAAGTGGCACCAATTGCTCCCTTTGGTTAAAACCTCTTTGCATCTCCAACACCCTGACCTCATGAATGTGCACTGTGGTGGTAACGACCTAGGCACATTGACTGGGGTAGGTTTGCAAATGCTAATGAAGGACACCTTTAGACAATTGATGTTGCTTTTGCCTCAAACTGTCTTTGTATATTCCAATATATGCCAAAGACAGAAGTGGAAATGGTCAAACCAATTTTGTCCTCAGATTGAAAAATCTAGGAAAAATGTCAACAAAGCTGTGTCTGCATACCTCAGAGACCATAGAATGGGGTCGATCTACAACAACAACATACGTTTTGATATGGCTGATATCTACAGAAGTGATGGAGTACACTTCACAGATCAGGGAAATCGAGTTTTTCTGAATAACCTGAAACTGTGCATCCGCACTTATATGTAGGTCCAACTAATAAACACAAGGGCTCTTTTTAGAGCCGCCTTATATTCCCAATATCGGTTCGCAGAGTGACAGCTGCGATCCGGCTAGCACAGGGAGACCTGCGAGCCGTCGAGCAGCCTCGCAGAGGGACACCTGCAGCCCGTGGGCTCAGCTCGCACAGGGAGAGCTACGGGCTGTCGGCTCGGCTCGCACAGTGTGAGCTACGGGCCGTCGGCTCGCAAACGCACACCAGCGTGCTGGCTCGCAGAGGGAGAGCTCCGGTCTAACTCGCAAAGGGACACCAACGGGCCAATGGCCCTGCTAGCAGAGACACACCTATCACCTAACGGACTCACTCGCACATGTACAGCTAGGGACACGACGGCTCGCAGACGCACAGCTGCAAGCCGACGGACTGCTACTGTTTTATGCTTTAGGGTAGTACAGTGGTGTTTGGGTAGTGTAGGGGGGTGTGCTGGGGGTAGTATTTTAGGGTTTAGGGTAGTGCAGTGGTGATTGGGTAGGGGGTCGTGCTGGCGGTGGGTTTAGGGTAGTGCACTGGTGTTTGGGTAGTGTAGGGGATCGTGCTGGGGTAGTGTTTTAGAGTTTACGACAGTGCAGTGGTGTTTGGGTAGTCTTTGGGTAGTGTACGGGGTCGTGCCGACAGACTGACTCACAGAGCTCCGAGCCGACGGACGGGCTTCTAAAGACATAGCCGCGACCTGGTGATATGAGGAGAGGCAGCCTGAAAGGCATATCTCACACAGACACAGATGCCAGTGTTGCCTCGCAGAGGTAAAACTACGAACCCGATGGCTTCTACACGCAGAGATGCGAGCTGACGGAGTAAATCACAAAATGGCTGCCAACACTTCCTGGTTTCAACCATTCACACCCAATAAGCCGCAAGCTGCTGCTTGTAACCCCTCAGCCAATCACATGGCAGAATTCTCAAATATCGATATCTGTAAAATGTGATATTTCTCAAAAACTACTGAACGGATTTACACCATTTAAACAAAAGCGTGCTTTCTGGACCATCACCTTTTTCCCTGCCAAATTTGGCGTAATTCCGTTCAGCAGTTTCACCTGTAGTCTTCTGTAAAGTTTCGTATGGAAATTGCATGGAGAAAACACGTTTTAGGACCCTCTTTTTTCTCAGCCCCTCCTACACCATTCACCCCCAAACTTTCAATATAAGAGCTAATCCAAAAAAGAGAAACTTTTTGGATAATTTCATAAAGATTCGTCAAACGACGCCAAAGTTACAAGCACATACAAGGCTCCAGAAGGGGGGCCGCGCAACCCCCCTCCCAACATAACTGAAGCCCAGGGGCTGCGCGGACCCCAGCGGACCCCCGCAACCCCTGCGAGCCCCTGCTATTATTTTTTAAGACATACCCCCGCAACCTAGCCCACCCAAGGGCCTCATTAAAATAAAACGCGAGAACCCGCTACCCCAGCGCGAATTTTTGCCGATTTTTTTTCCAATGATTTTTTGGGCCCCCCTTAGCAGACCTAGTGGGTCAGGGTTTTTCTACCCTGCCCCCTTCTCTTGTTTTATACCTTTGTTTCTCCGCTTTCGGGTGACTCGCTTCTACCGAGCCACAAGATGGCTGCCAACACTTCCTGGTTTGGAATGCTAGCAGCCAATCACAGTGAAGCTCGCTCACGCAACTTAGGCTCTGCCCAGATATCGATACTTTTATTTTTCTAATTTCTCAGCAACTACTGAACGGATTTACACCATTTTTAAAAAGGTCGCTTTCTCACCCAAGCACTACCTTTCTACCAAATTTGGAGTAATTCCGTTCAGTAGTTTCGGCTGTAGCCCTGCACAAAGTTTCCTATGGGAAATTGATTTTTTGACTCTTATTTTTTGAATTTCTCAAAAACTACTGAACGGATTTACACCATTTAAAAAAAAGGTCGTTTTCTGAACCAAGCTCTACCTTTCTGCCAAATTTGGGGTAATTCCGTTCAGCAGTTCGAGCTGTAGCTCGTCGCAAAATTTCCTATGGAAATTAACATGGAGAAAACGAGTTTTGGGACCCCCCTTTTTCTCAGCCCCCGCTTGACGAATCACCCCCAAACTTTCAGGATAGGAGCTGACCTGGATAGACTTTTGTTTTGGAGAATTTCAGGAAGATTCCTCAAACGACGCCAAAGTTATTAGCAAATCAAAAAATGCTTTTCCTATGGAAACTAGGTTCTAACTATAACTACCTACTGGCGACCGCCAGTAGGTAATATATAGAATTGTATCTCCTCTCGTAAAATCCCATAAACTTGGACGAACGGACACAGACTCCTGTTATCTCGTGCTGATAAATCTTTCTTTATTCTCAACGGTCCGCCATGATGCGCTTCGGCCAAGACTGGCCTTGATCACATGACACAGCTGAGGTGGAGTACAAATTATTTAAAGTGACAAGTGCGTAAAGCGTGCAATAAACAATGTAAACAGACTACAACTCTACAGTGACCATTCAAAATAGCAAAAATAAATTTGAGCATCTAATATTGAATATCAAACCAAAAATAGCGAGGTAATTTCAACTTTTGAATTTATTTCAATCATGTTAAAAAACACAGTAGAAACCAACTAAAATTACTATTTAATCTTAGCAGTCAGAACACTATAAATGAACCTAGTGCATGCACATAAATATAGGCATAAATGCGTATAAATAATAAACGATGTGGTCATGTAGTTGTTATACAATTAACTGTCAAAAGACTGTAGATTATATCAGACCTGAACAGTTATGTCAATAAGTTATGTAACAGAATGTGCATATCGCATTGCAAGGTTGCTAACCGCTATTTGCTATTATCGCTGCCAGCTACTAAGGACTGCCCTAAAACCTGTAGCCCATGTGGGCCTATTACAAAACTTGTGGCCTCCATTGCAGTCTATTTAAAGTGTCTAAGTGCAAAGTAAAGTGCTAAGTGCCCATATATCAAACGCCAAAGGAAAGATAAAACTCTATAAAGTGTCTAAGTGCAAAGAATAGCAGCAGGAAAGTAGTCACAATATAGGGTTTGTATATACTTATGACATCCCAATCTTTTGGTCATAGTTAAACAATACAAATATATGTACTGGCTGGAAATATCCAATTTGGGGAAAGGGAACAGGGTAAAAGCTGGAAACGTTTTTGAAAGCATTTCATTTTAAGAACAGATAAATGTTTCGGAAGCCAACAAACACTACTTGGGGGAAAGTGGAAGCACCAGAATTAAAGGCAGGTGTAAAGATCCTCACTTGAATTAAGACCATTAGGAGCCTTGGTATCAAGATCGAGGATGTATCTAAATTCCAATTTTCTTAGGGCTGCCTCACGATTGTCCCCTCGCCTTGAGCTCAGTATAGTGTCGAGCAAGTAATATTTAAGATGTTCTAAATTATTACCATGAACTTCTTTAAAATGGCACGCCACAGGATATGCCGGGTCAGAATTTGTGATTGCCCGAATGTGCTGGAATATCCGCTTGTGTGCTTGCAGCTTGGTGCTGCCTACATAACGCAGCCCACAAGTACACTCCAACACATAAACCACAAAATTCATTTTGCAAGTGAGAAATGTGTTCATTTTATTGGGTCCGTCTTGGAATGGGGTTAAAAATGATGATATATTAACGCCAAATTTGCAGGCTCGACATGTATTACATTTGAAGAACCCCTTCCTTGCTGTCAACCAACTACCTCCGTCAGATATTTCTGGACTGCTTTTTACTAGAGCATTGCTCATGGAAATAGCTCTCCTGAATGTTATAGAGGGTACTTGAGGTAGGAGGGGACCAATAACAGGATCACTAAGTATGAGCGGCTAGTTCTTTCTGAGAATGTTTCCTAACTGGCGCTCTTGTTTGTTATAGGTCAAAATTAGCCTAGTTTCATGTTCTCCTTCCTGTTTTTTCATCTTTTTGTTTTTGATGACCCCGCAGCTGCTTCTGTCCAACCAAAAGTTTTGATCTACTAGCATCTTGCGATTTTGTAATCGCTGAGTCTATCACTTGCTCTGAATATCCACGTGCCATAAACCTTGCTTTACTCTCACTTTGAGCTAGTTTGAGATCCAAGTCGTTGCTACAGATTTGCTTGAGTCTGAGCATTCCCCCATAGAGGATACTGTGTATTAAATGACTTGAATGAAAGCTAGTGCCATGAAGTACAGCATTGCCAGCCATCTCCGTTCTATACAACTTAGTTTCGATCTTCTTATTGAAAATATAGACATGTACATCCAAGAAGTTGACAGACTCTGAGCTTATTGTTGCTGTGAAATTAAGGTTGATATAATTGACGTTAATTTCAGACACAAAGTTAAGTGCACTTCCTCTAGCGCCTCTCCATATGATAAATAAATTGTCAATATATCTCAGCCAGAAGATTACATGCTTGTCCAGAATTTCCTTGTAATTTGCCATGAGGACCAGCTCCTCCCACCAGCCCATGTGGAGACAGGCATAGCTGGGGGAAAAACTGGTCCCCATGTCAACACTAGGAATCTGTTGGAAAATCTGGTTCTGGAACATGAATAGATTATTTTCTAGACAGAATAGCGTCATGTTGACAAGCATCATGCTATGTTGGAATAGCCATATAGGCCTACTGCCCAAAAGGTGTTCCAGAGCTCTGATTCCATCTTTATGGTTGATGCTCGTGTAGAGCGTTGTGACATCCAATGTCATTAATAGGTAATCTTCTTCCCATGGGAAGTCATAGATGTTTCTGAGAAAATCGCTAGTGTCTTGAATGTACGATGGTAACCTTCGGACATATTCCTGCAAGAAATAGTCAATGTAGCGAGATGTGTTCTCCAGGAGACTTTTGCAAGCGGAAATAATCGGCCTGCCTGGTGGCTTGGTAGGGTTTTTATGAATCTTGGTGATGAAATAAATAACTGGCATGACTGGAAAGGCATTCTTAAGATATTTGCATTCATCAGAACTCAGAAGGCCTGCACTTTTCCATGCTAGACGTTTGGAGTAATGCTCATTGTATGTAGCTCTAGTCACTTAAATATTGCTTCTCTTGTAGCAATCTCGATCGTTTAGTTGTGTAAGCGCTTCCTCTATATAGTCTGATTTGGGCCAGATTACAATATTGCCACCCTTGTTGGCATTTCGGATCACAATCTGTTTGTTAGTTTTTAATTTCTCCACAAGTTGGCGATATTTGCGGTCATGATTGTTATAACTTTGACATGCTTTCTGAATTTGATGGTTCAATTTTTTTAATCTGAGATGTTAAATGTTCATTGAAGATATCAATAGAGTCACGTTTATAACTTTGCCGCTGTTTGACGAATCTTCACTGAATTTTCCCCAAAAAAGTGTCTTCCCGATTCTAGTTGTGCATGGAAAGTTTCAGGGTGATCCGTCAAGCAGGGGCCGAGAAAAAAAAGGGGGGGGTCAAAAAATTGCCTCTCATGTTAATTCCCATAGGGATTTTGAACACGACTGCAGCCTGAACTGCTGAACAGAATTATACCAAATTTGGCAGAAAGCTAGCTCTTGGTCCAAAAAGAGCCCTTTTTGTGATTTGGTGTAAATCCGTTCAGTAGTTTTTGAGATATTTAAGGGAGAAGAAATTTCTATATCTGGGCGGAGCCTAAACACAGATCTCATAGTGAGATCTGATTGGCTGTCAGCATTTCAAGCAGGAAGTGCTGGCAGCCATCTTGGGACCAATATACATGATAGCACCCCATTGAAATGGATTGGAGAGAATGGCAGGTGTTAAGGGTCTCAAAAAGCAGAAGAACATATAAGGGGTGAAAACAGATTTTATAAATCATTTGTTGATGGGTTCCATACTAATTTTAGGAACTGTGGTGTGTTCGAAGGTGATTTTAACCTGTGAAAAAGCCTTCTGCTGGGATTTCATGAAACATGTTTTAAAGAAAAGAGTTTTCTCATGATTTTCTCAGAGGTTATGGAAGGTGCTCCAGCTAAAATGAGAGCATATTTACTGTAAATTCACACTATCTTTCTCAGCCATATCAGAATGAAGTCCGTCATTCTCAGTAAAACATGCACTTCCAACAGGAGCAGCCTGTCAGTGTATTCCCTTGTGTTCTAAGACAGTCTCTGGGAGGCAGAAGTCAGGGGCACAGACTTGAATAATAGAGGACAGGGAGGAGGGTGCAGAGGCAACAAGTTGACCAGGCTGGGCAGGCGGGAGGGGCAGTGGCAGCACAACAGACCATCGAGGGCAGGTTCAACAAACCAACCATGTAGGACAGGCCAGAGAGACTGTGACAATATTACAGACCATTAAGGGCAGAAGGAAGAGGCAAAGGCAATAAAACCATAAATGCCAACAGACCCGATTAAGGCAGGAGACTCCTGATGTGTTTTAAGCCCAAAAGGGCTTTATTTTATCTGTCTCCTGCCTAAAATCTCCTCGTTTTCAATGTAAGTCAATGGGGGAAATCAATTCCCCAGGTTTTGTTTTCAAAATCTCCCTCTTACCAAGTTCAAAATGTTGGCAAGTATGGTACATTTGATCACCGAGGGGAGGAGGAATGGGATAGGGACATGGACTCGGATAACAGAGGGCAGGAGGGAGATGGGCAGGGGCACCAAACTGACCTTACAGGGCAGGCATTGGGGGTTACAGCAGCACAATACACCACACAGGGCAAGCGGGACAGCAGTGCAGCACAACAGACCATGGAAAGCAATAGGGAGGGGAATGGCAATGCACAAGGACAACAGATAGGAGAGGAGAAAGAGGCAAGGGCAGTAAGCTAACCATACCTGACAGACAGGAGGGACAGTTGCAGCACAATGGGACCATGAAGAGGAGGAGGGAGGGGGAATGGGGCATGTCAATGGACCAGACAAGGCAGGAGGGAGGGTCTGTACATGGAAAACGAAGGGCAGGGGGCAAGGGAGCAGGGCAGGAGCAGCAAGCTGACCATGAAGGACAGGCGGGATGGGCACTGGAAGCACAACACACCATGGAGGGCAACAGTGAGACTACAGTGGCATACACACAGACAACGGAGGGAAGGTGGGAGGGGTCAGGGGCAGCAAGCTGACCACACAGGGTAGGTAGGAGCGGATGTGGCAGCACAGAAGACCATGCATGGCAAGTGGGAGGGCTAGTGTCAGGACAATGGCCATGGTGGGCAAGAGGTAGGGGGCAGGGGCATGCACAAAGGACCATGGAGATACAAAAGGGGATGATGGACGGAACGTTTGAGCCAATCAAACACTCACCCCCAGTCAACTGATCTGGGTTTAATCCATCAACATTCTTTAGCTCACTCCACCACCCCAGTTCAGACATGGCCATATGCAAATCAGTCTGACCCTGTGCCTCATGGGAACAGTCCAGCCCGAACTGCCAAGCCATGTCTTCCCTGGACCGGAAACAAGCATCCTAGGACCGGTTTCTGGCATTCCAGCCGTCATCAGCCAGGCTTGCTTGAATCCAGTGGCAAAGTGAGCAAGGGACCCACGTCTGGGCATACCCCCGCCAACTTAGGGCGAACAAAGCAATACAAATAGTTGACTGGGGGTGAGTGTTTGATTGGCTCAAACGTTCCGTCCATCATCCCCTTTTGTATCGCTTTGGTCGCCCTAAGTTGGCGGGGGTATGCCCAGACGTGGGTCCCTTGCTCACTTTGCCACTGGATTCAAGCAAGCCTGGCTGATGACGGCTGAAATGCCAGAAACCGGTCCTAGGATGCTTGTTTCCGGTCCAGGGAAGACATGGCTTGGCAGTTCGGGCTGGACTGTTCCCATGAGGCACAGGGTCAGACTGATTTGCATATGGCCATGTCTGAACTGGGGTGGTGGAGTGAGCTAAAGAATGATGATGGATTAAACCCAGATCAGTTGACTGGGGGTGAGTGTTTGATTGGCTCAAACGTTCCGTCCATCATCCCCTTTTGTATCGCTTGGTCGCCCTAAGTTGGCGGGGGTATGCCCAGACGTGGGTCCCTTGCTCACTTTGCCACTGGATTCAAGCAAGCCTGGCTGATGATGGCTGAAATGCCAGAAACCGGTCCTAGGATGCTTGTTTCCGGTCCAGGGAAGACATGGCTTGGCAGTTCGGGCTGGACTGTTCCCATGAGGCACAGGGTCAGACTGATTTGCATATGGCCATGTCTGAACTGGGGTGGTGGAGTGAGCTAAAGAATGATGATGGATTAAACCCAGATCAGTTGACTGGGGGTGAGTGTTTGATTGGCTCAAACGTTCCGTCCATCATCCCCTTTTGTATCGCAAAGGACCATGGAGGGCAGAAGAGAGGGGTAGATGCTGGGCATAGACAAGAGAGTGCAGGGGAAGGGGCTGCACAGCAGACCACGCAGGGCATCAGGAGGAGCAGATGAAGCACAACAGAGCATGGAAGGCAGAAGGGAGTGGCAGCAAAATGGACCACGGAGGACAGGAGGGAGGGGATAGGGGCATGGAATTCGGACAGGCAGGGTAGAGGTGGCAGGGACAGGCAGCAGCCATCTGACCATGCTAGGCAGGGGGGAGGGGCAGTGGCAGCTCAATAGAACACTGAGTAGATAGGAGGAGCAGTAGCAGGTCCATGGAACATGGTGGGCAAAAAGGAGGGAGCAGGGGCATGCACACAGATATCAGAATACAGAGGGAGGGAGAGTATGGGCAGCAAGCTAAACACAGAGGCTATGCAGGAGGGCAATGATGAGGCATAGAATTGAGCAATTAAGAGCAGAAGGAGTAGGCAGGGACATCCAGCTAAATGGAGGGCAGTAGCAGTATATCAGACTATGCAGGGCAGGAGGGAGGGGGTTGGTGCATGGACTCAAACAACAGAGGGTAGGGAGGAGGTCCCTGGGACAGAAAGCTAACTGTTCAGGGCAGGCGGGATGGGCAGTAGCAGAACAATGGCCACACAAGGCTGTAATGAGGAAGCAGCTGCATGGACTTGGGCAATGGATGGCAAGGAGGAGTAAGGGCAGGAGCAGCAAGCTTGGGTGGGGGCAGCACAATGCCAGGCCAGGTCCTGTGTCCCCCCACCTCCCCCCCACCGTGCATGCAATGGGTATCTTACTTAACGTTAAAAACCCTAGAAATTCACTAAAAAACAAAGGTTATAGGGACGTTATAGTTAGGAAATAGATTTTTTTAAACATAGAAATTTACTAAAAAAAACAAAACCAAAATGAGCGGCTGTGTGAGTGGCTGTATGGGCGAGTGAGTGCTTGTATGGGTGTGTGAGTTGGTGTATGAGTGTTTGTGTGGCTGTGTGAGTGGATGAGTGAGCGGTTCTGTGGATGAGGTCATCAGTGATGTAATTTGAGATGTCATGAGTGATGTCATGAGTGATGTCACTGACCATGTCATGAGTGATGTAATATGTGACGTCATCAGCAGTGCATTGCGGGGGCGTAAGTTAGAGTTATTCCAGGTAACAATAACTGCTGAATTTCACTGGTTTTGTACAAGTGAAATCTGAGCCCAACTAACACGTCCCTATAACCTTTGGCTTTTTCAGTGAAAAAAAATAAATAAAAAATAAATATATATATATATATATATAAGACCAAGATATACAAGCCAAAGATGAATTAAGAGAGGCAATGAGGAAATGCCTTATAGCATACGAAGAGAAAATTAAACAGAGAAAGCATACCAAATTCAACAGGGATGCTCATGACTATGAGCAAGGTAGAATTCTTACGTTCGCTCGCAAATTTGATGCACCACTTAGAGCCCTGAGAAGCAACATTAATAGAAGAACTGTTGAGCAAAAGGAAACCTCAGAATCAGATGTAACCACCGACAATGAACAATCTGGTGAGGATGGCACAGACCCTCAAGCATCAGCACCTGTGAGAAGCCTTTTTCACGAGGAGTTTCAGCTCATGAGGCAAGCCTGGCAACGGGGCGGAAGAGGCAAGCCCCCCGAACAAGGACGCCAAAAAATCCAAGAAAAACGGGAAGGGGGGCTACAACAAGCTCAAATCAAGGCGTGGCAGGACAAACACGCAGCAAGAGAGGGTCAAGGAAATAGATCCAGTGGAAGATTTGACGATCATCAACTTAACATCTAAGAAATTGACTAAAGATGAGGAAGCAGTCTCAAAGAAAGGACTGACCTTTTGCCCAACTAAAGACTTTGAATACACGCAAACATGAATTGATTTATATCTCTTCACTAGGAAGCTGAAACTTCATAAGTTTTTCAAGATTAAAGGTCTACAAAGACAAGAGACGAGGCCTACAACTATGACAAGTTCCGTCACACCAACAGATGTTCTAACTGGAGATGACTTGGTGACATTGCAATTATTGGGAAGTCAGGATGACTTAAATAATACAGATGAAGGTACTGATCAGGTATCGAATATCGAGAGTTTTGGCCTTGAACAAAAAACAGTGAAAACAAACTTCAAACCAAAATCCACCTTCACACCTATGACTCCCTTTGATACAATTGATGGCTTTGAGGAAACTGTCAAAAATGACTTGGTGAAATTAAGGAATCAAACACATGCAAACTTGACATTTAAACATAAACAAGCTCTGGAACATATTCAGAATGACTCAAACATTGTCTGTAAACCATCAGACAAAGGTGGAAACATAGTGCTTATGACACAAGAATTTTACAGCAAAGAAGCATTGCGACAACTATCGGACAGCACATGTTATGCCAAAATTTCTAAAGAAGAATACAATGAAAGTATTAAAGTTTATCATGAAATGATCCAGAAATGGACAGACAAGGGAATGATTGATGCGGATTAACTAAAATTTCTTTCTTGCCCATACCCGGTGACAGCCACATTTTATCATCTTCCCAAGATTCAGAAGGACGCCAACACACCTCCTGGTCGCCCAATTATATCATCAAAGGGAAGCTTGACCGAATCTATGGAACAGTACATCGATCACTTCCTAGCTGACTTCATGAAAACATTACCATCCTATATTCGGGACACGAAGGATTTTATAAGAGCAATTTCTGATATAACTTGTGAATCCGATATGCTTATGATGGTACTCGATGTAACGAGTCTATATACTTGTATCAATCATGTCAATGGCATTCATGCTATCCGGTATTTCTTGAAGGGGAGATCCCGAAAATATGCCGAACATAATGAAATGCTCATCGAATTTCTACTGTTTTGTTTGACTAATAATATTTTCTTGTTCCAGAAACAATACTACAGACAGATTAAGGGTACGGCCATGGGCACCTGCTTCGCCCCCAGCTACGCGAACCTATTCGTGGGCTGGTGAGAGAAGCAGGTGGCCTGGCCTGAAAAGAATAATCACTGGGTATCGTCCATCATAGGATGGTATAGATATATTGACGATCTATTTATCCTTTGGAAGGGTTCACATGATGAGGCAGAAAAATACATTCAAGAACTCAACAACAATGAAGTCAACTACATTTTAGTGGGCACATATGTGCTACAGAAGTGGCATTCTTAGATCTCAAAGTTTTTATTAGTGATGGTCAAATTTGTACTTCCCTGTTCAGAAAAGAGACGGCAGGGAACTCGATCCTTGAGGCCCCTAGCAGTCACCCAAAGTCCTTAAGAGACAGTATCCCCTATGGGGAACTTCTCCGATTAAAAAGAAACTGTACAAGAGAAAGTGACTTTCAACGTGCTGCATAAGATGCGGTAAAGAGGTTTATAGTACGAGGGTATTCTCCCAATCTGTTACAGAAAACCTTGTCTAGAGTGGAGAAAATACCTAGACAATGTCTTCTCAAAGATAAAATACAGCCCAGTACACAGGAGGTGGAGACATTTAGATTCATCAGTACATTTTCTAACGAGTCAGAAGCAGTTAGGAAGATTCTCTCTCGTAACTGGCATATTTTGAAGTCTGACATGGGGATCGGGAAGAATTTACCGGATCATCCACAAATAACGTACAGACGCTGTCGGTCCCTTAAGGACAAATTGGTTCAGAGTCATTTTGAGGCAATTCCGTTTAACCCAAGAGTTAGTACTTTGACAGGATTTTTTCCCTGCTCCAAATGCAAGGCTTGCAGGAGCAGCCCCAAAACTCTGACGTATAATGTTCCGGGAATGCCACAACCTAGAGTCATCAATACATTTTTGACATGCAATACACCCTTCTGTGTTTATTGCCTAGTATGTCCCTGTAACATGCAGTACGTGGGGAGTACTATTCATCCAACCAAACGTAGGATATTAGAACACGCAAGGGCGATTGAGAGAAATGATTTCACGTATCCTGTAGCGAGACATTTCGCCAAATTTCATAACAGCAATAGGAACCTTTTGAGATTCTTCTGTTTGGATCATGTTCCCCCCAATGAACGGGGAGGGAACAGAGAACTTAAACTACGAAGGTTGGAATCCAGATTCATAATTGATCTACAGTCTAGAGTTCCTCTGGGCCTGAATACAGAAGAGGAACTAGCAATACATCTGTGACAGTTGATACTTGAATGGATATGATTAATTTGCAATTTTTATTGGTGACTGCCTTATGAATCTCAGTAATAACGTTAGAAGAACATTCCTTTCTCCTGTTCTTGTCTCCCATTCCTTTTGCACTCTTTTGGCTCTAAAATATATAAAAACTGATTTGACATATCAAAAATGCAAAAATTAATTGATCTGTTAAAAGGAAGGCTGTTGTCTCTATCACAGCCCATACAGGGCACAATTTTGGTAAATTCACTTTATGTTGTAATTATGAATATTATATTTATTCGTCATCATCAGATGTGAAATATAGGATTGAGTATATTGTTAATGAATTGATCGGTTGATGCAATTAAGGGCTCATCTAGGATTACAGGAATAATGCAACAACATTAATTACAGTAAAATGACCATCATTAATTAATTGTGAAAATGATTTTATTAAGCTGCGAATAATGGCTTAACAACACATTGTATTAGTGGTTAAATTTACCTTTTCAAGATGGGACTCGTTTTGCATATAGAATAAAACAGTCTGTCGTTGCTTTCTATGACATCAAAAATACCTTAACAAATAGCTCATACAGAGCAGAAGTATTGTGTAATGAATTACAATAATTAGGATTGATTTGATGTAAAAGAGATTCATTTTGATTTGGTTTTTAACATCTGAAAGATGGCGCTCATAAAACTGTGACATTAACAGTCCGTTATTTGTTTCTGTGGAAAACGTTGCACCGGAAGTGAATGCATTCTGTAACTACAAGTATTACGAAACCATCCGGCTCTATTTACAGTGGAAGAAGGCGCGAAGCCGAAACGCGTCCTGTTTGTTTTCTCGGCTGAATAAAGCAACCGAGTTCACCCTTGACTGAGTGCGGTCTCTCTCTTCCTTCGGGTTCTGAGATTTGGAGCTGAATATATATATATATATATATATATATATATATATATATATATATATATATATATATATATATATACACACACATATCTTGTTTTGTGATTAGGATTTGCATACTTATCTCAAGAACTATAACTCATGCCCTAAAGTAACTATAACTCGCGCCTCCACCATGCAGTGTTGTCATCAATGATGTCATTTCAGATGTTGCAGTGATGCCGTAGAACGTCATGAGTGATGTAATATGTGAGGTAATTAGCAGTGCGTGCCAAATGCACGAGTTATAGCTACTTTAGGGCACGAGTTACAGTTACTATAACTGGTGAATTTTAGGGGTTTTGTTATTTTAAAATGGTATTTTTTAACTGACATTTTCACCTAACTATAATGTTCCTATAACCTTTGGTTTTTTTATTGAATTTCTATGCTTTTTTTAATTTAATGTAAAGTAAGATATTATTACAATTCCTCACTATAACATCACTTTAACATTTAGATTTTTCAATACATTTCAAAGTTTTTTTTACCGTAAAGTAAGAAATCCATCACCATTGGAGGCGTGGGGTTGGGCACATCCAACCCCTGCGGGCAAACAACCCCCCCCCCCCCTTCGAGCACGGCTGACTATGTCATGTAACAATATAAAGGTTGTCATTTTAGTTAAGACAGACCTACTGTCTTTATCAAAGGGTTAAAATACCAAAATACAAAAATCGCCAGGCCTCTTGATTTTATGTATGGGTCAGCACGTCAACATAAATATATATAAAGCAGTCCTGTTGGCATCAAAAAGGCACCAATACCTATAATCAAATATATATTTCATAAATGTACACATTGCAGTGTTTAAAATAGTGATTGTCACAAAATATTTTTAATATAACATTTAAAAAAACAAACATTAAACAAGTCTTTTTTAACATTTTTCAGGCCACAACGAGAAGCTATAGAACCAACCCCAAGAGGTTCCTGCACTCTAGCTGACGAGTATACTGCTCCAATTTTGGAGTGCATTAAAACAAATATGGTACGCTCTCCTGGGGACATGGATTCAATGACCCAAGAGACTTACGGTACATTTTTTTTAAGTTCCTGGGAGCTGCTGAGCAGCTCAACAAAACATTACATTAAAATAAAAAGGCTGGTGGTGCCCCTGCCCCTTCTAAGGGTATCACCAGAAACAGGAAATATAATTTAAAAGCCCTCCATTGCTTCATTGGGCGCTCCTTCTACAGAGCAGTGAATAATAAATGATTGGCTCTTGTCGCTTATTTATCATTCCTTTTAATAATTTTGTTTTGGATGTCCTGGTCACACACTGGACACCGAAAGATTATATTACGTTTGGGGCCATAGGGGGAGCCCCTGCAGCCCCCCCACCATTACCAATAGTAGGGCCAGCAGGAGCTGGCTATTATGTAAAAGTGCATGCCACGGTGTTCAGCCAGGGCACCCACAACAATAGAAATCATTGTGGTTCCCGGTTGGAGGGCTGGGGGGGCACCAAGGCCCCCACGGCCCCATGCTGGCTCCTCAGCCAGTACCCATCTGGGTGCTGCCAGGAGCCAACTTCATTGCTTTGTTCCCTCCTGGCGGAAGCAAGTTGTGTTTCCTGCCCGGGAAAGTGAAGGCATGGAATAAATTTGCATTCCCGGCTTGCACTCCCCGGGCAGGGAACATAGCAGTGTCCCGGGGGAGGATGAGATCCCCAGGACACTGTTTGATAGGGCCCCAGGGGATGAGATCCCCAGGGTGGGTCTACAACTCGTGGAGATGGCCCAACACACCCCTTCTCATAAAAAAGAATGGCCAGAGGGCATAGGGCACCAGAGGCCTATCTAAGGCTCAGATTGGCCCTGGGCCCTTAAAAAGGCTTGGGGGCGCACGCTCCCCTCACCAAATAAATACATTTCGCCGACCCCCTTGGGGTCCTGGCCCTCCACGTTTTGGCCCAGGGGTGGGTCCCACCAGGCCTAGTGGGGCAGGATATCCCTACCCTGCCCCCCTTTATGTTTTCTTTTTACTTTTTATTTAGGACAGAGGACTTAGTCCCAAGTTCTAAAATGACTGCCGCCACATCTTTTTTGATGTGGTGGCAGCCAATCAGCTCTTATCTTTAAATCTGTTGGCTTCTGCAGCATGATAAATACATAAATGTTAAACTCAATTTCTCAAAATCTACTGAGCAGATTTACAGCAAATCATAAAAAGCATGCTTTCTGCACAAAGATCTAACTTTATGGCTAATCTGGTGTAATTCCTTCCAGCAGTTTTTGCGGTATCGATGATCAATTTTCCTATAGAAAATTGCATCCGGGAAACATGTTTTGGGACCTCCACTTTTTCTCGGCCCCTGCCTAATGGATCACTCCACAGCTTTCCAGGAAGGAGCTGATGTGGATGAACTTTTAAAAAAAGAAAGATTTTGGGAAGTTTCGTTAAACGGTGGCAAAGTTATTAGTAATGCTCTTCCTATGGAAACGTGGGGCCTACTATAAGGACCAGAACTTCCCATTCCCCTACTGACTTTAAATGGGATCACCATTTCGAGATCAAAAGCTCAGGAAATTTAGTCCCACTCTTAATAGTCCATCCATCCTTACAATGTTAATAATAGCTTATTCCTTTTGTTTAGTTTACCTCTGTGTAATACAATTTGTCCATGTCTGTGCTCCAATTTTTTAAGTTCATATATCAACCCTTCCCCTTTGATAAAAAAATAACAGGCACGTTGTTTAGTGCATAGATTATCACAGGGAATGTATATTTTTATGCACATTACATTATCTATTTTCCGCCATTTCCAATCACCATTTCATTGATGCTTCTTTTAGTTGGAAAGATATGAATAGAAGGGAATAAATAATTTTTTTCATGTTGAAATAGTTACAGTCTGAATGCTTGGATTAAAAATTGTCTAAGTGTCTTGCTCTTCTTGGGAATGATGAATTAAGGAGACTAAAGACTTCTCATTCCTGCCTTTGGCAACCTCTTTTATAGACTGAGCAGCTACCACAGTATTATTGTCCAGATACAAGAGAGGTGGACAACACAGATGTGTGTTTTAATGAAGCAAGGCAATGTTTCCTGTTCTCAGAGATGTCAATGTGCAATGTTGAAGGAAATGTTTTACCACACTGAGAAAGCACTGAAGGAAACCCTGATGTCGGGGACCTTTTTCCATTGTTGACTTTCCAGAAGCTGAAAGGGGGCAGGGGTTGGTCTGTATTCTTTGTATCCTGCAACCAAAAGCAACCTAGATTTCCCTGAAGTTATGATCACAGGAATATCTTCTGAAAGCAAACGTTGGCAGTTGTTTGTCTCAAAATATCCATTAGCTAGAAAACTATAAAGCTGAATTAAAGTTCTTATTCTCAGTCAAGAATTACCACAAATGAGGTGAAAATAAATACTTAAAAGTCAATTAATTGCCTTTCAATATTTTCAGTGTGACGGTCAGATTCTTTTATCCAAATAAGGTGAAACCCCGTCAACCTTACCTGCTCCTGTGCATGGCATCACACAAATTATACCCCCACCAACATCTACACCTATGCCTGCCATTCCTTTCCTTTTTGATACCATGTAAGATACTCTATTTGTAAACATGTTGTTTTTTCTAAGCAAATACAGACACATGTAAATGTGGATAATATGATTTTTGTCCTCAATTGTCCCCTAAAAGAGTAATTCAGGCTAGGCATCTTCCATATAAGGAGATTGCTATGCACCATCAAACTAGTCTCAGAGAATACAGATTTTGCAAGCTATTACCACATACAAATCCTGATTTCAAATTCTGTACCCTTATTGATTTGACATTGAAGTTGAGAAGTGCTAAAGATATGACACAGTAGTGACATTTTACCATTCTGCAGGATTTCATCTGATTAACCTGGTTATAAAATTAACTTTCAAGACATCCTTCAAATTTTAATCAAGTTTGCTAACCACACACCAGCGACACTAGGGTACTAATGTGGAGAAATACATTATTGTGTTACCTCAGCCCAGAACCTATTAATGAACTTACAAGAGTCTGATGATGATTGCTCTCAGTTTTGTGTTCTCTTTTTTGTCTAAGCAGGAGTTGGTAAGAAACTGTTGCAATGTAAAACTGGAATTCGCATCGCTTCTTTTTGAACAGGTCATCTACCCTTTTTTTTTACCCAGAAAACAATTGCAATAAGAACAAGCATTTGCAATGCAATAGGTCTCGCATTATTAAAGTTTGAGCTATTGGCATTGCTAAATAATGCAACACCAATAGCTCAAACTTTAATAATGCGAGACCTATGTGTTTGTCTCTGTGTGTCTCTCTTTTTTCTGTGTGTCTCTCAGTTTGTATGTGCGTCTCTATATGTGGGTGCATTTCTATGCCTGAGAATGCGTTGCTGTTTATGTGTGTCCGTCTCTGTGTATATATTTCTGTAGGTCTCTCTGTTACTGTTTGTGCATGTATTTTTTTGTGTGTCATCACTTTCTCTATGTGTGTATTATTGTTTTTGTGTGCATTACATTCTTTCTGTGTATGCATTCAATTTCAGTGTATGCGTCTTTGTCTTTGCGTTTGTCTTTGTGTGTCTCTCTCTGTATGTGAATCTTTGTATGTGCGTTTATGTATGTGCATCTCTATTAGGGCATCTCTGTATGTGCGTCTGTGTATGTGCGTCTCTATTAGTGCGTGTTTGTCAGTTTGTCTGTGTCCCTGTGTGTCGAAATTGCATCTCTCTTTGTGCGTTTCTGTATGTACATCTTTGCAGTAGCGGTCGGTGGTGATGGTATACAAACTAAGGAACGTTGTAAAAGAAAAAATAAATAAACCGCTATCGCTATACACATGCTACTGTCTGTTGGCGCAGCTTACGTATTAATAACTCTTTGCCTATTTATATTTTTTCTATGTACTTTTTTTCAAATGCATGCTGTCATTGTATACTTTTTCCTACCTTACTTTTTCAATGCACTATTTTACTATTTACAAACACTCGTGACACAAGGACTATTGATTGAAAAGCCATAAACGCGACCAAAAAGACCAAAAAGTAAAATGCACTTAATGTAGCACAGAATGTATTGAATAAAGCAGGGCGAAAGCATAGAAAAAGTTTGCACCTGTGATTTACTAGTACAGTTGCCCTAGAATTGGGAGTATATACAAAGAGCATATTGTTACAGTGTAATACAATAGGCAGTAAGTTGGAATGCATAGTACCTAATATTTATTACGCTGTAACAAGGTGCTTATTTGTACATTTGCTAGTAATCCGCTTTTTCGTACTCTTCTAACACAGCTGTGACTGTGACTCCACCCATTGACACACATACACAAACACACAAATATATAGAGGTGCACACACAGAGAGACACACACACAGACACATAGAAACATATATAGATATTAAGGTACAAACAGGATACACAAACACACAAACATATAGAGGTGCACACACAGAGAGACACACACACACACAGAAACATATATAGATATTAAGGTACAAACAGATACAGATATATCTAGGCACACACTGACAGAAGCACATACATACAAGAGAAACAGAAATAAATAAAGATACACACTTGGAATAAGGCACAAATAAAAACACAGAAAATGAAAAAATGAGAGAGAAAGAGAGAGAGTCAAAATGAACGTGATCATGATAGGGAAAACAAAGAAGCCTGCAAGTGGTGCACGCACGCGCGCCACAGCTAAGCATGTGATTTCAATTATCACGCCCGTGTCTGGGCACGATAATTGAAACCACATGGCCTATTGGTGTCTATTACGCGCACCAAGCGCGTAATAGACACCAATAGGCCATGGGCGGAGCAATGCGCCCGCCTTTAGCCAATTGCGTGCAGTCTTTTATAAAAAGACGCACGAAAAGGCCAATGGGGTAGCACAAAAGGAATCGCACACGCACGAGCGTGTGCGATTCCTAGGTCAGTGCTGAATCCCCGTGTTTCACCTACTAAATGTCTCGCGCTGCGCGAGCACTGCTGCACAGTGCAACGCTATTCGCGAGACCTAAAAATGGAGGGTTGTTGAGAGACTTCTCTTAGTGGAATGTCATAATTTTCTATTGAGAAGTCCTCAACCATCTGTAAGGTGCAAGGGTATGCCAAATATGTTGCCAATAGCTTGGAAAATATGTAATTCTTCCACCTGTTGCTGAGGAAGAGGAATTATTGTACTCACTGTTGCTTTGTGCAGCCCTGCTTTACCCACATCCTAGAGTATCTTTTAAATCTACATCTTTAAGGGAGGAATCTTAGGCAATGCAGTTGATAAGGAATGTACTATGGAAGTGAGACCAGTTGTCAAGCAGGAATTGGCACTAATTCCAGGAATTGGGAAAAAGGTGTGAACTGAAAACTATAGTAAGGATTGAGCCTTGCCTATTATAGTGAAGTTAGTTGCATATTTGGGCAGTTCTTTAAGGAAATGGCCACAGAAACGTATGCCATGGGCTGTAGGGCTGGGCTTCTGATTGTGCCCAGTCCCCTAATAATTGATCTATGTTTAGAAGTAATCACTTTCTTCAATACTGGGATATTAGTGCTTTGGCATTTACCATGAAACACAGTACTTTCTGTGCCTGCATAGACAACTCAACTGGATATGAGTGTCATTTTATGTCAATTATCCATGTTCAAGAAACCTGTAAAAAAGCGTCCACTATGTCAAGTAATTTATTGTGGCTACTGGATCAGGAACGGTCAATGCCTTTCTCTGTATTTTTGTTACATTTGGTGAAAATGTGATTCACCTTAGATTGACAGTCTTGGTAGGAAACACCAAAACTGAGATAGCTGCGTGTGTTTATTTCACCTTCAATTTCTTCTTCACTGGTTTATTAATGGCCCACAAAATCTGTTACTTGAAGTAATGAAAGAAATTTGGAGCAACTTGGGTGTTTTAAGAAGGAAAGGTCAAATGATGAATCCACTTTGTCTCCCAAACTATCTATTACATGTCCTTTAGAGTTGCTTTCTGAGATAATATTTGAGGTCTGCCAAATTTGTTTTGGATCAAACCGCTTCAGATTGGTTTACTTCCCCTATCAGTAGCGACATCAAGTAAGAGACCACTACCTGTATATGTATCAGCAATTAATACAGTTGTTTTTTCACTCTGGGAGGGTCAAGAGCGTGATTGGAAACAGACATCTTATGATTAAACACTGATAAGCAATAGTTTTACAGAGAAGGAAAACAAAAATAGGTTTCTTTGAGGACAACAATTTGTCAGCACTGACTTTTTTTGCCCTCAGTATTGACTGGCAGTAATATAATGCAAAGGCAAATAAAGACAAATTCATATCCCAATTAGAACTAACAAGGCTTCTTTTTTTCTTCAGACAAAAAGAAGACATCACTTTTGCCATTTTCACCATTAGAATAGGTAGCTGTTCACTATTCTGAAGTTTAAAATGAATTCTATATGTACAAACAAAGTTAAAGAGATCCATCTCCATGTGGCCATTTGTCCCCATATTATTTAAATATTATTCTTTGGAAGCATTATTGTGCAGATAAATAGGTCTGTGTTTCTGAAGATAGAAACCCAGTGCCATTGTTTGCCTCTCCTCTCCCTGGTTGTTCTCACCACCACATTTAACGACAGTCAGCAGTACTTATCAAACAAGTTACTTAGCATTGGTAACGCTTTTTCTGGTAGAGAGACTATCAAACCGCAGATTCCTCATCTCAGAATATTCCCCAGGTGTCAGACTGGATCTAACAAATTTTGAGCAGTACCTCTGTGTGCTGCTAGGTGGCATCAACAGCTCTGCATCAACAAAGTCAGCTCCAGATGTGACATGCGCAGTGCCTATTTAGGCACCAACCTAGTGCGCTTAATTCAGTTTTTTTTGTGATTATTTCCATGCCAAGAACACGGAGCCACGTCAGAAGGAAGCTTTACCTGTGTGCAAAATCGAGTGGGATGTTTCATGTGAAGAGCCCAGTTCACAGAATGGGGAGGGTCGAAGAGGAATCTGCAGTTCGATAAAGTCTCTACCAGAAAAAGCGTTGCCAAAGGTAAGTAACTTGTTCTTCTGAGAGAGACTTCTAAACACAGATTCCTCACCTCAGAATAGATACCAAAGCAATACCTTCCCAGAGGTGGGTCTGTGAACTGGCTCAAACCAAAAAATCCTGAAAAAACGAATGAGCAAAATGCCCGTTCTGATGGACCTAACTGCCCAGGCAGGGTGTTTTGTGAACGTGTGGAGTGATGCCCACATAGCAGCTTGGAACATGTCCATAAAAGGCACTCCATGTGCTAACGTAGTAGCAGCTGCCTTGGGCCTAGTGGGAAGGGCCCGCAAGTCCTCAGGAGGCTGCTTCTTAGCCAGTGCGTAGCAGATTTTAATGCAAAGTACAATTCATCAAGAGATGGTTTGTTTCTGCATCGCCTTGCCTTCTTTTGCTTCAGCGAACCCAATGAAAAGCTGATCCTCCATTCTGTTCTTTAGTACAATCAATGTAAAAGGACAGGGCTCTTTTTTGGATCCAGGCGATATGAGTCTCTCCTCTTCCTTGGAAGGATGAGGTGGAGCGAAAAATATCAGCAGGGTGATGTTTTGGTCGACATGGAAGGGAGTCACCACCTTCAGCAGAAAGGAGGAACAAGTCTGAAGAACCAATTTGGGAAAGAAGTGGGTGTATGGAGGGTTAACCAAAAGAGCTTGAAGCTCGCTGACCCTACTGGCCGATTTAATGACCACTAAGAACACTGTCTTAATAGTCAGCAGTCTTATAGTTTAGCTGTGCAAAGGTTCAAAAGGGGAACACAAGAGATACGTTAAAACCAAATTAAGAATCTATTGGGGCTTAACAAAAGGGGTAGGAGAAAACAAATGCTGTAAGCTTTTGTGGGAACGTGTCACAACTTGTGACTTAAACAGAGAGGGCCGATCCAGCAACCACAAAAAAGCCAAAATAGCACAAACTTAAGGTTTAACAGTGGCCAGAGCAAGGCCTTGCTGGGCTAACAACAGCACCTCCGATGGAGAGGCAGAAATTGGGTCAACTTGTCGTGAAGAGCACCAAGCCTTAAACTTGTCCTATTGGCAGGTCTATACAGTTTTTGCTGAGGGACGCCTGACTGACAGAATGACATTGGAGATCTCGGAAGAACAAAGACACTCAACTGTCACCGGTCAATCTCCAATCATGGAGGTGGAAAGTCTGCAGTTTTGGGTGGAAGACCCTGCCCTGTTACTGCAACAGGAGATCCCCCTGAAGGAGCAGACAGACAGAAGGACAGATGATCATGCCCAGTGATCTCTAGAAAACTCTGGGCAGTAGAGGTGTTGGCGGAAAGGCTAACAGGAGTCCCCTGTTCCATTCTAAATAAAACGTGTATCCAAGCGAGAGCCGCTTTAGAAACTCCGATGAGCAGAAGTGTTGACATTGGCTGTTCTTGGCAAGGGCAAACAGATCAAGTCAAGGTTGCCCCAATTCTCGAAAGAGATCTTGTGCCACCTCCGTATGCATACGCCAGGCATCAACAGCGAAGTTCATCTGCCCTGGCATTCACAGATCCCGCCAGATGTTGCACAACCAGGCAGATGACCAAACGTGCCTGCCATGTCCAGATGCGCAGGGCCTCCCGATACAGGATCCATGACCCACCACACCCTGTTTGGTGCAATACCACATGGCGGTGGTGTTATCCGTGAACACCGGTACCAGCCTGGGATGTTGCTTAGTTACACCACAACAGAAATTACTTACTAAGACGAAAAGGGTCAGGTTTAAAGTGGAAGCTTGGAAACAGATGGTAAAGATTTTTGCAGAAAGGACAGGAGGTAGAATAGAGGTCAGGTAACTCCCCTCAGTGAAGCAATAACAGGAGCAGTGCTGGATGTCTGGGCTAACTGAACGTAAGAGTTTCAATAATGCTCAGCAAGCAACACCAGTTTTTGTAGATAAATAATGATCAATCTTTGTATTTGGCATGGCAATGGAAGGAAGAAAGAAAGATAAATTGATAGGGAAAACGCCAAAATGTGAAGTATTTCATACAAACCATCAACTGGTGTTTTGAAAAGTTTAGCTGAAGCTGCTATTGCTCTTCTCACCGCTTGATGCAACTCATTTCTTGCCTTGTTGGTGATCCCTGTAGAAATAAAGCACCGCATCTATGTATATATATATATCTTTACACACACAGACACAAAAACCTCCACAAGTAGCGGGAAAAGCAATCTTGGCACACCTCTCTCCTCTTTTGCTACTCCAAATTGTTTACGAGCAATTTTCACTCAACCATAGAATCTATCTTGCTACATATCACTGTCTTTATTTCCTTTTCCTCACTCTTGTGGTTCCTGTACTAGATTTTTGTAATGTCCATGTACACAAATTTAATTTAAAAAATATCAACCAACAGCTTACCCAAATGCTCAATTTCGCCAGTATGTGTGTTCTGCCACCAGTTTCAGGAGTATTCAAGCAGCAAATGCAAGAGGAGGTGGTGAAGTAAGTTTGCATAAAGGAATTTGTGAGAAGGTAGGCTGAGGTTTGTGTGGGTCAAGAATAGCTCTGATGAACAGGGAGAAATTAGGTTGGGCTGTGGATGGACCCAGTACTGACAAGATGAGTGGGAGCGATTGTAATCAATTAAAGGAGTTGGACCAATCTGCAAGCAGCACCAACAGAAGTGCTAAGTGTTAGATTAAAAGAGAAGGGCAAGTGTGGGTAATTCACATGGTCTCTTCCATGAGGCATTTTGCATGGCTAGCATTGTTTTTGTGGTCTTGAGTTTGCGTCTATATTTTTCCACTGCAATGACTAGGCTTTCGACTAAATCTAATTGAACCCTCCATCTGTCAATCAAACTTATGTGTTGAGCATGTAAGTAATTTTGAATAAGCTGCAGTTTCAAACATGTTCTGTACAAGATGCTTAGACTGATGGCAATAGTACAACTTACATTTGCTTAATAGTACAACTTGCTCACTTTAAAAGCTCCCCATATTTGAGGGTATCTTTCCACTTGGAATGAATTACCTTGCAGCTCACTCTGCTCTGGAAAAACTGTCTGAACATAAATATAGGACTTCATCTTCTCTTGTTCAACAACTCGAGTATCCAGGGTCAAGCGTTTCTTCAGAGACATAACTTCATATGTAATAAATAAGCAACCCCTGTAACAGGCAGAAGAAATAATAGGATATTAAAGAAACATCTGTGGAAGAATATAGAGACCACAATAAAATCAACCACTTTTTAACTTACACGTCTTTGAAAGGGGCAAGTTTTTTGATCAATCATTAATATCAACGAAATAATCTATTTACAGTGAAAATCACAAGTTAATATAAGAATGTCCTGAATTTAACAGTGAACTCCCAGTACAATGAGGCTACTGCCTCCACAGCACACCACATGAACACTACCGAATGGGTATTACCATCACAGAGAGTGGCACTGAATCATCTTAGACATCTCCAAATGTACTACCTTGCGGAGCTACTTCAGTATTCAGCGCTATCATGCGAGAAAGACCTAAATTGGGAAAAAAAGCTACTAGCGGGATTGGTACCTTCGACCGATCTCCCAAAGCTCCTGATGGGGTAGCTCAGGCCTAGGAAAAGAGGGAGATGCATGTTCTAAAACCGGCACCATCCACAAAAATGCTCCCACTAGCTCATGGCCTTTTTACGTCTGAGAGAATCCACGTGTGTAGCGCCCTGGACAGCAGGAAACTACAAAAAAGCAGGTGACTGATATCTGAATAACACATTTATAGCATTAGCAGAAGCAAGTGAGTAGTTTGGTGTTGGCCTGGGACAGTTCCTTCAGTACGTGGGCATATCACGCACAGCCTGCGATATATGGACTAGCTACCCTGACGAACCGGAGGAATCCCAGGTGTTGAGGGTCCTGCTAGAACTGGGTTCACATAGAGGCCTTATTTCTCTAATCTATGCGGCCCTGCAGGGGGACAGACAAATGAATATCACCAAGTCTCGTCTTCGGTGGGACAAGGACCTGGATACCCCATTGACTGATGGTGAATGGGAGAGAGCGAGGGCACATGTATGGGAGACTGCCAGTAATGCCACTTTCAAGCTAACGCAGTTCTACTACCTTCATAGGGTGTATCTGACCCCACAGCAACTAAGTAGGGTCTAACTGATGTGCACAGCTGACTCTGTGTGATGTGGTGTGTCCCCTGCCGGTTTTGTCCATGTTATGTGGAGTTGCAGGATTCTGCGGCTGTACTGGACTCATGTACTGGACTCAAGTCAGGGAACCGGTGACCCGGATAACGGGGGACCGATTGGCCTGGACAGTCCCACACTTCCTCCTGAGCCTTTTGCCACTCACTAAGGAAGGCAGAAAAATTAATCATACTTTTGCGCTCCTAGGTCTGGTGCTAGCCAGACTCTGCGTCACCCATTCACTGGGAGCGGGCAATGCACCCGACCCATTACAGATGGCAAATGAATGACCACGGAGAGAGAGACCTTGCGTGATGGAACAAGATGGTGGATCTAGTGGGAAGTGACCAAGAGGCGGGCGCAGAGGACTCCGCTGAGGAACACCCCCGAGATTCTAAAGATTCCCCCTCTACACATGACTGAATCGAAGACCAACTGAAGCAGTGGGAAGTCTGGTTCCTCCCCTCCCCACTGAGCCTAGTGCACAGTTAGCAGTGATTATGGGTGATGTGGACGTGAGTGAGTGAGGCGGGGTCGAGACGTTGGATCTCCGCCCTGCTTCACCGTGGTTGGAACTGGAGGTGTCTCTGTGTCCTCTTCCCCTCCTCTTGCCCTTATTCTTGGATCTTCCCCCTAGGCTGTACAAAGTACTTCTGTTTGTATCCCTGAAGTGCAGCCACTCCTCTCCCTGTATCCCCATTGTTTCGTGATTGAATGCTCCAAATAATGTGCTAGCTGTATTCATCTTTGTACACGGAACATAGAGCTACTGTATGCAACTGCAATATGTTTTTTTCTTTTTGTTTATGGTCTAAAAATGTTAATAAAGACATTTAAAAAAATATATATTTGAATTAATTTAATTTGTTTACCACTATGGAAGGGTTAGAGGCCCAATAGGGCTTGCTTAAAGGTGTTAATTTAATTTAAAATAATTATGAAATGAATTGATTACATTTCTTTCAATTGTATTTATATTACTCAAGGATAGGCTTTAGGTTACACATTAAAATATGTTTAATACAAATGGATTTAAAAATAATTAGGGGTACGGATAAGGTTAATTGTTTAACTCAGATTATTTTAATCTAATTTAGATAATTACGCATGAAGTTCTGAAAGGCATTCAGGATAGATATAGGTCTACTTCTGTTTACATTAATGAAACTAAAAATGAACGAGGGAAAGGGCTGTGTTTAATATTAGAATTAGTTAAGGTAAGGATAATTGTTTAATTTAACTTAAATTAATTTGGAGACAGAATTGGCACAGGGTGATTCTTGTTAAACTTTTTGATTGATTTTCAAACAACTAAATAAACATTGTGCAGAACAGCATCTTGACAGCCTGATCAATGATGTTCTTGGACATTTTTGAGTGCATGTCACACATTTCCACTGCTAGCATAACTAAAATTATGACACGGGGCACTGGAATTGTGCGGTAGGAGAGGACCAAATTATATGGCAAGGTTGAGAAAATTATGTGGCAAGAACTGGCAAATTATGCCGCATTGCGCTGCACATTTTGTAATAGTATTACTACATTATTTCATAATTTTTAAGCTTTGTAACACTGTCCGGGCATTGGAGGCACCTCAGTAGTACCAGTTTAATACCCAAATTTAGCAATAAGCAACAGAAAGGTGACCAGTCCAGCTTTGCAACTCGCCTTCCACTGCGCAGCAACACATGTTAGTGCATTTTTAGTAACTTTTGAACTGTTTGAGCTAGAAACAAAAATTTTTTGGGGTAAAGCCAGCAGATTATGCAGCAGATGATGGATTATGTGGCAAATGCGGCAAATCAATAATTCGCCGCACCCGCATTATCGCATAGTATATATATAAGCACATCATCACACTTGTCAAAGCACAACACATAGCCTTATACTTTTTTATCCTTTTTTTTTATATAACTTCATATTGTACTTAGAGCAAAACAAAAACAACAACTTTGAAAAAGATAATAGTTCTCAAGAGAGTCTGAATAAAACATATGTCATACTTCACATTGCCCATATCAGCATTTGTGTAAATACTACCTGTACACTCCTATTCTTCCCATCATCAAGCCCCCCCTCACTTTGTCAAATGTCTTTTATTGCTATTTTATTGCTATTGTGACTCATCATTCAAATCTTCTCAGCAGCTTCATTCGGGATGGACTAGTAAAGAGAACAAGGGTACCCCAATATATGAACCGAGGGTAATGAAGTGTTTAGAAAAACAATGGTTCTTATGTGGCCCAAAAAGGTCCAGACTGAAGTGACCCAGCTAGGGGGCACTAGGTTTTTGGATTGAACTTAATTCATTAGAGGAGAGCGGTAGGTAATATACTAGGGACATGTAGGTCAATGTATGACAGAATTTTATTCCACAACAATAATAGATAGGTGCTCACACATCAAGTGACAATAAGCTTGACGTGACAGGTGAAAGTGAAATTAAAATAAAGACATCGCATTGACAACAATAATAGAACATCCTTTAGAGCATTTTTACAGAGTAAAAAGGAGTTCTTGTTGTAGAGGGTCGACGGCGTTTCGAACTCAATTATTTGAGTTCATCTTCAGGACATACATGGTGAGCAAATAGAATTGATCGATATTGCTGTAATGGTAGAGGTTCCTATGATGCAAAGGTCTCAGCTGAATTTAATATCAGTGACTCGAAAGATATTTGCAGGGCAGCTGGCCGTCGAGTGATTCCAAGCAGCGCCGGGGATTTTGAAGTTACGAAGAATACAGGGGTGTTAATGCGAGCCTGTGGGGAGAGAGCAGCGCCTGTCCTGCTGCAGCTGAGGTCTGCGCTGAGTGCGAGGAACTCAGCTGAGACCTTTGCATCATAGGAACCTCTACCATTACAGCAATATCGATCAATTCTATTTGCTCACCATGTATGTCCTGAAGATGAACTCAAATAATTGAGTTCGAAACACCGTCGACCCTCTACAACAAGAACTCCTTTTTACTCTGTAAAAATGCTCTAAAGGATGTTCTATTATTGTTGTCAATGCGATGTCTTTATTTTAATTTCACTTTCACCTGTCACGTCACGCTTATTGTCACTTGATGTGTGAGCACCTATCTATTATTGTTGTGGAATAAAATTCTGTCATACATTGACCTACATGTCCCTAGTATATTACCTACCGCTCTCCTCTAATGAATTAAGTTCAATCCAAAAACCTAGTGCCCCCTAGCTGGGTCACTTCATTCGGGATGGAAGCATCAACGCTCAGCCTCCAATCGAAGCCACCCACAGATACGGTATGGCTTCCTCTCCTATCACTTGTTGATATCGTGTCACCTTTTGCTTGTCTTTGAAACTGGACTGTGCTCTGCTGCCTTTTGAATAGGAATGTGCTATAGAAGAAAAAGCCAAAAGGCCACCAGAAAGAGTGCTACCTTCAGTGCTAACTTTTGAATACTCAAAAGCGAGACTAGATCAGGAAGATTTTCGTAGCAAATCCATTGTGTGTCGGTAGGTGGCGTTGTACAGCTCCACGTTAGGTCGGTCATACCCCGGAAGTGACGTCGGGGCCCCTACATAGTCACCGGCTTTGCACACTGACATCAGTTTCTTTCTGATGTCTGTCCGTGCTGTAGAAATCAGATTGTGCCAGTGTGCAGAGCTCTAAACTGGAATCTTATTAAAGTGGACCAATTTGTCCATTCCACTGAATGGGCAGGAGGGTGGGTCAGTGAAGAATTTGCGATTAGGTAGTGTATCCACCTGAAAAAGTGTTACAGAAGGTAAGTAACTTTTTCTTCTGATGGATACTGCTAACAGCAGATTCCTCACCTTGTGACTAGATACCAAATCAGTACCTGCTCAGGTGGTGGGTCTGTGGAATGACTCAGACCAGGAAACCAGCAGGACAGAACAGGTGAAATGCCCTTCCGGTCAGACCTGGCTAGCCAGGCAGTAGGGCTTTGTGAACGCGTGAATTGATGCTCATGTAGCCTCCTGGCAGATATTAAAGACTGGCGCCCATTAGGATAACTCGAATCCAGTCTGTCCTGATCTTCTTTAGAACTCTGAGCAGAGGCAGGAAGGCATACAGGAGTTCTGAGCTCCATGGAAGCAAAAGGAGTCTCCGAGCGAGAGCTGCCTTGGAAACTCCGACAACTAAAATCACTGTGTTCTCTGCAGTGGACAACAGATCGAACCAGGGTTCTCCCCATTGCTGGAAGACGCCCAGGGCCACCTCTGAGTGCAGTCGCCATTCGTGACCCACTAGGCAATGTCGGCTGAGTTGGTCTGCCTGGTGTTTAAAGATCTTGCCAGATGCTTTACGACCAGGGAGATGCCCTGACAATTCAGCCACTTTCAGGAGCGCAGGGCCTCTTAGCACAGGACCCACGACCCCTCTCAGCCCTATTTCTGTTGTAGTAACACATGGCTGTGGTGTTGTCTGTGAGAACCTATACCTGTCCACCCCTTTGATGGATGGGAGGAAAGGCTTCAGTGCCAAACAGATCGCTCTTATCTCAAACAAGCTGATGTGGCGACCATCACTACCATTAGGTTTAGATGAGGCACGAAGAGAGGTCTGCCATCATTTCCAATTGCGGTCTACCAGCCACCACTGTTGATCTTTCATAGTCTCCTCAGACACATGGATGAAATCCAAAGGTTTCCCTTGGTGCTGAGCCCACAGACTTTAGATCACACATGTGCTATCTGGAGTGGCCAACCAGCAAATTGAAGGAGGCCAAGAGGCTAAGAAGCCTCAGGGACGCTCTCACTGAGACCCAGGTCAAAGGTCAAATCAGTGGAATCACAGCCCAAATGCCCTGGATTCTTTGAGGTGGAGGGAAGGCTCAGAAGAGCACCATGTCCAGAATGGCTCCAATGAAGGGAAGCAGTTGTGAAGAAGTCACTTTGGCACACTGATGGAAGAACCTAAGGATGTCAACAGGTCGGCCTTGGTCTGGTATGGCTTATGATTTGATTGTTTGAAGAGAGCCCGCCTTCAAGAACCAGTCCTCGAAGGATGGGAAGACTGGAATTCCCAACATCTGCGGATGGGGAGCGACCACCACCATCACCTTTGTGAACACCTGAGGTGCACTGGTATGGCTACAGTGGAGCACTGAGAACTGAAAGTGTTCTTGGCCTACCGGAAAACCGCAGGTAGTGTCTGTGGGACTTCACGACGGGAATGTAGAAATAGGCGTCCTACAGATCCAACTCCACCATCCAGTCTCCCAGATCCAAGGCAGAAAAGACTTGGGCCAAGGTTAGCATTTTGAACTTGTCCTTTGGGAGGAAGTTCAGAGGCCAAAGATCAAGGATAAGGCTGAGGCTTCTGTCCTTTTTCTGCACCAGAAGGTAACTGGAATAACAACCAGCCCCCTTTCTATGGTTCCCTTGGTCAAGAGAGCTTGAATTTCCCCTCAGAGTATGGACAAGTGGTCCTACAGGAAGCAGTGTGGTGTGGGAAGCATGTCCAGAGGATAGGGAGTAACCATTCTGAACAATCTGGAGCACTTACTGGTCGGATTTGATGCTCTTCCACCCGTGGAGGTGAAAGGTGATATGACGTCCTAGTAAGAGATCATGCGCAGCCGAGGGCAACTTGAAGTGGTTTTGCGGTGCTGTAAGGGGAGGGACGAGGGATTGGGAAGTACGCTGCCCCTGGGGGTCTGGAAGCAGGCAGCTGGATCACCGCCCTCTGCTTCAAAAGGCTTGGGAGGCCTGCTGTTGTTGGGGCAAGGAGTGACGCTGCCTCTGCTCGTATCCCCTTCTAAAGTCTTTCAAAATGGCAGGGGAAACTGCTGTGCTGGCCGTGCAAACCCAAGAGAGTGCGCTGTCACCATACTCTCTTTAAAACAGTTCAGAGCTGCGTTCACCTTGTCCCTGGCGGGACATGTACCATCAAAGGGCATGTCCATAAGTGACTGTTGGATGCAGTTTGAAAAAACAGTGTAATGAACCTAAGCGAGGTGCAGAAACACCACACTGGTCCCGACTGCCTTACCCAAGCAGTCGGTGGTGTCCAGACCCAAGCAGATGGAGTACTTTGCTGCGTCCTATCCATCCTGAATGAGGCGTTGGAGGTTAGGTCAGATATCATCATGGATAGCTGCCAAGGTGTCTTCTACCATGCCCCATAATTAATGCATCTCCCCAGGAGGCAGCTGGTATTCATTGACCGGGGAGCAAGGCTGGCTGAGAAGAACATACTGTTAGCAAATGCCTCACTATGTTTGGATTCTGTGTCTGGAAGAGTGGTTGGAAACGCATTTGGGTTGAGATGAATTGTGGGAACCGCATCACCAGGCTCTCAGTGGCGGAGTGCTGAAGTAGGAAGGCAGGGTCCCCTGGAGCAGGTCTATGTCACCTTGCAATCTGTCTGTTTACTGGAGGGCAAGATCCCTGCTTTGCCCAGATGCCCAGCTGCGTAACTGTGAGGGCCTCATTAAAAAGAATAAGAGGCTCCTGTTCGTCTTTCCTGGATGGAGCACTTCTGTGAAGACATTTGTTTTGATCTCAGTGGTAGGCATGGAAGGTCTAGCACATCTGCTGATCTCCTAATGACAGTGGCAAAGGACACAGATTCTTCAGCAGCTACACCCGGCAAAGGGGAGAGGCCTGTGTATCCAGCCCACTAGTACCTGTAAGTCAAAAAATAGACTCTTCTTCATACAAGTTGCTGTTGTAGGTGGATGAAACGTCGATGGAGGTCGCTCTGGGTAGGCTTAGGAGTCCTAGATGACTATCGGCTTACCCTCTGGCACTGGTGACGTCAACTTTGAGGTTGCGGCACTGTAGGAAGTGTAAGGTGAGGGTTCGGTGTTGAGTCCAAGGTCGGGGTTGACCTTGATGCGAGGTAGAATGGCACAGTCTGCGTCTGGGGCGCATCGCCAGCGGTAGACTGACTTGAGGCCATGTCAGATCAATAAGGCCCGAAGGTGCTCCAGAGTGTTTCGGCCAAATACCAGAAATATTGTCCATGGCCTCCATGAATTTACAGAGTTGCTGCGGTGTCACCACTGGACCCAGGAAATTGGGGCACAAAGGAATAAGGGTCGGAATCGGTTCTGAAGACAGAGTCAGAGTTGGGCGGCTTCTCGCGGTGGGACGAAGTGGAGCCATGCTTCGACCTCTTCTGTTTCTCCGACTTACCTGAAGACCTTGAATTAAAAAATGGGTGTTCACGAAAGCAGTCTCTTGAGAGGGCCTGTGCATGCTCTTTTGACTTCAACAGAGACTGGGTCTTCTTGGACTTCTGAAGATACTCCACAATGTAAAGTTTAGCCTCACAGTAGTGAATGGCATTCGGATTCATCTTCGCACATTTGTCACATGAGAGACCAGAGACAAACTTTGTGGGGGTCTGTCACTGGTATATGCTTGTGGCAGTCTTTACACAGTTTGAAACCTGCACACTGGTAAAAGTTGCAGAAAAATGCTCTGTCAACCTGACAGAATTAGAGGGAGCGAGTTCCAGATCCGTGTCAGAGGAAAGAATGTCACTGCAGTTTGGTGTGGGAAAGACATCACTTCCAGCCATGTCTAATAATATTTAGCGGATCTCTGGGTTGATGTGTAGATCTAGTGTTATGACAACCAGTGAGTGGGCGGCCGACATATGTGGGTTCCACTGTGTATGGATTGTAAACCAACTGTAGTTTGCCCGATAGTGGTTCTCATAATCACGTGCCCCCAATCCTCCCTTTCAGGTCAGTAGCTGCAGTTCCCGCAGTATCCTGTTGTTGCCCCATGCCAGGTCATGTAGTGGTTTGCTCAACACTTTAAATACTGGTTTGGGAACTTTCACTGGTACATTTGCAGGGCAATATCATCATTTTAAGAGTGTCAATCTGCCCGCTGTGGACAGTGGCAGTTTATATCCAAACTGTATGGATTCTCTGGTGACTGTCAGTGTCTTGTGTATGTTTTCCTCCATTATCTCCACGTCCCCATGATGTATCTGAATTCCCAGATATCGGCATGAGTTCAGTTTCTACATTAGAGGCAACTCGGTTAAGCCTCGAGCTTCCAATGGGGTTTGTGATCGCAGTGGGAATAGGCGTGATTTGTCTCTGTTTGGCTTTAATCCAGACATCTGGCTAAATTGTTCCAAGTGCAGCAATGGCCCCAAGTCCACGCCTATATTTCTACAATATAAAATTATGTTGCGATATTATGTGGGAATACCCATATAGTGTGATTCCTCTGACTTGTCTCTCCCTGTTGGCCATCATCACCATTGGTTCCATCACTAGTGCGTAAAGAAATGGAGACAGAGGGCATCTCTGCCTAGGCACCTTTGAACCCTTCAGGACTAAGAAATTATCCAGCAGCTATGCACACGGGCCAGACAATGCATAGAGGCAGAATTTATATAGACAATCTTTAATGAAGTTGAGGCACACAACATAGACCCTTGTGTAAATGAGCTCAACATTGAGGCACACTGAATTTAAGTGCAGCGTATTCCCAGAAGATGCAGGAGCATGTCGCTGGTATGGCTAATGTGCTGGGGTTGAACAGCGCCTTGTTTGTGAGGTGGAGAACCTGCAGGATGATAAGAGGTGCATAAAGGAGAGGGTCACTAGGATGCCAGCCATAGGTTCAGCAATGAATCCTTATGCTATGGATAAACTCAGTTTACAAATTATTCTTTATAATTGAGATACTAATTTTCTGATAATTGCCACCTCCTGATTAGCCAGCCTCTTCCCACTCCAGTCAAGTCAATCCCTTCCCCCTTGCACCACCTCGTCCAGAGTTTAAAAAAAGGGGGACTTGCCATTTTGGATCAACATTTACTTAGCCAGGAAATGAAGGACATACCTGGATCGAACAGGCTCCAGATAAACACTATGCTATATTGGTCTGTCTGAGTCATTTACCCCCACTCTCCTGGCTAAATCTCACCTGGAGGAACCAAAATCGCTCTCAACACAGAACTTTCAAACAATGTCTATGTAGAATCAGCATTCTGCTATGTAGGTAATGTTTTGCTGAAAGAATGTTTTCATGGGAAATTTCCTACTGATTGTCCATTGTTTAAGAAGAGACAAGCGTCAGCATTTTGACCAATATATTTCTCTTACGCCACCCCTTGCATTTTCTAGAACTTACCCAATAAAGACTGATCCAGTAATGGCAGCTATCTTCTCTGCAAAAAAGAATAATGAAACAGAGATCATTAAAACAGAAAGTGGTACACACATTTCTAATTTTCTGAACAAAAAAAAAAAAAAGACTTCAGCACTGATTAAGGTAATTGCTAATTCAGATAACTTTGTAGGTTGAGTGCCTGCTATAGAGACTTTAGTAACCCTTAGGTCACAATTTTAAATAATATAAAGGAGGGGCCAGATCCTTCAAAGTTCTCTTAAATGAGTATTTTCAACACATATTGCTTAAAAACACAAGAGACAATTCAAAGTGTGGTTTGACCTACATATGAATAAGGTTACCTTTATGTGACTAGTCCAAAGAGTTTTGTTCCCAATCTGTGGGCATCCAGCCACGTATTTGTGGGACACGAAACTGCTTCTCAAGGTAGTTAAATTCAATATTTGCAGAGCAGATAGAGAATATGTAAGGCAATGTGTACGTAACCAAGCTTCCAGACAATGTGTAGGTGCACACAATTGGTAGCTCCCGCTTTAAAAAAAATATTAACAGGTTGATCGTCATGACTAGAGGATTAGTTTGGAAAACACTGGGAATAAGGGTGACCGAAAGAATAGAAGTAACAAAGTCATCATATAAGATTATTTTATCATACTAATTATGCAATGGGCCTCTCAGATTTAACACCTTTGAGCAGAAAAATAGAAGACAGGCAACACCCTTTCTCCAGACTTCTTGGGTGGTTTATTGCTGCGTGATAAAGAATGAAGAGCATAGTGCTTGCAGAATGTTTTTGGGTGGCACATGCAGCAAATATGTACAGACAATCAGTCACTAGGATGTCCCATTTTGGAACAGCAAAGTGCGATGCAGGCGATAATCCATTTGGCAGTTGCGCGCTTGCCTGAATCTGTACAACTGTGGTGAATTGCTGGTTGCAGTTGCTTGCTCCTAGTTCTGTCCAGATGAATCTGAAGAGATTGTCTAAAAAACTGTGTAGCGCATGCTGCATCATAAACCCTCCACACAATAGGCCACGGGAAGAGATTAATCACTTGGCTCTACAGAGTGGTCCGAGAACGCATAGGAGTGACACTACTACCCCTCAGACAATCCAGGGAAACCGAATTACAACAAGTCTTCAACTACAGGGAATGGCAAGCCGTGCTGGAGTTACCCTACAACATCATGCGTTATGTTCAGTTTAAACTTATCCAATTCAAAATCATCCACAGGACCTACCTTACCCCACTGATGCTGCATAAATGCTTCCCCTCGATCTCCCCAGAATGCCATAGATGCCATACTACACCAACAGACGACACACATATGCTATGGCGTTGTGTGATGTTACAAACCTTTTGGTCTGAGGTATTGGCCACGGTTACCGAGGTCACCAACCGATCAGTCTTGGACAGCCGTGGTGTCACCTTGTTATGGATGTATCCCCAACTCAAAAAGGCGAGATTGGCCATTTGTTCCTTGGACCTGGCTCTCTTGCTCACTAAGCAAGCAATTACCAGACACTGAAAGTCCTTGGTCCCTCCTTCAATATTTTCTTGGCACACTAAATTACAACACTGAATACTTGCTGAGAGCACACCTCTTTGTGCACAGAAGAAAAGCGCGGCCTTAGACATATCCTGATAGCAACCCTCTGGGATTGGCTTGTTCAGGAGCACAAAGTCTTAATTTCCATCAACGACAGGCTCGCTTGAACCATACAACCCTCTCAGCATGACCTATGCAACTCCCCCGCCCTCTCCTTGTAATCCTGCTGTAACACCCATCTACCCCTACATGGATTGGCGATAACCCACCAAAGTTGGTCCTCCACAAGTATCCCACTGTCTTACTGAGAAACACAGGCCCATCCAAATTGTTAATTGTTTGGACAGGAAATGTTTCTATATTATTGTTAGGAATCAAAGTCTGATTATTTGAAATGTAAACTTCAAGTTGCACCTAGTTTTTAGTAAATATGTATTATCACATATGATATGTTACTTCTTTTTTCAATTTCTCTTTATTGTTCTTTCATCAGATACTGTGAAGAAACAACTGCAAACTCAATTCACTGGATTCACCTACACAATACACAATGATGTCATGTTGTAAACGTTGTACACAAAAACCTTGTATGTCCACTATTCATGCATGTGCATTCAGAATAACATTCATTAAATTCATTCTGACAGTCCCGATTTATTTTTCAAAATCGCCCTCTTTCCAATTCAATGTAGGCATCTATGGGTATACAAAATCAATAAGGATCTGTATAACCAAGTGTCCAGTTTACGTCCCGTACTCATGTTCAATAGCTTCTGCAAGTAACTGTGTGATGGAGGTTCTGAGTCCGTAATGTACCAGAGAGTGTGCATTAGCGCTAGCCAGGCCTGTAGGTTACGAACGACCCAGGTGGGAGATCAGTGGTATTAAGTAAGAAGTCGAAGCAAATGAATACCTCATTCTCAAACAGGTCTTCCGATATTGTCAGTCTGTCCTGTTGCCAGCTTGACTCCATTCCACTGGTACTCCCAGCCAGTTGGGCAAACAGGAAGGCAAGGGGCATGTTAGGGGCATAGGATGGAGAGTATTTGGCACAGTGCAGATTTCTCCAATGACAATATTGTACTCCTGGCCAGAGGCAGGGTGTAGTGTTATGTGGTTGGGTAGGCTGCAAGACACAATGGGCTTTTTGTGTTGGCCCTGTCAGTTGCATATCGTATAGCAGCTCATTTAGGTTTCACTTCAACAGCCAGCGCTTGAGCCACTGCGTTCAGGCTGCTAAATAATACAATTGCAAAAATGGGTTTCTTTGGTAGGACACAGGGTATATTTGTGTAGCAACAAAGAAGACAGGGCAGCATTGCCATTTGTGACAACGCTATCCGTCCAGCTGTCATGAGGGAGGAAGCGCCAGAACGTCCCCTGAGACCATAGAGAGGTTACTGCCCAGCAGATATTATCGCCTTTTACATCAGCTTCTGTTTTTTTTATTGGCAAAGTATCAAAAGATAAAACACAATGAGCAAGATAATAATAGCATTTCATTCCAGTAATAAATATAAAGACATAAAATTTGTAAGAAACTAATACTGCGATGTCATATCACCATGATCTAAATAACACAGAAAAGCTTAAGTAAACCTGCTTATATAATGTTAGTATTAAAAAAAAAAAAACACAATAGGTAGCCGGGCATACAAAGAAAAACTCTCCCTGACAAGAGCCCAGAACTTTTTAAATTTTTGCCTTTTTGGATTATGATGAATGATTGTACATTCCAAGCCACAGGCAAGAATAAACTCATGCCAGCAAGCCCTAGAATCTAGAGGATCGCTCTGCAGCAAAGCCCTAGCGATGCACAATCTAGCCACTGTAACAGTGTAAAAGTAAATTGAGACCAGGTTGAGCGGGTAGAGCTTGAGTGGCCCACCAAAATGAACTTTGGCGCCGAGCACCGAAAGCAATCAGAGGTTGCCCCAAGGCCCATTTTAAACATTCTATGGGGAGCATAATATGTATCATATAGGGTCTAAAAAAATTAGCCTTAAACTGTGAAACGTTAAGTATGCCTTTGAGCCAGCTGAACACTGACCCGCATATCCCCCTTGATCACCGTCAAGCCTAACTTCTTAGTCCATATGTTCTTTAACTGTTGGAGATGTTGTTCATCATTGGATCCACAAAAAATATGTCTTACACAAAGAGCTAATAGAACAAACTTTGGACAAATGAATGAACCGTTCCAAAAATAGATTAAGACACAGTCATAGCATTAGCCAGCAAGTGGGTGAAAAAAATCTCTAAGTTGCAGATATCTAAAGAAGCCCTGCCGGTATGTGCCATGAAGAGCCTGAAGTGACTCAAAGGAATGAATATCCCATTTGAGAACAATTGGCCAAGTAGTTGAAAACCAATCAGATGCCAAAATTGTGCATAACCCTCATGCAGATGCAATGGCAAATTAGGGTTTCAGCCGAGGGGAAGTGTACCGACTAAATGATGAGATACTACAGTATGTTTTGATTAAATTACAAATCTTCTGATAGACCGCCAGCATCTTAATACTAGTACGTTTAATATAAACTGTATTAATCAAGCCTTGCATAGGTGATGAAATACAATTGAAAATCTGGTACTCAGGAAACAAATAGGATAACTGCCAATCAAACCCACCCAAAATGGACAGCAGTGGACACCTAAAAAAAAAGAAAGAAAGTAAAACCACAATGAAGGAAGGGCCATATCGCTCATATCCCGAGGTAACTGCAGATACCCTATGGCACAGCAGGGTTTTTGTTATATCCCCATATAAATTACTGCCAGCTAGTCTCAACTATTTTAAAAAGACTGCTTAGGGAGATATGAAGGTTCTACCTAAACAGATACAAAAACCCGGGCAAAATGACCATTTCAATCAAATTGCATCACCCATTTAGCCCTAAATGAAGCTTAGCCCATTTTCATAAAAGATTCATGGATTTATGATAGAGCCCTTCAAAGTTAAGATCAAACATGTCCCTCATACAGCGGGAGATGTGAACCCCTAAGTATGTGGCTTCCTTAACCTGGCAGGAATTTGAGGAACCTAAAGCAAAGCTAGCTATGATTTGAGTTTTACCAATATTCAATTTACAGCCAAAACTATACCAAAGCCAGCCACCGCTGCCTCAATACCAATAAGTGCTTGTGCAGGGGATGACGATGGGATGGCGATATCATCCACATAAGCCATTACCTTACCCATGAACAGATTAAGGCACAGTGGGGGGATGGTGTCCAAGAACTTAAGTTTCTGGATAAATGGTTCCAAATACAGCGCAATTAATAGAGGAGCCAAAGGGAATCCCTGCAGAGTCCCCCGTTGAAGAATGACACTGTCTGATATTTGCCCCATACTAACAATTCGGGCTGATAATGAGGTATAAAGTGTTCTAATTGCAGTTATGAACTTCTGTCAAGCAGACTCCGTTGCGCGGGTTCTCCCTGTGTTTCCGCAACATCCAAAACAGAAATGTCCAAAATTGATATGAGCAGTAGTGTCCAGCCCAGGGATAAATCCATGCTACATATAATCAACTAAAGTAGCTATGACATAGGATAAATGACTGGCCAAAATGCTAGTATCGATTTTTGTATATGTATTCATTAAAGAAATCGGACGATACGATCTACAATTGAGAGGATCTTTCCCCTTGTTTAAGAAGATCGAAATATATGCTTCCCCTCCAGGATACAGGTACAGATTTCAAGAAAGCTGGAGAATTAAACAGCTCTTCTAGTCTAGGCGCAAGAATATCTGCAAAGACTTTGTAAAATTCAAGAGGAGAGTCAGAAAGCTAGAGAATTAAACAGCTCTTTTAGTCTAGGTGCAAGAATATCTGCAAAGACTTTGTAAAATTCAAGAGGAGAGTCAGGGCCCGATGCTTTTCCTGGGGATAGTTGGGACAGCGCTTTCCTAATCTCTACTGACGTGATGGGAGCAGCAAGCTCTTAAACTGAGTGGCATATAAGCAAGGTAGGCTTGTCGCCTGCAGATATTCTTTAAAAACTGCTGGCGAAGGAGGGCATTCATCACGATAGAGAGTTGCATAAAATTCCTGAAATGAAGACAGGATATCCACAGGACCTGACCAGACCTGCCAAATCCCAAATGCTACTAATTGTATTCTTCGATTGTCTAGCTCTAATCTGAAAAGATAAAAGCCGACACATCTCTTCACTGTTTTCAAAACGAAGAGCGTGTTTTGTCCGCCATCTTTGATCAGCTTTGTCTCAAATATTTTTCTGTAGCGTCATGCGCATGATGGTTAATTGCTCCACTACCTTTTCTGCTTCATAAAATGGCCGTCAACAAGATTTGTAGAGTATTCTAATTCCAAAGTAAAAGATCAGCATGAGACTGCTCTGCTATAGCTTTATCCCCTTTGTCCTGCTGAATAGTATAGCGAAGGGTCTGGAGAAGTCCCTGGACTTCTCCACCAAATAGAAAAGCCTAATAATACGACTGTAAAGACATGCACATGAAGGAATCAAGAGAAGACAAAATTCACACACGTTCTAATGGAAAAAAAGTTCTTCAAGAAAGAACTAAATCAAACCATATCAATCATTAGTTATGCTTCCAAGAGTCCAGAAGAGCCTGAAGCTTGGTCGAATCTTGACAAAAGAAAGTTCGGCCCTGATAAAGAATTTTCAGATTGGCTGGCTTGAGAAAAGAAATCGCAGCACAAAGCTTTACAAAGGATGGAATCAGATCCCGCAGCTGCCATCTTCGCACCAGTGTCATGACAAAAATTAGACCTCACAAAAAATGTGACCTCGCATGATGATTTCACCAGGCTATGTGGCAGAGCGATCTGGTATAGCAACTGACGGAAGATGAAATTGCCCACATAAATCAAAATTGCTTGTGGATACTTCGATGCTCTGCCCTTGGAGGGTTTAATAAACAGAATTTGATGTGCTCGCTGAACCTGACAATCGATATCCAAGTCTTTCAAATGAGGGAACGACTTACTGAACAGCTAAACAATGTACCATAGGGCACCATTGCCCTCCTGCCCCTCAGGAATACCAAATACACAGAGGTTGTTTTGGCGCACATGATTTTCCATGTCTTACAGCTAATACAAAAGGCCACTACGCCGTTTTGCATGGACTTTCATCGGAGCCTGTGTAAGCTGTACAGTTTCATGTAACAATGTTGAATTATTCTCTATGTCGTTTAATCTCCCATGAAAGGTGTCCATGTTTTTAGACATTTTGCGCAGCGATACCTGGATCTTAGAATGTGCAGGCTTCAAAGACATTGAGTCCTTGCAGTATTCTTCCCTGTGTACTTGTACTAGATCATAAATAGCCAACAGGGATGAAGAAAGGGCGTACTATAGATAAAGCTTCCCTGCGCTCCAGAGGTCCTTGATTGGCCAGAGCACTGAGATCAGGGGGAGAAGAGAGAGCAGAGACCCCTGGTACAATGCAGCCGAACTCTGCAGCTCCCTCTCCGGGGTACAGGCTACCCTTATTTAAAATTTCACCCCTGGTATTCACAGGCGTAAGATCTGTACCCTTCGGGTCTCATAAGAAATCATCTTTGTCCCAGACAACAGCCTCCAAGCCATCTTGCGATATCGTAGTTAGAATACTTACAGTAGCCCCCGCTACCTCAAGTAAAGCCTGATGGGAGTTTTAGCTTTCCATTTTTACTTTTTTTCCCCCCAGTCTTAGCACTGGCCGGTTTACTGGCGAAAGTACCAGTAGAGCGTGCACATATTATAGTATGCTCTGAGGCAATCTTTTTCTTAATATTAGCAACTCCTATCTCCAAGTCCAAGCCCAATTCAGACACGCAACTCTCTCCATCCGACAGATCTGAGAGTGGAAAAAATGGTCTCTGGCATTTCCTGCAATCCGGCACAAAAAAACCATTCCTGGGAATATTGGTGGACAAAAGGTGTGCTGGGGGAGAATCAGGAGTCTTAGGAGGGATAGACAGATCACTATGACAGTCAGGGCCAGCCCCTGCACTCACCCTTGAATTGGTGCCAGAAATATCAGGCCTCGCAATTTCCCCCTCCAAAGACACAGAATCCCTATCCCCTTACCTTTGCAGAGCCAGTCAAACCCAATTTGAGAAATTATTGTTCCAGAGATTGATCAGATACCGGAGACCTGTTTAAGTGGATGGTTGGTGGGGCTTTTAGAGGGGAGAGGATCAAGAGTTGAAGGCTCTTGCTGAAATTTATCAGACTGTGCAGGGCCTCCAAAGACAGACTGAGCTACAAAATGCTCCTGAGTAATGCCGGACAGATCCAGTAGTTTGGATGCCTCTATGCCAATGTAGGGCCCCTCAGGCCCTTTACAAGAAAAAGCAAGTCATTGTTTTCTGGACTGGACCGGGTGTCATGGCCAGCTCACCGGGGAAGCCAGTGTGTGAGGCACCACGTGAATGCTGCAGAGGATATACTGAATTAATAGCCATTCCAGTATCTGGGATAGATGCAGCCGAAGAAAGTGGTACCTGCACTGGAGGTCTCTCAGTCCCAGACGCCGTAGCACTCCTACTTGCAGTGCCCTGCTCCATTACCTCTGCATATAACTGCACAGTTGTGGATTCATTAGGCTTCTCCAGTGTGAAGTTAGGCTTTTTTGGGCTCTAGCCCACCTTTTGGCTCCATGGCATCCAGAAAACTCTCCCCCATGGAAGCTGCTCCCTGTAGAGATGGCCGTGGTTTTTGATCGGCAGCAGCGCCCCTAGTCGACTGGCACTGCTGACGATGCCCAACAAGCCTGGCGGACCCAGCCACCAATTATCAGGGTAGCACACGCTGCACCAAAGTCCGACCAAGAGCGTGGCGTGATCGAACCGCCCCTCCTGCTAAGCATCGGTCTAGCATAGTGTGGCGGCAAATCCTTTGCCTCAGAGTTTACCTTGTTGGGGACACAGGAGCACGTGGCAGCTCTGGGGAAAGCATAGAGTCGATCCAGACCAACCAAACCATCCAGGATGATTTGAAGGCTACTAGCATAGCATACACATGGTCCCCACATTCACTGCCATGACAAGCGGCGGAGCCGGCAGACCTGCTCCAGGGCAGGTGAGTACAATCAGAAGTGCGCTGCCATTCCCCCTTTACATCAGCTTCTGAATGTAAATCTGGACTCCCAAATATTTGAAAGTGGAGGCTTCCCTCTTAGGGAAAATAGAAGTAGAAATAACAGAAGAGACCCCTTTTTATATGTCATAAACACAAGTGTGGTGGTCTTGACAGTTCGCGTCAACAGCAGTTTTACCAAACTACAGCATTAAGTGAGCAAGGTTATTTTGCCTCATGACTTGCAATTTTTCAATTCATCTTAAGCCCAGTCAATTTGCCAGAGGTATTCAGTTCCCATATAAAGGTCCCTATATTATTCTCTGCCACCCCCTTGCACAATAATAGGTCATTGGCATAAGGTGAGGTGATATCATGAGTTGCCCTGGTAGGGATCTCTCAATCCCTACCAGCAGTTCAAAGACGTGCTGCAAACCATTCGATTGCCAGGGCCAACAAATATGATACATCAATTCCTATGTTTACTTTTTTTATGTGAACAAAAAAAACTGGTTTTAAAAAAGCATCAATATTGTGCAGCATCTACTTAGTCAAGAAAGTGCGAACGTGAAGAAAGATGACAGAGATGTGTGTGTCGATACAGTTGGAAATCAGTGAACACTTTTGGTACTAAGTGTTATGCATGTCATACTTTGACTGCCATTTGTGTACTCCCTGTTGCTTTCATTGTATTCATAGATGTAAAGTTGTATAATTCTGTTTATTATTTATCATAGGCATGGTCCATTGGCTATTCATTTAGGGTATGTTTTATTGAGATAGGATAACATTAGTTCATATATTATATAGAAGTCTGAATTATATATTGTAGGTCTGAAATAGGTGTGCAAGAGAACAATATGCTAATACATGCTCATGGTAGCATTTATAGAACAATTTTACAATATTTTGCATTATGCATAACAAGTTTTGATGTTCAAGATAGTATCTAAAAATTTATTTCAACTGAACTCTCAGTTATAACAGGGACTGGGAACCTTAGAGCTTCTAGAAAGGTTTTAAACACTGTGCTGCAGAAATATCTAAGGTCATGGGCTTGCATTCTGCTGGTCTAATATCTGTGCTTCTCTAAGCACAGAATGGAAAACAAAGACACTAGTAGGCCTTTCACAGTTACAGATTTTAAAAAAAAACATATGTTCACAAGGTATGTGCAAACTATTTTGAGAAACTCAAAGCATAGCGCTTTGGTGCAAAGCAGATTTAGCTTAGCGCTTTAAAATTGGGGAGGGAATTGGAAAATAGATAGTATCGAATGCAATCAAATTTATTGCCATTTTTTCTAGTTTTCACCTTGATTTCAGTAATTTCCTAAACAAATCTGCTTCTTTTGCTGATAACATGTATTCACATAATCTGCACTAGGCTAGGGTATTAGTTGTTATTAAAGCCTTTTATAATATATTGTGAGGATTTCTTGTGTGTTCATCAATGTGGCAAATGGTCTCTAAAGCCCACCTACAAATATTCCAGTAGTCTCACATGACTGATTGTTTCCCAAAAGGGTTTGAATTCCACGTGAAAGTCAATCTCCTAACAATCAATAGATATAACGACCCAGTTAGGTTGCAACTGCTAGCTTTGTTGAATTGAAAAGGTCTCTTCCAACTGTTTGTGTAGGAGTCATAGTTTGCCAGCTAGTTTTCACACCTGTCTACCTGCAATTCTCATTTATTCAAGTACCCTGAAAACGACAAGAGGTTACTGTCCTTTGGCAAGGCAAATACCAACATCTCTCGCTATTGTTTTGGCAACGGGTAGTGGACTTCATGCCAGCCAAAATATTCAGGTTGCTGATGAGAGGCAGAGGTGAATGCTTGCTAGCTCCTCAGGAATCAGGCACTCAAGCTGAGCTACTGAAACCAAATCCATGGTTATAAAGGTAGGTCCCTGGGGAAGCTGGGTTACCTATTTCTGACAAATGTGCAGGCAGTCTAAGAAGACGTGGTAAGAGCAACATGTAATATTTTGCTTATATAACACAGAGGAAAAAACACAGCACCAAAAAACAACAAAATAAGTTAGCATTAAAAAATGGAAACAAAAGAATTGGGAAGGGCTAAGAGTAGGGGTCGGTTAACATGGCTGTGGTGTGCTCGCTGTGATTTCCCACCACTGCTCTCTAAAATTGGTCAGTCTTCACCTCAGGGAAAGTGGAGAGAATGCGGCAGATAATGGCGCTAAATAGAAAACGGTGATATGAGCTGGGCAATATATTGTCCGGACTATCCAGTTAACTTCTGGATAAATTTGTAACAGTGTCAGCAGGGAAGGTGGAGGGGTGCCATCTCGCGATTGATATGCTGTTGTTCCCAGCAATGGCCCCAAAAGCTGCTAGACAGCCTTAAGCAGCCGTAGCTTCTGCAGGATGTCTGCGTATAAACAGGAACAAAGGCATAGACCCAAAGATTCTTTCTCAAGTGGTAACCCTTTTGATTTCACTGGTGGAGAACTTTGTAAGACGTTTCAGCAGTGGTAGATGTTGGATCTAGAGTTCGAGTAGTTGCATGTGTTTGGTAAGGAAACTAATGCAATTTTACATTTCAAATGAATATCATAGGTTTTTTTTAAATTTGTATTTCAGCATATTCTGCTTTTATTTTATTGTGCTTCAAAATGTGTGAGTTGTTTAGTGCAAGAGCTATAATTTATTGCTTTGTTGGCAACCTTGTTTTTATTTTGTAGTGGGATTACTTTGGTGGCCGCTGTGTGCTTGCAGAGTAAAGTGCCATGGCGCCTCGGCAGATTTCTCCCTGCCAAGTGACAGTTGTAGAAAGTTAATTGTGCAGTTTGCATTGGTGATTTCTTTCCTGATATTAATAGTTCAACAGTCATATTAACTGTTTAGTAATTCCATTGTTGGTTGACTTACAACTTGAAGCAATGAACTCTGTTATAGTCAATGTTCTTTTCACTGCTTCCACAGTTTTATTTGAGAGGGTTATGGTTTCCCATAGGCTGACCGCCAAGAAGATTGTTAGTTTACTTTTTGAATCTTCACATGATGATTCTACCATTAGTGTAGATGCAGTGGCTGTTTTTCAGCAGGAACACCAAGGCCAGTTGGGCAAAGTGAGCAAGCAGTGCTGAATTGAAGCCAGGAGCCGAAGGGCTTCTCATCCTAAAAGCTGAACACTGTGTTGCCCTTAACATGGTGCAGTCTGTTTAGCATATTTTCTGCTGTGTTGCAAGATCCTGAAGACTCAGCGAACTTTTTGCCAATCATTTTTTCCAACTCTTAATTGATGATGGATTTTGGAATATATTGTTGAGCAGACTAATTTATATGCTGAACAGTGTTTGAAAGTCCACAGTACACACTTAAGCTCCATTCTAGAGCTGCTTGGTCGAGTCCCACAAACCTTCAAGAGATGAAGCAGGTCTAAGGTTTAACTTTTTTGATGGATTTAATAAAGAAGCTAACATGGTTTTCTTTTTTGTTTTATAATCCCTTAACAGCAACTGGGGTCATGAGCAGAGATTGCCATTTGTTTCTGCTAAAGATGCTACATTTTGTGGAAAATACAGCAGCATTGCCTTAATATCACCCTGATTGTAATCGTCTCTTAAAAAGATTCGGCCTTCCCAGGATTATTTAGTAGATTGTTTCAAAGTGATTTTTGTTCCAGGTCAAAATGTAACCGTGGACGAGTCTCTGGTCATGTTCAAGGGTGATTAGGTGTTTAAACAGTACATACCCAGCAAGAGAACACATTAGTACATTTGATTGTATATGCTGTGTGAAAGTGCCACTGGATATACGTAGCTTCAGGGTCTACTCTGGTAAGTATTCTTCATGTGACCCCCCCTGGTCGTTCTTTCACTATAGGAACCAGTGAAAAAAATGGTGGGAACTTGTCAGACCAACTTTTTCACAAAGTTACTCATTTGTACCTTGACAAGTTATACACAAGAATGCAACTGTTCAAGGAATTGTTCAAAGTGGGCACTCCACAATGTGGCACAATCTGCTCTAATCGCAAATGTTACCTAAAGAGCTTGTATATTACACTTCAAAGGGGCAGGCCAGTGCCCTGAGTAGCAATAAACTGCTTGCTGTGAAATTGTCAGACAGAAGAGAAGTGAAAATGCTAACAACTATTCATGATTAAAACACTGTTTGGAGCCATATAAAAGAAGTGCAGGAACAAGTGTGCATTGTAGTTTACAACAAGCACATGATGGCTGTAGAAAGGTGTTTATCTGGTACAAGAAGCTGGCTGTGCACATCTTTCATTTGGTGCCCTTCAATTATTATATTGTTTAAAAAGAATGTTCTCCAGAATTAAGATGCCCTTTGTACAGTTTCTATTATGAAAGTACAATGGTTCTGTCGGGTATAACCACAATATTTCTTATAATTACAATTCAATTTCAAGGACAAGTTATTTCCTACAAAGGTTGAATGTGAAAACGTTAGCCGGGAACACACAATAAGGGCAAAGTAATCGGGTTTTCTGGGTAATACAGTATTTTATATAAATTACATCATTTATATTTACACACATATAAAGAATTATGTTGCATACACAGCTGCCAACAATGTGAAGATTAAAGTGAGTTGTGTTCAAGTGACATGGTGTGATTGGTGACACAATTAGTGCGTAATATGTACAAGGTGGTTAAAATATATACATGTTTGGAAGAGGCCAGGATAAATACAATGACCCTGCTGCTCTATACAATTTCAGTGTTTTACAACGGGGCCTTGAACTGGACCAGAAGGTAGCGTCGACGTTTCAACCCTATATGCGCGATTTTAAATCATCACGGCGGGTCTTCATGAGGACTGGAGTGGGGAAAGGATTGGCAGCTTAACGATAACCAGAGATATTCCTGGTTTGGCTCAGGTCAGAGATGATCGAGGGCCCATCTGGTAATTATCCCTGCTGGTACATGGGTCAAGGCTCACCGATGTAGATCCTGTTGTGAGTCCTACACGACTTCGAAGGACGGAGGATATTAATCGTGAACGTCTTTAGGGTTTAGTGTGGGATACAAATCCAAGATTTCAGGCACAGGGGCAGTTGAGACTCCTGCCGCTTGACCAATCACACCATGTCACTTGATCACAACTCACTTTAATCTTCACATTGTTGGCAGCTGTGTATGCAACATAATTCTTTATATGTGGGTAAATATAAATGATGTAATTTATATAAAATATCGTATTACCCAGAAAACCCGATTACTTTGCCCTTATTGTGTGTTCCCGGCTAACGTTTTCACATTCAACCTTTGTAGGAAATAACTTGTCCTTGAAATTGAATTGTAATTATAAGAAATATTGTGGTTATACCCGACAGAACCATTGTACTTTCATAATCCTATACCCAGGTTCTGAGGGACACAGGGTCACCCCATTGTCTATTGAGCTTTGTACAGTTTCAGCAGTCTTCGATAAGCAGCATTATTGCTTTCATTGTCAGAAATGTAGAGTCGTTGTCCAAAGAGAAATATGAAAAGAGAATCATCTTAACTTGACCATGCATCTTTCTAATCCTTGCCTATGTGTGCCTACATGTTTCAAACGATACCATAAACATCTGAAATACTTTCACTGTGCTAAGATCAGTAATCCGTCAGACATGGAATGCCGCAATAGTGCTCCACCTCCTCATTCTACATTGCAGCTATTGTGTATGATCTTTGGGAATGTAAAGCTGTGGGGCAGCTATAAACAAAACCCTGTTACAACAGTCGAAGTGTGCCCTATCAGTGCTTAGGCTCAAGTGGGAAGAAGACATGGGACCAGAAATTGTTGAGAACAGGTTGGGAAGGATCTTGTCAGCAACATCTAGAATATCTCGTAACGCTAGGTTCAAATTGATACAGTTTAATTAATTGTACAGAACGTACCTCAACCCTGAGCACATTAATGCATACTTTCCACAAGCCAGTGCCAATTGTCCTCGATGCAGGCTGCTAGATACCAACTTCCTCCACATGACATGGAGCTGTCCACAAATCACGACATACTGGACGCAGATCACACAACTCATTAATCAAGCTACAAACAGGACCATTCACTGCATTATGGATTCATGTATCTTGAGCGACTTCCCATACCCTAAAGAAAAGGAGGCTACAAGCCAATTCACTGACCTAGCATTCATCTTGGCAAAGCAACACATCGGCATGAATTGGAGAAGAAGAGCAACCCCGCCCATAAATAAATGGAACCGAGAGGTTGGGACATGGGCTCGATATGAAAGCATACTGATAACATGGAAGCATATAGGGTCCTGAGAAAGCTCAACTTTGCGAGATTTTGGGATGCTATCCTTGCAGAATTCGGAAGTACAGCCGCTGAGACCTATGGCCAAAAATAGAGGGACCTTCTGTCCTGGACTGTTACACCAGCACCTAAGGACCACTCCCCCCACCAAGAGATTGCAACCACTAGCTAAATAAATGGTTAAGGCTGACACTGGACGACTCTTCACTAACATACCTTTCCCTTCATAGTCTCGTAAAGCATATCTTCAATTAGGTAATAGACTTCACTTAACTTCACCTCTGAATTGAGTCCATAGACATTGTTGAAAATCCTTTTCTATTGTTAGCTTGTTTGACATTACTTTATTGGAAAGCCAAATTTATATATCATTGTTTGGCGGTTGTATTGCAGTGTTGATTACTGGTAACCTTAAGTGGGACAATAGTAAGGCTAAGCATTTTCTCACACAATATTGCAAAGTATCCGCCCAGGATAACACGATCTTCATAATGGAGCCTGGAGCTCACCCACTCTTCTAAGAGATGTGATGGCTATAAGGAAGGCTACCTTCCAAGTGAGAAACTGTAGTTCACATTTATGCAAAGGCTCAAATGGTGGGCCCATGAGTCTTGTAAGGACTATGTTAAGATTCCACACTGGAGAAGGTGGAAGTCTAGGAGGAATGATTCTTTTGAGTCCTTCCATAAAAGCTTTGATAGCAGGCACTCAAAACAAAGTCAAGTGCTGTCTGTTTTGTAGGTAAGCTGCTATCGCAGCAAGATGTAAGCGTATAGATGTATATGCCAAGTTAGAACGCTGTAGGTGTAACAGATAGCAAATGATGTTTTGGATTGAAGCATCCAGTGGATTGATTTTATTGCCTGTACAGTAAATTACAAATCGTTTCCACTTTGCTGCATAGCATGCTCTTGTGGTAGGACGTCTAGCCTCTTTAATGACGTTCATGCAGTCTGGCAGAAGATTAAGGTAGCCAAACTCTATGATTTCAGGTGCCAGATCGCAAGGTTGAGTTGACTGGGATCTGGATGTCTTACCTCTCCACGGTTCTGAGTGAGAAGCTTGGGGGAGAGGTGTAGTTTTTGATGAGGAACTACTGATAGTTCCAACAGGGTTGTGAACCAAGGTTGTCGAGCCCATGTGGGAGCAACTAGGATCATTGTCAGGGAGTGTTGTTTGAGCTTCTGAACCACTAATGGAATTAGCGGGAGAGGTGGAAAAGCGTAAGCAAATTTCCCTGACCAATTCATCTATAGCGCATTGCCTTTGGACAATGGGTGTGGATACCTGGATACGAAGTTTGGGCATTTTGCGTTGAGGTGTGTGGCAAACAGATCTATTTCCGGATAGCCCCACATCTGGAAGAATGGGATGAGGACTTGAGGATGTAGTTCCCATTTGTGGATCTGTTGTCTTTGACGACTGAGCAGATCTGCGATCTGGTTGTTTACTGCTGGGAGGTGTTGTGCAAGGAGATATCTGCAAGGAGATATATCTTTTGAGGTATGGCCCATCTCCATATGCTTTGAGCTAAATGTGAAAGCTGTAGAGAGTGTGTCCCCCCCTTGTTTTTGTATGTAATACATTGCTGTCATGTTGTCTGTCCGAACTAAGACAGCTTTGCCTACTAGATGCAATTGAAAAGCTTTCAATGCTAGAAAAATTGCTAGTAATTCCAAATGGTTTATGTGGAGTTGTTTTTGTTGTACGGTCCACATGCCCTGAATGGTATGTTGTTGAAGATGAGCTCCCCAACCAGTGAGCGATGCGTCTGCTGTTAGCACTATCTGTGGAACCGGGTCGACGAATGGCCGCCCCTTGGAAAGGTTTTGTGTATTCCACCACTGCAGAGAGGATGGGTGCGGCCGTCCACCAACACCAGATCTGTCAACTGACCTTGAGCCTGGTTCCACTGACGTGCTAAACACTCCTGTAGTGGACGCATTTGGAGCCTTGCATAAGGAACGATTAGAATGCAAGAAGCCATCATTCCGATCAATTGCATGAACACTCGAGCTGGTAGTGAGTGTTGAGGCTGAAATTGTGAAATTAGATTTTGAATGTTGCGTATCCTGACTGGGTTGGGGTATGCTAGAGCTTTGCAAGTGTCTATTGTGGCTCCTAGGTACGCTTGCGTATTGGACAGTTGGAGGGGAGACTTGGTGAGGTTTACCGTGAATCCCAAGTCGTGAAGCAGCTGAACTGTTTTGTGAGTGTGGTGTATGCAGCTGTGTTGCGATCTGGCTTTTATTAGCCAGTCGTCTAGGTAAGGGAAGACGTGAATGTGCTGCGACTACTGCTAGACACTTGGTGAAGACTCTGGGTGCTATAGTTACCCCGAATGGGAGAACTTTGAATTGGTAATGTTGTCCGTCCACCACGAACCTGAGATATTTTCTGTGAGCCGGGTGAATGGGAATATGGAAGTAGGCGTCCTTTAAATCTAGGGTGGATAGAAAGTCGCCTTGCCGAAGCAATGGTAGCACCTGTTGAAGGGTGACCATGTGGAAGTGGTCTGACAATGTAGAGATTTAGCTGTCTGAGGTCTAGTATAGGCCTGAGAGAGCCGTCCTTCTTTGGTATTAAGAAGTACAGGGAGTACACTCCGGTCCCTTGATGATGTAATGGGACTGGTTCTATCGCATGTTTTTCTAATAGAGAGAGAACCTCTTGTTTTAAGAGGGTGAGATGTTCTGGTGACATTGCACGTTGTCTTGGAAGAATAGTTTGTGGAGTGCTGGTAAGTTCCAGGCAGTAACCATAGTGGATAATTTGTATTACCCACTTTTCTGAGGTGATTGAATTCCAGACAGGTAGGAACTGTGAGAGACGTCACCCGACTGGAGTGGAATGATCGGGGGGTAGTGGAGGGAAGTCACTGTTTGTTGGCAGGGGAAGTGCGGGTGGAGTTACCGCTGCCTCTTCCCTTATTGTTATTTCCTCTGTAGCCTCCTAGAAAATAACCTCTGGAGGAGGGGGATTGGTTATTACCCTTGTAAGAGGAGGAGGGATTTTCTGAAGACACCGTTTTTGAGCCACCCCTGTAAAAGGAGCAGCGAAAGGAACCCCTGCTAAAAGGCAACTGTAGACCCCCCATGGACTTTGCAGTTTCAGTGTCTTTCTTCATCTTTTCTAAGGAAGTATCGACAGCTGGTCCGAAAAGATGTTCCTTATCAAAGGGCTGATTAAGTATGGAGGACTGTACCTCCTGCATGAATCCAGAGATTTTAAGCCAAGCGTGTCTGCGCAATAATACACTAGCGTTGATGGTGCGAGATGCTGTGTCTGTCGCATCTAGTGCGCATTTAATGGAAGTATTTGTAATAAGCTTACCTTCCTGAATGAGGTCATTAGCTTTGGTTTTGTATTCGTCTGGCAAATGTTGCATGAGTTTTTCCAACTCATCATAATGAGCTCTATCGTAGCGTGCTAACAGGGCTTGAGCATTGGCAATACACCAATAGTTAGCAGCTTGAGAAGCCACTCTTTTGCCCGAGGCATCAATAAGTTTGGACTCCTTGTCAGGAGGAGGGGCGTCGCCTGTGGTTTGGGAGTTAGCTCTCTTGCGGGCGTTGGACACTACGAGAGAGTCTAAGGGCAACTGACCTTTAATATATGCGGGGTCTGTAGGAGCGGCTTTGTATTTTTTATCTACTCTAGGAGTGAGTATTCTTGCTCTGACTGGGTCTTTGAATACCTCATCCGTGTGTTTTAACATGCCCTTGAGCATTCGTAAAGTATGAGTAGACCTTTGTGAGTGAGTCAATGTTTCAATGAGGAAATCCTCTTCTAGAGGTTCCTTGTGAAGCTCCACCCCATGATATTGGGCAGCCCTATTGATAAGCTGAACATAGCCAATGTTGTCGTCAGGTGGAGAGGGTCTGGAGGGATACAGGTCGGGGTGGTTATCTTGATCTGGGTCCCTATTATAATTTTCCCAGGGATCAGTGTCTTGTGGTATGTCCTGATCCTGTGGCACATTCTGCTCTTCATCCCCATCCCCATCCCCATCCCCGTACTCTTCATCGTGTGGGTCAGGTGATAGTGGAGGTGGTGGTGAATTTGATGGTGTAATTAGTAAGTTTGGATTAGGAGGAGGAGAGGGAGGTGGTATGTAAGGAGGAGAAGGGTTAGTACCCATGTCCTTTTTCTTCAGAGGTATAGGGTAATCCTCTGTGAGATCTAACTTTCGTTTTTTAGGCAGAGTGGCATGGATGTGTCCCGTTTCAGGGTTAATACTTAGTCTCTTTTGTTTCGGATCCAAAGGTGGTTCATCGGACCGAGGTTCTTTGGATTGAGTTAATTTCGGCGTCGAAGATTTAGGCTGAGAGGCTTTGGGCGTGGAATGTTTTGAATCCGAGTGCTTGGTTTTAGCCAGTTTCGGCTCCGAACCTTTCGGAGTGGCAGATTCCGGCTCCGAACCTTTCGGAGTGGCAGGTTTCGGCTCCGAACTTTTCAGCGCGGAGGGTTTCGGCTCCGAGCCTTTAGGTGTCGAGGATTTCGGCTCCGAAGCTTTAGGCGTGGAGGATTTTGGCTCCGAGCTCTTTGGTGTCGAAGGGGTCTTCGGTGCCGGTGGTGTCGAGACCGGGAGGTGCTTCGACTTGTGTTTCGGTGCCGAAGGTGTTGGGTCGGTACCGGAATGGGGCCGGCTCGAGCCCGCGCCGGAAGGCTTCTATTTGTGTTTCGGAGCCGGGCTGGAGGGCGGGGCATCTGAAACTTTTTCTCGGTGCCGACCTGAGCCCGAGGGCGAAGGTGGTACCAGAGCCTTAGCTTTGTGTTGACTGGGCACAGGGGGATCTGTACTCACGGTACGCTGACCCGGAGTGATGTTCTCTTCTTCCATGTTGGAATCGGTTTCGGACACGGAGACCAGTTCTTCTTCCTCGGCTTCAGCAGCTGGATGGTGGATATCGGAATTTTCGCCGAATATGTCCGGTACGGAGCTGCTGCAGCGTCGCATCTCGTGGCCTCGAGCCCGACGATCAGGAATGGTCTTCTTCGATCGGAATGATCGACACGCTTCACAGTCCTTTTCGTTGTGTTCAGGGGATAAGCAGAGGTTGCAGACCTCGTGCAAGTCAGTGCGTGGAAATTTAGCACGACACCAGGGACATAGCTTAAATGGAGTCCGTTCCATCGACTGCTGGCGTGGTCGGCACGGGTAGGCCCGATGGCCCGCCTCGAATTTCCCGATCGAAGGTTTTCTCAGTTTAAACAATGCACGTCGAATGGGGAACCGCGATCGATAGACAATACCGTCGAGGGTAGAGGATTGCGCGTCGAAGGGGTTCGAAAACGATACCGAACCGGAGCGCAGCAATACACATCCGAACCCGATGACGGAAAAAAATAATCTGGGGATGAAGTCGATGCCCATGCGCACTATCACCGGAAGGAGGAGTCACCTACCTCGTGACTGCAAGACTTCTTCGAAGAAAAAAAAAGTGCAAACATCCGGACCCAACACCAGATGGCGATCTATGCTAAAGCATATGATCTACAGCTCATATGCCTCGAACATATTGTTTCTTCTTCCTTTTTCTTTTTTCAGTTTTGTGGTCTTTGGTCTAAAGATGCAGGGTTAAGAAGCATGTTTTAGGTCTTGTTTGATTATTTTATAAACTGTAGGGAATCAGGAAATATCAAAATCATATTTGATATTTTGGCTGCATTTGAGTCTTTCACTGATCGGTAAAATGGCTGGGTTCATAAGAATCTTTCCCAATATGTGCCATCACATTTACCCACAGAAAATGGGTAAAAACCCTTGATACATCAGCCCCAAGTTTCTAGTGAGTCAGTATTGATAATAGGTGAATTGCCAACACCTCAGGCTTTAAACATTCGATGCAAGGTTTAGTGACAAGTATATATGAAAAGAGTGCTATCACCAAGCATCTGGGATAGTGGTGAAAACATGACACCAGACTTTTGGAAAACATGGAACGCAGTGTCACTTGGAATGCTGCTGCAAAAAGGTTCTTTACAAGTGCAACAAAGATTGGAGTGATATTGTTTGTATTTGCAGTGATTCAGCTACGTATATGAAAAAGTTGGTGATGACCTGTCAAAATCGATACCTGAGCTGAAGTGCTTCCCTGTAAGAGATCCTTGCCACTTGTTAGATGGTATGCTGAAAGCATCTTTACAATCTTCAGAGTTAATGAAGAATTCTATTGACTTTTTAGTCCATTCTGATGCACTGTTTTGTTATGCGCAGGAACTAAAACGCAAATATTTCTCATTTTGTGCTTTGTGTGGCATCAAAGAAAGAGTCATCCCAACTGTGTCGCTTGGCGGATGGTTCTCAGTCCAAGGGGCTGTGAATGCTATATTATCCAAGGCAAGAAATGTGAGGATCTTTGGTCGCATATTGATAGTGATGTGAAAAAAATACACTGTACTGCATTCTTAGATTTTTACAGGAAAATAGAACTGCTGTAGTGGACATAATAAAAAAAAACTAGAGTCTGAAAACACACTTGTCTGCCAAGTGTTCAGCATAATTGGTGTATATGTGAAACGTCTCCTTGAGAGTAGGCTAGGCGACACCTTTAGTGACTTTGGAACTGCAACATGTTCCATGTTAGAGTATTTGCCACTTGGTAGGCAAAGCAATGTTGAAGAGCTATTCAGGAACTTTTATTTTACAATGTATGAGAAATGGCTTGCAATGATGCATAGAAATGTCCCTTCACCAACCATGGCATTTGAAGTCAATGAAACCTCACTGTGGTATTCTGTACAAGTTCTAGATCCCTTCCATAAAGGGGAATTTTCTCCGTAGTTTCAAAAGTGCTGCTTCATTTTTGACCGCTTCAATAACTCTGAGGGCATAAGCGCACAGTTCAACGCGAATGTTGCAGAACCTGCCCAGAGAATCGCAATCTTCAAGTGCACCAGTATTGGCATGGAAAGCTATGTCAGTGGCCAGAGTTAGCAAATTGTGTACTGGCTGTTTTGGCGTTGCCCGTCTCAAGTGCCAATGTTGAGAGGGCCTTTTCACAGAAAAAAAGTTTACATGAGAAGGAAACAGCGAGCGCACACGACCAAAGACTGACTGAAGAAATATCGTATGGTGTACTGCAATAAGTTTGATTTGCAAAAATGTATTTGGACCTCATATACACTGTACATACACTGTCTATATACCATGCACAATCAGTGCAGAAAGCAAGTAATAATAAAAGCAAAACTTTCCATAAACACCGGAAAAACGCTGTTTCTGTTGTTTTCAATGGCGCGACAATGTGTAACCACTGATAACCACTGTTTTTTTAAGGCATTGAAATCACTGAAAAAACCCCACCAGAATTTACCAAAAATAGAAACTGAAAACAGGAAAGCTTACTCATATTTCACAGTATTCTCTAAAGACTAAAGATGAAGTAGGAATTCGACCATTGATCGCAGACCTTACCACACAGGGTGTTTTGGTACCAATCGTCAGCAGATATAATACACCTATGGTCCCTGTCAAAAAGGCAGGAGAGACCAATGTGTACAGATCTGCTCAAAAGATTTGAGAGCCTTTAATAATGTAGTTACCGCTGGTTTCCTTGTGGTTTTCAGCCCTACTACCTACTACCATTATTTCTGTATGCCCACCAATGCCCGATTGTTCACCGTGGTGGATTTGTGTTGCACCTTCTTTTCCACACCCATTCTTGAAGACAGACAGTTTCTCTGCACGTTCTCATTCAGTGGATCTCAACTGGTCTGGATGAGGTTTCCTCAAGGCCTTACAGAATCTCCTACCATCTTTTCCCAAAGCTTTTCACACTGTTCAAGATCAGGAAACGTTGCCAGGTATGCAGACTGTATCCCCAGCAGGATCCTGCACAAACCCATCCCATGCCATACCATAGTGGCGCGGCAGACATGGAGACTTTAGCTCCAGCAGGGTCACGGTAGCCAAATCCTCAGTGGAACGGCATAAAGCAGCTACGGGATCAATTTTACCTAGCTAATTAGGAGCGGGCTCCTACCTTTACCAACCACCACGTGTGCAACTATAGTTCTGCCACTATCCGGATGCGCCTGACCCCCCACGCCCCTGTTATTTACCACCTGGTGTTTCTTTATCTGCAGCGGAATCTCGCAACAGATATTTATGTGCCATCCAATTAGGTACATAGAATCGTATACAGTGGTAACAAGTGGCTTTCCTGAAGAAGACGCTTCTGTGCTGAAACGCGCGTAGTCAAACTTGGAAGAATCATTCCAACAAGCCACAACAAGACTTCATTGTTGCCAACAAGATTGTACCAATATTAATTAATGCACATTTTAGATATCATTTGTATTGTATATATTGTTTTTGGTCAAATTTGATCAAGTTAGCTCTCCGTGTGTATGTGTTGGTTTGATTGCTGATGCGAATGAAGGATGAATGAAAGGGCATGGGCGACTTGCATAATGACACTATGTGTATAGTATGTCATTGTTTATTATACCCATAATATATTGATAAATTAATACAATAATATATAAAAAAATATCATCTTTAAATATATTTGTATTCATTTTTTCTTTCACATACACCTTGTGCCTAGCCCAATTGTAGTTATTATTTATATTTCATTTTTAAATTGTACATATTTGTTAGAATAAACTCAAGAGTAGCCCTAGGTCTCTAAATTGCAAGATCAAGAAAAACCCATAAACTATTATCCCTCTGTCTTACTCCGTGCCAGAAAGGCTTCCTCAATGCCTCCGCTCTGTAGTCCCTGCTGATGGCTTTGTCATAGCCTTTGAAAACAAACCTTGATTGTGACTGTACCTCATTCTGTTGTTGCTCTCCTCCTCACTACCAAGACTCGACGTCTGTCCATTGCCAGGTTGATCCAATACGAGATTCTTTTACTGTGTTCCTCTCAAATCAGCTTAGTCCACTTCCCCAAGTCGAAACCTCATATCTCTAATGCCCACCAGCGAAGAAGAAAAATCCCTTGTTTGCCTTGTAATAAGCAAACATGTAACAAACAGCCACATTGATACTAATACTCTGGAACGTCTCTGAATTAATGAAAGCAAGCTTGTTTCCAAAGGTGCTGTACGTAGTATATATCGGGTTGTTCAGAGCCGCTGCCTACCTAATGTGAGAACTGCCCAGGTTGCTGAGCTTTTTGCCCTTACCAGAGCTGGTATTCTAGCTGAGAAAAAGACTGTAATTGTATTAAAAGACTCAAGGTTTGTATTCAGAGTGAAACATGACTTTGGCCTTCTCTGGATCTAGAGGGATTTTCTAACATCTATTGGCACCCAGATCAACAAGCATTTGCAATGCAATCGGTCTCGCCTTTTGGACCATATAAGCATTTAGCCACGTCCCTCGTTCCTTGTTACAGGGTTCCCTACTGCCCCACACCTGGGCTGCCTACTGCTTTTATTCTGGCGTCCATTTCACAATTTCCGCCGCTGATCACACTGAGACACTTAACAATACAGTTTTTTATGTACACACACAGGCGCACATACATATATAAATATAGAGGAATGTTCTAATTAATTACACCATGATCCACGACACGTGACAAACGCAGCTCTAGTACACCCAATGTGGATGAAATCAGTGAGTCTCAGCGCCCTGTATAAAAGAAAACGTTCATAAAAGAAGCAGATGCTATTCAAGTTCGTCTACCAATAATCACAGAACTATAATAGCATGCCTTGTGCTTCTTGCAGCCCACAAGCATGGTCATCGTCCACAACTCCGGCACTGAAACCCTTGTTGCCAGTGGGCTCTACCCTTTAATAACGCCCCTCACCTGGCCGTGCTCGCTCCTCCGGCCCCTTGGAGTGTCCTCGGGAGGAAGTACAGCTTGAAGCTGGACTGGAGCTGCCCGCTGGTCCTCTCCTCCCACAGCAGCTGCAGTTCCGCTATGCAGACCGGGTGCCCCCGGGCTGGCACCGCACAGGGAAGAAGGCGCCAAGGCATTTGATCCTGTCTCTGCCCTCCAAGCGGCACTGGAAAGCCTTATAGAAGGTGTACGATCAGTGCGACCCGCAAGAGAGCCGACCCACTGCAAAGGGGGAAAAATAAAGCAGGATCACGCGCTAAGAGGTGTTAACGGCCACCACGCGTGTTAATGGCACTCTGCCTGGGCAGTGGAGTGCTCCTGGGGTCAGCTGCGCCCCTAAAGCCTCAGGTATGCAGCTGGCTGCCCGTCCTGCCGGGGTTAGGGGTGAGCGGCACGGCACAGGAAGTGTGTCAAGGAATTCTTCCTGGCACAGATCCTGTCCCCCTGCCGCCCCCCGGCCTGAAAGTTGCTGCCGGTCCTGCCTGCGAGCTCTCGTCCTGGACCCTCCATCCCAGCCCTTGGTGTGAGCGGAGCCCCCCCCCCTCTTACCTGCAGCGCGGAGTCCTGCTCCTTCATCTTGCGGCTCCGCTCAGTGCATTGAACTCATAACTTGTTGGCTCGAATGGACAGTGCTGGAGGTCCTGATCGGGGACGGTGCCGCCGGCTGCCGCGAGCTCAATATCGCCTCTGAGCCCCGGCGGGAAGCAAAAGGGCCACGAGTGGGACCCCACCAAGCCACGTGCTCAGACCCGAGCGAGAACGGACGGCTAAATCCGCGCCCAGAGGAGAATGCATCCTGGGCGGAGGGACGGGCGTCCTGCAGGAAGCGCTTCAAGTGGCCGAGCAGCGCCGCGTTGGTATCCTGCCGAGCCATTATCGCACATCTCGGGGCATTGCACGGCAGAGAGGAGCTCCACAGCGGACCCGTGGGTCAGGAGGAGCGGGGGCTGCCGCGGCTCTCCCAGCAAACTTCCACCAGAAGTTCCTGCGGCTGCTCACCTGCGCCACACCCTCCTCCAGCCCGAAGAGAGGCAAAGGTTGTGCGGGTCCGCCCTCCCAACACTCACCCAAAGCATAAGAGCAAAAGAAAACAAGGGGGAGTAGGGACGTGGACGGAACAAACAGCACACTGGGACGGCATTGGATTAGCAGGAAACAAAGATGCCGTGTGTGACGGCAAAGCTGAAGCCGTGAGCGTCCGCTGGGGATGCAAGAAACAGCGCGTGAGCATTTAATTTAAAACAAGCACGGAATCGAAACGGAGGAGCGGGGGCGAGCGAGCGCGGCAGCCTGCTCAGCTGACCAGACGCTCGTGCGTCATGGCCTTTTCCCGGCATGTGTTTCCAATTATCGCGCCCGCGTCTGGGCACGATAATGGGAAACACATGTCTGCGGCGCGCGTAACCGCCCGAAAAAGGCCACGACGCACGAGCGTCTGGTCAGCTTTTCAAACCCCCTTACATAAAGTCTTCGCCTAGCAGCGCTTGCGCGCTACTCGAGGCTCGACCTAAAAATGGTCTTTAGGTAAAAAAACAAATCTTGCCAGTGCTTTCATCTACCAGCAAATGTTAAATGCACTGCTGAGCAAAATTCTCATGATGACGTTTCTCTGGGAAATACCTTTGCTGATTCTGCTGCTGAAGAAACTGCTTTATTTCAAAACTATAAAGCTGTTTTCTATGTTGGGCCGAGCGATATGTCTCCTGTTTCTTCTCTGCAGCCCCAGTGGAAGAAGCTGTATCCTGTGCTGCTCATTACCAATAAAGCTGTGAAGTGTCGCAGATTGCTGATATGGATCAACTCTTCCCACAGCAAGCGTGCAACACCCCTACAGGACGTCTACCCACCTCCAGATCTCCATCTCCAGATGTACACCAGCCCGAGACTGTGTCTACCTGCTAGAACTGCTCCTGCCTCCTCTGCAACCGGACCCAACAATCTAGACCAGCAGGCCCCAACTCTTCCTAATGGGAGCCAGTCCATCTGTCCTGGTCCCCTATAGGAGGTGAAAGATGCATGCACCATCTCCTATCGCTATCTCTTTCATACGGGGTCAACAGCTGTCTTCCGGATGCTCCATCTCCATGTCAGTCGGGCCAACTCTCTTTGCTACTGTCCTTATTCTTTGGCTTCTTGTGGGATACCAAACAGAAATTGAATCTGGCACTGCGGGCAAGATATACTGCACTGTGCCTGTCCTTGAACAGAGCCACTAATTTGTGTTTCAGAACAATTCCTACATGCTGTTGCTAGAGAAATATCATCTAACTGTACTCATTTGCCTTCTGATATTTGGCATGGCCACTGTTAGAATTGGGGGTCTCTAGTTGGCACAGGTAGGTACTTGTGCCTCTAGTCAGGGTAAAGGGGTACACTCCTAAAATAACCCCTGCTCACCCCCTTGGTAGCTTGGCACGAGCAGACAGGCTTATCTCAGAGGCAGTGTGTAAAGCATTTGTGAACACATACAGTAATCTAGTAACAATGCTACAGATGGACACCACACAAGGTTTATATCAAAAATAAGTATTCTTTATATAGTTTTAACACAAGACCATAAACGACAAAAATCCACAATACTGTACTTAAAATGGTAGTTTTAGCTTAGTTCAGTTCAGTTCTTAAGATGCGACACTTTAAGTCAATGTACCTTACGATGCGGGACGCTTCCACAACAAGCAATGTTGCAGCGATGGAAATGCGACAAAGTTCTGGTGCAAAGAAATAAAGACGTCAAGTTCTTCCTGATGCGGCACGCTTCTCCGATGTTGCGAGAAGTCTCGACTCGATGCGTCAGCTGCAGCGGCGACACCCTTGTTCCGTGATGCGACGACAGCGGCTTTGGCAGCGACACTCTTCTCCGACGTTGCGAGACGCTTCCGCTCGATGCGACAACTGCAGCGGCGACACCCTTGTTTCGTGATGCGACGGCAGCAGCTCCGACGGCGGCACGCTTCTCAGTGGATGCGAGGCGCTTCTCTCGATGCGGTGCAATGCGTCAGCTACAGCGGCGACATCTACGATGCGACGGCAGCGGCTGCGACGGCGGCACGCTTCTTCCTCGATGCGAGACGTTTCTCGAGATGCGGTGCAATGCGACAGCTACAGCGGCGACATCTACGATGCGACGGCAGCGGCTGCGACGGCGACACGCTTCGGTGTTGCGAGACGTTTCTCGAGATGCGGTGCAATGCGACAGCTACAGCGGCGTCATCTCCGTGATGCGACGGCAGCGGCTGCGACGGCAACACGCTTCTCCCTCTTGAGTCGCGCTTCCAGCTCCTTGCGACACGCAGTCCCTTCAGAAGGCCCAAAACAGCAGCAGGCACTTCCAAAGGATTCTTGGGGAGCTGGTGGTTGAAGTCTGTTGTCCCTGAGACTTCAGCAGGAGGCAAGCTCTTTTCTCAAGCCCTTGGAGATCCTTTACAAGTTGAATAAAAGTGCACACAAAGTCCTTTCTCCTTCCTTTGGCAGTCAGGCAACCACTGCAGGCAGATCCCTCTAGCTTAGGGATAGTCTTCTCCTCAGTTTCTTCTTGGTTCCGCTCCTCAGCAAAGGTTTCTTCTTGTTTTCCCAAAGTGATCTAATTTCCTAGGGGTCTGGGTCCCCTTTTTATACACAGTTTTTCTTTGTTCTCTGAAGGCAGAGAGGCCTCTACCTAGTCCAAAACCAGTTCTGGTCAGTCCTGGAGCACTTTGTTTTTCTGACTCCTTCTTTCCTTTCAGAATGTGGGGCAGAGTGCTCAGCCGCCCGGCAGGAGGTGGAGCCAGCATTGTGGAAGGCAGGCACAGCCCTATTCAGACCCAGGTGCAACTCCTCCCTCCACTCTGGATGCAGATCTTTCTATTCAGCCCTGTGCTGACTCACCCTGTCTCCTGTAGCCACCCCCAGCCCCTGTCACTCAATCTCCAGACAAGGAATACACAACCTAGCAGAGGCAGGCTTGGAAGTTTAGGCAAGAAAATACCCACTTTCTAAAAGTGGTATTTTCAAACACAGAATGTTAAAACCAACTTCACTAAAAGATGTATTTTATCATTCTGAGTTCAGGCATACTAAATTCGTTTTTCTACCATGTTCCCTGGGTCAGTTCTGACTATACGGTGTAATAGTCAGTCTGCCCATTCTGGCCTATGGGGAGCAGGTAGCCTTGCAATAGTGAAAAACGAAAATGGCTGTAATTCACTATTAGGACATGCCACACACACACCAGGGCATGTCCTACCTTATACTTACACTGCACCCTGCCCTAGGGCCTACTTTAGGGGTGACCAACATGCAGTAAAGGGAAGGTTTAGGGACTGGTAAGTGGGTGTACTCACCAAGTCGACATGGCAGCCCTAGGCTGCACACAGGCTCTGCAATGGCAGGCCTGAGGCACATTTTACAAGCCGCTTCTGTGGGTGGCACACCCAGTGCTGCAAGCCCACCCGCGGCATTGGATTTACAAGCCCTGGGCACACTCAGTGCACTGTACTAGGGACTGACAAGTAAACCAATCATCCAATCATGGAGTCACTAATACATCACACAATTTATAATGGGGAGAGCATATGCACTTTAGCACTGATCAGCAGTGGTAAAGTGCCCAGAGCTCATAAAACAGCCAACAGGTCAGAAAAAATATAGGAGGAAGGCAAAAGTTTAGGGATGACCCTGCAAAAGGGCCAAGTCCAACACAACCCCCTTCCAGCCAAAAACGCTGGGAGACCAATCACTACCCTGATGGGCTTCCCTGCTTTGGGCAATAGAACCTGGACCCTGGCCCACAACAGCAGGGGCATACTCCAGTTCTACGCCAATCTGAACCTATTGGAATCACTCTGTCCATACTCTCAGGGCCCACCAAGCTAATCCATGGGGAACCCTTCTCCTCACCTGTGGACCCCACCTGTGCAGCACCTAACCTTAACTTGCTCACAGGTGTGTCCCAACAGACATACAGCAAGCCACAGTGGCCACTGACAGTGGTCAGGGATGAGACCCAGGCCTTATGCCTCTCAGGGCTCTCAAACCTCTGTGGCGTCAGAGAGCGGGGGGCAGTAGCCCCAGGTGCTTGGCACCCTTTGTCCATTCTCCCTCCTGTCAGGTCAGGTATGACATCCTTACACTGACCTACCAGCCCCGGGCCTGTACCCGGCGGCTGGACTGGAGACTGGGGTGGGGTTTCCCACACCCGGTCCTACTCCTTGGGGCTCTGCACCCTCCCACCTGGAGCGGTACCCCCTTCCAGAATTGTCAGGGCACCTGTGGCAGGTGTCCTGCACAGTCGCCCACCAGTTCAGGGGTTCTATCCTGCAACTGGGATCCCAGCATAGGGTCTGTACCCTTAGACTGGGCAGAGGCCAGGGGTGAGGCTGTCCTCTCCCCGCCCCCTTACTGGGGTCCTGCACCCTCCCACCTGGAGCGGTGCCCCCAAAGACAAACTGGTAGGGGCACTGTTAGCAGCTGCCCTTCCTCCAGGTCAGGGGGACACCCTGAACCTGGCCCTCCAACCCAGGGTCTGTACCCTTAGGCTGGACCTGTGCCAGGCAACCCAGGACTTCCGGGAGGGTACACCAAACCCCCCAAGGGAAACACACTCCTCTAGAGTTGTGTAATAATCTGCCTGGCGCACCAGGACTTCCTGGGGAGCACGCATGCCCCCCCAGAGGGTAACACATCTCTCATGTGTTGTGTGACAGTCCGCCTGGCGCAGATCTCCCGACCCCTGTCCATCTGACAGCGCGGGAAGATCCCCCAGGACAGAAGTGGTGTTACCATGGTCATTCACTGGTGACTCAGCCCTTCTGGCTGGTCCCTGACCCACTGGTTCTTCCACTGGGGACTCTCTCCCCCTCTCACCCCTCACTCTGGACTTCTGCACCCTCCCAACTGGAGCGGCACTGCCAGACACCAGAAACACTGGAGCTCCATTTACAGATGCTCCAGGTTCTCTAGACACTAGGAGATCCTCCTCAACAGGCGGCCCATCAGGACAGCCTAGGCTCCCTACCTGGTGTTCCCTTAAAGAACCATCCAGGCTCTGAGACTGGGTTTCGGGCACCTTGGGACACGCAGCCCCACACTCACTCCTTCTCCACTGAGACAGGACGTGAGTCCCTACACCCCTCCCATTACCACGGGACCTAGCTGGGCTACACTGAACCTCTCCCACCACTCTGGGTTGGAAGACACCTGAGCCACTCCTCTTAGGGTCACTCCCCAATGCCTCTTCAGACCCTCTGGAATCCACCAAAAGGTCTGCCTCCAATGTGAGCTCCCTGAGGTCAGAGAACTCACTCTCCAACAGGTGTTGACATAGCTCTGGAAAACAGGGACTTACAATATGCTCTCCCAAAATTGGATCACACAGCCCCCTACAGGGGTTAACCAAACTATCCTTCACCTCACCATCCAGTGCCTCGCACACGTACTCCACACCACTCTCCTGAGATTGGCAAGACAGTAACTGACTGTCTCTGTCATTCAACCCACACTCTTCTGGGCGGTCTTCACACTCACATACCAGGACTTCAACCATGGGGAACCCCTCTCCCTGCACCTCTCATCTAGAGTCAGTAGAGTGTCCCTCCCACCACTAGGACCATGAATCCCTGTGTCAGTTTCCCTATTCCTCTCAGGGACACTGCGCACTACTGGAGCTACCTCCTGTCCTTGAACCTCCTGGTGTATGTTAACCCCCTCCAAGTCAGGCGCCACATCTCTGGGTGTGTGCACTACTCTCTCAGCACTGAATAACTTAATTTTGCTGCCACCATCTGAGCTGGACTCCACCTCCAACTCAGCAAAGCTCACTTCCTGAGCTGCCCAAATTTCTTTTTCTTGGGCTAAGGCCCTCTGAGCCTCATCAAGCTCTCTCAGCTCTTCGTCAATTTCTCTCAGCTTCTGCTCATAAGCCAGAAGCCAGCTATCTTTTTCTGTTTCTCCCTCACTCTCAGGGAATTCCTCCTTCACAGACTCAACTGGTAGTGTTGCCTTCCAGCGTGGTAACTCAAACTGAAATAGGGATGCCTCTAGGTCTTCCCTGGACCTTCTCCTCACAGGCAGCCCCCTTTCCTTGCAAAACACACGTAGCTTCTTCATTGTGTAGACGAACATGTGCCAGAAGTTAAGTTCCATTTTGCAACAACTAACCAGAGTCCTTGTATCAAAAATACTTCCAGGAGGACACCAGAATGTGGTTGTGGTATGTGGTTGTGTTTGGTCTGCACTCACTAGTAGTGTTCACCAATCACTGTACATGAGTCACAAATGCAAGTCCAGAATCCTCACCGCTGACCACCAATGTTAGAATTGGGGGTCTCTAGTTGGCACAGGTAGGTACTTGTGACAAATAGGGACCCTTGCCTCTAGTCAGGGTAAAGGGGTACACTCTAAAATAACCCCTGCTCACCCCCTTGGTAGCTTGGCACGAGCAGACAGGCTTATCTCAGAGGCAGTGTGTAAAGCATTTGTGAACACATACAGTAATCTAGTGACAACGCTACAGATGGACACCACACAAGGTTTATATCAAAAATAAGTATTCTTTATATAGTTTTAACACAAGACCATAAACGACAAAAATCCACAATACTGTACTTAAAATGGTAGTTTTAGCTTAGTTCAGTTCAGTTCTTAAGATGCGACACTTTAAGTCAATGTACCTTATGATGCGAGACGCTTCCACAACAAGCAATGTTGCAGCGATGGAAATGCGACAAAGTTCTGGTGCAAAGAAATAAAGACGTCAAGTTCTTCCTGATGCGGCACGCTTATCCGATGTTGCGAGAAGTCTCGACTCGATGCGTCAGCTGCAGCGGCGACACCCTTGTTCCGTGATGCGACGATAGCGGCTTTGGCAGCGACACTCTTCTCCGACGTTGCGAGACGCTTCCGCTCGATGCGACAACTGCAGCGGCGACACCCTTGTTTCGTGATGCGACGGCAGCAGCTCCGACGGCGGCACGCTTCTCCGTGGATGCGAGGGGCTTCTCTCGATGCGGTGCAATGCGACAGCTACAGCGGCGACATCTACGATGCGACGGCAGCGGCTGCGACGACGACACGCTTCTTCGGTGTTGCGAGACGTTTCTCGAGATTCGGTGCAATGCGACAGCTACAGCGGCGTCATCTCCGTGATGCGACGGCAGCGGCTGCGACCCGCTTCTCCCTCTTGAGTCTCGCTTCCAGCTCCTTGCGACACGCAGTCCCTTCAGAAGGCCCAAAACAGCAGCAGGCACTTCCAAAGGATTCTTGGGGAGCTGGTGGTTGAAGTCTGTTGTCCCTGAGACTTCAGCAGGAGGCAAGCTCTTTTCTCAAGCCCTTGGAGATCCTTTACAAGTTGAATAAAAGTGCACACAAAGTCCTTTCTCCTTCCTTTGGCAGTCAGGCAACCACTGCAGGCAGATCCCTCTAGCTTAGGGATAGTCTTCTCCTCAGTTTCTTCTTGGTTCCGCTCCTCAGCAAAGGTTTCTTCTTGTTTTCCCAAAGTGATCTAATTTCCTAGGGGTCTGGGTCCCCTTTTTATACACAGTTTTTCTTTGTTCTCTGAAGGCAGAGAGGCCTCTACCTAGTCCAAAACCAGTTCTTGTCAGTCCTGGAGCACTTTGTTTTTCTGACTCCTTCTGTCCTTTCAGAATGTGGGGCAGAGTGCTCAGCCGGCCGGCAGGAGGTGGAGCCAGCATTGTGGAAGGCAGGCACAGCCCTATTCAGACCCAGGTGCAGCACCTCCCTCCACTCTGGATGCAGATCTTTCTATTCAGCCCTGTGCTGACTCACCCTGTCTCCTGTAGCCACCCCCAGCCCCTGTCACTCAATCTCCAGACAAGGAATACACAACCTAGCAGAGGCAGGCTTGGAAGTTTAGGCAAGAAAATACCCACTTTCTAAAAGTGGTATTTTCAAACACAGAATGTTAAAACCAACTTCACTAAAAGATGTATTTTATCATTCTGAGTTCAGGCATACTAAATTCGTTTTTCTACCATGTTCCCTGGGTCAGTTCTGACTATAAGGTGTAATAGTCAGTCTGCCCATTCTGGCCTATGGGGAGCAGGTAGCCTTGCAATAGTGAAAAACGAAAATGGCTGTAATTCACTATTAGGACATGCCACACACACCAGGGCATGTCCTACCTTATACTTACACTGCACCCTGCCCTAGGGCCTACTTTAGGGGTGACCAACATGCAGTAAAGGGAAGGTTTAGGGACTGGTAAGTGGGTGTACTCACCAAGTCGACATGGCAGCCCTAGGCTGCACACAGGCTTTGCAATGGCAGGCCTGAGGCACATTTTACAAGCCGCTTCTGTGGGTGGCACAACCAGTGCTGCAAGCCCACCCGCGGCATTGGATTTACAAGCCCTGGGCACACTCAGTGCACTGTACTAGGGACTGACAAGTAAACCAATCATCCAATCATGGAGTCACTAATACATCACACAATTTATAATGGGGAGAGCATATGCACTTTAGCACTGATCAGCAGTGGTAAAGTGCCCAGAGCCATAAAACAGCCAACAACAGGTCAGAAAAAATATAGGAGGAAGGCAAAAAGTTTAGGGATGACCCTGCAAAAAGGGCCAAGTCCAACAGCCACCTTTGATCGGAGTGCCCCTCAGCGAAAACAAACCTGATCTTTTGTACCATGGGCACCATGTGCCCAAGTGTGCAGGCACCTCCCCGGAATCTACACATGATATGAAAGACTTTTAGGACCAAGGCCGTAGCCAGAGGGGGGTGCAACGTGAGGACCAGGCCAGCCCATGTTAATGTTTGCCCCACACCAAATAATCAGGTGGCTGGTAGAGCGTTTCGTGATTGTTCTGTTTATTTAAACAAAAACTGCATTCACTTTTGAATGCATGCAATTTAAACTAAAAAAAAAAAGAGCACAAAATATTCGTCCCTAATTTTGTTGTTGTTAATCCTTCCTGCAAGCAACTGAGATTTCACCTGTCACCAGGGAAAAAAAACATGTAAGGAAATACAGGCACTAGTTAAAATAAAAGGTATGGACTCAAAAAATTATCTAACTTTTTAATAATGAAGAACATATATTTGCAGAGAGTCAGGGGAGAGGTAGCCAGCCTCATAGCTTTTCGGATTATTTTTCTTATTGACCCTGCTCGGATTAGTTTCCTTAGGTTTGCTGGGTGTTCTAACTCTCCCTTCTTTAATGGTTACCAGGGATTTGATAATTCCATTGTGGGGTGGTCTCTTCCCTTAGAAAGTTCAATCTCCTTAATGTTGCCCCCATCTCCCTGAGAGTCTATGGGTACCTCGGTGACTCCCACCACGGTATTTTCACACATTGAGCCCCATGTTGTTTCATCAGCTAGAGGGTCTGTGACTATGTCCTGTGGGCTATGCTGCTTATTCGATATGGTGGCGTGTTCTTCACCTATTATACTTTGTTCGCCTGACTCCCCTTGAGACCCTGTCTCCTTGTTATTTTTTTTCACTGGGTCTCTTACATCAGGGGAGAGGAACATACTTGGAATAGCGAGTTTTTTTTTTTTTTTTTTTGTTCCCTGGTTTCCCCACCGGTGTCTCCTTCTGAATAGCATGCATATTCTTTTTAGGATCCATTTTTTCCTTTTCCGGCTCGTTTCCCTTACCGGTTGATGTCTCGACCTTTTTGTTGGCGATCTTCAAAGCGTTTTCCTCGCTTCGTGCTGGCGCAGATTGAGTATTCAATCGCGTCTTGCCTCGTCCGCCTCGCGCAGCCATCCTAGGACAATGAGCACCACGAGCTCCGTGTGCGTCTCTGTAGCTGAGCAACCCGATCTGGCAGCCTCCCAACCCGGAAATAGTCGTCAGCAGAAGCCGAGCCAAGGATTCCCAGCGCTCGCAGCAGTTTCTGGCAAGGCCCCCGGTAAAAGCCCCTTGTTTTGATTTTTGTACGTAGTGCTTGGCAATATCAGCCCATCGAGAAGTCCCCGCACGCATAGTCCGTCACAAATCGGGAGAAGAATCCGATGGAGCAGCGGGAGAAGAGCAGGTGAGTAGTAGCGGTCTCACTCAGACGCCATCTTGCCCCTCACTCAATTCTTCTCCCTGACGGAAGATTCAGGTGAGTCAGATCTTGGAATAACCAGCAGTAGCGATAGCAGGGATTCCCAAACTAGCAACAGTTGTACTCAAGGGGAACAAAGATTGCCAAAAAGACTCAAATAAGTATCTAGCCGGAAAAAAAAAAAAAATCGAACCCTCAGAGAACCTCAGGGGAGGAAGTGGAAGAACTGGGCTGGGATTATTCCACCACTCAATTTTTACCATCCAATGGATTAATGGAAAAAACAAACGCAATTGGAGGGAAATATCTGATAAAAACATTCAGAAAGTTGGAGAGCATCCCCCGAACCCTCCCTTTCATTAATTTTGCAATCCTTGAGATCTTTTCAAAACGAGGTTAAAACTGAAAACCGACATGCACGTCTGACATTTAAAAAACTACAAGGGTCAATGCGCAAGGTTGGGAAGACCTGTATGGAAATCGCAGAGAGATTAAGTATGGTAGAAGCGCGCACAGAGGTTCTTGAAAACATGGTGGAAACTTTGAAAACTCAGTCCTCGTCACAAGAAAGTACAATTAAAGATGTCTGGTGGAAGCTAGAAGACGCAGAAAATCGCCAGAGACGGAACAACCTGAGGCTACTAGGGATACCCGAACACAGCGAAGGCAACGATATCAGGAAGTTTACCATCGATATGTTAAAAAATTCACTACCGGAATTGGCACAATGGGACTGGGACAGAGAAATTCAACGTGTGCACAGATTTCCGTTCACAATATCAAAACGTCCGTCAAACTCCCAGTCATATCCACGCGCAATCTTAGTCTACTTTGGAAACTTTCTACTACGACAGGCTGTTTATGATCTGGCCAGGCCTAATATGAAAAGAAAGTGGGAGAGCTTCTCTTTCTTCGCAAAACCGGATTTCGCTCATGCGACAGTGGAAAGAAGATGGAGGCCCAGGCAGCTCATAACACCCTTCCAAAATATCGGAGCTACAGCCTTTTTGCAAAATCCCGCTAAACTGAAAGTTTCCTTTCAAGGCCGGAACTATAATTTCACCTCAGAAATCCAAGCACAAAAAGTTCTGGAGGAGATATCAGCCGGGAATACTGGATCTACCAGAAATAATAGACTATGAACCTCATTATAGATAGCAAAATAGAGGCTATAACTCTAATATTTTCAACCCAAAGACTTGCATGTTTATCCAATTTTCTTCGGTTCTTTTTTCCCCCTTATTTTTACTCTAAGTGACTTGCTTTGATTGGTTGAATTTGTTCTTTTCTTGTTTATCAGGAGCGTCACAATTTAGATACGAGCATAAGTGAGCACCGGTGGAGGGGAGAGAGGGGGAGAATGGGGAAGAGTGGTTCAGACACTATCACGCGGGCTCAGGATTGAGCCCGATTGCCTTATATTTGGTGGAGGGTGGTGGGTGGGAGGGGGGGAGGGTGGGGAAGTCTCAGACAGGTGATGGGAGCTAGGGGTGTAGCAACAATTAAGGAGTCAGGAGGAAGAAGCAAGGACATAGAGAGGGTCAAGACCCGTAGACAGATGATTGATCAAGAATGGAAGAACAAACATACAGACACAAATAAAAACTATGACGGCTAGGTTAAAAATTCTTACTGTTAACATATGTGGACTTAACGATGTGAAGAAGAGACAAAGAGTTGCAATTGGACTACAATCATCCGAGGCTAATATTATATGTCTACAGGAGACATATTGAGGGATCACAGTTATATCTATTTAACTCACTAGGGTATAGACTGATTACTGCAACAACTCAGGGAGTAAGAACCAAGGGAGTGGCTATTTTAGCCAAAGGAAGCGGATTACAGTTTTCTCGGTCGGCTTCGGATAAATATGGGCGGTGGGCAATCATTGAGTGTCAGTACAATAATGACAAGAAGATGACAATATGCACGGTATATGTCAGTACATGCGATGATCCGACACTTCTGGATCATCTCTCCAACGAACTTGCTCACTGGCCCCTTCCTATAATTATCTGTGGGGACTATAATATTAATCTACCCTGGGATTGGTCATTGGATTCCGGGTATAAATATCAGGGGAGGAAGCCAAAAGTTTTTCAGGCTATTAAAAATCTGTGTCAAACACATGACTTGATAGACTGCTGGCAGACAAAACATCCAGGCAATCCAGGATACACATTTTTTCCCACCCGCACACAAAGCATGTGAGATTAGACTATATGTTTGTTTCAAATACTATGAGCTCAAACTGTATTATTGAAAAAATGCCACGAGTCTTATCAGACCACAATCCGCTAGTTTTAAGTATAGAAACAGGGATAGTGAACGCTAATGTACCTATATGGACCTTTGAAAGGGCATCGTTGCTTAACAAAGATTATTGTAGACACATGTGTGAGTGGATTCCCGGGTTCATTGAGGATAATATGGGTAGCACCGCAATTGATGTGGTGTGTGATGCCCTGAAGGCAGAGATCAGAGGGGAAACACTTAGATTCTCATTCAATCTAAACAAAGAGGCTAAATTGAAAATGGAGGCATTACAGAGAAAGTTAGGGATAGCTGAGGAAGGACTTACAAGGGCCGTACAGGAGGGACGTGAACTTGAAGGCGAACTAAGATTGGTGGCGATTGCCAAAAATCGTATTATAGACATCTATACAGAGAAAGCTATAGTAAAGGCAACAACACATAAAGAAATGGCTTATGAACTAAATGAACAGGTTGGACATCTTCTCGCTGTCCGCACTAGGCAACAAAACACAGCCAATCTAATACGTAAAATTAACGATCCAGAATATGGCCCCAAGACCGAGTCCCAAGCAATAAGAGCAGCATTTCAGCGGTATTATCAGAAATTGTAGGAAGAGCCCGGTGTTGAACAAGATAAGATTGAGGACTATTTAAATCAAATCCTTTCCCCCAGATTAGAGGAGGAAGATCAAGATAGCTCGGATCAAATACCGCAATGGGAGGAAATTTTGGTATCTATAAGTAGTCTAGCCAAGGGGAAAGCCGCTGGCACAGATGGCATACCTGCGGAGTTCTATGTTAAATTTTCTCAACAGCTGAGCGGAATAATGTGCAACTTATTCTTACATATTTTTAATGGGGGACGCCCCCCAAGATCATGGTCATTAGCCAAAATTGTGGTCTTCCCGAAAAAAAACAAAGACTCTACCGAACTTGGGTCTTATCGGCCTATTACCCTGATAACCTGTGACTCCAAAATCTATTCTAAACTTTTAGCCAGCCGGTTAGCATCAGTTGTCCATAAAATTGTGTCGGAGCGACAGCATGGTTTTATACCGACAAGATCTACCACCGATAATGTTCAAAGACTGATTTCTCTATTTGATTTTACCGATGTTTCAGGAGACCCTATGGCGCTTATTCTATTGGATGCTGAGAAAGCGTTTGATAGGGTCTCCTGGAAATATTTATGGGCAGCCATGGTGAAAAGTGGTATCAGAGCACACTTTATCAGGGCGATCCAAATGCTATACTCGGAACCATCAGCCGTAATAATGGTCAATGGTACACTGTCAGAAAAGATATCTATCACGAGGGGGACTAGACAAGGATGTCCATGTTCGCCCCTATTATTTGCGATCTTCATTGATCCCTTTATTCGTAGGCTTGAAAACAACGTATTAATTCCACCTATACAGTCACGGAACTGGGCCACAAAAACATTGGCTTACGCGGACGATATAGCCGTAGTAACACCCGATCCCTGTTCTGCTATAAAGGCGATAGAAGAAGAGCCTGAAATATTCGGAGCCGTATCAGGATACAAGCTAAACTCAGGTAAAATGCAGATAGTACTCAATCAAAAAAGTGAGATGAGGGATAATCGTGTAGTAGACAGAGCCACATACCTGGGTGTTAGTATTACATCAAAGCTAGAAAATTTAGTTAATGATAATTTAGAACCATTAGTGCAATGTACTAGAAAAAACCTCACGAGGCTAAACACTTTGCATTTATCTATTGGGGGTCGATGTAATGTTATAAAAATGCTATTTTTTCCTAAATTTTTATATTTTTCAGGACAATGTGCTTGGAATTTACACCCCAGTGGTTTAAGACAATAGAGAGTATGTTTTCTCGATTTGTATGGGGTTATACGAAACCACGAAGAGCATTAAGGCTTATCATGTTGCCAAAGGATAGAGGAGGTACGGCTCTTCCCAACTTTAAACTACATTATTGGGCAACTACATTAAGATACAGTCAGGAGCTCCTCTTATTAGATATTGATAGTACTCGAACATCAAAATCCCTACACCACAGGAACTTATATTGGGTGAAAATACAAGAGGGCTTCTCTGGCGACAACTCCATGATAGTTACTTCAAGAAAGTTCGGTTCAAAACTATCATGGCTGTTTACAAAGTTTGGAAAAATACTCGTAAAATGCTGGGAATTGGTAGACTTTCTTATTATACACCTATAAGGGAAAATTATAATCTACCTGCAATTTTCACCGATGCATGTATGAATAGATGGATACGAGCAGGGATCAATCAGATTGGGTGCTTCTACTCTATAAATGGGCTAAAAACCTTTGATACACTTAAAAGTGAATAAGTCTTAGAGAATAAAGACTTCTTTAAATTTCTCCAGGCTAGGGATTATCTGTGGAGGAAGGTGGGAGGAGAAGCTAAATTTCAAAAAGTCACAACTGTAGAAACTTTAACTAAAAATAGACTACCGGCTATTGGAGAAATTTATGAAGACATGAATGCATCTTTGCCAGATGACATGGAAAAATGTTCTGTGAAATGGCAGACGAAATTAGGGATTTCTACAGAAATCTTTTTTAGCTCATTTGATCTAGATCAGTCTCTCTTAATGTCCACTAGATTACAGGCGCAATATTATAAGACGTGCTTTTTGTTATATTACACGCCTAGTAAGATAGCTAAGTGGGGGTCCGGTAAAGGAACTGTGTGTCCTAGGTGTTCATTGTATGAGGCCGATATAGTACACATCTTTGCGTCATGTAATGTATTACAAGAATTAATTCATGAGATTTCAGACTTTTTATCGGAGGTATTAAAAAATAGAATAGAAATTTCAGTGGTAGATATAATCTTAGGTATTTCGGATGGAATTCGACCAAGGAATACACAAGGATTGATTTTTGTGGCCATGGCAGTCCTAAGGATATGCATTGCATCAGCCTGGTTGGACCCAAATCCACCAACATTCCAACAATGGCGTGCTCGACTATTGGCGACATGTAGTCTAGAAACAGCCATATATAAAAGAAAAGGCCATCGAAAACGCAAAAAGGGGATGAAAATATGGGACCCCCTGGTGGAGTGGATGCGAAACCATAGTGGGAGTGGGTAGGCTCGTATTCCATATATTCTTTATTTTCTTCTTTGATGTTTTTGCTTCCCCGATATCCTGATTCCTAGCTGGTCTATATCACTTGGAACTAAATTTATAGCTTTATTTAAATAATGATGCAGTATAAAAGTCATGAGGATACATGCGACCTAATTTACTTATTTGCTATCAATATATTTTTTTTTTTATGCACGTTTTTGTTTTCCCTTTTATTTGTCTTTCTTCCTGCTTATGTACTTGTCTGAGGAGGGTGGGGAGGAGGGTTTTATAGCTGGAAAATTTCAATAAAAAAAAAAAAAAAAAAAGAAGAACATATATTTGCATTTGGCGTTTCTGGTTATTTTTCTTCACCAAGAAAATACATTTGCTCTTGGAGAAACCACTTCCAGTATGCCACCCCAGTTTGGCACCATCTTCCAGACCCATTCCCACTTTCCAAACGGTTTTTCTCCTGACCTTAACAAGAGTACAAGGTAGGAAAGGGTTTGATTTTTTTTTTTTTAAATACTCACAAATGTGTGAGTTCAAAACATTCCGTGGCACCTACATCCTGTAATACTTATTTCACTGCCCCAGCATAAGATTTACTCATGAGCAACATTATGCCACCTTGGAGTGATATTGCACATAAGTAAATGGATTTACCTCTGCAAGGTCACTGTTTTAAATTCCTTACACACATAATCAAGCCAATTGCACATGTAAGTTGAACTTACATGTACAAACCGCTCTGAAAATCAGGCCCATGGAGGGCTTAGAAACAGGCTTGTATGAAGGCCGAGATTTACTATAACTTTGCATCAGGGTTGCATCACTTTTGTGGTGCAAAATACATTTTGGGCATTTACTAAGCCACTTTGTGTGACTTGCATGGTTTAGTAAATACAAAGTAATGCAAGGCGTTACATGGATGGAGAATGGGGGCATTCCCATGCATCCACCCATGGATTTTGATGCAAATACAGATTTAGAGAGACTTATAAACCTGTGCTTGCGCCAAAATGGTGCGCCTACTGACAGAGGAGTAACGAGGAGAAAAGTCCATATTTCTCCTCGTTAGTTCCTCTTACCAGGTGTGCTGCTTTTTGCTGCATATATTGGAAGAGGAATATTCCTTTAAGTATTGTTTTTGTGTTGGAAGGTAGCTTTGCACATAATGCAGGCACCCTTGCAGCATGGTGCAAGGGTGCCTGCGTTGGCTGTAGGCAGCACACAGTGCGCTAGAGCGAGGAGAGAGCAGAAGTGCTCCATATCTTTGTAAATAAGGAGAATGTCTGCTCTCTCCTTTTCCCTTGCAGCCTCGCTTTGCGTGAATTATTGGTAAATGTGCCCCAAAATATTCAATGGATAAATTAATATTTATGTTATTTCTAAGCAATGTCATTAAGGCCAAGGGTTATATGGTTAATGCACCACTCACCTCACTCGCACCCTCTTTAGGTTTCAAAATAGGTAAGATCACACTGAAGGCAAGAGAGAAAGCTAGGTGTACTTTCCTCCGAAGGGCTGAGGAAATGAAAAAAACAGAGTGGCAAAAGAAAGGTGGTAGCTGCTGCTCCTGGCCTTGCACATCTGAGAGAAAGTTTCAGCTGCCATACACAGTCTATGGAGAAAGGAGCTAGAGAGAGCTAAAAAAAGATTGAGAAGTAGGAAGAAGATAGAGAAAAGTGGTTCTAGAAAGGACTAAAGCCAGAAGGTAAAATCTTCAAACACGATGAGCCTGGCTGGTGTATCTGACCTGCGCTCCATTGCGGTCAGCATCAGATTGGGCCTAGGTTCTGGAACTACCACTGACTATCATTGGCACTTTATGCTTCTTGGAGCTATTCCTGCTTAAAACTTGAAAAATGCACATCTCCAGTTTCCCTTACTGAATTTTTGCCATTTTGGTGTCACTTTGTTTATTAAATTTTATTCTGTCTTTGTAATTAGGATTTTTATTGTTTAACATTTCGACTTTATCACTGTTTTGATATGGCATAAATCGCTTACTCATTAGGTTTGGGGTTGGGGTTGAGCTCAAGTTAGTGACTTTGATGGTTCACCCTGGCAAGGGTTGTGATTGTTTTTTGAGTCGGATAGTCACCTACCCAAATTACCAATCCTATTGCTTACAGTGGTGCACAGCAGAGGGATATTTTGCGGTACCACTTGGTGATTCAAAATCAAAAGTCTCTTTTTAAAGTGACATCAAAATCTTACTGTGTGATTTTTAAATTTTCTATTTTTAATTGGTCAATTTTTTTCCCCTCAATTCAATCCTTTTCCTCAATGTTTTGCACCTGTGAATTTTGAGAAAAGTTGGAGTGGATTTGACCAGCATGGAGAGCCTCATCATGGCAGATCTGAAGAGCATGTGAAAAGAAAGGGAGCTAAAGCTGGTGAAGACATTCAAGGAGGACTACCAGATTGCCCACAGAGCCTGGGAGAAGGCGGCATGCGGCAGTCCACCCCAGAGGAGCAAATGAGTGAGGATGAAGAGGTGGAGGAGGAAGAGGAAGGAAACAAAATTGACACCAAAGAGGCTCCAGAGCCAGAGAAGGATGAGCACACAGGAGCAAGATCACTGAGTGTCCAGAGCAGGGAGCAGTGTGTCCTCTCGCAGCTTGACCCAACCAGAGATGAAGGACAGGAAGGCGGAGAGCGCCTTCACAATGCAGCTGGCTACCCTTGCCTTGAGGAGAAAAAGTTGGCTCTGGCTCCTGAAGAGAAGGAGGCAGCCTTGGCTGCTGAAGAGAGGCGGCAGCGACTTAGCCCTGGAGAAAAAGAAGCTAACACTGGCCTAGGAGGAGAAGGTGGCCCTGCTGGCCGCAATATGGACTTGCGGTCCTGAAGGGCATATGCATCCAGTGAAAATGGTGGCAGCAAAAGTGAAGTGTCTAGGAGAGGTAAAAGAGTCCACATCCCTAAAGACCTGGTGCCTAGCTATGTAGTAGGAAGGGACATAGAGAAGTTCTTTCCGGGCACACACAAAGTGTTGAGCCCGGAGAGTCCATGCCACGGAATACTCTCCGGGCTCAACATGCTACTTTTCTTCATTATATACTGTCGTCGTAATTAGTACTTCGGACCGGTGTTATGGGTGGATTGACTCCGTGGGTCCATTACTTTTGGGTTTCAGATCGTTATTATGCTTCGCTACGGACCTACCAGGACGCTACTGAAGGCTATTTTATGATAACAACGGTACCGTTATTGTCACAGCCCTGAAGAAGTCAAGGTGTGAAATACCACACGACGAAACACATGTTGGCTGTATCAAGATGCATTGTTGATGAAAATTGAAATCGGATTGAACTTTGATCCTGAACTGGTGTCTTCGGATTAAAAGTGGACTAAAACACTTGCAATTTTTGAGATTACTATTGACAATCTATTATTCTATGTGTGCTCAGAAAGGATTTTGTGCTGTTGCTTTGCTCTCTTCTTTGAAGGGACTAATGGGGTTGAATTGGTAACTGACCCTTCATCTCCTAGTAGCACCAACATCACTATTGTCTCATATACTTCCCGGCACTGAATGCAGAGTGCCCTTTGTCTGTTTCTACGCCTGGTTACCAATTCTGTTTTTTCGACATAGAGAAGTTGTTTCCAGCCTATGAGGTGACCCCTACGTATGCATAGAATCCCATATCGGGAGTCGGGGGCCAGTCTGTAGAATCAAATACCCATTGGGGGAGGGATACCTAATTGGCCCTGGATGCAGCTGACCAGATGAAGTATGCCCATGAAGGAAGCCCTTACTACTAAGTTTGATTTAACACTGGAAAATTATCGCCTGAAGTTCAGGGACAAACAGAAGCAGTCACACCAGTCATGGGTAGATTTTGTGGGTTCGTCCTGTAAGGCACTGGATGGTTGGGTGAAGGGCAGCAAAGAAAATTAATATGATGGGCTGTACGGTTTGGTTATAAAGGAGCACATTCTAGGTAATTGTTTTACAGAGTTGCGCCAGCCCCCAATAGACACCAAGTTCGCTGTGCACCAAGAGCTTGGGAAGGAACCAGATCTCTGGATAAGCACCAGAGTGTCAAAGAAGGTACCCGTGAGTGATCACAGGGAGGGTGGTTCAGGTGCCCCTCTTCAGAAGGAATGAGAAGGCTAGGGTAATACAGAACAATTCCAGATAGGGCCCAAAAGATGTTTGAGGGGGAAGGATTCCCAGATCTCTTCAGAGCACAGAAAGAGAGGTTCTGATAGGAGGAAGCCAAGGGGGACCCTTTCACCCGACCTGGTGTTATAACTGTCTCCAGTCAGGACACAAGAGAGGAGAATCTGTGTGCCCCAGTGTAGGAAAGTGCCCTTTTTGTATGGTCACCCCTACACTTTTTTCTCTAATGCTGATGGTAATAAGTCTGAAAGTGCACTGGAGCCTGCTAATCAGGCCCCAGTGCCAATGCTCTCTCATTCAAATATGATGAATGTGAATTGGTAGCCCCAAGTGGCAGGGACTTTAACACCCTTATAAGTCCTTGGTAAGTGGTACTAAGAGTACCCCGGACATGGGAGTTAAAGGGGTCACAAGGGCCTGAAGCACTGAAAGTGCCACTTTGAGTGACCAAAGCAAACAGATCAAAGCAGTCCTGCCATTGCAAACTGCATGGGCAGTTGAAACTCCTCGAACTCGACTTGGCCCTCACCATGTGTGGCAAGGCTAAAGCACTATTTTTAATATATGCCAGTCACCCCTAAGGAAGGCGCCCTGAGCCCAGGAGGCAGGGTGCATTATACTAAAAGTGTGGACATACAAGTGCAAGCTTATATGTCACTACATTAGCCTCTTTCCATTAAGGACTAATATAAGTATTCAGGGGGCTACAGGATAACATGGGCTGGCACCCAGACACCCCGAGGTTGCCAGTTCTATTATGGTCCCACTGAAAAGTGTCATGTTTGGTATCAAACAACTTGTCTCATCAAATCCAACTTTTTCCCAGTGTGACATGCACCCAGGTGGGTACCTTAGAAGTTGCCCACCTGTTTACCCCAGCCTTTCCTGGGCCCTGGCTGGCAGCCTGCTGAGACAGGAATCTCTAACACCCTGCCTGAAGGCATGAACTCTCCCAGGAGTCAGAAACAAAGGCTTGCCTGGGTGGGAGGTGTCACCCCCCCCAACAGGATGGCTGGTGAAGTGACATATCAAAGCTGTGAGCTTCAAAGCTTTGTTCCAAAGTCAGATTTAATATGACATGCACCCAGGTGGCTACCTTAGAGGTAGAGAAGGGTAGAAAAGGTGGCACACAACCCTGGTCACCTCAGGGGCGGATTAGCCACAGGGGCTAATACCTTAAGCTGCTAACTCCTCACAGCATTTGAGACTCCCCGGTCCACCGCAGCTTCTATAGCTGATTGTGTGGAGGGAGATACTCACGCCGAACTTCTCACTTCCGGGTGGCCACTAGGCGATAGCCATCTTGGAAGTCGGCTCTCTAGTCCTCACACAAAGCACTGCCCGAGGCTACACTTAAATTCGGGATGGCGCCGACGCGCAGATGATCAGGTAGAGGCAGCCACGAACACAAGCACACGCTGGGCTGAGGAAACTGCCAACGCTGTTCTTAATTGTTTTTAACTGCTACTGATCTATTGTATTCTGCTGCTAGCGCACTTTGCACAGCGAGACCTCGCGCACTTTTTAAGCTTTTAAATATTGTCAAACTGATGTGAAATACCTTAAGCTGCTAACTCCTCACAGCATTTGAGACTCCCCGATCCACCGCAGCTTCTATAGCTGATTGTGTGGAGGGAGATACTCACGCCGAACTCCTCACTTCCGGGTGGCCACTAGGCGACAGCCATCTTGGAAGTCGGCGCTCTAGTCCTCACACAAAGCACTGCCCGAGGCTACACTTAAATTCGGGATGGCGCCGACGCGCAGATGATCAGGTAGAGGCAGCAACTAACACAAGCACACGCTGGGCTGAGGAAACTGCCAACGCTGTTCTTAATTGTTTTTAACTGCTACTGATCTATTGTATTCTGCTGCTAGCGCACTTTGCACAGCGAGACCTCGCGCACTTTTAAGCTTTTAAATATTGTCAAACTGATGTGAAATACCTTAAGCTGCTAACTCTTCACAGCATTTGAGACTCCCCGGTCCACCGCAGCTTCTATAGCCGATTGTGTGGAGGGAGATACTCACGCCGAACTCCTCACTTCCGGGTGGCCACTAGGCGACAGCCATCTTGGAAGTCGGCGCTCTAGTCCTCACACAAAGCACTGCCCGAGGCTACACTTAAATTCGGGATGGTGCCGACGCGCAGCGGACGCGCGCAGCGGGCGCGCCTAAGGCAAGCCCGTCCGTGACCATCAGGGACCAGGGGCCAGATACCCTGTCCAAACCACCGTCCTTCCTGGAAAACCTATCACATACACTAACACAGAGCTTCTGGCTATGAACATAGTAGCTCGTCCACCCTGTTTGCACTCCTTGAGAGCAGAGCTGCCCTTGAGCTGTTCGGTCTGTGGGTTCACAGGAAAGACCAGGGTGCCTATTGTACAGGGATTAGATAATAGGACGGACCACCGCAAATTCTGGAAGATGGGACAAATTAACTGTAGATCCCTTCCAAAGCACGCGGTGGAGATTAGACTTCTAATAGAAGAAGAAGAATTGGAGGTCCTGTTTCTAACTGAAACCTGGCTCCGAGAAAGCTCAACCCCAGAGATTATAGAGGCCCTTCCCCAGGGCTTTGAAATCTTCCGCCTGGATAGGGTCGTAACTGTAGGAGGGGGTATTGCAATCATTTGTAAAACACAGTTAGGGTGTACCTTTACCCCTCTCAACATCGCAAAATGCGAGGCCTTTGCCTTCAGATTATCCCTTACTCCGTCGTGTTTCTTCTCAGGCGGACTTATCTACAGACCTCCAGGCGCCTGTACGCAGTTCTTAGAAGCCGCCCCCGACACACTGGCGAGCATGGTAATAGGAAAAAGCGCCCTCACAGTGTTAGGCGACTTTAACATCCATCTGGACGATCCCAACGACCCGTCAGCTAGGAGATGCCTAGCTGATCTGGAAGCCCTACAGCTCTCACAACTGGTGCCGTCCACCACTCACGAAAAAGGCCATCTCCTAGACCCCATTTTCTCAAACGACCCCAGACTGGAGGTGCTAGCACCCAAGCGGATGCCTTGGACAGATCATTCCATGATCCCGTTGCGCCTCCTTAAACCTCATCTAGGTGACCAAAAAAAAGAACGTATAGTAGTGGGGCGCAAATGGCCTAGAAAAGCTCCTGAGGCCTGGATCACTGATCTCTAGTCCTCCGCCCCAACAGACACTAAAGACCTGGAAGAGGCCCATGGCAACTGGCTAACTTGGATAAATAGTTCCATTGATCGGAACTTCAGGAAGCCAGGCCCACTGATGTAAAAAACTCGAATAGATCGTCCTGGTTTTGCCCTACGCTGGTCGCTCAAAAGAAGAGCTGTAAGAGACTAGAACGTAACTGGAGGAAATCCTATGACCCAGAGCTCAAAATAGCTTACAAACTAGCCATACAGCTCTACCACAAGAGCATCAGGAAAGCACAAGCAGCCTTCTTTGAAGAAAAAATAGCCAAGTCTTCCAACTCCTCTAAGGAGCTTTTTTTTTTTTTTTTAACATTTTTATTGGCATTTATATCAAAGGCACATAATCATAAAACATAGCGGTGAGACATTTTTCCACAGATTTAACTCTGTTTCTGCAATAGCATTAGCTTAGTAAGTAAATGAATGACAGTCATTGCCCATAACTAGGGCTCCCGGTTTTCCGTTTTTACGGATTTTTACATATAAATACAGACGGAAAACAAGTTTTCCTTTGTCTGTATTTATATTTAGAAACGGCAAAATACGAGTAAATTTTGCCGCGCTGCCGAGGTTCAGAGTTGCCGTGCCACGCCCCTGTAATGATACTGGGAATTCCTTTCAGTGACGTTGACGTGCTGTGGTCTTTTAGTGACGGCCGTGACTAAGCCAATCCTGGTCGTATCAAGCGTCACTATGTGGGCGTGGTAACACCTCCAGCCTGCCCTGGTAACTTTTTCCCTTTATTTTGGGGGCTCCCCTGCCTGCTTTTCTTTTTTGCCTGCACTACGGAACAGTGACGTTTGAAGACGCCTTCCTGTTCCGCATCTCCAGGGATCCAGGACTCCGCCGCTCGGTTTAGCTCTGCGCCAGCCCGCCGCCATTTGAAACTTCCGAGGTACGTGTATTTTTGCCGTATGTATGTGGCCTCCGATCAATACGCCTTGAAGGCCGCTCCTTGCTTTTCTGAAGGATCGAGTTTCCAGGCAGAGATTGCCGATGATTCAGAGTCTATGGGAGCATCCTGAGATAACAAGTTTTTTTGGCTAGGTAGTTCACCACCCGAGACTCAGGGTTTTATGTACTACAAAGGATAGCTAAACCACACATATAGCTTCTATAGGAAGCCATTTGAAAGTCGTCAGGACTGGGGTGATGTTTTCACCTGCCTCTCTCAGTCCCTCTGCAGCCTCGGCCTCCTGCCCTCCCTCCCCCACCCCACGTATGAAGCGGCAGCACCAGGTGTTCACCCACCACCCCCCCCGTCTTTTGGTCTCGTTTGCATTTCGTTTCGGTGTGCCCTTCTTCATTTTGTTGGGGATTAGCTGTTTTAATACTTGAAACTTTCGTCAGCACATTTTTTTGCCATGTTGGTCACTGTGCACCATTTTAATTTAAATGCGATTTTATATAGCGCGAACATTACCCGAAGGTGTCAGAGCGCTTTACATGCTCTCCTAAAGGTGAGACTTGCTGCCAGCCACAGGCTTCTCTATGCCTAAACTCTGCGCCTCCCACCCTCCGGCATAGGCTATCGCCATCTGTCCTGTGACGGCTTCCGAGTACCAGTAAAAAGCCTGTCCTTACTGTTGTATTCATGCTTAATCCATTCTTGGGTTTTGTTTTGTTAAATTGCCGAGGAGCGTGAATGTGTTATACCTTTAAGCTTGGCTAGATTTACCAAGCTTAAGAATGTGATTGCATAAATGTTATTTATTCTTTGTTATGCCTTGAGTGTGGTGATTCCGTGATAGTCAGTTGTCCACTGGCTGGTAAGGAAGCACCGTACTGGGCTCTGTTGTTAAAAAACTCATCATATAGAAATCCTCTAGCTCCTGTACAAAATAATAATGTCCTCTTCTTCCCTGTCGACAAAGCCATTAGTGAACTAAGAGACAGCTCACTTGTCATGCATACCCTAGATGTGGGTTGGAATCTTAAACATGGATACAATTTTGAAGGTGCCCTCATATGTACTACAATGGCAAAGTTTTCAGATGAATGTATTGTGTTGACCAATAACAACCGAGCGCATGTGTGCATTGTCAATTTAAATAAATGTGGAAAAATACTAGCTGTAGCGTCGTCTTTTGCTTGTGGCAAAAATAAATGTGGATAAATACAGAAAAGATGGCCCAAAAATAAATATGGATAAATACAGACGGAAATGGCCGAAAAATAAATACCATAAAACCGGGAGCCCTACCCATAACTCATATTGTACTGTTTGGTTCATTGCATTCATTCAGATTTGCATCTTGTCCCATCTGTCTTTATCTTAGTCACTAACGTCGGTTGTCGGCTCTGCTAGTGGAGGTTCGCAAACATTACCCCGATAGGTATTCCATTTTCCCCTTATCCGCGTCCATTTTTGGGGGCAGCCCCGATGAATATACACTGACTTTTCTGTCACCATTGTGTGGTCCATATCCCGACACCACTTCCCATGTGTCGGGGACAACCCCGAACCCCAATTTCTTGCTACATTTCGTTTGGCTAATGTCGTCCACACTGTCACCCAATCCTGGTCCGCATGATTCAAATCTGTGGGCTCCCAAATGTTAAGCAAACATCGCTTTGGCACAGGCCTGACCTCCAGTTTGGTGACCTGTGACATTGTGCGCAGGACTGCCTCCCAGAAGCGAGCTATCACTGGGCAGTCCCATATTGTGTGCCAGAAGGTGCCCACCTCACCGCATCCCCGGAGGCAGAAAGGGGTTTCTGACCTGCCCAGCTTATACAATAGGGTTCTCGTGTAGTAAATGCGATGCAGTATTTTGAGTTGTAGGAGTTTAAGCGTGGAGGGTATTGCCACCTCCCTCAGGGATGCTAAGGCTGCCATCCAATCATCCTCATGCATATCTCCCAAATCCTCCTCCCACCTCTCTTTAAGGGTCACCGTGGGATCTTGTTGGTTATTTATTATCTTGCGATACGTTAACGAGATGGCTTTGGTTTGGAGGCATTCTGTAAGAAGTCTGTCTTCCAGTGGGGAGGCTTCCGGCAGTCGTGTATCTGTTGGGATCACTGTTAGGAGTGCGTGTCTGATCTGCGCATATCTGTAAGTTTCTGTCTGCGCTAACTTGTAAGTTGCTTGTAGTTGAGTGAATGGTATGACCCCACCTTTTTCCCATATGTCCCCCACCCTGGAGATGCCGATCAGATCCCACTGTTGGAACCCCTTAGTGTTGCGTAGTCTCCCTAATCTTCGTGTATCCCACAATGGCGTTGCCTGCTTAATAGTTCCTTCCCAGCCCAGTGCACGCTGCGTCGCGTGCCAAATCTGTAGTGTATGGGCCGTAGGGCCTGTGTACCGCCACTTCTGAAGTCTATTGTATAAAGCCCCCATTATCCCTTCGGAGTCCGTGAGGTGCCTATCCATTCGGTATGCTGGATCTTCCTGCGACTCATGGAGCCACTGGTTCACGACTTAAAGTTGCGACGCCCAGTAGTATGTTTGGACATGGGGGAGGGCTATTCCACCGTCGTACCAACTCCTTACTAGTTTTCTAAGGAGCTTTTTAAAATTGTCAAATCCCTTACCACAATTGACCCCGGAACAAACAGCTCCCAACATTCCAAAGAAAGATGCAATGGGTTAGCCTCATTTTTCAAGAGCAAAGTGGAAAATATCTACAATTCTCTCCACCCTAATTCCACCAAGACACTAGGTACCCCAGAGGACCCCCATAGCACTTTAAACTCCCCAAGGAAGAGTGAACGAGCAGGACCTCCCCACCCCGCCGGCCCTGCCCTTCTGTCCTTTCCAAAAATGAGTGAAGATCTGGGGTGCTCCATATTACAGAATATTAAATCAGGTTCCCCGTTAGACCTGGCTCCACCCCATATTCTCGCCCAGGGTGGGAAAGCTGTTCTTAGCCAACTTTCCAATCTAATCAATCTCTCCTTTGAAAATGGCAAAATACCCAAAGAGTGGAAACACGTCATCATCAAACCCCTGCTAAAAAAAACACAACTAGACCCTGCAGTTCTGGCCAATTATCGCCCAATATCCCTGTTGCCTATTCTAGGCAAGATTGCAGAGAAACACGCGAACAGCACGATCTCCAGTTTTCTGGAAGACAACAGCATCATACACCAGACCCAGATGGGGTTCCGACCAAAACACAGCACGGAGTCAGCATTGCTTGTGGTCACTGAAAAACTCAAATACATCTTAGACCAAGGGAGATCTGCGGCCCTAGTACTTTTGGATTTAAGCGCGGCGTTCGATACGGTAGACCACACAGTGCTTATCCAAAGGCTTGAGGATGTTGGAATTAGAGGAACAGCCAACCAATGGGTTGCGTCATTCCGGAGTGAGAGATCCTTCCAATGCAAGGAGGCCGGATTCACGTCAGACTCCCTCTCAGCTCCTTGGGGAGTCCCTCAGGGATCCTCCCTAAGTCCAACACTCTTTAACATATAACTTAGCCCCTTGGCCCACATTATACAGGAATTTGGCCTCTCCCTCGTGTCATATGCGGATGACACGCACCTAGTGGTCTCAATCTCAGACTCCCTTAACTCGGACCACAGACAACTTGTTCCTTGCCTGGAAAAAATAGGATCTTGGATGGCTGACTGCAGCCTCAAATTGAATGGGGACAAAACCGAGCTAATGATCTTGGGCAGCAACTTCAGCCCTCGCTCGGAGATTCCCTGGCCAGCCAATTGGGGGCCGCCACCCCCTCCTAAAACAGCCATAAAAAACTTAGGTATGTGGCTGGACCAGAACTTGACGATGGAGGTCCAGGCCAGAAAACTTTCAAGCACCTGCTATGGGATACTCCGTATGATCAGAAAAATAATGGCCCTGCTCCCAGATAAGTCGAGGAAGACTGTAGTGCAAGCCTTGGTGGTATCGAGGCTGGACTACGGCAACTCTCTCTTTCTGGGCTCTCCTAAATACGTTACAAATAGACTGCAAGTCGTACAGAATGCAGCTGCCCGATTGCTGTTGAATATACCCAGACACTATTCAGCCAGACCCTCACTGAGGGAGCTTCATTGGCTTCCGGTCCAAGCCAGGATCAAATTTAAGTCCTTAAGCCTGGCTCACCGGGCCATGTATGGGAGAGGCCCCTCCCTGGTCCAAAAGTTGGTCTCACATTACTCACCCCGTCGCCACCTTAGGTCAAGCTCTAACTTTCTGATGAATCCTACCAGATTCAAGAGAGCCAGATGGGGCAGAAGGTCATTCACTCATCTGGTACCCAAACTGTGGAACAGTATGGATCCAGAACTCCGATTAATTGAAAACGAAGTGTCCTTCAAAAAAAGACTTAAAACATGGCTCTTCCCCTAATCCCTTGTGCTAACATCTGCCTGTCCTGTATCACTTCTGCCGCGCCCAGCGCCAGACCCCCTGGTCCGGGCATCCCCCGCGCCCGCCACATCAACAGACGCCGATACGACGCCAGCACCCTCCACGCACTCAACCCCGGAAAAGATCACGCCTGCTACCAGGCCACCCCGAAGCGCACCCAAGGGCCCTTCACTTGCCGGAACTGCAGCTTCGCCAGCACCCGCCCCGCCAAACCACCGCCCAGGAAAGAACCCAACTACCTCAGATGCATCCTCCTCAACACCCGCTCCGCCCGCAAACACGCCATCGAACTCTGGGACCTTCTCGACTCAACCTCCCCAGACGTCGCATTCCTGACGGAGACCTGGCTGAATCCGCTTCAGCCCCCGACATCGCCATTGCCATCCCGGACGGATACAAGATCACCCGCAGGGACCGCACCAACGGAGTCGGAGGAGGCATCGCCATCGTCCACAGGAACACCCTCAGAGTCTCAACCAACACAGACGACACCCTCAGCACCGCCGAACACATGCACTTCCAGATCCACACCGATCCCAACACCACCCTCAGAGGAACCCTCATCTACAGACCCCCGGACCCCGACCACAGTTCAGCGATTCCATCGCTGACTTCGTCAGCACACACGCCATCGCCTCCACGGACTACATACTCCTCGGGGACCTGAACTTCCACCTCGAGAACAACAAGGACACCAACTCCACCACCCTGATCGACAACCTCGCCACCCTCGGACTCAGACAGCTCGTGACTACACCCACCCACGCCGCCGGCCACACGCTAGACTCCATCTTTTCCGCAAGCCCACACGTCTCCTTCAACCACACCTCCGAACCCCACTGGACTGACCACCACTGCATCCACTTCACCTACAGGAAGCCCACCACGCACCACCGCACCGAACAAATGCCTCGCCGCTGCTGGAGCAGAGTCACGGAAGACCAGCTAACCACAACCCTCGCCCTGAGCCCACCCGCCGAACCCTCCGACCCCGACACCGCCGCCCGCAACCTCAGACAGTGGATCGACGACTGCGCCAACACCCTCGCCCCGCTCAAGAATCCGCCCAACAGCCACACCAGCAAGAAAGCCACCTGGTTCACCGAAGACCTCCAGGCCTCCAAACGAACATGCCGAAAACTGGAGAAGATCTGGCTCCACGAACGGACAGCGGACAGCTACGCCGCCCACAAGAGCGCCACCCGCAATCACCATCACCTCATCAGATCCGCCAAAGGGCCTCACTCAAAGACCGCCTAGACAACAACGCACACAACAGCAAAGAGCTCTTCAACATCGTGAAGGAACTCTCCAACCCCAGCTCCAACACCAACGACATCCAGCCGTCGCAAGACCTGTGCGACTCACTGGCCACCTCCTTCCACCGCAAAATCGCCGACATCCACGACAGCTTCAACACCACGACCGCCCCGGCAACCACCGAGACCACTGCCCCCACAACCACCAACCGCCTGCTCTCCTGGACCAACATCAACGACGAGGACACCAGCGAGATCATGAACACCATCCACTCCGGTTCACCGCTAGACCCGTGCCCTCACCACATCTTCAACAAAGCCAGTACAGCCATCGCGCCCCATCTCCGGAAAATAATCAACATCTCCTTCGAGACAGCAACCTTCCCGGAAAGCTGGAAGCACGCCGAGATCACCGCCTTACTCAAGAAACCCAAGGCAGACCCCAAGGACCTCAAGAACTTCCGACCCATCTCTCTGCTCCCGTTCCCCGCGAAGGTCACCGAGAAAATAGTCAACAAACAACTGACCCGCTACCTCGAGGAGAACAACATCCTGGACCCTTCCCAGTCCGGCTTCCGCAGCAACCACAGCACCGAAACCGCCCTCATCGCCGCCACCGATGACATCAGGACCCTGCTAGACAACGGAGAAACAGCAGCCCTCATCCTCCTGGACCTATCAGCCGCCTTCGACACGGTCTGCCACCACACACTACGAACACGCCTTCACGACGCCGGGATCCAAGAGAAGGCCCTGGACTGGACCACATCCTTCCTTTCCGGCAAAACACAAAGCGTCCGCCTCGCCCCTTCCGATCCAAGGCCACCAAGATCATCTGCGGCGTACCCCAAGGCTCCTCCCTCAGCCCAACGCTGTTCAACATCTACATGGCACCCCTCGCCCACGTCGCCCGACAGCACAACCTCAACATCATCTCCTATGCCGACGACACCCAGCTGATCCTCTCCCTCACCAAAGACCCTCACACCGCCAAAGCCCACCTCCACGAAGGAATGAAGGACGTCGCCGAATGGATGAGGACCAGCCGCCTGAAGCTGAACTCGGACAAGACGGAGGTCCTCATCCTTGGTTCCAACCCTTCAGCCTGGGACGACTCCTGGTGGCCAACATCACTGGGAACAGCCCCGCCACCCACCGACCACGTACGCAACCTAGGGGTCATCCTCGACCCCACCCTCTCCATGACTAAGCAGGTCAACGCCGTTTCCTCATCCTGCTTCAACATCCTCCGAATGCTCCGCAGGATCTTCAAGTGGATCCCCACCGAAACAAGAAAAACAGTCACCCAGGCCCTCGTCACCAGCAGGCTGGACTACGGAAACGCCCTCTACGCAGGAACGACGGCTAAGCTCCTGGAGACGGCTGCAACGCATCCAGAACGCCTCTGCACGTCTTATCCTCGACATCCCCCGACACAGCCACATCACACCCCACCTGAGAGACCTGCACTGGCTCCCTGTCAACAAGAGGATAACCTTCAAGCTCCTCACCCACGCACACAAAGCACTCCACAACTCCGGACCAGCCTACCTCAACAGACGACTCAGCTTCTACACCCCCACCCGCCAGCTCCGCTCGACCAGCCTCGCCCTCGCCACAGTCCCCCGCATCCGGAAACGACCGCCGGCGGCAGATCCTTCTCCCACCTCGCCGCCAAGACCTGGAACACCCTCCCCACCAACCTCCGACAGACCCAAGACCTACTGGCCTTCAGAAGACTCCTCAAGACCTGGCTCTTCGATCAGTAGCAGCACCACCCCCTCTTCCCCCAGCGCCTTGAGACCCTCGCGGGTATGTAGTGCGCTTTATAAGTGACATGATTGATTGATTGATTGATTGAGATGCCCAAGGGTAGTCACGCGCTTTATGAATCCCCTAAACCTAAACCTAGCCCATTGACTACTAGCATCCACACCCCTAACACCCCTAAATCTAGGATTTAAGGGGCACCCCTGGCACCAGAACCTCAAAGCCACACCAAGACAGGGCTGACATGACCAGGCTTATGGTCGCTGATGGAGGACAGAAGGGGGAAAGTGAACTCCTCCCTGACCTGCTGCTACATAACCCAAAAGATGGTTCAGTGGAGGGTGTTGTCTTCTCAGACTCTCTCCCCGCACAAAAGCAGACTGATTGCAGGGATGTCCTAAACCAGTTTGCTGAGCTTTTCTGTCACCTCTGGTCAGACAACATGGTGTGTCTATGATGTGGGCACAGGTTACAGATTACCTGTTAAAAACTATATTTATAGACAGTTTGATCAAGTCAAAGTCTGCATCAAAGCGGAGGTCAGCAAGATGCTACAGCTAGGGGTGATAGAAGCCTCTTACAGTCTCTGCGCTATCCCAGTGGCACTGGTCCCCACGCCTCACTCCAAGGGTGACAAATCAGCCATGAGGTTCTGTGTGGATTACAGGGGTCTAAATGCAGTCACTAAAACTGATGCACATCCCATAACAAGAGCAGATCAGCTTATTGACAAGTTAGGTGCAGCTACTTTCTTAAGTACCTTTGATTTTTTTTTCTCACAACCTAATTTTATTGTTGACAGCCAACACAAGGTTGATGCCTCAAGGGGCACCAGCAATATGCATACAAGGTTACATAAAATGATATCAACTTTTTCAATGATATTATAGTATCGTTCATACAGGAAATAAGTTGCTAAATAACGCTTAAGAAAAACAAAACAACAGTGCCACACTATATCTGCATAAGTAGAGAAGTCTTATAAATGGGGGGAGTCCAAGCCTCCCATAACCATAGTTAATACTTATGAAGTTTAGGTTCCAGTTTAGTATAATCATGTCAGTTGTTCTTCAACAGTAGAAGTGGGATGAGGAGGTTCCAGATACAACCCTCGATAATCTGCCCATCTTTTCCAAATTTTGAAATGCTTCTGAGGGCATCCTCTCGCCTCAAAAACCGGGATTTCTAGGCCCATATTAAAGTCCAAGCCCTTCTTTCAGACTCCCACCAACGGCGGGGACTCATCCTTCCAGGCCCTGGCAATGTCCCTCTTTGCCAAAGTGAGGCCAAGAAACAGTAAGTGGCGCTTGTACCTGTTGCCACCCAGACCCTCCGTAATATGTAACATGGACAGTCGCAGAGAAAATGGAACCTCCCACCCCAGAACCTCAGACAGGCACGTGATCACTCCTCTCCAAAACCTCAAAAGTGTTGGGCATGCCCACACCGTATGTAGAAAGGTACCCTCCATAGTCCCACACCGCAGGCAATGCGGGGATGCAATCAGGCCAGCGCGCCACAGTCTGTGCCTAGTATAGTAGGCTCTATGTAGATATTTAAACTGGATAATGCGCAAACGGGTCGCTATCACTGCGCTGCGCGGGATTCCAGAGCCTCCACCTAATCATCTTCATCTAGGGAGCCCAGGTCATGTTGCCACGCATCTCTGGTTTTATGTAGTGTTGTAGGGGTATTGTTGATAAGTGTACAATAGATTTTGGTTATTTTATGGTCTCCCAGTTCACCCATAAAGACCTTCGCCTCAACGAGGTTGAATTCGGGTATATCTGTTTGTTGTGATAGATATGGGGTGAAGGCGTGCCTAAACTGAAGATATCGAAAGAATTGTGAGCGGGGCATAGTATATTCCGTTTGGATTTCTTGGAAGGACTTTAAATTTCGACCACGCATAACCGTGTCTACCGTATCTATCCCGATAGCCTCCCAGCCTCGGAAGCCAGGCAGTCGCGCCAGCTGTCCGTTTCGCCACAAAGGAGTTTCCCCCACCAACCCATCATACGAAGCGCAGATTTCGAGATCTTAAAAAGTACCTTTGATTTAACATCAGAGTATTGACAAATCGGGCTCACCCATGGAGCAAAGGAGAGATCTGCTTTTTCTACCCCAGAAGGCCACTTTCAGTTTAAAGAGAAGCATTTGGGTTGGAAAATGCCCCAGCCACTTTCCAAAGGTTGGTGAATCGAGTTCTGTCAGGTATGGACAATTTTAGTGCAGCATATCTGGATCATGTTGCTGTATTTAGTTCAACCTGGGAGAATCACCTGGTCCACCTATGGAAAGTACTACAGGCCCTGCAGTAGGTAGGCCTAACTATCAAGGCCAGTAAGTGCTAGATAGGGCAGAGTGCTGTTGTTTACCTGGGTAACCTTGTACGTGGAGGCCAGTACAACCTCTCAAGCCTAAAATCCAGACTATTTTGGATTGGGAGGCTCCCAAGACCCAGACCCAAGTCAGGGCTTTCTTTGGAGGATTGTGAAGGGGTATGGTACCAATGTGGCCCCTCGCACAGAGCTCCAAGAAGCAGCCTAAGAAGGTCATCTGGACCACAGGATGCCAAAAGGCCTTTGAGACTTTGAAGGAGGCTACGTGCTCAGCACCTGTCCTGAAACACCAGAAAATGGGAAATAATTAATTTTTCAGACGCTTCTAAACATGGGATTGGTGCAGTGTTCTCACAAACGAATGATGAGCACCAAGATCAACCAGTTGCCTATATCAGCAGGCGAGTCCTCCTTGGAGAGCACAGTTGGAGAGCCATTGAGAGGGAAGCCTTTGCTGCGGTTTGCTCTCCGAAGAAGCTGAGACCCTACTTGTTTGGGACTCACTTCAAGGTTCAAACCAACCAGAGGCCTCTCAAGTGGCTGGTGCAGATAAGAGGAGAGAACCCCAAATTGCTGAGGTGATCCATTTCCCTACAGGGTATGGACTTTTCAGTGGAACACATACCTGGCATTGACCATTCCAATGCAGATGACCGTTCCAGGTTCTCTCAGATGATGAGAAAAACCAAGAGGGAGGTTAGTTGCTCATCTTTCATCTGGGGCGGGGGTGGGAGGGGGAAATCATGTTGGAAAGTGGCGTTTTTGTATAGTCACCCCCATCGTTTTTTTCTCCAATGCTGATGGTTTTAACTCTGAAAGTGCACTGGAGCCTGTTAACCAGGCGCCAGTGCTCTCTCCCTCAAATATGATGAATGTGAATTGGTAACCCCAATTCAGCAGGACTTTAACCCCCTTCTAAGTCCCTGGTAAGTAGTACCAACTTAGAGGTTGTCCACCTGGTTGCCCCAGTCTTTCCTATGCCCTGGCTGGTAGCCTGCAGCTGCTGCCACTGACACAGGAACCTGAGCCCCTGCCTGGAGGTTTGAACTCTTACAGGAGTCAGAAACAAAGGACTGCCTGGGCGGAAGGTGTCATCTTCCCCCCAACAGGATGATAGTGAAGTGACATATCAAAGAGGTGAGCTTCAAAGCTTCAACCGCCTCCGATATGGATCACTCAGAGGAGGAAATGCCAGCCCCCTGCCCCAGGTACATTTGCAACCCAGGCAGGTGGGGAAATTAGGAAGTCAGGAGGCGTAAACCCCCAGAAGACTAGCCACACTCCCTATGGTAGGCTACCAGGTCTGTGCAGCTGAGGAAGGTTTCTGCCATTTTAAAAAGTGGCAGAATAGAGGGTTCTGGGTAGAAAAGGTGGCACACATTCCCAATTGTGGTCACCTCAGAGGCGGATTAGCTGCTGAGGCTAGTAGCCTATTAGCTACTAGCACCCACACCCCTAATGCCCCAAATTCTAGGATTTAAGGGGCACCCCTGGAATCAGAACTTCAGATTTGACAATGTTGCAACAAGGGAGTAAGAATAGACCCATGTCTGCGACTTCAGGACCTACACAAACTAAAGGCGCAATAACCTGCACCTGTGGCAACCACCCTGCAAATGCCTAACTATGACTCGTCCTGGACCAGAGACCGGCCTAAAGGAAAGAGGAACTACTCTGCAAGCCAAAGGCAACTTCAGAACTCCCTTGGACTAGAGGTACCAGTCCCCTGCAGCCCACAGGCAAATCGCACTCGCTGAACCAAAGAATCATTGGCCATCGGGCCCACAGAGGGTTCAACCGAAAGCAAATGGTCCAGTGCATTGTGGGAAACATAGTCCTGACCTCCAGCAAGTTTCAGGCTGCTACCATTTTCCCTGGACTCCAGGGCGTCGAAGTCTCAGAAGGCTACGTTTGCTGTGACCAAAGCTAATATGGTGGCCAGCTGGGCTACCACTACCTTTACTTGATGCTGTGCCTTGAGGGAATCCTGCAGTATCTTCAACCCAATTCCCCAGTGGCCCTGTTGTCGAGATGTTTCATCCCCTTCCTCACCAGCACTGTCTAAACGGCAAATTTGCATCCGCGGCTCCCGTGTTCAGCAACAGGGATAGCCAGGACATTGTTAATATGGAAAACGATGCATACATCAATGAGAATGAAATATCGTCTTTATTAACAGATTCGCCCATTGTGAACTCTACATCAGCCTTGACCCGCAAATATGTAGTTAGGCAGGCCCTGAGACCTATGCCCGGGAGTTGCTGATTGATATTGCATAGCTGGCAGGTAAACACTCGGGCAGGAAACTCTTGATCAATCCCACAGATAGGAGCAGCAACATTAAAATGATCAAGCACACATGGCCGGAGGGAGGGCGTACGCGTGCTTCTAAAAACACCATCAAATCATATGCCACATGAGTTAGGTACACATAGCCAATCAGGACCCAGCACATGTAGTGATCACGCACTCCCCATGCCGGACAGCTGGACACTTAAACCACTGGCCAGACTGTGTCCACGCGAGGTCGAGACACACCTGTAGTAACCATTTGACCATTAATTTACGACACCAAAGGCAGCAACCAACATTCCTCACCATATATGGTATGCCAGAAACCTTTATGACTCGTCGTAATTTTGTATATAAGAAAGACACAAACCAAAGGTAAACTGAGACAGTCCTCAGACCTAGTGCCTGTAACTGTTCTCCCGGCCGAACTGATTAATTAAACAAACTGTTCCTGTTTTGCCAAACACCTCGTCTTCTGTTTTTTCCAAGGAATTCTAAATCAAGCAACATTTTGGCAAGCAAGATAGGAAGTTTGGCACCTCGTACCCGACTGCAGCTGAAGGAACGTGACCCCGTCCGGACGGATTCACATTTGCGCAAAACGAAAGGTGGGCAGACACCACAATTGATTAGAAGTTCTGCTGAATCCCCAGGGCAGAGGTCCATCCTGAAGCAGCTGTCACAGAGGGTAGGAGACTACAACCGAACCTAAAACATAGTCTAAAGCATTTGGCGTGTGGTAAACTAGGGAGAAGCATAAAAAGATAACCCGAGTACCCTGCCACTGACAGGGTCTAGCATATTACCTATTTTATATGTCCTAACTGTAGAAGTCATAAAGCGGCCTCAGAGGCGTTCCCGCAGAAGTGACCTTTGTTTGATAGCTGGCGCTAGCTAAGGTGAATATAGTGCATAATGTGAATATACCCCTTGATAATTCCCAGGATGTTGATTTGTGTGACACAGCTACCCGTATTGGGTGGAGTTGACACCTCAGTCTCCTAGTTTTCTAGCTCAATGGTTTCCCAGTGCTAAAGAGGTTTATTAACACCCAAAGTATCTGGAAGGAGTGTGTGAGGTGCATCTGGATTGACACTTGGCGTCACAGGGCGGAATTCGGATAAGGGAAAAATTAGACCCAGGAAACTGGGAGTAACTTGTATGTGGCCAAGAGGGGCCGGGGATTCCAGAGTTATTACTAAATGGTTTCTATGATTACCACCTTTGTATAGGAGAGGATAATGACAGACAATCCAGTCCACTTAGGAAAGTATTCCACACTTGTCTTCTCTTGCTAGAGGATATGTGATGAACGTATTCATTGTTTTTTGACAAAGTAAGTTTTTTGTCAATCATTGTTGAAATGTATTATTGTATGTGATGACATTGCATTGATTGTCTTTGAAAACTGTACTGTGTGAAAATTAGAGATCATGCAGATGCTATTCTAACATATCACATATTCGCCCTATGTTGCAATACTACATATGCAGTCTTATCTTGTTTTATTGAAATGCTCGTTCAAACTGTTTGATGCAAAAATTGTAATTGCTGAGCTCATAGTACGTAATATTAAGAGTGCACCACGTACGACTGCCCCTACGATTAGACAAACAAAACTAGAAAAATGTCATTTGAATTGTTTTTCCAAATTACTAAAACTGCCATGGATTCCCCAACAAAGCACATGGAAACTAGGTTCCCTAAACAGATAAAAAGAATTAATAAGTTTTGCCAAGAATGGCATTTACACACGAAGGCACACACATTTTCCTGGCCTAAGGAGGGAACATTTGACACAAATATAATTGAACACATTAAAAACAGATATAAAAACTAAATATGCAGGACAGAAGAGAGACAAAAGGGAGTCAGATTTAGAATTAAGGGCTATCTTTGAAGAGGTTCAATCCAAAAAAAACACTATGCAGACAGCGAGCAAGGCCTCCCCTCACCATATGCAGGGATGGATGTACTCACACCAGCTCCCCCTGCCTTACGATATTCAAACCCAATAATAATAGAAGCCAACGAGCCCTAGACTGAAAGAAGGTCAGTTAGATCTAAACCCGAGATATCCAAAAGCAAACAAGCCCAGATGCCGCTAGCACAGCCCAAGTTCCTAGGGAAGGTCTCCAATAGCTCGACTCCCCGTCCACCACACTCGACACGTGACACCTCAAAGGCAAGTAAAATGCATCTTTCCACTGGTTCAGGTGAGCGAAAACAAGTTTCAGGGAAGTTTGTGGTGGTTTTTGATAGAGACTCGGCAAGCTCGGAGGATGAAGGGAGATCCAGTCCCCCAGGTACCGATGACGAGAGTGGGGCTACAGGCTTTGCCCAGGTAACCGAGGAGGAAATGGACAGTGAATTTCAGGGTTGTCAGGCCAACAAAAGCAGCGCGTAGCTCTCAGCAAAAGGGACAGGCCAGATGGCGCGAGGAAGAGAGGCGTGAATGGAGACTCGAGAGAGAAAGGGCATGCAACTGGGAGTTAGACCAAGAGTACATGACAGCACACACTCCTCATGAGGAAAGCGGGGCCAGGTACAGGATGCAGTGCTGGGAAGAGGTAGATGAAAGGCTATTAGCAGGGCTCAGAGCCACCTCGTTCGGTCGACATAGGAGAGGGGCTGACCAAGATATAAAGGAACAAGGTAGCCTGGTACTTACCCACCCGCGGCGCAGGAAAAACAAAATGGCAGCTGTGCGTGCACACTAGGGTAGCAGCGACGAGTAAATGCGTTGCTGTTTACAGGTGCACGACAAAGATAAACAAATCTCAAGGCAGATAATAGCTAAGAAGGAAGGCAAGACTTTTATGTACCCGTTTTGCGACCTATTAACAGATCGGACTGAGGAAAGGGACCAATATGATAGATTGGTCCGCTGGTCGCCACACAACCGCAGCAGGGGTCAAGCAACTGGGTTAGCACGTGGATGCAGCCACAGACAGAGAACCCAGCGCAACAGGGACTGGGCCACAACCCCAGCAAGGAGGGGTGACAGTGTGGGGGAGGTAGCACCTTCACGCAATCACAGAGCCAAAATACACAGTACAATAGGCCCCCTCAGTAAATAAAGACAGGAAATAATAATAATACCCAAGACCTAACCCCCAGTAGTTCAACTCCGATAGTAAAGACAAATAGCATGCCCCTTCCCTCTTTTACAGAACAGAAAGGACTACAGACGGAATTGGGGGTCCAAAAGGTTTTTATTTGCTTCCAGGAATTCAGGGTTACTGTGGGCTGTGTCGATCAGGTGTCCACACTAAGTTCTGCATCAATGGTGAGTCAGTGGGAGCACAGAATAATCAGGCTGCCTAAAGCGCCAACAGAAACTAGGCCCCACTCTGCTGCTGATCCCCCAGGACGGGGTTCACTGGCCACACCCCACGAGCAGGGCAGTCTGACGAGGGGCCGGGAAAAGAAAACTGGTTAAAAAGCCAACACCGAGGTCCCGCAGCCAAAGTCTAAAGGGACGCATTCCAATCACCAGGTCAAAAGGTCCCCATTTTCGGGCATCATGCCCACGCTCATCAATCCTTTTATGGCGTGTAATCCCGACAGCACACCCAAATGCTCGAAAAGCCTCCAAAGCAATGGAGGCTTCCCTTTCAGTTATGAACAAAGCCATCCTCTGTGATGGGAACCAATGTTCTTCTCGCGCCTAGGACGGCAAGATCCTAAAACTCCACAGCCCCCACACGCAAGAGTCAATACGTCAAGAGGCCTCAGCGTAGGGTGAACAGACGTTCCAGATTTGCCCGGACAACCCTGGTTTTTTGGTTATCTGTCCCAACAGATGTTTGGTGGATCAAGCACTTATCCCCGGTTTTTTGGAGAGACCCCACTGAACTCGCCTTTATATGTTTTGGTGCAGGAATAGGTCAGTCTTTTTATAATTGGTGTAATAACCTCAGTTCGTTTTTTCCTTAGTGCGCAGGGGTCTGCGATTACTGCTTTGGGGAGTGCTGCTTTTAAGGCATTCTGCACTCCTGTGTGATGCAGAATTGTAGTACTGCTCCTATTTTTGTGAAAGGTCCTCATTTTTTGGCTTTAAAAATCTTGTCACCCTACCTCAGTGTAATGACGAGCTTGAGACTCCAATCGGGGGTTCACTGAACCCTTCAAGGCGGAGTGGGGCCGAGGGAGAGGGGGGTACCAGGGGCGGAGGTTTCCAAGTCTCTATCCCTGCTCCAGATGGATCGCAGGGCACTGGGTGCACCCCCTTACAGGCTCAACACCCTTCCTAGCATGGTCCACTAACGTTGCTCCAACCTTGCAAGCACAACCGAGGACAACAGTCGGCCCTGAATTCGGACCCCACAGGGGGGCTGTATGGGTAGGTAGGGAAGAACCACAGAGCAGCTTCAGACCCTCTCCCCGCGGGGCATGGTAAACAATGAATTTCGCAATTTAGGGAAACGCCAAAACTAAACTAAAAGGAAAAATCGCCCAAAAGGAAGATTTCAGATAAAAGGTGGGGTCGAGATCAGCAAAACCAGGTATCCGAGGCCACGAGAGAAAGCCAAGTTACACACCAAGTGCCGGGAACAGGGAGGTGCACAAGCACCAAAAAAACATGTTCACGGGTCATGTGACAAACACTAGAAACACCAAAGGGCAGCACGTCCCCTCTTCCCATATTTCCACGCATATGTAGCGATAATGAACTACACAACACATAGCAAGCGCAACTGGGAGTAATATCAAAAAGAGGTAGCCTCAGCAGTAAAATAGCCTCGGGAAGGGGCCACACAGTGACCGCGCTCTTATGGCACGCAGCGCGCGTGGCACCCTTGCCTAAACTAGCATCACCCATTGAACTCCTGCTAAAAGCCATAATTCTATCCCTCCCTGTACACATAAGACCACCTCACAAACATACCTGACACCAATCTGATCACTCAGAATCGAAATGTCGAAGGTCCGAAAACCACCCAAGTAGGATTGGGGGAGGAGGGGCTCAACGGCTTAAAAAAATTGATCTGTCTAGAGCAGGAGCCTCCAACAGGTCGATCACTCGCTGACTGCCTCTCAGTAGCTCGCACATCATTGCCTGGTCAGTGGTTTGAAAACATGCAGCTGACCTTTTGCAAAGGTAGCACTTTTAAACATTGTGTACCCCGTTCTGTGAGGCCTGGGAAGCTCACAGTGCAGAGTGCCCTCTTCTGAAAATTTTATTTACTTCTCTTTCCTTTTTCTATTTCTTTCATTTTCTCCTTTCATTCTCTACTCCCCTTCCTTGGATCTTTCTCTTTCTTTTTTTTTCTAGACTTTTTGCCATCTCAATTCACTTTTTCTCCACTCTTTCTTTCTCTCCTTTCTCATTCTTCCGCTCTTTCTTCCTATGCCTTCCTTTCTTTGCTTCATTCTTTCTGCCTTGCCTTTTTCTTTCTCTCTCTTTCGTTGTTATTGTTTTACTTTCTCTATTTTTTTATGTCTTCTCTTTTCATCCTCTACAGTTTTCTTTTCTCTTTATTCCCTATTTCAGTTTCTTTCTACTTTCTTTTTTTATGCTGTTCCTTTTTTCTTTACTTATTTTTCTTTTCTTCTTCCTCACATTTCATCCACTCTAATTTGTTTTGCTTTACATCTTTCTTTTCTTTCTCTGCTGTTTTCTTTTTCCTTATGTATTCCTTTCCTACTTTTTTATTCCTTTAATTCTCCTTTTCTTTTTCGCTTCTTTTATCTTTCTTTATTTCCTGCTTCCTTTTTCTGCTTTCTTTTTCTTTCTTCTTTATTTTTCTGCTTTTCTTTTTTCCACTTTCTTAATTTTTCTTCCTATATTCCATTCTATTTCTTGCATTTGTTGTCTACTCATTTCCTTTTATTACTTTTTTTTTTGCTCCTGTCTCCCCATTGATGATACGACTAGTGTGACAATGCTGTAGTGCTCACTGGAACACAACTGGGGGTACTCGAGCCATGGTGTTTAACCTGTGTAACCTTTTGGAATCCTTATGTTGGGAAGTGGCTCAGGAAAGTTTCGAATGATCAAAAATAGTTCTCACTATAGAAAAGGTTTGAGACCCTTGGTCTAGAGAATAATAATAACCCTCACTCCCCAAATCACAAAAAGACGTTTCTAAAAGGGGTTGCCTTTCGATACCTCACTAGATCGTGATTAGTAGGTTGATGGGATCACACCCCTGTCGTAAAACTCAGGGTCTCTGAAACCATTAATAACGGAGCACATTTGAAAGGCTGAATAAATAAACAACCAAGTTCTTTCAAAACAGGTAACCGCAAAAACAACAAATTGCACCAATGCCAACTTGTCGTCAAGCCCCACAACCCAAAGGGAAAAAGAACAATTTCAAACTTACGCCAGTGGATGGAGGAAAAACCCACGGACCCTTAGCAAGAGGTCTGCTTAAGACCTACGTGGGTGCACCATCCCAACGTACAGTCGAACCCTTCCATGGCGATAGCACCCTTGAACTAAATACTGCAAACATTTTTGAACTGGTCAGAAGAATCACAGCCACTGGAGGGGGACAGATGACTCCTAGGGAACCCATACCTCGAACTATAGTATCACAACAAAAGTTATGTATATTTCTGTGGTTATGTACGATCCCTACCATGGGTAGTCCCACCCTTGAATACTACCGAGGAACTGCAGAGTCAAAAGAGATTCACTAATGGGCAACTACTTCACCTGCGTAAGGACCTCTCATATGTCACCTACAATTACACTAAACAGAACACCAGCATCCCACTTACACTGCACATCGCTTTTTTACATAACACATGGTATCAGCACATGACCACAATCCGCTCCCAAGCATCAGCCAGGTTATGTCATGTCATGTCTGCTCATTGATCCCACACGCAGTAGGCGCAGATAGACTGTAAGAAGTAGCCCCCGAGAAAGCAATATGCCAAATAAACATCTACCTATGTAGGATAAGGGCCAAGATCCAAACCAACAAGATAGAACCACACAGGGTAGTCGTAAATCTAACCCAATACAACACCAACTCAACAGCGCTATACATATTCACTGAACTCATTGATATCCAAACTGAGCTGGACAGGATGTGTAGGAAGGGTACCACAGGAGATGATATCACTTGGCCCTGAGATTTCCCAGAGAAGAGATTTTTGGAGGTAGCAAAGCCCCCAACTCCGTGCACAAACACGGCCGCTCCAGCATCCACCTGCGGACCGAGAGTGGCTCTAAGTTTATTCGAGGTGGTCTTTTTAAACAAGTGGTCTCCCAACATGGAATTCCTGTGTAGGGCCGTCCAGCTCGGGGATAAAAAGGGGAATGGTTCGCATGGGGGAGAGTTTAATGAAAGTATGACTAACCAGTGTCAGGAAATCTGGGACACCAAGGTGGGTGGATACACTTGGCTAGAAGGGAAAGGTCAACTCGAGTGTATGGTAACTTACACTGTATTCCTTATGTTTCAGAGGAAAAGGAATGCTTTCGATGGGCACGAATGCTAACTGGGGAGTGACACTACATATTCTGGATATGCAATGGGGCACCACCACGCTTATGGATTTTTATTGGCAGTGAAGCAAGCATCTGGAAAGGACTGTGTTCCCTGGTCATGCTGCACATCCCGACCCTGGTCATCTCTGGGTAAGAGCTAACAGACTTGTACCAGCACCCGTTAAGGAAAAAGACCAACTTGCTGCACCAAGCTCATGAAAGGAGAGCGGCAGACTATTTTTGTTGGGTTCAGTTCATAGACATTCCAGAATAATTTAGGCTGTTCATGGAAGCACAGCTGGGGGCAAGGGAGTCGATACCCTTCTTCACCCTGCAGACAAAAGCCAATGCATGCTGGCTGCAAATAACCCGGTGAGAAATGCGCGAAATGATACAGCACAGAGCTCAGACTCAATTCGATCAGGGAAGAAATGCGAGCCATCCGCCTCATGGAAATGCAGCACCGTTATGTACTGGACTTAATGAAGGCAATGGAGGGAGGGTGCCAAGATCGGTGCTGTCTGCTGCACGTTCATCCCAGGGAACGACATGGACAATGGAACACTGACGTTTGCTATCCAAGCACAGCATAATCTAGAAGCATGCGTGAAGAGGGAGGTGCCCTTGAGCAGGAGTGATTTTTAAATTGGTTCTCCCGACACCCATGATGGGTATCCGGTTAATGTAATCCCTGTTGCCAGTTATCAGTGTGTTTCTATTGGTTTGCGGGGTTATACAACTAGGGACCACCTGTTGTAAAACGCACTCCTCAAACTTGGTAGAATGCAAGCAAATAAGGAGGTAGTGGTTGTCAGTAGCAAACTTAAGGAACAACAGGCCCCAAGTACAGTAACTGTAAAAATGCATAAATTAGGTAGTGTCGCTGAAAAATCAACTAGAACGAGGAATGTTAATATGGAAAACGTTGCATACATTGATGAAAATGATATATCATCTTTATTAACAGATTCGCCGATTGTTAACTCTAATCCACCTCAACTCGCAAATATGTTGTTAGGCAGGCCTTGAGACCTAGGCCTGGGAATTGCTGATTGATGGGTCACAGGTGGGAGGGTGCTTAGCTGGCAGCAAACACTCGGGTAGGAAACTTTTGATCAATCCTACAGATAGGCACAGTGACAATACAATGGTCAGGGGAGATTGCCCCAGTAAAGCACACAAGGGGTAATGCACGCTCCTATAAACACCATCAAATCAGATGCCACATGAGTTAGGAACACACAGCCAATCAGGACACAGCACACGTAGTGATCACGGGCTCCCTATGCCTGACAGCTGGACACGTTTCCCACTGGCCAAACTGTGCATACGTGAGGTCTAGACCCATCTGTAGTAACCCTTTGACCATGAATTCATGACTCCAAAGGCAGCAACTAACATTACTCATCATATATGGTACGCTGCAAACCTTTAAGACTTGTCGTAATTTTGTATATAAGAAAGACACAAACCAAATGCAAACTGAGACAGTCCTCAGACCTAGTGCCTTAACTGTTCTCCCGGCCAAACTGTTTAATTAAACAAACTGTTCCTGTTGAGTCAAACGCCTCTTGTCCTTGTTTTTTCTAAGGAATTCTAACTCAAGCAACAACATCACTGCACCTGGGCCCTACGAGCCAGGTAAAATTTAACTGTGGGAGCCTGGTCCTGGGACCTGCTTCACCCCTACACTCAGTGGCTTCCACTAAATCAACCTGCAAGTGACCAATTGCCACTAGTGCATTTTGCCATTGACCACAGTGTTATCACTGCAACTTTTAAATGCACCGATTTATTTTTCTCTTAAAAATCTATAACTCCGGTTATACTCATCCGATTGTCTTCATTTTGGTGTCTAAAATTATATAAAAATCTGCTTTCTTTTGTTTAAAATTGGTGTTGGTTTTCTTTCGAGTCGTGTCAATCACTTATCGTCCATGTTGGAACTCTGAAATGCTTAACACATGTTCCTTTACTACTGCCTGACTGTTCTATGCCTCACTACCAGGACAGAGCTAGAGACGGAACACAGCTCATCCTCTCACTGTCCGAGGACACCTCCACCACCAAAGCCAACTTCCACAGATGCATGATGAACGTAGCAGACTGGATGAAGGACAACTGTCTCAAGCTCAACACAGACAAGACGGAAGTGCTCATCTTTGGGAACAATCACGCACCTTGGAATGACACATGGTAGCCAGAAGAACTCAGCACACCACCGCCCCAACAGACCACGCCCGCAACCTCGGCATCATCCTGGATAGCAAGTTATCCATGAAGAAACAGGTCAACACAGTATCATTCGCCTGCTTCCATACCCTTCACATGCTCCGCAAGATCTTCAGGTGGATCATGACCAGCGTCAGAAGGACCGTCACTCAAGCCCTCATCACCAGCAGACTGGACTACGGAAACACACTCTACGTAGGAATCACAGCACGCCTCCTAAAAAGACTCCAGACGATACAGAATGCAGCGGCACGACTTATACTCAACCTCCCCAAAAGGACCTGCATCACAACCAATCTCAGGAACCTACACTGGCTCCCGATTCAGAAAAGATGCCAGTTCAAGATGCTGACCCACGCCTACAAGGCCCTGGACAATGAAGGACCAACTTACATCAACAAATGCCTGACCTTCCACCAACCGACTATACACCTCCGATCAGCATCCCTCTCCCTCACAGACACCCCACGCAGCCGCCAACAGCGGAGGTCACTCTTTCTCACACATGGCAGCCAAGGCCTGGAACAACCTCCCCCTCAGGACTGCTCCATTGCTTCAGCAATTCAGAAGAGAGCTAAAGACCTGGATGTTTGAATAATCAAACCCACACGCAGCAACCACCATCTCCAGCGTCTCAAGACCCTTACGGGTAAATGTCTGATTGATTGAGTTTTTGATTGAGGGATTTATTAGTGTGAATCCAAAGGACCTACTTGGGGCAACGTGAAAGTATTACATAGTGAAGCCTAACCAGCCTCACTGCATAATACTACACTTTCCTACACCCAGGAAGCAACCCAAAGGTGGGCACTCCACAGGGGTGTCCATTATAGCCTGGGGTGGGGGGTAGTGAGGGGGATAGGGTAGAGCTTGCCCTAGTGTCCCTTAGTTGGAAGGTGGATTTGGATGTTAAGCTGGTGATCCCGGAGGGTGGTAGCAGTCATTTGCAGGAGGTCACAGTGAACGGGGTCCCTGTTCTATGGGATACATGTGACGTCTAGACAATGGTGGTAGCAAGGCTGGTTTCACTAGATCAGTAGCTGCCATAGTCTGTACGGTGACCCAAGTCCATGGGCAGGAGGGGGTAGTGACCAGAGGAGGGCCACTGTCAGTCCCTAGATGGCCATTCACTGCATCCTTGGCAATAAGCTCCCACTGGTGAAAAAAAGCCGGAAGGAGCAGTCGCCCAGGGCACTCTAAAAACACTTATTTTGGGGGGTACTGACTCTAAATGGAGAGTACGGTAGCCTAGACGAAAAGTAAGAAGTCAGAGATGGATGCCTTTCATAGTGGAAGGACCAGTAGGTTAGGGGTCTCCTATTCTGAAAGGAGCACACCAAGACTGACCCCGGTGAAGCCACTTCTGACCTGGAGCTGCTGCCTGCGCCGTCACAAAGACAGAGGACAGGAGACCTACACCAGGCAGACCCATACATGAAACATACAGTGGGTCACCCTTGTGAAGTATTGTGTGCCCCCTGCAAGACCTGGAATGCCAGGCACCTATTCAGTCTTAGGGTACAGACCTTGAACTGAAAGGCCATCTATAGGATGTCACCCCAAAGATGGTGGACGAAAGAGTGGAAGGACAGTGTCTCACACCTCAGGGTGAGGGCCCCACTCAGATCAGATAAATTTAAGAGGAGACCTCAGAAGAAAGTGGAGGTGGGGGGGGAGCTCCTTGCATGCCCCAAGGCTGGAAATGAGGCCTACCCAATGCCCCAGATTGGAGCCTCCACCTGGCAGTGGATGGCCAGGGGTCTGATAACTGACACTCGCAGTTGTAGGTAGCATCTGTTAGTAGCTTGCTTTATCGGCAGAGCTGGCCCTCACCCCGGGACAGAAGTCTAACAGAGGGCAGAATGGGCCACATCACCTTGTTAACCAGTGTGGTACTGTCCGCCTACTAGGAGGCACCTGTGAGCAAGCTAAGACTTATCGCCTCACAGGTAGAGTCTGCAGGTGAGGAAAACGTTAACTCTGGACAGGGTTAGCGGCTAGGGTAGATGTTGACAGAGGGGGTACAGGTAGGTTCAGAGGGGAAGAGAACAGACAAGTTCCTCTGCAGAGATGGCAAATTCTCAATGTTCTATTGCTTGAGCAGGGAAGCCCATCAAGGGATTGATTAGCCTACCCTAGCCTTTGGCTCGGCGCAGCCTGTATAAGAAATCCACCTTTTATATGTGGTGAGCCCAGAGGTTTTGCTGGACCCTATATTTGTGCTGGCTTTAGAACTCTGTGCACTTTATCCCTGCTAACCAGAGATAAAGTGCCTGTGCTCTGCCTTTAAACATGGTCGAATTGGCATATTCCTAATTTGTATATTTAATTTACCTATAAGACCCTAGTATATGGTATATGGTGTACCCAGGGCCTGGAAGTTAAAGGCCCAATCACTGCAGCACCTATTGTGCCATCCACTAAATTCAATCAAACAATCAATCAGGATTTATAAAGCGCGGCTAATCACCCGAAAGGGTATCCAGAAGCTTGCAGGTCCTGGAGGCTTATTCGAACAGCCAGGTCTTCAGGGCCATTCGGAATTCCGGAAGTGAGGTGATGGTCCAGAGGGGTGTGGGGAGACTGTTCCAGGTCTTTGCTGCGATGTGGGAGAAGGAGCATCCTCCACTTCTGCTTCTGTAAATGCGGGTAGTATGGGCAAGTGAAAGGGAGGCGGAGAGTAGTCTTCTCGATAGTTGATGGAAGTTCAGGCGGTGGTTAATGTAGGCAGGTTCTTGGTTGTGTAGAGCCTTGTGCGTGGGTCAGAAGCTTGAATTGGCATCTCTTCTGTACAGGGAGCCAGTGCAGTTTCCTGAGGGGGATTGTGATGTGGGTTCATCTGGAAAAGCCGACGATGAGTCTGGCTACGGCATTCTGTATGTTCTGAAGTCTCTGTACGAGGTATGCGGTGATTCCTACATAGAGGGCATTGCCACAGTCCAGACAGCTGGGGATGAGGGCTTGTGTCATGGCGCTTCTCGTGTAGACGTAGCCACTTGAAGATCTTACGTAGCATGCGCAGAGTGAGGACGCAGATGGAGGAGACGGCGCTGATCTGTGATTTCATGGTGAGCTTGTTGTCAATGATGATTCTGAGGTTTCTGGCGTGGTTGGAGAGAGTGGGTGCAGGTCCTAGGTCTGATGGGCACTAGGAGTCGTTCTATGTGTTGCTGCTGTTGCCAAAGATCAGTACTTCCGCCTTGTCTATGTTTAGCTGCAGGCAGTTGTTCTTCATCCAGTCGGTGATGTTTGTCATGCATCTGTGGAAGTTGGTTACGATGGTGGTAGGGTCGTCGGTGAGTGAGAGGATGAGTTGGGTGTCGTCTGCGTAGGAAATTATGTTGAGACCGTGGGATCTGACTATGTTGGCCAGCGGGGTCATATATGCGTTGAAGAGCATGGGGCTGAGCCCTGGGGGACACCGCAGGTGATCTCCTTGGGTTCAGAAGTGAAAGGTGGGAGGTGGATCCTCTGGGTTCTTCCGGTGAGGAAGGAGATGATCCATCTGAGCGCGTCCTCTTGGATGCCAAGGTGGAGTCTTTTGATCAGTGTGTGGTGGGATACGGTGTCGAAGGCTGCCAAGAGGTCAAGGAGGATCAAAGCTGCTGTTTCTCCTTGGTCGAGGAGGGTTCGGATGTCGTCGGTGAGTGCAATTAGGGCGGTTTCGGTGCTGTGATTACTGCGGAAGCCAGATTGGGAGGCGTTGAGCAGCTGGCTCTGCTCCAGGTGTGTCATGACTTGATGATCTTTTCCAGTACCTTTGCTGGGAATGGGAGCAGGGAGACTGGCCAATAGTTTTTGAGTTCGCTGGGGGCGGCGGAGGGTTTTATGAGTAGTGTTCTGACTTTGGCGTGTTTCCAGGCGTCGGGAAATATTGCAGTGGTGATAGAGGTGTTGAGTAGGGTGGTGAGTTCCTGGCCGATCCTTTAGTTTCCAAGGTTGAAGATGTGGTGCCGGCATGGGTCTGTGGGAGCTCCAGAGTGGATGTATTTCATGGTGGAGGTGGTGTCCTGGGTGGAAGGATATTCCAGGTGGTCAGTGTGTGGTTCGTGTGGGTTACGGTGGTGGCGTATCTATTGGGGAAGTCCGTAGGTGTGGGCTGGAAGTTCGAAGTTTCTGTATATGGTTGTGATCTTGTTGTGGAAGAAGTGGACAAGTTTGTCGCACAACTCCTGTGAGGGTGTAATGTTTTTGCTGGCAGCAAGGTTGGAGAATTCCTTAACGATGTTGAAAATTCCTTGGTGTTGTTGGCACTGGTTTCAATGCGCATGGCAAGGGCGGTCTTCTTTGTTGCCCTCAGCAGGCAGTGGTAGAGGATGAGGGAGGTCTTGAAGGCTGCCTCATCGGAGGCAGATTAAAATCTTAATACTGTATCTCTGGAATGGGATTAGCTAAAAAATAACTAAACAACTATTTTTAATAGTTATTAAAACGCCGATTCAAAGGTGAAAATGAATTTTTAATAAATATTAAGGAAAAGTTACCTTTTCCCTGCATGAAATTCCAGGAGGCTACATTTGCATTTGCTCTCCCACTTCTGCCAGCTAGTAATCAGTATCTGAATAAGTGAGAAGTTTCCCCATCAGCAAACAATAGGCTGACCTGAAAGGATAGAGGTGACCTCTCTGAACCTGACATAATTTGCAGAGGGGGGCTGTGAGCAACATTTTTGACATTACAGTGTCAAATCGTGTTTGAATGTCAAATCCAGCTTGACAGGTCTCCTGGGTTTTACATATAACACTAAGGGCACACTTGAAAGCAAGGGAAACAGGATGCCAACATAATTCTGTGTATCCACTGTCTGGTTGCTGGAACTTCCTGCTTTGTGCTATCAGGCTTCTGTTTCTGGCTTTAAAGGGGGGCACAGGGACTGTCCAAACTAGATGTTATTGTTAGATGTGGGCGGACACTAGAATTACCATAGTATAATCCTCAGACACACCTAGCCCTCAGAGCCATGTTTAGTATGGCCGAAGATTTTTGCCACCTTGAAAATGCCCAAAGTGGTTAGGGCTGGCCTCGGGAACATTTACTCAGGAGTCACCACCATTTGCTAGCTGATGCCAGGCATAAATGTGGCACCCCCAGGCACCTACTTTAGAACATACCTGGAGCGGTGACAGATCAGAAGAGGACTGAACCGGCTGTCTGCGACCTGAGAAGAGCCATGAAGGACTGAAGGCACCTGCCCTCTCCTGCACCCAGGACAAAGAAGAGGACTCCAAGGGTCATAAGGATGACCTTCTGTTAAAGCTACAAGAGGCCTTTCCCTGCAACTACACAGCAGACCAGTGGCAACTGCACCTGGACTGGATCCTGCTGCTTGGCCTCTGTCTGACACCATGCAAGTCTCTACCAGCCTTTGCTGAGGTCCTGAGGGGCTTAAAAGTGTACTCCTGAGGTGGATGGGGACTTAAAAGACTAAAGTCAGAAGGTAAAATCTTTGCCCAGGACGAACATGGCTGGTGTATCCAACCCGCGCTCCATGTGGTCAGCATCAAATTGCATCTAGGATCCGTTCTAACACGACCATTGGCTTTTATTGGGACTTTATGCTACTTGGCACTATTCCTACTTAAAACTTTAAAAATTCATATCTCTGCTTCCTCTTATTGGATTTTTGTAATTTTGTTGTCATTTGGTTTATTAACTTTTATTCTATTTTTCTGATTCGGCTTGGTATTTTTATTGTTTTGCATTTCAACTTTATTAATATTTTGGTGCTGCATAAATACTTTATACAGTGCACTCTGTTAAGCCTGTTTGCTCTGTGATATAGCTACTAGGGAGTTCAGCTCATGTTAATTAAGTGTCTTTGAGAGTTCACTGACAGGGGTTGTGATTATTCCTGGAAGTGGGTAGTCACCCATCCCAAATAATAACTCAATGTCTTCAATTTGAAGATAGCACTTGATTCACAGCAAAATAGTCAGAAATATGATTTAAAAAAATTGCTTTAAGTTTTGCTGGGGGGTGATTACACACAGGTAAATAAAGATAGAAAGTTAGCAGGTAATGGAGAATGTCAGACATATAAATGAGATGAAAGTGGAAGTTCAGATTTGTTTGCAAGTAAGTCTTTGTGCATAATGGCTAATTCACCTCCTTGTTTAGTTCAGACATATTGGAGTAGCCCTGACAGACCACTGAGTTCATAACGGACTGAGAATGTATATTGAGCCAGTTTCTGTAATGTACAAGAATCCATCTTGTGAGCAAGGATAAGATTAGCAATGTCAAATGGTGTGCATTAGCAGATCTGAGATTGTGGAGCATACTGTGGAGGTCTGCCTTTGTCATCTGAGGGGAATACTGGATGTGAGGAAATCTGCTGGAAATAGCCCGCTTGTATTCTGTAAGTTTCATGTGCGGAGAAAAGCGAAAGGCAGGAATAGGGGGAGTGAGCAGACTGGAGGCACGTTTTTTGCAACAACATAAAAAGGGAAACACTAATTATTTGGAGGCATCCATGTTATCAAATGGACTCAGAGGTAAGTATAAATCGTTGCTATATGTTGAATGAGGAGAGACAATATGCAACGATCAGAAGCATGACAGTAGTGGTGAAAAAGTGCTTTCATGTGGCAATAGGCACGCGCTATCATAAACACTAAATTAAAAGGAGCTGAAAAGCAGATGAACAAGATGCTCAGTCAGAGGAGAGTATATTAGGTGTGAGAGACAGGACTGTAAAAGGTAGGACTGCAATTACATATAGAACTAAGATCTGGGGGTAGCATTTTAATAAATGGTGTGCATATAGATGGTATACAGCCGGATTTTAAAAAGCTGAGAGTTCTGGAAGATCATTAAGATAACAAACCTTTTACATAAATTTCAACATCAGACACTTTCAGCATCTGGAAGAGTGACTTCCCCCAGTTGAATGATACTAAATGAAGGTGAATGAGTGCACTTGAATGTTGCATTATGCAGGCGATGTTACAAATTTTGACAGCTTAATATGTGAATGAAAAAGCGTCCTCTCCTTGTATTGTGATATTGACATTGACAAAGAGCTCCTGTCTAGGCTTCTCAGAGAATGAGAAAGGTGTGAAGACAGGTTTCTAAATTGAGAGAGACAGGGGTTTAAGAATGTCACTAATTAAAAGTATATAAACCATATAATTTCATTTGATGCGAGCCAGCACAGAAATATCACTGGCCAGGAATGCAGCCTCTTTTCTTCAGTTTGCAGCTACACTAAACGCTTAAGTGTGGTGACCATTCAGCATACAATAAATCAGCCTGGAACTGATTACCAAAGCTCCCACAAGGACCTGATAACCATGACAAAGCATAATCCTCTTCAATATATGACGTTTGTAACAGCTGCCGGGTACTGGAGCACTTATGTATTGCTAGCCTTCACCATAATACTTGATATTTACCAGACTAGGATTCTACCATTTGAGAAAACTTTAAAATTCCCCTTAGTGTGAGGCTGAGTAAATAGCTGAAAGTGATATTTGGTCTTTTAAAACACAATCTAATGTCAGTCTTATGTGAATTATTCTTCATCCAGCTCGAATGTGCAATTGGGCACAAATTGTTTGAAGTTCAATTTTGTCACCATCATAAGGCTGACAACTCACTGGGAGATTTTGTAGTCTTTTCTTAGACGTTACTCTGCTAAATGCTGCGTCTTTTCAAATGTGTTGCATAAACCTGTAACAGCAAAAGGATTTTTTTTAAAGTCTTGTTTTGAGGCTGAATTTTACAAAAATAAGCTTTTGTTCAGTATTTCTCTAAATTTCAATGTTTGTCAAATAACTTTAAGGTGAACATCTGTCTGTTCAGCTAAATGATATGCAAACAACAGAACATAGCCAATAGGAGAACAATGCATGTTTATATTTTTCATTAAAGCTCCATGACAAAATGACAGCGATTTTATCCCAATGTTAAGACCTTCTAAGGTGCATTAACACATTTGCACCCCCACTGCAGTATTTATCCACCTTAATAAGTGTTTTTTTGCCACGGGACATATAAGTTTGACCCTAGACCATAAAGGAGCTAAGTTGCAAATTAAGTTTGGAAGACCTCAGAGCAATTTAAGCAAAATGGTTTGGCACAAGGGTGCACCAGCATTCTATCAGTGAAAAATATAAGACTCCGTGGTTGGATGTTGAGAGTTTCAAGTAGCAAAAAGCTTCCTTTTGAGGTGCCAAACTTTTAAGCTCGTGCAAAAACAACAATTGATGGACAGAATGCAGAACAATGTCGTACATTCACCCCAGTACAGAGATCTGGGCCTAAATCCATCGTTTTTTGCTCACCATGCCATTCCAGTTTGAACCCAGCCATATGCAAATCAGTCTTGACCCTCGCCCAATGGGAACAGTCCAGCCCGAACTGCCAGGCCAGGTCCTCCCTGGACTGGAAACAAGCATCCTAGGACCGGTTTCGGGCTTTCAGCCCTCATCAGACAGGACAGCTTGACTCCAGTGGCATGGAGAGCACGGGACCCACGTCTGGGCATACCTGTCCCACTCAGGGTGACAAATGCAAAAACTATGGATTTAGGCCCAGATCTCTGTACTGGGGTGAATGTATGACATTGTTCTGCATTCTGTCCATCAATTGTCTTTTTGCATTTGTCACCCCGAGTGGGACGGGTATGCCCAGAATTGTGTCCCATGCTCTCCATGCCACTGGAGTCAAGCTATCCAGGCTGATGAGGGCTGAAAGCCCGAGACCGGTCCTAGGATGCTTGTTTCCAGTCCAGGGAGGACCTGGCCTGGCAGTTCGGGCTGGACTGTTCCCATTGGGCGCAGGGTCAAGACTGATTTGGATATGGCTGGGTCCAAACTGGAATGGCATGGTGAGCAAAAAAATGATGGATTTAGGCCCAGATCTCTGTACTGGGGTGAATGTATGACATTGTTCTGCATTCTGTCTATCAATTGTCTTTTTAAACTTTTAAGCTCAGCAAGGGACCGAGGATTAACTGTTCCCCCCCATAAGATGAGAAAATACCCAGATGTAGGATAGGAAGTCAGACCATACACAGGAGACTGGTGTACTATAGATCTTAATGTTGTACTTGTATGCTGTTCATCTCCTGTAAGCTAGGAAGGCAGCTGCAGACCTCATTAAACAAGTAAGCAGTGCTTTTAAGCCTTGCGTGGCACTTCATGGCTCTACCATAGACCCTGCACTCACGAATACACCACAGGTAAGACTTGAACTGAAAAGGCCAAATACTTTTGATACAGATGAAAATCAATGAAACACCTTGAGTATTGATGTCTACCATTATGGGTGGATTGTAATTAATTGTGCTTGTAGAATACTTGCATTTTTTAAATATGTAGCATTTATTAATAACAAAATAAGACTTACAAATGCGATGTTAAATGTAAAGTCATTAGTCAGTGTGTGATCTGTCTTTCGACATTTTGCCCTGAAGGAAATCATTAAATCGTGCATTTAGAGGTCACTTCACATAATTATTACATGTAATGCTGTGCTTACTCATGTCTTTCCATTGTCGATCACCTTTCGCAGAACCACTGGAGGTACCTATTCTTCTACAGCAAATCAAGCAACAGGCTGCCAGTGACATACTGAAGCTCTAGAAACAAAAAGCAAAATTAAAGAAAATGTCAAAGCTACATGTGAAAATGGAAAATAAGATCTTCTAAATCCTGACTTTTCTTACTAAAGTCATAGCCTTCAAATGTTCACTGTCAATAAAATATCAGTATATTATATATGTATCAGGAACAAAGAATTCTCAGGGCTTACCTTTGCGGCTACACAAATGAACCCCATACATAAGAAAATAAGAAACAAAATGTCAAGGAAATGTTTGGAAGAAAATATTAGGGAATAGTAAGAAATGATGGAAGTATATAAAGCACCTGCAGCCCGGATCCTACACAATAGTCATAAGAAAACAAGGTATGTTTTAATAGTGACATTATTAGGCTGAACTCCAGTACGTAGCCCTGAAGTCCTAGGAGTATATGGAGGTTAGTGGCATCCCACTAATCAAAATGCTATTACCTCCAGCAACAGCATGTGCAATACTGCACTTTTGAACCAGGGACTTGCAATACTGGCACTCTGAGAGAACTTTAAGTGTATTCTGGGCAAAGGAAATGCATTGAGTATTTTTAATTTAAAATTGGAAGATACATACAAAACAAAATGCGTTCAGGAGACAAAGATAAAAAGTTTGATAAATCTATGTACAATCAATACGTCCTTCACAAATGTGAGATTGTCTAATGCAAATTGTCTTCTTGCTTAAACCTTCTTTGTCTCTTCCCCTCGTCCATTATTGGCTTAACATGTGCTATTAACCCATGGCATAAATTGCCTCTTCCACTAGACTTTTGAATTTTTCCAACTTGCTCTAAATGTTAGAATACATTTCTAATACCCATCAGAGACCTTTAGGGGCACTCAGTGACCCCCGTCTCAAACCTATTAAAGATCAAGCAACAAGAGAGCACAAAACAATCAGATTTAGTATTCTGGATTCATGAATGATCTTTCTTGGTCTTCCCAGCAGAGCCACACACAGTTTAAGTTTAGTTTGATGCCAAGACAATTTTTAAGGTGGACATAAATTCTGAACATGTGTATCAGCTTTAGACATTTCCCTATGACCTGGATCCATTTACCCAAGGGCTCCTCATATAATAAGCACACATTTCAATGAAAACTGTTACAAATGTTCGAGAGTAGGGCATCATTGATATCATGAGTAATATTGTATGCTTTGAAGGCAAGAGATGACAGGTATACAATATGTGTCCATATTCAGTTTTCACTAATCAATATTAGACAGAGGGAGATTAAAATCTCTTGCATATAGGTTTCTAATCCTTGTGTGATGTTTTAATAGACAGAAGTAATGGAAACCCTGCCAGGAGAATGCCTTGGAAGTCTCACCTGTATGACAGATTTTAAAGAAGCTTCTTAGTTGAAGATACTTGTAGAAAGTCACTTAAATTCTATATTGAATTTCTAATCAGTATCTGTGATAGGAGAACCAATCAGAGCTCTACCTACCAAATATAATTTTCTTTCCAAGCTGGGAACCCAGATGCCAATTTAGAAGGAAGGAAAGGGTTTGTACATATTGGTATGGAGTCCACCTCTCCGAGGCTCTCATTTTATATAGCATTTGAGCATATACTTGACACAATGACCACAGAAACATAAACTGAATTGTTTTAAAGAATTTTGGGCATGTAAATTTCATGATAAAATTGCCTAATCATAAGACAGCAATTTCTATACGACCATATGGGAAAATTAAAAATGTAGGTCAGAGATTACCACACGCTTAAGAACCTGAAACAGAACTGCTAAATCATTGGACCTTAAATCTGGCAAAGTCCAACCTACAATTGGCAAGGGTCGCATAAATCTTTTTCCTGGAGAGCCATGGTGTGCTTTCTACCCAAATGAATGATATTACTAAACCTTTCAGTTTGGATGAAAAACAAAATTATCCAGGCATAGGAACAGAGGGGAACACTGCTGGAAAATGACCATTTTATTCAGGCTAATGCGTCCTACAGTGGATAGATGACAGGTTTTGAAATCATTTTTCTGCCATAGCTCAAGCAATACACATCATCCACTGTCCCGATACCTGAATCTCCAAGAACCTAACTAAATTCTGGACAACCATATTTTGCAAACCTACTGGTAGTGCTCATTTTCTCTCAATATTTAAAAACTCTTCTTTGATTTATTTTATAACTACACAAAATTATTCTACTACAGTGAATACCCTACCGATAATTTTAGTTTCAGGCACAAGGAAGAGCGCCACATCACCACCATGAAGGCGAGGATTTGATGCACACTGGACTTCTAGGCTACCTTACATTAAGATCCTTGTGCAATATGTAATGTAAGAGTGGTTCTATCAAGAGCACAAAGATTAAGGGCAAAAGAGGGCATCCCTGACTTGAGCCCTGTTCGATCATAGTGTTTCCCAATGAGGACCCATCTATCATCAATTCTGCTTAGGGTCCATGCTATAGCGAATTAATAAACCTGTTGAACTGGAAGATGCGTTCATCTTCTTTAACACGACCATCAGATACTTCCCCTTCCATTGATATTTAAGAGAGTTTAAAAAAAAAAAAAAAAAAAAAAGCATGGCATTTGTATCACCTAATGCCTTGAATCTATTGTTAAGAGTCAATAACAAGATGTTTTCGTGTTTAATTTGTCCACTGGACAAGTAAGCCCAAGCCCATGCAACACAAACTTTTTATCAAAGGACGAATCTGAGAAAGAGGGTTCTCTGCCACTAGGACAAGATATGTGTAAGTATTTAAATTTGAATATATGATTTATTAATGCAAACACCTTTGCTACTACATGTGAGCACTTGAAGAAAATGCAGTGAGCTGTGTGCTCATCTTGCATTACTGTGGTTTCAGAATAAAAATGTGTACACTTTAGCAAAATGTAACAATTTGAAGATATTTATAATGATTCCATGTTGCTTTGTGATTAAATGCAAATATCTGCAGAAGCAGGAAAGTAGGATGGGTGTTTGCTTTCAGCATAAAACATACACAAAAAAAGATATAAATTTAAAAAAAGGTTGTGGTAAACTATCGTTGCATGCTACTATTTAATAAAATATATATTATTAATGGAGAATTGGTTTAAAACCATTATGTGCAACAAGAAAATTAATTGAGGGCATTATTCTCAAATAAAGTTACAAAAGTGCACCCGTAGGTATATGTCCTTGCATTAGTGCAGATCTATGACTTTTCGGAATTCACAAGAGTTTACAGAAGCAGGCCTAGAAACTCTACTCCTAGAAAACTTTTGTGATTTTCATTTTCACTTTAGCAAATATGCACATGCAAAAGTCCACTGAGCAATTGCAAATTCACTTTCCCTACACCCGCTTTTTCCCACCAGGAAAAAGAGTTTTACTCCTGCCTTTATCAGGAATAATTTCTAGCCTTTTACAATGTGGAAAAGAGATTGGAGAACTTGGTGATTAACCTTAAACATGCAGGTTTGTGGGTGTGCACAGACTCAGGGCATTCCAAGCCTAGAACTACCACATCCTGCCAACTTCTGGCCCCAGTATGTCCCCGATTACGAGATGCATGGTACTGGTACATTGGTAGATCTGCCCCCGTAAAAACTGTTACTGTGTGGTAACACCCCGCCACTACCATGCAATTATGAGTTTTTTTCCCACGGAATGGGGAATAAGCATGCAAACCAAGTTTTACTGGGCAGGAATCTCCACAGTATTCCCTTTTCAGCATGGAGCCTGCTGTGGGGTGTGCGGGGAAGATGCTGGTGAGGCTGTAGTCTGGCAGGGAGCTCCCCTGAGAGTCGGACAATGACAGGAAAACAACTGCAGGTGGCAGGGAAGCCTGTTACAACCGGAAAAATTACTTTGGGATTGTCCAGACATTAAAATCAGATATATTGTTCCCACACATGAAAATGTGTTAGTGGTGACAACAGACAAGGCATGACTGCGCTCAGCAGAATTCCATACTGGAATCCAACCCAATTCATAAATCGGGGCCTATGCAGATTTTCACAAAGGTAGCAAAATCATAACCTTGCTGCAATCCAAACCCTTATATGAACATGAGCCCTGGTATAATCATCAGAGAAGCTACGATGAGAGCTTTTAAATAATGAGTATGCCACCATAATTGTCACCTTTTTTGCACAGTACTAAAAGGGACAAGTAAGTTTCTGAACCATTCTGTCCATTGGACAAGTAGATATTTTATAAAATTCTACACCCCTGCTTAACATCCACATAAAGTAAAGGAAATTGTGTGGGCTGAAAGGCCAGTGGAAACATTTCATCTTTTGTTCATTTGATAGCTCCTGAAAGTAGTTAAGTCTTGCCTGGCTGTAATTGTTTTAGCGAAAGCAGGGGTAACCTTCTGTTTCTGGATAAGAGGTCACAACCTGTCCACTAGATTTTGAAGGATCCTAAGGGTTTCATTTGTGCATACATCTCGCTTATGCTGGTTTCCTGTTGATAGCATGTCGTTCTCTTCGCATGCTATAATAACATTGCCTCTTAAAAACCAATAGCAAGTGAAGTCCGCCACCATGATCAGTAAAGCTTCAAATAGAGATGGATAATTCATTTTTAGACCATAGTAACACTCAACTGTATATTGGCTTTGGCCCTTGTGTAGCAGCAGTACTGGCCATCTGACTTATTTCTCCCATTTTTTCTTTTAATTTGAGTTCTTTCTTAAAATGATTGTAAACACTTTTATTGCTGTGGAAGCATCTGAGTACCTTATTTTCTGTACCCACGAGTAGCTTGCTAGTAAATCTTTGTTCATGGCATTGAAGCGGGTTTCCTGAAGCTATTTAACATCTGTCTCTCTCAGTTCCACTAGCCTTATGAACATATCCTACTTCCTGCGTGAAACCAACCAATTCTCATTTATTGACAATAGCTTTATACTAGTCATTCATATTTATACCTTTTTTACATATGTAAAGCCAAATGTTTTCCTTCTTCCAAACGTGCTCCTTCTTTATTTTCCCCTGACACTGGCATCCACACTTTTTTCTTTGCCTCCCCACCCGCATACATGTCTCAATGCTCCTTGGTAGCAGGAAAAGATGTCCGTCGCTTCCTGCCTTGGAATGTATGCTCTGTGGTTCACTGGAAAGATGGTCAGGCACGGCGGAACAGAGTTAAGGCCCTAGTCTCATCAAAATAAAAATTTTAAAACAGGAAGGCCCTTCCTCTCTAAATCTTTGGCCTGAATCCTCTACTAGTGCACAAAAAAGATACATCACCCTGCCATTACTGCTATGGTCACCCATCCATAATCCTACAACTCTTCAGAGGAGGCGAGGGTGAAGACACAATAGAAAGAGTAAACTTAGTCTCCTACTTTTCAGGCACCAGAAATATCCTAAAACGTATCTAGAGAAGTCTGCCAGAGCATTCGCAATCTGGAGCCCAGGGCTCAGCCTTCCTGAGTTACAATATTGTGCTATACATCATCTTCCCCAGCTCAGCAGTTTTTATAGAAAAACATTGTGTAGCCAGCTGCAGTCTTATTTGATTTAGCTACACATACATTATCCAGTATGACCTCTCATCCTGAGGCCCCACAAAAATGCAATGACAGTTTGGCTTCTCAAACGGGATTCTATGAGGTCTTTCAATAGTGAGATCTGGCAGACCACAAGCAATGGCAGGAAGGAGTGTTTCCTTTATTAAATTCCTCAGGAATGCTTCCATGTTCACTTGTTACTCTGATGCCTCTCGGATTCCCATAAAATGTAAGTTTGATTTCCTCTTAGCATCGGCTGGATGGTAAACCGTGACCCCAGTGTAAACCTGTGGATAAGGAACATAATGGAGTGGAACTTGGCTGCGGAAATTTATCTTTTAAAAAAAATCAATTGAGAAAAAAGGCTGGTAGATCACTTGGCGATATAGGCAGATGTAATGTTGGATTTCACTGAGGCAACTCCTTATGCTTTGCAACAGGAAATGGACTTGGACTCAGTGGCGGCTGGTGGAATTTGAAACTGGTGGGGCGAATGCAGAACGAATCAACGTATGCGAGCGAGCGCAGCCCGACGGCAATAAGGGGGGTTCGTGGGGGTTCTCCCCCCGTGAAGAATTTTTTTTAAAATTGGCATCTTTTTGGTGCGATTTTCAGCACTATTTCTGTGATAAATGGACTAAAAATTCAGTTCTTCTAGGCATTCATAAAAGAAAACTCATACATTATGTCAGAGAATTTCTGGGTTGCCAAGCAAGTCTGACTTCTGAAGAGGGCTAGGGTACTAAGCAAGACTGCTTTGGCTCTACCCTTTCCAATAGAAAACACTAGTTAGTGATGTGAACAAGTTCAATGGACAAACCTGGGGTCTAGGAGAGTCCCTCTCCTGAGAAAGAAATTTAAAAAAGATTGGCAAATGGTGCATTTTAAAGCAAATGAATGCAGCGATAAAGCAAGGCTTATTAAGCAGTGGGAACGTATAGTCTTGAAATATTAAACACATTAAAAACTGCCCCATATCTTCTTGCATTAATTTGTTCAACAGTTACTGTAATATGTAAATTGTTCTGCATGACAACTTTAGCCCTTTAAAAATGTATGCTTGCCCAGTGTCTTGCACTGCATGCAGCATTAACTTTGGAAAAATATGCTCTAACCAGACTTCGGAAGCACCCACAGCTGCTGGCTGTAACCAGTCATATAGAAATATGTGCAGACAGGTCTTTAAGTGAGATGAAAAAAGTGGGTGCTCCCTATAAAGGAACATGCCAAATACATTTCTGTGATTCCCATAGTGTGCCATCAGCCCGGTATTTTGGTTTGGTTTCTCTCTGAGATGTAATTTTATCCAGATAAATGGCACAGCAACTGTGAGTGTTTTGATCGTGTGCGAGGCCCGGAGCGCGTGCTCCACAGTTGATGCACAGTACTAACGGAGCTATCGCATTTTCCTTCTCATGAAGATCTTATTTTCACCAATCCATTACCTTATCTCGCCGCCATTAATGATGCTGTAAGTGGAACGAGATAACATGCCTAAATTGCCAGAGGAGCGCTGTATCATCAAAATGACAGGATTATTAAACAAAGACGAATATGCATAATTAAACATACGTGCGAGCCAAGAGATGTACATGCACTCTTTTTCACTCTCTCTTTATCTCGGTCTCCCTCTTTTGATTGCTCTGTCTCTCTTTCGCTCATTCTCGCTCCCTCCCTCCCGCTCACTCTACTCTATCTTGGACTTACTCTTGCTTTTTTTCTCTGTCTTGCTCGAATTCTCGCTTTCTCTCCCTTCTGTAAATCTCTCTCTTTCCCTCCCTTTTGTTTCGCTGTCTCCCTCTCCCTCTCTTTTGCACTCTTCTCCTGAGCCTCTGTTTCCGGGCCTACCTTTATTGCCCTCTGTGCATCAAATGGATAAAGCTTTATATGATATCACCCTCCCTAGTTTGGAATATGACTCACGCACCGCACATTAAGACATTGTTTTCTTTTTTTTGTCTCCTCATAGTATGAGGGACAACATCGTCACAAAATAATAAACGTTGACATTTCCATGAAATACTGACGTGTCTCCAAACAAAATACTCCAGTTGAAACTCTAAATCTTCTTTGAAGTGCCCATATCAAACTTTTAGAATAATAAAAACGCACTTCAAACATGGCGCTGCTTCGTCTTCTTATTTTAAAAGTACGAATGTGTGCTATGTTACACCTCAGCAGTTGTGCTGAATATTATTTGAGAACGCCGTGCCAGTAAAAAAAAAAAAACACAGGTGTCATGTTGACTGTGCAGTTGACGGTTGGTTGTTCATTATGAATAATTTAATGTATAATTTTTGAGGCTTTTCCAAGCGCCTTCAGCGGGAAAGTATATACAGGCACAATGTGGAGATTGCAATGTTTATCAGGACAATGCAAGCAGATTTCAGCAAGGCTAGTTCCAAGTCATCTGTGATAAATGAGAAGATAAGGCAATCAGTGCACACCATGAGACTCTGTGCAGCTAGTTAGGCACACTTCAGAACTAATTCAGGTGTGTTCACAAAGCTTATGAGTCTGGGGGAGGGGGGTGCGTCACATTAACTAAACTGTGCAGCAAAGAAAGACAAGTTATACAACACATTCCGCGGTCTAAACACAGCTGTTTTAGCATTTCACCGCCATAACACAAAAGGGATCACAATGTTATTCAAATACATAGGTTTCTTAAGGCCAGGCATATTTCTCAGATCCTATTCAAAATGCCTAGCATATTTCCAGCGCCCCTTTATGTAAGCGCCCAAAATGCACACTCGGAAACTATAGTGAACACGCTTTTTTCTTCCACTTAGCTCGCAAAGAGATTCAACCAGTGCAAATGTTTTATACGTTTTAAATACGTCACTTGGTATGATTTTATCTACAATTTTCACTGACAGGAACTCAAACATGACTGGATGCCAGCGCTCCCTAGTTTGTTTTCTTAGGCAACATATTTTTAACATAACTACTGCCGTTTCCCCGTGCCCCTTTACTGTCCCTATTAATTACCTAAAATATATATTTCCTGGCTGCTGATGAACTTCCCCTCGTGTGCGAATCAGAATATTGACATGTTTGTACATCACACGAGTGTGTCTATATCGCATTAAATAATCTATAAACATTGCTCTCTGGAAACTTTTCCCACCCCTCGGGCTCTGCCGCCTCACCTGTGTCTCCTCTCCGGCACTACACCGGAGGCCGCTGCTTCCTGAACCGAAGCCCCACGTGCAGGACATTCATTCAACTACACAAATACACCCCCTCGTTCAATGTGGAAATGGTAGCTGTCATGAAAGACTACATTTCCCAGAATGCATCGTGTGTAAAATTGCTAGGCATCTACTGTGCTACACATCCCACAGGAAACTTCAAATCTTAATTCCCATAGCTAAAAGCGCCTTTGAAGTTTACTTGCACGAAACTAAAATACTAAGCTTTGAAGAAAAACATAACACATTTTCCGAAGACTATATACTATTTCTGGAATGACGAAATCGAGCCCGTTCTTCATGCTAGCAGTGCTGCTTTGAAAATTTAAATCTGTGATAGCAGAAATCGAGAGATGCTGCAAGGAAAGAGAACCAGTTGAAAGAAAGTGGCAGGGACAGGAGACGCTACGAGGAAAGAAACACTCGTTGAAGGAGAGACACCAGTTTAAACAGAGGGACAGGAAAGATGCTGCAAGGAGAGAGACACCAGAGGGACAGGAGAAACAATGTGGGGGACTCTCCTGCATGAATCGGGGGGATTGGCATGTACGAAACAGGCAAAGAGTGAGGGATGGGGAGAGGGTCACATGGAGGGACCGGGTCAAAGAGAGGGGCACACTAAGTGACAGAGACAGAGAGACGAGGACAGAGGGTTGGACAGAGTGACAGGGGAAGAAAGGGCCAGAGAGAAGTTGTTTAACAAGCTGCTGTGTGCAGCTCATGGTTCCAGTACATCATCCTTGACACTAGACCTGCAAGTCTAACAAAATTTTTGAGATTCTTCGAGGCTCGGGGCATACAATAGTCTGGTGCGGAGGCAGGCTTTGTTTTTAAACCGAGTCTTCCAGTAGGAAAATATACCAATGCTAAACTGAATCGTCACACACCATTGACGACGCAAATCATGTTCTATGCCCAACAAAATTAATTACATTAATTATTACAAGGGATTGACTTGAACCTAATTGCTGACTTGTAAATGTGCAGAATAGCCGGCAGTCACCGCCAAATCCCCCGCTGGCCCTCCAGCAGCAGAGATACCTTCAACCTTCTGAACCAAAATTCTTCCCATTTATACAGTACATTATCCAGCAAAACCACAACGTGAACACCCCAGCAGGAACCAATGGTAGGATCAGCTTCACAAAATGTACCTTCCATGTTGCAAAACAGATGTCATTGGTGCCCTTTGACATTTAGAAGCCTTTTCTTATAGTGTGCTGCACAATCGAACCTTGCTGCGCTAACAAAGGCCAGTCTAGTATAAAGGAATACGAGAGGGCCTTCCGATTCCCAGTATGAACGAACCCGTCTGTTTATGAAGAGCTGCTACGCCCATCCATAGTTTATCGTGTTCAAGTAACAGGAGCTCAAAATGTATTCCTTTAGGGACCGTCATCATGAAATGGTTGTTTTTGACCCGTTAAACTTCCCTTTAGCGCAATGCAGGAATTTCCTAAGATTGGTAGATTAGTGGTTAAAAATAACGCGCCGAGAAGTCACTGGCTGTTCGCATGTGTACAGTACATGCCCTCTGACAATACAGCCGTGGACCGGGCACACCTGCAGAAGGCACCAAAGTGCCGAGACGTCTAATATATGCCAACCTCAGAGCATGTATTGCCAAATGAAGATAACCAGTGGAGGCTACACAGCAGACACCCATGTGCAAAGCAGCCTGCATGTGAAGTCAAGATGCAGTACGGGTAGAAAACACAAAACAACCGTGTCAGGACAAGCCTGCTAGAACATGCAGAGCTGGAGCATGTTTGCGAACAGCACACAGTCGCGACTCGCGAGTCGCGCTCCAATACTCGCGGGGGGAGGCGCGCGCGGCAGAGATTAAAATAAAGCATTATTAAGCAAACTAAACTTACCGAGTCCGCGCCGCCTCTGCGAGTCCTCCTGGGCCGGGGTCCGACTCCCGCGTTGGCGCCTTGGCAAGTACCGCCTGCGTCTCAGCCAATCCAGACGCTGCTCCAGCAGCAGCGCCAGGATTGGCTTGAGCAGTAGTGCGCATGTTCTGTTTAGGGCTTAACATTTTTTGTGACCAGCCCGAACATGCGCACTAGGCTGCTCATTAGAAGAGCGGCATGGAACAACCCTCGCTCTTCTAATGAGCAGCGCCTAGTGCGCATGTTCGGGCTGGTCGCAAACTTTTTAAGCCCTAAACAGAGCATGCGCACTGTTGGTGTGCACTCCGCCGACCACCTGATACATGTTATGGTGGATGTCAATCAGACACTTGCAGCTGAACTCCTGTAGTGCTGCCCTGCCCCCTTCTGAGCCGACTGCCTCCGGCTCCGGCGGCCTGGGATAGATTGCATTGTGTGAGTGAGAGAGTCAGATAGAGTGACGGCAACGCTCAACTCGAGTGCGGTGCCGCCCTCAAATTAATTAGTGAGGCAACGCCCAAGCGCCCTAATGGACGCACCGCCCCTGCTTGGACTACTGAAATGTATAGAGATCTGTGCACACTAGGATTCTTTTTTGAGTGACACAGGGATAACATATGTTGAGCCACACTGTACAGAAAACAACCATGTCATGGAACACAAATTGAAATAGTGAGCAGAAAGTGTGGGGTTGTGTGACAATGTTTGCAATCTGTTTATTGTTTTTGTCTAACATGAAATGCTAAATATATAAAAACCAGTGGCTCTTTAAAGCCTCACTTTTCAATTTCGGTTTAAGATTTGCTGAAGCCATTTCGGCCTTATGGTTAGTTATGCAGGTTTCCTCTAGTGTTTTGATATCACTCTCTACAAAGATTTTAATGAGAAAGGGCTCCACTTTTAGGTCCAGGCTTTCTATCTTTGCCTTGATTTCTCCAACCTCTTTACCATTTTTTCCTTTATCATTTTAGATATCTCTACTTCATATATAATGTTCTGTAAAAACAAAAGTGGACTTTGTCTACTACGACCCTAACTGCAGTATAACATTTTTACTGCACCATCTTAAAACAATAATACATTATTAAAAGAAAACTGACTTTGACATGGAGAATGCTGTATGGATCAATAATTGGTTAAGTACCAGCAAGCAAACGGCAATGGTTAATGAAAATACTGCTAACTGAGACAGTGACAAGTGAAAAACTCACAGATGGCAGTGCTCATAGGAATCGTGAAAGGGGTATACGCAACTTCTAAAAAAACTAAAAAAACCTTAGTCAGCAAGTACAAACTCACCAGAAACTTCTTTTAGTTAAAAATAATTATAATACAAAAATTGTCCTTTTGGTATCAACATATACCGCTAAAGTTCTAATAGGGTGCTCCACGCAGATCTTCCTACTACCCAAATCTCCAGGGAAAGACAGGAGGATGAAGGAGCACGCAACAGCTGCCACATCTCCTTTATTTTAAAACAGAATTAAAGGGAAGGAAGAAAGGGCAGAGCAGGTGATACACCAGTCACATTTTAGTAATGGCTCCCTGATACCGTCCCATACATATATCTTAATGTAAAGGAAGACAGGCGGCTACATTTTTCCCTAGAATGGTCCTTTGCTACACCAAGTAATTGGCTTGGGGGGCAGATATACTGATGGCAGCCACATATGAATTCCTGCCAATTATGACGCAGGCAAAAAAAGTTATCAAGAGGTTGCATAATTGTGAGGGAAGTAGGAATGGAAAGCTTTTTTTGTAACAGACAGAGACTTTCCATTTACCATAATTATAAATGACTTAGAGTTGGGAAGGAGTAGTATTGTTGTAAGATTTGGAACAGACCAATAACTTTCAGGAAGGCAATACATGCACAATAGCACCGAGAGCCTGTTGTGTATGTACCTGGACTACAAGCAAAACAATATACTGCTCTGAGTGCAAGTACACATCCTTTAAATCAATTTTAAAATGTCCATCTAATTGTGTTCTATTTCCGAACCTGAAAGTATTAAAAACACCACCTTCACGCATGCTGGCTGCATTTCAACAACATCTTCTCATAAACAGGGGCTGTTTTATACACATCTTTTGACCAAGATAATTAATTAGAGTAATCATAATTAACAAAAAACACATATAGCAAAATATTTGTTATTTTTAAAAACACTAAAAATTGTGATTACTCTTCCATTATTGCATGTTTATCTCATCAACTAATACTATCCCATTGTCCCCAATCTAACTTACCTTCAGTCCAGGGTTGGGATCACACGATCCTCATGCTTCAACCAATATTAATTATTATTAAAAGTTACTTAAGTCCTTTGAATAATCGTGTTAAGATATCATGTTGTTGAATGATGCCAGATGCCTTGCCTTTATTGGTGGTGTTATTGGTAAACAGTGTGCTGCTTTACAGTCAGGAATACTAGTGTTTCTCAAGTGACACCAGTTCCATCAAATCTAAACCATACCGAGCTCTGGATTTGCAGGTCTTTTCTCAGCATTTCACCTATACTGTTTTGGTGCTAGTTCTTAAGTAACACCAATTTCATTGCATTTGTGCATGACAACAGCCAGAATTGAATTAAGGTGTAGTCTATTTACAATGTCTGCTCTTTAGCTTAATCATTTTTTCCCATGATCATACTACTTCTTGTATATTTTTAGGCGTTCACCAAAATATTGGTTCATGTGTAGACTGATCAACTTTTGCTTAAGAGAATTTTCATAATACATTGTAGCGTACTAATGGCCAGGGCAGCAAACGAAAAGCAGCCAGATTAGTGTTTTCATGTGCTATCGGCTCAGTGCTTAAATTGAGCCGGTGGTTGCTGGTTGGGCCCAACAGCACTCCGTTCAGTTCAAATAACTATTTCTTCTGCCAGGGCCATAAAAGTGCAAATACAGTTAAAAAGAAGTACCTAATAAATAGATTTAAAAAAAAGATACCTAAAACAAATTCATATCTCAATAAAAGATGCACTCAGGCGTCGTAATTTAACAGCTGAAAAGTCATGGTTAAAACAATACTACAACGTGCAAATACATGCAGAATGTAGATACAGCATAAGGGAAAAAGACGAAAATACACAAAATGGTACACAACATAGGGAACCAGGTATATAACAAAAAGACCATCTTATCTAGTGAGACGGGGAAAACCTTCCTTTGGAGTATCCACATGGCGCCCAAAATTTGGCAACTAAGATGGCATACAATGGACAGCAATCCGTTCTCAGGATGTAAAGGGTAACAGAGTGACTATGCATGTCTATCTGCCTGTAGATAGGTGCTAACCAAGTGCTATGAGGGCAAGTATAAGCAGGGCATGCACAGAAAACATGAGAAACACTTTTCTCAGGACAATCCGCATCGATCCCAGTCGACCATTTAGAAGTGAACGCTCTCAACAGTAGGGCAACCACTCTGAATTGGAAGTATAACTTCCTGTCCATAGGTACAGTCACATAGTCCCAGAACAGCTCATAGCCAGGGCCGGACTGGCCGTAGCGGGCACTGGGCGTTTCCCCAGTGGGCCGGAAGGGTAGGGGCTGGTTTTGGACCGGTGGGGGCTGATTTTGTTATTGGGGCCCGGTTTTGCTGTAAAATCAGCCCCTTGTAACAAAAGCGCAGCAGCAGTGTTCCCGCCAGAAACCCCCCCCCGCCCAACCACCTCCCAAATACCCCCCACCCCACACCACTGGACGGACGTAATTGCTAGGGCTCGTTTGTGATTCCAGTCCGGTCCTGCTCAAAGCCCCAAGAGGACTTGAAGTCAAGGAATTCACTTGACAACTTGGTACGAGCAGCCTTTCGAGACTCATTGGTCAGTGCATTTGCCCAATACCGCTGTTCCAGTGAAACCTTGGATGGGAAACATGTGACGACTGAACGCTCCCAAAATTCGGACAAAGCAAGGGAGTGCAGCGTCACTTTAATATTCAAGAGCCAAGGAACCTTACCAAAGTGATGAGCTATCATTACATCCTGGAGGCCAGCAACGTAATGGGCACGTTCTGGAGTATTTCAGAGGCGCCTCCAGTACAAAAGTGGACACAGCCAACCCTCTGACTCCTGTGTCCATAAAAAGTGTATACAAGGGTGTACTGGAAGGGAGAAGAGCAAGATTTCTCAGGAAGTTATTTTCTGCTCTAACTAATTCCTCAACATTGGAAAAGCCCTACAGTTTCGCCCCATAAAGGTGAGCCCACTGCCTTGGCCTCAAATTCGAAGCGCAAGTGCAATGGGTTTAGTAAAAGAAGCACAATGCTCTTTAAAAATTGCACCCAAAATCTGTCTGTGCTTTATAACCGCTTTGTTGATATAGGGTTTCCAGGACATACCTGCAGAAAACGTCACACCTAGGTAGGTAAAAGAGTCCACCTTCTCGAGGGGCTCCTCCCCTAAAACTATACTCGTTTTATGCGATTTATGTGGATTAAACGAGTTTGGTTTTAGTTGTGTTGATCTCAAAACCACAAGTGAGGCAAAACTTATCAAAGCGAGTCAAAAGTTTCTATAGCCTGCTTGATGTTTTGGAAATCAGTAATGTGTCGTCAGCAAATTAAAGGATCGGGGTTTTAACCTTCGCGTGCTAGGGTACATTCGTGTCACCCTGGGGCAGAAAATACAAAATTTTGTTAATGTATAATGAAAACAGAGTTGGCGCCAGTAGACAACCCTGGCGGACGCCTTTAAAAACCGGCAAGCTATCAGTCATCTGGCCCTGTACTCCCCACCTGATTTGCGCAAAATTATCCTCGCATTAACTTATCACGAGCGACAAGATATCAGGGGGTATATGCATATCAGTAAGAGCTTGCCAAAGACTAGAGCGGGGGACCAAGTCAAAGGCGGATTTTAAATCGACAAAGGCAACATAGAGATTGCGTTTGCCGATTAATACGGTCCTCCAACATATCAATAAGAAACAGAAGGCCTGACCAATAGTATAAATTTTCCTCCGAAAACCAGCTCAGAAGGGACTAAGAACATCTTTCTTGAGGATCCAATCCTGAATTTTGGACAGTACGCAACAACATCAAAAATATTGAAGACAATCTATTAAACTAACATGGTCTATAGTTGCTTGGTTGGGATCCATCTCCTTTTTTATGGATAAGAATCAGGGATGGGCGTCCCCTCAGCGATAGCACTGGCAATAATTAAAATATATCGGGGTCAAGCCTCCATGTTAGTTAAAATATATCGGCTGGGACACCATCCGGACCCGCAGCCCTGCCTCTCGTAACAGCTTTTAGAGATTGGATGATGTCAGAAATATCAAATAAAGGTGAGGAGCGAATCAAGGGAAGTGAAGCCAGAAAAACATCCTGGATAGTACTTATAACCAGGGCTTTAAGTGGGCCGGGTCTCACCGTTGCTGAGCACCGGCAGTTTTTTAAAGGGGGCCTCGAAACGGGTCTCTATCGGGCTCTGTTTTGAGCCCTGGAACAGGCGGTCCATTTTTTTCCGGACTGCAGTGACAGCAGGCACATCGATGTGCACGTGCTCACACTGCTCACTTCTCACTAGTGGAGAAGTTACGGCATGACGTCATGCCAGGTGAGCGTTGTAGGGGGAAGGGAAATCCTTTAAAGAGAGTAATTTTCTCTCTGGATTTCCCTTTTCTTTTTGAAACTCAGCAGCAGCAACATTGTGGTGGTGTCACCAGGGCTTTAAGTGGAAGCTTTTCAATATTATATACAAGCCAGAGTTGCTGCTTATTGATCTTAGCAACTAACAACCATTGGCAAAGCCAATAGTCCTGACTTGTTGTAGGTATAATGTTACTTGTTGTATCATATATCTCGATGCAATGACAGAAACAGCAAAATACAAGTCGGGGGGCACACTATGCTAAGCACAGATTTTTAGCTTACCTGTTTTTAAGCCACGCCCTTAATTACATTGGCCACGCCCCTTTGAGAGACCCCCCAGTTTTTTCATCCCACTTAAAGCCCTGCTTATAACATAATTGCAGTACAACTTCTGAAAATAGTCGATCCAATCTGAGGGAGCAACATTGTTTGTGGATTCCAGAACAGTAGAGGTGCCACCCTGCGAAACCAGTGACCAGAATTTAGAAAAATCTGTCAAGACAGGCGCCCTTGAGATCCCTCCACCTCTGCTCATCCCAATTATTTTTAGCTTTAGCTATGGCCTCCTTATAGGCTTTCCTAATCAAAGGGATGCCCGCAATGTCCTTAGCTTTAATGGCCTTAGCCAAAGAGTGTTTAAGCTCACAGCATTCCTTGTAGAACCATAGACAGTTTTGGTGGTATAATTCCTTTTAGGGTGCCAGTAATAGTAAAATGAGCTAAAAAACGCTCAAAGAAAGCCTTGTGAATAAGAGTCATTTGACCTGCAGTGCAAATATGGCCTACCTCCTTTTGTGACAGGACATCTTAGAGATCGCTACTTACAGCTAATAAGATGTCCGGATGAGCTACCACCTGCCACCACTTTAAATGGCGCAGAGCAGATGCCAGAACAATATCCCTAGCGTAGCAAATCGAACAAAGATCGAGAAGAATGTTATCACAAAGAGCAAGCATAGTCAAGGACAGAGGATTGTGGTCGCTTTCTAACCTTTAGAGCATGACCATATCAACGACAAGTGACCAAAGTCTTAAGTCGACTAAGATATAGTAGATTCTACTTGTATGATTTAATTTGTTAAATGTATGAGTCCCTTTTGGGTCAGATTTTGTTCTACTGTTGACCGCCCTGAGCCAGAGTGCAATAGTTAGAGCCTTCCGTTGTAGAGCTACTTGTGACCATCTGTTAATAGGCGGAATGTCCAAAATAGGAACAGCCCATGCAGCATCCTCGTCTCTAGTTAGATGGACGTCATCGCTGTCAAGGGGCTCAAATGTTGTATTAAAGTCACCCGCTAAGATAAAGTAGTGTTGATAAGAATGCTGTTCAAGAAAGCTTTCGAGCACTCGGAGAGTACGAGATGGCAGGCCTCCTCTGAACCCTGTTCGTAAACATTAAAAGTTACAATCCCAGGGTTGTTTCCACTATTGAGCTGAATGCCCAGAATGTCCAGCGAATAGATTTTTAAGCTGGTGAATTTAGCAATTAAGTGAAACTCTAACCCACGCAGTTAGGCCACCAGTGGCTTTTCCCCTTTGACTAGGCATTGCAGGAATAAAGAAATTAAAATAGCCTGGCCTGTAGAATACACAGACCAAGTCTCTTGAAGCAAACACAAAACATAGTCCTCAATAAGTCGGTTCCAATCGGGGAGAGCTACCTTGGACCTAAGCCCGGCCACATTCCAAGATATGAGGGACAACATGCTGGGCATCACTTTTGCAGATACCTCGTTTGGGCCATCAACCTGAATCAACTCAATTACATTACGTAATTCACTGCTAATGGGTGGATGAGAAGCACAGATATTAAAAGTGGTAGGATTAAGCTCATCACTGCTAGAAAAATTAAAATGAGTGCTCTTTTTTGTTCATGTTACCATCTGGACTTGGAGCGCTGCTAAAGCACACAGTATTACCTGCCTGCACTGGGTAAAGCCTTGGACGCCTGCGCCGCTGGGGGCCACACGTCCCATCAACCCTTGCTGTAACACCATCATTCGCCAGCGCTATAAAAGCGCGCTGTGGTCCTGCTGTCCCAGTGGCATGTTTTTGTTCATGTTTGCATCTAGACTTGGAGAGCTGCTAAAGCACACTATATTTCGGACTTCGGGTAAATGGGGGCAGGTTAAAAATTCAGACACCCTGCTTACCTCTAATTAAGAAGACTGAGTGGAATTTTGGGATATTGGCTTTAACGGTTTAGTGGGTATACTAATTGCACCCCTAAGATAATCAATATCACCAAGACATGAAGTGCTATTAGTGGAAACGAAACAAGACTGCTATTCCTTATCGATGTGATGGACCAGCCTAGAATACTTACATTGAATGTTTGAGTGGCTGGGAGGACAAGTCCTGACATCGAGAGCCATCATGTTATCAGCCATGTCCTTGTCCCTAAGGATTCATCCAACCATATTGTATTTGGAATTGGCATTAACTAACCTTTTGGCACTAACGATGTCATTTATAATGACTGAACGACAGCCCCTGATGTGCCGAATCCAAAGTGTCACTTTATTTTTGATGGAACCCTACCCTTCGTGGCTAGCATGAGGAGTCAGCTTAGGAACATTTATCATCATGAAATAATTTGCGATAGTGTGCCTACTGTTACTGGGACGCGAAACTAGTTTGGACGGACAACTATAAGGCATCCTGTGGGAGAAAGGACTGTTGGATGTAGTGACCGTCCTGAGCACTAGAGACCTGGGTGCTAAGTGTTAGTAGTTGTCTTACTCTGCCTAGACGTCCACTGGGCAGCAGCCTAACAGGGCACCAATCATGATTTACAGTCGGGGACTGAGCCATAGAAGTGGGGGGGGGGCATATTAGAGGAGACCGTCACTAAGCTGGTTGGTTCAGCTAAAGATGGAACAAGGAGTAGGGTTGAAGGTTGATGAATAGATTGATTACTATTAACTACATTGTCCCTTTTTGGTGTTATGAGCGGATTCGAAGAAGTAATCAAGAATAGTATCATTGACTTTAACTCCCCCATCTCAGCCTTCGGGTCCATTATAAGCAAAGTGTAGTAGGCCTGATCAGAGGTTTAAGAGGCAAACAAGGTGGATGCAGAAGAGGCACAGAACGGAGTGTCAAGAGAGACCTGCTCCTCTGACGAGTCATACGGGGGGCAAAACGGTTGCCACATGGAAGAACACCATCAAAAGAAAGCGAAAGTGGAAGACCAGAACCAGATGACTCGGACAAATGTAAAAGCGTGGATCTGTCTTGTGTGATGTAGTAGTTTCATGCCCCTGTTTTACTGGTCTCTTGAATATCCCAGGAATTCTCTTTTGTTTACTCAGGGGATTGGAAGTAGGGGGGCTGGAGGTACATAATGAGGGAAAGGTTGATGCAGGAGCAGGTATCTTCTCGCATTTGACCAACAAATTATCGATCCAATCAATAACACAATTGTCCCCAGCAGTTTTTTAGATGTATTTATTTTAACAAGACCAATTCCTCCCTCCATAGCATTCCTTTTCCCCATAATCAAGCACAATTGACCCAGAAACAAAGCTTCAATTTGTGCATTCAAACAACAAATGAGCAATCTAAAAATAAATATAGCGACTAGCGTATTAAAGAGTCAATTACATGTAATCCCATTCGAAAAAGCTAGGGGTGTAAATAAGCAGCAAGTGCATTAATATAGTTAGCTGGGCAACAGTCAACAGAACCTTTACTTAAACAAGGAGGACTTTAGAAGGATGGATCGGCCCAGCCTCCCCCGGCTCAGCAGGACCACGGCGCTTGTATAGTGCTGGCGAATGATGGCGTTGTAGCAAGGGTTGATGGAACAACGTGTCCCCAGCGGTGCAGGCGGCTTTACCCAGTGCAGGCAGGCTCCCTCCGAAATATAGTGTGCTTTAGCAGCGCTCCAAGTCTAGATACTAACATGAACAAAAACATGCCCCATAGCTAGTGGGACCATGGCGCGCTTTTATAGCGCTGGCGAATTATGGTGTTGCAGCAAGGGTTGATAGGACGTGTGGCCCGTAGCGGCGCAGACGTTGGAGGCTTTACCCAGTGCAGGCAGGCTCCCTCAGTAATATAGTGCGCTTTAGCAGCGCTCCAAGTTCAGATGGTAACATGAAGAAAAAAACAGCACTCATTTTTGGGTACGGGCACTTTTTTCCCCTATCAGACATTTACTAAGAACAAGAGAGTGAAAAACACACAATGGGAATAGAAGGAGGAAGAGGTTGACAGTAAAACAGTCACAAAGGGAGAAATCTGCAAAAGCAACATAAAGAGGAAGGGAGTGTCTGGTAGTGGATTAAAGAAACATGAGGTGGATTCAAGACTACACAGCCTTTGTATTTGGCAAGCTGACATTTAAAAGCACTGGCCACGGGCTTCTGAGCAGAGCTTTGGGCACCAGCACTCATTCTTTTACAAATTAAGAACGGAATCAGCTGATTGCTGGCAACAGACACTTGATTTCTTTTAAGACAAGCAATGCAATGTCACTATAGGTAGGAAGAAGTGCGGAATAAACTGCAGGGGCTGAACCCTTCTCAGAGTCGAAAAAGGGGTAAAGTAAAGGAGAAACCTTGTGTACAGCTGGGGCAGGCACGCTCCCTCACCTGCACTCATGAAAGGAGGGCAGGAATGGGGAGAGATGAAGTTAAGACTATGTTCTTCCTCTGGGAAAATCATTGTGAGCTACTGAAGGCTAAGCAACTCGCGCATTGTTACCAGACATCCTCACGCCCAGCTCCATTGACTTTAAGCCTAATGTCCATAGAGCCAGATACTATGGTTTGAACAAAATACTTTGACTAGGGGCACTATGACAGGAACGCCATGCGTGTCAGTGAGAGTGTGGTCTTTGGGGATGTATGAACATGTGTGCGTATGAATGGGATAAATGTGTATGGGTGACTAACAGCCAATGTCGTATGTACTTGTGGCACTGGAATACCTTTCGTCAAATGTGGTACCGTTACATGTATAATACAAACATAACTGTCTTTTTTTAATGCGAGAAATTCAAAGTGCAGAAAACATTCAGCAAAAATGTTCATGATATAGAACATTTTTCTGCACTTTAAATTTCTCCCACTTAAAATAATGGCTGTATTTTTCAAATATAAATATGGCTCCTGTGTACCAGCCACTGGGAGCAAGATGCCTGCTGTGTGCAAATGGGAGAAAGTTAAACTGAAGAGTTAACTTTATGTTTATATGGATTCCATAAAACTCATCATTTAAATATAATCCCATTTCCAAGTGTCACATTTACAAACACCAGGCATCTTCCTCCCAGTGTTCTGTGGACAAGGGGTCATATTTATAACAGAAAAATACAGCCATTTGTTTAAATGGGAGGAATTTAAAGAGAAGAAACTTGCTTCATAAAACATTAAGACGTAATCGGCTTAATTGAAAGTGGAGAAAATGATCCACATCGGTCAGGAACTGTAACCGACCGACCTCCTGTCGTCGGTTACAGACCTGCAAGTAGGATTCAACCGATCCCTGTTCGGTCGCATGCCTATACCTTTCAATGAGAGCATGCATTCCGAACGGAATGCATGCTCTCATTGAAAGAGCAGGGGTGCAGTTCATCCCTGCACCCCGTGGCAGGCACCTCAAGGTGCCTGCCACTGGGTGCAGGGATCAACAGGGGGGGGCACCATAGGCGCACCTATTGGGGCCCTGCTGGGGGCCCCCAAAGACAGTTCCCACTGCCTTTTTGTGCCGGAAAGACCGGCACAAAAAGGCAGTGGGAAACTGCCATCGGACTCCCTCGGCCGGAAAGAGCCGGCCGACTGGTGGAGTTCTGAAGGGTTTCCGGATGGCGGACGGGCTCTCAGAGCCCGTCGTGAGCCATCCGGAAAACCAAGTCGGATTCCTTCCCGACCGAGCCCATCAGAATGGCTCGGTCGGAAAGGAATCCGAACTGCACATTCCGAAGCAGGCAGGAGCCCTTCCTGCCCACATCGGAATCGGCCCCTCAATGTCTCATGGAAATATTTTTCTTCACTTTAAAATGTTCCCATTTAAAAAAAAAAAGAGGACTGTATTTTTCCGTTACAAATATGGCACATTGTCTACTGGCTACTGGGTGCAAGAGGCCTGCTGTTTGGAAATGTGACACTTTGAAATGGGAGAAAATTACAATGAAGAGTTAACTTAATCATTAAGGTAACTTTTCATTTTCTACCATTTAAAAGGATTCATAAACACTATTTTGTTCTCACACTCCAATATTGAGTTGACAAGTATTTATTTAAGAGTTAAATACCTCAGTGCTTCAGTTCTTCACCTCTGTGCCCTGGATCATAAATCGGACTCCAGCACTGCTCATTATCAGGCCCTGCTATCTGCAGCCTGAAGATAAAAATGCAAAATAAACACAGCCTTGTAGTATAGTGCGTTATGGGTAAGTTAGTTCTATCACCTTTAGAACTATACCTTTTTAATAATCTAGAATTGTAGAACTGTATGAGGTAGTTAGGATTCTCTTGTATTCAGTGACTGCTTGTGCTTTGTTCGTGTTGGATGTCCTTCATGCGGGGGCTGGAATAAAGGACCTACAAACCTACTTTTGTTTGTGTACTTTCTTGGGATACTACATTTAATTGGCGACGATGGATGGTCCAGCCCCTGCCAACGATTTTCTACAAATCTTCCACACCGAAGATTCTGCAGTCTGTTCTCGGTTGTAGCCGTGGGTACATTTAAACCCACACGCAATACACAACAAAGGAGACATACAGCAACAGAGGAAGAGCCTGATCGAAACTCCGCGCTCTGTGAGTTTTTTTTTGGGTTTTTATTTCCTGCCTCTACAACTTCTACTATAACTGCTGCGCTGCTTACTTTCAAAGTCGAGCAACCGACACTCCACGCGCAGCTTCACGAGGACATCCACACGCTGCATTCTAAGACGCGAGGACATGTTCTGATCCTCCTGCGTTCTACCGATCAGTTCCTTTCAGAGAACGTCACCACGTGCAATTACGAGGTCACGTTACGTGACCTCAGCGGCCATTTTGAATTCCGGATCGGAAGAAAATACTACATACAGTGAATCCAAGCCAGGGAAAAGAGATTTTCACTTCGTTTAAAAAAAAAAAAAACTTTATTGAAAATTGCAGCGATCGCTAGCAGTTCAGTGACTCCAAGTCTTGCAGTAAGATTCCTACTCACTTATATTTTTTTTTTTAGTTGTGTTATTTACTCATCTTAAATACCTTTGTTTCATTTCACTATGGAAGGTAACTCTGCAAGGTCTGCTGGTACAACTCCCATCACAACAAATTCTACTGCAAGTAACTCTGTCAGTATAAATCTTAACAATCCTAAGGAATTCTTAACTAGCCCAGGAGAACCTAATGTAAAATGGCAAGAGTGGAAAGAATATTTTGTCAATTATATTGCCACTCTTGAGGACAATGGAAGTGTCATGTCTCCTGAAAGAAAAAAAGAATTTTAATGCATTGTTTAGGTCCGGAAGGTCTTAGAATTTATAATCAAATGCAGAAAATAGAAAGAAGTGGTGATTTAGACGTTTTCAAATGTGCCATCGCAGATCTTGATGATCATTATTCACCAGTAGTGTGTGTTGCGGTATCGAGACGCACATTTTATAAACGAAAACAGGACACTAACGAGTCAATTGAAGATTTTGTATCTGCATTGAAGAATTTGGCTATTAAATGCAAATTCGGTACTTTACACGATGACATGATCAGAGATCAGGTGGTCATGTGCACCAAAAACAAAAATATTCAAGATAAGCTATGGATTGAAGGTGAATCTAGTCTCAAGGATATTATTACTCTAGTCAAAAAAGCAGAACTTTCTGACAGATGCGCAAAAGCAATTACTCTGTCTAATGAATCAGTTTCTGTAAACAAAATCAGTGATAATAGAAAAGAAAAAGTTTACACGTACAAGCCGTTTAAGCCTTATCAAAATATGAGACCTTATCAAAACGCTAACCTAAGGAAGGAGGAGAATATTACTCAATCTGGTTTTGTATGTTATAGATGTGGCAGTACATCTCATACCGCAAGATTTGACAAATGTCCTGCTAAATCAGCTAAATGTCTTGAATGTGGACTTATAGGTCATTTCTCTAAGGTTTGCAGAAGGAAACGTTCCAAGAAACCTAGTGTCACTTGCATCGTTAACAATAGTTCAGATTTATCTGATAACAATGAGGATGATGAATCTCCAGGAAACTCTGACATTACGCCCGCTGGTACTGTAAGACATGTTGTGATAAATATCACAGATAATGACAGCAACAAACCTTTATGTATGATATCTTTTGGGGGCATAATTTTGCAAGTTGCTGCTGATTCAGGATCTCCTTTCACCATCATCGCTCGATCTATTTGGGATGAAAAATTTGCTAATTCTATTGGTTCTTATTTACAGCCCACTGATGTGAATCCGGAGAGTTTTACGGGGCAGAAAATTAACATGCTAGGCTTTAGATCTCTTATATTTGAATTCAAAGGTAGGAGGGCATTGTGCAAATTGTATGTCGCTCCTGATGGACCTTCTGTTTTAGGGTGGAAAGATCAACGTTCACTCGATATCATTTTAGACCCTAACAGTCCTGAACAAGTTTTAGTAATGTGTGATGCAGAAAATACAAAGAAATGGGTTATGGATGAGTTCCCTAAAGTTTTTGCTGGTGGCATTGGAAAACTTGATGGTTTCTCACATAAGATTCGGATCAAAACCAATGCCATTCCCAAAATTCACAAGGTTCGTCATATTCCTTTAATTGTACGAGAGGAGGTTAAAAAGAACTTAAAAAATTACAGGATGCTGGTATAATAGAACCAGTTGAGGCTTCTGACTGGATTTCTCCAATTGTTATAGCCAGACGTGCCAATGGGAAGATTCGCATGTGCATTGACTTAAGGTATTTAAATGAGAATATTATTATTGATCAATTCCCTCTTCCTAGAATTGACGAAATGCTTTCATTAACCAAAGGTGCCAAGTGGTTTTCTACCATTGATCTTTCCAGTGCATATCACCAGATCCCTTTGCATTCCATGAGTCAACATTTTACAGCCTTTTGCACCCCTTTTGGTTGTTTTCAATTTCGCCGCATGCCATTTGGGTTAGCTTCTGCAGCTGCGGTTTTCCAAAGACTCATGCATGAACTTTTTGGTGATATGCAAGGGGTAGTCTTTTTCCAAGATGATATCCTGGTTATGGGGGACAATAAGAAAGTCCATGACGAACGTCTAAGAAAAGTTATGTGTATATTACAAGAAAAAAGTGTGACAGCAGAAGTTTCTAAATGCAAATTTGCAGAAAAGAAAGTTACCTACTTAGGTCATGAAGTGAGTGCATTAGGTATCAAACCTAAATCCAGTTTGATAAATGCCATTGTTGATGCCCCTGCTCCGCAATCCAAAGAAGATCTCAGGTCTTTCTTGGGACTTGCGGAATTTTATTCAAAATTTGTGGAGTCATTTTCAGAAAGAACTCATGTCATGAGATCTTTACTGAAGAAAAATGTACAATTTGTATGGAACGCTTCTTGTCAGCTATCCTTTGAAGAGATAAAGAAAGCCATTGCCCATGCACCTAATCTTCAAGGTTTTGATCCCTTTGCAGACACTATCGTTACTACTGATGCCAGTAGCAAAGGATTAGGTGGTGTTTTAACCCAATTGGATGACAACCAGAAAGAAGTTATTATCGCCTTTGCTTCACGTTCTTTAACCCCTACAGAAGAACGTTATTCAGTAATCGAACGGGAGACTTTAGCTTGTGTATGGGCTCTGGAACATTTCAGAAAATTTTTATGGGGCAGGAAATTTGTTTTACGTTGCGATCACAAACCCCTTACTAAACTACTCACTACAGAGGGTTTAACTAATGCCACTGCTAGGATTGCCAGACTTTCTATGCGACTACAAGATTTCATGTATAATATACAATATGTACCTGGTGTAAAAAACTTTACGGCTGATTTTTGAGCCGCATGTCCCTTCCATTAATTGAACTGGACAACAATTCTTGGAATGATTATTCTGTTGCTTCCATTTCAGTTGAGAGTACACGGGGTAGTTTTAGTAAGGAAGAGTGGCTTGAAGCAGAGAGTTCTGATCAAATTTTACTGGTACTCAAACAACTTATTGTGAAAGGTTGGAATGGGGTAGACAAAAAAATTAACAATGATGAACTTAGAGGTTTTTGGGAAGTGCGCAATGAGCTCAGTCTAAATGATTCCTTGGTATTACGAGGTGATAAAGTAATTCCACCGAAGGATTTAAGGAAAAGAATACTTGATTTGTGTCACGAGGGTCATTCTGGTATTACACGTACTAAATTACGCATAAAAGAGCTCTATTGGTGGCCTAGAATTGACATTGATGTAGAGAGATGTGTTAGATCATGCATCAAATGTGAGGTGTCAGATAAAACTCTTAAAACTTTCAATCCACCCTTGGCTTCTCCCTATTGCCCAAAGTGTCCATGGGAAGTAGTAGCCATTGATTTCATGGGACCAGTTTTATGGCAAGATGACTCTCACAAGTACATTTTGGTTCTTGTGGACACATTTTCTAGATGGCTAGAAGTGTGTGTTGTTGATGTCATAAATACAAAGACTGTAATTTCATTTTTAGATGATATTTTCTTAAGAGAAGGGTTTCCAAAATTTATATTATCTGATAATGGTGTACAATTCAAATCTTTGGAAATGAAGAATTATTTAGCTGCTTCTGGTGTTCAACAGAGGTTCACTGCTTTATATCATCCCAGCGGAAATGGCATTGTTGAGAGGGCTAATCGCAGTATCAAGGGGGTCCTTCAGCTTGCCAACAAAAGTAATTTACCTTGGGAAGAAGAGTTAAAAAAATTACTCTGGGCATACAGAAGCACTATTCATAATTCCGTTGGTAAAAGTCCTTTTTCTTTAATGAGAGGTAGGATTCCCCATTCGAAAATTAATCCTGGTTGGCTGGATAGGAATGGAATGGTCCAGTGTGATATACCAACGGTGAGAGAATGTATCAAACAATCTCAACTTAAAAACAAAGTTTATTATGACCAAAAACATGGTACCAAACAGGTTAGTTTATGTGAGGGCCAATGGGTTCGTGTAAAAGTACAAAGAAAGTTTCTAAAGGAGAGAGTAAATTCAGTAATCCCAAGCTTGTAGTAAAGGTTATGAATAACACTGCTTTATTACAGAATGGTGAAGTCTGGCATTTCAGCCGCCTTGCTCCTGTTGCATCTAACAGTAACAAGGAGTGTGTGAGTATCAAAAAAACTTTTGGTGGGATACTTTTGACACCACTCAGGATAGTAAAAATTCTAACACCCTTAACACCACTCAGGATAGTGGAAATTCAAGTGTTGCTTCCGAAACTGTGGGCATGCATGATTTTGTTCCCAATACTCTCCCCAATTCAGAACCTGTGTTAAGTGAAAATTTACAGTGTTCCACAAACCCAAATTTATCCTCTGGTGACAGTAGTGTCATCAAAACTTCTAGTGGGAGGACTGTCATGAAACCTAAGTATCTTGAATTGTTTGATTGTAATTAATTAATTAAATTTTTTTTTTTCTTTGTTTTTTTTTTCTTGTTTTTTTTTCAAAGGGGGGATTGTGTAGTATAGTGCGTTATGGGTAAGTTAGTTCTATCACCTTTAGAACTATACCTTTTTAATAATCTAGAATTGTAGAACTGTATGAGGTAGTTAGGATTCTCTTGTATTCAGTGACTGCTTGTGCTTTGTTCGTGTTGGATGTCCTTCATGCGGGGGCTGGAATAAAGGACCTACAAACCTACTTTTGTTTGTGTACTTTCTTGGGATACTACAAGCCTTCTCTTAACTTCAATAGAAAAATGTGACCCTGTGCTTTTTTTAAAATGAAGGTATGGCTGTGAGCCACTGGTTGGAGACACCTGGTATAAAGCAATGTGAGTGACTACCCTTCAGATGGTTCCACCCAAAGGTCCAGAGAGCTGATACAGGTAGCAGCAATCAAAACCTGGATGCCTGGGGCCTTGCAGTAAACAAAGTGAATTACTTGCACATCTAAATACACACTGGCCCTATGGTTAAACAAGCATTGGCATAGCCAATTGGTCTCGCCTTTGGGACCTTAAGTGTTTAGCCATGCAACAGTTGATGTTGTTGCACCAAGGATATTGTGCTGCATAACTAAATACCTATAAGGCCCCAATAGCGAGACCTATTGGCTATGAATTGGGGGGCCTTATAAGTGTTTAGGTAGAGCTATTGACTTTGGCAATGTTTCTAAGCTGTGCTGTAGAGAAGTGTGGCTGCTGTGCAGCATGCTGAGAAGTTGTAATTAAAAAGTGTAAGAAGCACTGAGTTATGCTGGTGGTACTGAGTGATGCTGTGTTGGTGCTGAGTGATGCTGTGTTGGTGCTGAGTGATGCTGTGGTGGCGCTGTGTGATGCTGTGGTGGCGCTGTGTGATGCTGTGGTGGCGCTGTGTGATGCTGTGGTGGCGCTGTGTGATGCTGTGGTGGCGCTGTGTGATGCTGTTGTGGTACTGAGTGATGCTGTTGTGGTACTGAGTGATGCTGTGGTGGTGCTGAGTGATGCTGTGGTGGTGCTGAGTGATGCTGTGGTGGTGCTGAGTGATGCTGTGGTGAAGGTGAGTGATCCTGTGGTGGCCCTGAGTGATGCTGTGGTGGTGAGAAGGAGAAGAGTAGTGTGAGGTATAAGGATAGAGAGTGAGGAGAACAGCAGCATGAGGGACAAGGAAGGAGAGTGAGGAGAAGAATAGCGTGAGATATAAGGAATGAGAGTGTGGAGAAGAAAAGTAGCATGAGATATAAGAAAGGAGAGTGATGAGGAGAAGAGTAATGTGAGGTATAAGGGTGTAGAGGGATGAGAAGAGTAGTGTGAGGATTAAGTAAGGAGAGTGAGGAGGAGAAGAGTAGTATGATCTATAAGAAAGGAGAGTAAGGAGGAAAAGAGCAGTGTGAGGTATAAGGAAGGGGAGTGAGGAGAAGAGTAGTGTGAGGTACAAGGATGTAGAGTGATGAGAAGAGTAGTGTGAGGTATAAGGAAGGAGAGTGAGGAGTAGAAGAGTAGTATGAGATATAAGAAAGGAGAGTGATGAGGAGATGAGTAGTGTGAGGTATAAGGGTGTAGAGTGATGAGAAGAGTAGTGTGAAGAATAAAGGAGAGTGGGGAGGAGAAGAGTAGTGTGAGGTATAAAAAAGGAGAGTGATGAGTAGAAGAGTTGTATGAGGTATAAGGAAGGGGAGTGAGAAGAATAGTGTGAGGTATAAGGATGTAGAGTGAAGAGAAGAGCAGTGTGAGGTATAAGGAATGAGAGTGAGGAGGAGAAGAGCAGTGTGAGGTATAAGGAAGGAGAATGAGGAGAAGAGTAGTGTGAGGTATTAGGATGTCGAATGATGAGAAGAGTAGTGTGAGGTATAAGGAAAGGGTGTGAGGAGGAGAAGAGTAGTGTGAGATATAAGGAATGAGACTGAGGAGGAGAAGAGTGGTATAGGTTATAAAGAAGGAGAGTGATGAGTTGAAGAGCAGTGTGAGGTATAAGGAAGGAGAGTGAGGAGAAGAGTAGTGTGAGGTATAAAGATGTAGATTGATGAGAAGAGTAGTGTGAAGAATAAGGAATGAGAGAGGAGTAGACGTGCAGTGTGAGGTATAAGGAAGGAGAGTGGGGAGAAGAGAAGTGTGAGGAATAAGGAAGGAGAGTGAGGAGAAGAGTAGTGTGAGGTATAAAGATGTAGAGTGATGAGAAGAGAAGTGTGAGGTATAAGGAAGGAGAGTGAGGAGGAGAAGAGCAGTGTGAGGTATAAGGAAGGAGAATGAGGAGAAGAGCAGTGTGAGGTATTAGGATGTCGAATGATGAGAAGAGTAGTGTGAGGTATAAGGAAAGGGTGTGAGGAGGAGAAGAGTAGTGTGAGATATAAGGAACTAGACTGAGGAGGAGAAGAGTGGTATAGGTTATAAAGAAGGAGAGTGATGAGTTGAAGAGCAGTGTGAGGTATAAGGAAGGAGAATGAGGAGAAGAGTAGTGTGAGGTATAAAGATGTAGAGTGATGAGAAGAGTAGTGTGAAGAATAAGGAATGAGAGAGGAGTAGACGTGCAGTGTGAGGTATAAGGAAGGAGAGTGGGGAGAAGAGAAGTGTGAGGAATAAGGAAGGAGAGTGAGGAGAAGAGTAGTGTGAGGTATAAAGATGTAGAGTGATGAGAAGAGAAGTGTGAGGTATAAGGAAGGAGAGTGAGGAGGAGAAGAGTAGTGTGAGTTAAAGGATGTAGAGTGAACAGAAAAGTAGTGTGAGGTGTAAGGAAAGAGTGAGGAGAAGAGTAGGGTGAGATATGAGGAAGGAGAGTGAGGAGTTGAAGATCAGTATGAGGTATAAGGAAGGAAAGTGAGGAGAAGAATAGCATGAGATATAAGGAAGGTGGGTGAAGGGAAGAGTAGTGTGAGGTATAAGTAATGTAGAGTGATGAGAAGAGCAGCATGAGGTTTAAAGGAGAAGAGTGAGAAGGAGAAGTGTATTGTGATGTATAAAGGAAGTGAGTGAGGAGAGTTGTAGTGTGAGGTATAAGGTAGGAAAGTGGGGAAAAGAGTAGAATGAGGAATAAGGTAGGAGAGTGAGGGGAAGAAAATTAAGAGGCAGAAGGAAGGTGACTGATGAGAAGAATGGCATACTATGAGGCCCTTAATGGTTTACAAATTAGGCACTGTTGTTGTGCACGTTGAGTAGGAGCTTGAGAGGGAAACAGAATGTGCTTGTGGTTGTAGCGCATGGACCTTTATTTGAGTACTGAGAGAATAGTTAAGAAGGGTGTTCCAAGCTTGGTTTCTCCTAATCGGTACCACTTATTTAAGGCTGAGAAGTACCCGTCTTTGCCGGCGTGGAATAGGTATAGGGTGCGCCAAGACACCGTCTAATCGCCACCTTACACCTTTGACCTCTAGAAAAATCAGACCCAAGTGTCTCGCCAAATTCACTTCTCTTTAGCGTCAAGTGAATTAAACGCTCTCGCTGATACATTAGAGCTCCGGGAAGGTTGCATGCAGACTGTGCCTGTGAGACTGATTCACAATAGGTCCGTTTGAGGCAGTAGTTGTGGACTAGGGGAATAGAAAAACCTCAAAGTATTCCTAAAATCGGACAGGTAATGCATCTGGGGATGTCATTGATTAACGAGGTAATAAAGGCAATGAATCGGAGTCGTACTACCGCTTAAATGTGTCTAAATTACAACCCAGCCCACAAGGTGGATCAGTGTGTTAAGCGCTTGTTGCTGAGATTCCATAACGCGCGTCACGTGTTTGAGTACTAGCTAGAACCAACCTTCTCAGAGCGATCGATTGAGTACCGTTAATGTGCTTAACCAGAACACCTGCTTACATAGTCATACATGGCAGTACTGTGGTTCAAAGTGCCTAGTAAACAACCTGTAAGATCCAACCTTCTTTATGATATCCTCCTGCTACCCAACTTGCAGTTTTTAAGTCCTGGGCAAAGGCAAGGCACGCCTGTAAATAATGTGTTCTTTCAGCAAGGCAAGCAGGGCCGAGAACAGAGCAGCTTGAAAATGGATCTCAGATGTATGTAACGGATATAACCACTCTAGGTCATATGCACTCTTGAGTATTGTGTGTGCATCTCTGACAGAGCAAACGGAGGAAAGGTGGTTTTACGAACAGTGCAAACACACTTTAGTATAATTCTACTTAAGGGAGGCATGCTTATGTAGCACTTTGATTATAGTACACGATGCTCTTCTTCTGCACAGCCAGTACGAACATAGCCCGTGTTTGCAGGTGCAATCTAAGTTTTTGTTGTTTTTTTCAAACCTTTTTATTTGTTGTCTTGTGCCAAATGCCTTCATGATGCATGCTAAATAAACTGATATCGAACGTCTGTTTGTTTGCGAGTACACGCTTTGGATGTCAGTTGTAATTATTTCATCGTCAGCCTGAGGCCCTGGTTTATTGCTGTTGGTTGTGGTGACCACTAGGTGGCAGACTTGCACTAGATGAGCCGCGACGCCACCGTTTAGTTTCGGACTGGGATTCCGTAATCTAGGTGTATTCTGATTAATGTTTGCTTCTTTTAGAGTGCTATTTGTTGATTTTCATTAAAAACAAAACGCAACAGACACTCAATATGGTGGATTGCGTAAGTGCACAAAGGCAGTGGGTAAACACATCTTGATGTTTCCAACGGCAGGTGACAATGGTAGTAATGCGGCTGTCCGCGGCCCCCGCAGGGGGCCACCTCAGCAGGGCGGCCCTTTAGTGCCATTTTGGCACTGCCCACCCACTCTAGTCTTTGGAGGGGTTCTGTGGAGCCCTCTAGCTAGGTCGCCTCTGTGACGTCCTTCCGGTGCGACAAGGGGGGGGGAGGGCATATATGCCTCCTCTGCCCCTCCTGGCGGTCTCTGTTCGCCAGCCACGCCGTCTTGTCGGGTCGTTGCTCGTCGCCGTCGTTTGTCGTTGGCGGGAGAGCTCTGTATAGTGAGGTGAGTCGGTCCCCCTATTCCCTCCCCCCCACCTTTAACTTTGGTGTTCCGGGGGCAGGAGCGATGGGGGTCCTGTCTCGGCCTTCCGGCCAGTTGTATCCAGCACCAGCTGTGGGCCTCACCGTACCCACCCCCCTGGTATTCTCGCCTCAGCCCCGCTGGAGGAACGCTGGGTTGCGGGGCCGGCGGTGCGGCATAATGACGGGCTGGGGGCTGGAGCGAGGGGGGTCATGTTTCGTGAGCTCCCGTGGGCAATTGGTTAGGTGCGGTACTCATACAGGAGTACTGACACCGGGCCATGCCGAGGTTGGGGGTTCGTGCCTCACCGGGAGAACCTGAGTGGTTTAAGGTGCTCACAGCCTCCGCCCTCTCTCCCGACTCTCGTTCTAGGAAGCGGCCGGAAAAGGTGAAAGCGGCGGTGGTGAAGGACCGCGAGATAAGGGGTGATCATTAGCCGATTATTAAGTGATTATCGGCGTGGTCAATGTCGTTTGAGTCTCTTGTGCCTGTACCTTTGTTGTGGTAATGCCCCAGATGGCGCATTGCACTCTGCGGTCCGGGAGGGTATAATGGAGTCCTCTGCCGTACGCCGCTCGGTGGGGGCATGGCGCGTGGCTGGGTACAGAGCAGCATAGTTTTGTGGTGTGCCGATTGTTGGCAGGAGGGTTGGGGGGCCCTGTTGAGGTAAACGTACCACGGAGCTAGCCGCGGTCTGCAGGAGCAATGGTCACAGTGTCACTCGGTTGCCGCTGACCGCGAGTGCGTAGGCCTGCTGCAGGGTCACTGCGCACGTTAAATGTAATGCCAATCGTAAATTGAATGATGGTTCTTGTTGTATTGCAGGACGTGGTAGCGTGGATTTGGACAGGGGCCCGTGCCGGGGCCAGCGGCCGCCACATTGATGTACTGTTTTCCCGGCGATTTGGGGGCAAAAAGAACGCCAGGTGGGGGGAAGGGCGCGTTGTGGAGAGTAATGGGTAATGGCGCCGCGGTTTTAATGGCGGCGCGGCACACTGCCAGCCGGCAGCTCTGTCCGCTAGTCGTCGCGCGGCAGGCAGCTGCTTTCATGGATAGCAAGGCGCGCACACGTATGCAGATTGGATATTAACATGCGCAACACTCCCCGCGGGTTTCGATGCCAGGCTATAGACCTAGGTAAAATTCGCATTAGTGTCCCAGTCGACCAAAACTTGGCATCACTAACTGCAATTACGCCACCGTTTAGAATGCGTGTGGCGTTGTTGGCCGGCCTCTTTGGTTTTGAGGTGAGTGCATGGGGGTTGCTGCATGCGGTGGGCGAGCGCCCCACCCCCCTCACTGCTGTGATCAGTGTCCGGTGCGGCGGTCGTGTGACGCTCCAGTCGTGCGTCTTTGGTTGTGGTGGTTGGGCCTGCGTGGCCGGTGCTCCGCTAGCCCTAACCCCCCCCACATTTGGAGGCGGTTGCTCGGTCGGGTTATCTCCAGGAGAACACCTGGCAGAACAGGCCCAGTGTGTGCTAACCACCGCAGGTAGCTGCCGGGCTCGCATTCCTGATGGGGAGTAGCGCTGTTGGCTATGTTTTAACAATATCGGGGTAAAAACCTGCAGCTGAGCAGGGTCCTTGTGTTTAGTGAGGCGGAATTTTGGGTAGTCCGCAAACGGGCTCAGATGTAGGGCCCGCTCGGTGCATAAAAGGGCCGGCCACAATATGGGTTTTAAGTGCGGTTGCGGTGAGGTTTTCTGGTTACACCGCAACAGTGTCACAGCAGCTGAAGCGTTGCAGGGTGTAGTGGCCTGCTTGCGATTGGTGCCCCAGTGGTTAGGTTTACGTTGTTGACATCGGTGCACACTGGACCCGTGGCCGGGCGGCCACGGCCTTCTGGCGTGGCTTATGGGGGGGGGGGGGCGGTAGCGGAGCGAGACTGATATTGGGCGGTGTGGTGGTGCTCCCTCCTCACTTATATTCTCATGGGTCCCCGCGGCTCGCCGCCGGACAGTTGCGGCTCAGGATTTCCAAGCGGTGCTAATGTATAGTCCGACACAACTCTTGCAGAGGATGAGCCGAGTGGGCGTCGGCACCGGGGCTCGGACCCCGGCCCGCGCAGGCTTGAGATTACGGGTGGGAGGGGGTCTGCATTCCCGCGGGGATCTGTGGTGGCAGTGAGCGTCGCGGGGCTCCTTCCCCAATTCAGTCAGGCCTCTACTCATCAGTTAGGGGGGGCACGGAGCCGGTGGTTTGCGCTAGGGGAGGGCAGCGAGCGCCGCGTGGCTCCCCCTCCCCCCTTCAGGGTTGGCGTTCCTATAGTCCAGATGTTAAGTAGCGCTAGCGGTGTAAGAATTCGGCCGCAGGAACCAACTCCTCTATTGGGTCTCTGGCGCCCAACACTTCTTACTGTGTCTCGCTGAGTAGTGCGTTTCGTTCTCGAGAAGAGCAGTGGCGCTGGGGGCCAGGGTCAGGGCTCTGGCGGAAGTGTCTCGCATACAGCAATATGCCTTGAGCGCGATGCGAAGACACTGCAGGAGTTAAGGTAGCAGAGTGTCTGGCAGAAGTTGTGCATTGGGCAGGAAAAGCACCTCCGGGGAAGACCTGGCTGTGGGGGAGTTGAGAAGCAAACCTTATTCCGGTGTGATTCCTTCAGCCCGTTTTGCCATTTGTCTAAGAGACGACAAGAGTCTAAGACATTTATGCAGTACAGCTCGATTTTGATGAGTCTCTATCGTAGTTGCTGATCGATGTTTGGGTTGTTGGGCTGCCCTGGTATCTTATGCTTATCCCCTGGGGCGAGCTGCGTGCTGGGGCACATATCGCCATCAGACAGACAAAGGCCCTCATCTGCCTCGCCGGTATTTTCGCAGCACTTAATTCGAGCCGATGGTTTGGTAGCGCTTGGCACGGTCGCAGGCACTTATGAATGTGGCCACAAGGTGGCGCGGTTTGTGCAATTTGTTTGTGTGATTTGAAGATGGAGCACAAGGTTGTTGTTAATTCAGTGTACATTGAAAATAACTAGTGCCTACTCCAAGAAGTCTATTGTCTGGCTGGGGACATATCACATCGGTTTTGCTTGGTACCCACGCCCTCCGTTGGTCCCATGCGCGCTTGCTTACGATATTCCTTATGCCGCGCTGTCTTTGACTCTCATTTGCGTTGATCCCTCGCCCACATATGCATTCCTTTACGCCACTATGTTAACCTACAACTACCAGCAAGCACGCTAGTTATATTTTATGATGCTTGAACCTGGCATTATAAAAATAGGCATTCCGTATGGAAAATGCGGTGTAGGCTCTTGGGCCAAATGTGGCATAGTGTACAGGGAGACGGCTCAGCAGGGAGTAAACTGCCAAATTACCATCACTGTTGATTAATTAGTTGGTTCTAAATAAAGTCGCATTGTAAGTTTCGGAATGATGGAAAGAGAACACCTCCGCTGGTTTTATGGTGTTCCAAGGAAAGCACGGACCTATCAGATTCTTTACCCTCTATGGTGCCGTAGGTGTTTAGGCCACCATATGGCACTGATTTCGGGGATTCTTACGGCACAGATGCGTTTAAAGCTAGTGTCCATGAATGCACAAATTTCTGATTTTCTCATGAGCACTTCATGACACCGAGGTTAGCCTCACATGGAGCAACAGCATTTTGCAGGCAATACCTCCCGGCTATAACTTGCCAGTGTAGATAATTATTCAGTAATAATGGAGCGCGGCATGCGTGGATATTCCTGTGCTAAAATACAAAAAACACTAGTCCCCTGTATAAAAGGCAGACATGAATCTAGTGGCTAGCGGGTCAGGGCACCCCCTGTAGGGGTACGTGCTTTACCCATGGTCACAGGTCATTCCCGGCAGGCTCACCTAGCTTCTCATCCTCCTGAGGTCGATCACCATTAAGTTGAGTATCAATAAACATATGTTATGGGGATATACTTCCGTTCTCACCATCCCAGGAGCTTCATAAAAGGTGTGCAGTCTTTCAACAGCCTGGGAAGATGTGGTTGGGGCACAAATGCCGACAATCACCAGTGCAGTTGCCATTTTATTTCAGATGGGGCAGGCATAGTTGCTCATGTTGTACTCCATGTCCTCATATCCAAATACATTGGCTAACTTTTTGGCACGCTGGGATACCTTGGCACTGTTATGGGATACATATGCTGGGGGAGGGACGCCAGCATGGCGGCACAGCATCCGTCAGTGCAGATGACGGATGGGTTTGCAGGCTATAAGGGCATGGTGATCCACCCATGTCTTGGTTTAGGCGAGGTGGCACACCGAGCGGCCTTGTAGGGCATGAGATAGCGTAAATTCACTCCATGTCTACATGTTATTGGCTGGTGCAGCACTTGGTCATCAGTCTGTACCCTCGTACTGGGGATCATCCAGGTAAAGGGGCACATTAGGGCTTGGTCACCCCAGAATGATATGCACAAACTGGCACACGGTGCGTTAGGGTTTGTATCACACAGAACTGGAGGTGTCTCATTGGGCACACTCACTGCCTGTGCATTGTGCTTTGGCCGGTTTGTTTCATCTTTTCATAGGGAAGTGATATGTGAGGTACCTAATTGCTCACAGCCTGGCACATTAAGGTGGGCGCAAAGCGGGTTGTTATCCATTAAATGTTTTATAATAAATGCTTTGGGGCACTTGCAGTAGTGAGGGAGCCTCCTGAGGACTTGAGGGTTAGTGCTCTCCCCTCCCCCAGGCACACAGGGCTTTCAGCAGAATGGCTGCAGGCTCGAGCAGGTCAGAGGGGGATTTCTGCGCAGTGCTTGTAGAAGGTCATGTACCATTAAGGGCATGTTCTACGAAAGGGCAGGTTACTGCGAAGGGTGTTCCGAAGTTTTGGGGTCAAACTGGGTTGGAGCAGTAAAGTTAAAGTCAAAGCACAAACCGGCTACAATGTATTAAGGAACATTTGGCATTCCCAGTATTCAAGAAAGGGCAGGGATTGATGCATATTGTCCCATCATGTTCCCACGGTCTTGTATGCTCCCTGGTATACTAGCAGAAGTTCAGGAGGGCTAGACTTCACCTAGGGTGGTGACTGGCTTAATTCGATGGGCAAATCCAAAGGTTTCACATTTACTAACGTGTGAAAATTTCAGCTGCCGGTGCATAGTTTTATTCATATGCACAGTATTATTAATTTAAATAATAGATGTATTGACTAGTACGACCAGCGGACGTTCTCACGCCAAGGCATTTGGCAGCGGTGAGTGTTGCTATGCTGTAAGGATATCAAGGTTAAATATGACTGCCAGGCATCAGTAGCACGGAGCGGCTTACAGCCAGAGGCGATATCCGATGCAAGGGGCAGCTGTTAGATTAGAGCCCTACTCAGAGGGACTGCCTTAAGTGCTGGGAGGTCTGTTGGCACCGCATTTCAATGGAAGCCATTGTCTAGTGGGCTGCTCTGAGCAGGGCATTTGCAGGCATAAGTAACAGTATCAGCTGCCAGTTCAAACGTGCATCTTTCACTAATTTCCTCAGACAACTGGGACAGGAAGTAAGGCGGGCTGGATAACTCTTGCTTCTACCTGCATTGGCACATCTTGTCAGGAGTGACTGTCAAAGGGATGGCACTTAAGCCAGGTAATGTTAGCACCCATCCACACCAAGCCTATTGTTTAAGGTCGCCCTTGGGCCGCGTTACACAGCCCAGTATTAGGCCCTAGTGGGTCAGTGCCATGAATTACTAAATTGAACTGAATAGGAGGCGTGACCGTGGGTTACACTAGCAGAAGTTTGGGGAAGAGCTAAACTCCACCCATGGTCATGGTGGTCTTTCCAAATCTGGCACCAGAACACAAGGTAGTCAGGGCCAACTTGTCTGTTGGGTGACTTGGGTAGGCACCTGTGTAGTTGTCACTCCACGAAGGGGTGAGTTGTCCCCAATAGTGGGCACAATACATATATGTGTGTCTCTGGCCTTACAGCTGTGTCGAGCCTGTCTCAGTTAGAGGTGCGCCCAGGTGGAAATTGTGTACTTAAGGTTTGCAGGACCAATGCGGTTTGTGGTACCTCCTAGCGGACCCACTGAAGGTGTACTGCAGCTAAACAGGGAACTGGGAAGCTTGGTTTCTGTCACTTTGGCAGGTTTAAAGCATCCAGGGTCGGAGATGGACAGTAGGTACTGTGCATCTGTGATCCGACGGCAGTTAGGCAAGCCGGGTGCGCTGCGTAAGTTGTAATTGCACGAAAGGGTGAGGTGTCTCCAGTAGTGGGCGCAAGGAATATATTGTTTCAAACCAGCTTTGATACCATTAAGGTGTTCACCAGGGTAGCAAGCTAAGGGGTTTGTGCATCCGTCTGGGCAACGGGGCGAAATAAGTGCACCCCAGAACCAAGGGCAGGTGATATGATCCTGCAGTTAGGCACAAACGCCCGCCCGGTGAGTAATAGATGCCTCGCTGGGGGGTGACGCTGTCAGCCAACAGTGTGCTGCCGTCCCAAGTAATGGGGCAACGACCTTATTCCCATGGGGAGGAGGGCACTATTACAAACCATGAAGTATGACTTGGGTGAAATCATCAAACGCATGGGTCAATGCGAACTCTGGTGGTCCGAGATGATCCCCCGCAGAGGTGGCACAGAGCTAAGTCAGAGGAGGCCGTTGAACATCCATGTAAGAGTGAACAGTTCATGGCGTAAGTCCTGGACCAGAGACTAGATGATCCAGGCTAATGTTAAAGGCTACTTTGCTAAAGATGGGGTCCATTGCCACCATGCCATCCAGGCGTACGCCTAGGTTAGGTTGACTAACTTGGGGTGCAATTGTAACAGGTGGGCATGGATACTTTCCACTGGACATGCACGAAGCCTTAGAAAGCAGGTTGCAGGTCGGAAATGAGCTGTTTTGGTGGGGGGCTCTCGCGGCGACGGGAGCCGCCTCCAGAGCTGTGGCGGAGTTACAGGGCGATCTGGAAGCAGACTGGTACAGTAAGGGTACCTCTGCGGCAGACCGGTACAGTAAGGGTACCTCTGCGCGGCACAGTAGGGGTGCCAGAGCCAAAAACCAGGAGCCTCAGGGCAGGTTCCTGGAAAACCGCGACGGCGCCCCATTAGTCCTTCGGGCGGTTGGGGGCCTGACCAACCGGGGGTTTGCCCTGCTACGCTCCGCCCTGAAAAGGGCGTGAGTAGAACAGACCAACGTGTCACGTGATCCGGAAGAGGATCATCAAAGGTAGCACTGACGGGGTGCCCCACAGTGCTGGCTCACCAGGCGGGCGGGGGCAGCATAGGTTGGTACAGCTGCCCCGCCCTTGGATCGCCTGTAAGATAACCCACATATTGCATACTCCTGTATGGAATAAACCTGCAGCAATATTTTCCCACTACAAAGTTGTCTTGTGTATTTATTCATTCTTGTATGCTCAGACGGGGGGTGGGAGAAGTTGCCGATAATGGCACTATGCGGCTGTCCGCGGCCCCCGCAGGGGCCACCTCAGCAGGGCGGCCCTTTAGTACCATTTTGGCACTGCCCACCCACTCTAGTCTTTGGAGGGGTTCTGTGGAGCCCTCTAGCTAGGTCGCCTCTGTGACGTCCTTCCGGTGCGACAAGGGGGGGAGGGGGGGGGAGGGCATATATGCCTCCTCTGCCCCTCCTGGCGGTCTCTGTTTGCCAGCCACGCCGTCTCTCACCCCACCTCTTACCTGGCGTCCTGGCTGGTGGACAGGGTACTCTGAATGCTTTAATGTTTTCCTTTTGTGTTGCAGGCGGAGTTACAGGGCGATCTGGAAGCAGACTGGTACAGTAAGGGTACCTCTGCGGCAGACCGGTACAGTAAGGGTACCTCTGCGCGGTACAGTAGGGGTGCCAGAGCCAAAGACCAGGAGCCTCAGGGCAGGTTCCTGGAAAACCGCGACGGCGCCCCGTTAGTCCTTCGGGCGGTTGGGGGCCTGACCAACCGGGGGTTTGCCCTGCTACGCTCCGCCCTGAACAGGCCGTGAGTAGAACAGACCAACGTGTCACGTGATCCGGAAGAGGATCATCAAAGGTAGCACTGACGGGGTGCCCCACAGTGCTGGCTCACCAGGCGGGCGGGGGCAGCATAGGTTGGTACAGCTGCCCCGCCCTTGGATCGCCCGTAAGATAACCCACATATTGCATACTCCTGTATGGAATAAACCTGCAGCAATATTTTCCCACTACAAAGTTGTCTTGTGTATTTATTCAATCTTGCATGCTCAGACGGGGGGTGGGAGAAGTTGCCGATAATGGCACTATGTCCCTGTCACTTGGTGAACCTGCCAGGCAGCGGTAGAAGTGTAATAAGAAAAGTGTGGGAATCCTGAGTGCAACGGGGACGGGGACACAGGCGGCCGTCAAAGTGAAAGTGATCGCGGGCTGTAAGGGTGCCCGCGATCACTTAATAAGCCATGAAGCTAACGAGGAGGGAGGGGGAGAAGGGAGGGGGGTAGTGATAGTAGAGACCACGGGGTTGGAGGAGCATGATTCACGCGCTGCCATGAAGCTGACGAGAAGGGAGGGGGGTAGTGACAGCAGAGAGCAAGGGGGTGGAGGAGCATAATTCACGCGCTGCCATGAAGCTGACGAGAAGGGAGGGGGAGAAGGGAGGGGGATAGTGATAGCAGAGAGCAAGGGGGTGGAGGAGCATAATTCACGCACTGGAAGGCTTAATGACCCATGACAGAAAGGCAGATGGCGACAGCGCGCGTAACCGCAAGCTTGAGGCCAGCAAAAGCCTGTGGTAGCACTTTGAAAACCCACTTACTAAATGTCTCGCAGAGCAGCGCATGCGCTGGCTCAGGCGAGACCTAAAAAAACTTAGTTGATGGATCAGCTCCAGAGGGTCAGCTGAGCACTGAAAGTATTTATTTTCAAATGTCTATTTGTCCTCAAAGGAGTACTCACAATCAGGCGATGGGGCCTCTAGTACTTAAACAAGCTGGTGGCTATGTGTGCCCGAATAACCGAACCAGAATCTTGTAGGCTCCTATCCGGAGATGTCAGAGAAAGGAGACAACCCTTACCTAGCATTGTGTTCATGCTTCATCATGGGGTTTGCACATTCCTTTGGTGATACTTTTGCATCTGTGCTAACAGTGACAATATTACGTTTTGTGGATTGTTTCCTAAACCCTTAACATCTTCTTAGCATAACCCCCACATCATCAATTGGTGTTGCTATATTACAATACACACCATATCTCCAAAACTGGCTACCAAAAAACCTGCTCTACATGCCAAGGTATCCGATTACCAAAATACCTATTTTACATACCAAGGTATCACCAGTGTACATAATAAAATTGTGTAAGGGTAGAAAAATCTGAAAACTTTAATAAGTCCATCCTGTTACATTAAAACTAAGATGTTTCTGCCTATTCACGTTCTCTCAAGGCACCAGGTGTGTATGTAGATTGTTACTTTTAATACAGCGGTGCTTTGTGCAATGATGTAAATGTAATCTGTAGGACACTTGATGGATTCCCAGCAGGGCCAGCTGAGGATTTCATCCTTCTGAGGCTGATGAAATAGGAGTAACCTGGTACACTAATTGGAACACTTGTTACTTACAGTGCTACCAAGTGGCAATCTTTTGGTAGCAGGTTCCACATAAAAAAACTAATACTAAAAAACATCAGTTGAGGTTCTTTTAAAAAAACAAATGCTAACATTATACAATATACCTTAATAATTTATAAATTATGCCGGAAGGCATATCTTCGTGTAATAGTAATGATCATTCACAATTAGTTAAGCATTTTGTATAGCACCAATGCTTTTTTTAATAAAAGCACCTTCCTGGGGTATCAGTCTCTTTCCCTCGGTGGTGTAGTACCCCCTGAATCACTTGTGGTTTCCTAAAGTGGAAGAACACTTTAGGAAACCATAAGTCGGCGAGGAGATGCTAATTTACTAAATTAAAGCCATCAAAAGTCCAGAAACATATCCAATATAAGACAATTCAACAAAGTTCAATTTTGAAGCACCTTAACTGATGTACTTCAGTACAGTTAAGATTTATGTTTTACGGCTAGTAGTGTGCACCCTTTGTACCCTACATTACTGATGAAATCTGTGTATTAAATAAGTGGCTAATCAGAGCTAAGTGATGCACAGTATGGCGATGTCTAGTTTGAGCATGTATGTTTAGTATAAGTCACTTGTTATACTGTTTTCCTGAATGAATAAAACTTCAGCTGATACATGTTAAGTACCATTTACACATTGAAAACTAAATACAGGTTACAAAACACCCACACAGCTGAATACTAGCAGCTCAAGCACACTGTTATGTCATGCATTAAGGGGCTGAATACGAATGCCAAAAGTGTCACCACTAGATAGGGCTACCAGACGTTAGGATGGCCGAAATAATGGTGGTAAATATTGCTGACATTTACCAACTTAATGGTCCACACACAAAAAAACAGAACGGAATGGCTTTAAAGCCAGATGAGAGAGACATAGGCCCAATAGAAAATAGGTTATAATAGGAAAAATGTACAATAACCCTGAGAATTATCAGCAAGATAAGGTTTCAGCTTGGTCTAATTAAAAATTCTCCATAGATTATACTACACAAGCATTCAGCTGGGGATATTTGAGTGAAATAATGCTAAAATGTGCTTAGGAGACTGTGTCCAAGAAGGTACTTTTACCATCACACTGTGGAATTGCTTGATTATAGAGAAATACTGTCAGTAAGTTGGCAGAAAACTGGAGGCGACACTGGAGTTCCCCTAGCAAAGAGAGATACAGCACTAGTCATTGAGGAATGGACCTGCAAAATGGGCTGGTGTATGGCAGCGGACTCAGAGGAATGAAAAGGAAGGGGCTGCTGGAAGAAATTTTTTTTAAACTTGGAGGACCTGGGAGGAACATAATGGACTTGGTTAAGTGAGGAGAGAAAGTCAAGGAGAACGGGTAGCAATGTACCATATAACCACTAGCAAAACACTTACTCATTGCAAGAAGTTGAAACCTACTCTAACTAATATTTTGTAGAGGAAACTTATATGTGGATTATCATGCCATTTTACCTGCATTATTCCCGTATTTGGTCATGTTTGTAATATGTACATCTAGCAAAGACTCCACACTTTCCTTTTGCAGTGTAGACTTGAAAAATTACCAATTGTTTAAATGAACATACAAAATGAAAAACACAATAATTATTTTGTTTTAATTATCTTCATCCTGTAAACTATGAATTCATTGATCAAGGTTCACTTAATTTTGTTTTTGTAACCACATGTACATCCCACGCTAGCATCCACAATTTGATAAACTTTGTTCAAATATTTCAAAAGGTTAGCAAAAATTGGTGTTTGGAATCCCTTTACATTCACTGAAAAAGACAGTTAAAAACTGAGTTATGATAATTACTCAAATGTGGAAAATCACTGAAATTCGAAAATTGATTGAACTACTGAATACTGAGCCCACCAATATCTTGAAACAAGAATATTGAGGACAGAATATTGAGGGACAAAATATTGAAAGGTAAGTTCATATAGGGAAGTGTAGATTTACAATTCCTTACTCCGCATCGTACCTGCAAGATATATGTACTGAGTAGATACATTTACGTAGAGTTGGGTATAGAAAATCTAGACTTACGAACCGGTCAATATATTTTTTTGATATTCTGTCCTCAATATTGTGTCCCATCAGTATTGTGGTTTTAGTATTTAGGGGGAACATTTCGTCAGTTATGATGAACAATGCAACAACACACAACTCAAGCCACCAGCCATCTTGTTGTCTTGAAAACTTTTTCTTTCTTTATGTTCTGTTGGCAAATTGGTGTTTTGAACATGGTGGGCGACACACATTATGGTGTGTGTGTGTTGAATGCATAACTGGCAAATTTCAGTGGTCTTTTGCATTTGAGCCAACCCATACATGTGGTTTGTTCGGTGAATATGTACGTAGACAAAAAAGATAAACAGCAAACTGTGTAATATAGTATTAGATAGGGGTCTACAAAATTGGAACAGGTCTTACTGCATCACATTCTTAAACTTCACTGCTTTGCAAAGTGCTAAGGTGACATCGATTTAAAAAAAATGCAAAGCAGTAATGGGGTCCTGTGTGGCATCGTGAATGTTTCTGCTGCTGCATATGACCAGTAGCATGATCTATTCCTTCTGCATCTTAGTTATCACAAAGAGTACCCTTCGCCAGAGCCCTGGTGAAGCCAGTAGCATGATCTATTCCTTCTACATCTAAGTTATCACAAAGAGTACCCTTCGCCAGAGCCCTGGTGGAGCAATTATTGCAAAGGGGAAAGTTAAGTCTGTAGCTCTTTGAATGGTGTTTATTGTATTAAAATTCTCAAAATTGGACAGCATCTATATGTCAGCACCTAAAATATTAGATTCTCCAAACGCTTTGCTGTATTTTATTTTGGCTGCTGCCCGTTCATCTTTTTATTTTATCATCTTTATTGGTGTTTTCACAGGCTCATACATAATACAATCTGCCAGCTTTATTATATAACAACAGTACAGTGACATTTACACATTTGACGCTTGGTGGGGAACCAGTCGATCTGGATGTCGGTGTCATTCAAATGAAGAAAACCATATCTGATCTCATATACATGTCCACTTATATTGTCCATTCTGTAGTCAGCAATTTAAAGAAAAACAACAACTGACGTTTCTGTTCATTGTATCGCCCTGCTATCACACCAGACAATTCACATTAAACACAAACCATGTGATCTCAACTGACCTAATTATACCATGTGCGTTGGGGTTTACGTGCGCCAGGGTAACCACTTACATATACACCCTACTGCTGCCCATTCATCTTCATGGCCTTCCTACATCAAAAATCCTGGTCTGTTGGCATGTATGGTCCCCACGACTAACCTGCCCTGTCACAGTACTGCTTACGGGGTTCTCGCCGTCCACTATCGTATCCTGGTTTTACTTTTACTCTGTGGCCTGGAAAAGCGACTAGGAACATACACAACCAGACACTGATCCAGCCACTTTACTGTATCACCTGCAAGCTGATAATGTGCCGCCCTTTGACTTTTGTTGTGCCCCCAACAGAGATTGACAGCCACTGCAGCCGCTCACCTATACTGCCAGTGTATCGCCTGCTTGTGCGACACGAAAGGTGCAGAGCACATGCCGTGCTCTGTCTTGTCTCGTCTATCCGCTGGCAGACGCAGCCCCCCTGTGCTGTTCCCTGGTTAGTTATTCGGCTCGTCACCTGCACCAGTTTCCAAAGCATCTAAGAATGATGTATGTAAACACTTCTCCCGGATGAACGGACGGCCCGTAATACTGGGGCGGTCTTTTCCGGGTGGATGAAGTCATTACTTCCGGTGCTGGTTAGCCACCTTTTCCGGAACAAGTCCTTTTTTTCTGACCAATATGGCTCCTGTTTCCCTACTAGCGCCGCCCATATAGCATGCCTGTCACTGTAAAGTACCATTCTGATTGGTTCGCTCGTCCTTTGGGTTTTGCACTTCGCAAGCGTAGAGAGCAAGGTGTAGGGGACCCCGTAAACGTAAAGATTTTACTCCGGACTAGGGAGTTGAGCTCAGAGATCAAGAACTTCCTTTATGACTTGGTAACGTTTACAATTAATCATAGTTATTATAATTATTGTATTATTCCGTTTTCATACAAGTTATGATGATGGTGCACAGTCTTGGGGTATAGTAACGAACAGGGATGCTTGGTTTACAGTCTGCTCATTTGAGATTTCTCTTTTTGAAGTGTACTTTTATGTGACATGTTGTTTTCTCGGTTATGTTCGGCGTAGAAATAAATCTTGCTGACAGTGCGGTACTATAACAAATGAATATCAAGCAGAGGAATTGTCTCCAATGGTAAGAGAAATGTACTAGCAGTGCGACTGCCATAGGGAGGAACCCTCCTGCAATTAATCGGCAATGCAGCAGCCTTCTCTGTACTAGGAATTGCCAGCCATTTCTTCACGCCCCTTGTCTCGGTCATGACACGTGAGGTAAATCCTACCTCGGAGATAGGAAAAGAAACCGGAATGCTGAAGGAACCTGTTGTGAAGGAATACCCCTGACACTGGAGAGAAAGTCACTGTAAGTTCATTGGTAGCAGTCTGCCTGACCGTGATCCCCAGTTTGCCCGCCAGAAACTCACTAGCATTGATTCTTCACTTCAGGAGTAAACAACAGAATAGTGAATTATGAGGGAATTCCACACCATGCCTTAAAGGCATAACACCATGCATGCCACCATTTTAGAATAGGAAAGTGAGTGATTTGGAAAAAATATCGGGGGGAATATATTTTCCTCATTGACTTGTATTGAAGGGGAAGCAAGGAAGCAATTTTAGGCAGGAGACAGTTAAAATAAAATAATTTTTGCTTCAAGAATCAGGAATCCCCCCGCCCCCGAATCGGGTTTGTTGGCATGTATGCATAACACATCCCACAACTTGCTATACAGAACAAAAATTAAATTACCCACTCTTAGCTGGGAGTATACAATGATAGCATTCCCTCAAAACGTCCTGTTTTTAGGTCTCGCCTGAGCCAGCGCATGCGCTGGTCTGGCGAGACATTTAGTGAGTGGGCTTTAGAAATGCCACCACAAGCTTTTGCTGGCCTAGAGCGTGCGGTTACGCGCACAGTAACGCGCATTCCTCGCATCGCTCCGGCGCCATCTGGCTTTCCTCTCACTTGCTCTCCCGCTCCTCCCCCACCACAGAGCGCGTCTCGTGGCCGCGCGCCTTTTTGGCTTTTTTTTTAAACTTGAGGCGCGCACGCTTCTTTTCATCTCTTATCTCTCTCTTTCTGGCCATCACCCCCTCCCTCACCACAGAGCGCGTCTCGCGGCCGCGTGTCTTTTTGGCTTTTTTTAAAAACTTTTAGCGCGAGGCGCGCGCGCTTCTTTTCATCTCTTATCTCTCTCTTTCTGCTTTCTGGCCATCACCCCGTTCCCTCTTCTCACACGGTTTACTCTCCCTGCTACCGTCCTCTCCCTTTGTCACCCATTTCCTCTCTGTTGTTCGTTTTTCTACTATCATCTCTTCCCTTGTTCTTCTTTCACTTCCCATCATCTCCATACCTCCACTTCTTTTTCCCCTGTTTACTTTTGCCCTCCATTTTCTCTGTACACTCTGTCTCCTATCTCACTTTCTCTTCCTGCTCCAGAGCTCCTTCCTCCAACTATCGCTTTATTTCTCTTTTTTCGAAAAAATCTTTCTGCTTTTCCTCTCTTCCCGTTCCAACGCTTCTCTTTTTTTTTTCATTCCCTAGCCTTCCAATCACCTTTCCCATTTCCTCTGTTCTGCACTTCTTCTTGCACTACAGAGCCCCATGTGTCTACTTGACTCCGGAGCAAGTGTAAACAGACAGAGATCTATCTAGGCTCTCAGGCAGACATTCCAAAAAAAGAAAACAGAGAGCGAGCCTTTAAAACAAAAAATCATATAATGCTAGTTTGGAAATGTCATCATTTATGTACACTTAACTGCACATTCTTTAATTGTATCCAAACCATTACTGAAATTAATGCACAGTTCAAATAATTGACGGCTCTTCTTTTATGTGGCTCAGTCTACTCCTTTTTTAGTTTCTGTAAAGCGCTTTGTCATCCCTTGAGCCATGAACACACTATAAAAAACTGCTAATGAATGTGTTGATAAATAAAAATAGTGGTCTCGCATTTGGGACATTATAAGTGTTTAGCCATGCAACAGTTGTGCTGCATAACTAAATACTTATAAGGTCCCAAAGGCGAGACCTATTGGCTATGCCAATGCTTGTTTTTCTTTTTTCCCTGTCTAGGGACAAGGAAGAGGGATGCACGGGTAGTACCCGAGCCTCCTGTGGCATTCTCCCAGACCTTTCCTCCCCAGTAGGGCTTTGGGGGAATCCTGGGAGCAGCATGAGCTTGGGAACATATGTATCTCCGCTTTATTTTCAGGCCTGGTTCTAGCGGGTGGGCCGGGGGGGCCAGGCCCACCAAAACATGAGCCTGCCCACCCAAACCTGAGCCTTGGCCCTCGCAGTGACGGCTTGAAGGCCAATAGAAAATGGCCACTTTAATTTAAAATGTTCCTCCGAAAGTTGTTTTTCTTCCAGTTCTCGGAGTTGCGTGATTGGGCCTGGGCTCTTTCTCACAGGCACCCCCAATCACGCATCTCCTTTTAGAAAGGTAGGCTGTCGTGCAGGTACAATTGGGGCATGGCGAAGGGGACAAATTCTTTCTTTGGCACTTGCTGCGTGGATATTTCCTTTTCTATTCAGCGCTGGAGAAAAGAAGTTTGTTTATCCTGATTCACCTTTCCTGACCCCTGCAGCTGCTTATCAGATCGGGCTGTGAGGCAGAGTTCTATGAACCGAGTAGGAAAGAAAATATGTGACTTTGTTCTTATTTTTAAAATCTGCAAAGGCCCAGCAAGGCACATACTATGTATGCTTCATTTAAATCGTTTTTATCATGGTCATGGATGCAAGACAACAATAAAAATGTCCAGATAACTGGTGATTAATGATCCTGCTGGAGAGCAATCATTTGTCTGTTGGTAGTTTTGAAATGCAGATAAACTGTATTTTATGTGGATATCTCGGTGGTTTACTGCCTTTGTCACATAGATTCTTGTGTTATTGCAGTTCAGAAGTTACAATCCTAACATAGGACAGTGACCTATGAACTGTCATCAAAGAGCTGCATACAAACCTTAATGGTATAGTCAGAATTTCACTTTTTTTTTTTGTGTTGCGATATAGTTCGAACTTTCCCAGTCTTTCATTATTCTAATGTTGCTAAAAAGAGTTCGTTTGGGCAGATATACATTTTTATTAGTAAAGCCAACCCCCAACCACTGGGATATGCTTTAAATCCTGAGTTTGTGCTTCTCCAGACCAAACCCTCTTAAAATATACTGCCCACCAGTATGGATGACATGTGATTCCTACACCTTGTAATCCTCATTGGCTTATGTGACATTCCCTATAGACTGATTTACATACTTGTACGATTTATTGTCTGTATAATGTGTGCGTGTTGTAAAGCACTGTGACACCCTATACTGATATGAGTAGCGCTATATAACAAATGAAATGCATATGAGAGAGGGGCTAAGGAGAGAAGAAGGGCACTGTTGGAGGATGGTAGTAATGGTATCTGCGGAGAAGGATGTCATTTGTGGGGTGCCAAAAAAGACTTTTGCACTAGCGCTAAAGCCGGCCCTGTCATGGCCTTTCTGTTCTTGTTTATTTAATTAGCAGTCAGGTCATTAGGGCAAATGTGGAACATGTTTTAAAGTGTATGCTAATTATTTTTACTGCTATATTCATTGTTTTAAGTTTAAAGCTGATTTTACTAATGTTTTTTACCGGGAATAATTAAAGTGGAGCTGGATGGTTGCTGATATGGGGCTGGGGCCCAAGGTCAGCTGTGAGATAAGGTGCACAGGAGAGGGATGGTAGAAAAGTGGCTAATCGGGCCTGGAAGTACTTGTGTTCAATCCTGGCCTGCTGAAATATGAGGGTTTGCACTTAGGTCCAGCCATTGCTCTTACTTTCAAATAACTCACCACATGCTGTGTATACACACAGAATCGATCCGTTGTATCATGGTGACTGTTTGCAAGTAGATATGATGTAATCTAGGGCTTGTAGGCTACCTCCAGAAGCGACAAATTGGGCCCGCAGTGGCCCACCCGAATGCACGCTTGGCCCACCCAAATAAAAATTGCTGGAGCCGGGCCTGTTTATTTTGCACATATCGCTTACTGGATAGACGCTCGATTTTGGACGGCGCTCTCTGGTATGTTGTGCAGTCGGTAAAAGCAAAGCCGGATCTCTCCAGCTGTCGCGCTGCAGGCTGAACCACGACTCGCGACGCTGCCCATTTCCTCTTCACAGGCCGCAGTGCAGCCTGCAACCCCTCTCTCTCCTTCTCGAGCGTGTCGCGGAACAACACGCCGGCCCGCTATTGCCATTTTTGGCTTCGCGGGTGCGCCCTGCGATGCCTGCTGCCTCTTTGCATCAGGCAAGCCGCGGACCTGCGCGTCGGCCCGTTAGATGTTTCACATAACATCATAGGAATACCGCAGTTCCCAGGTGGAGACTGCAGCTTCCTATGCCTTTTGGGGGACACTTGCACTTACCTTTTGCATGGTATTCTCCTGTAGGTCATCTCCTTTGGTGCCATCTTGTTGCCTGTTCTCCTTCTCTCCTTCACAGTTGTGCTCCCAGAGGGCCTTGGGGATAGGTTGTTCTACCTTCCTAACATGGCGGCCTTCCTATTCTGCTCGTCACTCCTTTCCCTATCCAAGATGGCAACGGTCTTCTTCCTGTCTTTCACTTCCTGTTTTTTACTTCCTGTTCTTGGGTATAAAAGGGGCAGAATCTTTTCCTTCATTGCGTTGCAACACTCCTTGTTCCTGTTGGTGTGTCCTCGCTCCTGTTGGTTCCCTGCTCCAGTTTTTGGTGGTCCTTTCCTTCCGTTGACGCTCTCCTTCCCTTGGCACCTCCTGCTCCAGTTTGAGTTCCTGTTGATCTCCTGCTCCATCTTGGACTTCTGGTTTCTCTCTGTTTCCTGGCTCATATCTTCTCCATCGTTTCTGGAGTCTCCTCGTCATCAGAGGTTTTTTTCCCTACAGGTTTTTTTCCTCTTGGGACTCTTTCTGGAGGGCACTGGCTGCTTAGGCTTTTCACGGCCGGCGGCACAATGGCTACTGGAAGGGGTCGCCCATATCTTGGACAAACCAGGACCTACAAGAGCCGAAGTCAAGAACCGTTCCACCATCTTAAGACCGGTAAGAAAGACTCAAAACATAACACCAGTAGGGAATTGTACTACAGGTGAAGGAATCGGTCCGCACGTGTGTGACCTTTCATTGAGGTCACATTGCAAATGGTGCCTGATTTTGGGCCATATAAAGTGAAGTGAGTGTTTTGGGGGCATTATGGTGATGTTTATTGGAGAAAAGAAACTTTGTGGGCTTTTGACCAGTGGCCTTCTTGATGGGGGAAACACTCCAGCAAGAGGAGACAAACGTCTCCATTGTCTCCATCTTCCCTCTCCTGGTCATCTCCAACCCCCTCCCCCTAACCCCACCAAAAGATCCAGAGTTAAGGTAGTGGATTTTGATGAGGAGAGAATCAGAATTGTAGTCTGGATGATATTATTGCTGCAATGAAGAAAAATAATTCTGATGACAAAGTCTGTGGAACTTATATTCTGATGTTCAGATGTTTCTGATACAGAGTATAGTGATTACCTGGCTCCCGCTATTGACCAAAAAGGAAATATATTTCTAAGGTATTGTTACTGCCAATGCTGACCCATATTAGGCAAAATATTGAGTTTGCCATAGAGTATGCTCCTGGATCTTCCCAAAAGAGTGTGTTGAGACAGTTCAAGAAAGCACCTAATTTGAGCATGCCAATTGCTTCATTATGGATGTGATTTTAAATGAATGAAAAGACCCAAAGAAGATCAATCTTCCAAAATTTATGGCCAGGCTCTATCCTATGGAGAAAATGGAGGATTAACTACCTGATGCTATCAGGGTGGACTTTGCGGTGGCAAGCTTGGTAGGAAGATCCTCGATGGCAGAAGAAAATATTTTGAAAGACCCTGCTGAGAAAAGAGTGGACTCTGCGTTAAGAATGTATATGCTGGGGCATGACTCTCTCTTCATGGTTTATGGAGCTTACATTGTATAGTCTCTTACATCAGACTTCAAATCTGCTCAAAGCAGTTCAGGTGGGTCAGGAATGTTAAGTTTTGCTCTAAAGTATGGAAAAACAAGCAGTAGTTTTATCTGACATTTCTGTTGACTGCATCAGGGCTTCTGCATTGGCCTACGGCGGTTCTATTGCAGTTCATTGAAGCGTATACGTCAAAGAGTGGGACACGGATGCTGCCCAGTGGTCCACAGCTCTCAAAATGCCATTTGAAGAGGAAGGTCTGTTTGGAGCATGGTTGAAAGATAAGCTACATAGAAATTTCAAGTAAAGAAAGCATTCCTTTTCATTTAGTGTAGAACATAATAAGGATATTAGTACATCAAGAAAAAGATCTTCTTTTCGCCAGCCCGACAGCCCACAGCAGGCAACTGAGCATCCATTCAGATTCCAAGGAAAAGATTTCTCTTAGAAATTTCCAGAAGAAGCAGATGCTCGATTTAGGACAAAAAGGAACAGCTTTCCTGACTATGCTTAAAGGTGGTAGGAATGTGGCCCAGGATTAGAGGTTGGAGGAAGGACTCCATATTTCCTGGTGGAATGGACCAAGTGTATTTCAGACAAATGGGTATTTAGCATTTGGAGAAGGGTTATGCAGTCTAATTCCTCTCAAACCATGTTCCTTCGGTGACCATACCCACGCCATATCTAAAGGATACATTAAAGAGATAAGTGCTGTAGATGGAGATTCAACCACTTTTATTCAACAAGGCAATTAATCCAGTGCCTGGGTTTGGAAAAAAGGATAATGTGTGTTTTCCATTGCATTCCTGGCAACAAAGGTGAATGGAGAGTACTGGACTCTAATCGATTTGAAGAAGGTGGATAGATCTGATGAGGATTCAATTAAAAAAGGAGACTATCCAGAGGATAATACAGTTGGTGCCAAAACATCATTTAATGATTACCGAGGATTTGATGGATGCTTACTCACATATACCGGTGACACAAGAGCATCAAACATTTCTCAGACTCTGTGTCTAATGGCACTATTAACAATTCAGGGTTTTGCCATTTTCACTAAAATCATCACTCGGGGTGATCACAAAGATGGAAGCTCTTCTAGTGGTACAGCTACATCTACAGGCAATATTAGTCTTTCTGTATCGATGATTAGTTGCTGCATGATACTTCGGAGCAGGTTGAGCCATCATCTGAACATCACAAATATAAACCTAGTTGTCCGTTTTCTGATTAACCTTCCAAAGTGCCAGCTGATTAAGTTGAAGGATCTTGTATTCATTGGGGCATGATTCATTACAAATTTGAGCAGGGTCTTTCTCCTTGATGCAAGAGCAGAGTGACTAAGAAAGTTATTGAAGTCATCACTGAGTCCGAAGAAGGCGCAAACTCCGAAATGGATGGAGATGCAGGGATACATGGCGTCCTTTGTCTTCACATCGCAATGGGAAAGGCTACATCTTTGCCCCTTTTGTAACATCTCCACAGATTTTGGTCACTGAGTTGTCAATCTCTAAACACTTTAGTTCCAGTGAATTGGAGACCAGGTTTCAGCTTTGTTGGTTGTTGGTCCAGGACAATGTGAGCAGTGGATTGATCGTGCACCCGGATCCACCAGTAGTTTTGGCAACGGAAGTCAGTGCCCTGGGATGGGGAGTAACTTTGGGTACTCTCATGGTGCAATCAAATTGGTTACCCACAGCGTCTGTTAGATCATCGAACTGGAGGGAACCGATGGCAGTGTATCAGGCTCTTCTCCACTTCCATCAGCAAGTCCATCAGTGCAATGTATTGTTAAAATCAGATAATGCTGTTGACAGTGGCATATGTGAATCACCAGGGCAGCACCCACTCAGTCATTGAACAAGATTGCAGTGATGTTGGGCAAATGGACAGAGTCTTGTCTGATGTAAATTTCTCCAACTCACATTAAAGGAGTAGGAAATGTGAAAGCAGATCATCTTAGCAGAGTCTCCACACCATTGCAGGACCTCGGTTTATCCAGAAGGGTCAAAAGTGGAGGTGTGCAAGAGATGCAGAACTACAGATTTAGATCTTTGTATCCAGGAGCAGTGCCCTTCTTCCGAGGTTCTCTTCTCATTTCCCAAAACAGGGAGCTTGGAGGGTGGATTGTCTACTAGTAAACGGGCCAAAGCGGTTGTGGTATGCTTTTCCCCCTCTTCCTCTAATTCAAAGAATGTTATTCAAGATTCAGAGGGAGAGTGCAGCCATGATGGTGATAGTGCATTCTGGCCTCACAGGGATTGGTTCCTGGTGTTGAAATCACTAGTGCTTCATCCTCCTGGACTTCTGCCACACTCCTTCTCCGTTTTTTTTTTCATTCAAAAACCTTCTTCCTTTTAAACCCACTCTCTCAGTTTGGAGGTTGAGAGGTTAAACCTCCAGAAGGGGTATTTCTCTTCTCAGTTAGCCGTAGCTATCCAGAAGTTTAGAAGCCCAACTACTTTAAAATCTTATTGTAGACACTGAGCGATTTTTCACAGATGGTGTTCTTTGCAAATTATTTCACCTATCTCTGCTGCTTTGTATTGATATTCTTCAGTTTCTTCTTGATGGGATCATAAAGTATTGTCTGTTTCCACTTTAGGATTTCACTGGTTCACTAGCAAAACCTTTCGTGATTTTTATAGTTTAAAGATGCATATGTAATGGCTTCTTAATTTATTAACCAGTTTTTCTATACCTACTCCTCCTCTTCTCCGTCTTCACCTCCTTGGGATCTTCCTTTGGTTCTAAAGACTTTAAATAATTTCTGTTTAAACCACTGTATTCTGATTTTTTTTAAAAAATCCATTTACCATAAGGTGCCATTTTTGGTGGTCATTGCTTCAGGCAGAAGAATAGGAGAGTTGTGTGCTGTTCTCCTTCCTTTAGATTCATGGAAGATAGGGTGGTTTGAGGCCAAATTCTGCTTTTCTGCCTAAAGTGAAATCTTAGTTTCATGTGTCTCAGGGAATTATCCTACCACCCTTTGCTCCTTCTCCTAACTCTGAAGAAGACAGCCAATGTTTAGTTGTTAAACATGCTTTATCCATTATCTCGGCAGATCCAGAGATTACAGGAAGTCTGAGAATTTTGTTTGTGGGCTTTGGCCTTCCAGGTTCAGATAAGAAGGCATCAATGATGACTTTGTCCAGATTGTTAAACGATTATACTGTTTGCATATTCAGAACTTGGCAGGATGGTATCTGTTGATGTACAGGGAAGATCAACTAGATGGGTTTCTGCTTCTTGAGTGGAAATTCATGGTGTTCCTTTTGCATAAAATATCCAGAACTGGGACGTGGTCATCAAACCATACATTTATTAGATATCATTGTGTACAGAACGTTCTCAGTGGGGAAGGGAAATTTGGAACAGCTGTATTAAAGGCAGTAATTTGAAGGATGGTATTCTGAGTATCACTGTTGCTTCTCTGTTTTATCTTATGCATTTAATATACACCTTTGTTGTGTTACTGACTATATGGTTGTGATCTGTCTTTTCAAATGCCCAGTTATGCTTAATTATAGCCTTACATGTCATGACGAGGACAAGGGACGTTGAGGTAATGGCTTGATTACTTACAGGTAATCTTCATTATTCATATTCTAACTTCTTTGTCCCAGTCATCATAAAGCAGCCACCCTCCCTGGTTCAGGTCTTTGATGGGCTTTGTAATTGTGAAAATGCTTTGAGAATGCTACAAACTGAGGGTGGGCAGGGTTCCTTGAGCATTCCTGTGATTTTATTTCTTGTTTCTGCTGTATAATTTTCCTCGTGTTATAAATCGGACAAGGATGAGTTGGACTAGGAGTATTGAAGATTGCCAGTAAGTAATTGGCCATCATTTCCTTCAAGTGCTTGCCAGAATGTTTTTACCTGCACTGCTCTTTTACCTGCAGTGCTCTCTTGCAGCACTGCTTTCTCTTAGTATATATGGTCCTGCAGCTCCCCCTCCCTTCTTACCGACCCAAACTGCTCCCCTTCTCTCTTTTTGGGATTCTGAAACACCTTATTCCTATAATCCCAATGCCCACAGCACCGCCATTGCCTGCTGCTGCACTCTCTTCCCTCAGGCGTTTGCAGCATTTTGTTCCCTGCCTTCATGCTTCTGCCATACCTCCTGACAAAAGGTTTTTTTTGCAGCTCTGGTCTCCATGTCCATCATTAGTTCCTTTTTGCTTTTGTCGCCCTAAGGGGGAAGGGTATACCCAGACATGGGTCCTGTGGTCACTGTGCCACCAGATTCAAGCTAGCCTGGCTGTAGAGGGGTGATGCCCCGAAACCGGCCCCAGGATGCTTTTTTTCCGGTCCAGGGAGGACCTGGCTTGGCAGTTCGGGCTGGACTGTTCCCATGAGGAACAGGGTCAAGGTTTATTTGCATATGGCTGGGTCCAAACTGGGGTGGCGTGGTGAGCAAAAGAACCATGGATTAAACCCACATCTTTGTGACTGGGGGTGAATGTTTGCATTGTTCAGCATTCCGACCATCATTTCTTCCTTTTGCCACCCTTAGTGGGAAGGGTATGCCCAGACGTGGGTCCCGTGCTCACTGCGCCACTGGATTCAAGCTAGCCTGGTTGATGAGGGGTAATGCTCTGAAACCGGTCCGAGGATGCTTGTTTCAGGTCCAGGGAGGACATGGCTTGGCAGTTCGGGCTGGACTATTCCCATGAGGAGCAGGGTCAAGACTGATTTGCATATGGCTGGGTCCAAACTGGGGTGACGAGGTGAGCAGAAGAACGATGGATTAAACCCAGATCTTTGTAACTGGGGTGAATGTTTGCATTGTTCTGCATTCCGTCCATCATTTCTTTCTTTTGCTTTTGTCTTCATGTTCTCGCAGCACTACTTTCCTTTTACTTTCCTGCAAAGCTTCTGTTCCTTCCTCTAGGCTCTTGCAGCACTTCCCTTCCACCTAGTTCTAGCAGCATGCACCTTTCACAAAGCTCCTTCAGCACCTCACTTTCTTCCAAGTTCTCGCAGTGGTCCTCTCCCTCTAGGCACTTGCAGAACATCAAGTTCATAGAGCAAAGCCTTTCTCCAGTACTTCAGATACATACTGTCTTAGCAGGCTCTGCCATCATTCCCTCCCTGAAGGCTGGTCCGACAGCCCATTTCAGTGCATATCCTTCAAGCAAAGATGGCACCATTTCTTCTCTGCTCCTGATCCTGCAGCACACTGGTGACAAATGGCTCCTTCAACAGATCTCGTCTTTATATGACAATATCGAAGAAAGCATTCCTCCATTACAAACCTCTATAAAACATCATTGTAAGTATGCAGTTGGTTTGGGTGCCTTCTTTTGAACTTCCACATAACTTACTTTAACCGTGACTTCTATGGCTAATGGAAGTTTTTTCTCAAGTAAGTAAGTAAGTAGTAAGCTTATAAAGCGCACGAATGCCGAGGCGTCTTGGCGCTGAGGGAGGACACAGGTTTAGCACAGGTGAGGGACCTTACTTCTGCCTCGCAAAGAGCCACGTCTTCAGTAACTTCCTGAAACACGGTCTGGATGGTTGGAGTCTGATATCGTCCGGTAGCTGGTTCCATAGTTTAGACGCACGGTATGTCAGGCTCCTACCCCCCCATCTGGCTCTGTGAATCCTGTGAATCTGGACTAAACCTTTCCTGGCCGATCTAAGGTTACGCTGAGTAGTGTACTGTAAAAAAAGTTTCTGTAGATCCGCCGCTCCACCCCCAAACTGGGTTTTATGTACCAGGCACAAAGCTTTAAACTCAATTCGCTGTTGCACCTGCAACCAGTGGAGGGTTTTAATGCTGCCAGATATGTGGTGGAACTTGGAAATGTTCAACAGCATTCTGGCTGCCGCATTTTGGATACATTGCAGTTTTGAAAGTTGCCGCTTGTTAATGCCAATGAAGAGGGCATTACAATAGTCGATCCTAGAAAGGATCAAGGCAATGACTACTGATGTCCGCAATTCCGGAGGAATAAAAGGGAAGATTTTACGGAGGACTTTCAGCTGAAAGAAACATGCTGATGTAAGCTGGTTAATTTGGCCTTGAAAGCTCAGCTGATCGTCCATTAAAATTCCCAAGTTCCTGACCTTTCCTGCGGGTACAGGGCAATTTCCTGCCTCTGCCGGCCACCAGCCCTGGTTCCAGAGTGGTGCACCAGACCCAAACTCCATCACTTCAGTTTTCCCGGTATTAAGTTTGAGATAGTTCTGGTGCATCCAGTCCATGATATGTTTTAGACAACTGTGGAACTTCCCTGCGATAGTGTCAACATTGGAAGAGATGGAAATGACCAGTTGGGTGTCATCGGCATATGACACTAACGAGAAGCCGTGTCCTCTGGTTAACTCAGCCAGAGGTGTCACGTAAATGTTAAAGAGTGTTGGGGACAGTGCAGACCCCTGGGGAACTCCACAGGGGAGGGTGAGAAACTCTGATTGGTGGTTGCCCCAACAGACCCTTTGTTCCCTATCTGTAAGGAAAGAGGTCAGAAGACCGAGCGCCCCCTCACTGACACCTATTTCCTTCAGCCTTAGAGTCAATACCTGATGGTTAACGGTATCGAAAGCGGCTGATAGGTCCAGGAGGATTAAGATGGCCTTGCCACCGCTGACCAGTTGTCTACGTATCTCCTCCGTAGCCATAATCAAGGCAGACTCTGTGGAGTGATGTAGTCTGAAACCATGTTGAGAATGGTCAAGAATATTATTCTGCTCTGTAAATCCCATTAAGTCTTGATTCATTGATTTTTTCCAGTATTTTAGCCGCCAGCGGCAAGCAGGCGATGGGACGATAATTTTAGATCACGTGGGGGTCGAGAGAAGGTTTTTTTAAAATTGGCCTAATACTGGCCTTCTTCCATGAGATGGGGAAAATTCCTGAGCGGATAATGTTGTTGAGGAGAGGGGCAAGTTGGGTACTGACTTTGTTCGAAGCCAGATGAATAATCGCCGGGGGACAGGGGTCTGCTGGAGATCCAGATTTAGCTGCTAATAGCAAGTCATTTGTTCTTTCCATGGAGAGAAGAGAGAAACTGCTGAGCTGACTGTATGTGGACAGCCTAGCTGTGCTTACTGTCTCCGGCATACTAATGTTGCAGGGGCTCAAAGTTTTACCTTCCAGTTTGTCGTAAATCCATTGTATTTTTGTCTGGAAGAAACTTGCCACCTGGTTGCAAAAATTCTGGTCCGGCACAAATTGGTTTTCTAAGTTTAGTTTAGATAGTGCCGTGACCGTCTTATAAAGCTCCCGTGATGAGTTTTTAGCCTCCTCTATTTTGTTAGTGAAGTACAGCTTTTTTGCATTAATAATGGCTTGCTTGTATTCTTCTAGGGCATGTTGGTAAGGCAGTTTACTCTGTTGACTTAATCTGCTCTCCAAGACCTCTCCAGGTGCCTGCAACTGATTTTTATGGCTTTAAGGTCAGGATTATACCAAGGGGCAGAGGCCCTTTTTCGCCGTTGTGTGTTTAATCTAAGCGGAGCTAACTGGTCAATAGCAGCTTGGATCCAACTGTCCATGTTATCGGCTGCCTCGTTAACATTGCCTCCTGGGGATGGTGGGCTAGTGTCAAGCAACTCAATTAGCTCGTCTTTTCCTATTTTATGCCAGGCCCTAGATTTAACCTGGGACAGGTTCTTGGGCTGGAAACTGTCACTCTACTTGTAAGTAAGTTTGAAGGAGATGACACTGTGATCCGACCAGGTTACTGGAAATATTTTATCAACTAGATATATTGGGGTGGTTGGTGACGATACCATCAAGAGAGTGTTGGGCCTTATGTGTAGGTTCAGAGACTAATTGTGTCAGCCCAAAACCTTCTAAATTGTCAACCTGTGTGGCTGCTTCCAAGTGGAAATTAAAATCCCCTAATATGGTAAACGTTGGGAAGTCCAGACATGATTCCATGAACGTTTGTAGACACTGTAGAAAAAGTGTTTTTGGGCCAGGGGGCCGGTATAGAAGCAGGCCAGGAAATGAGGCAGTGTTGGAGAATTTAATATTCAACTCCATGGCTTCTGCAGCTGGAAGCTGACAGGATGCACAAGTGGCCTTAAACATGGACCGGTAGATAATCGCTAAGCCTCCCCCTTTTTTACCTGATCTCGCAGCACTGGCCAGGGAGCAGCCTACTGGTGTAATCGTGGCCCAGTCAGGCTCCGAGCAATCGGTAGCCCAGGTTTCAGTGAGAAACACTAAGTCCGGGTCTAGGGATTGAAGTAGGAGTTCTAGTTCGTACTTATGCTTGATAGCCGATCTAGTGTTAAGAAGTATAGCCCTAAGGCCAGCCAGTTTTAGATGGCTTTTAGTGTTGTTTTTGTTATAATTTTTTTTAGCTTCGTTGAATGGGTAATGCAGACCTCGAGCCATTTGAGACGTGGTATTTTTCCCGGCGCTAGGTAAAATCTTGTTTTTACCCATCCAACAAGGGGATGGGGTGACAGTGGGCGCAGTAGGATCCTTGAATTAAAAGCTGCACCCTCTACACTGATAGCCATCAGTGTTATTGCCCCCTGGCCACCTGACACAGTTTTCGCAATTACCATTATTGAAAAATTGTAACTGTATTTTAGAGTATTTGATTCTTGAAAATCAGGCAGGGGTTCTGGCGCATGGCGCTGTCCGGGCGCAGACTGGTGCAGACGGGCTTGCCTTCGGCGCGCCCGCTGCGCGCTCGGGACTGCCTAACTAAAATATGCCCCGGGAGCCGGAACCAGTAGTAAGGGAACCGGAAGTGCGTGAGAAGAACTGGACCACCAACTGCTATGATGACGGCCCGGTTAAAGAAAGAAAAGTGAAGCCAGGTGATGCTCTTTCCGCGCAATCGAGGGGGGAACCTCGCGGCGGACCGAAGAGCAGGAGTCTGGTAGGAAGAAACTAACCCCCCCCCAACTCAGCAACTGAGCAGGTCAATTGCTTAACTCGCACCTTTAGTAATTAAAAAGTATTCAACAGTAAAAGGTATTGAACAGTTAAAAGCCAGTTAAAACAACGTGCATGTTAAAAGTAAAAGCGGAAACATGAAACCCCTACATGTGCTGTATGAACCAACCTTCCTTGAGAATCTATACAGCCTAAAGTTCTTGGTAGCCTGATTAAGTATTTTTACCCTAGCACTAAGAGGCAAAAAGGGTCAGGTTAACATGTACAAACAAATGCACACAACTCTTGCGATGTATGGGCTGAGAGGGGCAGATAAAGACAGAAGTCTGATACCGAGTTGTCGCTGGAGGTCTAGAGATGAGTTATAAGATTTTCATAAGATCGCAATATAGTTTAACTGTGGTCCTAAGGACGCAGGAACTCTAAACAAATCTAGTGGATATTACTGTACTGTATCGTGTATGTAAAATCCCAAATAAAGTTTACTAAAAAATGTATAAAACATTCATATATTCATCCTTACATCAGTTTCTCATGACTGGATGGCATTACAAAAGAGATAACATGGATGGGCATTGTAAAGTGCAGCATCCCAAATTGATGTTCATGCAGTGTAGAGGTGGATTGGAGCAGAGTGAGAAGCTTACGTTGATCCATTTACTTAGAGTGATGCCTATGTTTGAGTCAGGCTTGATCTGAAGATAAATTACATGCATGGAATGAGTTATCTCACTTGGCCATAGGCTAAACTTGTTCATGATTGTTCCACACTCCGTACTGATCCGTGGCACAGGAGCACTCCGCTTGACTTATGACTTCTTCCCTCTTCAAACATGCACACAGTCGGAGATCCCATGATAGGTAGGCGGGCATGGTGGAAATTATCAAAATGCGTTAATATATCATGAGGTGTATGACACTTGGCAGAGCTGACTACAGGACTGAGTTTACTTTACAAAACCCGCTGGTTTTTATTTCTCTTCATTTCTCTTTCGTTCTATATTTTTTCCATGTTGTCACTTCTAACTTGTCGTACAGACAATTGCATATGTGCTTTTTGGCCATTCCTTGGAGTGCTTATCTGCAACTCTTGAATGAATCCCTTTGAATATATGTAGTGGCTGTATAGTGCACATTCCTATGTGATTTCTCTCCGCTGCCTATTATATACTTTAGTTGGTTTTGTATTGTTATTACAGCAAGTTGATTTCTGCCATGTTTCCTGGACTCCTCTGAGAAATACTATGACTGTCTGAAAAATGCATGTTGCTGAAGTTTGCCCCGCTGCCTCACTGAATGGACTCTTTACATAGGTGTATAATGCCCATTAATATGTCATACCAGGGTTGACTCATGGCTGGTTGTACCATGGTTGCTCTTCTATTCAGACCACGATGGAGCCATCAGTACATATACCAAGGGTGATCACACAATCCAAATTCCTATGGGTGGCTACCTGCTCCTTCTGGGTGGACTTCGTAGAGCATATACCAAAACTAGTTTTAGAATGTTCATTTCTGTGGTCCGCTCGTCTACCAAGCCTGTGTGAATTCAAGACCCATACAACTGCAACACATTTACTAGAGTTGATGCAACACTACACCTCCAAACATATGTCCCCTCAGCTCTGGGCACATCCCTGTGTGCTATACTCAATGCGTTTATCAACTGTAAGACACAGACCATTTCTCTAATGGCAAGTATCCACATGCATCACTGCTTCTGTTCTCACATTTTACTTCACACCAATGTGTAGGTGCAGATACATCCTTGCAGAAGCATGGTGTGATATGTTGGAGCTATTCCTACATGACACCAAAACATCACCCATTTAGGACATATTAGACTCATACATTTTCCTATCCTACTAATCTGCAATACAATAGCATCTAATGCTAAAGCAGCCTATCTTTTACTCTTTTTCACTTCAAATTCATGCTAAAATGCAGTAGGAAAACACAGTAACACACAACTCTGGCCTTCATGATTGATATCTTACACCACCCACTTAGGTGATATCGGCAGCACAACATACACCCATAACACTTCCCTGGAGTAGCCTGCAACTCATTGATAAATGTGCTTCAATGCCTTGTCTGGGTAACAAGTATTCTATAAAGTCTACTACATGTAAATACAATTGTTTCCCCAATTGTCTCACTTCTCATTTCGGGTATCTTGTTCCATTTAGGTGTCAATCATTTTCTTGAATATCAAAGAGTGGTGCTTGGTACAGTATCAGTGTGAACAGATACAGGCCATTAAGCATTACCACTGTGAGAAACCAACATTTGATATTTTTTATAGTGTATCAATAATTCTCTCTTATTGGCTGGCCACCAGATGTCTGATAGAGCCCGGAGGAGGTAAAAAGTGGACAGCTGAGAGGCTAAAGGGAAGAAACAGCTCCATCAAGGATTTTATTCCTAAAAATATGTACTGTACCTGTTCCCTATTTTGTTCAAACAACAAATGACTCTACTTGAACAATAAAATCTTCAAACTCACATTTTCAAGTCTACAAATCTTTAAATTAACCATTGTTTCTAGTCGACAAAATGTGAAACGTGTTTCTCTGATGCACTTACAGAATTGGAATAGCTTGTGTGTCTATAAGCCTGTAAAATTGGCCAAATTTCCCTCCTTTTTTTTTATGTACACGATTTTCAAATGATATTTGTAAGGAAAATGTTGTTGAGCAACTATAGACAATCGATTGACAGTGTTCACAGTGCAAACATATACATATCCATTCACAATGGGAGATGATTCAAAGTCATTATTAACATTAATATTTCTGCACTTATCAATTGTTTTTGTCTTTCAGCATTCCAAACAAATATCTAAAATCTGGATTAATAGAGCAAAACCATAAAGCCAGCTGACTGATTATTACCTATCCTGAGAAGATGGTGAATGTTCTGAAAGGAGTGCTTGTAGAATGGTTGGTAAATCATATGTTCTCTCTACTCTATTGTCAGAATTCTTGAATTAGATTGTGTTTCTGCATTTTATTTGCTTCTCTAATAGTAGTCTATACATATGAGTGGTTTTATACTTGGTTTGAAAGGCAAGCAATGTTTCTTACTAAAGCTTGAATATGTTGTAGATGTATTAAAACTGTAAATGGAAAGTGTGCTTAAACTGGTAAAGGTATATTTGTAGGATGTGTGGGTGTAGATACACATGCTCTGCATACTCCTGTTATATAGTGTTCGACTCGACGTTGCAAGTTGTATTTTGTACGAAAAAGTATTTTTGATTCACAAGATACCCCTTGACTCCTCCCTCAGTTGGTAATGTGCGTTAGCACTGATCCATTGTTTTATTGTTTTTCTCTACCATTGGGATCGGACACATACTGATGGGCATCTCAAACTCAATTTGTTCCATGTTCACTGCACCAGGTCCACGTGGTTAGAACTTCCACTCCTGTTGCAGAAAAACGTTTCTTAGAAACCTGCAGTCCTTTTATTCCTTTACCTCGATGTGCTTTGGAGACTGCTAAGGAAGATGGGGTTCCTGACTTGGATCTCTGCACTTTCTTCTCTTTGTCAACTCCAGAGAATGGAGCTGCGTAGAGGGTGATGGAACTGATGCCTTTCAGGAAATGTCATCAATGCAACCCCAAAAACCCCTGCACTGACCTTACCAGGGTTTGCAATCTCTGTCTCTTCCCCGGACTGAGTGCACCTTCAATCTGGCCTTCAGGTACAAAAAGACTCTGACAGCGCAGAGATTGACGCTTGGCACATCACAATGCAGCAATGGGCAGCCAAGAATACACCTAACATTGGCGAACCAAACCCGTTCAGCACCAAAGGAGATAATGTCTAATCCATATGTCCCCACCATATCAACCCAGCCCAGAAATCGACCCAGAGATCGACTCTAGCCCCTCCAAGTCGCAGCAATAAGAGGAGGATGTCCAATGCATGTCCAAAGACAACAGGCCTTTGAATGAAGTCCACATCGACAGTTGTAAGTATGGCTGAGTCCCAAGAACACCATAAACGTCACAAGAGCCCACACACTAAGGCGGAGTACCGCCCTGTACAGGGCCAGCCTTGTGCACAATACATTGCTGCCTACAGAGCCTCCTGGCTCCAGTCGGCTCCGAGGCAAGGCATTCGAGCTGAAAAGGGGTTAGACCAAGAGCTTCGCCCTCATTGGTCCTACGGCTTTGAACGTTGAGAAAGCTTAGAAACCGAATGCTCTGTCAGCGCCTGCGCCTAGCTGGCCACCAAAGATAGCGTTGGTGCCCTGACCACATTTTTAGCCAGTTCCGATGACTGCCAGAGACCAATCCTCGCAAAGCTTCTGGAGGAAATGGATGAGAGACAGAAATGTATTTTCATCCACCCCAGTACAAGAAACGTTTCTACGAGCCAGTCAAAAACTGCAGAGCACTTGCCCAGAAAGAGGATGCTGGCTTTCGAGGACGAGCCTATGCCAGACTTTTCCTCTGAACCTACACCACCGCCAAAGGCTTAAGGCTGCATCCACTAGTCCTTCTCCATACATTTCCCTCCTCCTCCTCCACCACCACTTCACTGCCATTGTCGTCAACCCCTCCAAAATCTCCTCCAGGGTCTCAACAGTCATTATCGGACAAGGTAGCCCCAGTCTATCTAACCTACCAGAGTACTACAAAACCCCCTTCTACCCACATCCCACAAAGATCCCATGGGAAGATTATGATGTAGTTCCCACGAGAGATCCACACGTGGAACCAGTCAGGACTTCTTCCCGAGACGACCCAGTAGCCTACCATGGGGTTATGCAAAGGGTAGCATATTATAAGGTAGACCTCCTTGTTGAAATCCTCTCTGGGTCAGAATGCGCAATGCAGTTTCTGCCTATTTTAAAGAGTATGCTTAAGTCTACCACAGGCATATTCAAGGAGCCTGTTAAAACCAGTGTGATTACTCAGAGAGTACGAAATAGTTTAAACCTTCTCCCTCAGACCCTTTTTATATCAGGGGACATATTCCAGGGGAGTTGTTTGTAGTGCATACTGCAAGTAAATGCACTACTGCCCAGGCTGCAGGTGGCACCCCACCGCCTAAAATGGAGAATAAGAGGGTAGATGCTGCAGGCGAGAGGGAGGCAGTAGGGGTGGCCACCCACTGGCGAATTGCCAATTCCATCAGCCTCCTGTGATAGTAAGATTGAGCACAGTGGTTGGAAATGGAGGCTTTTATACAGCACCTTCCTGAGCAAATTTAGGAAGGGTGGGGAGGAAATTGTATCATAGAGCCAAATCATCTCCAGTGCTACTAGACGATGTACTCTTGATCCGGTTGATACGGCAGCTGAAGGTGTTTACCTCCGTCGTATCCTCCGCCATCAGTCATGAGAACACATCTCTAGCTTTAAGGCAGAGGTGCAACAACACCTCATCAAACTACCATATGACGCCGGACACCTCTTTGGCCCTCATGTACATGGTATGTTAGAGAAACTAAGAAAATATACACAAATAGCAAAATCCATGGGTGCCCTCCAGACGCCATCCACTAGGGGCTCCTTTTGTAGGCAGCAATTTAGAGGGGGAGCGAAGACCACTTCTCCTGAACAGCCCCAGTTATGTCAAAGACTGCAGCAGTCATTCCACCAATAGGGAGGCAGGGATAATACATAAGGGTCCTATTGGGGTAATGTTCCGACAAGAGCAGAGTAGAGGCACTTCCACCTCAAAACCCTGATTTAACCCTCCCCCGATCACGTCACTTGTTTGGGAGGGGGTATTGCAAGATTTGTATCCAAGTTGGAAGGAAATCTCCTCAGACCGTTGGGTTCTAGGGATTATACACCACAGGTATTGCATAGAACTTCTCGCAACCCCACCAAACATTTCACCCCATGCACACTTCCTAAGCACAGAACACCTCTCCCTTTTTCAAAAGAAGGTACATGCGCTCAACCTGAAGGGGCTATAGAGCCAGTACCCTTACAACATCAGGGCAGGGGGTTTACTTCCTGTACTTTCTAATCCCTAAAAAGAATGACTTTCTCAGATCAATCCTCGATATCACGCCCATCAACAAATACATCCTCCATGATCTTTACATAAGACATACCGACAGGGCGTTATTCCACTGCTACAGCAAGGCAAACCTATGACCTCTCTACATCTAAAGGATGCTTACTTTCACATACCCATTCATCCTGCTCACTGGCGCTACCTTCGCTTCACGATAAGTGGTCAACTCTACCAATTCAAGAAGATGCTCTTTGGAGTTACCCCAGCCCCAAAGGTCTTCACAAAATGTGTAACTGTTTTAGCTGCCCACCTCAGAAGAGAGGGCATGCAAGTCTTCCCCTGTGTAGATGAATGGCTGATCAAGTGTGCGGGCAGACAGCAATGTCTAACATACACTGAAGCTCCTATCTCTTAGTTTCACATCTTGGGATTTACAATAAACACAACCAGATCTCACCTTTAGGTCCTTTCAGATTCTGCCCTTTCTAGGGTCCACTCTCAATGCCATCATGGAGAAGGCATATCTCAACCAACAGACTTCCAGCAGCTACTGCTTTTCCAGCCAAATCATCATCTACTAATCAGAACTGTGATGCGCCTCATAGGAATGATGACTTCTTGTATTTTTATAGTTCCCTATGCCAGATAGCCCATGCGCCTGTAGTAGGAATGCTTTTCAGCACAATAGTCACAAGCAGAAAGCACGCCCTAAACACAGAGGCCATTGAATGAGAAGGCATACCTATTTGCCACTCGAAAGCCATAATTTGAAGGGTCCATAAAGGAGGGGAGCGGTCTCATCCATATATAAAACAGTAATAACATCCCTAACAATCTCAAATCCCTAAGGCAGCAATGGGAGAGGGATTTGGGAGTCTGCCCTGATGCACCCTGGAGAGGAAGCCATTAGGGCGAGGTTCCGCCTAATCCAATTCAAAGTCCTGCTTAGAATGCATCTGGATAGCATCATACTGCACAAAATTGGGAACGTTCACACACTTGTCTGAGATGCAATAACACAGAAGGTTCCTTTTACCATACAATATTAACAACTAATATTCTGCCCATTTGGACGGGCAGTGGGAAAAAGGGACATCACACAATTATAGGAGTCACTGGTGTCACCCATAAAGGAAAAAGGATTTGCAGGAATAAGTGTAAAGCTGAAAAAGTAGTATATGCATCTGAAGGATGCCCGAATAAATTTGAGTAAGTATGGGGGAGATGAAAATCTCTTTACGGTCTGGGTTCCACTCATTCCAGCACCCCCCCCCCCCCAAAGCTGGAAACTAGACAATGGATAATGGGGGGTGGAGTGCCCAGACATACATGAGATCCACAGAGATCAGTAGGCAGTAGGCCAAAAGGGGGTCAATGGTATGCTGTCAAATATTCAGGTGGGGACACGATTGCCCCGCAAAGCACAACTGAAAGACTACCTGAATAATGATCTCATATAATGTACTCCATGTTTAAATACCACAATGTTATGATCGTAGAATGGGTCTTGTAATATTCTCACTCTTTGTATTTACAAAATCCAAATTTAAAAAAAAGTTGGTAAAATAAAATAGTCACAAGCACAGGGTCACCTACAGGATAGGGGCCAGCATTCCTCTCTCTGCAGTGATGGAACAGCAACAATCATAAAAAAAGTTACCAGACCTTCAGGTCTAATGACTTGAACAATCTACTTGACCTAACTGTAATGTACTTGAGCCGTAAACTGGTCTCAAATCGTGTGATCCTCCGCAAATAGTTTATTTAATAGGTTCACCCTTTTCTTCATTATCACATCTGAGAGCACCTTCAAATGTGTGAGTTCAGCATTTGTGCTGTACAAAAAACTCTTTTGTTTGATTTATGACATTCAACTTTTGCTCCATGTATTTTTTTTAATGCTTTATTTATAACATACATCATGATGAGCACAAGTATACAACTGTCTCAGGACCCATTTAATGGTGTTCACATAGACCATGCAGTGACTCCATCTACCCAGGGTGCAAGGAGGGCACTATTAGCCAGTCCGTTGGTGACCAACATTTAGGATGATTGTAAAGCAAAAAGCATCAGTAAACACAGAGAACAGCAGCAGCTGTAGTACCAAGAGAGTCTGACCTGTGCAGGGGGGTGCTGACACCCAACCCAGCCTCGTCTACCAGGGTGGGAGGTGGGGAGGGGTGTGATGCACTCAGTCCCAGACCATCTCGAGTTCAGTGTCCCCCACCTCCAATCCAGGCAGAGAACAAGGCCGCAAACAAACGGAATCCCCAGGCCCGGCCGCTCGGCAAACACAACCATCCCCAACACATACTCTCTACCCCATCCCTCCTCCACAGGGGCTTCCGGCAATTCTTCAGCAGTAGCCCTAGGGGATGCCAAACAGCCCATCCTCATAGGGGCATCATCTGGTTCCATTGCCGTCAGCTGGTTGACCATCTCTGCCCACCACCTAAGGTCTCTCTCTGCATTCTCATCCGTTCTAACCATACGCAGCCGTACCTCCTCCGCTAAGGCCCACTCTCGCAGGTCCTCTCGCCATTTGTCCACCAACGGGCATGCAGCCACTGTCCAATGGATGGCCATGCACCGCCTGGCTAGCACTAGTCCCAGGGCTGCAAAGTGTGCACTAATTTTCCCCTCAGCTCGAGGAATCAGGATGAGGCCAAGCAATGTCTGTGGGAGGTATCAGACCGCAAGCCAGTCACCCCTCGGAGCTTCTCAAGGGCTGTGTGCCAATATTCTCTCAGCGGTGGGCAGTCCGAGGTCATGTGGAGGAATGTCACCAGACTGCCAATACAACGAGGGCATAACTCACTACGCGCAGGAAACATTCTGTGCAGTCTCTGAGATGTGAGATACGTGCAGTGTTGACCGTGAAATTGGATCAGTTTTAACTGAGCGTTACTCGCTATTCCCCTCATCTGTGCACACGCTCTATTCCATTCGCTGTCAGTCAGAGAGCTATCCATGTCCTCATCCCATAGACAGCGCGTCAGATCCATGTGCCATGTGCCGATCCGACTTGAGGGCCTTGAACAGCCGGGATATCAGGCCCCTCTTGGAACCCATATCTAGGACAAGGCTCAATACCTGCAATTCCCAAGGCTCCGCAGGAAACCCCGGGCCACAAGTCCCGTATAGCTCGTCCTAATAAAATCTGTCTTGCCATAGCGAGTGGGCCAGTAGAGTTCCTCAAGGCCTGATTAAAGTTTCCACATACACTATGTGGGCTACCCTCGCTGCCTTGTACACCTACACAAACTCATCTTGTACATCTAGTTTGGCGCCCGTATTTGCATGCTTCACCTCGAGTCTGGTCATAGACACCTACCTTGCCTTATTAGTTGAACATGAACAGGCATTTGGAGGAATGGTCATTCATAACTACCCTATTAATGTGAGATTAGTCCATGCCTTGATGTACAGCACTGTGATCTGACTTCTCAAATGAACTAGATGGTGATTACTTCACTTCTGCCTCCTTGAGATAGTCAGTCATTCCTGTTTAGTGTAACATTTTAAGGGTGATCTCACAATTATGGCTATAGCTTATTTGTTTAACAACTGATGCTAGTAGAATATCAAACCAATTCAAGGCTTTGGCAAGAAGAAGGTGTGCATTTTCTTTCACTTTGACTTATTTGATCTGAGCAGGCATCACCAAGGTAAAAAGCTCAGGCGTTCTTTTCTTATTTCCACCAGACAAGGAATGAAAATTGCTGGTTAGATAGAAAAGAGATGTTTTTTTTAAAATAATTTTTTTAATCTCGTCTTTGCCTGCATTTTTCTAAAGCTACTTCAGGGCTGACTGGGTGCTACCTTCAGATGTAAAACGATTTGAAGACATTTTGGAACAAATTCCTTTCATTATAAGCAGGCCAGTTGATGGGCACTAAACCAGAGGTGTTTAGGCTTCACTCTTGCAGTGACCAATGCCTTCATGTGAGTAGCCCTTTAACCCTAATGAGGGTGGTAAGAGGAGTTACCAGCTCCATCAGGTGTGACGTTTTCTATTTTCACCTGGGGACCCTGTCTGCTGAAAGTAGCTGAAATCTCTGGGGGTAAACATGAAGGAATGTATGTGGAATCACAGATTCTGTGCACACCATTTCCCTAAAACATATAAATGGGAGTATTTACAAAATCACCCCATCCCCCTAACCGCTGAAGTTACTGTTGTCCTACATATCAGTAACTCAGTAGGTGAGAGGAGGGGAGTGGATCAGCCAGAAATCGGCCTGACTCTGAATCCTGCCCTATATAGCCAAGACTGAAAGGGACACATCCTTGGGTCTCATCATGTGCAGAAGGCTTAGTCCTTTACCTAGACGAGCTCTGTAACTATCGCCCTACCAAACACACTTCATTCCTAGATAAAAGACTTACTCCCTACTCACCTGCCATACCACTGACACAGTTGCGCTATCTCCCGCAGGGAGAACACTGGGGGGGGCTGGAAGACTGGGTAGAGGTGGGATTGAGAGAAATGGGGGACCTGTACCGAGACTCCACACTCATACCCTTCGAGGACCTGCAGGCTTCATACGACATCCCTGGGGGACATTTCCTGAAGCATAGGGCCTTGACCCGCAAGATTAGGGAACATTGGAGAGGAGGGGACACAGAGCCACGAGCACTGGCGGGGTGCAGATATGTGGCGCTCTTGGCGGGCAGAATTAAAACGGTATCCTGCTTATACAAGGCCATACAGACAGATGCACGGCGGCCACTAGAACGCCTGAAATTACAATGGGAGGAAGACCTTGGTAAGCCAATTCCAGAGAGGGACTGGGAAAAAATACTAGAGCGTACACCAAAGGCGTCCAGGAACGCCCGTTTTAAATTAATTAACTATTATGTGCTGCACAGAGCGTACCTGACTCCGGCCCGCATTAGACGGTATTTCGGTGTGGAATCGGCAGGCTGCCCAAGATGCGGGATGAGGGAGGCACACATAATCCACATGTTTTGGGACTGCCCCTTACTGCAGACTTTCTGGGGAGACATACGACAGATAGTGGGTGACCTAATAGATAAAACATTGCCACAGACGCCAGAGCACTTCCTCCTGGGATGGTTTCCACACACGGCCAAGAACAGGGTGACGGGGAAGTTTCAGGACCTTGCTTACGTCCTAGCCAAGAGGGAGATAGCTAGAAATTGGAAAGCCCCGAGAGGACCGCAGATTGCCACCTGGAGAAGAGAGTTGGAGAGATGGGCGGGGGCCGAAAGCAGGCTGCTGTTTAGGGAAGCCAGTCGGGGGATTGGTACAATGGACAAAGCCAAAGCCTGGGAAACCTTAGTAGATGACCTAATAGCCTCTGGCCAAGAAGACGTTGAGGAGGTGGGCTCCCCTGGGGCGGCTGACGTAGCTCTGGGCACGGATCAAGGGGGACGTCAAACTTAGCGCATAAGACCCTGGCCTCCACTACACACGACTGCGAAACATCACTTGTACGAGCAGCTGCCAACCAGCTGCCCCTCTGCAGTCCTTGTTCCTTTGCGACCCAGGAGAGGGCGGGGGGAGGGGGGTACTGTTTTTATGTTTTATTTTCTATTTGGCAGATGTTGGACTGCAAGATTCTGCGAATGGTCATGGACCCAATTCTCATACATGCTGGAAGCATTTTCATCATAATGTAATATGTGTGAAATTAAAGATTAAATGCCAATAAAATATGGTTCAAAAAAAAAAATCCTAGATAAAAGACTTGAAATTGTAGTAGCCAATCAACTTTAATAGCTGCCTTGATGTTCATAACTTCCTTCATCAAACGGCAGTACAGACAGCCACCATGCAGGTTGTACACAGTCACTGATAATGGAGAACCATGTCTCTTGCTGCTGCTTGATCTGTTAGCAACCTTTAGTACTGTTGACTATCAGATATTAATTGAAAGGCCCGTCCATATGTGAGTATCTCAGAAATAAAATTGGTTCACTGAGGACCACTCTGGCATGTTCCTCTTTTAGAGATGGAATCCTCAAGATCTCCTGCAATTCCTGTCTTGTGTTCGTAGGATGTTCAACCTCTGCTTGGAGACACTTGGACTGAGTCAACTTACAAAACATTGCTTTAAACATGTATGTTGATGGCCCCCCTCCCAACTATACCACATAGCTTGGTCCACTAACAACACACTTGCCTAGATGCAACTAAACCAGATGTCTGAATCTGAGCCCAAAAAGACTGAGTTTGTCCTTCTAAATGTTGGAAACCTCAGCCCCTCAACCAGGAGTAACTCGACAAAATGAACTTAGATGGCATCTCTCCCATTCTTTATTTCTGTGCTAAATCTCCAGCGTTTCACAGTGGTTCCTCTGTTTAAAGATCACATCAAGAAAAAGCACAAACAGCATGTTTCTAAAGATACCAAAATCACAGCAGCGATCCAAGCTGAAACAATCGCATATTTTCAAGAGAACAGAGGGACAGTAGATTCCCCAGGGATCCTGTGGGAGGCATATAAAACAGTACGCCTGGATAAAAGCACAAAACCGGATTAACCAGAAACGAAAATTTTGATGTAAAAAGTAGCCTTCCTGAAAGAGAAACTACAGAGACTCAGAAAATCTGTAGAGAATATCCCCGAAAGATTGAGACCTATGATAACTAGACATAATTATGAAAGAATACAGAACATAAACTGATAAAGCAGCAAGTCTGAAATACCTGAGCACACAAAAAAGGTTATACAGAGTGGGGGACAAGGTGTGGTTCCTATTGCCATGGCGGAGACACAGAAGAGGAGAGGCTACATGGATGGGTGAACAAAAGACAGATATTGGGGAAACAGCAGCTGCAGACGCATAAATAGCACAAACCTTCACAGACTACTACACAAACCTGTACAAGTCCAGACAGTTGGCGAGGGAAGAAGCAGTAGTACTAGATGAAACCTTTGATATCATATTTGCTGAGTAGAGTTAAAACTATGAAAGAACAGCTGGTTAATTCACTCCATTCTGAATAGGCATTTGATTCCCCTGACTCAACTTGCCTGGCATTAGTACTGCGGTTCAGACCTGAATTTCAGAATGTGGGTGTTCCTTTTGGACAGGACTCCAACATCCAGGACCAGGTTGAATGGAACATTGTCAATGGAACTAACACTGGAAAGAAGATTAGGCAGGTGTGTCAGCTCTCTCTGTTGCTCTTTGCGCCGTGTCTAGAACCAATAGCATGTTGTTTCAGAGCCCTGGCTATTATGATGGGACTTTCACCCGGTATGGACAAAGAAGATAAAATATTGTTATATACAGTCAATATATTCTTATGTGTAGCCAACCCAACAAAAACTTTACCTGGGATATTAAATCTGTTTATGAAGTTTGAAGATTACTCTGGGTACATAATAAAGTGGGTAAATACAGCCTTTAAAAAAGTAATTGTTTATTGAGGACAGGCAGGATCAAAGACGTACAATAACCACAGAAGGGTTTAAGTCTTTGAAAATTAACATTACTCCCCAAAAATGTTGTTCTTTGCGCAGAACATAGAGCCTTTTAAAAATGCGTGTATGCAGGTGGCATAGCACTCCCAGATTACTGAACTTTTCAACTACTAGTAGTTAATGGTTGGACACCCTCTGACATAGATGACCCAGTTATATGGTTACTGAAATGAATGACGCACTTATTCAGTTAGATACACTGGCGATGGACCTGCAAACTGCAGAAGGGAAGAAACGTGTAAACTGGAAAGTTTCAGGCAGTGGGACATCAGAGGGTTCTCAAGAACGGAGACTTAATGGAGGAAGAAGATCTGAAAACGTTTGGCAGCCTGCAAGAAGACTAGGAATGCGTTCAGACCCAAGCATATAGATATGCCAATCTCAGACAGGCCTTCAGAACAAAGAACATAAATTGGACCACAATAATCAACGCAACCCCAGTAGAAAGTAGAGTCTTTAAGGACAAGTATGACAAAGGGGCAATATTGAGTATATACAAAACCCTAATTATAAACAACCCAGAATGCCTAGGACAATTGAGGGAGACATAGCAAAATTACCTAGGCCCACTGGACAACAAAGAGTGGGAGGCAGTACTTGTGAACATAAAGGGTAGCAGTAAAAGCAGGATTCCAACTGGTACAGCTCGAAATACTATGCTCTACACAGGGTGTATTGCAACAGAAGTAGACTTCTTAGAATGGGCTTTGTTCGAAGACCCACATGTATAAAATGCATTGCAAACAAGGGCACCTTCTAACACACAATTTGGGGAAGTGGTGTACTCCAGACCTTCTGGAGAGAGGTCATAAATGAATTCTCCTCAGTTTTAGAATGTGAAACTCTGATGACCAATTACCAAGAAAAATAGTTCAAGCACATCTTCCCTTACCTTGAAAGAAATGCATTGGTCCTCTCCCTGTCTGGATCTACTTCAGTATTTCTTGCGAGACCTATAAGACACTGCAGTTGAGTAAACCTGACTACCTTGCCTCTTAACATGTAAAGTGGCACATGCACTTCTATGAGTACATCCCCTCAAGACAGGAATTTCAAAAAGACCCGCAAACAACACACATACCAGCAGCCATTCTCGGCTTATGGCCGCACTGTGAGATGACCTCCCTTTACACCTCTGATTTGCTCCTTCGGTGGTGCAATTCAGGAAAGATCTCCAACCCCACCTCTTCACAAACTTCCTATCATCCTAAACTCCTCCTCCTACACCTCTCCCCCTTCCAAGGCTGACTTTCATTGTAAATGCACATCTATGTCTCCCAGTCCCAGTTATTTCAGCCTTTATAAGGCAGTGCCCCCTCCCCCACCTGAGCAAAATGTTTGACTCAAGTCCACCTCAAGCTAGCATGTATATTTTGGGAATTTTCGTTGATCTATAAGACTAGGAAACTTATTCAAATTTATTCTACATTGGAGGTTGTAGTGGGGCATGAAGACTACAGGAATGGGCCATTCGTCTTGTCTCTCCACTCCAGGCACCTGCAGGTTTCTCACTGTTGATTCCAGTATTGCCTACTCCTGGATTGGGCAGTCTCCCGAACTACCTCCTGAATTTATGTAGTGTCCCAAACTTGATTATTCCTGCAGCAGTCCTTACCGCCTTAATTTCTAGCACCGGCTCTAGGCTTTGTTCCTTCTCTCCAGGCCCTTTCAGGGTCCCCAAGAGTCTCCTTGCAGCCCCTTCCCCCCCCCCCCCCCCCCACAGCAAACCCCCATCCCCCACCACCCCAGTCGCCTGCCTCTATTCTTTACCCATATCTGGCAAGTTTCCTCGATCTATGTGTAACTCACTGCTCCAGTCCATTTTTTTTTTTTAAATTTTTTTTTTGCATGGAAGTTCTTGTTTTTATATTGGAATAAGCTAGACTGTAATGTTCTAGAATACAAAGAAAAAACCTGGACTGGAGCAGCCAGTTATGCATGGTCCTGGGAAACTTGGTAGGGCTGTCTACTCAATGCTTGTCCAGCTCCCCTAATTACATGCTCTTGCAGAACTCCTCGCCCTCCAGAACTCTGGAGCTCTCACTTGCTCCTGGCTAGTATGGTGATTACACAGGACGCTCAGGCAGAGCAAGGGCTTTAGCCTGCACTTCTCCCCCCTTAGTTCCCTTTGTATGTTTATCCAGTTTCCTCTATGATCCTCTTCAAGCCATAAACATGTTTACACCTGGGAGCTATGCAGGTGGTACCAGAAGTAGATGGCAATTAACGATTTTATTATCCCTTTTCTGTGGTGAGTTTTGGGTTATGAAGCTTTTCCCACTGTCCTGCGCTTCCATGTTTTCAGCAACTTGCTCCCTTGGAGTCCTTTAATATGGTGGTGATTGCACAAGATCTTTTTGGATTTTTAGCTGAGAACAGTGCTCTGTTATAGACCTTAAGATGTGTTCTTCCATATCACCATTTATAGCAACTGCTCATTACACTCCTTAGGTTTGTGACCAGTGTGGTGAATGACCAGGGCAACGTGCAATCTTTCACCCTAAAATTGATGCCTAAACTGTTCATTATGTAGATAGAGCCTGCCTCTTAGTTGGGTTGCTTTTCTAGCCCCCTCCGTTAGATGGCTGGCCAGCAATGTCCTCTCCCCAACATGACCTGTATATCCTTTGCTTTTCAGCTTTCTGATAGGAAATTGAGGCCCAGAGCTTTCTTATTTTACAGCAACTAATATTTACTGGTGATTTTTGTACCCTATGATTTGGAAGACTTTCCTTACTCCAGAGAGGATTATAGGTTTGCAGTAAACAATTTGATCTTTTCTATTCCACTCCTTCATTGTTAGCCTGGTGAATGTACAGGTTAACACATCCGTCCATTTCAGCAAAGACTTTGTATATCAATTACCTAACATTCAAGGTTATATTCTGGCATACGAGGCCAGTAAAAAAACAGAATTGCCATGTTTTTCCTAAACATGCTCCCCTCAATGCATGCTGACTAAGTTTGGTATTAGACACTGTTAAAGGGCGTGTGGCTGTCTGTCTTTATTTAAAGAGCACTCTGAGGTGGACAGATGCCGTGGACAGATTTCAGACTTATATGGGATTTGCAGTACAAGATCATCCATGTTCTTTCTTCAAAGTAGCTGCAAGTTACAACACTTAGTGGAACAAACAACTTTCAACCAAAAGGTCTTGCCGACACGAAATAAAAACCACAAGTTAGTCTTCCCTTCCTCACGCCTTGTAATGCTCCCAAATGTTGCCAAGCCACTGGTGACCGGAAAGCCTAAGGTGGAAACAAAATACACAATAATGTGCACCAAATCCTACCACCAGCCTAGCAAAACGAAATCACACTTGTCAACCATACAAAATCGATCTTGCAACTTGCACTAAGCCATAGACGCCCATGACTTCGGCAGCTGCGTGTCATTCATACCTGATATGAGTACTGACAAAACCTAAAGCTACCTAAAACGTATTCTAATATGTATTAGTTTAGGGCACAGTCCTAACTATGGCTGTTGAACTCTCACCCAGCCACCCCAAAATACAGCCATATAACTTGATCGAGGCTCAGGAGTGCCAAAAACCCACCCCTCACACAACCTGCTCTGACACTGGTGAAACAACAATACTGAACCCTTGGTCTAAAGTGATTTGTGTGACAGTTCTGAATCTTATGTGTTAAATGTACCACACTGCCCCCTTATTTCCTTCTTTGCCTTGTACATTGAGGCAAAAAGCAAGGAAATGTAAAAGTTAAGTTGTGGGTAGTTGACCGGGAATCGAACAAGTTGGAGTCTCTACTGCAAAAAAATGGTTGTTGGATCGAATTGACGTTCCTGAAATATGTATGGTACAAGAGTGGGGCTTTGGGTGCAAATAAGACCACTTTCAACAATTCAAAGAAATCTACATCCAGAATAAATTTCTGAAAATCATGTTCTGCGGAAAAGCATGAGTCTTTGAATAAGCCTTACCCCACTGTGAAGCTGTGGCTGCTCTGCAGAAAGAACAGCAAAATGAACTTAGGTGGGAGTTTGCCTATTACATTTATGTGGCCTGCTTTACAGTAGAGTGCATGTATAGATATTTCTCCCCCCCAAAAAAAATGGTGCACGGCTTGGGTTTTCCCAGACGTGCATATTCCTCACACAAAATAATATTGGCAAAGCCAAGAGATATGGTCTTTAACTGAAAATGCATGTCAGGCCTATTGGCTTTGCCAGTGTTTCCTGGTCAGGTTTCATAAACAGCATGATTATTTTAGCAGAATCCTTACACTAAGCCCCTGGGTGTTTGCCTTTTTCCCGTGTGTGACTTGTGGTGCATGTAAACCAGGAGTCTCCAACGTTTTTTGTAATAAGAGCTCCTTATGGTCAGTGGAAATCATCCCGAGCTACTAATATTAGTAGTGTTGTAATAGTGACCACAAAAAACAAGATCACATTAGTGACCACAATATGCAAGATTACCAGCAGCGGTGAGTTCAGTTCATCAGGCATGGCTGCCAGAAGTAATGTAAAAAGGCTTTGTCAATGTGAAATGGCTCTATGTAGGTAACACATTACAGCCTTGGGTGCAATGCCCCTGGCTCCAAGGTAATAGTATGTGTAATAAGTCTTCGAATGTGTATCAACTTTAAATATATTTTGGAAATGCAACCATTTTTCTCCAAACACCAGCTTGTGGGTTTTAGTATACATATATTTAAATGCAATTGCAATACAATACAATATATTAATTCAACTAAGAAAAAGCTTCTAATGTAGTAGGCTGGCCTGCACACAGAGAGCTAGCTACTTTTAGGTAGCTGGAGAGCTACCAGTAGCTCACGAGCCACTGGTTGGGGAAGCCTGATGTATACCCTTTTTAGGCTGGGCCTATACTTCCAGAGGCTTACAGCCCGAACATTGCTTACTATTGGTTGGGATTTATTGCCACTTTCATTTGCTTGCTTCTTATGTAACGGCTTTCCTTGTGCTAGATTGTCCACTTTGTGTTTGTCCCTCCCCTGGAGCATAGCCTTTTTACCATTTCTCTGATTGGCTGCCTTCTTCTATCCTTCCCATCTTCACTTTTAAGGAACTTTTCCCCCTTTTTTTGATTAAGCACTCCATGAAGGAAAAAAAACGTTTTTTTTCGTCATTTTATTTACTGATCCAAGTGCCGCCTGCCATGTTGTATCGGTAAATAAAAAAAATTAAAGCAAATACTGTTCTCGTCATTGTGTTGGCACATGCATGCATTCTAATGCCTGCGCGCACATACCTCCTCACGCATGCATGTGCCAGTGAAATGGTGCCACTGCCAGTATTTTTTACATTTATTTCTTTTGACAATACTGCACGGCCTCGGGGAAAAGCCAGACGCTGTAGAGCATCACATCACCAAAGCCATTGGCAAAGCCAATAAGACACAAAGGAAATGCCTATTATCCTATTTTTCTTGAAAATAAATATATGACAAATCAGTAAAAAAAGATTAAGATAAGCGTGTGAAAGGTAGGAGGCCAATTACAGTTTTAAGATAAATCCGGCAGACTTTCCGTTGTATTTTTAAATGTTTTTCATTGATTTCCATAATCTAGTTCAGGTGCTTGCACACAATGCACATACAGTATGACATCACTGACGCCTGTCTGTCTCTGCAGTGACCCCGCCATGAAGCAGTTCCTGCTGTACTTGGATGAGACGAATGCCTTGGGAAAGAAGTTCATCATTCAGGACTTAGACGACACCCACGTCTTCGTCTTAGCAGAGCTGGTGCACATCCTCCAAGACAAAGTGGGAGAGTTAATGGACCAGAACTCCTTCCCTATTACACAGAAGTAAAGCAGCTCGCAACAAGGAGCTGGATTCGTTTTTCAAGAAATAAGCGAGCAAAGGCCATAAAACAAAACAGGGCGGCTGAGATGCTTTTCTTGGGGCTGGCAGCATCAAAATGCTTTGTGGAAACCTGCACCTCGGCACAGAAGTATCATTTTAATACGTTTTTTTCTATAACTACTCCAAGTCGAGTACAGTTTGCTTATAAAAAAAACTATCTTGTATTTTGTTTGAATTGCACATGTAAAGCTTACAGTTAAGTAATTAAAGTGGTATGCCTTTATTGGTCTCTGAGATTCCTTCAAGATTTTTTTTACTCTTCTTGTCATACTGGCATTTTACTTCATAGCGAACAGTAAAACACAGAGGTACGCTGTCTACAAAAAACAAAGATTAGAAAGCTCGTACGTGTATCAGAGCTAATGGAACTGTCTGAGGTCGACAGAGAAAGGGAGACTGTGTTTTTCATTTCTATCTTGCTGAGGGGACATGTTTGCACTTAATTGTGGGCTCTCAGAAGGTGACACCTTCCAAACATGCTGAGTAATTGTGCGTCATTTTTCGGTCAGGCTAGAGACCTCTTTAGTTGTCTCACAGAGATGATGACCATTATAACAGGAGGGCACTGATGTCCACCCTCTCCGCCTACCCTGATAGGGCTTGTGTCGTTAATTAGCCATTGCATGAGACAGGGGTTTATATTAACTGTTAATCTTAGTGTATGGAATTTTGCAGTTGCATAATTACAGTCATTAGTGATGTACCCAGATTATCAGCCTACCGGTGTTCAAGAACACAAATGAAAATCTATTCAAAGAGGTTTTCACCTCTTGCTAAATGCTCATCTGTGACTATGCTGTAATTGTAGAGCAAATATTCAAAAAACAAAAGAGATGCCCATGCTGCTTATTCACTCCAATCAATAATCATTGAACATTGAAACAAAACCATGCCCACAATAACCACTTTTCCCGTTAGATTTAATCAAAACACTTTTTCTTTTCTCACTTTTTCCGTTAGATTTAATCAAAACACTTTCTTTTCTCTGAGAAAAGAAAAAGTGTTTTGATTAAATCTAACGGAAAAAGTGGTTATTGTGGGCATTGTTTTGTTTCAATGTTCAATGATTATTGATTGGAGTGAATAAGCAGCATGGGCATCTCTTTTGTTTTTTGAATATTTGTGGCTCAGCCTTGCTGCAGTGTTAGCCAAAACCCTCTCTAGGTTCTTGTTGTAATTGTAGAGCAGGCAGCTGAAGAGCACAAAAGTAGCCACAGTTTGAGTCTTCAGCTGAACAACCTATGGGGGACGCCTCATCCATACACACTTTCCTTAAATTGGTGCGAAGTGACTCCTGTCACAAGCCAGAGCTCTTCAAACCACACAAATATATTTTATTTATGTTTTTATTTATAACTGTGTGTTACTCATGATACAGAGTCAGAAGGGTCAAAGATAGCAGTCTTGGGTCTTTCTTGAGAGGAAGTCCATCCGCTTGGTAAGTCCGACTCTATCATCCACAAGGCAGTCAACGAGAGGTCATATTCAGTAAGTGTAGATTCACTATTCCTTCCTGGTCTGGATTCGGTGTGAGCTGGTATATGTATACAGGATGATCTTTCAAACAGTAGGACATGACTACTACAAACTGGGCGATCTTTAGTTGGAGTGTTAGGTCATGCCTGTTTTTTTTAACGATAGGTTTGATCTAAGCAGTTGTATGTTCCTGTAGAAATAGTCCAGTCTCTGATTAGTGGTTGATTATAGCTTGGTTGTCGCAATATCTATAGCACCTGAAATTATAACCTACAGATATATTGTGACTATATTATCGACTTCCAAAGTATTGTCAAGATAAGTGTAGATTTGCTTTAACTCCACTGTGATGATATTTTGGTAGTCAATATGGTGGTCTTGCTAGATTTGTAAGATATTTGGACTGCAATATGGTACAACACCTATATCTCTGGCTTAGGTAGCAGCTGAGCTGCTGATGAGGATGTCCTTTAATATATGTACAACACGGGTGGGATGATGATTTCAGTGTGCCACAGACTTTTATGAGTTGAGGTAATGTTTTGAGGTTTCAGTGCAGGGAAGGTCTGAAGTGAGCTGAAGGTTCTTCTTGGTTTTTGCTTCAAGATTTCTTCCCAGGTCTTCAGCTTTAGAGACAAAGTGATAAGCAAGGGAGTAACCTAGTTCTTGTGTAGGTGGTTTTAGTTGTGAGGATTCTGAGTTCAGGAATTCGGCAATTATCTTGTAAAGTTCCTTACTTGAACATATAGCTTTATAATTGTAATGGGGTAAGTGGACCAGTGTCTCCTTTCATGATTTAACAGGTGTGTATTCTGAAGTGGTATCACAGATTCAGTTTGGCCTTTGGGTTGTGTTTATTTTTCCATTGTCTTTCCAGAGATCTTTTGCTGGATTTTACGTGTTCTAGCTTTAGTGTCATCTAACTAGTATCTGTTGATGAAGTGATGTAGTGGTCTGTTTTAGGGATGATGTTGAGTTCAGCCTGAGAAGGAACCGTAGATCTGAGATTGCAATGTTGTAGGTAATGATGAGTTGAGTTCAATGTCTTAAGGTGGTATGGTCCAGAAACGTCCATGCTTTGGATGTTTTTTGCACTTGCAGCTATAGGTTTGACTGGGAGGCTCAATAGATGATGGGTGAACTGAAATATAAGATGATTAGCAGAGGTTATGTGATATTTGCAGCAAGCTGTGATCAATTTCTGAGGGGCAAGAATTGCGTAAAGGGTACACCATCTGTGCTGGGAGGGTAGAAGACCATTTGGAGTAAATTCAACAATTCCTTGATGCAGCTGGGTTTGATGATAGTGCGGGTCGGCAGGGGGGAGCCAATGGAGTTCCATCAGGATGGAGGTGGTGTGATCATATTTCTTCAGGACCTGGATGAGACGTGCTACTGGGTGTAGGATGCCTTTAATGGGTGCCAGTGTTGAGGCCATGAGGGCATTCCCACCATACAGACGCAAGAGAATGAGGGCTTGAACAGCAGTTCTGAAGTGGTTTTCTAGATGAAACTTTTTCATTATAATTTCTTTAGAGAGAGCTGGTACTAGGCCATTTGTGTCTTTTTTGGCAATGTGTTCCTTTAGGGTGAGGTTGGTGTCCAGAGTCATTTCAAGAGACTTAGCATTTGGTGGAAGTTGGGGTTTGAAGCCATCAAGGTTCCTGTCATCGAGGCAGGTATGTATTGTTTCTTGCTTATTGTTCTTGGCAAATAACAGGAATTCTGTCTTGGTTGGGTGCTGGACTTACAGGTCTGGCTGATGCCAAGGCAGTGTTTGAGGCACCGGGTGTCTGAAGCAGAGGAGTCTTTCAAGTTGAGTTGTGCATCATTTGCATGCTTATGAATCTTGATGCTGTTATCTGTGAGTAGAGCACCTAGTGGCTGTAGAGGTTGAAGGTGACAGGAAATTGTGGAAATGGAACCCAGGGGGAACTCCACAATTAATAGAGATGTTTGTGACCTGGATGTGCCCATGTGAACAAACTGGTGTTGGTCTGAAAGGTAGGAGGAGAACCAATGAGAACATTGCTGCTGACTCCCATTCAAGGCTCCAGATTGTGGCTATGGGTGGGATGGGTGACTGTGTTGAAGGTAGTCGAGAAGTTTAGCAATATCAGGTGGAAGGGTTCATGTTCATCTGTGGTTAGGCGGCCGTCGTCTACAATGGGTAATATAGCAGTATACATGGGTCAGCGTGATCTGATAACAGATGGGTAGTCATGCATGAGATAGTTAGCATTGATATGATTTTGGACTTGAGCATAGGCTGATTTTACAGTGATCTTGCTGAAGAAGAGTATGTGTGTGATGGGCTGGTGGTTCATGATATCACCATGGTATAGTTTAGGTTTCATTAGGAGTGGAATTACCAAGGCATCATCTGGGAAGATGCCTTGAGTGAAGGAAGTATTGACAATGGTGAGTAGGAGCTAAAGCACTTCCCTATGGAAAGCTTTAATAAAGGACAAAGGTAAAACATCATCTTCATAGGAAGTGACCTCTCCTGTAGGCTGGTAAAGGGTTATGCCTTGTTGAAGGTAAGAGATTGGAGTCTGAGGCAATAAACCATTGCGTGATTTTCCATGCCCAAAGATACAGGGATGAAAATAATGATGTGGCTAGTTCAGCCTCTTCAGAAGCAGACACTTTTCAGGAGATCACAAACCTACTGAAATGGGTAAATGCATCTTATGAGGAATGGAGCCTGAGAGTGTTTCCAACATTATCTCTAGTTCCGAAATCTGATGGATCATTTCGCCCTTTAGCCAACCTGAAGGCCTGGAGCTCATTCATTGTGGATACTAAATTCCAGATGGTTTCACTTCCAAGACATGCTCCTGATGGTATCTCCGTGAGACTATATGAGAGACCATTTGACCTTCATCTAATTGAAGGACACTTATTTTCATTTCTCAATGGCTCCGTCTCATGAGCACTTCCTCAGGTTTGCAGTTCCTATGAGCTCATATCAGTTCTGAGTTGTTGCAGTTGATCGTCATATGCTGTTGCCAAATATTTTCAAAGAACATTACTTTAAAATATTCTGCTCTTAGTATTTTTTATTCATGTGGTACAGGCTCGGTATTAGTTGTGGGCTGTTATGGATATCAATAAACTAAAAGGCCTACAGCAGTTGTAGTGACATCAAACATCATTTGATCATGAATTGCATGACATGATTATCCCCTTGATCTACTATTAGCCACTCAATAGCCTGCTAATTGTTGCCTCCAGTGAGCCTCTGAGCAGTAAACTGTAAACTTAAGAAAGAAAACAAGCATTGACAAAGCAGATAGGTAGCACCCGTGAGAGCTATTGGCTTTGCCAATGTCTTCTAGCCATGTTATACAGCAGCCTGGCTACAAGTTAGTAGTGTGGCGTAGAGGAGAGTGGAATGGCATAGTGTAGAGTGGAGTGGTATAGGGTAGAGCGGCGTAGATTGGTACAGTGTGGAGTGGCAAAGGGTGGAGTACAGTGGGGTAGCAAAGAGTAGTGTAGAGTGGCGTGGAGTGGTGTAGAGTGGAGTGACGTAGATTAATACAGTTGTGGGGGTAAATAAAGCAGGAATAGAGACAGCAGATAGGGTGAAAATAATATAAATAAGAAGTCGTATGTCTGTTAAAAGTAGGTAAGCACATTGCACGTCTAGGAATAATACTGAAGCGCTTATAAAACAACAACAAAATATCGTGTTGCAAAAAAGATGAGAAAGAACACATACTTCGTCCATGCTCTAGGTGGGAGCTACACAAGAAAGGAAAAGAAGGCTATTGGAAGGTAAGCAATTGAAAGATTGCAAATGAGAGCGACAATGAAAACAACTAATGGTATGCTGTGGGTGGGTTCGAAGCCCACTGAATTGTAAACTATATGTCTCGCAGCACAGTGCATGCATTGTGTAGGCCAGACCTAAAACAAACATTTTAAGCTGTGTTCTTTCCTATCATGCTGCTGCCTTCCTGGATTCTGTGATGAGAGGTAGCAAAGGCAATGTCTGGGGTATCAAATGGCAACTTCTAAAAATTGGTTACATTAAACTGATGTCCATAAGTGCTGTGAGGGCACCATTGCCAGTCACACTTTGTGTTCAGTTTCTGTGATTGATGTGTTTTTAAAGGAGTACACCTCAGTGGTGGAGGAGTTTTTGATAGTGGCTGCAGTGATAAAAGAAGTCAAGAACCCAAACTTGGTACAACTACTCTGTAAGTTGGAAAACCCCAGATGTGGCTTTGTGTATCAAAAGATCCAGTGCTGTAGGCATGCAGCACCAAGTGGACTGTGATTGGTGGGATTATGTCATACAGAACTGAAGAGATATGGACCTGGACAGGTAGAACTAGGCCAAGCGCAGCCTTGGGGACTGACCTAGGAACCATGGGGCTTGGCACCGGGAAGGGCTTACTGCACATAGGAGAACAAGGTGAAGGGAACTCCTTTGTGTTGTTATCAGTTCTCCTAAGCCCTGCATCAGCAGTACCTGCATAGGGGAGGGCACGCTGCACATAGAAGGGGGCGAAGGGCACTCCTTCATGCAGTTGTCAGGTTTCTGAAGGCCGCATAGAGGACGGCTTGCTGCACCATGGAGATCAGGATGTTGGCAGGACTTACTTCCAAGGCAGCAACAACGGCAGCAGCTGAATAAATAAGGGCATGCTGGATGTAAGAGAAGGGGTGAAGGGAACTCTTTCTTGTAGTTTGCAGGTGTCGGAGTACTGCAACAGCTGCAACGGGGAGGGCATAGTGTACATTGGAGATAGGGGTGAAGGGCATTCCTTTATATATTTTTCAGGTTTCGAAAGCACTACAGCATCTACACGGGAGAACATGCTGCACTTAGGAGACCCAAGAGTGAAGGGGACTACTTAATAAGTTGGTGGGGCTCCAAACCCCTGTAGTAGTTGCATAGAGGAGGGTATGCTGCACGTAGAAGATTGGGGTGAAGAGTACTGCTTCATGTAGTTAACCGGTCTCTGAAGGCTGCAGCATAGGGAAAGGCTAGCTACACAAAAGAGAGTAGGTGTTGGCAGGTCTTCAAAGGCTGCCCCAGCTTCATGGGGAGGGCATTCTGTACATCAGAGAAGGGGCACTCCTTCCTGTAGTTGGTAGGTCTCCGATAGCTGCACAGGGGTGGGCATGCTAATCATAGAAGAGGTGAGGAATAAGAATGTTTCCTGTAATTGATTTAGGGTTTTGAAAAGCGCAACTACCCAGAGGTATCGTAGCGCTGCAAACTGCAATGAAGAAAACAAAGCTTAAAGGAAAAACAAGGAGTTTTTGAAACAAGTACGTTTTCAATGTTTTAATGAATGTGAGTAAATGTGATTCCGAGTGGATGGCAAGAGGAAAAGTGTTCCAGACTTTCACGTTTATCACAGAGCACAAACGCCCTCCAAGACATTCTTTCTGGAACCTGAGAATAGAAACCAAAAATAAAATAGTGAAGCGTAGAGATCTGGACAGAATATACCTTGAAAAGAATGTAGGACTATTATTCTTATTAGAAGTGTAATGTACTGCATTGTGTCAAAACAGAGTGCCTTAAAAATGCATCTCTTCTGCATGGTTAGCCAACAAAGTGACTTAAGGTGCGTCGATACATTTATATGTTTTGCAATGTTCAGCAGTAATCGGGCTGCCGCATTTTCAATTATTTGTAGCCTACGGGTCAGATAGAGGCAGAGTCCTAAATATAACGCATTACAGTAATCCAATTTGCTTATGACCAATGATTGGATCAATTGTTGTCTAAAAACAATGGGAATAAGGGGTATGACCTTTTTGAGTAACTTCATAATAAGGAAACAGGTTGAGGTAAGTTTCCAAATATGAGTTACAAAAGAGTGATTAGCATTGAAAATGATTCCCAATTAGCACGCATTGGTGGCAAGGGCAAGGCAATCAAGTGAGGCCACCAGGATGAGGACAAGCAGGAGGACTTTCCAAACACCAAGACCGAGATTTTATCCAAGTTGGGCCAGAGTGAATTGGTGTTCATCCATTCGCAACCATGAAAGAGTGGAAACGCTCTTGAAATCAGATCCATCTTTCAAGTGAAGGAACAGCTGAGTGCCACAAGTCTATGCATTGAATTGAAAGTTGAAGGATACAATGAGGTCTGCAAGAAGAGCCACTTAAAAGTCTAATAAAGTTAGGATAATAGCAGATCCCTGAGGTATTTCACATCTTTGCCTTTAAATGATGAACTGTATGTGCCAATTAGGACCATCTGCGAATGGGAGGCCAGGAAATGTGTACCAATCCAGCACCATGCCTTGCTTGAAGACCCACCAAACAAATCCTCTCTATCAAGATGTTATCGGAGACCGTGTTGAAAGCCGCTGAGAGATCCAACAGAATGAGGGCTGTGGAGCCTTCAGAATCAAAAATCATTTGAATGTCAGTACAGGCAGCGAGCAACACAGTCTCAGTGCAAGTCTAACATTAGACTGGAAAGTATTGAGAATATAGTTGTTCTCAATATACTGGAATAGCTATAAGTAAACTCAAATTTCCAAGATTTTAGCCATCACCTGGAGGAGGGAAATAGGACAGCAGTTGGAAAAGATTTCAGAGTCCAAAGCAGACGTCTTCAGAAGTGGAATCACAACTGCGATCTTAAAAAGTGAAGGGACAATGCATGTACCTAAAGCTTGATTACAAGTAGATGTAATGAGTGAGGTAACAGAATGGGAAATAGTCCTAACGATCTTAGATGGCACAGGGTCCAACAGGGAGCATGGCTTGATAGAAAGAATTTTGGTTTGAATAATCTCTTGTGATATAGATGACTGAGATCCCCACTTACATTTCAAAGGGCTTTGCCTCCTGCACACACAAAGAAATCTGATGTGAGGCCTGTCCTGTCCTTTGTCACCCCAGACAGTTTGGAGCCTTGACAAGGGAAGGTGTAAGACCTTTCCAGAACCAGATGTGGGGGTAGGCCAGGGAGTCCACCCACAAAAAGGCTGGCACCAGGTATAAATAATGGACCTCCAGAACCACTCTTCAGAACATTCCTGGAACTCTGGACATTATAGAAGGACTGCCCTGCTGCTGAGGACTGCCTTGCTGTCTAGGAAGTAAGACTGGACATGGGGAGTTGGCTCACCTTCCGTGTGAGCTAAGGGGACATAACAAGCTTCAGAGGCCTACCTGCACCTGCCCAGCCGGCCTGCTGCACTGGACCTGCCTTAGCCTGTAACTGGACCTGCCTGAGCCATACTGTTCTCAAAAATAAGGGGCAACCCAGTAACCCTGGGACCTGGGTAGGAAAAGTAATAAAGGAACAAGTGGTCTCTATAGGGGAAGTGTAGCCCTTGACTTCCACAGCAATAGTTAAAATAAAAACTCATTAACAATGTTTAGAATGTGATATACAAATTTATTGTTATTTCACAAGGAAAATGTATTGTTACAAACAAGAACTCAATTTTATGAATCAATCTTAAAAAGGAGCTCCTAAAAATGTGATGGTGCAGTGAAGGTGATAAGGTGAATGGATTGTGCGCAAGTGCTATACATTATGCAGGTATTTACATGTGACTGATGAGGATATTTGGATGAAAAACCAAACACTTCCAATGGGAGTGTTCAGAGTATTGATCAATTTAAAAACAATCCACTATTGTAGTTGCCGGTCGGCGTTTCAATCCCAATACACAATTATTTAGAGAAGGGTCATCTTCAGGACATAAAATATACAGAGGAGACATTTTGGAATGAAAGAATCATGCATCGATCCAATTGTAAGATTATATGTGTATTAATTCAAATAAAGGGTTATGGAGCGTGGTCTTATACCATAGGATTGTGGAAAAGGATCTCACAAGCAAGGATGTGTATCAAACTTTCATGGACAACCTCAAAGCGGCTTGCATGTGAATTGTCAAGCTGCAAAGAAATATATTGAGTTCAATCTATTGTATGACAATGAAACATATGTCTATTTGTGCTACTGATAGGGTATAGAGTATGATCATATAACATACCATAGGACTGTGCCAAGAGATCTCACAATCAAGGCTGTGTGTGTAAATCTTGTAGTGAAAGCATCAATGTGGCTTGCATACAAATTGACAAGCTGCAAGGAAACCTATCACGTTGAGTCTATAGTATGTTTGAAGGGATTTAATCATGTACTTCAGAAGTGAACCTACCAGCTAGGGTAAAGAGCACGGATAGAAGCTCGTGCGGATAGGTAAATGGATTGTGAAGGTGATCTGGAATAGTGTTACTGGAATCTATTGAAAAAAACACATTTTTAGGAGCACCTTCAGTGCTTAATTTGAGCCGGTGGTTTCCGGTGCTCAGGACCCGCACTTAATTATCAACACCGGCGCTTGTGACAGTCTGCCACGAGGTGGCGCTTTCAGGCTAATTTAGCGATGACCACAACAGTTAATTATTAATGCAATATATGTTAAAAATGACTATTACCTACTGTCCAAGTTATTCTTATAGCTTTGGGAGCCTGAAAAAGTCTGAATTGTCACACTTGTAGAAGTGTGATGGTTATTAGTTGTGTTGTTACTACCATTGGATGCATAGCAGGGGCAATGTGTGGTGCAAGCTGTAGTGGCCTCTTGACAAGAGCCCTGGCGCTTTTTTTTTTTTTTAAATACAAATTAAGCAGTAAGCACCTTGTTCTAAGATTGATTCATAAAATCGATTTCTTGTTTGTAACAAGACATTTTCATTGTGAAATAACAATAAATTTGTATATCACATTCTAAACCTTATTAGTGAGGGGTTTTTGTAGCTATTGCCATGGAAGTCAAGGACTACACTTCCCCATTCCTTTATTACTGAGCCCTACTTGCCTCACCTGGGGTGAGTTCCTGATCACCCAAGCGGTACCTCACCAGGTCCTGGACCCTTGGCTGCCATCAGCTTGAGCTCCTCCAAAGAGGAAGAGGTGAAATCCTGACGTTTGGGCTTTTCACAACCGCAAACCGGACCCTTCATGCCGAGACTCTGCCACCTGCGACGACCTCCAATGTGAAGCTCTCGTGGGACATGCTCTTTGCACTAGAGTGACCACCAGCGACGAGATCTGCACTCCGTGCTGCAGCAATTACAGCAGGCGATGACCGCCAACACGAAGCTCCAGCAACAACTGTCTTTGTAGCCCGACTGGCTCTTCGTACTACAGCGACGACAGCCTGATCTTCACGTTACAGCAACGACCATCCCAACACACTCCTCACAGCCTCCTCCACTGCAAACAAAATTTTTGTGCCGGATTTTGAGAAGGTATCTTTTTCAGAGGGACTAACCTGGTTCCTGCTTCCTACCTGTGCTCCATCATGACGGTCGAGCTGAACGTGTGACTGTTCCCCAGTATGATCAGATGACTGCGAGTTGGCTTTGTGCTTTTAGACACTATTTTCACATACAACCTTGAAATTTGATATCTCCGGTTCTAACTGATTGGATTTTTATCATTCTGGTATCACTTTATTTATTAAAATGTATTCTATTTTTCTAAATTGGTCTGGGATTTTTCTTGTGTTTTCACGTTATTACTGTTGGAGTGCTGCATAAATACTTTAAACATTGCCTCTAAGTTAAGCCTGACTGCTTTGTACCAAGCTACTAGAGGGTTAAACACAGGTTAATTTAGTGACTTTTATGGTTCACCTTGACAAGGATTGTGGTTGTTACATGAGTGGGACTTCCATGAAACAATAACCAAGTTTCATACAGTTCCTTTGTAGGGTTCTGGGCTGAGAGAATGCAGTTTTGATCAAAGTTGGTATGGGCAATAGATGGCATCCATTTGTATATTTTTACTTCTGATTTATATAAGCAAGTTTATCAGTGTGGCTGTAGGTATAGCTCCATGCCCTTTCCAGCTTTTTACATTTAGGTCCCCCTAAAGTCAATGCTTCTGAATGCCAGGGAGCAGAAAGAGCAGTGCTGGGGAATTGCCTATTTATTTAAAGAGGGTTGCAACTGGGGCATCAATAATCCTTTCTTTTTAAAAGCTCAGTAGACCTATTGATCTCATGTTGTAAGGCCGGCTGATATGCAGAAAGCTTGGCGTTTAGCCTCTGAATGTCCAGTTCTCTGAAGTACTGCAGCAACTACCTGCTGGACGTAGAAGAGGGGGTGAAAGGTGTGCCTTCATGTAGTAGGCAAGTCTCCAAATCCCTGCAGCAGAAAGCAGATGCATGGGTAGGGAGTGGTGCACATTGGGGAGGGACCTAGAGGGCACTCCTTGTAGTTGGCAGGTCTCCGAAGCCCTGAAGCAGCTGAGCATCTCCTGTTCTCTACACAGGGCTGACACCACATATGAAGCTCAGGCTGGAATGAGAAGTCATGAGTGGGCGAGTGTCCGGGGTGGGGCAAGCTTACTGCCATGAGGATGCAGATGGCACGAGCTCCTTGCCGACCGTGATCCCCGGCCCACTGCAGCCACTGCACTACTGCTCCAGAGCCCGTTAAGGAGCCCTGGGAACACGGTGCTCCAGGATACGCCATCGGATGCTGGGCGGCAAACTTGCTCCCTCAAAATGGCAGCCCGCACTGTTAGCGGGCCACACCAGAAAAGAGGCACCTGCACTGTGCGTGGATAACGCTGCCCGGTAGGTCTGGAGATGCTCTTCCCAGCCCAGTGAGTACAGACGGGGCCTGGTGTTTGCATTGAGTCTCTGCATTGGGCAACATCGAGGTAAGTGAGAAGGCAGGCCTGCTTTGTTTGTGCAGAAGGCCCTGCCCTGAGTGCTGTTTTGAATTGGGAGACTGCCGGCTGGAGCAGCACTACTGTGGATGGCGGGGGAACTACTTGGAGGGAGATACGCCCATCAGGGAGACAACACCTCCCAATCTGGCACCTTTGTAGACAGCCGGGGGCCTGCTAGATTTGGGGTTGTTGCGAAGCTACTAGGAAGGACGGTCTCCACTCTGCCATTGACATAGCTGGACGTTGCTGGGGGGCTAGGAGAGAGGATGCCCTAGCCCTGTGTCCAATCTGCCATCACCCCTGGTTGAGGAACCTACTCTCTTACCGCCTGGGGCCCCCTCCACACTGAGGCTTGAACTTTATTGTGAGGAAGCAGGGGTTATTGTTTGTATGGCACAACTTCTGACCCATTCCTGAATGTTGCTGTGCAGTCCCTTCCACACTCCTTTGGACATGTGGTGCACGGATATTCCCTTACGACTGCAGGTACTATTTGACGCCACTGCTTGGAGCTCCTGATGCCTGGGATGGTGGTGGAGTTCACTATGGCGCTTTTGGATACTGGGGTGATGATGATGCTGGGCAGCTCCCTGGTGGCTTCAGGCCATCATTGGCCACCCCTGGGGGACATCTAGCGCCCACTGCCCTCCTGGCGTGCCGTGTGGATGGCCGTGGCTGACTGAGTTGCCCCTAGACCTCGATCAGGCCCTAGCCGGCTGGTCACCCCCCAAACGCTGGTCTGTGAGGGCCCCCTAGGAGCAGCCCCTAACTATCTGTTCCACTCAGCAGACTTGCTGGCCGGGCTACTTGGGCTCGATGTCTTTTCTCTTTGTCTGTGGTGCGGTCGCCTGACACCTTCTGGCCTGTTTCTGGTACGGTGTCCCCAGACAGCATTGGACAGAAGCATCGCAGGCTGATTGTGGAGGCCTGATCATCCTAGTGATTGCAGAAGTGATTCTTCTTTTTATATACCTGCTTGGGTGGTTGGGACCACTATTGGCCGCACACAATGAGCCAAGGAGGATGCACCAATGAGAGCCTCTAAGGAGGGGATCAAGCAGGGCGCAAGTGGTGGAGACGCATCATCTCTTGGTAGTAAGTTTGATAAACTGGCAGCGATGGATGCCTCTGGGGAACACCTGGAGGGGAAGATAGATTCCATAGCAGTGGAACTCGGCCTTGTCCATGAGGACTTCAGGAAGCTGTCAGAGAGGGTCACTGCATTGGAGGGCACAGCGCAGTCGCTGGCACCAACTGTGCAGTCTACGGATCATCGCCTTACTGAACTAGAAGCCCAAACAAGGCAATTGGCTGCTCAGCAGGGCGATCAGGAGGGGATGGCTCACCGGAACAATATCCAAATGGTGGGTCTCCCGGAATGCGTCGATGGCGACTCCTTGTTGGTCTTCCTCAAGGACTTCTTCCTCAAGGACTGGCTTGAGGAAGTTGTGGCCCCAGAGGGTCTATCCAAACATTATGCCCTGGAATGGGCTCAACATGTGCTTGCGCAGCCTCCTCAGCCAGGAGCCCCTCCTTGCCCAGTGATAGCTTGCCTCCTTCATTTCTGTGATAGAGACCGCCTTTTGCAGCAGTCCTGCACCCATGGGCCGTTTTGGTAGAAAATGCCAGTGTCTCCTTGTTCCCTGACTATCCTCCAGGTGCAAACCCAGATGGCATAATTTCTTGCAGTCAAAAAGAATCTGTGTGACCCAACCTGAGCTTGCTTTATTCCCTGCTACTCCTGGCCTGTCTGAGAGTCCAGACAGAATATTGAGTGCATTTCTTCACAGATGTGGCGGTGTCTTGGGTCTGGTTGGAGTCATATGTTCAAGGTTCTGTACGCCCGGAGATGTCCGAGTGCCAGAGACCCCTTGCGGCAGAGATTCCACTGTAGAGGGCTGAACTGGCCCAACAACCTGCAAGCAACTTTGGAACAGACAAGGGCAGTGGAGACTGCTGCATCCCTTGGGGTGAGTGAGAACTCCTTGCAGCGGGCGTCCACTACCAACTCGTAGGACTCTGTCGTGCCGGGACTGGAGAATATACTACCGAGGATTACCCCAGGCATGGCAAAAGACCTTGTCTGACAGATATCTGGTGGGCATTCCCTGAGGAGTAGGCCATCGTTTTCCTTGTGCTGCGGAGTAGTGGTGGCTGCATGATTATTACTGTTGTCAGTTTTTACTGTTGTTTGATTTGCATGGGCCGGTGAAGAGCTGGGGGTTGGGGGTGGGGGTGGGGGGAGAAAACCGTCCCACTACATTGGTCCGTTTATTTTCTTGTCTCTTTCTCCCTCTGGAAGTGGTTATTTCTTCCTCCACGTATTATACTTCATTGCAGAATTAGTTGGTCTCATAGTTGGGATTTAGTTGGCTGCTTATAGGGCCCAGTGTTATTCATTGATTGGACAGGATGTCGTATGTTGCAGTCCTAGGGGGGTGATGGGGGCTTGTGCTTTTGACTTGTTGCTTTGCTTTTTAATGTATTGTTTTCTATTTTCATGTGGTACATATGGCCCCAAATGATCTGTTATATGCTTGGTATGAGTGGCCCAGAATGACTGGTGGTGGTGCTAACTGGCAGTGTGCCTGGACTGGACCTCCTGGCGACCCGGATTAGACCGATCACATGGAAATGCGGGGCCTATCCGCCCCTCTAAATGCTATGTTTTAACTGACTGAGATACTTGCTAACCAGTTACAACCACATATTGGCTCTCCTGTTCATTGACCGGCTTTATCCCTACTCCTACCACCATGCCTAACATCCGACAGCTGCTGCTTAGCCTGGATCAGCGAGAGCAGCTCCCACCAGACTCCCTGGTCATGTCCATAGATATCAGGAAATCATTTGACTCGCTCCAGTGGGAGTTACTATGTGCCACCTTACTCGGCATGGGTCGTGGATTGCTCTTCGTTAAGTAGACGAGACTCCTCAATAAGGGTCCGCTGACTCAGGTTCGTACCAGCTAGGTGATCTTGGAGGTGTGCCCAGTGAAGTGGGGTACGAGACAAAGATGCCTGCTATTGCAACTATTATTTGCCCTGGCTTTGGAACTGTTTGCTTTGACGATACGACAGGGGGTCCATTATCGGAGCTTCTCCCTTTCTACCGATTGCCTTTGTCTTTTATTATCTGCAGATGACATGCTCCTATGCGTGAGAGACGAGGATTAAGATTTGGAAGGATCAAAGACTGCACTGATGGAGTTTGGTCACTTCTCGGGGTTAAATCCTGTGTTTTCCCTCTCCGAGAAGGTCACGAAGGGACCAGGTCTATACCGACTGCCCCGATCTTACGGAGGGAACAGGTGTCCATTTGGTATTTGGGGGTGGTCATATATCGTACCGTGGATTAGCTCTATGAGGACAATCTGAGCTGTGCTATAGCCGCCTTGAGATGCTCAGTGGCTTTTTGGACCTCCCTTCCCTGTCGGTGGGCGGTAGAGTAGCAGTCTCTAAGATGGTAGTATTGCCCCTCCTTATCTATATTTTTACATCTCTCCCCATAAAGATCACACAGACGTTCTTCCATTAATTGGACAGTATCATACTGACATTGTATTGGGGTCCTTCGCTGTGCTGAACACACCGCCATTGCTGCTGGAGGGGGGAGTCTGGCAGTGCCAGATTTTGAACTTTACTACTTAGCGGCACAACTGCATTGAGTTACTTGCTGTATGTTCGCACTATGGGACGCAGTGGGATGTTGTGAGCATAGCCTACCTTCCAAGGAACTCTTAACCAGTATCATGTTGAAACCTACACCAAAATCCCAGGCCCGCAATTCGAATATACTAATTAGAACGGCACAACTTATTTGAACTAGGGAGTTGCAATGAACAAGCACTAATGTGCCCTACTTCTCCGAACTGCTATTGCAGGTTACCCGATGTTTGAGGAGGTTGGTTGGGGCTCCACCGTTCAAATGAACTGGGGATCACTATCTTGAGAGACATATTTTGGGGGGGGGGGTGAGTTCTGTCCCTTCACGGAATTGCAGGAGACATAATAGCTGCAAGTGGGACATTTTTTACTCCATGGATCTCTGCTGCATAGGGTGCGTGAGTGGTGGGGTCAAGGAATTGCAGAACCTCCAGAGCATGAATGTCTGCGCAATATCTTTCTCTTAACAAGCCAGACAAAGGTCACCTTTCTCTAACTGGATCTGACGTGTTTGAGACAGCACTAGGAGGACTTGAGGATACCGCTGACTGACCAAATGTGGAGGCGGGTGCTGGAACTCACCCCCTATGTATCCAGGAATGCCCGCTTCAAGCTCATTCAGTTCTATTACCTTCATAGGGCATAGCTCACTCCTCGGCGCCTCCATGCAATTTTCCCCGGTGCAACATCACTGTGTCCTCGAGGTCTAGCGGAGGATGCAGATTTTTTTCACATGGTCCGGTCTTGCCTATCATTGACGTCATACTGGACCACCGTACAAACCATGAATATTTGATGGGAGATGGAACTAAGGATTACAACATTCTAACCATTATAAAATGTGGACAGGACCATCCTTCTTGAATTGAATAAGATAGTTTATTAGTCATTTAAAACCATAAACATGACTAGAATCATACAGTACGAAACATTTAGCTAAAAAAGGTCTAAAACTTGTTATACATCAGATGCAACATTGCACATCTAATTGGGAAACATTCTCATTATTTGCTGCCCTTCATGATTATGAGAGTAAAAATACTAGTGTACAAATGATAAAAGGCGGTCAGGTGAACGAGCCAACCACAGCACCTTCCTATGACTCTAAAGTTGATTGGTCATAAACCGGCTTTTTCCCGGATTAGTTCGCGTGTATGTTCTTTACTATGCGGCCAGTTGTAATTCTACCGATAAAGTGCCAGCGTGCAAGACTATGTGTGGTTAAAGTGCCCGAGTGCAAGTCTACGGAGCGGGTAAAGTGTATATGCTTTACTATGCAGCCAGTTGTAATTCTACCGATAAAGTGCCAGTGTGCAAGACTATATGCGGTTAAAGTGCCTGTTTGCAAATCTACAGTGTGGGTAAAGTGTCAGCATGCAAAAAGTAACTGCTTGTTAGTGTTAGGCGGTTATTGCCATAGCTTGAAGGGATAGGGAACGGCTACTGTCGCTTTCCCTAGCAGCCCGTCCTTGCATGTCCATTTACCCGCTCACAATTATTTACATAACTTGATGGGGTTGGCAGAACCTTATGTCAATTTCTCTGGTAACCCTTACCAACAGGCCCTAAAACCTACTAGGAGCTTGACAGCAAGAGAGAGTTGTCTCATGTGCTAGCGTCCTGTCCTACAACCAATGGAAGTATATTATGCCCTGGGAAATGCAGTATGAACAGAACAATAACTAAAGAAATTTACTTATGCTGCACTATTTAGTGCCGATTTCCAGGTCCTGTTTAATTTTGAATGCACCACCTGCTACTGATTGTCCCTGAAACGAGAACCTGAAATTTAAAATCCTACTAGGTCAACTGCCCAATGCTTTTTTTTTTCAACTTTGCATTTGCCATCCATTCTGCTAAACCTTCTTGAGGAGAACCTTTACCCCTACCATGAAGAATGTTTTAGCTCACACCAATGCAAATTGGTTCATTGTACTGTGAAATGCACTATTGGCCACACATTGTACAGACAAATGACTCTTCCTATCCTGGAGTGTACCTTCAGAATGAAGACAGCACCAACTTGTTCTTTTCACGCTAGTTTTGATGATGGCTCCGCTCCCACCGTTTTAAGTACCACCTTCCCCCATCCCACCTCCGCCAAAGTTTGGGTCTAGTTGCGCCCCTACGCTATACAAATGATAATACACTTAAAAATAAAAAATTACTGAGATTCGTTGTGGTGCCTCTAATTCCCTTGCTATTTCATCAGTAGCACAGCGAGTGGATAACCGAGCAAATGAAAGGGTTATTTCCAGACACACTCGGAAATTGCACACTTTTCACGACAGCACATAACATGATACACCAAGACTACCTTTCTATTCTGTATCGTTACTATCGTATCTAAAACTGGAAAATTAAAAAAAAAATCATCCGACACAAATAGGGAAATCTACAAACGATCTTCCTTGATTTTGCGATTAAATCTCCTTTGTTGCCTCGGTGGCCGCTGACTCTCACGTCAAAAAACAGACACTTTATCATCCGATGTGCGAAGGGTTAACCGCTGTCGGGCAAAGCTTCTGACAGACGTCTGAGGAGGCACCTTTGTTGTAGCGGGCTCCGGTTACAGGAGAGAGAGCCGGGAGAGTGGGGGAGAGGCACGGAGGAAGAGGGAAGCGCCGGAGCGGTCATGTGACCGGATCACGTGTCCCGGGAGCCAGGCCCTGCACTGGCGGCAGAGGCGCAGGACTTGGTGAGGTGCAGGGCTTTGGGGACACGGGAAGGAAGCACAGTACCCCGCCACCATCCCGCTCTCCGAATTCTGCAGGAGGCAGGGGAGGTCCAGACGCAGGTAAGGTTGTCTAGGCACTGTTATCACGCCAGGTTTGGCAGGCGCCCAGATAGGCATTTATTGGTTTTAGTTCCTGTGCAGGAAATCACTGATGCACCATCCATATATAAATACATGTGTGTACCTGTGTATGCCATCCTTGCTCCCTGTGACCTACATATCTGCCTTGTTTTGTGTGCTGCTGCAGCGGGGAGCAGTGTTTTGCATGCACGGTGAGCTGCACTTGGCGCTGCTGCACTGATAGGGGGTGCATGGATACAGCACATGAGCAGTCCAACCCCGGGCAGGCATTGGCTGTGCAACAAGGTGGTTGGGGCAGCTTGGTTCCCCTTTGTTCTGGTGGATCCGGTTGCCAGGTTGGATGCTTTGTTTGGAGGGCTGCGCTCGTGTCACCACGGGCACCCCCTGGGTTCCATGCGACCCCTCTCAGGAAGGGATGCCACCTCTTGTCTATGAAAGGGTACATCTTTTTTTTCTTCATGAAGGTGGTTCTTGAGGGAACCCGGTGCAAACGTGATAATGTTTCTGTGCCCGCCCTTTGGAGGCATCGCGTCTCCACCTGCTCTAGGTTTTAGTGAGGAAACCCATGCTAGCTGTATACTATTATAAATGATAAATTTACTCCAGACTGGACGTTATTTTGCCCCAGAACGCATCCTTGTATTGTGGAGACTGTTACGGTATCTTGTTTACAGCTCAGCTGCGTTTCGGGTCCCTTTGCAGTTGGTGTTACTTTCAGAAGATGAATTAATTATTAATTAATAAAAACAGTCATGTCCAGGCATGTTTCAGTTTTTTTTTTATTGACAGTATAGGAATCGCTGAGGCATTTGATAGTATATTGTATTTGAAACCCGGTTGTGATTCTGCTCTTAATTGGCGTCTTGAGCTCCGTTTCCTTGTGGTGTTGCCAGGGCCATTGACAAATACTGACACTCAGTTTTGAGTGAGCCGATTTCCCTCTTTGCTAAATCTTTACCTTCTTATAGTGCACAAAATACAAGATTGGAATTCACCTCCCCAGCGCACGTGATGCGCCTAATACTTAAATACAAAACAGTTTTGTTTGCATGTGATGCTTCTGTAAAAGTCGGCCGACTTGGACAGCCGCATAATTACAAACCGAGCTCAGCAAGCAGAATGGTCCGGAGCTAATCCATTACTTGGCGGAACCTCCCATGCAGCTCAGAGATTGTTATAGCTTTGTGTCTGGACAGCCAAGCAGCAATGTAATGTCAACAATGTATTGTCATTGCCATTACCCAATCATTCATTATTATAGCTACTTATGCACACTCTATTTCAGTCAGTATTACACTGCCTGCTTCTCCACATTATGATGTTGTGTAACACACTACTGGGAGTTAAATTACATTATCAGGAATGAGGTTCTGGTCTACTTCATCATGGTATTTTAGAATTTCATGTTAACTGATACTTCGTGATATGTTAAAAGTAGTTTTATTCCAGATATCTCCCTCGCTGTCTCATAAGTGTGCTCTTCACTCATCAGTGTTACTGATTCAAGACAGGTCATTTAGGCACGCAAGTATTTCCTTAGCAGGCTTCAATGTAAACTGCAAAAATCCCAACAACAAAAATACAGCTATAGCCAAAATGCACTGCTCCAAAAGCAGTTCATTATAATTCTCAATCTAGGTGCTTCCACCCCTGAGGTTTCACTGCCCAAGAAACCCCACATATTCGGTAAATTGAATACAGCAACTGGAGGATCACTCAGTAAACCAATGTATAATTAATATTGCAATGTCCCTAATGCGAATATATACATTGTGCATTCAGTCCATTAATTCCAGAAACTGGTTACATTTCTAAACAACTTTATTCTTTCATCTTCCGCAAAATACGTCCAGCCAACGCGTTTCGTCCTTACAGTTTTGTTATTCCCATTTGTTTATTTGGCAGAGCAGTAATGCAACCTCGATCAATTTCAGAATAACACCCTCAGTGTGGAAATTTAATGCCGCTAATGTTCTCATATTGAGACTTTCCCACAATGCGAGGACATTTTGAGAGAAACGGGGCTTGGGGGAAAAGGTGTGGAGGGTCACTCTAGGGAGATACCAAGCATTTTTTGCTAAACATGTTCTATCAAGGTTTATCCAACAGAATATAACCACATATAAATCCCTGGCTGTGGAAGAAACATTAATTACATTGACCAGCGCTAACGCTGCTATTTTTTCATCTGTTGCACCCCACCATGTATTTATTATTAAGCGTACTCTTTACCTCTAGCCACCCAGCGAACGCTATAATCAGTTATATTCACACATAGCCTGCTAGCCACATTTACATGCGGCTAGCTTTGTCTACTGACTGCCAAGCTACAAACAATATGGTGGTATACCTTTCAATTTCGATAGTCTGCCAACAAAGCTGACCTGTTATTGATGGGGATCCATGTGTAATTCTCTGTGTGTTTTGTTCATTTGTTTAAAGAACACACCCATCTGTCATCTCTTTAGTTGTACAGTTTTTATTACTATTTGTGGAAATCAATCTATGAAACCATAACAAATCCCTGATGCAAATTATTTTGTGTCAGTTGATCCGTATCCATCAAGCAGCACAACTATTTATGTGTAAGATGTAAAACAACTTATTATAATGCATCAGGGCCCTGCCACCTGCTGCACCCCTACTCAAGTTTCTGCCCCTCCCCGTCCTGATCCATTGCACCCTTACTCAAGTTTCGCCCCTCCCCGTCCTGATCCATTGCACCCTTACTCAAGTTTCTGCCCCTCCCCGTCCTGATCAATTTCAACCTTACTCAAGTTTCTTCCCCTCCCCGTCCTGATCCATTGCACCCCTACTCAAGTGTCTGCCCATCCCCGTCCTGATCCATTGCACCCCTACTCAAGTGTCTGCCCCTCCCCGTCCTGATCCATTGCACCCCTACTCAAGTGTCTGCCCCTCCCCTTCCTGATCCATTGTACCCCTACTCGTGTCTGCCCCTCCCCGTCCTGATCCATTGCACCCCTACTCAAGTGTCTGCCCCTCCCCGTCCTGATCCATTGCACCCCTACTCACGTGTCTGCCCCTCCCCATCCTGATCCATTGCACCCCTACTCAAGTGTCTGCCCCATCCCGCCCTGATCCACGCTGCACAGTTTCACCCCATTTGCTAGTTGGCTCAGTTTTACAACTCTGCTCCCACATTTCAGTAGTTACGTTTATTAGTTTTATTTATTTAAGACATTACTGGCAATTGATTATGTATTTTTTTAACCATTTTTATGTCTGGGTTTTGACAGCTGAGCTGTCAGACTGGCCTACTGCTAACACTATTCATAGAATCGGCTTTGGGGTCCGCCCCTTTCAATGTTCAGTTATTGGCTTGAGACTTTGGGCCAGATGTATGACCATTTACTTTGACGAGTCGCAAATTGCGTCGAATTCCGACTCGCTAAAGTGAATGTACAACAGTGTCTCAGACACTGTTTGCGATTTCCAATGGGGTCGCAAATCGCATGCCTCATCAATATTCATGAGGCAAGCGCAATTTGCGACCCCTTTGGGAATGGCTAGCACTCCCAGGGATGGTGGCCTGCTGGGGTCTAATCACAAAGGAGGGACTCTGGGCTTTTGGAACAAGTCCAGCATACGTGCCCAAGCTTATAGAAATACAAAAAGGTATGCCGTTCCTAGCTGCAAGAAAAAGAGGAATAAGGGAACCAGTTTTTTAGTGGTCATGAAGTGCAGGGAGAACAGGGGGTTCCTCCTGTTGGAATTTAGGGCCCTCACACACCCGGCTGGGTGTCATGCTTCATCATAGGGCTGCTCCTTGTCAGGTCGGCGCTGCAATACCTGACGGGCTCCCTATGAGGGTCTCTTTGGCGGAGATCTTCTATTCCAAACTGACGTATGGTGCCGTGGGGGTGAGGGGCCTAAACAGTGTAGATGAGTGAGTGAAGGTGTGTGACCCGAAGTAAGGTTAAAACAGAATTGGGAGTACCAAAGAAAACAATTTTAATCAAGAGGTCTCCCAACCTGATTAAAAGAACAAAGGCGCATGTCTGAGGTAATGTCTCGGATTCGGTGCTCTATTGTGTGGTCAACATGTTTCTCGCCTCGTAGTCAATCAATCAAGCGGCGATTCGTCAGGACCTAGTAAAATCAAGTCTATCTACACAAGGGTGGTTGTCTGGTGTGAAATGCCTAGATAAACCAACCTAAACCATACTCTGTGTAGTACCTGGTAGAACATGACCAACCTGGTGAGAATAAAAACAATTGTTAGATATGAAAATACAATAATGAGCACAAAACACTCGTGTCCCCTGTGTGACATGCTCATTGCACACAGTGGTGATGGCTAAAAACACGTACAAAATTAGAGCAGTGCAAATGACTCTCATAGGCATCTAATCGTGACAATTACACAATCAAGTAAGGTGGGACACCCCACCATGGTAGCAGAAAGAAATGAAGAACTCACCCTAGTCGGGTCTCTTAGTCTACTTCATCAGTACCCAGCAGGTAAGGCACAAGGAAATCCCCTATATCCTAAGCGGGCAGTGGGTGAAAGGGAAAGTAAGGTTGAGCAAAACACGGTAGCTGGTTTTTAACTAATTGCCAAATAGAGCAGTGGAGGAGTAAGTAGCGTATAGCAAACTGATTCAGAAGCAGCACTCACTTATATTAAAGAATGGTATCGCTGCAAAAAGGAACACTGTTTATAGTAACTCGCCAAAAGCTAAGTGTACATCTTATAAAAATATACACATGTATATCTAACTAACGTAATGTCGGGTACTGGCAAGGCGCCCCATGGTGAACTAATTTAGTGGTCCAGTGGCAGGCTGAAAACATTTTGTGTATGACGTCTGCTGTGTGAATCTCAAAGCAAGGCGCCATAAGTTAAGGTTCACAGAAAACACAGACATTGGCTTAAAACCGCATAGTAGAATATGCTTGCGCTTAAAAATTAGTTCCCGGAAACGGAAACCAAAACAGCTCCCTTATACCCAGACACTGACTGAAATATCCCGCTATGAGGAACTGGTGTTGACTCAAGGCGATGTGGTGCCCGAGAAACTCAGCGTAAATAATATAGCTGAGGTGGAGGGAAGGGGAAATGTACTTGCATTTGCTGAATCAGCAACGAGCGCTCTCACCTACCCACTTCTACCGGGGACCGGGAGGTACCAGATGGACCGGTTGCTCGGTTTAAATAAAGATTTGTCAGCCTGCACAGGTGGGCGGGGAGCTCACAACCAGCACAAAGTCCGCACTAGAATGCTGCCTTTGCTGGAACCAAAACGGTATTTGGTGGGGGCCATTTGAAAGAGGAGACTCACCCGGAAATCCCGCCATGTTGTAATGGGTCGGGAACACAGCACAAGATTAAAAAGTGCCCCTAATTGTGTCACTAATATATGTCCCCAAGCAATGGCTCAATGGTAAGGCGTGTAACATTGTAGACCCTGCGAGGTGCGCCACTGAGTCATCGTTAAAAAAAAAAAACTGGGAAGGGCTTGGTAAACCCCGCCATTTGTGTGAAGGGTTATGAGGACACATAGCCAGACTCCAATTAGGTATTGCTGGGTAAAAATACGAATCACAAAAGTATTAACAGCGTACAACCTATGGAACTGCAAGGTGCGCTGGAGAATCATGGTGCTCTCTAGGGTTAGGGGTTATCTGGTCAGTAATAGGGCATGTAAAGGTGTTGATATGCTCAGAGTGTTGCGATCAACGGTACTTAATCATGAAACTGGAGGAATGTCAAGTGTTGAGTGCACTTCAGGGGATTTCTTCATTCAACCCTTGTGTGTTGGTTGATAAACGGTGAACCCATCTCTGTTCTTTCATAAATAGAGACCCCTTGCTAATCTTAGGATGTGCCTCAAGTGCAAGCCATTGCAGAGTCTCTGGTGAATGCTGTTGTTGGTCAAAATGTGTGCACATTTTGGTGTTTAGTTTGTGGCACCTGAAATTACTCCGATGTTCCGTAATACGTGTCTTCACAGGTCTTGTAGTCATACCTATATACCTGAGCTTACACGGACAGGTGATCATATAAATACAATTAGATGTATTACAATTGGTGTGAGTTCGTAATTCCCATATGAATGTGTTGGAGAAAACTATTTCTTTTGTCACTGCGGTAAATGCATACACCGTGCATGTCCCACACGGGAAATGGCCCTTAACTGGTGGCAGGTCCCACAATTGACGTTGTGAAGTCTCATTCTGTGGCTTAGGTCTGGTAGGAATTAGCATATCCTTAAGATTGTTGGTGCGTTTGAATGCAAATCTTGGAATGTCTAACTCTAAGGAACCTGTTCTCAATATGCCCCAATGCTTTTTAATAATGTTCCTGATTCTGTTGGAGTCAGGGGTCAGCAGACCACCATGTCTGTGACTACTTTTTAAATAAAGCAGTTTTCTTTTTTAAATGCAGTCCGTTTTCCTTAAAGGAAAACGGGATGCATTTAAAAAAGAAAAATGAAACTTTTCAATTCCATTTTCTAAGGGCAGGCAGTGGTCCCTGGAACCACTGCCTGCTCTTAAAAAATATTTTCGCACACACTCACAAAAGGGGAAGAGATACCCTGGGGACCCCTTCCCGTTTGCAAGTGGTTTACCACCTACTTGAAGTAGGTGGTAAACTGCGAGTGTTTTGCGGCCGCAAATGCGGTTGCAAAACAATGGTACATTCCATAGCGACTCGCAATTAGGAAGTGACTCTCAAAATAGCGTTTGTACATGCCAGGACCCTTTTTTGCGGTCGCAAACGGGCCGATCTCCCGTTTGCAAGCGCAAAATAGGGTCGTACATCTGGCTCTTTGTCACTCGTGTCTTGGCTAAGCCCAGTGGAGTATTCATGTCTTACCTAATGTTATTGGTTATTTGCATGGTTCATCCCTTTTCCGCTCTTGCAATGAACTGCATGAGGGATTTACTCTTCAATTATAGCCCTATCTTCACTCCTGCTGGCTCCCTACTGTGTTTCTCGCTTAATGTGCTAGTGCTGCATGTGTTAGCATAGTGAACCCAACCCCGTTGGCTTGGCCAATACTTGTTTGTTTTGTTGTCTTTTACATTTATTTTTTTGAGGCATGTGTGTTATTTCAGTTCTGTACTACCCAGGTTAAAGTTTCTTTTTTTTATAGTGCATGAAACAGGGCCATGATGTACATGGTGCACACATACCAAAGCATAATTTCACCTGGCACAATTGCAATCACAGCCACTAAATGCACGAATGGAGGGCACGCATGCAGACACACTTAGTCGCCGAGAACACATTCAGGCACACACTCTCACATTTCAATGGATTGATGACTGGGTTTGGTTGGATACATAAATACATTATTGTGGATTAATGGCTGTGCAGATTTAAGTGGAAAATTATGCAAGTGAGTGGGGGGATTATTGGAGTGCTAGAGGCAATAAACATTGTGGTAAACCGATAAACCGCATGGTTCAATCCAAAAAGGTAGGGATGGGTACAGCCGATTGAGGACGAGATTTTACTTCTTGCTAATGTTTTATAATGATCGACATGTATTGTTGTTCTACTGTACTTTAATTGATCCCTTTCTTATTTATTTATACATTATTTTTTTATTGTGTATTCACTGTGATATAATGAATTTCTGCTAAATAAAAAAGTGAATGGGGTGATGGAGTCAGAATGTGTGAACATGTGGTTGTATGGGTATATGTGGGATGTTAGTTTGAATGGATCACTACATGGGTGTCCACTCTAGGATGAGTTGACAGATGTGTGTGTATAAATGTGGGTGGATGTGCGTGTGTGAGTGGAAGGGTGGTTTTCTGTAAGCTCTGCACTTTGTTTTTCTATTCTCCTTTACTCTGTCACATAGAATCGCCTCAACGTTCATATAAGTGTTTTGTCTAAAATCTTCCAGTGGGCTTTGAGGTGTCTGTATGCTGCACCCAGCAACACCCAAAAACACTTTTCATCCAAAATATTGCAGGCCAGCATCCTATGTTAGTCCCTTCTAATTTGTTCATTTGTTTTAGCGCCAAGCAATCTCTGAGTGAATGTTCACTCAATAAATATGGTTAACGTAACATCAAACAGTTGTACTGAGCCTGACTCATCGAAGTATCACATCTGTGAGGGAACAGGCCTCTGGTATCCCACATCAATTACGTATAAAAAAGGTCAGCTCCTAAATTTCACATGTGATGCCTGAAGCGCACATTCTTCACTACGCCACCAGTCACAAACCCCACAATTCTGTATTTCACAGCAATTTCTCTTATTTTTATCTACAACAAATTTGTCATGGATGGTGATAGAGCTCAAATAAAGCAAAACCTAAAAAAAGGGAACATATTAGAGAACACTATGTAAGCTCTTTAATAACACTTGAGTATGGCCTTGTCGCACTATAGGCTCACTAGAATATGTGTTTTTACGTGGCTCTGAGGTTTTCTGACAGACCAGAGTCTCAGTTATCATTGGATGTTCCGCTTCAGTCATAGTGTTCTGGTCCATCCCGAAGACTTTGACGTGTTCAGTTTGTGGTGTGTAGGCTGAGCGTTGAGCTCGATTGCAGGGGGACCAAAAGTGGTAGTGTTTGATAGTTAAGTGGCATTATGTTATTTTTATTGTCATGTTGGGGAAGTGTGGCTGCAGAGCTTTTCCATTGGCTTACAAATGTATCATTACAAAGAGATCCCTGCTGAGTTAGTCTGTGTATTGTCTTACTGGCTATTGGGTGTATTTAATCTGTGTTAATGTTTCTGTGCTGCTCCAGCTTCCTCATTCTTTCGTATTTGTGATGTTGAAGTCTCTGTAGTGGATACTGGTGTTGGGTACAATGTGATAGCCCGCGGTCTGGAATAACTATCCTGTGGTGAATGTATGCAAGATGTTCTGTCTAATGCATTCTGTTGCGTGTAAGCCTGTCCTCTGGGAACCCTGTACGCAATACATTACTTAGATGGGATAGCTATAATTTAGTTACACCAAGCATTGATTAAAGCAGTTAATGCATTACTGTCCCTTTCATGTGAGGAGAGAGCCGACTAGCGATCTTTGTTATTGCTCCCTAGAGCCCCTACATCTATAGCATTTGCACTGTAGTTCTGGCCTCATGGTGTATTAAGTGCTGATGGTTAGTCTTGGAGGATTCTGCCAACGTTTCCATCAATGATGACGTAGTTTGGGAACAAGGACTGATACTAAATTAAATTGCTAGGCATTCATCAAGAGTTGACCAGATTTCGGTGTGGGGATACCAGGGGCCTGGAGTCTCCGATTCCAGGTAGTATACCCACTCACAATCCCTGTCATTACGAGCTTTTGTAGTGAGGATGTTGACCCAGAATTACCAGGTTCTTTTGCACTGGTTATCCACGATTCTGGGGACAAATCAGATGGCGTTTAGCACCTACTCTCAGCAGGTTGACATGTCAGGAATGGGATGTGAAGTTCAGGCAGGACATCCAGGGCAAGAGAAGTTTGTAGCCTGGCTGGATGGAGTATTATCTGTACTTCTTGTGGTACTGGTCGGAGTGGACGGGCCGGGCAGTACCTGTTGGCCTTGTCCCTCTCCAGCAGTGCTTTTAGTGGGTGCAGATTCACACCTGGTAAAACTGGGTCTGGTGTTTTTGGACCCAGTAATTTCAGGCTCAGTAAAGTGGACAACCCGTAGCGTGTCGGAGTGGTATCCTCCACTGGGATACCCCCATGCCATACTCTTAATGAGGCCCGTAGACTGATACGGTTGTTAATATGCACACATTGGTCCTTGCACGGCTCCTGCATATCTAGATTTTAACGCCTCAGTTCTCTTTGAGGCTCATTTAGAATTATGATGGCCTAGACAGATCCAATCTAAAGTAGGATGCAGAGGTGGCTGAGAATTTTTCAGACTTCAAATACCTGTGTCAGGTTGATTAAGCTAAAGATACCTATTGGCCCAAACAGATTTTAGATGCTGAAGCACATGGCTCGATAAGATTTTAAAAATGTATTATTTATATGTCTTTGTATTTAAGCTGTTGCACTATGTTGCCTTGGACTGGAGGGGACCAAACTATTAATGTTAGTCAAAACATTTACTATTATAAATTCGAATCACTGTTGTCCTATTTTAAAAGTGCAAAATCAAAGCACTTTCTTATATTTGAATGACAAGTGAGTTCCTACGGAAATCCTAGGATGTATCTGTACAATTGCACTTACTAAAGCACTTTACTACATTTGTCCTACATGCGAGATTTTTACATGGAAATTATATGAATGTATTTTGCGATATGTCGTCGGATTTGGATTTTACCTATATGTATTTTGTTGCATTACGTTGCCAGGGACTAGAAGTGACTGAGCTGTTAAGTTCTAGATCTAGTCAAAATATTTACTATTATAAATTCGAATCACTGCTGTCCTATTTTTAAAACTGCAAAATCAAAGTATTTTATTACAACTAAATGATAAGTATTTCCTATGGAAATCCTAAGATGCATCTGTACAACTGCACTCACTAAAGCACTTTACTACATTTGTACTATACGTGAGATTTTATATGAAAACTATATGAATGTACTTGAGGCATGTCGGATTTGAATTTTACCTACTGAAAGTGTTGTTTTTACATGAGATTGAATATTGTATTTTGCTTTTAAGATCCTTGACCGAAATAGTGTTTTGAAAACGAAGAACAAAAAACGATTTTAAAAAGGGCGTATTTTCCTCTATAATATTGGAAGTAAGGCACAAATATATTCTGTGTTTATTCTTTGAGCATATTTCTCGCTAAGATCCATGTTTTTGAGGCTGGTAAATCACCAAGCTAAGAAATGTTTTATCTTGAAGTCCCTCTTTAGATTAGTCGACAACAATAGTAGCGGTTCTTTTTGTTGCACACTCGTGTGTCCTCCTCTTTTCTGAGTATTTATCTTAACTCTGAGAGTAAAACAGAGCAGTATGTTTCTTATCTGATGGGCTACTAAATTAGTGTCTTTAAATACCAATGTTTAATTAAATGAGCAGGAATGAACTAGTCCTGTCCACCAAGATGTAACTGCCATGGCGACTGAGAATTACTGTGGCTTCAAGTTTTGATTTTGTGTCCACCCAGATTTGAGATGCAGTGGTAGTTGAAATGTATGCAAGTCTCAACTACCCATATGTGGGTCACCAAGGAGATGTTCCTGTCGGGTCCATAGAGATGTGAGCTGCTGAGGCATCAGAGAACTACATCATTCCACTTACATGAGTTGCCAGATAGGTGAACACAGAGATGCATTGGATTTTGTTTTAGTAGCGGGTGGGAAACGAGGAGTCTCTGAGGAGTGTGTGATTGGGAGGCGGTGGGCTTGTGTGTTTTTCTGTAAAGTAAACTCTAATTTGAAATGCAAGGTGGGAATAAGAGGAAAGGCACTAGGAGAGAGACAAGATAAGGGGATTGGAAAAGTTTGTAAAAAAATCTTTATGAATTGGTCGGGCCTCCAGAACTGGACAGAACTCTCGATGCAGTCGTAAAAGTGTCCCTTACACCCAAGGTGGGGCCCCAAAAACTGAAACCATGCTTCAGATGTGGCCTCCAAAGTTGGACACACTATGACAGTTGATGCCCAGAACAGTCATGTCCTTTCTTGGTACCTTATGCCATGGGAGTAGGAGTTAGTCAGTCTTAATTTTAAGAGGTGTGAAAAATAATATGAAGTTGCATCTTGTTCCCCTATGGATTTTGAAAGATTTTTAAGCTCTGCTAAAATGAGTAGATTATTAGTCTGTTAGCTGATGCCGCTGGATTTCATGATTTGGCCACTCATATGTCAAGTGCATCATCCCATTGTCCCAAACTACACCCTTTGAGTCCCTGTATCTAATTGAGGAAGGAACTGCCTTTCACTTCTGGGTCCCCATTCCCAATTTAGATACTCAGTGAAGCAAATCAGAGCAAGAGTTCTCTGAGGTTTCATAGATAACCTTGTGAAGAAATGGTTTAGGAAGATTTATTCATTCAGAATTTTAAGTTTTGTATGAGGCGCCCCCCCCCATGTTTACCCTCTTTATTCTGCATTCTTCTGACTGACAGCAGGGAGTTGGGGGATAGGAGGGAGAAAATGGGAAGAATTGGGTATATATTTTGAGCATCTCCACAATATAAATCTACCTATCCCACCCGTCATCAGCCACCCCCCTCCTTTCAGTCTTCTAGACCGATTTTCTCACTGTCAACTTGGAAGGACAAGCAGATAACATACCACAATTTTGAACCATGAGTCTTTAACCAATCGCCTAGGAGGAGCTGTGCAGGCTGCCCGGAGAACGACCTTTACAACGCGGTCGTTACACCGCGGTATGTTTACATCGCGGTCATTACAACGCAAGTCGTTACAACGACTTGCGCTGGATGGCGCTCTAAACTAAGGAATAGTATGATTTACTATTCCAACACCTTCCCTACTGTTACGTAGGCTGGAGTTGGAATAGTAAATCATACTATTCCTAAGTCCAGCGCCCTCCATCGCAAGTCGTTGTAACGACTTGCGTTGTAACGAACGTGATGTAAAATACCGCGTTGTGAATGTATGCGATGTAACGTCATACATTCAGGCTGCCCCCAACCTTTTATCTCAAGGAACCTGTCAAAATGGTTGGTTGGTCGTGAAAAGGGCATTGCTTCTGCCCATAAACATGTAAAAACAAAATAATTTTCCATGCAAGTGAATCGCTCCTGTGGAAAATTACTTTGAAGCCACTTCCTATCTAGAGATAAAATTCACAGAATTCATAGAATGGTTTTTACAACTGAAGAAATAAAACATTTGAACATTCAGAACATTAAAACCACTTGACTACAACAAGCAGAAATTTAAAGCGAACTACAGAGTTTCTGAAGCAAGTCAGTTTTTTATGCGTACTTTATATTAATGTGAAACCGTATCAGCTCTTATTGTGCAGGGGTTTTAAAGATACCGCAACGATCCTTTGAAGGAGGATTTCAAAATATATTTACTTTCAGCCACAAAAAACAGATCTTCATTTGCACCTGAACTTAAATTGTTTGTTCTTGCTACCAAATTTCTCATGAAGTGCAATCCAGAGCTTCAGTAATTGAGTTTGGAATAACCTGCCATCTACTCTTTGCAACTGGAAAGCATGTGTTTGGAACAGGTATTTGGAATAGAGGCAAAGGGATAAGGCTAGGCCGCAGTTATGGAACAGATTCCTCAAAGTGATTGGCTCACAGATATAGAATGCTCTGTTGACATGCAAAGAACCTTGAAGTGGAGCAAGACCTCTGCTTATCTAGTTTAGTTCAATTTTTATGGTCTGGTGTGACAGCGCAGCGGTTGCCAGACAATATGTGAGAACCGCTAGAGAGGGGCTTTGGCTCTCCCCACATGTTGGGAGCCTAGAGTATATGTTTTGATTGGGCAGAAGTTGTGTGCTTCCACAAAAAATGGGCTTACCCTCCACCAGATGTGACCATTTTGTTTATTTATCCAGATGACAGAGCTTGAACTTTCAAGGGCACACACATGACATTGTAATGCTGTTAAAGTATCCTAGATAAATAGATATTTTTTAGTGGTTGCGTTTCTCTGGCAGCAGCACAGATGGAGGAGGGTAGTCATTAGCCGACATGGATTTTTAGGTCACCCTTGACATTGCTACTTCCATCTGACCTTTTAACCTACACCATTATTTGTCTACAGTTCTATGCTTCCACACAAATACATATACTATGTACTTGTAATGTTTAACATTACTATATTACATTCCTTTAAAGCCAGACCTATTGGCATTGCCAATGCATGTTGCTAATTATTTACACTCTTTGCAACCATTTTAACCATTATCTACTCCTTGTCGATCTAAATAATCTCTGACCAGCCCGCTCACTCATCTTTCACATTTCCACTGTTGAAACACTGCATTTCTGCTGAGTGGTAATGCACTGGCGCAAAGACCAGTGGCATCTGTTTCAAATGGCAGCACTCTTAGACACCATTGGAGCTCCCAATGTTAAAGCTTGAAAAAAAGTCCTTTTTATGGGAGCACAATTGGTTTTGATCATAGAGATTCCCGAATGGGTTAAGTAACAGGTTAATTAAAAAAAATGCCTGCTCCGAAAAGATTGGATGAATATCTGTGGTAGAGTCTTTACTACTTCCCCATATTCAGCCAGTGGCAGATTTTGTCAGACCACCCAGCACATCGACTTAGGCGCACAACATGTAGACAGTGATTATTGTAATTCAAGTCCTAGAAATCTTTGAGCGAGCGCTGCCTGTCCGACACTTAATGCTATTACAGCTTAGGTTTCATTGCTGATACCTGGCATCTGGCAAGATCACCATTTTGTTTGGCAGGTGATGGTTGTTTATGAAGGGTGTGGTCCTCCTTCTTGGATGGAACAGTGGATCATTTTATAACTTGTTAAATTCTAGAAGAAAAACAATTTGACCACCTAATTGTTGCAGCGAGTGACATCTTTACCATCGATGTTCAGGGCCCGTATCATATAATGGGCGCACTGTCCCTGTTTGCACCATGGCGTATCGTTAAGCTGGTGTGTCGGTGACCAACAGGGTCAGTGCAACCTATTACAATCAGTGTGCTGGGGTTAAGGGCAGCAGTAAAGTCATGTTGACCCGCGGCAGTGTTTAAAAGTGAAATATGGAGTGGCTGCTTAAAAGCCGCTTTGTGTTTTCACAGTGCAGGCGGCAGTTGCCTGCACCGTAATAAGGGGGCAGAGATACCCCTGCAGGCGGGTGCATTGAGTGACTGTACCTGCCTTCAGGGGGATTATCTAAGTTGGTCTATTTGCTCCCTTCAGAGGGCTGCCCTCAAGGGGGCACACTGACAGTAGAACACCTTAATAGGGGCTGGGCATAAATGCTAAGTGATTTCCTCATTTGCTTGGGGCCACACACCCCTGGTGTTGGGCGCATCGCGCAATACGCCTTTGTGCTGCTCGGGCGGCACGCGAGACACAGTAGCCAGCGTCGGCTCTCACATACAGGATGGGTGTTCGTGCGGGTAAACGCAGGCTGGGGGGAACATTCTGATGCTGCAGGATGCACCATTCTTGCTGGGTTCTTCAGTGCCCTTGGCAGGCGGTTCCATCTTGGTTTTCCATTATGCCCAATCCAAGATGGCACCTTTTCTACTGTTTCCTATGGGTTTATTCCCAGTCCAAGATGGCGTCCATTTGCTTCCTGTAGTTTGTTTCCTGGTCATTTTACAATATGTAAGACTGTCAGACCTTGTCAGGAGTGTGTCGCAAACTTCCTCGTTCTGTGTTCATGCTCCTAGTTCGTTCCTTGAGTTCTTACTAGTTATTCTGCTTGTGTCCTTGCTCCAGGTTAGTCTTCTCAGTGTCTCCAGCCCTTCTAGATTCTTCTTGGAGGTTTTTGCGCCTTTGGCTTTTCCTCCCCCAGAAGTGGCTCCTTTTCTTGGGCATCCACTAACCTGGGATATCTCCTTGTTGGCAGGTTGGCTTCGAATAAGGATAGTCCTTTCTTAAACGCCAAGATCTCCAGGATCCGAAGTCGACCACCACGACCGGCGATTGACAACTGGATCCATACCTTATTTTCAATATATCCATGAGATAGGTTAACATACAGTGATTCTAGATTCAAATCATTTATGTACTGTTCCTATTGACAATCTGGGGTAAATCGTGCCTTTTCGGGTGCCATTCATGTCAACTGTGCATTTTCTTAGGACTCAAAGTGAGGCTATGTGAAATATCCAAATTAGAACTTTGAAGGTTAAGATAATAAGATTAGAAATCCTACCATGGTGTTTTTGTAATACAAAAAAGATGTAAAATCATTCATAACAAAAATGAATATACATAAAGGAAAAAACAAAATGACAAAGCTAGGACGCAATTTTAGCAGAAAAGTTGAATGCCAGGGGTCGTGTTATCGATGTTATGTATGTATGAGTGTGCTGCACCAGTTTGTGCCATTATGCACCTTTAACTGGGTGTGTGGGCCATAGTCTGGGCCAGTGCACCCTTTTACTGTGAATGTCCATAACGCAGGCACAAACTCATGTCTGTCCTGGGGGCAAAGTATTAGTGAAATGTGGACCTGCATTTGAATTGGGTGGAGGGGGCGCAGAGATGCCTCTGTAGGTGGGTGCAGTAAATGACTGCATCTACCTGCAGAAGGATGTCTAGGGGTCCATGGAGTCCCATTTCCATCCCTTCCAATGGGTGCCCTTGGGGGCGCACTGACTGTGCACCATCTGTATGTAGTAGGAATGCCGAGCTTAAATGGAGAAAAACCAAGGCCAATGAAGATCGTCAAAAATATAAACAGATCCATCGAGGATACCTAGACAACATCAGACATGCCAAAAAGTTGTATCTTCCCAATAAGATTAACAAAGCTGCCAATTCCAACAAGGAGCTTTACAAAATATTAAAGGAGTTTACTACCCCTCTCTCTGACCAGCCCGGTAATACATCTTCGCAAGAATGGGTTGACACGCTGTCCACTTTTTTTGATGAAAAGATTAAATCTATTCATAGGTTCTTTCCTCACCATGATATCAAAAATCCTGATAATAATCCAGTCAGTAACTGTGACCCCACCTTTCCTCTTTTATTGGAATTCTCTGTGTTTACGTCAGAGGAAGTCTCCACCGCTCTAGCTAAGATTAAATCAGGTTCCCCAGCAGACCCGCTTTCGCCCCGCTTCTTTTCAACTATTGCTCCTTTGCTCACGGATAAACACACGGACTTATTCAACATGTCACTAGCACAAGCTATGGTCCCCGTTAGATGGAAAGCAGCACAAGTTAAGCCAATTCTAAAAAAAAACCTCTGCTGATCCTAAGGTACCTGGCAACTACCGCCCAATCTCTCTGCTTCCATATTTTGGAAAGGTACTTGAGTCCTTGGTCAATAAACAGCTTACTACCCATCTGGAGAGTCATGGACTCCTGGATCCATCGCAGTAGGGGTTTAGGGTGGCATACAGCACCGAAACCTCATTGGTGGAGGTTGTAGACAACGTTAGACTGGCCTTGGACAACGGGCAGTCAGCCATGCTCGTCCTGTTGGATCTGTCAGCCGCTTTTGACACCATCTCCCATAGCATTTTAGAACAGCGGCTCTGGGAGGTGGTTGTCAGGGGTATGGCCTTGGACTGGTTCAGGAACTATCTATTGAATCGAACCACCACAGTACAAATAGGCACCCTGGCCGCCTGCAGTCGGTCTGTAAGCATAGGAGTCCCTCAAGGCTCCATCTTAAGTCCCATGCTTTTCAACCTGTACGTAACACCTCTGGCCAGGGTAATCAGGTCCTACGGCTTTGATGTGGTGTCATATGCTGATGACACTCGGCTATTAATTACTCTTGGCCCTGACCCCACTGACACAAAGATCCGTTTTAAAAACTGCATGACCCATATTGACAACTGAATGCGTACCAATCACTTATAACTTAATGGAAGTAAGACAGAGGTCATTCTTTTTGGTAAGGCGGATGAATACTGGTCTAGTGACTGGTGGCCTCAGAATCTGGGCCCATGTCCATCTCCCAAACCTGTGGTGCGGAACCTCAGAATGATGATTGACAATCAGTTGTCAATGAAAAGCCATATAAATCATGTAATTGGCATCTGTTATGGCATTCTGCGTAAACTATGCAAACTTTTTCAATGGATTCCCATCGAATCCAGGAAACTGCTGGTCCAGGGACTTATCATAAGTCGTATTGATTATGGTAATGCCCTGTTGGCCTCCATAAACGAGGAGCTCTACTCCAAGCTTTAGGTTTTGCAGAACACCGCTGCTAGACTAGTACTAAACCTTCCATCAAGAGCCCCATCAGTGCCCAGCTTGAGGACTCTTCACTGGCTCCCTGTTAAGAAGCGATGCCGCTTCAAAATCCTCTGTCTCGCTCACAAGAGCATGTATGGAACCGGGCCAAGTTATTTTACTAAGAAACTTAGCTGGTATCGGCCAAGTAGGACGCTCGGGTCAAGTACTAAATGTTTCCTCACCCCTCGAAGAATCTGCACCGCCAGGAACGGCGGTCGATCTTTCTCCTTTCTCGCACCAGCTTTCTGGAATAAGCTTCGGCCACATCTTCTTTCCACCTCTGACCATCAGCTTTTCCGTAAGGAACTAAAAACCTGGTTATTTGACCATCTATAACGCCTGCATATTCGATCGTCAGTCCTCACGGAGTCTTCGCTAGCATCATGAGACCCTATGGTGATATGTGCGCTTAATAAGTTCCTCTGACTTGACTTGACTTGTATGTGGCCCAGAGTCCGTGCGCCTCACAATGTCCTTCTTCTTTCTGCCCGCTTCTGTACTACGGCTCGGGCACAGAGGCAGTGTTTTTTCTCATTTGCATGGGGCCGTGCCCCCTTGAGATGGTACCTGCGCTGTGTGTACTCCCCAGCATAATCCCCACACAAGCATCTGCGGCCCCTTCTCTAGTACCAAAATGCATAAAGCGAGCACACACACATATTGCGCCCTGGGGCACTTTAGATAATACAGCTGCTGAATTGCCATCCTGGGGCAGGTGCAACCTGTACATCAGTCTGAGGAAGCAGCAAAGGCCTGGGCAGAGGAGATGCAGATCGAGGGATCCTTACAAGTAGACATGGGAAAGGGGTACAGTACAGCACTGGAAGGTGAAATGGCACTGCAGCACTGTTTTTATGCAACAAAGTAAAGACCGGCACGGAGGTTGGGCAAATTCTGCTTTGTTTGGTGTTTATTATAGCTAGTAAAATGCAGACGTAAGTGCACTGAAGCCATGCTCAACAGGGGCTCATTGGATATACTGATCTGTCTGTGCTTTTGAGGTGGGTAAATGATGACCTCATCAGATATGAAAGATTTATTGCATTTGGACAATCCGCGAGAAGAGTTGTTCCCTCCTTAACATAAGTTATTTATTACTCCATTTTGTATCATATTCAGAATGATCTGAGGTCATGCAGCAGTCATTTGATATTTGAGTTCAAATTAAGACTCAAACAAGACAAGACTCCTAGGCAACAACATGACCTTGGTGCAGGAGAAGTTACTAGTATGAACTAACCAGTTAGCCAAAAATGCATCCACTAGGCGGTGCTGACCTTTGTTTATCTAAAATGCTTATAATTCACACTTGGATTGTGTCTAGTGTCAAATTTGTTGATTATTTTATGGAGATTTGGTGGAGAATCACAGGAGCTTAATATTTATACTGGGATGCTTGATTTGTCTTTTCATGCTTAATTTTGAAGCTTTTTTTTTAAGCTTTTTTTTAAGCTTTTTTCCCCCTTCCCCTCCCCTGACGAATTTCCGTAACTTTGCTTTCTTTTTTCCTATGTTTGATTTTGCTCTTGGAACAAATGTAACTTGTAACCTGTAACTCTGATCCTCATGTAAAGCGCTCTGATACCTCCGGGTCTAGCCAGCGCTATATAAAACTCAAATAAATAAAATAAAAAATGTTGGCATGATAAATGTAGCAAAACACATTACAGCTCCTATCATGTGAACACGTCTTCAGAGCTATTTAACTGTGAGGGAAAAAGTTGGACCTCCTGTTGCTTGTTCAAACAGAGCCCAAGGGATTTAGCATTTCGCTTGTGTATGATGAGGATTTTTAACCGTTGTCCTTACAGATGTCAAGGGACCCCCAATCAGTAATATAACGCTCACAGTTGTGTTCAATAAACCTATAAGGCACAGCATTCTGCTGTAGTCCTCGCGAAATCAGGATTTGAACTGTTGTGTGCTAATTTGTTATGTACCATGCCTGTAGCAGTACAGGACATTTTGACTGATACCTATGCTACATCATCCATGCCACATCTCAGGGACAGGGGCATTGTCTTTCACAAATCTACTGATACTTTACCATCACATGGAAAATGTGGTCTGTCTAACCTAAGAAAGTAAATCTAGTTAAGAGACTGGCTCAGTAGATGCCCAAAAATAGCTTGAAGATGGGCATTAGTAAAATGAAGGGGAGGAGGGTGTCACCCTTAATGGAATGGGGAAGTCTCTTTAACGGGGAATGGGAGGAGACAGACTCCTGAAAATGGACAAAATGGAGTACAGTTTCAGTAGTGTATTGGGTGAGCTGACCGTAGAAAAGTTTAGGATTGAGAAAGCCCACTCCTGGAGAGGGCGAGCCAGAGTGCAAACCCGAAGATAGTGGAGGAAATTAGGGGTTTGATTTCCGGGGGGATTAAAAGAGCATTGATATAATCCTGCATTTGAATAGGACTGAAATCATCAGAGATTCTGAGTGTACAAAACTTATCTTTGTGAGTTGCACAAATAGCAAACCGTAGGCTAGGACCTGTATAAGAGTTGTGGGAGGAGAACGGCTGAAACCTGTTTTGTAAACGCCACTTACTGCTGTTAGATACTTCAATAGATCTCTGGCATTGGCATCCCTAGTTTGCAGTGGGAGGGTGGTTTTATGCGTATTGGTGATGGTGCTACCTTGTATGCTATATTTTTTTCAGAGCTATCTGATCTATCTATATAGTAACTTCTTTAGGTTCATAGACTGGTAGCCAGCTTTGCGCTGGGGGGGAGAGGGGGGGGGGGCAGGAAGACTAGGTTCGACCTCAGCCCTGCAGTTGTAGCACTGTAAAGCTTTAAGTTATCTTATGAGAGGGTGGTACTGGAACTGCAGGATGTAGAAGTGTAATATGTACAAGCACAGCTTCATGTGCTGTTTCATGGATGGCTTTGGAAGGTAATGCTTAGAAAGACCTTCTTGACCAGCACCCTGTATCTCATACGAATGTGTGAAGTTCCCCTCTACACTGGGAAGAGAGAGATTAACAACCTTAAGAGTGGTGACATCCGCGGGGAAGCCTGAACGTGTGAGAAACTGGAATTAAGGCTTTCTTTTAGGCCACATGCTTATCCATGCACAAGACAGGAGTCTGCAGGTGACAGTGGATAGAAATCTAGATATATGGTGGTCCTGGGATCATTGGTGATTGTCAAAAGATGTTCATGGCATGGAATTCTTTAAATCACTCAATTAGATGTTTTTTTCGAATGAATTCTTGTCTAAGATTCTTGGAAGAGTCTTACATGCACAGCAGCACACAGTAACCACAAATTCTAAAGTGGCTTTCCTAGAAAGTTTAATGATTTGGTTGCAGACGTTTGATTTCCACTTCTCTTCCTTGGACAGTTTGGCATGCTATTCTGTTTCTCCCAGTGCAGTCTAGGAGAATCAAAGCAAAGCAATATCAGGAACGGCGAGAAAGGTGACATTCATCTGTTTTGGTGAAAGTTGGTGGGAAAAGTGTGACCTTCCTCAGGCTCCAGAACGTCTCTCGAAAATCATCTCTACGCTGCACAGAGTCAGAAGCCAGACTCTGAGGCAATTTACATTCTGGGAATCTATATGTTTATTGAGTGATATGTATGTTCCAGGTGATATTTGGATGTGCCCCCTGTTGTGGGTCCTGTTTCAAAAATTACTTTATTTGCACACGTTTCCAGTATACAGCTCGTGCATCAATGTGTTTCCTACTCCAAAAAGTCAATCAGTAACACAATGCACTAGGAGACAAGCCATTTTCAAGTTTAGCATGAAGGTTGCCTGGCATTTAGTGTGTGTATACTTATATTCTTAAACTGTGCAACACGCTGTAGAAGCAAAGGATTAATGTACATGCATCCACAGAACACATAACAGAAAGGAATATGCAGTTAGGAAGTGAATAAATGACCTGTGCTCCAGTGCATTATGAAATTTGAAAAAGCGATCCTTCATTGTGCTGAGAAGGATGAAAACAGAGGCAAATAGATTGTGTAAGAAGCGCCAGAACCTGAGAGCAAAGGAGGAGAAGCTTGGTCGTGCTTTTCTTTCTTGTCAAAGGTATGCCCAGGATTTGTCCCTGGTAGAACTTGAGGCCCCATCAAAGGAGTTTAAGGCAGAAAAAGGAGAACCTTGAAAGTGATCTGAGCATTTTTTATGGCGATTTCGACCAGTAGAGGAAGTCACTGGTGAGTCAATTTCTTTGTAGTTCTGGAAACCCATAGCTAGCATGAAAACCTACTTCTTGAATCTCATCTACACTGAGATTTTATATTAGATTCTGGGTAGAAGACGGCCAACTTGTATTGAACAAAATTGTACAGCTCAATCCAAGAAGTCTTTGCCCTACATCTGTAGGGTATTCTGTTGGTGCTGCAGGCAAGCTTGTTAGAAAAACCATCACCAGACCTAATCGGGCATTAGCAAACTAATACGTCTGGGTTTTTAATGTGCTGAGTCATGAAGTGCAGGCATCTTAAATGCAGCAGGAGTGGAGAAATAGGGCTAGAGTTGTAAAGTAATTGTTTGTGCAGTTCAGTACAAGCACTCGCTTTGAGGTGGAAGGATACAATCAAATATAATATAGATATAAGATAAATGAATGCTCCTCTGAGCCGAGCCAAGAAATGATAGACAAGGTTTCAATCCAATGGCTTGAAGAAGCTAGCCGAAGAATGCCGATGGTTGAAAGGGGCGTATGCAAAGCTCACTCTATATTGTAAGTACTAGATCTGTTTGACATCTGTGCTGTCAAAACCCAGACCTTAAAAAGCACACAAGTAAATAATATAGCTTATAAAATAAAGTTGAAAATAGTACTATAAAAGTAGAGCATGTCCCCTTTTTCATCTTAGACATCTTATTCATAGACTGGTGCTGTGAACTGGAAGAGTCCTCACTCAACACATTTTTTGCGTAAAGCCTGAGTGTCTTATGTTTTTATTTAAATATGATACATTGTTTTTCTAATTTAAGTGATTTTTGCTTTTAAGGATCTGTGAAATGGTGCAATTGATTTAAACTAGATCCATTGTTGGATTTTTATCAGATAGATCCAGTGTTGGATTCTTATCAGATTTAGGTACCTAAAACAGTGTGAACAAGTTCCATTTGTGGCCTCCTGCAATAACATTGTTGACCACCCTTAGTTTGATTGACATTTTAGACGCAAGGACCAATACATTGCAAATTACATTTTAACTATACGGCAACAAACGTTTCTTTTGAAAAGTGTATCGGTTAAACAAGGAACTTCACCTTTTTGTATTTCTTTTTTTTTTTTTCAAAAACCTTTATTGATAAAGAAATAGGTCACGACACAGTACAGGTTATTAGTGCAATGGAAATACAATCACTTTTCCAGAAACACCCTACAGTGTACAACGGAAAATTAAAGGAGTGCTGGGCTAGAAAGGCACAATAGTTGGCCAAATCATGTAAGCAGACTTAGGGACGGAATGTAGGGTGCACGTGAGGGTGGGTGCGGTGTAGGGGGGTCAGCAGAGGTGCTTCCTCCGATATGTAGCCTGTTCGGGATTGGGGACCCCGATGGCGAGCTGTCTGGGGTGGCTAGGCGCTGTAGATAAGAAATAAGGGGGGGCCAGATGTCAGGAGGTCTGCTGGCTGCCGGCATTAAATCCCAAAATTCACCAAGAAGTGTCTGACAATGGGCCGAGTCGTCCAGCCAGTTCTTGACCGTAGGTGCCGGCTTACGCCCCCAGTGAATGGACACCCTTAGTTTCGCCAGAACTAGGAGCATGGCAGTGAGTTTGCGGCTCGCATCCGGGATGTTCTTTACATACCCTAAGAGGCATACCAGGGGGTCAGTCGTGATGCGGTCAAGTGTGATGTCGCTAATAGCTGCGCATACGTCCCGCCAGTAAGCAGAGACTTTGGGACACAACCAGGCTAAGTGGATAAAGTCCGCATCTTAGGCTGAGCACTGCACGCACCTGTCGCTTGCAAGCAGCCCCATCTTGTGTAATGTAGCAGGTGAGCGATAAAGCCTATGCAAGTATTTGAAATGTATGAGCCGCAAACGATAATTGGGAGATAAGCGTGTAGTCTGCTTGCAGCAGTATAGCCATACCTCCCTGGGAAGGTCCCTACCAAACTCCACTGACCATGCAGTGCGGGCTCGTTCAGTGTCAGTAGGCGAGGCGGCTAACGTAGAGTTTGGTGACCAGCTTACGCGGGGAGCCAGAGGAGTGGACCAGTTCGAGGGCAGGATGCGCCTGGGGGGCCTGCGGTAAAGTGGGATTTGCCTCCTTACAAGTCGCTCTAATCTGATAGTATAGCAGCCGGTCTATTGGGCCGACATTGTCAGGAAGGGCAAGGAACGTGTTGTCTGGATAAATGTCCGCTATGGTGGTGAGTCCAAGGAGGGCAGCGCGGCGCGCCATGCCAGCAGTCTGTAGCGGGGGAAAGCAGGATTGCTGGCTAGGGTCATGGAGGGAGCAAATAGTGTGCTAGCTCCAACGTACTTACGAAGCCCGTCCCAGGCCCACCGTAAGCACTCAACCGTGTCAATCTCGCCACGCGGGGGTTTAGGAGGAATGAAAAGCGCGGTCTTGAGCGGCCATGGGGCGGCGAGGTCAGCCTCAACCGCAACATGAGGTTGGAAAGGCGTGGGGAGTAGCCAGAAGTGAAGGAAGCTGGCCTGGGCGCATAGCGCTTATAACTTAAAATCTGGGGCACCCATCCCGCCGCAGGACAAGGGGAGCGTGAGAATATTGTACGCAATTCTAGGCTGTCGACCCGCCCATACCAATGTTCTAATATGAGAGCGCCGTTTACGGAAAAAGTGCGATGTGAGAGGGACGGGGACGTTCAAAAAGAGGTAAAGGAATTTCGGGAGCACCACCATCTTTGCAATGGCAATGCGCCCTGTCAGCGATAGGGGGAGCGTTTGCCACACACGGATCTTAGTCTCTAGCCAGTCCAGCGCGCGGCCAAAGTTCGATCTCCATACTTCATCCACATCCCTGCTCAACCAAATACCAAGATACTTGGTCGGGCCAGATGCCCACACGAAGGGGTAGTCAGAGGTGAAGGGTTTTGTAGCGTCTGTAAGGGGAAAGAGAATCGATTTCCCCCTATTCACCTGGACTCCGGACAGGCAGCCGAAGCGCACCACCTCCCTCGTCATGGGGGCCAGGTTGTCCTGGGGATGGCGGACATAAATCGTGATGTCATCCGCATACATGGAGACAACAAGGGCCCGGGCTGTAAAACCAATGCCCCTCTGAGTATGATGCTGTCGCAACCGGGCAGCCAGAGGTGCAATGGCGAAAAGCATAGGGGAGAGGGGGCACCCCTGCCTGGTACCCCTCGAGATGGGAATGGGCTCAGTGACCTGACCATTTATGCGGATGCGAGCCGTGGGGAAAGTGTATAAGAGCTGTATTTTGCACACGAAATCCGGACTAAAGCAGGCGTGGAAGAAGATAAAAAAGGAAAGGCCACTCGAGAGTATCAAAGGCCTTAGTGGCATCCAGCAATGCAGCTACGGCCGGGAGAGCGGGATTAATTTGATGGAGAACAGCGAAGATAGTCCGAAGATTATGGGAAGTGGCCCGCCCAGGAATAAAGCCAGATTGATCCGGGCGTGCAATGAGGGACATAAGTGGGAGGAGACGTGTGGCGAGCAATTTAGCATAGATTTTATTGTCGGTGTTAATGAGAGACAGGGGGCGATATGAATCGCAACACTCAGGGGATTTATCGGGCTTTAAAAGAAGGGTGAGCAAGGCCTCGCGGAGAGACGGTGGAAAGCACCCGTGTTCAAGAGAGTCGTTATACATGGCAGCCAAGTGTGGGACCAGAAGAGGCGCAAATTGTTTATAGAAGGCTGGAGAAAGACTGTCAGAACCGGGCGCTTTGTCACCCGGGAGCCCCGAAATCACCGCAGAAATCTCCTCCAGAGTGAATGGTTCGTCCAGGTATTCCCGGTGTCCATTGCTCAGCCAGAGGAGTTCAATGGTCTCAAAATATTGATCAAGGACCTCGCGGGGGCACCTCGCCAGCAGAATACAGCTGTGAATGGAAGGTGGAGAATTTAGCGACGATCTCTGTAGGAGAGGTTGTTCTGTTGGAAGTCCCGTCTTGCAAGGCAGTGACGTATGAGGAGGCGTGCGGTTGGCGGAGAAGGTTAGCGAGGTTTTTGCCGGGGCGGTCGCCCTCGCCGTAGCGACGGGCTCGCGCCTCCCTGCCCAGGAAGGAGATCTGCTTCCGCATGAAAATCAGAGATTTTAGCCCGAATCTGAGCCAACGTGCCAGGGCTAGGGTCCTGGGACTGTAGGAGATCCAGAGATTTAATTTCAGTCTCCAGGCGCGCCAGGGTGCTCGGATAGCTTTCAACACCCCGGACTGTTTGGAGATGCACTCTCCCCGTATAACTACCTTAAAGCCCTCCCAAAGAGTGGAGGGTGATTCCACCGAACCCACGTTGTGTGCAAAGTAATCAACAATGGCGGTGCGGATCTCCTCGCGGAAAACTGCGTCACGGAGAGCGTTAAGGGGCAATCGCCACGCAAACATACGGCGCACAGTGAGGGGAAGCTGTAGACGCAACCGTACAGGAGCGTGGTCAGAGAGGGTGCGAGCCATATGATCTACGGAAGCAGTCCAGGAAGAAACGTCACGAGTAGTGAGCCAGAGGTCCAGCTGGGACCAGCAGCCCCGCGTGCCAGTGACGCATGTGCCCTCGCGACGATCGGGGTTGACATGTCGCCAAGCGTCCAGCAGGGAGTTATCGGACATAATAGAGTGGTGGCCTGAGGGTGCTGGGCTTGATCCCCAGAGCGGTCTAGCGTATGTGAGGGAGCAATGTTAAAATCCCCCCCCCAAAGCAGAGAGCAGGGCCCCAGGGAGGATATAAGCTGCCAGACGTGTTAAAAAAAGGCAGGGTTGTCAGAGTTTGGGCCGTAAATAGCCGCGAGAATTAAAGGCTGGTTAATAAGGTTGCCTGAAAGTATAACGTACCTGCCCTCTGGGTCAGTGATGGACTGAAGCGTGCGTCAGGGCAGCCCTCAGCGTAGAAGAATGGAGACGCCGTGGGAGTAATTAGAATAGAAAGACGAGTGGGACTCATTCCAGTGCCTCGAGTGCAGCCTAGACGCGGTGGCACGAAGGAGGTGAGTTTCCTGAAGGAAACAGATGTCCACCTGATGCCTTGAGAGGTGTGCTTGCATGAGGCGTGACTTACGATGGTCATTCAGACCCCTAACATTCCAGGTCCAGAGTGTGGTATCCGTTATTTGGCGAAAGAGTGGTGTTGTATGACGGGTAGTGTTGGGAGTGTAGCTGAAGTGACTGCAGTAGGTGACGCGACGTACAGCATAGCGAGAATCATATAGCACAACATCATGCGCCAAATTAAACCAAGCAATAAAAATAACAAGCCTCTGGAGAGAGGCAACATTCCCATAGATAGCGCCCCAGCCCACCCACCACCCACTTCAACCCCCCAATTAGGTTGAGATTCCAAGCCCACCCCACCCAGGGAACCCCAACTTGGAGTGGGAGCAAAAGAGATTGAAAAGGGAATCATCCCAAGGGGGCATGGATCCACCTGGCATACACCCCTGTCACTCGGAATAGGGTGGCCAAGCAACGATAGTGGGCGGACAACTCTATGTCAAAACATGCAAAGGCATAGGCCCCCCAGCTTCTAGGGAGAAGTCGTTGCGGGAATATAACTGAGATAGGCAACTGGACCCGGGGGTCGCATCAGCAAAACTGGACAGATACGGTACATGGTGAGTTCCAAGAGTGTCCAAGAGCGGTCCTTAAAAGACGGTGACAAACCAAGGCGCAGGGCAGCAGGAACCGCCAAGCAGCGGATAAAGCAGTGAGCAGTGAAGGACTCAGGCAAGGAGGCAACGAGTCAATGCAGTTAGGTAAAGGACGGGGTAAGCGGCAAAGTCTCCCAAATGGATGGCGAAAACAGAGGAGCAAGGGACCTCGTTAGTCGTTGTCGCTTGCACCATTTCCGTCTTCCTGCTGTGAGTTGGGCGGTGTTCGACGCTGTTGCTTGTCCAGCTTTTTCGCAAAGGCCAGGGCGGCTTTCGGGTCGTTAAAGAGATGTGTTTGTGACCCAGCCTTGATTCTCAGTTTGGCCGGGTAGACCAGAGAGTAGGAGACGTCATGTTTTTGTAGCAACCTCTTTGCCGGGAGGAATTCCCGCCGAGCGGCCTGTACCGCTAGCGTAAAGTCCGGATAGAAGGCAAGAGTATTCCCTTGGTGTGGTACTTCACCTCTCTCCCGGGCAGCCCGCAAAATGGCATCGCGAACCTGGAAATTCAGCAGTTTGGCGATGATCGGGCGTGCAGGAGTGCCCGGGGGAGGCCTCGGACCCAGAGAACGGTGCGCCCTTTCCACGATGAAGACCGGAGAGAGGGTCTCGCCAAAAAGTTCACGCAGGAGCTGCTCAACGAAGTCCTCCATTTTCGTAATGTTGGAGGATTCGGGCACGCCCATAATGCAGAGGTTGGTTCTGCTGGAGCGCGCCTCCAAATCTTCATTCTTGTTCTTTATTAATTCCAAAATGTTGTCCATTTGGAGCAGCCTTTGCCTTTCTCCGGTCATGGTGTCCTCAACATCTGAGACTCTGGACTCTAGGTGCCTGATCTGCGTATCGTGCGAGTCTACCCTGGTTTTCACAACAGCAAGGTTGGCGGACAATTGTTCAAGCTGGGTTGCGATGCCACTGACGCTGGCCTTAACATGATGGCCTTCAGATCGTCGTCACGAGTTGTGCTAGAGTCAGTCTGTGTGGCGAGTTCTTCCGTCCCCGGCATCGGCCCCTCTTGTCTAGTCTGCCTGCACTGTTCGAAGGCTATTTTGGGCTGCCTGGCGTCCACTTGCCCATGATGGAACCACCACTGCACGGCGGGCCAGCCACCCAGCGCCTGGGCACCCCAATGGGGGGATAAGCGGTGCCCAGAGTAAGAGGGCGCAGGGTATCGTGAGTCAGCAGGCCAAGGGACGCACGGGGTGCACCAGGAGCAGCAGGGGATGGTAAGTTGCAGGTCACAGGGGCGGCAGCCACCGCAAAGCAGGCAAGAAAGCGGAGCGCCCTCCCAGTGGGTATGTTTGGCTGCTGGTCACCGTGTCAACCAGCATCGGTCGAGGGATAGAGGGCGTCTGTAGGCTGGCATCTGACTCCTCAGGTGTGGATGGGCAGACTGCAGGGATCGTGCTGGCCTTCAGGCATGTACCAGGGACGCTGGCGGACGAATCTGCGGGATATCCCCACTCGCGGGGGTAGCGTATGGCCGGTGAGGCTTAAGAGGCCAGGCGCAGTCGGAGGTGCGGCGGGTCCGGCGCAGCCAGGACAGACTGGAGACTCACTTCAATGGGGCACCAGAGCAGGTAAATCCGCACCCCCGTGCCAGGAAGGGAGGCGGAGAGGGCCGCAGGGAGAGCACACCAGGCGGGGGCAGCTAGCAGCGGGGAGACAAGGGGGGTGCGTCGCCCACGTCGCAAGGCGCAGGACTAGCGGCGCGGGTCCCTGACCCGAGCCGGCCTGAGAGTGGTGCGCCCAAAACAGGCCACGCAGTCCTGAGCCTCACGGTCCGGCAATCGTGCCCCCACCCAGCAGCGGACCACCCACCGATGCAGCGCCGCACTCACTTGTCGTTGAAGGCAGGCAGCGGCGGCTCCGGGCTCTGACAGGCCGTGGGAAGCAGCAGGCACGTTCCGCTGTACACAGCACCGCCCCCTCCGCAACGCCGCAGGGCAGGCCCGTCAGGCGCTTGCAGGCCCAGAGCGCTCTGGGTGTCGTCAATCTTCGCCGCAGCGCGGCCTCAAGCTGGCGGATAGATCAAAGTGTGCCCCTAGGTGCAGGGGGCCAGGATCTCTGTGCCTGTAGCAGTAGAACCACGCAGGTCCGCAGGATTTTGTCGGATTAGGAGCTTGGCCGGCAGAGCCCACTTAAAGTGCGGCCATCTCGCAGCCGGCTAAGCCACGCCCCCCCTTTTTGTATTTCTTTAAATTAGTTTTTATTTTCTATTGAAAGCGAACATGTATAAAAGGTCAATAAGTAAAGCCATTGATGAAGCCTTAAAATTCTTACAGTGTAACCCATCCTTCGTAATCACAGTTACTAATAAAGTGTATTATAGTTAGTAGTTATAATTTATAATAATTGATCAATGCACAAACATTCCATATTTTGGGACTGAATTTAGGCATGGTTCCTTCAGGGTTTTTTACTAGCGATTTTCCTGTTGTAGGGTTAGTTTAAGGAGTGACTTAAGATTGGGGTTGGCACAGTCACATTAACATGGCTCACAGGTTTTGTTAGTTGGCCTGGGTACATTTAATGTGTGTGAATTTACTGTATTTGTCTTAATCTCTCAGAAGTAATCAATGTTTTTTTGAGTGTATAGTTTGTGTATAGTTTTCAAATGTATTCAACATATTGTATGTGCGCCGGTAGAGTAAATAAGGACAGTGTTGTGTTCCCGTGGTCACAATCTATTGCACTTTTGCACAAGTTATATACGTGAGTAGTTTTTAGACCTGATATATATAATATATATATCCGCTTTACTTGTTGCTCCTTCTGGAACTCCCGGACCCATGTGATGTGGCGCGCATGCTGGCAGAGCATACCGGCTGTAAATGAATCCACAAAGTTCAGTAGGCGCGCTGTCAGGTAACAGCAAGGTCCACACCACAATGTAAGCAGGAAACTGTTTATTCACATAATAAACTGTTTCCTGCTTACATTGTGGTGTGGACCTTGCTGTTACCTGAGAGCGCGCCTACTGAACTTTGTATGTATGTGTATATATATATATATATATATATATTTTTTTTTTTTAGCCAGTCTTCATATGTTCTTGCTGTGTCCTTCACATTTTATTTACGGCCACTAAAGAAGATTCCATGGGGCAGTAGAGCAGCTCAATCCAGCCAGTGGATAACTTCACTGTGAGTGAACAGCATTCTGCTCTCTCACATGTAGCACTTACTCACAAAAAGTTGTTCTTTTCAGTTCCTCAGGCTCCAGTTGAAATACATATTTTTGAGACCAAAATATATTTTAGCTTTTAGCCATTTTTACGTTTTGCCTGCACAGCACTTGCACTGGTCTTGCGCAATCGCTTGTAAATAAAACAAAATAATCTTAAAATGGGCTTACAGCCTGCCCATTACTTACCATTGGTTGGCTTCCCCGTCACTTTTGTTGCTTCTCATTAGTCAGAGCCTCCTCCTCTCCTCAGCTTCCACCTGAGATTTCCCGTGTGTCTCTGCCGTGGAGCATGGACCAAGTACAGATTCCTGCCTGCGGCCAGTGTCCTTCCACTGGCTGCAGGATACTGCAGTTACTCTTTTTTTCAACATTTCGACATGCAGTCTTAGAAAATGCATGTGTCTGCAGTCCCTCTCCTTCCCCCCACTCCGTTGTTTTTAAACCCACAGCCCCCCCCTCCTCTCTGCTGTTTTTAACCCACTCCCCGCCCTCTTCCTGTTCTCTGTTTTCAAACACACCACTCTGCCCTCCACCCACTGTAGGATGTTTTTAAGCCATCACCCTACCCTCCTCCTCCTGCTCTCCTCCGGGCTGCGCTGCTGTGCAACATGTAATAAACATTGACAAAGCCAATAGATTTCACATAGGGGAAAGCTATTGGCTTTGACAGTGCTTGTTATTCATAATGGCGCGGGCCTAGCACCTCCCCCAACAATAACATTTTATCAATGCCAAGGGAAATCAAAACTTAAGAGAAATTAGTAAAAACTGTAAATATATGCACACATAAGTGAAGCTCTGTGCACATTTCGTGTGTGACACCTTGAATAAATACAAAGGGCAATCAAATTTCTTTTTTTTATGATTTCCATTTTATTGATTTTTTGTGCCCATTTTAAAAGCATAATAGTTCGACATACAAACCCCAGTGCCTTAAGCAGGAAGCATTCACATTGTTGCTGGCATAGTAGCAACATACCTTTGACAGTTCTTTCTTATTTCTACAGCATCTTCTTTCCGGGTCTGTTGTCACCTGAATCCCTGTATGTCTCCTAGGTTGTTAGAGAGTACATGTTTGAGGGCTACCCTAGGGTATTACCATTCTCTAGCTCTTCGTCTGTAGCGAGTTATGACCTGCTAAGTGACCGGTGCAGGTGCACTGTGGACCACATGCTAATAAAGACAAACTTGACCTAATACTAGATTTGGGAGCTCTTGGGAATTGGGTGCCTCCAAGGGAGTTTTGGAAAATATGGATCCCTTCCTCAAGGGACAGTTCGGCTCCAACCTGGTGGCTGCAGACCATCCGGAGAAAAAGCAGCCAAGACCACTTGGCAGAGTCCTTGTCAGGGGATCTGCAAGAAGAGAATCATTTAATACTACCTTCTTGGGGGTTAGCTTGCTGGAGGAACTGGATTAGGTAGATAAATATTTGCATTGATCTTGCAGTATTATTGATAGTGGTGCATGCAATTGTAAACTTGGAGGCCACAAAACAGCCATTTATTTTTTCTTCTTTTGTTTCAAATCTTTTGCCCCATGGAAATTAGTTTTGCCCCGTATCAGGAAATAGGACTAACGACCATCGCTGAAACAATGGCATTGGGCTTTAGAACGGATATCCCTAACATTTATTTTCCAGTCGCAGCTGACATTGGCTAAACCTGGATGTTTACTAGAATTGGTTTTAAAAGTTCAAACTAAGATATTTTTAAGGAATGTACAATACCACTATGAATTTCCTCTGCTAACAGGCATATGATGGTTTTCCTACCCCTAAGCCCACAGTCCATAGTTGCGTATTTTTTGTTAGTAATATGTTTTTTTAATCAACATTGTGTGCCTTATATGTAAGGGTAGTTTATATATTTTTATATAGTTTGATTATAGTAACATATTTATAAATTGTTTGGCTTTCAGCTGAATCAATAAACCTTTGATTGACTGACCTGTTCACTAATTAGCCCCGTGCGGAAAGCAACTTGGAGCTTTCTCCACTAACCGGGTACTGCCGAACAGCCCCTTGGAACCCTCTTGAAATGTACTGGAGCACTGAGGCTTGTTGGAGAACTCACTGACCTGTGCCGAGTATCATAGGAGCTGTAAGTGATGTTTGCACAGTAGATGGAAGGATAGTGTTTTTTTGCACCACAAAGGATTAGATGCTAGGATGAAGATTATCAGATAGAAACAAGGCTAGTCAGAAAGCCCTCTATACGGCTGGGAAAGTTTGTAGGGCAGAAGAACAGTCTTAGCAGTGATCCCAACCCCTCGGGAGATGTTCAGTATTGGGATGGGCAGTGTAGATTGTCCCTTGACTGCATCAAATAGCCACAAGATAGTCTGATATTATTACCTTGGGCCAAGCATCACCATAAGAACTTATACGCCTTGGCAGAAACTCTTGAGAAATAAGTGTTAACCCCAACAGTGAACCGGCAGCAAACAGTGATTCTGTCCAGCAGCAAACACAGAAAAATAATCGTTTAAACAGTTCCTGGATGGCTTAAATCTTTCTCTGGATTTGAAAGGGTGGCTGGCCAATCCCCCACTTAAGTGCTTACCCTCTGGGTCTCCCAGCCCACTGTGTCTTCATGTAAAAAGATGAGGAAAAACGCGGAATGAACTTCAGTTTGTTAGACAGCAGCTGTAAGCAAGCTTGGCAGAGGCCTGACAGCAAGTGCTCTCAACCCACCACCCTTTTTTCCCCATACATAGAAAGCATATGCAATATATTTAGGCCTGCATAGTCTCCATATGGCCCACACGTGCAAAGCATGCAACATGTAAATGCCCACCTAGTCGTACTTGAACCAGCAACCAGAGCTTCTGCAGTGTTTGGTGGTATCTTGTAGGCCAGCTCAGTGGCGGATATCCCTAGTGGTGCCATCCAGGGTGCCCTAGGCAGACACCGGAGGCAGGGGTGTTTAGGAGTATTTCAAGAGCAATAGCGGCACGCCAGAGGAGACAGGTTAGTTATCACAGCCTTCTTGGCACACCCTTTGAGCCCATGCGGATAGGTATGCTAGGCTGTTCCACAGCAGTGATTGGAGGGAGTGTAGAGGCCTGCTGAACCAAATAGAGAAAGTCCTTGTGGCCCAGTGCCGTGGCACAAAGGGGAGGTGGCTGGAGGAATGACATGAAGCTGCAAGAAGGCTCATTGCTTCACCGACATGGCCATGGGAATACTATGGCAAGTGATCACGTTCCTCATCAAAGCTCATCGAGTCCTCAACCCTTACTCCACATTGGACTGGAAGCTGGTGGTCTACAAGCCCCATAGTCTTTGTAGGTTTATTCTTTCATCCTTTATTTTTGTATTAAAGTTTCTATTTTAACTTCTTTCTTAGTTTCCTTTAACCCTAACATACATAGGCCGAAATTTGGAATGCTGGTATGTCATTGTATTCTTCTTCAGATTGACAATATTTGGAGATGATAGATTGAGTTCTTCAAATAATATAGAATGTGTTTCTTATGTGGGTTTTTATCATTAAGTCAAATGTAGTCACTCAGAGCCCACGATTGAGAGAACCATTCGGCAAAAACAGAAGCACGCTGTGCTCAGTGGTTAATAAACATTGGTTCAGCTTTTTTAACTTTTCTTATTTTAATTATTAAGTTTGTCCACAGTATTGTATACTTCATCAAAACATTTCAGAGCACTTATCTGAAAGGGTCTAGAAGATGCAAACCCCATGTGGTGCTGCAGTGTAATAATAAAAACTTTTAATGCATTTATACATGTATTCAGCATGCGAAGTGTTCCACATACTGCCAAAAGGCAGCTGGCCATGAAACTAAAAAATATTTCCAGAGTTGCTGAGATGCCTGTCCAAAGCACTGTGGAGAATGGTAATCTAATGGTGCCGACTTTAAGTGTTACCTTGGGTATTTTTTATGCTTGTTTTTTAATTAGAATCTGTTTATTGAATAAAATACAGGAACAAAAAATTCAAACAAATTGGGGACACATGTCCCTGTAAAGGAAAGCATCAAGGGAATCCACCTTCTATAATAAGAACATACAGAGTGTGGCCTAACCCACGCAGGATATCACCAAAATTTCTATTGTAAAGCATGCAATAGTGGAAGAAATCAATACATGCTGAGGCCCCATCCCCAGTTATACTAACAATATATTCAACTCCAAGAGAGAGGAAAGGGGTACAACTAGAAAACAAGAAGCTCTCCGTTCTCCGGATGCCAGTTGAGGCGTTATTATTGACACATCGAGTAAGTCTTTGGGGGCGTGTTATGCGTGGCCTCATATTATATAGGATTTCCTCTTTGTCCAAGGGGGCCCCTTAGTATGCTTGTTTTTTAAAGCTTGTACGCAAATCCTGGTGCTGATATTGACCAGCGTTCCTATACACGTCTCGCAGAGCAGCCAGGTTTTTCTGTAGGCTAAATTGGTAGTGCCAGGTGCAGATCTTCAAGAGACATGAATTCAGAAGTCACCGTGCCATTTTGAAAAGATGCAGTCACCAATGTGTTTCCTCTTAAAATTAAGGTTTTTCTTCAGTCAGTTAATGCTAGACCAAAGTGACCTGGATGGTAGATGTAGATGGCAAATCATTTAGTTGTGTAAAACCGGAGAGCAACCTCATAGAAGCAGCTTGAAATCTTCACGATTTCCTGTTGCAGGATAGTGGAGCTGAAAGTTCGAGCCAGTTGCCTTGTCCTGGTTTAGCTTGAGGTCCTCTTGGACCCTCAAGCCCAAAACGAGCCGAGCTTTGGTGCGTCTTCTGTCTGCTACCTACGCTCTAACCTCATGCACCAAGAATTATATAAAAAGCATTGGCAAACCCAGTCGATTTCGCCTGTGCTAGAGCTACTGGCATTGGCAATGTATTTTAGCCATGTTGAACATCAGCGTGGCTGCTGTTCAGCATGGCTAAAAGTTAGTGGCGTGGAGTGGCGTAGAGTAGAGTGTTGTGCAGTGGAGGGTTATGGAGTGTGGTGGAGTGGAGTGTCTTGGAGCATTGTAGAGTGGAGTATAGTGGAGTGTTGTAGAGTAGGGAGGCGTAGAGTGGAGTGTCGTAGAGTAGAATGTCGTAGAAGGGTGTAGCATAGCAGGGGGTAGCGGTGAGTGGAGTAAAGTGTCGTAGAGTGGAATATATTGGAGAGGCATAGAGTGTCGTGGAGTATCGAGTGGCGTGGAGTGGCGCAGACTAGAGTGTTGTGGAGTGGCATGGATTCTCATAGAATGGTATAGAGTAGAGTGGAATAGAGTGGAGTAGAGTGGACTATGCATATGTGAGCGTTGGTAAGGATCGAGTCCCACACTAGAACTGGATTGATTATTTTTTATTTCCTTGTATACACGTCTTTTATGCAAAGCCAGAGTTCAAGTGAGGGATAATGCCTCTTATCCTGTGGTTTTGGCCTTGGTTTTCAGACACTTCTTCTTGTGCTTCCTTCGGTTTCCCTTTCCTGGACTCTTGTTCCCTCAGAGGAAGAAAAGGAGAGAAGGCGAAGTGAGGTAAGTGTCTTTGTACGGATATCGCCTTGGGGAAGGGAGTGGAGGGTCACCCAGTGCTTAAAAACGAGTCTAAGGACGTGAGGTAGTGCAGGAAGCGGGGTATGAAACAGGCAGGAGACGTGATGGTTTCGCCCCCCTACTCGCCGGCTTTCTCCCTCCTCCCGACCCACCCTGCGAACCGCTCACGTACCTGGCTGAGCCACGCACCTCCAGGAGCGTGGCTGGGCGCAGCACGGTACCGTTGGCCTCCGGGCTCTCCCGTTTTTCTTGCTTCTTCAGTTTTTGGTGTCAGTAGCGGTCTTTCCTCTTCTGGCGTTTGTCGGTCTTCCCCTCGAGGTGTGGACGGGTGCTTCTCCTCCGTGTCTTCCGGGTTTTGGGGTCTCCTCACGGAAGTCCGTACTGACTTCCTCTACCATTGGCTCCGAGGTAGTGACGTCAGGTCTAGGGGCGGCGTCTTCGTAGAAGGGATTCCAGTTAAAGGAACCATGGCGAGTGTAAGGGGCTTCCGCAGCCTGCGTGGGACTTTGCACTATAGTCCATGCTGATTGTTCATCTGGCTGAAATGAGAGGAGAGGATCCTGTTCAGGAGGTACACTCCACCAGTCAGTCATAACGTCTGTTCCCTCCCAGGGGACTCAGGAATCATGACACACCCCCTCCCTAGGATACTCCCGATCGGGGAGAGGCAATACCCGAGACAGAAAATCAGCACTCCCGTTCTCGATCCCCCTCCGATGTTTCACTTCAAATGAAAAGGGTTGCAGGGATATGAACCATCACAGGACGCGGGGATTATGGCCCATGTTCCTGCTCATCCACTGGAGGGGCGCATGATTAGTGTATAAGGTAAAGTGGCTTCCCGCCAGATAATATCGAAGCTTGTCGATGGCCCATTTCACGGCAAGATATTCTTTCTCGATCGTTTGGTATCTTTTTTCTCGGGGAAACAGTTTCCTACTAACGAAGAGGATGGGATGCTCAGTACCGTCAGGGCCGAGTTGTGACAGGACCGCTCCTAGCCCACAGTCAGAAGCATCGGTATGGAGAATGAATGGTTTGGTAAAGTCTGGAGAGGATAGGACAGGGCTGGTAGTGATAGCCCTTTTCAAGTGATGAAAGGCGTTTACCATAGCTTCTGTCGGGTGTAGTAGCTCTTTTGGCCTTACGTCCTTACGAAGAAGGTCTGTGAGGGGACCTGCAATCTCTGAATATTGGGGTATGAATCGCCTATAATATCCTAGTAATCCCAACAAGCATTTGCAATGCAATAGGTCTCGCATTAGGTTGAGCTAGAGTTATTGGATTTGTAATTTTGTGTTGTTTATTGGTGTTGTTTTGAGTTAGTGTGTATATAGTATGTGTAAGTACTGGTATTTATGTGTGTTGTATGTATGTGGTTTTACTATTCGTGTTGTAGTTTGTGAACTGTAATAGTAGTAACTCGCTTTAATTTGTAGTGTTGAGTACTGCAATGAGAAGTTGCTGAGTTTGTTAAAGTATATGTGTTTGTGTATAGCAGTATATAATGTAGTATATGTTTTTGTGTGTTGTAGGCATGAGGTATTTGGACATGAACATATGCAGTACAATTGTTGGTGTTTAATATTGGTTTATTAGACCTTTTTACGTAGCATATAAACAGCCTGAATTCTCACACTTGTAGCAGTGTGAGGGTTAGTAGTTGTGTAAGTTCTGTTATTGGCAGCGCTGGCAGGGGAAATGTGTGGTGCAAACTGCGGTGGCCTCATCACGAAGGCCCCGGCACTTATTTGTTTACAAATTAAGCACTGGAGGATAGGTGGCAGGACAGAGTGCCGGGCAGAGGGACAGGCATGGCGAGGCAAGAACATGAGGATAGGTGGCAGGAAAGAGTGCAGGGCAGAGGGACAGGCGCGGCGAGGCAAGAACATGAGGATAGGTGGCAGGAAAGAGTGCGGGGCAGAGGGACAGGCATGGCGAGGCATGAACATGAGGATAGGTGGCAGGACAGAGTGCGGGGCAGAGGGACAGGCACGGCGAGGCAAGAACATGAGGATAGGTGGCAGGACAGAGTGCGGGGCAGAGGGACAGGCACGGCGAGGCAAGAACATGAGGAAAGGTGGCAGAACAGAGTGCGGGGCAGAGGGACAGGCACGGCGAGGCAAGAACATGAGGAAAGGTGGCAGAACAGAGTACAGCACTATTGTGTGTTGAGGCGGCAAAAGTGAAGAAAAGCGAAAGTAAATACCATGCGGCATAGAATAGAACACGAGGGACTTAATAAAGACAGAAAGGGAGCGAGCGACCAGGAGTTTAACAACACAAGCAGAGGCAGAGCACGTGCATATGTTTTGTCCTGCGTGCGCGCAGACACGGAAGGAGAGAGATCAGTGTGAACATGAGGATAGGTGGCAGGACAGAGTGCGGGGCAGAGGGAAAGGGAAAGGCACGGCGAGGCAAGAACATGAGGATAGGTGGCAGGACAGAGTGTGGGGCAGAGGGACACGCACGGCGAGGCAAGAACATGAGGATAGGTGGCAGAACAGAGTATGGGGCAGAGTGTGGGGCAGAGGGAAAGGCACGGTGAGGTAAGAACATGAGGATAGGTGGCAGGACAAAGTGCGGGGCAGAGTGAAAGGCACGGCGAGGCAAGAACATGAGGATAGGTGGCAGGACAGAGTGGGGCAGAGGGAAAGGCACGGCGAGGCAAGAACATGAGGATAGGTGGCAGGACTGAGTGCAGGGCAGAGGGAAAGGCACGGTGAGGCAAGAACATGAGGATAGGTGGCAGAACAGAGTGAGGGGCTGAGGGACAGGCACGGCGAGGCAAGAACATGAAGATAGGTGGCAGGACAGAGTGCGGGGCAGAGGGACAGGCACGGCGAGGCAAGAACATGAGGATAGGTGGCAGAATAGATTGCGGGGCAGAGGGACAGGCACGGCGAGGCAAGAACATGAGGATAGGTAGCAGGACAGAGTGTGGGGCAGAGGGACAGGCACGGCGAGGCAAGAACATGAGGAAAGGTGGCAGAACAGAGTGCGGGGCAGAGGGAAAGGGAAAGGCACGGCGAGGCAAGAACATGAGGATAGGTGGCAGGACAGAGTGCGGGGCAGAGGGACAGGCACGGCGAGGCAAGAACATGAGGATCAAAAGTTACTAAAAACGCAGCAGCATCTGATGCTGCACAGTGGCAGGCACTTGCAAAGGTTGATTGGTCACCTTTTTTGATGCTTAATGTTGTATTCGGGTGTCAAACTAGTACTAATGAGGTGAAACTTTTGCCCAGATAGTGTAAAGATAACAAAATAATGAGGTAATACTATGTGCCGCATTTTACAGCTTAATTTTCCTTTTCTTGTTGCATAATTTAGTCAACCCTGTCGTATAGTTTTGTCATCCCCTGCCGTATAATTCCAGTGGGCCTGCTCATGATTAACCAGCCTCATCAAATTTGTGCTCTGATGAACGCATGCACCGGGTCAGCCCATCACTTCTTAAACAGCTCTGCACCAATCATTAGGTGTAAATATTGGTCTCAGACATCTTGCATAACCAGTGCTTTCAATGGGCAGGTGTGCGCACTACTTTAATTTGAAAGGTTGAGCACCTGCACTTATCAGCGGGCGTTCAATACTTTTAATTGGAGGAAACCTGCACTTCTCAATAGCACACATGTACTTGGGGACAGCGAGTACCTACATTTATGTGATTCCATTTTAACGACGATGTACAATTACCACAAAAAAACACAGGCAGATGAAAATGTGCTCAACAGGAAGGCCTTTTTCACACAGTACCTGGTGTTCATCTTCCATCACGTTACTGGCGAACTCGAAAACCAGCTCATTCTGCTGTACGACAGAAGTCATGGTGCCGCATCCCCCGGGTCTCAGTGGCGCATGAGAAGCCCAAGCACAGAAGTAAAGTGAGCCGCTCCCACTCGGTTCCTCTTAAACATTCCAGGGTCACTTCAAATCCCACATCTGACAGCATTTAGACGCTTTAAACGACTTTGCCCTCATATTGTAAAACGAGCACAGTGGATAAACAATTCGAACGACAGAAGCAACCAGGCTTTACCTAAAATGATTACATGTTATCAATAGCACAGACAATAAATACACCGTTCTTATTTCCAGGGCCAATTAAAAAGAGGTTTATGTTACTCAGCTAACCGGCCGGCTGAAACAAGGGGTGAGAAAGAAAACACACGTACTTTTCAGATTCTGTTCCAATTCAGCAGCCCGTCGGCAGTCTGACATAAAGAGTTCTTGTCAGCCTTTGGCCGCACTGTGAATGTGTGTCCTTATCTCTAGCGCAGGCCTGCGAGGGCAGGAAGGAAAGGAAACAGCACAACCCGCGTCATGGAAAATTAACATGCAAAAAGAGGAGCCGAACGCGGGAATCGAAACCAGCGGTGCGCGCGCACCACAGAGGAGCGGGGGGGGCGAGGGAGCCTGTCGTCTGTGCCGCGCGCTGATGCGCCTCCTAGACACGGACGGGAATGGGCGGAGCAAAGGCGGGACATGCGCCCGCCTTTGCCCAATTGCGTGCCGTTTAAAAAAAAAAAAAAAAAAAAGCACGCTACAGCCGATGCCAGCATACGAAAGCAAAACCACACGCACGAGCGTGTGGTTAGCTTTCTGAAGCCCATTCAAGAGGTCTCGTGCTGCGCAAGCAGGGCTGTGCACTGCAACGCTAGGCGCGAGACCTAAAAAGGCTCTCACTTCTCTCTTTGTTGAGGGAAAGGGGGTCTCTATGATGGCCTTCACTTTCTCTTTCTGCGGGGTATCATCCCATGTCCAAACACGTACCCTAGGTACCGGACCTTCTGGAATCCCACCCGTGATTTTTTGGAGTTTATGTGGAGTCCTGCTTGTTGTAGGGCCTGGAGGATTTCCTGACAGTGTGCTAGATGGTCTTCCCACGTGGGACTAAACACCACTATGTCGTCCAGATAGGCCGACGAAAAGGCCTGGTGGTCACGGAGCACGTTGTTCATCAAGCGTTGGAAAGTGGCTGGTGCTCCGTGAAGACCAAACTGGAGGACCGTAAATTCGAACAGACCATCAGGGGTGACAAAAGTGGTCTTTTCCCGGTCTGTCTCCTTCAATGAGACCTGCCAGTATCCTTTCGTAAGGTCTAATGTAGTGATGTACTGTGCATCTCCTAATTTTTCAATTAGTTTGTCTATCCTAGGTATGGGATATGAATCGAACTCCGAGATGGAGTTGAGCGCCCTAAAGTCCATGCAGAACCTGATGGACCCCTCAGGTTTGGGGATCAGTACGATGGAGGACGACCACTCACTCTGTGAAAGACGGATGACCCCCATTTCTAACATGCTTTTAACCTCTTCCCGGATGGCTTGTCTCCGGGCTGCCGGAATCCGGTAAGGTCGCTGTTTTATGACCTTACCTGGTGTGGTCTCGATAGCGTGTTCTACTATGGCTGTTTTCCCCGGAATGTCTGAAAACATAGAGCCGAACGAGTCTAAGACAGCATCTAGAGAACGTTTTTGTGAGGGTGAGAGAGCGTCGTTAATGACTAACTGGTCTAGGGTACAAGAAGGATCTGTATGAGCCTCCAGAGCTAGGTGAGCTGATGTGGGTAAGGGCCCTAACCACTTCTTAAGTAGATTTATGTGGTACGTTTGTATTCGGGAGGGTCTTATCGGGACCTTATAGCTGGTTTTCCCTACGGTACCCACTATTTTTTAGGGGCCCAGCCACTACGCCTTGAATTTAGTGGAGGAGGAGGGCAGCAACACCAGGACCCAGTCATTGACGTCTAACCGCCTCCATTTCTTCCCTTTGTCATAGAAATGTTTCTGCCTTTCTTGTTTTCTTTCTAGATGTGAATAGGCAAGATCTCGTAACTTCCCTATTCGGGACTTAAGGCTTTGTGTGTATTCTAGAAAACCTCTGGCCTCATCCGCTTCTTCCCTCTCCCAGGCCTCCTTCGTCATTTCCAGAAGAGACCTCGGCTGTCTCCCATACAACATCTCAAACAAGGAACATCCGAGGCTACTCTGGACCTGACTGCGTATGACATACAAGGCCAAGGGGAGGAGCTGATCCCATTCCCTCCCTTCACTGTTAAGCATTTTCTTTAAGAAGAGCTTCAGGGTCCCGTTATACCTTTCCACCAGCCCGTCGGTTTGCGGATGATAGATCAACGTCTTGATGTGGCTGAGATTTAAGGTCTTGCACACTTCTTTCATGAGCCGGGAGACGAAAGGGGTCCCCAGGTCTGTTAAGATCTCACGGGGGAACCCTACTCTAGAGAAGAGCTCAATGAGTTTGTCGGAGATGTTATGGGTGGTGGGAGTCCTTAAAGGGAAAACCTCGGGGTACAGAGTGGCGTAGTCCACAGTTACTAGGGCATATTGATGTCCTTTCGGGGTTTTAGGTAGGGGCCCAATGAGGTCCATGCCCACACTCTCAAATGGTGTGCCTATCACTGGTAGAGGTTGTAGGGGTACTGAGGGAGGTCGATACGGGTTCTTTTTCTGGCACGTCTCACATTCCCGACAGTGTTTTTTTATGTCGCCATAGACTCCCGGCCAGTAGAAATGTCGTAGCACATTCTGGGTGTTTTTTTCTGTACCGGTATGACCAGCGGTAAGGTGAGAGTGTGCAAAGAACAGTATCTGGTCTCTGAAGGCCAGCGGCACTAGTAACTGTGGAGCCTCCTCCCTTGTACCCTTCCTGTACAACAGCCCGTTTTTGGTGCGGAAATGGGGGTAGGACGTTGGTGGGGAAAGGCTGTTGTTTTGTGCATCCTGCCAGGCGTTTTGGAGGGTCGGGTCATTAACCTGAGCGAAAGTGAAGTTCCTATCCATGAGCCAGGGTTCTGGGGTGATAAGGGCCGGCAGGGTTCTTTTTTCCGGGGTCCTCCCTTTCTTCACTACCCTTCTTAGTGTGGACGGTGGACAGGAACATCCCTAGAAAATCAGGATTGTCAGTCCCTATAATTAGTTTTTTGGAGAGTTCATCCAAAACCCCCACCCTGATGACAGAGGGGGACCCACCGGCCGGGGTAAGGACTACTGTCGCTAGAGGGTATGGTGTTATGCCCCCATGTACGCATCTAATGTGTACCAAGGCGTCCAGTATGAGCTGTGTAGTGGGGACCAGTACTCCTTGTATGACAGATTGCCTGCACCCAGAGTCCAACAGGGCCCTAACCCATAGTCCATTCACCTCCCCAGTTCTGCCGTGTACAGGATTGACTTCGGGATATAGCCAACCTCCATAGGCTCATCGGCGGGTCTTTTGTGGGGACACAGTCGGGCGATGTGACCCCAGTCGCCACAGTCAAAACATTGTGGGCCTCGATGTAGAGGGACTTCCGGTCTCTGGGGTTGGGGCTTCGGAGGATCTGGAGGAGGTCTGTTATTGTTCCGTTTGTCGTACCTTCCTTGCAAGGGCCGGCTTGGTTTTTCTGGTTCACACATAGAAGCACAGGGTTGTGCACGAGAGAACGTGGTGGCCATCTCAACCGCTTGATCTGTGGTGAGGTGGGTGTGCTGACGTAACCACCTTTGCGTGTTGTAAGGAAGAGCCTCCAGGTATTGCTCCAGATAAATGCGGTCCATTATCTCTTCTTTGCTACTTTCTAAGGGCTTTAGCCACTTGTCTGCCCCGGCCTTGAGGCTAAAAAACAGGGTCTTGGGGTTTTCCCAGGGGGTCCCCTTTTCCTTCCGGAAGCGCACCCTGTAAGCCTCGGCATCCATCCCCAGATGATCCAGGATTATGGCTTTGATGTCCGTGTACGGGGTATTTCCGGTTGCATTGGCCACCTGGTAGGCAGCCTGTGCTTCGCCCGTAAGCAAAGGTACCAAGAAGAAGGGCCATTTCTCAGTGGGCCAACCACAGGCTCTGGCTGCCCTCTCAAAATTGAGGAGGAAAGCGTCTGGATCCTCTCCTTCAATGTACTTCTGTAGGGATACCCCTGTCGGTCCCTGAGGGTAACTTCTAACCTCTCGGGTTCTAGAGGTAGTCTGTTCCTCTGCTAATTTCTGCAGACCTTCCATTTGGGGTGCCCAGGTATTCTTGAAGATATCTCGGTCGGCCTGAGCCGATGTCATTTGGCGCTCCACGGCCCATTCTAACTTCTCCTGGCCTTTAACCAGATGCTGGATAAGGGCGTCCATTATTTCCGTACTAACGGACAAGTTGCCTGCATTCTCCACCACTTGTGAGCGTTGGTAAGGATCGAGTCCCACACTAGAACTGGATTGATTATATTTTATTTCCTTGTATACACGTCTTTTATGCAAAGCCAGAGTTCAAGTGAGGGATAATGCCTCTTATCCTGCGGTTTTGGCCTTGATTTTCAGACACGTCTTCTTGTGCTTCCTTCGGTTTCCCTTTCCTGGACTCTTGTTCCCTCAGAGGACGAAAAGGAGAGAAGGCGAAGTGAGGTAAGTGTCTTTGTACGGATATCGCCTTGGGGAAGGGAGTGAAGGATCACCCAGTGCTTAAAAACAAGTCTAAGGACGTGAGGTAGTGCAGGAAGCGGGGTATGAAGCAGGCAGGAGACGTGATGGTTTCGCCCCCCTACTCGCCGGCTTTCTCCCTCCTTCCGAACCACCCTGCGAACCGCTCACGTACCTGGGTGAGCCACGCACCTCCAGGAGCGTGGCTGGGCGCAGCACGGTACCGTTGGCCTCCTGGCTCTCCCGTTTTTCTTGCTTCTTCGGTTTTCGGTGTCAGGAGCGGTCTTTCCTCTTCTGGCGTTTCAGTCGGTCTTCCCCTCGAGGTGTGGACGGGTGCTTCTCCTCCGCGTCTTCCGGGTTTTGGGGTCTCCTCACGGAAGTCCGGACTGACTCCCTCTACCATTGGCTCCGAGGTAGTGACGTCAGGTCTAGGGGCGGCGTCTTCGTAGAAGGGATTCCAGTTAAAGGAACCGTGGCGAGTGTAAGGGGCTTCCGCAGCCTGCGTGGGACTTTGCACTATAGTCCAGGCTGATTGTTCATCCGGCTGAAATGAGAGGAGAGGATCCTGTTCAGGAGGTACACTCCACCAGTCAGTCATAACGTCTGTTCCCTCCCAGGGGACACAGGAATCATGACAGCATAGTGTGGTAGTGCACTGCCATTGCAGACAACACATTTTCAGTTGAAATGACCATTACATTTGCACAGAAATACAGTTTTACTGATAAAATTATACAGTGCACAAATGATAATGTGTGGAAATGGCATCACCTAGAGTATTGATTTTTTTTGTTTTATCAAATTAAAATATTTGTTTCATACTTCAGAATTACAAAAAATGTGCTTCAGTTGTGCTTTCCTAATTCTGAAATATTTGCACAGTTCATTTACTGGCATTTACATTTTGTTGTGTGCTAGGATAAAATAGCTTTGTACAGACTTCCTCCAGCACACACACCCCCACTACCCAGAATGATTGTCACATAAATCCTCTCGCTTTATAGTCGGATAAAGAAAAGTAAACTCCAAGCTCTCTCGGAAGACAGAGCCTGACATTTGACCTCTGTCTTTGAATGCACAGCAAATGTGACAAGGTAAAAACAAAATGTAAAGGCCTGTTTACAGAAAGCGAGCACTTGTGGGAGAATACATTTAACAGGCTGTGCTCCACTGGAGAGACGAGACATGCTGGACAGCCTAAAACAAATGAAGCCAGCCAATAGAAAGCAAGCAAACATGAGTTTCAAACCACAAAGCCAATGGTAAGCAAAAGGTGGAATGCAGTCTTAAGGCAGCTTTCAGAATGTCCCCAAGAAGTATTAGCAATCAGACAGCTGCGCTGTCTGGTAGTCTTCGACCTAAGAGCATTAACATTTGATTTAAAAAGGAGAGAGAGATGCCTCCTGAACTGCACAATGTGAAACCAGAAAACCTGGGATAAATCTTGGCTGTGCCGCTTCACCAATAGTGCGATCTTAAGCAAGTATTTTATTTCACCAAGTCTCTTTTTTTCTCCGTTCTCATACATGAGAGCATCTTTAAATACCTTAGTTCAGGATCTGTACTGTAAAAAAACCTCTCTCGTATTTCATTAAAAGACCATAATGTTGTTCTATGTATAATAAGAATCTAGACCACATATAGGGTGCACTAATGACGCTGTTGGGGGAGTGGTCAGGACTTGAATGTTTCTAAGTTCATGTTTAAAAGCTATCACTTTTAATGAATGCCTTTCAGTGTAGTGATACACTCTGATGTTCTAAGGTCAAAAACTTGCGCTTGATGAAGAAATACACATTTTATGAGACTTTATCATATTTTTACATGATGTTTGTAGCGTGATATATAAATGCCAAATTTGTTCATGGCTTAGCTTGTGCACAGGTTCTCAGAGCTATGTCATACACTTAACTCACCTCTGGCCCAGCTCTCCATGTTAATTTCTCTGCTTGCTCACCTCAAATTGGAGCCTATCCATCTCTGGCAAGAACTGTTATCATTTCATGGGCCCGTGAGAAGGTGTGTTGCTGCATTCTGATCTAACTGTAGTAGATGAATTTCATATGCAAGAAAACTTAGACTTAAAGGGGCTCATTACAATGTTGGGCGGAATCACTTCCGCCCGACACCGACTCGGTCATGGGACCGACCGACACCTTGTTGTTGGTCCCGACTGCCCCATTAGGATGCGACCGAACACTGTTCGGTCGCATTCCTATATTTCATCATGGGAGATGCATTACAGCTGAAAACCGGCCGTAATGCATGCTCCTATAGTGAAATGGGAGGTGCGGTTCATCCTTCCACCCCATGGCAGGCACCTCAAGGTGCCTGCCACAAGGTGCAGGGATCAACCATGGGGGGCACCATAGGTGCCCCCTTGGCCTCCAACTGGAGGCCGTGCACCAAAGCAGGGCTGGGGGCCCCGTAACACGCATGCCGGACAGACCGGCATGGAAACCATGTCGGAAACCCTGCGTTGTAATCTCAAGGGTGGAAAGAGCCGCTCTTGAGATTACAGGCCGCATTCTGACTGGCGGACGGGCTCGTGGGAAGCCTTCCGGAAGGACCAGTTGGATTCCTTTCCGACCGCCTCCATCAAAATGAGGCGGTTGGAAAGGAATCCGACCGGCCCATTACAATGCGGCCCTCGGTCGGAGCCTTTACGGGCTGTATCGTAATTGGCCCCAAAGTGTTACCATAATTTATCAGTGGCAAAAGTATTGACGAAACTAAATATAGGCCATCTCTGCTGTTGCACCAGAAATGCCAGAAGTAATTTAAGAATTTTTGGATTAGAGAAGCAGACACTGAGCTGATTTATCCAAGGCATAGAGTCCGCTGTGAGTCCCAGTTGACCAAAGTGACCTCTTTGTGGCTGGGTTCACTCAAGTGCTTTTTAGTATTTTGAACAATGTAGTCTCAAATTCCTATGCAAATTTACAGTGCTGAAATACCTTCTGTCTTGCTATACGGGGTCAAACTACTTGACAAAAAAAATCTTGGGCACTATGGAGAAACTAGAGGGGAAGCTTTGGAAATTATATTTTAGTATGAGTCAGAGTATATGCATCAAGGATATTCGACTGGAGCTTAATCTGGTTGTGCTTCGATATCAAGGATATGCACTGATTATTTGCTACTTCCGCTGACCTGAGCTGGGTCTCATACAAACCTTTTTGAAGAGTTTGCCTCAGCCACGTAGATGTACTATACCTATAACATGTACTTTCTTTATTGCTGGAACATCTATAACTAACTGAACTGGACATGTTGACTGTTCTTAGCACACAGCAAATGAAAATTAGTTTAAAAAGAAAAATGTGTGCAAAGTGCTTCGAACCTGATTTGGTTCATGCTATGAAAATTAGAAGGTTGACCATGCTGTATAGCAGGGTTCTTCAAAGTCTGTCCTGGAGGGCCGGATCCATGCCAGATTTTTAGCATATCTCCATTTAGATAAATGGAGTTATCTTGAAATTTGGCATGGATCCCGGCACTCCAAGACCGACTTTGGAGATCCCTGCTCTATAGAAATGCAATTACGGAGAAAAAGACATTTCTACCTCCAAGCTAGTATGCCACCAGAGGTTGCATGCTCTTACTTGAACCCTAAAACTGGGGCGTAGTACTACAAGAGAACCTGTGGTATAAAACGTCTAATACAATTCAATCATGATCCCTGTGATTTATTTAATTATCATGTCTAGGATACTAAGCATACACTTTTAATGTGCAGTGCTAAAAGATGGGATATGATGATTTTTAAGACCCACTGCACCTCAAATGACTACAGTTACCACTGCTACTGAATTGATTTATGATCTAGACACTGTAAATGTATGTTTAAGACTTAAATCATTTTAAAAACTTTTTGAATGTTATTATTTTCATACATTTTGATGATTTTTATTTCGAATGTTATAACTTTTTGGATCTTGACAGAGAATAAGTAAATGGGTCTGGGGTCTCGCCCTGCAACGATAAGAGACACCGAAAACTGTATTTCTAATTTTTGCACCTGTTAGAAAGAAACTGGTCTAATAAATCACAGAACTCTACATGAAGGAAGTAAAGCATCTGAGATAGCAGAAAGGATAACATTTTCTCGCTCAACTTTAATTTATGGGCTGAGTGATTTGTGTAGGCTTCCTGAACAGAACCTATTCTTGGCCTCTTCATGGCTAATTTGTAAATCTGAACTGTGCCTCCAGGCTGATTTTTCAGCGGTCATAAAAATAAAATGATAATAACAATGTGTTATTATGATTTTATTTTAACTTGTTGCACTGCTCTGTGAGCGGGGTGATGCTCTTCCGCATTAGCAGAGGAGCCGCCACTGGTCTTGCATCCACCGTAAGAGTGAATGAGCACAGATGGCATTGACGTGTGTGCCCCTGCCGTTGCCCCTTTGAAGTCCAGGAAAGCAAGAGTAGTGATTACATAACTGGCACCCACCTGGATGCAGAGGGGCTGAACACCGCTCCATGGTGACATGGTAAGAATATGAAATATAGAGCTAAAATAGAACTCAGGCGTGCTCACCAAGGAAACAAAACCAAATGGAACCTACAGACTGAGAACATTAAAATCACAGATTGGGTTAAGTACGTGCCAGCACAGTTCCCTATACATGGAAATTAAAAAAGAGGCGTAAGTACTGCTAATTAAAATGAAAACACTCCAGTTAGCTGAGGTTCCCACAAGTTCGGATAGCACACCTTGCAAGAAAGCTTACTGGATGAGCTGGACTGCATAGTATATTAGGGCCCAATTCACAAGTATATTCAGGCACCGAAGTGTAATTAGGTGCCTAAAACGCATTTCATTTGTAAATGCTGTATCCTGGTTCACAAAATTGGGAGCAGTTGAAGCTTACAAAATGCAAATTGCACTTATAATGGATTTTCCGCTGCTGTAATCTTGGATTTAGGATTGTAAACATGTGTTCATAGAGGAGTGGCAGTGGAGTGACCATTAATGTGATGGATACGAACAGAATTGTGAATTTGTGGGTATTTCTTGCATTTCCTGAGGATTTTCCCAGCCCATTTTCATTTCTAAAAGTAATCTAAAAATGTTGGCTTAAGTGTGTAAATATGTTGGGAAAAATCTTAAAGCCCCTCCATATTTACTTGAGGTGAGTTGGGGTTGCGAGCTCTCCTCGGGAAATTGTGCACTTTAAAAATGACCATAAACAGGTGTATTTTATGCTGATGGAAAGTCTGCCTGTTTATCGTTAAATGTATCCGCACAAACTGTTGATTTTTGTTTACTTAAATGTGTATGCCTTGGGATTTTTGGGAATCTTATGAAAGTCTTAGATCTACTTAAATTGCAGCGGGAACCTATGAGGTGGAGATTTACAAAATATCTTTGTGAAATGGACCCAAAGTGAGTGGACACAGATGGTGAGTGTAGAAGGGGGTTCACATACTCAAAGGAATTAATAGCGATGGAATAAGGTGATGAGTGCAGCAATAGGAAAAGCGACAACCTTTCTTTGCTAGGGAGAATCCACCTTAAATTTTTATTGAATTTTCACTCAATATTTTTTAAATGATAATGTAAATATTCTAGTAGGATTTGGGATTCAATTTGAAAAGTAATACTTTACTCCAGGCTGTAAAACTAATAAATTGAATTGTGAGACAAATATATTTTTTTTTATTGTCGGACAAAAGGCGTGATTAAATGTTGCAGTTATTTTTCCAGACCTGAAATATGGTTTAAAATATTTTAGATTATTCTAGTATATCCAGCATAAATTTGATTGCACTAGAGGCACATACATTTAGTTAAGTTTTTGTGGGCGAAGTCTTTTTTCTTTTATATTTCCTATGTTTGCAAAGAGTGATAGCATTAAATAAACCACTCTTGTAGATCTGATTCAGTCAGTTGCAGTTGCCTCCAAAATGGCTTAGGTGTTTAGCTTTCAGAAAGACTGCCTGCATGTTCCTTTGCTATGATTCTGGAGTTCTTTATCCCTTTGTGTTAAATATTGCATCAAACAAGTTTGATGCTATGCAGAAGACAATAAAACAATAAAGTATGGACAGCCATGTTCTAAGATGTGCATATAGTGGATTGTTGGAGCCCTATATGCGATCATGAGTTAGATTTATTCTCTAGTTAAGTGTTATCCCAAATCTGGACAGCTAGCATTGGTGAATCCAGTCTCTTTAGCCAACTGATACTGCTGCCCCTGGGCACTGAAAAGGAGGGACTATGTTGTTCTGAGGGTGTCTCCAATGGCTCAGATTCTGGGGAACTTTGGCATCGAGACTGGAGCACTTGATACTGGTGTTTTGCCAGTTCTGGAGGAACACTCATGTTGAGGTCAGGTAATATAATTGGCACGATGAATGGTACTGGTTTTGGGGACCACAGTACAATGTGAGCTCAATTAGTAGGAGTTATTGCTGCTGAGAACAATGCTACCGACTCGCACGCTGGGCTAACTAGAGTTACAAAAGATGTGTTGCTTGAAAATGCAACACAAGCCACCACGTTGTAAAACCATTTTGTGCAGGAACCTCAGATCGTCCATAGAAGTAGCCCTGGGCCTGAATCTTAAACATTTTTGTGTACCTGAGTTTAGCCTCGGAGTACAAAAAATGCGTAAGGACAAAGTCCACGTTGCATATGTGAGGACACCTCGAGAATTAACTGTATTATTCTCCAGGAGTACACCTAGAATTTTTTACCAATACCAGAAAGTTTAAAATTATTGGCTTCCAACAAAGAAGTCATTCTATGGAAACAACTTACTGACTTCTTACCCTGGGTTTTTGTGATTTGAGTTGATCTGTTTTTGGTGTTTCTTAAAATGCACCACTTGGTGTCAATTAAAAAAAGATCTTTGAGGGAGAGTACCTAATCTTCTCCGAATTTCTTAAGCTTATCAAACTTGAAATGCTTTCAAAATGAAACAATATCCGCTATTTTTCCTGCCAGTCTGTCCCATTAATATTACCGCTAAATCTTATTCATTTCCCTGTCCTATACATTTGGGGAAGAACTCCAAAACGCCTGCCTTTTTCAAAGTATTTTGTTTTCCTTTCCATTAATTTGAGAGACACTTTTAGGTTAACAGGGCACTGGATAGGTTTTTTGGGTGTTATTTTGTTAGAATTCTATCCTTAAACAAAGTTTTTTTTTTAACAAACTTTATTTATAAATTTTTCACAACAACCTGAGCGGTCACATACAGAATCCTTCGAGACAACATACATCAGCTTGTTTCCATTCCACACATTAGAGTCCCAGACCCTTAATACAGTTAGCTACATTTTACACTTTTTGTGGCTCCGCAGCGGCTTCAACATCATATAAAAAATAGGGTTGACACAGGCACCAACCGTTACATACTATTGTCTTCATCGGACTCACTAGTCTGTTTACTGCCCAACCCCACTGGACTCAGCAATTCTCTACATGCCTCTCTCCAACTTGCTATATCCTCTTCCAACTTCCCATCCTTACGGCAGGCCTTCATATGCAGTTCTTCGGCCAGTGACCACTCTCCTACATCGTTCATCCAATTCACAAAAGAGGGGGCCCGTTCACCCATCCAGCAAATGGCAACCCTCCGTTTAGCCAGCACCAGCGCTAGCTGCATTAACTTGTTGGCCATTTTCTTCTTCTTGCGTTGCGGTACCAAACCTAGAATGCACTGCGCAGGCGTAGCTTCGAGCACGGTTCCCACCCTCTCACGGAGGCGCGCTACAACTTCAAGCCAATATTGATGAACTTCCGGACATTCCCACGCAAGATGCATGAACCCCGCAGGCGCTTCATGACATCTAGGACAGCCATGCGAACGGGAGGGATCGATACGACGAAGCCTCGCCGGGGTCATATATACCCGTTACAAGACATTATAGTGCAGCAACTTCAACCGGGCATTGCAAGACACCTTACGCGTAAGCATACATACTCTCACCCAATCCTTCTCCAGCAACGGTGTCTGCAAATCCACATTCCATGCATCCCACGCCCTAAGAGCCAAAGACCCCGAGTCTGCCCTCATGGCCTTGTACAACAGAGACACCAATCTGCGCCCACCTCCACATGTTAGCAATACGTTCAAGGTCTCCGTGGTCTGGGGCATAGCTGGATACACGGGCCATGTCTCCTTAGCCACTTCCATCAGGCCAGCATATTGAAGATACTGCCCCTGTCCCAGGCCAGAACCCTCACACGCCTGCTCAAACGTAAGGTAGACGTCTTTAATATATAAATCTGCCAACACCATGCAGTCACCCTCTCTCCATGCCTGGAAGGACATGTTTTCCACCATCCTGCGCACAGGGACCAACTGCCAAATAGACAATTCCGGATGGAAGGGAGCCCGCCCCAGCACTCGCTCTACAACTTTCTGCCACAAGCTGGCCGTCTGCCTGACCACATACGGCAGCTCCGCACTCGCCCCAGCACCCTCCATCAAAATCATAGGGAGATCCTCTGACTGCACTCGCCCAGCTAGCAATCGCTTTTCCCAATGATCATCCCCATCCAACCACTGCACAGCGTGCTGGAGGTGCGCCGCATAGTAATAAAGATCAAATCTGGGTACCCCCAGTCCACCTTCCTCATGCCGCTTCTGGAGCACCCGCAGCGCAACCCTACAACGCTTTCCTGCCCAAAGCAAAGTCACCAGGAGAGAGTTCAATTGCCGAAACACTTTCGCAGGAATCTCGCACAGCGCATTCTGCAAGGCATATAGGCATCTCGGCAACATCACCATCTTTGTCACCGCTATTCTGCCCATTAGGGACAGTGGCAATGTCTTCGAGAATTCCACGGAGCGCTTCAGTGACTCAACCACCCCAGTTATATTTAACTGGAGCAGCTGAGCATTCCCATGCGCCACCTGCACCCCTAGGTATCTAAAATGGTCCGTCTCCCATCTCAGCCCCGGGCTAGGCAGCTCACCAGCCGTGCTCTCTCTCAGTCCCGCCAGGGGGAACGCCAGGGATTTACGCCTATTTAAACGCAGCCCTGAATAAGTTGCAAACCGGTCCATCAACCTCAGCAACTCTGGCAGGGCCTCACGTGGCGACGTGAGATAGAACAGCGCATCGTCAGCATAGAGCGAGACAAGGTGCTTGCTGTGCCCAGTTTGTATGCCCCAGCGGCCCAGATCCTGCCTTGCCCATATTGCCATGGGCTCAATGGCCAGAGCAAACAGCAGCGGCGACAGCGGGCATCCCTGACGCGTGCCCCGCCTCAGCAACCATTGCACCGACTTAGTTTGGCCCATTCGCGCACACACCGCGGAATTTGTATATAGTTTTTTGACCCATTTACAAAAACGCGGCCCAATCCCCAACTTTCCAAGTATTTCCAGCAAGTACCCCCAATCCACCGTGTCAAACACCTTTTCATGGTCGATAGACACCAATGCCATCTCCTCAGGGGCCCCCTGTGTCTCGTGCAGCACATGCGCTAATCGTCACACGTTCATTGACGTACTACGGCCCGGAATAAAGCCACACTGGTCCTCATGGACTAGGTGGGCCATGTGTGGACCCAACCTTTTGGCCAGCACTATACATAGAATTTTTATATCTGAATTAATCATCGTCAGGGGCCGGTATGCTGCTGGGTCCTGTGCATCGCCACCCGGCTTTGGGATCAGACAAATTTCGCCCTCTCGCATCGTGGGTGGCAGTATTCCACTATCAAAAGACTCATTGAAAGTTTGCAACAGAGGCCGGACCAATACCGCTGAATATGCTTGGTAATACTAGATGGGCAATCCGTCACCTCCCGGCGCCTTGGCCCTGGGTATGTCCGCTATTGCCTCCATCAGTTCCTCCTCGGTAATCTGCGCGTCCAGCTCTGTCCTAACGTCTTTCGACACCTCCGTCAATTCTAAGCCTTCCAAAAAGGGGATACAGAGGTCCGCACTCACCAGGGGATCTGCCCTGTACACTGTCTGCAGGTGTTGCCGGAACACCTCCAGCATAGCTGCCCGAGCATAGACCAATTCGCCAGTCTGAGACCGAAGGCAAGTAACCAGGGGGGGGCCTGTTCCCTACGCAATATCCAGGCTAATAACCGACCAGATTTATCTCCCTCTGCATGCAATCGCTGGCGATATTTCGTAAGAGTATACTTATCCATCCTGTCCCAGGTGTCTGCAACCTGCTCCCGTATTACACGCTCTCGTTCCTGAACATCATCTTGACCCTGCGGCCCTGATTGGAGCTCAGCCAGCAGTTTCTCTCTATCCTGCAGCTCAGACTGCAGTTGCCTTTGGATGCCATACGTCAGCCCCATTGCCGCCCCCCTGACCACCGCCTTCATTGCATCTCACTCATGAGCTCTGTTGCTTGCAGATCCCCAATTAAGGGACAGATACTCTGTCAATGCTTTCGAAATTGCCTCCTTACCGATCGGGTCCTCCAAAATGTCAGCAGGGAGCCGTCCTCTGCGAGGGCCCTGCCCCCCATTCCCCAACGCACCGTGCAGCACACAGGCGCATGGTCGGACAAAAAACGCGCCAAGTGTGTGATCTCTGCAGCCATAAACGCTGGGTATTCCGTCGCTAGTACCTATCCAGGCGACTACGCGTGTTATGAGTGGGCGTAAAACAAGTGAATATTTTCTGAGTCGGTGGTGCTCCCTCCATACATCCCTGATGCCTAGGTCACTCATTAGTTTCTGCAACTGCTTAGTCCAGTGGTTCCCAAACTTTTTTGGCCTGTGGCTCCCTTGACCTAATCGGCAGTTGGCCGTGGCTCCCCACCATTTTTTTACCGGTGGGCGGGATTTAAGCACGACCTCGGGAGTACTTCCTGTTGTCTTCCTTAAAGTAATTGGGACGCAATGAAGGTATTATAATCATATTTGTAACAAAATAAGAAGATAACAGTTGTTTAATAAAAACTCGTTAAGTGAGAAACGATACAAGATTAATAGCCAAATATGTTTCCATGCAATTTTTTTAACCACACAACTATAGTTTAAAAACTTCTGTATAATAAAATATCTTTTTCAATGAACAGGAAAAACAACGGAGTCCGAATTTACCTTAAAAATCCTAGTGAGATGGATGTGCTTGTTTTTCCTTACATAGCTCCTGAAATCTTGGAGTTATTTTTGAGATTGCAACACGCATTTCTTTTTCAAGGTTAATTTTTGCCCAATATTTAGACTTTATCACTGCAACTGCTGAGAAACCAGCTTCACAAAGGTACGAAGTAGCAAACTGGATCAAAACATGCAGGGCTCTCTTGCTTATCATTGGGTATTCATCTCCAGTTTGGCACCAGAACTCAAGCAGTGACTGAGACTGGAACCTTACTTTCAATGCTGAGTCACTTGCAACATCAATAAGCTGTTCTGCTTCCTCATTGTTGAAATGCTGAGGTATCTCAGCATTGAAGGGGTCTCTCACCCATTTTATTGGCTCAACTTCATCCTCTGGAAAATATTTGTCAAGGTTAAAACGCAGTTGAGACAAATACAGAACAAAAACTGTCCGCAGTTCCTCCTTTAGCACCATCTCATTCTCCAGCAGAAACTGGTCCAATGAAGGAAAACATTTATAGTCACCTTTGCTTACACTGCTTTTCCAAAGGATCACTTTCTTCTTAAAGCCTGAAACTTTGTCTGACAGTTGCAAGATGTTAGTATTATTGCCTTGCAAGGACTTGTTCAGTGCATTCAGTTTTTCAAATAGATCAGAAAGAAAAGCCATTTGTATTATAAAGTCTGCATCAATAAATTTGTCAGCAAAACAATGTTCATCATCATGTAGATATGAGTATATTTCATTCCTCAGCTCATACACTCTAAGCAGGGAGTTACCAAGAGACAACCACCGAGAACTGCTGTAGAACAAGAGGCATGAGTGTTCGGCACCCATGTCCTCACACAGTTTAGCAAAAATCTTGCTTTCATTGCTCTTGTTTTAATATGATTTACCACTTTGATGACTATTTTCAGAATACCATGCAGTTCTTCACTGAGGTTTCCTGCTGCCAGTGCTTCTCGGTGTATTATACAGTGTGTCCAAACAGCATTAGGTGCTTTAGATCGTATGCGAGCTTGAAGTCCTTGGTAGCATCCTGCCATTGAACGACCCCCATCTGTACAAACTCCAACACATCTCTCCCAGTCAATTTGATTCTGTTGCATAAAATCATCCACAACCGCATACAAGTCTTGACCTGTAGTTCCACCTTTGATTTCTTTACAGAACAACAAATCCTCAACAATTTGTTTTTCGTATAGAAACCTGACATAGCAAATAAGATGGGTGTCTTTGTGTTTGTCTGTTGCCTCATCCAACTGGAGTGCAAAGTCTTTGCCTCTTAGATTACAGATGAGCTGATCGTTAATATCTTCAGCCATATCATTTATCCTCCGGCTGATAGTATTATTAGAAAGAGGCACTTTCAGCAGCTGTTTACCCGCATCTTCGCCGAGCATGATTGTTACCATATCAACAGCAGCAGGCAAAATCAGCTCTTCTGCAATTGTGTGGGGTTTTTACTCTGTGCAACTAGATAGGCCACTTTATATGAAGACAGGAGGGCGTTACTGTTAATTTTGGTTTGTTTTGAGAAAGTGGACTTTTGTAGTTTGGCTTCTGCAACTTTCCTTACAAAAATTCCCTTGGCTTTCCGACCACATTTGCATGAAGACTTTCAAGATGCCGCTTAAGTTTACTTGGAAGCATGGATTCCACAGCCAAAACTTTTAAACAGATTGCACATTGAGGACGCTCCTCATTATTAACCTGAACACACGTGAAACCATAATCCAGATACCTGTCATCGTACTTTCTGTACTTGGCTTTTCGTTTCCCGTCCTCTTTTTGGTCAGAAGAACCTGCAACTTCACTTTGCTCAGACGAACTTGAATTTGGCATTAGAAATCTCTTCATTGTCAATCAGAAAGATGGGCATCAGTTCCACTCGTCTGAATTATTCAGATGGAGAAGAGAAGAATTTACAAAAATATATAAGAAAGGTCTTTCTCTCTGTAAAGTTCCTGGTCTTCTTTTCTTTTCCTCTGCTCAAGTATTTCCAGGTTTCTTGCGGGTCTCATCCACAGTCTCCACGGTATAAGTCTGAAGTACAAAACATCCAGGTAAGACAAGTATAAGAAGAACGAAAGTTATCCTCTTTCTAATGATGGATCTATTATTTCTGTTAATTTCCAATAGTAGCCCATGATGATGGTGACCATTTGGATTAATTATTCTTATTGGTACCCCGCACAGACAGAAAGAGCATTCAGTTTTGTAATGAAATCTAAGATCGCACATTTTTGCAAACAATGAAGAAAGTCAAATTGCAGCTAATGTGCACATCAGACTGTGATTTGTAACACCAAATACCACACTTCAACAATTCCTGGGTCCATTCAAGGACATACCACAGTAGTACGGAGTACGCTACAGCACGGACATACGGTTTTTCATCAAAATCATGGCAGCAGTTTGACTATTAGTCCCATTCCCTGACATAACCAACCAATATCTGTTGTGTATTTTGCAATCTAGGCAAGTGAAAAATGTACGAATGCATGCCATTTGCTGTTTGTGCTCATTAGGGTGGTTTTGGGTCAATGTGCTGGCATAAACGTGACAGCAATGAAAGGCAGAGCAACATTACAGAACAAGCATTTGCAATGCAATAGGTCTCGCATTTGCCAGAGTTTGAGCTATTGGCATTGTAAATGACAATGCCTCTTATTTAGGTGTTTTGAAAACTTGGAAGCAGTGCGTAAACATGCACTTTGTACTTATAGTCGTTGCCTACGAGAAGCAAGGCTGGCAGTAAATGAGGTGCAGTTACTGACAGCCTTGCTTCTCATAAACAACGACTATAAGTACAAAGTGGGTGTTTACAACTGCTTGCGAGTTTTCAAAACATATAAATACAAGCATTTGCAACGCAATAGGTTTTGCTTTATTTATTTTTTTACAGTTAGAGCTATTGGCGTTGTAATGGAAATGTGTTTTACTTATGTAAGAGAGAGTGAGAGTGTGAAACTGATAGAAAGAGAGAGGGAGATGGTATATAGAAATAGTTTGAGTTATTTGCATATATAAGTGAGAGGTAGAGTGAACAGAGAGAGTATGAAATAGACAGTGAAAGAGTTAGAGAAAGGTAGAGTTACATGCTGGCGGTCGCGCAATCTAAAACAACCCAAAAAAAAAATGCTGGTAACAAAAATGGTATAGCCCTGCATCAGCGCTTCGTGAATATTATAGTGCACGTTCCCTGTGGATAACTCTTTCATGGTACTGCAATCTCCAACTTTCAACAGTCACATATTAAAAAAATATAGCAGCTGTGGTGATGGGGCACAAGGAGGCCAGCTGTGAAAACCTTGCTCTTTCGAATGCCCCTTCCTCACTGTTGTGAATTCGTAATAATATATATATTTAAAAAAAAAATATATATACATTTTTTGAGCAAAATCTACTATGGTCAGCAAAGAGGTCTATATTCACTCTGGGGGAACCTGCAATCGTGGCGCAGAGTTTGCCTGCAAAATCGGAAGTGTGGGACTGCAGACCGGTGCCAGGCACCACAGAGTGTGGGACTGCAGACCAGTGCCAGGCACCATAGAGTGTGGGACTGTGCACTGGATTACAATAAAAATCTGCTTTATCCAGTGCAGGCATGAACTTGCACCGGGACAGCACAGGAGTGAAACATGTGCCTGCAGTTTCAAACTACTAGTCCTTCTTCCACTGAGGGGGCCTGACCTGTTTTTTCGACGGGGCAAAGACTTCACAGCAAGCGGCTGCAATGTATGACTGCAATTGCGATGTTCCTGAGGGCCCAATGCCCATTCTCAATAGGCACTGACTGGTGAATTCTTAAATGTGCACCACTTCTTAGGCACTGCACAGTTACTGTGCCTCCCAAAAGCCTCTTTACCCCTGCGCCCTTGTTACTGCAACACAGGCACAAAGGCAAGGATAATCCTATGTAAACCTAATAACTCCCTCTTCAGATCACAGGTGCAAAATGCACACCTACATGATAATTATTACAGAAGAAGCTGCTTTGAAACATGCTCATCACATACCCTAGCATCCCCTTTGCGCTGTGGACAAAAAAATCCCCTCTTTAGCTAAAATGGCAGGATTTACCAACAACTACCAACACACACTTTCAAATTGTTCCTTAAGCAAGAAGCGAGTTTTCAACAAGTGGTCAGAAACAATTCACAGACAGGAAGAAAAACATGGGAATGAAAAGGCTCGATTTTCACTGCAGTACTGAAAAGGGTTGTTCAATGTTTTTGGGTGTTCAGATTGATTTAATTTGAGGAAAAAGGCATAGAATCAGACACTCGCGATACAAGCCTAAAACACCTCCAAAGCTTCAGTTTCTAGAATTACACCCAGCACCCTGCAGAGATGGGCAAGCAGAAGCCTCGATAGGGGAAAAGTATGAGGGACGTGTCTGTCCTGCAGTGCTTAGTTCTCCAGAGAGGTGAAAGATCAGAGAGCGAGGGAAGAGAGAAGTAAACAACAGCTGAGGTGGGGGGGTTTGCAAAATTAGATAGCTACGTTTCAAATAAGTTCACAAGGGAGAGACCAGAGAGCGCGTGGAGAAGAGAAGGAAAAAAGGAAGAGGTTATTTAAGAATAAGGGAGCTGAGATGTGGTGGATGCAAAAGAAGAACAAATGAGATAACACGTGGTGAGGACAGAAAAAGGCATTCGGAGAAACAAGAGAGCACAAATCCCACATTAACCGGCACTACAAGCCCTTGCTTTACTTACCGATTTCCTGGTGAAGAGGGTCCCACGAGGCACAGCACAACACGGGGATCAGCAACAACGATCCTCAAACGCTCAGAGCTTGCTATGGCAGTAATGCCGAGACTACACATTTTAAAGCACGTATGGCGGCAGTGCGCTCTTGGGCAAAACCATTCTGAAGGTGGCGTTTCAAACCGGGGGGGGTTTGAAATGCCACCTTCAGAATGCTGCGCTGCGGCTGTAATTTCCTTGACCCACATCCTGCGCGGCGCCCCTGGCTTCTCCTCACGGCGCACCGGGGTGCCGCGGCGCACACTTTGGGAACCGCAGGCTTAGTCATACGCGGCTTGGTGCCCCTTCGAGGGGGGCATCTATCCAGCTCCGGATCTAACACACAATTAAAATCACCCAGCAATAGCAGGGGGGTATCTAAGTCTGCTGCAATCAGCTCCTGCAGGGCCGCAAAGAAATTCGGGTCATTGACATTAGGGGCATAGGTATTTAGTATACTGATATCCTTGCCATCTAGTTTGCCCCGCAATAACACATAGCGACCTTCCACGTCCGCTTCGGCGTACTGCAATGTAAACGGGGCCCCGGGCGCCACCCAAATCAACGCCCTGAAGGTGGCAGTGAAAGTAATTAAACTCTCTCCAACTTGCAGGTGCCTAACTTAGTAGTCCTGAGACAGCAAGCAGCGCTGTAGACCAGCAGTCCATGTTTAATTACTTTCACTGCCACCTTCAGGAACATCTTCCAACAAGGTCTTGGGTACAACATCCATTGTTAGTGGCAGAGTCTGATCCTGCGCATCTGGTTCAGCGGACGCAGCTTCCAGTAAGTCGACATCCGTGGCACTCTCGATCAGGGGGTTAGACTGCAGCGTTCCGTCATCACCCACCGTTCTCCTCCTCTGCGACACCTCCGGGGCATTTTGCGATTCCATTCGGGCCTGCTGCCGCCGACGGTCCCCTTCCGGCCGCGTCCCCCATCTTCGTTTCTGGCCCCTGTCTTCTCCAGGCAGCAGCCCATCGCCACGGATCTCCATGCACTCCCAAACATCTTCCGGGGAGTCAAAAAAGTGCGCCTTACCCCCCAAGATCACCTTCAGCTTGGCAGGATACAGGAGCATATATTACATATTCAAATCCCTCAGCTTACGTTTCACTCCCAGGAAGGATTTCTGAAGATCCTGGACTTGCTTAGTATAGTCCGGATAGATAGACACTTTATTATTTTCATACTGGAGATTCTGGTGTTCCCTTGCCACCCTTAAAATACAGTCTCTATCCCGCTAGTTAAGGATTTTGGCTATGATAGCTCGGGGCTGCGCCCCCGGGGGCGGGGGAGGGACGAGAGCCCTATGCGCTCTCTCAACCACGAACACATCCGACAATCCCTCGGGACACAGCTGAGTGCGATTCCAGCGCTCCAGGAACTGCTCCGCCGCCCCCTGTTCCGCTCTTTCCGGGATGCCAAGCACTCGAATGTTGCTGTGTCTCGCCCTCCCCTCCGCCTCCTCAGCACGACTCTCCAATGCCTTCGTAACCACAGTCATCTGCGCTACCTGCTGCTTGAGGGTACCCACTTCACCTTACAGTTCAGCTATATCCCCCTCGGCGCTCGTAACTTTATCCGCTACCTTCCGGAGGTCTGCCCGTAGTAGGTTCACATCCACAGAGACAGCGTCTATTCTGTCCTCCAGCGCTCTTCTGGAGCCCTGTATGGCCGCCATGAGTTCCACACTGGAGGGCTCCGGGCTCTCCTCCCCCCCCCCCCCCCCGAATCCCGTTCCGCTCCTCCAGTCTGTCTGGTCAGGCGCTGGGGGGGAGGGGGGGTGCCTAGGCGTAGTATACTGCGTGATGGTGTTCGGGCCTGTCGTCTTCTGGGGCTTGTCTTTGCCCATTGCGACCTTGGGCGCAGGTACCTGACAGCCCCACCAACGAGATTCACATGCCAAAGAGAGTTTCCTCAGTGAAGGGTCCCCTAACAATCCAGATCAACAGGCGTAGGGACACACAGGGGCCCCTCCCCACGTGCAGTATCTTCAATCCAACAGGATAGCACATGCCGCTCCCCTACCCCAGTGCAGCAGGCCAGGATCAGCTCCAAGTCCGCCCCAGGAAATCCACACATGCAGCAACCCAGCTCAGCTGGACCACTACAAGGGCACCGCTATCCACTCAGGCAGCATGTACAGGCAGGGTCGATCAAGGTGCAGCCACTGCAGCACTCCCTCTTGTGGCCACCTCCCCAGGTCCTCAAGTGTGCAATGGCAAGCTCTCGCAGCCCCCCCACGGTCATCAGAGGCGCCACAGCAGTGTCAGGATGCAAGCACACATTGCCACAATCCCCAGTATTCCCAAATGCTCAGCCTGTACTCGCAGGAGGGGGGGAGGGGCGGGACGATGGACGGCGACCCTCCTTCACACAGATCCGCTCCAAGGCCTGCAGACCCCAAATCCGGTAACCCCAGGAGGGCAGGGGGCAACCAAACGCAGGCACGACCCACATGCACCCCAACCGGGCCCAACGCGGACCGCTCCGCCCTCCAGACCCCGGCTGGGGGAAGCCACGCTCGCCCCAGGCCCCCCCACCGGTACCTGTCACACTTCCAAGCTGCAGCACCTCGTGTCGCTGTATTCTGCTCCCGGGCGCCGATGAAAGACAGCGCGCCACGGGAGCTCCTCACGCCCAGCCGGGGGCCCGCGAAAGCCGCTACGCCGGCAGGATCCTCAGCAGCCCCACACGGACAGCCCCGGGTACTCCGCTTTCATACGGCCCGATTCAGCTACCAGCGGCAGTCGATCAGCCAGGGGACATGGGGGGGCACACACGCAGCGTCCGCACTCCTCTTATGTGAAGTCCTTCCCGCAAGGCTCCGGATGCAGCAGGTCGTCCAGCGTAGGCCCGACCGGCGCTACGCACATTCGCGTTCGGCGCTGCGCCGAGTCCCACCTTGCCCAAAGTTGTTCGTTCAGACCCAGGGGGGTACATATGCCGTTTCCAATGCTGAAAGTAGCTTTTACAGCGGGGGATCAAGGATAAATCCAGGATATACGGGTGGACGGACGGGGAGCTGAGAAGGCTCACGTCCTGTCGGCCATGTTGCTAGGCCACGCCCCATCCTTAAACAAAGTTTACATGTATTTCTGATCCAATTACTACCAAAGAGAAGAATGCTAGTGTAAGTATTTCGTCAATAGGGCCCTTCTAAATAAGACTGCAAAAGAATGGTGCATATTTGGAGCAGTCCGTGAGAAGGCCTGAGACCACATTATTATTTTTTTTTTAGTGCTGTAGTTCTATATCACAACCTGCCAACATGAAACGTACCAGCTTCTTACCTAAGTGAGCTGGTTATTTTAGGGAAAACCCTTTGTGTTCAGTGCCAACAGAAGTGCTGTCCTTGCCATTGAATCTTGAACACGCTGTCATGTTTTGTGGACTTTTAGCCAGATTCATGGAGAACTTGGTCTTGACTTTCCTTTGATTAGTATAATGGAGACAAATTTGACATATAACAAATTTATTTTCAAAATCAGGAGCTGTTATAGTTATTTAAGTCTGCTTAGAAAGATGAACTGAATACATTTAAGGATCAGCAAAACAAGCCAGACCAGAAAACAAGGGGTTTTAAGTGTGACTCCAAAGTGTGGCTGATAGATTGTTTAAATTGTGAAGTTTTGGTCTTGGCAGGGTTGACATAAGGAAGAGAGTGATTGCCTTGTGTTTGCATTGTGTCATATGCAATTGTTGCCTGTTGTTTCAGTCCATTCCAGTATATATTAAGCTTTCATCAGGATGAAAGATGAAGAGTGAAAGATGTATTTGCCATTGCAGCAGTCAAGTTGTTTGAGTAGGTATTCGAGACTTTGCACTGCTTGTAGCGGAGGTAATTGCTGTAACTATACCTACTTATCTAAAGCAAGAGTGGCAGTGTTGGCACCAGGGCCGGACTGGGGAACCAAAAGCAGCCTTGGCAAAAATGCTCAAACCATCCCCTCTCTTCCTCCTCCTTTTCCTCTTTCTCTTGAAGGCTCCTGTGTAATGCAGTTAATCTCTGAGATCTGGGTAAAGGGACAGAGGTATCTGCATCTGCGCTGGGCTTTCAAAACTGGCCTTCACTGGCTCCAGCCCACTGGGAAAATGCCTGATGGAATAAAAGGCCAGTCAGACCCTGGTTGACTTTGTTTCCGTACCGGAAATCAATGATTTTTTTTAAAGCTCTGGACTTGTCATGTGTCCACTGAAAGCCTAAAGCATGTATCTGAAAGAGACAGTTAGTTATGGATTCCTCACCTTAGAATTACCCCCAGGCGTCAGACTGGATCCGGAGAATTTTTTCATCAGCAGTACCTCTGCGAGTCGATAGGTGGCGTCGGTCGACTCCACGTTCGTCGTTGGCCTCGTGGTCACTGGAATGACGTTGCGGTATCTACTTAGACGCCGCCCTCGCGCGCTGTCAGTTCTTTCTTTTTCCGCGCCAGCCAGCGAAGATCTGGAGAGAGCGGTACCTCGAGTCACTTTTTGACTCTATTTTTGCGACTTTTGTCGACACCTTTTTTGAGTCGATCGACTCCTGGTGCACGGAGGGATGTCACGTCGGACCGGCTTCAAGGCTTGTGACGCCTGTCACAAATTGATGTCGGTTACGGACCCGCACCTCGTGTGCCTTTGGTGCCTGGAGCGCGACCACGACCCCAAGTCGTGCTCAGACTGCCTGGCCATGAACCCGAAGACTTTGCGGGAGCGTTCCCGAAAGCTTCTCAAGGCCAGGCAGTCCGCTCCACACCATTCGAGGTCCCGGTCGAAAGGGAGGTCGCGGGACCGGTCACGGAGCCACCACCACCATTCGTCATCGAAGTCTTCGTGTAAGTCGAAGCACAAGAAGAAGGCGAAGAAGCATCGTCGTTCTCCCCGTCCGTCGGCCGGCGGGACGCAGCAGGTAGTCGTCCGGCTCCGCCCCCGGAGCCTATTGGGTCGACTCCAGCCTTCCCTCCCTTTCCGGGACCCGGAGCGACCCCTGCCAAGCTTCGAAGCTTTTACGAAGCCTTACACTCCATCTTCGGGCAGCCCGACTCCGCCGGCGCGCCTTCGGGCCCCGCGGACTCGGTTGGGGGCTCTAGGCCTTCGATGTTGGTGGCTTCGGCGCTGCAGGGCCCCCAAGGATCCCGGCCTGGATCCGGATTGGCGCCGGTCGACCTTGTGACACCTCCGGTGCCGAATCCAGTGACGACACCCCCGCCGCCGCCTCCGATGCCGGTTGTGTCCCCAGCCGGCGTCGACCCCGGCCTCCCCCCTCGATGAGGACACGGAGCGAACCGACGTCGTCCGACGTCGGTGCCGACCGGTACTTTTGTACCCCTGTTCTCCCCTGATGTTTCCTACCGCCCTGAGTGGCTCACAGGAGAGGTTGAGGAGGACTGGGAGGGGTCTGTGGACCCTCTTGCAGACCAGTTAGAGGAACCGGACTGGAGAGAGGAGTTGGGTGAGGCCAGTGGTCTGGATACCTCCCCAGACCTTGGCATGCTAACTCCCCCCACCGTGGCTACGGAGGAGGGTGCATCGTACGCAGTGGTGTTGTGTAGGGCAGCTTCCTACGGTGGCGGTCAGGACTAACCTCCTGACAGAGGTGCTTCAACTGACAGCGGCCTCCTCGGAGCCCTTGCTGCCGTTCAATGAGGCCCTTACGGACATCCTTTTGGGCACTTGGTCCAAGCCCAACACAGGGTCTCCTGTGGACAGGATGATTGCCCGATGCCACCGCCCGGCCCCGGGTGACCCCATTTTCCTCTCTTCCCATCCTACCCCTGAGAGCTTGGTAGTCCAAGCCTCAACGTCCAAGGGCGCATTCCCTAACGCACCGCCTGATAGGGAATCCAAGAAGCTGGACCACCTTGGGAAGATGTTTTCTTCCACCAGCGTGGGACTGCGGTCGGTGAACACCGCATGTCTATTGGGCCGTTACTCCCACTCGGTGTGGGACACGGTTGCGCAGGTGCTGCCACAGTGCCCGGAGGAGGCCCGGGCCGTGCTCTCCCGTGCTGTTGCCGAAGGGAGAGATGCAACGAAGTTCACCATCCGGTGTGGGCTGGACACCGCTGACTCACTGGGCAGGACGATTTCCACGTCAGTAGCATTCAGACGCTACGCCTGGTTGAGGTCCACTGGCTTTTCGGGGGATGTCCAAGCAACACTTTTGGACATGCCCTTTGATGGCCGTCGCCTGTTTGGCGACAAGGCAGACAACGCGCTTGAGTGCTTTAAGGATTCTAGGGCTAGGACCAGATCCTTAGGCCTCGCTTCCACCTCCCGCCCAGCGCAGTCTGCTTTTCGCCCCTTTCGTGGCTACGGAAGGGGTGCCCTGCCACGTTCCGCCCAGAGCCACAGGCGTGCGCAAGCTGTCCAGCATCTGCGCGGCCGGGGACGTGGATCCCTCCGCCGTGGGTCGGGGGCCAGCGGGCGGCCCAGTCCACCAGCGCCCCCTATGCAGCAGCCTCCAAACCCTTTTAGTCCGACCTTTCAGGCCCATCACTCGCCAGTGGGCAACAGTATTCGCCATCACCTCCCCCACTGGCTCAACATCACGTTGGACAGGTGTGTTTTGCAGATAGTCTGAAGGGGCTACTCCCTCCCCTTCGAGACTACCCCTCCATCCATGCCACCTCAATTCCATCGCATGTCGGAAGATCACCTGGCCCTTCTCCAACAGGAAGTTACTGCTCTCTTGGCCAAGGGAGCCATCGAGCGCGTTCCTGCCCCAGAAGTAGGCCGTGGTTGTTATTCCCACTACTTTCTGGTGCCCAAGAAGGACAAGGGCCTGCGTCCTATCTTGGACCTCAGGAACGTCAACCGCTTCCTCCGGAAGGAGAAGTTCAAGATGTTAACACTGGCTCAGGTCCTGTCTGCTCTCGACCCTGGAGACTAGATGGTAGCGTTGGACTAGCAGGACGCTTATTTTCATATCCCCGTCCTGCCGGCCCACCGGCATTACCTGCGGTTCACAGTAGGCCACGAGCACTTTCAGTTTACCATGCCCCCCTTTGGCCTTACCTGCGCTCCTCGGGTGTTTACGAAAGTGATGGCGGTGGTCACAGCTCATCTGCGCAGATCAGGGGTTCCAGTCTTCCCCTATCTCGACGACTGGCTGTTAAAGGCGGGCTCGCCCCAGGCTGTCGTCTCCCACCTCCAGACTACGGTTGACCTCCTATATTATCTGGGGTTCACCGTCAATGTGCCGAAGTCACACCTGATTCCCTCTCAGAAGCTCCTTTTCATCTGAGCGGTTCTGGACACAGCGCAGTTTCAGGCTTATCCTCCCGAGCAGCGAGTCCGGGATATTCGGGCTATGATTCCGATCTTTCAGCCTCTATCCCGGGTTTCGGTCAGAATGACCCTGAGGCTACTGGGCCTCATGGCCTCCTGCATCCTGCTGGTGGACTATGCCAGGTGGCATATGCGGGCTCTGCAGTGGTACCTGAAGTTCCAGTGGGCACAGCATCAGGGGAATCTTCCCGATTGCGTCCAGATCTCAGAGGGCACTGCATGCCAGTTGCAGTGGTGGCTAACGAACCGAAATTGGGTCAACGGCAGATCCCTCTCCCATCCCCAACCAGAGTTCACAGTGGTGACAGATGCATCACTGCTGGGGAGGGGTGGCCACATGGGAGAGGCGGAGATCAGAGGCCTCTGGTCTCCGGGCTCCATATCAACCTTTTGGAGCTTCGGGCGATTCATCTAGCTCTAAAAGCATTCCTTCCCTCTGTCCGGGGAAGAGTGGTGCAGGTGTTCACGGACAACACCACCGCCATGTGGTACTGCAACAAACAGGGCGGGGTGGGGTCGTGGACCCTATGTCAAGAGGCTCTCCGCCTTTGGACATGGCTGGAACATCAGGGCATATCCCTGGTGGTTCAACACCTGGCAGGTTCTCTGAACACCAGGGCGGACAAACTCAGCCGCAGGTGCATGATGGATCATAAATGGCGTCTTCACTCGGAGGTGGTGCAAGGTCTCTTTCAGCAGTGGGGAGAGCCTTGGTTAGATCTATTCGCCACCGAAGAGAACGCGCAATGTCAGCAGTTCAGCACGTTGGAATTTCCAAGGCGGCACTCGCTAGGCGGCGCTCTTCGTCGCGGGTGGAGTTGCGGTCTTCTATACGCCTTTCCGCCTATACCACTTCTGCCCAGAGTGCTGAAGAAGATCAAGCGCAACTGGGCCCAAGTCATTCTTGTGGCGCCGGATTGGGCGAGAAGAGTCTGGTATCCCGAGCTGTTACACATGGCCATCGATCCTGCGATCAGACTGCCTCTTCTTCTTTTTTTTTTTAAATCTCTTTTTATTGATTTTATCCCAACGTGTGACAAAAGAAAGCATCATATCATCAAATAGACATATATAGCGCATAATTGGAAATTGCTTCTTTCTATGTCCCCTCCCTCCCTCCCGCCCCTCCTCGCCACCGGTGTGCCTTCAACCACTTATTACCAACAATACAGTTCTCCGCAGTTTATCATAGAAACAGTTATGATCAATCATTAAAGCAATACAGTGTAGGAATTGGCATTAGGGGTCACCATACAGTCCACTGGACCCTCCCTGGCTCATTCTTCATATACTTAGTTGGCAATTGGAGCTCCCTGGTCCCCTCTGACCGACCTTTGCTCTGATCCCGTCTCCGGGGTCCGCAGTATCGTAACCAAGGCCTCCCAAGCCCTCGCCGCCTCCAGTGCTTTTTCATTATCACTACGCCAAGCCTGTTGCAGCCTAAGAGTGCCTTCGCTCCGCGCCCACTTCAATAATTCCGCTCGCCATCTCCCCGCGCTTGGTCCACCCGCTGACTTCCAATGCATCGTTATTTCCCTCTTGGCTAAGACCAGGCCGAGGTCTAGAAATGTACTTGTGGTTTTCGTTTTATTGGTGTGCGGGAACCAATACAGAAGACAAACACCCATGTCTAGGTCTATTACGCGCTCAGTCACACTACACAACAGGTCCAGCACTTCTTCCCAATAATTCCCCAAATTCACACACCCCCAGAACATATGACGGAAGTCGGCCCCCTCCAAACCACATCTCGGGCATAGAGCAGTCGCCGCATGGAAGTATTGCTTAAGCTTAGCTGGCGTCAAATATGCTCTGTGCAGAACATAGAATTGTACCAATTGGAATCTGGCATTTCTCGTGCTCTTCCAGGCTCGCCTAACCAATTGGGCCCATGTCTTTTCAGGGATTTCCTTGCCAAGGTCCCCCTCCCATTTCTCCCGCAGCGCGCTCAGCGGACCCAAATCTTCAGTCAGCATGCGCCGATACAGGCACGTAACGGCCTTAAAAGTCCCCGCTGCCATTACCACGTATTGACACGCCATGGAGGTCCGTGGCTCCGACAACCCCAGCCCCCAATGGCACTGCAGTGCCGAGACGAGCGCTGCATGCAGCAAATAATCCCAGCGCGGGAGATCATATCTAGCGTGCAAGGCCTGAAAGGACAACAAGGTTTCATTTTCATAGAGGTCTCCTAATACTTGTATCCCTAGGTCTTCCCAGTGGGCCAGCGCCGACCAGTCCCCGCCATGCGGGAAGGCAGTGCACATGCCCAGCGGTATCTCCGGGGCGTACGGGGGGGCGAAGCCAGCCCGTTTCTGACTCCGGTTCCAGCACAATCGTAGCGTCCTCTCCTCCACAGTAAGCGGTTCAAGGCACAACTTCTGGTGCAAAACTATGAAAGACAATATATATCTTGGGACCCACCGTCCTTCAGGGCCATCAGGGCCTCTGAACTCCCGAGCTACAGCCTGGGTTAGCCACTGCAGCTGCGCCGCCAGATTGTACCCTTCAAAATCCGGCACTGCCATGCCCCCGTCGGCCCTTGGACGTATCATCGTGGCCATTGCAACTCGCCGCCTGCCCGTCCCCCAAAGAAAACCCCCAGCCATAGAGCGGAGCTGTCGAAAGATGGAGCCCGCCACCCAAATCGGCAACGTCCGAAAATAATACAATAAGCGTGGGAGCACCACCATCTTCAGGAGTGCTACTCGGCCAGCGACCGATAACGGCAGTGTACTCCAAAACGCAAAATTGCCTTTAAGCCCGCGGATAGCCCGGCCCAAATTGCCCTCCAACAAATCTCCAACGGAATGGTAGATGTGAGTGCCTAAGTAAGGCAGACAATGTGGTTCCCAGCGTACACCCGCCACCTGCGGAGGGGTCGCCTCGGTCGGGGCAACCGGAAATAAGCAGGTCTTTGCCCAGTTCACCCGCAGTCCCGAATATTGCCCAAACGCTGAAAGCAAGTTTCGTGCTCCCTCCAATGCCGCATCTGTGTTCGCGAGAAAGAGCAATAAATCATCCGCGTACAGGGAGACATAGTGCATATCCCCACGATGGAGTAAGCCAGAATAATACTTCCCCAACCGGGCATGGGCAGCTAAAGGTTCAATGGCCAGGGCAAATAACAGCGGCGAGAGCGGACATCCCTGTCTCGTACCGCGTCCCACCCAGCAGGCCGGGGAGACCGTCACCCCCGACCTCACACGCGCCGACGCCGATCTGTAAAGAAGCTCCGTCCACCCCACAAAGTTGTCACCTAATCCGAACCCACGAAGGACCCGGTACAAATATGACCACTCTAGGCTATCAAATGCCTTTTCTATGTCTACCGAGAGAACCACTGCGGTAGGTGTATCGCTATGGTCCTCTCCCAAAATCCGCAAAAGGCGTCGCACATTAGTTGCGGTATTACGCTTCGGGATGAAGCCCGCCTGGTCAATATGGACCAATTGCGTCATATAGGGGAGGAGCCGGGTCGCCAAAATTCTACTCAATATCTTATAATCGGCAGTTAACATTGATAAAGGACGATAGGCCGACCTAGCCAGCGAATCCCTACCCGGTTTCAGCAGCGGAATAATGATAGCCTCGCGAGTGGAGATTGGCAACCATCCTAATTCCCAGGCCTCTCGATAAACCGCCAGCAGCTTAGGGGCCAGGAGATCAATATATGCCGAATAAAACTCGATCGGTAGACCGTCGGCACCTGGGGTCTTCTTGCGCGCCATGTGTTTTACCGCGCTGCGTATCTCTCCCTCAGTAACCATCTGTCCCAACGTGGCCCTTTGGTCAGCCTCGAGTTGTGGCAGCTGTATCTCAGCTAAGAATTCAGTCAACTCATCACTCGTACTTTGCAGTTTGCTCTCATAGAGATCCGTGTAGTAGGCCAAGAACATCTTATTAATCCCCTGCTGCGTGTACTCCGGTGTGCCCGCTGGGGAGGTCAAAGCTAATATGGGCGTACCCCTCGGTATCGGGTTAGCCAACCACGCTAGGAGGGCGCCCGCTTTATACCGCTCCGCATGTGCCCGCACCAAATATTCCTTATGATCAAAGCAGCGCAACCGCTCCACCTGTTTAGCCACTTCCTCCCTCGCAGCCAACACGTCGGCCTGTGCTTCCGGGTTCTCAGGGAGCGCTCTCTCCGCCTGTCGCAGCAGCAGTTCCACCCTCTCTATGTCTTGCAACAGTGTCCTTCGCACTCCCGTCGCCTTGGCAATACATAAACACCGCACTACCACCTTAAATGCGTCCCACTCCAGCGCCAGGGCCGAGGCCGTTCCCGTATTCTCTAGAAAATAATGCTCAATACCCTCCCGCACCTCCGCACGAAACACCGGGTCTTCTAAAGTCTCTGGACGCAATCGCCAGGTGGGAATTGCCGGCCTTTCTCGGGACCATCTCAGAGCCAATAGCAATGGATTATGGTCCGATATTGTCCTTGTCAGATATTCACTATGGCGAACCATCGCATGTACATCCGGTGAACACAATACTGCGTCCAGCCGCACGTGCAAGTTGTGTAAGGCAGAATAATAAGAGTAGTCCCGTTCCCCTATATGTTGCGCGCGCCAGGTGTCTATCAGCCCCCACTCAGCCTGCCAATCCCTCCGAAGGTTCGAGAGCTTATGTATGGGCGCCTGTGGTAGCGGCGGGTGAGACCTATCCATTTCGGTATCTGCGACAGAGTTAAAATCGCTGCATAGGATCAGTGAGCCGGTCAAAAAGGATGATAACTTCCCTGATAGGCTGGCAAAAAAGGACTTCTGGTCCACATTGGGGGCATACACACTACACAATGTCACACATCGTCCATCCAATCGTCCCGCAACAGCCACAAATCTCCCGTCAGGATCCACTACCTGCTGAAGTGGCTGGAAGGGGACCCCCGCCCTCACCCAGACCAATACCCCCCTGGCGAAGGCAGAATACGTTGTATAAAAAAGCTGCCCCCTCCATCGGCGCTGCATTGCCCGGCCCTCAACTCGGTCCATGTGTGTTTCCTGGAGAAAAGCTATCTGGGCTCCCCTATGCACTAAATATGCATGAACCCTGTGGCGTCTCTGCATCGTATGCATCCCCCGTACATTCCACGTAATGCATTTGATCTCAGGTGTTGACCCCATTGTGAAAACAAACTTTGTTCCGTAGCAGCATTCCCTGCGTTGGCACACCGGTGGCTCTAACTACCCCAACATCATCCCCCAAACCCACCCCCCCTCCCTTCCCCAGAACAGGCTCTAAACGGCTAGTACCCATCCAAACTATGCCCTAGCAACTCCTCTGGTAGCTACCAGAGGTTCACTCTAAGAGCGAATCTAAGGGGGGAGCTCAGCACCAAGAAGATCTGGCCAGCTGCCTCACTGCAGCCAAGCGCCGAACCCCACAATAAGAAAGATTGCAGTTCTCCCTGAATAGTCCCCAGGCGGCCATATAGTACTCTTGTCCCCTCATCTGGGCTTCCTGATCCCCTCCAACTGCCCCAACTACCCCCCTCCGAGGGCTACAGCTCCAGAACCAGCCAGCCCTGCTTACTAGTCACATGGGACACTGCATGCAATCAGGCATCCACAATCTCGTCCGCTGTCCCTGGGGTGATGTGAGGGAGAGCAACACTCCCCGCGTCCGTCCCATCAGTGTCCGTCCCTTCTGACCCTCGTTCTGACTCGGTCACTCCTTGTAAGGTCGCGCCGTTCGCCTGCGATATCTCCATCACGGCCTGCAACGCTGCCAACCTCTCTTTCTTCGTCTGAGACGTGGAAGGCTTCTGCGGTCCAGGTCGCCTTCTTCTGTTGCGTCGTGCACGGAGCGACCTCGGTGCCACCGTCGTTCGTCCCCCATTGCCTTTTGACGCACCTGACCCTGTTCAGTAAGTTTCCAACCAGCTCCATGCCTCGTCCGGGGAATTGTGAAAGAAGGTAGTGCCATCTAGTGTCACTCGCAGGCGTGCTGGGAACATCAAGGAGTACTGAATACTTTCATCCCGGAGTGCTTTCTTGACCGCTAAAAAGGAAGATCGCTGACGCTGTACTTCAAAGGTGTAATCCGGGAACAGCGACTCGTTATTATTATCCACTTTATATGGGCCAGCGGTGCGTGCTTTATGTAAGAGGAAGTCTCTGTCCTTATAGTGAAGCAAACGGGCCACCACAGGCCTGGGTGGCCTCCCAGGCTGCAGCGGGCGGGCAGGCACTCTGTGCGCCCTCTCCAGAGTGTAGAATGGTGTCAGGCCCTCCGGAGCTACCTCGGTGCGCAGCCACTGTTCCAGGAAATCTACCATATTGTCCACTTCCACTCCTTCGGGAAGGCCTACCACCCTTATGTTGTTCCTTCTATTACGCCCTTCAGCATCCTCAGCTCTTCTCTCCAGTACTTGAAGCCTGCGAGTGATGTCTCCCATCTGCACGTCCAGTGCTCTCTGCGAGGGCTCCAAGATCCCCAAGGTGGTCTCAGTCTGCCTCACACGGTCAGCCAGCTTCACATGGTCCGCCCGCAGGAGTCCCAATCCCAGTGATACCTGAGCTATGTCCTGCTGGAGTGCCTCTTTCGTGTCCGTAATAGCTCGTAGGATCTGGTCCACCTGCTGTTGCATGAGCCCTTCCGTAGGTGGGCCAACCGCCCCCTGCGTCTTCTGCTCCGCTGCGTCATCTTCCTGTTCAGGGGGTGCCCCCCCCTGCTTTCCTCGTGCTTTCCCCATGGGCGTCCGGTTACTGGGCTCCCAGGCTTGGACTCACCGCGCAGCTCCTTCTGCAGTTCAGCAAGTTGAGGCCCTCCTTCAGGCGGAAGTATGCGTGCACCCAGTCGCTACCTGTCGCCTTCCACTGTGCCCTGAAGGGGCTCTTCATCCGCCCCTGCCTCTCGTGGGCATCTCCATGGTTTAGCCTACGTTTGGGCAAGGCTTCCAATCGTCCAGCGAAGGTATGGCCAGGTCGCTAGTGTCGCATTAAACGTGCCAGGAAATCTCGCTCTTATCAGCACCCAGCAGGGATCCCAGCTCAAGGATCCCCCAGCCGGTACCCACAGAAGCGGGGTCCGACTAGCCGCCAACAAGCAACCTCAGCCGTCTACACTCGGGGTCGTTATAATCCACAGGGGGTGATCAATCCAGCCCATCAATGGCACCACACTCTAGTGTCCCGCAAAGTATCCAGTTGGCCCGCTCTCCAGTCATGAAGCCCCTCCGCATACCTTGGCCCGGGCCTGCGCCGCCCACTTGGCAGCCGCGTTACACCTGGTCCCCGCGGTTAGTTCTAGGGGCCAGTCCCAGGATCGATAGGGCACCTACTCCGGAGCAGTCAGCGAGCCCCTCCTCTGGGTGGTCAGTAGGGCATCGGCGATCCCGCGTCTCGCCACGGTCTTCCAGTACCCCAGAGCGGTCTCTAACTTCGCCCCCAGTTCGTGTGGCGAAGCGGGGTCCCCCGTATGCTGAGCGGCTCCGCTAATGCAGTTCGGGGACCAGAGGGCCGCTGAGTACACCCTCCGGCCGAGCCTCGGAGCCCTCCCTACCCCTGATAATCGCTCACCAGCTTAGCGCTTCCACCTTCAGCCCTCAGGAACCGGGGCCGGTCGATTGTCGCCACCAGGAGCCGAGCCGGGCGCTGTGTTACCCGGGCGTCCCACGTCGACAGCTCCCTCCTCCACTATGATCGGGCATCCTCCGGGCCCACTAGGCGCCTCGCAGGTGAAGTCTGCTGCACGCGCCCACGATGCGCTCCGGGAGTTCAGGGCCCCCCCTGCAGATGCTTTGCACCCACCGTTCGTCGGGGGGAAAGCCCACCGGCTGGTAGTCCGCACTCTAGCGTTCGTCGCAGTTCAGCTCGCAGGGTCAGCCGCCATTTTAGGCCTTCATATTCCGAGCCTCGCCCTGTTCGGAGCCGCAGCTCGATGTCGGAGGAGACTGGAGCCGTCTATTAATGGCGGCACAGGTCCCAGCAGCCCGAGGAACCCTCCCAGGGTCACCGGAGCCTTAGTTCGGGGCTCCGGCCAGGATAAACAGTGAGGTCGGCGCGGAGCTCACAGCTCACGCGACCGTCTCCATCGGCGTCCAAGCCACGCCCCCCCATCAGACTGCCTCTTCGGGAGGATCTTCTGTAGCAGCAGCAGGGGACGGTCCTCCATCCGAACCTGTCCAGCCTCCACCTCCTTGCGTGGAGATTGAGCGGTGACAGTTGACAGCTTTCGACTTTCCTCCCGAAGTCTGTAATGTTATCTTGGCAGCCAGGCGTCCCTCCACTAAAACGGTATACGCCTGTAGATGGAACAAATTTGTGGCATGGTGCACAGCAAAGGCTGTGGATCCCCTTTCTGCCCCCCTTTCAGAGGTTCTCCTGTTTGGCCCAGCAGGGCTCTGCTCTGGGCACTCTCAAAGGCTATCTTTCGGCCATTTCGGCCTTCCTTCGGCTGCCTGACCAGCCTTCTCTTTTCAAGTCCCCTATTGTAAATCGCTTCCTTAAGGGCATTACTCATTTGTTTCCTCCTTCTCCTTTCATTATGCCCCAGTGGGACTTGAACCTGGTTCTTACTTATTTGATGGGTGCTCCCTTCGAGCCGCTACATCACTGTCCTCTCAGGCTTTTAACCCTTAAAACTGCCTTTCTGGTTGCTATCACCTCTGCTCGCAGGGTGAGTGAGCTACAGGCCCTTTCTTCTAAGCCTCCTTTCCTGGCTGTTCATCCGGACAAGGTTGTCCTCCGCGCTAGGCCTTCTTTCCTTCCCAAAGTGGTTACCTCTTTCCATATAGGACAGACCATCACTTTGCCCACCTTCTTTCCGCCTCCGCATCCTTCTAAAAAGGAAGAGAGGCTCCACCGTCTGGATCCAAAACGTACGCTTTCCTTCTATCTGGATTGCACAAAGCAATTCCGGGTGGATGACCAGCTCTTTGTCGGTTATGTGTGCGCCAAGAAAGGTCGGGCCGTGCAAAAACGAACCATCTCCGGATGGGTCGTTCTTTGCATCAAAATCTGCTATTCCTTAGCGAAAAAGGAACCTCCAGTTGGGTTGCGTGCCCATTCCACCAGGGCGACGGCAGCCACTACTGCTCTGGGATGTGGAGTCCCCCTTCTTGACATCTGCCAGGCAGCTACGTGGGCTTCACTGCACACGTTTACCAAACACTATTGACTGGGCAGCCAAGTCCGGAGGGACGGCTTCTTTGGCCGTTCAGTTCTCCAGGACTTTCTAGTGTGAACTTGGTTCGCAGACCCACCACCGGGGTTGGTATTGCTGGGGTATCTATTCTAAGGTGAGGAATCCAGAACTAGCTGTCTCTTTCAGATGAACAAGTTACTTACCTTCGGTAACGATATATCTGTAAGAGACATAGGTTAGTTATGGATTCCTCACCGCCCCACCCATCCTCCCCGTTCTGCAAACTGATTTCTAGGGAAAGGGACTCCCCTTTCAGGGCCCTAGTTTTTGTGCACCAGTGGTCAGTGTCTTGCATGGCTCTGCGCTTCTGGCGTGGAATGTCGTGTAAAGAACTGACGTCCGCGCACGAGGGCGGCGTCTAAGTAGATACCGCGACGTCATTACGGCGGCCACGACGCCAACGACGAACGCGGAGTCGACCAACGCCACCTATCGATGCGCAGAGATACTGCTGAGGAAAAAATTCTCCAGATCCAGTCTAACGCCTGGGGGTAATTCTAAGGTGAGGAATCCATAACTAACCTATGTCTCTTACAGATATATCGTTACCGAAGGTAAGTAACTTGTTCGTCATTTTTATCAATAGTTCAACATATTTAATATAGCTAGGATCAGTAGTACACAGCGGTACCCTTAAAGCTGCCATGGGCTAGGATGACAACTGGTGGACTGTAGTATGTTGGCCCACTATTTGTTAAAAGCTAGTGTTTGGAAGGTATGCTTATTAGCATGTTACACTAACATCTGCAGAAAAGTTGACTGCCATTAAAATAGTAGAAAAACAAGAAGGGGATTAGAAAGTCGGAATAAAAGAGCAGAGGGTTGACAACTTAAATGAGTTAAGAATACTGCAAATTTCAATATATGATGGCAAAGAAACCCCAAAAATGGATTAACGGAGGCAGTTAAACCTACTATAACATTTACAAGACAGTACAAAGTATAAACAAATTACAGTCTCAAGTCACAACTGCTGGTACATTGGAAATCTAAAAATTCAAAAAGGACAAGCCTAGAAGACCAGCCTCCTCAGGCTATCCATTGTGAACCTGGAAAAACATCTTGCCACGGACCACATTGTCCTTCAAGTCCTCTACTTTACAAAGGATTTATAATCTCATGTCTTCAAGAAACATTGTACCTCACTTGTTATAAAGAACCACCCACTCCATGCAGTGACCTGAGAATCCCTCCTTCCCACACTAGCACGAATCGTCTCATACCCTGCGATGATGTACAGAGCTCTGTTGCTTCCCAGCGAAGTTTGTGCTATATATACATATGTTCTTGTCCCCAAAGATTCCAGATAATGTAAGAAGACAATGTTGCGAGCCAAAAATAAGTAATTTTTAAGGTCGAACCCAACCAGACAGTGCAGCAAATACTTCTTGGGTATATTCGGAAAGCTTCCTTGGGAATACATTCCGTTCCTTGCTTACCATTGGCTTTGTGTTTTGTAACTCACAGTTGCTTACTTTCTTTTAGCTGTCTTTATTTGTTTTAGGCTTTCAAGTATGTCTTGTCCATCCCGTGGAGCATAGCCTGTTTGTTTATTGTATTCTTTCACGCGTGCTCACATTCTGTAAACTGTCCTTTAAATGTTGTTCTTATCTTGTCACATTTGCTGTGCTTTCAAAGACAGAAGTCAAATGCCAGGCTCTGTCTTCTGAGGGAGCTTGGTGTTTACTTGTTTTGTCTGACTTCAAAGTGAGAGGATTTATGTGACAGTCATGTTGGGTACTGAGGGTGTGCTGGATGGATGAAGGCTATACAATGCTATTTTTTTGTAGCAACCAACAAATTTTAAATGGCTGTAAATTAACTGTGCAAATATTACAGAATAAACCAGAATTAGGAAAGCAACAAGTGTGATGGAAACAAATATTTTAATTTGATCAAAATAAATCAATACACTAGTTGATGGCATGCCACACATTGTTTGTGCGCTGTATAGTTTTGTCAGTAAAACTGTATGCCTGTGCAGATGTAATGGTCATTTCATTTGAAAATGTGTTGTCTGTAATGGCAGTATGCTACCACACCATGCATAATCCCCTCTATGCAACGCCACTCTACTCCACGCCGCGCCACTTGGCTCCACTGTACGCCACTCCACTCTATAACGCTCTCCTGCAACATACTCTACTCCCCTCTAAATAAACTATGCCACTCAACTCTTCGCCACTCGACTTTACGCCACTCCACTCTACAACACTCTACTCCACTTACCACGACTACACAACACTCTACTCCCCTCCACTCTATGCCACTCCACGCCTCTCCACTTTGTCCCATTTCAGTCTATGCCACTCCACTCTGACACTACTCCACTCTAGGCCACGCCACGCTAGGCCACTCCACTCCACTGTAGGCCACTCCACGCCACTCTATGCCACTCCACTCTGACACTACTCCACTCTAGGCCACGCCACGCTAGGCCACTCCACTCCACTGTAGGCCACTCCACTCCACTCCATTCTATGCCACTCCACTCTGACACTTTTCTCCACTCCACTCTACAACAATCTAGGCCACTCCACAACACTTTGCCACTCCATTCTACCCCACTCTTTGCCACTCCACTTCTCTTTACTCTATCCCACTTTACTCCTTTCTACTCTACGCCACTTCACGCTGTGCTATTCCATTCTGTGCCACTCGACTCTGACACTCTTTTCCACTCCACAGCACTCTGTTCCACTCTAATACACTCTGTGCCACTTTACCCTACGACACGCCACTCTACTCCACTCTGACACCATTCTCCATTCTAAGACACACTACTCCATTCAGCTCTACGACACTCTCCTCCACTCTATGCCCCTCCACTGCACCCCACTCTATGCCACTTCACTCTAGGCCAGTCTATTCCATCCTATGCTGCGCCATCCTATGGCACTCCATTCTACAACACTCCACCCTATGACACTACACACCATTTTACGGCACTGTGCCACTGTATGCCACTCTACTGTATGAGACTCTACGCCACTTTCAACGCAACGCCCCTCCACTCTACAACACTCCACTCTATAGTGCTCCACTCCACGATACTGCACGCCACTCAACTCCACTTCCTGACACTCTGTGCCCCTCCACTCTGTGCCCCTGCACTCAACGCCATGACGCTCTGTCACAACGCTCTAGTCACTTCTAGCCACAACATTTTACTCCACTCTATCCACGACACTGTACTCTACTCTACTCTACTCCAGGTACAACACTGTACTCTACTCCACTCTAGGGTGAACAAAGCAAACACAAGGAGATGATGGATGGAGCGCTGAAACTTTTCAGACACTCACTCCCAGTCACAGATCTGGGTTGAATCCATCATCGTTCTTTAGCTCACTTCGCCACCTCAGTTCAGACCCAGCTATATGCAAATCAGTCGTGGCCGTGTGCCTCATGGGAACAGTCCAGCCCGAACTGCCAAGCCATGTCTTCCCAGGACCGGAAACAAGCATTCTGGGACCGGTTTCAGGGTAACACCCCTCTTCAGCCAGGCTAGCTTGAATCCAGTGGCAAAGTGAGCAAGGGACCCACGTCTGGCCATCCCTCTACTCCACTCTAGCCATGCCACTCTACTCCACGAAACTCTACTCTACTTTAGCCACGACTGTCTACTACACTCTACTCCATGACACTCTATGCCATGACACTCTAATCCGCTCTACACCACGAAACTCTACTCCACTCTAGCCACGAAACTCTACTCCACTCTATGCCATGACACACTGCTCCACTCCAAGCCATGACACTCTCCTCCATTCTGCACCATGAAACTCTACTCCACTCTAAGCCGCAACACTCTACTCCAAGCCATAACACCCTGTGACACTCCACTCTCTGCCACTTCACTCTTCACCACTCTACCACACTCTGCGACCCTCCACTCTACGCCCTCCACTCTACCCCACTCTACTCCACTCTATTCCACAACACTCTACTAGACTCTGTGCCCCTCCACTCTACATCACTCCATGTTGCGACACTGTACGGCACTCAATCACACTTCACTCCATGACCCTCCACGACACTCCATGCCACTCTACTCTAATGCACTAACTTTTAGCCATGCTGTACAGCAGCCATTCTGGTGTACAACATGGCTAAATCACATTGGCAAAGCCAATAAATAGCTCTTGCATAGGCGAGACCTATTGGCTTTGCCAATGCTTGTTCTCAAGAAGAGACTCTAATAATGTGCACTTTTCTCTGTCTCATGGTGTTAAGATCTTGGATGATGTCAAATTTTGTATGAAGACTTTGAAGGCTAGATCACTGCACACTTTCCTAAATGAAATGTCGCTACTTTGAAGCATTTGCTCATCCTCCCGGGCTTGATTTGATGCTTTTGCTGGTTTTTTTCTGCAAAGGCAAATGCTGCTGGACCTCATTCAAGATGTTTACAAATTGCTCGTTCTAATTCAATGTTTTTACATAAAAACAGAGACAAGTAGATTCCTAGTTCACAACTGTGATACAGGTCTTGATTCTTTGTAGACTTTACTTGGAATTTCCGATAGTGGAAGATCTTGCACACTCAGCAGTGTTACCCTTCAAGGTTGTCCAGGCCTCTGTCATGTTTCCCCAATTTTTTGATCTCCTCCTAGGTGCCTGTGCTTTACCCATGAAGCACCTTCTTTTGTTGTAAATTAACATCTGCGTAAACAAGTATACAGATCCTACTATTGACTCCAATTGGCTGAAAAGGAAGAAACAAGAAATCCAGCTTTGTTGCTAACCTAGCGTTTACAAAATTTGGAATCCCTTTCTTATCTGTATCGGGACTGCTCCTACTCTGCAGCCATCCAATACTAAACTGTACCCTACTGTTGGTGCTGCATGCTGCTTGATGCTCACTAGTTCCTATCTCCATTACTTTGTATGTTGTTTTGATTGTTTGTATAGCACTTCAATACGAGTCTTAGTGAGGACAGGGGTGCTCAGTGAAGCATACATTTTGCAATAACTAACGTCTTGGTTTGAAATTGTTGAGTCAGGTCTGTGATGGAAACAAATAACAAAAATTGCATGTTTTCTGTGTGCAATTTTATTTTTCTATTCTAAATACTTGTTTTTGTAGTACAGCAAAGTGCTTAATACTTGCAAGGTAGGCCTTTGCTTGGCATTTAATAAATAAAAATAATGCTAAGGAGAAGAAACTCGTGCTTTGGCGTACCTATAGGACATCTAATAAATATTCTAGCAGCTCATAGTGAAATCACCCAGCATGATGGGCAGTGCTTAAAATGGCTGCCGTGAGTGTACGCTTATGGAAAAAAGCAACAGGAAGGTGCTGTGGTTCTTCACTGTGATAGGGAGGGACTGTAAATTCTCAGAAAACCAGGTGTCACCATAACCAAATTAGCTGAGGCTCTTAAGGCATTTGCGAGAAAAAGAAATTAAAGCAAGGGGGAAAGAAAAATCCAATAAGGAGTAAAAATTTCAAAACCTGATTTCAGTATGAAATGAAGTGTTACAAAAGACCAACATTGTCTTCTTAAGCACTCATCATTACACAACACATAGTTGACCCTTAAAATTCTGAAAAGGTCAATTCACTTTACAAAAAAGGGAAATATGTTTTGGAAAGTAGTTATTCTGCTTCAGAGATAGTGGAAAATTTTGAGAATTAAACTATTATGTTCGGTTTCACTTTCTTGTGCCCAGGTCATCATTATTGTCTCTGCCACGGACAAACCCTGTTAGTTGTATTTTGATTAATGTATTAAATGTCCGTGTATTCTTTCATTAAATATGGATAAAACATAATATACGCCTATGTTTTAATGAAACCTTTACTTTTCTTCATGTGATGGATGAAAGCATGGAATCTGCACAGTTTTATGCATGCAAATTTCACCAAAATCTAAAAGGTTCCTCATAGAATTGTGTAAAACCTGTAGTTGAAGTCATTTATCTAATTTCTCTTTTGTGAAATATGCGAGCTTTCACATTTTCAGTAGAGAAGCCTGCGATTCTGAAAAGTCTCTGCATAAACAGCTTCATTCCTCATTTCTTTGGTATACTGTGCACATTCTGTTCAGCATTGAGGAGCAAGGCAGAATCTCAGCCGAACAAAGAACAGCATTAGGCCACTCGCTGCCAGAGTCCATCATGACGTTGATTTCTCTATATTGGCTGGTATCGACTCCAAGACTGTTTTAGCTGAGCAGTGTGTCCAGAAGTGATGAAGCGTTAATGTTCTCCCAGTACCTTCAATCTTGTTATTTTGATTAAGGCTCCCAGTTTTCCGTTTTTACTGCTTTTTACAGATAAATGCAGACAGAAATAATCTGTTTTTCCTGTCTGTATTTATTTTTAAATAAGGAAACATACAGAAAATAGGTTTTCTTGTGGATTATTCTCACTGTTGCCAATCATGTGTCTTAGATCAATACTTACGCACTAGAGCAATATCTAGTCACACTGACAGGTAGGGGAGCTAAAATAAAATTGAAAACGATTTCCTTATGAAACCTAAATACCTGCAACTGTATAGCTGCTTAAGCTGCCCTATAATGCAAATGATTGAAGTTGACTGTATTGTATGGAAAATGGCTAAAACGACTTTGACATTCAAACATTAGTAAAAATGTGTTGGTTAAATAAGCATGGAAATATACCCATTGCTGCTTTAGTTTTTACACTAAGCACAAGATAAATACAGATAAAATGACCAAAAATAAATATGGATAAATACAGACTGAAAAGTCAAAAAAATAAGTACCATAAAACCAGGAGCCCTAATTATGATCAAGGTTCCATGCTTTCTGTTTTTACTGATTTTTACAAATAAATACAGATGAAAAAACATTTATTTTCCTGTCTGTTTTTTTAAATGTGGATAAAAACGGATATTTGGTGACTTATTTGAGTGAGTCTAAATGTCAGTCAGGCCTGCCAGACCAATAGCTGTGCAGATTGACAGTTAAGGGAGTTAAAAACAGTAGGGAATTTTAGTTCAGAAGCTTAAACAGCAGTTAATATGCACAAAGTTGATACTAAAAAAAAGAAAATTCTTTCATATAAGTGCATTGGTGTATCATACGTGGGTGTTCATATCAGTGAAACCGGTCAGGCATTGAAGCATGTGTGCACATTTATCAATTCAATAAATGTGAAAATATACTAGTTTCATCTTCATTTTTTCACAAAACGCAAAATAAATAGGATAAATACAGTTAATATTATCAAAAACTAAACGTGGATGTCAAACAAATAAATACCTTTAAACCGGGAGCCCTAATTATGATTTTCCCTCGATTCGCAGGCATGTTGACATTAACCAGCGCCTTGAGACCCTCGCGGGTATGTAGTGCGCTTTATAAGTGACATGATTGATTGATTGATTGAACCAAAAATGTGTTCATGGTCAGACTCTGTGTCCTGATTCTGGCTAGGCCTAAGTGAAATTTCAAATCGAACCAAAGTGTAATTATTGTGTTTTTAACAAACCTTGCTTAACAAATTATTGGATATGGTGCAGGCTGGGTGTCTTTCTGTGTGCATACTTTTTGATTTTTACTATGCATGTAAAGGGGATGTCGAGGCGGGTGCCTTCCTTCTGCTCTATTATTTTATGGCACATCTACAACATTGCTGCCTCACACAGAGCTCACACGGCCTTGTAGCTCGCCTCCTTACAGTTTTATTTAGCATGCTTGGGGCAAGCCCTGCTCCTTAACTCTTTTTCTCTTTCATTGGATTTGAAAGGCATGAGAAATTCAGCGGATGGTTGCCTGTCAAGTTCTTTAGTCCACAAGACGTGGAATTGTGGCAACGTCGTGTGCAGCAGGGTTCATGTATTCTCGCTTCCCAGTGTGTCTTTTGTCCTCGTCTGCATGTTTAAAGTCATTATTAACAATAAGAACAGTAGCGTATTCATCCTTGCCCTTCCCTTTGACCTTTCTTCCCAGTAGGAAATCTTGCACTTGAAGGCTGTTTATTAAGTGGGTGGGTGGGTCCAATGGCTGCCTCATTAGTTTTCTATTCAGCTTGCATTGGTTGCTATTGTAACGAATGGCAAGTGCTTCCTGTGAGGTCAAAGAGGTTCATATCCTTGTACTGTATGGTTTGCTCTCTGTAAGGAGACTTGCAGGCCCCGAGGAAGCCAAAGCATTCAAAAGTTAGTATTTGCCTTTCAGGAAGTTTAAATTTGCAAAAAATTTGTGTTGCACCATGTAAAGTGGATTGATTGCATTTCCCTTTGCGCATGCTTTGCTCCATCCCATTGTTCGTGTATGCATTGTCCATGCTTTATTGCATATCTTATAGGGTGCTGGTCGACCACCACTTCTAGTCTTTATTATGATGAAAAACGTTTTTGTCAAGACAACAAAAAGCAAGAACTACATTTTATAAAACGTTTGGAAAGATGTTTTGAGTTTTGGTAAAATGTCTTTGTTTCTAGAAGTTTTTTGAATGTAAGTATTTTTAAGTTTCTTCTCCCCAGAGGACTCCACAGGGAATAACAGTAGCCATAAACGTACATTGTAACAGGAGAGGCAGAGAACCAGAGCCAGGGGCAACAAACCAATATGGTGAAATTGTGGATGCTGAATTCCAGGTTGCAGCTGATCTTTCAGCGAAGTTGATTTGAAATGATAAATTTGAAGAATAAGCAAAGAGACCTACAGAATCTCCGGTACAAGGTGCAGTTTGCCTCTTCTGGACTATGAGCTCTGCTGGTTGATTGAGATGAATGGCTTTCATATTTTCAAATGTATGCACGCATGCAGTTCGGGTGGGTATACAAATGTGCTGCAAATACATTCCCCTCACTGTTTAAATCAGCTACTCGGCTGAAAACTTCATCTTGGAAGAAACTAGCTGCAGACAAAAACATGTTTGCCCTTTGAGGCTCACATACTCTGTACTTTGTTCTTTCGTCAATCCCTTTGGTCCTTGTTCTGACTACACCACAGATAACACATTGAAGATCATCGGCTTTCTGATCAGTTGTTGGAGGTGGACGAGGGGTAGCCATCGATATTCTAAGTGGATGGGCTTTGGGTTTGGTTGTCGTCGCTTTCTCAGAGCACTTGGATTCTTGTTGTGATTCACTGATTTCTGCTGTTTTTTGTCAAAACATTTTCAAGGCTTTTTTCTAGTGTATACAGCTTGTAGCACTTGTTACAATGATAAAATATTGATCCTCTTCACCCATCAGTTTCAATCTTTTTTTAACTTCGTCTTGCCATATTTCTGCAGCATCTCAAACTCTCTTCTGTCCAGCTGCAGTTGATGTTAGCTTTTCTTTCAGATTAGTTGTTTGGCATATGACACATTTTTCTTTGTTGAAGGAGTCCTTAGATTTTGTAGTTAGCAACATTCTGTCAGGAGTTTAAGATCCTCTGCTACCACCTGCTTCGCTCATGTTTGGAAATTTGAATCAACAGAAAACCTGAAACGAAAGCAATATTAAAATAAATTATCAATATGATGGCTAAAACACATCAGTATAGAGCTGCCATTCTGGAAAAAGGCAGAAGGGTTGCTCAGAGGAATTAATTTCTGTCTCTATAAGACTACTTGACCCCCAAAACCTGTGTTTTCACACCAAAATGAAGTATGTAGGTCTCATGGTTCCTGAAATATTACATCATCACTGCAACACATCTGCCATTTTTAAAAATGTTGTCCAGAAAAATTCGGGCCAAATTAGCAATGTCTACCCAAGCTAAATTACTTCTCTAATAATACAAAAACACAAATCAAAAATGAAAATCTCTGGACAACATTTTTCTTTACCGCTGTATATCAAGGGGCCAGGACTAAAATATACGATGTGCATAAAAGCTGAAGTAAGAAACAGAGCTTGACAGGCTAACTTACCTCTCCCAAATGTAATGCAGTCCTCAAGCTATGCAAACATTATTCGTAAAGCAAGAAATTTTCCTGTAGCATTCCCAACTATAACTACAGCGTTGTAAAATTTTATTTTTTTACTTTGTCAGCTTGCCTCAAAGCCTGTTTGCAACTTGAGTGTATGTGTGGCATCTGTATTCTAGTTGGCATATCTGGTTATATTTTAGCGATTAGCCGATCAGCGTACTGGTCTCGCCCTTCATGCATTGACTTGATACAAATAGGGCAACACTGTTGTATGTGCGCTGCTTTGAACAACAGTAAGAGGCTAGGACTGGATTGTGTGTCGTTTGTGGTTTTTTCCAGCAGTGCTGCTGTCCCAGTTTGCTAGAGTCCATCGGATTCATCCACGTGTGTTTGAAATTGCTCCAGAAAACACCTTTCTCCAATGGAAACAACGAGGTGCACTGATTAACGTAAGCAATTATCGTAATGACATCTTGTGTGCGTTTAAAAAATGGCCTCCAGTCCACTGCACAGCAGCTCTGTGACCCCCGCCGCATGATTGCCCCTCTTTTGAGGTTTCACAATTCCTCATGTTCCACACAGGCAAGTGCTTTGAGATGCTTTTTAGTAAAAATTGAATATAATAAATCTTACGCTGGCTTTTTTATTGTACTGGGCCCGCTTCAATGAAGGCCGTCCAGGACAGGAACTTTGTTTCCTTCAAACAGCAGCTGGCAATAACAACGTGAGCACAAAAATACTGTGCAATGGCGCCTCTTAATTTACTGAATGCATTCTATCAGTAAACCAATGAATGTTGTTGGGTGTAGGTAATTCAGTGACTAGAGACAACATGAGTTTTTTCGCCAATATGACATAAACACAAAATATATATTAAGAAAAAATGCAAATGAAATGTCTGCCTATTTCATACCTAAAAGGGGGTTTGGGCTAGTCTACTTCATTGGTCTGTTCTCATAGTGTTCACATTTTGCTGCCACCCACCTCCGTTTACTCACCGGGACATGGGTCAGCCCACTTCAGCCATACGCTCATTCTGCTGTGAGTTTTGTCATTTGTAGGTCGAGCCTAGCGGCAGCGCGCATGCGCTGCTCGCTCTGCGAGGCATGCTGTAATAGAGTATGTAGTGGAAGCCACCGCCCACTCTCCGCCCATATTTGTCATTGGCTTGTGTCATTGTACTTCTTAAATGCTGGCTTCTGATTTGTAGAACGGCTTGTTAGTCCCTCCTTGGTACCGCCTTGTCTCCTTTAGTTACCACCCATAACGACTGGACCTTTTACATGGCTTGTTACAGGGTCTGCCTTATAAGTGGGTGAGCACTAGTATATTTATTGACACTGGGGACAATGGCAGCTGCTTTTTTTGTATCTGCAGGCTGAGCGCGTGCCCGCTTTAGGGACACCGCCCTCGGTTGAATTTTTCTTTTTTAACTTGAATACAGAGCGCGGCGCCCGCTTAAGGGACACCGCGCTCGGTTGCATTTTTTTTAAAAACTTTAATACGGAGCACGGCGCCCGCTTAAGGGACACTGTGCTCGGTTGCATTTTTTTTTTTTTTACTTTAATACGGAGCGCGGTTCCTGCTTAAGGGACACCGCGCTCGGTTACATTTTTTTTTTTTTTAACTTTAATATGGAGCGCGGTGCCTGCTTAAAGGACACCGCGCTCGGTTGCATTTTTTTTTTTTACTTTAATACTGAGCGCGGTGTCCCTAAAGCGGGCGCCGCACGCTCTCTCTCTTTTTTTTTAACTTTCATAATAAGCGTAGCGCCCGTTTCAGGGACACCGCGCTGAACCTGGGGCAGCTTCGGCTTCTTTGCTGCCCACTCCCTCCCCTGAGCCAGTCCGCGCTCGCCTCCTCTTTTGGCACCCTCCCTCGCATGAGGGGGCGGAGCTTAGCGGCAATCTAAGGGAGTGAAACTAAGCCTTTGCAATGGAAAGGGTCTCGCATTGACGCGAGTTTGAGCTATTGACATTGTAAATGAAAATTCCTTTTATTTATGTTTAGGTTTTTAAAGCATAAATAAAAGGCATTGTCCGTTACAATGCCAATAGCTGAAACTCGCGTAAATGCGAGACCTATTGCATTGCAAATGCTTGTTTTTCTGATCACGTGTACGTCGGAATAAGACAAGCCCCATTCCCTGCCAGGGCTGCTTTGTCAATACTTTTCTTTGTTTATGTTTTTAAGGTCTCGGTTACAGACAACTTTAGCTGTCTGTAAAGAACATATATTTGAAGAGGGCTTTGATTCAGCCCGCTGCCCATGATTGGACAGCTTTGTTGCCTGTCTCATGTGTCTGCTCCTAATTCGATGGCTTTCCTCCCTTTTATTGTGCTTGTCCCAACCAGGAGTATTTCGGTCTCACAGTGCTATGATTTGGATGAGATTTATCCTTCTGCTTCAAAGTCAATTATACATTTTCTTTACTTACTTAATGGGACTTTTTTTTTTTTTTTTAAGGATTGGAATTAGTCAGGACCTCAACTCACGCAAGAGACTAAATTTACTCAGACGAGTCTGCCATGCACGCTCATCTTCCAGGATGTAGTTTAACGTGTCATGAGTGATGTAATATGTTAGGTCATAAGCAGTGAATGACTGGGACGTAAGTTATAGTTGGTTCACTAAACAATCACTGGAGAATTTCAATGGTTTTTTGTTTTTTAAACGTTAGTTCTTAGCTCATTTTAACAACTAACTACAACGTCATTTTAGCCCTTGGTTTTTTCAGTGCATTTCTGGGTTTTATTTTATTTTAAGCTAAGATCTTATTGTCATACCTAAGTATAATGTAACTTTAACCATTTTTTTCATTGAATATCTATGTTTTATTTTTTATTTTATCATGTTCAAAGTTGCGGATTTACCCAAGCAATGGATATGACCCCTTGCTGAGCACGACCTTTGGCTGTGCGCAGTTGGGTCTTGGCTCCACATGGCCTTCAACCGTGCGCAGGTGGGGGGACGGGGTGAGGTAGCTTGGATCGGTGTCCAACCCACTGCAGGCAGCCAACACCCTACTGCACACAATTTATGGCCAGCACCATGGTGGTTGGCTATAGGATCTGGCTAGACAAAGGCTTCTCATTTTCTAAAAATGTTTTTTTGGTAATGTGGTACCTCACTGTGGGCCTTGCTGGAGATCGGTTATCGTGGTTCTGGGGTTGGGAAAAGAACAATTGATGGACAGAATGCAAAACAATGTCATACATTCACCCCAGTACAGAGATCTGGGCCTAAATCCATAGTTTTTTTGCTCCCCATGCCATTCCAGTTTGTACCCAGCCATATGCAAATTAGTCTTGACCCTGCGCCCAATGGGAACAGTCCAGCCCGAACTGCCAGGTCAGGTCCTCCCTGGACTGGAAACAAGCATGCTAGGACCGGTTTCGGGGTTTCACCCCTCATCAGCCAGGATAGCTTGACTCCAGTGGCATGGAGAGCACAGGACCCACGTCTGGGCATACCCCTCCCACTTGGGGTGACAAATGCAAAAAGTACAATTGATGGAGAGAATGCAGAACAATGTCATACATTCACCCCAATACAGAGATCTGGGCCTAAATCCATCATTTTTTTGCTCCCCATGCCATTCCAGTTTGAACCCAGCCATATGCAAATCTGTCTTGACCCTGCGCCCAATGGGAACAGTCCAGCCCGAACTGCCAGGTCAGGTCCTCCCTGGACTGGAAACAAGCATCCTAGGACCGGTTTCTTTTTGGGGTTTCACCCCTCATCAGCCAGGATAGCTTGACTTCAGTGGCATGGAGAGCACAGGACCCACGTCTAGGCATACCCGTCCCACTCGGGGTGACAAATGCAAACAGGACAATTGATGGACAGAATGCAGAACAATGTCATATATTCACTGGGGTTGGGTGCATGGCTTTGCGCCAACTCCCCACGGATGCCCAACACCCAGCAGGTGACCTTCCCACTTTTGCGTATGGCCATTGGCCATGTGCTGCAGGGGGTTGACTGGCAGGCCTGTCCTCTGGCCAGGCCCTATGCAAACCACCCATGGGTACCCGCTTCCTATGGACGCCCTGTTAGACGGATCGCTGTGAAATTTTAAATGAAGTAGCCAAAGTCAATGAACGTAATGTTTGGAAATTTTAGTGCAGATTTGTCAAATGGCACCAAAGTTATTAAAGAAATAAAAAATGCCTTTCATATGGAAACTATAATCTAACTATAACTACAAAGTGTCTACTGCCACTATGTATATATTCGCTGAGTAAAATCTTTCTTAAAGGAACTATGATTGTTTACTTACAAGACAAAATAACGTGCTAGGAACAAAACCCTAGATATTTCGCTAAAAGCTGTGAAAGGGACAATATGACTAGAACCCAATGTGTCCGCTGACATTTACCAGTTTTGCACATCTGTGGAAAAATAACCCCCATTGCACTGCTCCTGGCCTCATAGGTAATGTCACAAATGACATCAAGGGTGACATCGAATATATTTTTTTTTAAACATTATGTATTAGTTTTGTTCAGTTTAACGATACAAAGGAGACAAACATGTTAACTACAGTCGCGGCCGGTGCAGGAAAGTGCTGTGGAGCGGGGGGTTGAGGGGGAGTCGACAGAGGACGGAATAGGTTTTATTTATTTAATTTTACCTATTCCGTCATCTGTCGACTTCCGCCCTGCCCCTGCCGCACCGCGCTTACCTGCACCGGCCGCAACTGGTCAACTATAGCCATCATCACCCACGTCACAGAGAGAACAAGACGGTATTACGTAAGCAGATCTGTACTGTAACATAAAACATAGATCGATCTTCTTCACAATTGCAGGAAGTAGAGCCCCGGCGAATCCAACGCTTTGAATAGATCAATGTTATACCCTGTAAAAAAAAAAAAAACAATCTCAGAGGCTGCGGAGTCCTCCTCATCTGCCAAAGAGTACATTCGGGAGCCACCGGGTTCCAGAAAAACAGCCAGGAGTTCCGCCCAAGCCCACAGGTCGTCTCCCACCTTATCATGCCTGCACTGCTTCAGCCGCACCTCTTCTGCCCATTCAGTCACATCAGCCACCCAATGCTCCAAGCTAGGGCCTTTCTGACCCATCCAGGTAATCTCCACACTGCACTTAGCCAGTAGCAGCAACAGATGCAAGAACCTAAACGCCATTTTCTGGCCTTTCCTCCTACCTATGTCACCTAACAGGCAAACATTGAGGTCTGCAGTAAAGGGTATCAGCACCAGTGCCCTCACCCTAGCGACCACACTCATCCAGAATGTCTGCACAGGTGAGCAAGTCCACGCCAAATGTGAAAAAGAAGCTATGGGGCACTGGCATCTGGGACAGCTGGCTGGTTTAGTAGGATCCATTTTATGTAAGAGCACTGGTGTTACACACGTGTGGTGTAGGAAATGAAAGTGAGTGAGTTTGAATCTGGCATTACTCGAAAAGTACTTCACCAACGCACACATTCTCTCACCCATTGTGCATCTTCGATGTTTAACCCCAGGTCTCTATCCCACGCTGCACGTGCAAGGAATGGAGTGCATGACTGATCAGTTGACATGGCTTTGTAAAAGAGAGACCAAGTGGCAACCCCCGCCCCTGTTCCAACAATCCCCGGAATGTAAGCAACATGCACGGAGCAGCGAGAAAGGAGGGCCATAAGCTCCTGACTATAGCTCTGAAACCAGCGTGCTGCAGAAACTGTCCCGGTCTTGGGTGAAAACTATCCTGCACTGCTTCAAATGTAATAGACTCTTCATTGGAGTATAAGTCCCTCAGCGTCTCACAGCCACCCTCCCGCCAGGCAGACACATCCATGGAATCCTCGAGCACCCGGAATGCTGGTAAATCCCAGAAAACAAATTCCCTGCTAAAGGGAGCCTTCTTCAAACGGCCCGCTCCCACAAGGAACCCGTGTGTTTTATAAGATACTGTATCGCGTCAGACTCCCACCCATCGTGCCCCCCTTTCCCCACGCCCCACCATCAGAAGCTAAGGAAAGAGCAAGCCCCTCGTCGAGCCCTGCAAAAGTGACTTCTCCCAGTTGCCTCCCTCTGTAAGCCAATGTGTGGCATGTTGGACCTGGGAGGCTAGGTAATATTGCTCCAAATTCGGAACCACCAGCCTTCCCCTGCCCCCTTCTAGCGACAGGAACATAAAGTCCCTTGCTGCTCTAATATGCGCCCCCGCCTAGACCAGCAAAGTAGGGAGGGAATGCAATCTTCTAAACACTGTCAGAGGAAGAGTGTCAAATGAGTGTTGTATGGCATACAGACACCGTGGCAAACACACCATCTTCAAGATGGCCACCCGACCCATGAAGATAAGAGGGAGGAAGTTCCAAAATTGAACGGAGGACCGGAGGCCCTCACTGACCCTCCCAATATTATATTGTAGGCATTTCTGTTTTGTGTGGGCCACCATCAACCCCAAGTAGCGGAACCTATTGGTCTCCCAACTGAGGGGCAACTCCGGCAATGATTCCTGGTCATGGGCGACAAGCGTCCCTAAAGGAAACACCAAAGATTTTGTGTGGTTAATCCTAAGGCCTGAGAGCTCCCCAAAAGTGTCAAGGTTGCCCAACAGGAGGGGGAGGGGATGTGCAGGGGCAGAGAGATTTAAAAAAAGGGTGTCGTCAATATATAGGGATACCAGGTGTTTAACGTCCCCCACGGGCATGTGCCCCTGCCAACCAGCCAAGAATCAGAGCATCTCTTACCCACTCGCACCCTAGCCATGGGACTGGTGAAGATGAGCCTCACCCAAGTTCAAAAGGGAGAGCCAAACCCCATTGGTTCTAATACCCCCCCATGAGGTACTGTCAGTCGACCGTGTTGAAGACCTTGGCAAAGTCAATGGAGACAGCTGCAAGTTCCTTCTCCCAACCCTTCACTTCATGCAAGACATCCATCAGCCGCCGTAAGTTCACAGTAGTGTTACGACCGGGAATTAAACCGCATTGGTCTTCATGTATCAATTGTGAAATCACTGGACGTAACCGAAAAGACAATGCCTTGCAATGCACTTTTGTATCTGTATTAATCATCGTGAGCGGTCTATAGGATGGCGGGTCTGAGCCATCCAAACCAGGTGTTAGCATCATAGAGATGCAACCTTCCCGCATGGACGGGGGGGGGAGTATACCAGAGTCTCTGGCCTCCAAATAGACCTCCAGTAAGCGTTGAGTAAGTGTAAAGGAGAAGGCTTGGTAAGATTCTGCAGGTAAGCTATGTTGCCCATAGCTTTCCACCTGGGCAATTGCCGAAGTGCCATCCGGATCTCTTCCAATGTGAGATCCGCCTCAAGGTCCTGGCCACAGCCTCCTCCAGCCGCTGTAGCAGCAAATGGGCAGAAAGTTCGGCTCTGCACTCTGGGTCAAGAGAATGTGAACTGTGGTACACCTGCTGCAGGTGATATTTGAAGACATTCACTATATTTCCCTGCATGAAGCCTTCTGGCCCTGGGGAGATTTAAGATGGGGGGAAAGGGGAGTTTCCCGCCGGAGGATCCTAGCTAATAACCGTCCAGAGCTGCCCTCTTCCCTATGGAAAAGTTGGCGATAGGATTTGAGGGTGTATTTCTCCAACCTGTCCCTCACGTCTGCAACCTGCTGCTGAACCACTTATTCCTCCCCCCCTCCACTTCCCCACTTCCCCACCACATCATCCGGAGGAAGCTGCTGAATACTCTCCAATTCAACCTCCCTCCGATTGAGTTCGGCCTGCAGAGTGCGTCTGACCCCACAAGTGAGGCCAACGCAATGCTCCCTGATCACAGAATCATTGCCTTCCATTCAGTGGACCAACGACGTGTCGAGGACCAGTTGATCTCAAAGAAATCCACCAGCACATCCGCCAGTGTCTCTCTGCCCTCTACATCTTGCAGGATCTCGGAGGGAGCCTCCAGCTCAAAGGCGACCGAGTACTGCTTCCCCATCCGATCTTACAGTTGATAGGGGCGTGATCGGACAAGTATTGAGACAAATGTTCCACTGTGAGGACCCTCCTTCCCAATGGCCCAAACAGTAAAATATGATCCAGTCTACTATAGGTATTATATGTCGGGAAATAGCAGGTAAATTCCTTCAAGGCGAGATGGGTGGCCCTCCATATGTCGCAGAACCCCAAGTGAGCAAAGACCTTCTTGAGTGAGGAAGTCATCTTAAGCTTGGTGTTATGGCGTGGGAGTGCCTATCAAGATCACCATCAAGGATGTAGTTAAAGTCAACAGCCCAGAGGGCTCAACAGTCCAATGCCGGCGAAAGGACATCCTGCACTTTCAGATAAAAGCACTCATCATCAATGTTGGGCCCATAAGTATTAACAATGATTACATCCACCCTATCAAGTCTTCCCTGTATCAGAAGGTAACGACCCTCTATATCTGCCTCCATGTATGACAGAGCAAAGAGAACCCCGGTGCCATCTAAATGAGGACACCCCTTGGAATGTCAAGTAGTTAGCATAGTAGACTTGACCCCTCCATTTCTTGGTCAACTTGGTAGCCTCCACATCCGAGACATGAGTCTCCTGTAAGCAGGCAATATCAGGAGCGTGCCTCATAAGAAAGGAAAGAACCCTATAGCGTTTCTTTTAAGAGCCCAACATTCCAGGAGATGAGCTTACATGTTCCGGCCTTACTCATAGTTGCATAAGGTGTGCATGGAGATCAAGGCACCCCTCCCCATGACGAGTTGGCAATGACCCACAGGTCAACAAAACAAAACTCACAGCCAATAAACCCCCACTGCCCCGGACCAGTAGATTTAAACCACAGTATCCTACAAGTCCAAAAGAATAGATGTGTGCAGGACATACACCATCACAACCCTACCCCTCTAAGAGAACAGCAAGGGTCAACTCAACATATGAAAGACCCCCTCCTCCACTGATGCATCATATACAAACCTCTGTGCATGCACAAGGATATAAGAAAAACCCAGAAGAGAACACATCCACTGCAGAGCCACCGCTGCTGCCCAGGAAGCACCCAGAACCTCAAGAGGAGGTGGGAATTCACAGTATCTCTACATCCACTACTAGGAGCAGTTATAGAATCTCACAGGTGAGCCTCAGTAGTAAAAAGGGGCAAACACACCCCTACATCCAACATCCAGGTTACAGCAGTAATCAAGAACCACCCACCCGAGAGAGGGTGAGTAGACAGCAAGGAGCCCATTCCCCTTGTCCTGGTGCGGCTAGTCCCTCGCCAGCCACCACAGGTGTGGAAGGGGTCTATATCACTTAAGGGGCACACATGGAGCCTATCTGACATGTCCAACCTGGGCCAGACCTCCTCAGGGCACTCAAAGAAGTGCGCCTTCCCTGCCGCTAGGACATGGAGCTTAGCCGGGTAGAGGAGCATATACTTAAGTTCCATGGCGCGTAACCTCTTCTTCACCACCAGGAAAGATTTATGCTGCTCCTGGGCTTTCTGGGTATAGTCGGGATAAATTGCAATATTGCAAACTTCAAATTGCAGAATAGACGCCTCTCTGGCAGCTCTCAAGGTCACGTCACTGTCACTGTAATTCAGGATTTTAGCAATGGAGGCCCTTGGTAGTGTGCCCGGGGGAGGAACAGGCGCCAGCATCCTGTGCGCCCTTTCTATAACAAAGAAGTCAGACAAGTCTCTAGAGCGCAAGGTGTGCCTCACCCAGTTCTCAAAGAAACGCTCTGCTGACTGTCCCTCCACCCTCTCAGGGAAGCCCAACAGGCACACATTATTCCGGCGCGAACGTCCCTCCGCATCCTCAACCCAATTTTCCAAGGTGTTAGAGACCACTGTTACTTGGGAGACCTGTTGTTTAAGCTCACGCACCTCTGTTTGCAGGGATGTGATATTGGTTTCCCCATTCTCCACCTAATCTGCCACTTTGTGAAGATTGGCGCGCAGCAGGTTCAACTTGATGAAAACCCCGCAATTACGCCCTCAAGAGCTGCCCTAGAGCCCTGTATAGCCTCCAGAAGGGCTGCGAGCAAAGGCTTCTCCTGGCTCTTAGGCAAAAGCTTCAGAGTACCCGGGCGCTCCTGACGAGTGAATCTGTGAGTGGGCTGATGAGGGGTAGTATATTGCATGATGTTATTTCCCTGCTGTTGCCGCTTTGGTCCATCTTTCCCCATGATGTTCCCTAGAGTCTTCCCAAGAAGTTCCGATTAGGAGGGAGCCACAAACAGGAATCAACAGCCCAGAACAAGCAGAGGAACGAGGCAGGGCGATTGCACATGAGAGGTCCATGGTAAACGCAGCAGGTGGTTGGTTGCCAGACACAAGCCAAGGCGGGCAGGGGGACGACAACCCTCAAGGTCAACAGCCATAGAAAAGCAGCGGGGAAACCTGAGCGGCAGTCACAGTCCAACAGCCTCAGTGTCAGAATAATGTCTGCCCCCCCGTCTCCACAAGGCATTGTCAGATTGGTAAAAGAGGTGAGGAGGAGGGGGCCCGCACAGCACACTGCTGCTATCCCTTCCAGTCAGTGCCGCCAGTCATCTCCAACTCCCTGGGGCTCCCAGGTGAGCAGGTATCCAGGCCCCTCGTACCACTCTGAATGAGCCCCTGGTCGGGCCCAAGGGCTGCACACCCCCAGAGCACCCCTGCTTCTGTCACCCTGAGGAGAGACCTACCAGGCATTGCCGTTGTGCATACGTTCTGCTCCTCCAATGGGAGGCCATCCGCCGTGTTGTTCAGTACCCTGCTGGGCCCCTTGGAAATCCGTTGCAAGTCTTACAGAAATCGGGCGAACAGGCCGGCCCCATCGAGGCCTGCACTTTGGTCCACCTCAGGTCCCACTCCACGCCTTCTCACCATCACAGCTAGGGTCCTGCAATACGTCACAGCAGGGCGGAAGGCCAGAGGCCCATCGCCACCTCCACAACACCTTTAGTTATGCACAGGCCTCACTCGGGTACAGTGACAGCACAGGCCCTATTGCTGCACTGGAAGACCCTCCACAAGGCCCCAGTGCATCTAGGAGCTGGCCAGCTAAGTCCCCAAAGCAGGCCCCCAGTCTCAACTCCTCCAGACATCCCCGCTCACGTCGCCACGGAGGGGGAGATCTGTCGAGCTGACGTGGCATGCAGGAGGGGAGCTGCGGAAAGGAGAATCCACTTTGGCTGCCTGAGCATGCTCCCAGTCACAAGGATTGCCAAATTCAGGCAGGATGTTGGTGCTGACCTTTACTGCCGTGGACAGGACCCGCACCCAAAAGCACCGCAGGCCCAGAGCGGGAACGCAAGCATCCAATGCGAGCTTTCCCCAGTAGGCAGCAGCAGAGTGGGTGCGGCAGCACCACCAGACCACAGTCAGCATGACCGGCAGGCCGCCAGTTGCACACCAGCCACCGAAGCGGCTGCGTATCGCTGGGACACCCCTCTCCAGGAGGCAACAAGCAGGAGAATGGAGTGCCGTGGGTGGATGTCTCTATCAGCAGCAGCAAGAGGCAGGATGATGAATATTACAGCAGGGAGACGGAACACCCTAAGGGCATGTCTTGTCGGCCATCTTTCCTGGCCATGCCCTGCCCCGACATCCCATATTTTTAGGTCTTGCCTACTAGGAGATGACCTTTAGGAATCGGTCTGCTCCTTTTTCAAGCACACTCGTGCTTGTGGTGGCATCCACCTTGCGGGAGCGAGCAGGGGCGCGCCACAAGCACGAGTGCAGTGCTTGAAAATTAGCAGACTGCGCACGCACGCACGCACCACTCCCGGGCTTGTCTGCATGTTGGAATAACAGCCGCTTTGCCGCTTACAGATTCCTACTTTGACGCCTCTCATTCAATTTCTCTTTCCTCCATAGCTCTGCTTTCCCAGGTCTCTCGTCTATCCCGCCGTCCACAAGGCCGCCTTCCCTCTTCAGTTTCACTCTCCATCTTGTTTTTTTTGTAAATTCCACGAGCTTGCTGAAAAAGGATTCCGCTCCACAATAGAAATGCTTCTAGTTTTGATATTTTTTTTCATCACATCTTTTTTTTTTTTTTTTAACGGAATTGAAAAATGCTTTTCCACCTTCACTGAAGGTTTGCCTCAAATACTTTCAGGAGGGTTGGAGAGCAAAGAACGCGGATCCCTTCCTGCGCGGTAATTTTGTTTAAAACACATGATTTCTTTCAGACGGCGTCGTCTGTAGATTAATCAGTTCATCGCTGACTCCCCCCACCCCTCCCCCCTCAGCTGCTGCGAAGCTACGAACTTGCAGCTCATTTTTTCATTTGATTTGTTTTTCATTTGTTACATTCCTGCCAGTTTTGGATCTAATAATTCCCCCCCAACAACACAGGCAGCACAGACGTTCATGGCAGAGAAGCTCCTCGATTGAATGTTTATTTTGAACTGCAACAAAACCCATGTGTTAATAAGTGCTCCATTATAATAGGCTGACCACTATGGAAATGTACCCACAACATGCCCAAGTGGCATGAGATAAAGGCATAATGCCGGATGCCAATCTAACACCGGTGTACCAGATTAATGATCTTCCAAATAACTGTTTCTTCCCTTGAAGCTTCTGAAACACCTTATACTCAGTGGAAGTATTATGGCATCCAGTGCGTTTCTGGAGTCTGGGTTAGAGCATGTAAATAGCCTCTGTACTGGTGTGTTTGACAAGATGCTGCACGTGTTGGAAGAGTGCTTAATGCTGCAGTCTGGCTGGTTCTGGGACTCGGCATGCTTGATTGTGTATCCCGACTCCAACTCTCTCCGTTGGCTCAATAATCTTGTTTGTCTGTCTTACGTGTCTTGTACATAAAATCTTTTTCAGATGACATCCCACCTCTTGGCTGCTAAATAAAAATGTTTTTGACACAAGGACAGCCCTGTAACCCTTCCCTCTGCACCAACCTGCGTCCCTAAATCCCATTATTAAAGGTCTGGCCACATAGGATGTAGGGCCCACGTTAACAATAAATGGCAAACTTTAGACGATATTTTTCAGCTGTGTTTAAAATGTTGGTGGCACATTCACCATACTTCTGGGCAAAGCTAGTGTGTGTGCGCGCAAGGCTGATTTGCTAGAGCTGCAAACTGGGGATTGATTGGTAATTGTTGTGTAGGCACTGCTCACTCTATAATGCTTCTGTCTTGAAAGGGGTTTTAGTGGTGGCAATGGCTGCACATACAATATCTAATAATGAAGAGTTACAGACGTCTTGGGTATGCACACCCTGTTATAAGCTTTCAATTTTTTATATTCTATTCCAACAGCATTTCAAACTGCGACACAATACCACTCAGTGCCACATAATTATATGCTACATAATTACACTGCACTCAATGCAACATACACTCCAAATAATACCACTCAGTGCAACATAATTACACGCCACATAATTACACTCTACTGAATGCAACATACACTCCACACAATACCAATCAGTGCCACATAATTATTTTCTACATAATTACACTGCACTCAATGCAACATACACTCCAAATAATACCACTCAGTGCCACATAATTTCACGCCACATAATTGCACTGTACTCAATGCAACATAAATACACGCCACATAAATGCACACTATACCACATACCCCAATCAACATAAATGCACTCCACACCATGACACAATTTCACTAAGCATAATTTCACTCAACACCACAGTTCCAGGCCACACAATTCAACTCCACACATTTCCAATACACACTGCATAATTACACACCAAACAACATATTTCAACTCCACAATCCACAACGTACCTCCAATCCACACCATATAGTGTCACCACCTGAGCACCAAACATCATTCACCACCACCATTTTGCATCAGCGCACCACCTAAGCATCACGTCAGTCTGCCCTTGGAATCTGGCATTTGTTGATTCTCCCCTAGTGTCCGTCCGCTGCTCGTGTTCTAATTAAATTACTGTTTTCCAACCTCCACTCCCCCGTTATTTATGTCCCGCTCTCCCATAACAAAATTTTTTATAACAAACAAGCATGAGAACAGGCAGGAAGAAGTTGCCAGCAGTGCAAGTACAAAAAAACTAGAAGACATTTTTTATGTTAAAATCTTTTTTGAGCAGGTTTTTCAGTTGTATATAATGTCGTCTTCGTTTGTATAAAGGTAACAAAAATGCTTAACACTTTTTATTATAACTTTTCAACATAATGCACAGCAGCCACAATGATCTACAACATAGCCAAAAGTTCTGGCTAAACACATAAGGTCCCAAAGGCGAGACCTATTGGCTATGCCAATGCTTGTTTAGGTTGAGCCTGGGAAGCGCATGTGCTGCTCTGCGAGGCATGGTGTATTCAGGTATGGAATACAAGCTCTGCCCATTTCCCGCCCATCTTTTCAATTGGCTCCTGTTACTGTCCTTTTGAAGTCGTTGGTTTTGATTGATAATAGGCTTAGTAGTCCCTCCTTGGCACTGTCTTGTCTGCATTTGTAACCTCCCATGAGCACTGGACTTTTTACTTGTGTTGTTACACAGTCTGCTTTATCGAAGCTGTGAGCACTATTTTCTTTAATGATCTAACACTATTCCACCCATGACGTGCTTTCCTACAAGGCAGCACGCCGCCCGCTTTTATATTTTTTATAGTAATGTATTTATTTAATTTACAGCGCAGTCCGCTTTAACTATAGCGGCCGTGCATAGTTATTTATTTATTTCTTTTTTCTTTTTGGGTGAAAGCGCCTCATACCGCGCTTTCACTTTAATGTTTGCCCTGCCCCTTTCTTTAGATGCTGCTCACTGTAACCTGAATACGCCGAACAGCGTCTAACTAAAGGGGTGCGGCCACCATTAAAGTGGTCTCGCATTTGCGAGAGTTTGAGCTATTGGCATTATAAATAGCAATGCCTTTTATATGTGTGTTGCTTTTAAAAGCACATAAATAAAATCCATTGTCATATACAATGCCAATAGTTTAAACTCTCGCAGATGCCAGACCTATTGCATTGAAAATGCTTCTTATCAGTGACATCACAAACTACAAAGTACTTTTGCGTACAATAACCCTTTGGGTGCATAGAATACCATTGGTTGTGCCCAGCAATATATTGATGCTTGATCTACTTTAGGCCAGGCTCTCTGCTCACCACTGCAACCCAGGAGTCTCTGGGGTGCAGCTGTAGGCTATGAGCAGCGTGCCCCTGGTCTGCGCCCAATCTTCCACAGCACACTTTTTGTTTGTATTCATCCTTGTCAAATAAGTTGTCAGTAACTAGATTAAACCATCTTCATTTATTGTTAATAGTATAGAAACCATGGTTTGTCCATGTTTTTATAACACATTTTAAGCAATGGTATGTCCATGGACATAAAACTAGGGCAACATATTGTGGATGAAGATGGCCAAGCCTAGTGCGCAGTTCCACTTCCCAAAGCCAGTGTGGCATGGCCTTTGGCTGTGCCAAGCAGGCTCTTGCCAAAGTGCCTGGTCTTTTGCCTGTTGCTAGACACAGCAATGCTGCCCATAACCCACTGAGCACACCATTTGGCTTTGTCCTTTCAAAATCTTAAACAATCTTTAAGGCTCACCTCTGTACCTGCTGGCATGTGGTCCCTATTGGGCACCCCTAGGTAAACTGCTGGGTGTGGGCATCGGCACAGATTTTTCCATTGTCACTTAGGAATACATTTCTATGATTTTTGTTTTTATAAAAACTGTAATATCACTTATGAATAATTCCCTATCGAAATTTCTTAGAACTCTATTTAATGTGAACCTCATATACACGCGCCCAATGTTTGTGAGAAATGTTTCTATTAGAATGTTTTGTACAGATACGAAAGTAAGGGATTATAGTATTTGCTATTCAAAAATGGTTTTATGTCTAACATTAGCCAAGTCTTTTTAAGTTTGCAAAAATTATATGTATAATATACTTTATCAGATTATCTTTCAGCCAGACCACTTCCTCCATTGGTCCATCTGTTATGGTGTTATTCACATTTTGCTTCCACCCATTCCAGCAGAGTGCAGTAGGTCAGCTCACTTTAGCATTAGCTAACTTCACTGTGAGTGATGGCATTCTGCCCTTTACATTCAACATAGCCACACACAAAGTAGTTCATTAAGTGCCAGGGACTATGATAGCAATTGTTGCTTTCTGAGACCAAAACCCTATTTTGGCTTCTAGCCTAATTATTATTATTTTTTTTTGATTGATAAGGGTCTGCAGCTTCAACAACGAAAAGGTTATGCAAAAACCGTGACAAAACAAGCCTTGACAAAGCCAAAAGGCTGGTAGCCAATGCTGGACCTATTGGCTTTGCCAATGCTTGTACTAAAGCTGCAAGCAATGGCAGTATGCAGCAGTAACAACTACTTCCAGGAAGAGGGCGTGACCCTCTATTCAATACTTATAGGTAATAATGCAGACTTCAGGTTATGGTTTCCTCTGTCTATGCATAGAATTGTTTCAGTAAAAGAGATATGCCATGTGGTTATGTAAGTGACACTTGGCACCTTGAACCTGGGGGTATTCAACTTAGGTTCAGGATGGCTAGATCAATGTCAGATTCTCAAAGTTGCACTTACAATTAATAAAAATAGAACTCAAATAGTGTTTCTTTCAAATCCAGCCCGCAGCCAGCTCTCTTGCGTTTACATTGACCACCACCCCAAGACCTGTCATTTAGAGTTGGTGCTAATTCTGGGCAATATGGCCTTTGCAGCACGTTTGCTTGAAGCCACCGCTGGTTTGAGTTTTTCAAACACATTCCTACAGTTTGGGAAAGAGGATCTAATTCTAATGCTATCAGTTGGCTATTTTAGTTTTAGGCTACTTCCTCACCTCTGTCCTGACTTGGCATCACCAGTAGTTCATGATTCAGCCTCTGTAAATATCTGACAATTGAGTCTGGGCACAACGAATGCAGGGTAGCATACAGATGCCTACAGAAATGGCAATGTGTAGCTGACCTCGTGGCACAACGGTAGCACGTCTGACTCCAGAAATGGCAATGTGTTTTAGCCATTACGTACATCAGTGTGGCTGCTGTTCAGCATGGCTAAAAGTCATTGGGTGGGGAAAATTGAGATAGAGTGAAATGGGGCAGATTGTTGTAGAATGGTGTGGGGTATATTGGCGTAGAGTGGATTGGGGTAAATGGAGTAAGTGCAATGTATTCTGTTTCACAAAGTCTTGCTTTCATCACGAGTCGTGTGAAACCACGAGACTCGCAAATGCTATGTTTACCTTTGTATGTTACCCGCATTCTCGAGCGTGGCCGCTCCGTTGCAGAGAACCTTAGCTACGCCACTCTTGGTGTCGCATTCTCTGCAGCTGGAAGGCTCCGGTCGTGGGTGCATCATTTACTGAATAAATACTGGAAACACCGCCCACGCTTCCTGCATCCTCATTTAACAAATTGGCGACGAGCGGGAACTCCTTCCTCACCCACCGCCAACATCCAGCCTCCGGCTCTCTACATTGCCTGGTTTCAAGTTTCGGATTTGCCCGTCTTTACCTAATTTCCAAGGGAACGGCTTGCTGTCAATCAGGTTCTGAACCTGCGGCGGATTTCGGCGACCTCTAACTCACTGGAATTACGGTTGTACAGATTTTTTATATATTTTTGGCTTAGTTTATTGCTGCGCGGCAGTTGGTCTCCTTCGAACGCTTGCTCTCCACTGCGCGTCCCTTGAATCCTCACGCACGCGCCTTCTCTATTCCTGCTTAGAACGCGCTGACGATTCAAGCAATCAGCAAAACAAGCCCACCGCCCACTGAAACTCACGTACAACCATCTCCATGACAACAGCGTCATGCGGCCATATTGAAAGTCGAGGAAATTCACGCATATTCTTTGTCTATTGCATGTTTGCATAACCGCGATAGACACGCTTTTTAAACCACTTAGCATAATATTTGCTTGTTTCTTTTCACAGCGACAGGCACGCTTTGCCTGTCATTTATTCATCGCTTCTTCCAGTGACAGGAACATTTGTGTGCACATTCAAATTAATTTCTATTCATCACAGCGATTGGCACGCTTTGCCTGCCATCTTATTTCTGTGTATGCCATAATTACATTACGGTTATTTACATTACTGTGTTTTAATATCTTCATTGTTCACATACAAACAAGATATTACTCTTGGGTGCTATAACTTATTTTGGTAATTAAGCCTGCGCAATATAGTCACTTTCATGGCTTCAGCTCAACAATTTCAGACACCAGCTCCTTTTCTCCAGACTCCAGGTAAACCTGTACTTAAATGGCGACATTGGCTGAAAGGATTTGAGAACTATCTTGTAGCAATTGACGCAGTGAAATACTCACCACCTCGTAAAGTTGCTATTTTATATGGTTGCCTTGGTATTGCTGCACAACAAGTCTTTGAAAATCTTCCCATATTCCCTACACCCACTGGTTCTGGTGACAATTGGGACACATATCAGGAGGCTCTTGCACGCCTTAATAAACAATATTCTGATGAACCCAGCATTGTATTAGAACGCCATAACTTCTTCAAACGGAAACAGAATCTAGAAGAAAGTGTGGAAGATTATATTGCACAACTTAGCATTTTGGCATCTGCATGTGAATGCGGCTCAAGTACAGATACTTGTATTAGAGATCAATTCATTTTTTCATGTTCCTCTAAAAAAATACAAGAACGATTATTAAGTTGTAAAAATCCGTCTTTAGCAGAAACTATAGATATCGCCAAGAGCATCGAAAGAGCAACCATTTCTTCGAAAATTTTACAAGAAAGCTCCTCACAATTAAATGTTCATACATTGGATGAACCTTCTTCATCTTGTTCAGTCCATCTCATCAACAAGTCTACTAGACAATTTTTCAAAAACCCACCATTTGTTATAGATGTGGGTCAAAGGACCATATTGGCAATTTTCCTACCTGCCCTGCTTCTGGCAAAAGATGTTCATCTTGCAAAAAGATAGGACATTTTCAAGCTGTATGCAGAAGTGGCAGAAAGTTTACCAGAATCAACAACATTGAATTCAAAGAAAACATTGAATCCTGCTCTGATCGACTTAATGATGTCTTATTATCCATTGAGTGTGATTCAATTGATGTTTCAAAAGTTAAAGGACCGTGGTGTGAATTACTTGTTGGCACAGTTCCCCTACAAGTCAAAGCTGATTCAGGTTCTCCCATCACCATTCTCTCAGATATAGAGTTTCACGCACACTGGCACGGACATGTTTCCCTTATCAAATCAGACATCTATCCCAAAGCTTATGGAGAAAAAGACATTGAGATGTTAGGATACTTCCATTCCAGAATTGAGTGTTTGACTAGACGCACTTACACTAAAATTTACGTGGTCATCAAGGGGAGAAACATCTTAGGTTGGTTAGATTTAGCCAAAATGGGCTTACTTCTCAAACCAGGTTCAGATCAACCGGTCACCTTAGGAGACATTCCACATGATTATTACAGTTACCACGAACACGAGCATATTGGTGTTGCCGATCTCTCTGTCTCTAATTACAATGTTGACAACTTACTCACTCAGTTTCCCACCGTCTTCCAGAACAAGGTTGGCAATGTATTAGGCTTCAAACATGAAATACGTCTCAAAGCTAATGCACAACCCATTGTTCACAAGGTACGATCCTTACCCTTGAGTGCAAGAGATGAGTTAAAGATGGTCCTTAAAAACCTATGTGATGAGGGAATTATTACACCTTGCAACTCCTCTGAATGGGTTCTCCCATAGTTTTGGTACGCAAAAAAAGTGGTGAGGCTATGCGCCGACTTGCGCTCTCTTAATAACATAATTGTAGATTGTCACCCCTTACCCAAAATTCATGATCTCTTAGCCAATCTAGGTGGGGCAAAGTATTTTTCCTTGTTAGACCTTAAATCTGCTTATCACCAGATTCCTCTCTCCTTCAAATCCCAAGAGTTAACTACTTTTGTAACACCGTTCGGGGCTTACAAATATTTGAGATTACCATTTGGATTAGCCTCTGCGGCTAGCGTGTTCCAAAAACTCATGGATACCCTGCTCAAAGACATTCCTGGTGTACAAGCGTACCAGGACGATATCCTAGTGTTTGCAAGCAATATTACAGAAAATGACAAAGTTCTCTTCAAAGTGTTAGGAGTACGAGAAAAGGCCGGAATGACCGTCAGACATGATAAATGCAAATTTGCAGTACAAGAGTTAGATTACTTAGGACACACACTATCACTTGATGGCATAAAACCAAAATTTTCCCTCATAAAAGCCATTAGGGATGCCACACCCCCCAAAGACAGAGATTCCTTACGTTCATTTCTAGGGTTGGCAGAATATTATGCCAGATTTGTGCAGGGCTACGCACAAATCGTGGAACCCTCACGGGCTCTTTTAAGAAAGGGTACAAAATTTGTATGGTCAGATAACCTACAAACAATTTTTGAACAAGTCAAAAAACTAATTGAAAACTCGCCTGCCTTACACCCATTCTTGGATGGTTTCAAATGTTTCATTAGTGTTGATGCCAGTCTTTCTGGCTTAGGTGCTGTCTTAGGTCAATGGGTAGCAGGTAAAGAACACACTGTTGCCTTTGCCTCCAGAGCACTTCAACCTGCCGAGACTAAATACAGTACCATTGAACATGAGGCCCTAGCTTGCGTTTGGGCCATTCACAAGTTCAAAACTTACATTTGGGGTCGAGAATTCGAGATATACACAGACCACAAGCCACTCATGCACATGCTCTCTAAAAGCACTTCCAATGAGGCCTCTGCCAGACTAGTTCGCCTACTGTCAAAACTCAATGAATTCCATTTTGTCATAAAACACATTCCTGGTGGTAAAAATTTCAGGGCAGACTGTTTGTCAAGGATGTCATTAAACGAAACACCTGAAATTGATGATGATGGAGTGTGTAGTCGCTGTTGTTGATGCCTTTGCTGAACACGAATGGAATACAGCTTATCTTAATGATGTAACTCTTTCAAAGGTCAAGAATTGTATTGTAAACAAATGGCCAGAACGCAGAGTTTTATCTCAAGAATTAAGAGCTTTTGCTAATGTATCTGATGAACTTTCTTTAGTCAATGACATGATTTTACGAAATAACTTGTTTGTTCCACCTGAATCCTCGTGCATTTCAATTATCCATTCAGCACATCAAGGTCACTTGGGTGTTACCAAGACTTGCCAACGCATTAAACAGTTCTATTGGTGGCCCTCTTTAGACACACGTCAGAAAAATGATTGAAAATTGTACAGAATGTCTACTATCTGACAAACACTGGAAAACTCTTTCCACCCCATTACATCCTGTTCCTCTTCCAGAGAATCCATGGGATAAAGTGGGAGTAGACTTTTCAGGTCCCTACAATATTTTACCTAGTGAAAATAGGTATTTGATCTTACTAGTTGACTACTACACTAAGTGGCTTTACTATGGTTTCTGTAACGGAGCATCAACAGATAATGCCATCAATTTTTTGAAAAGCATATTTGATGTTGAAGGTTTTCCTAAAGTCATTGTGACTGACAACGGAACGCATTTTGTTTCACAAAAAATGTGCTCCTTCCTTAAAATGCATGACATTTCCCACAACAAGGTTGCGTTGTATTCACCTTCCTCCAATGGTTTGGTAGAAAGAGGCAATCGAATCATAAAGGAGGGAATACAAACTGCAATCTCCACCAGACAAGATCCTTTGGCTTTCGTACACGACAAAGTATGGGCATACAACACAACGCCACACTCAACCACCGGCATTGCACCATTTACTCTTCTCAGAAAAAGAAGAGCTCACTCTCATTTCAATCCCACCTGGTTGCTTGAGAGAAATAAGCAAAATTCCAATTACACCCTTGATTCCACTTTACTACAAGAACAGGTTAAGGCCAAACAATTGTCTATGAAAGTACGATTTGATGCTGGGAAACATTCCATTGATCAACCTTTGCAAAAAGGGGACTGGGTTCTTATTAAGAACCCCAGAAAAGTTGCCAAAGGCATTTCCAAATTCTCTGCGCCAACCTTAGTAATACAAGTGAGCAAGTGTTCTGCTCTCCTTGACAACAAGGGATGGTGGAACAAGAGGGCTCTTGTTAAAGTATCTTCTCCTCAGGCTGATGTCTTGAGCATACACTTTGCTATGGAAAATGATCATTGTGATTGGTTTGACTTACCTCATGTAAAAGAATCTAGTTCCAACTTTATTCCTACACCAATCACAACACAAGCGAATCATTTACAAGCTGTGGATAACAATGTGTCAACTGAAGCATGTCTTAAAAGGTCCACACGTCTTAAACAAATTTCTTGCAGGTTACGAGATTTTGCTTTAGTGTAATAACTTTATTGTACTCTTTCAATTTATTTATGCAACCTTACAGTTGTACTTGCACCAACGCTTTCTTGTAACTTTCTTTTGTTTCTTCCTAAGGGGGAAGATGTTGTAAGTGCAATGTATTCTGTTTCACAAAGTCTTGCTTTCATCACGAGTCGCGTGAAACCACGAGACTCGCAAATGCTATGTTTACCTTTGTATTTTGCCCGCATTCTCGAGCGTGGCCGCTCCGTTGCAGAGAACCTTAGCAACGCCACTCTTGGTGTCGCATTCTCTGCAGCTGGACGGCTCCGGTCGTGGGTGCATCATTTACTGAATAAATACTGGAAACACCGCCCACGCTTCCTGCATCCTCATTTAACACTGACCTCGTGGCACAACGGTAGCATGTCTGACTCCAGAAATGGCAATATGTTTTAGCCATTACGTACATCACTGTGGCTGCTGTTCAGCATGGCTAAAAGTCATTGGGTGGGGAAAATTGAGATAGAGTGAAATGGGGTAGAGTGAAATGGGGTAGATTGTTGTAGAATGGTGTGGGGTATATTGGCGTAGAGTGGATTGGGGTAAATGGAGTGGGGTAGATCAGGGTAGGTTGGAGTGGGATGAAGGGTAGATGGGGATAGAAGAGTTGGGTACATTAGCGTGGTAGATTGAAGAGGGGTAGATTGAATTGGGGTAGACTGAGGTGGAGTGGGGTAAATTGGAGTAGATAGGAGTAGGGTAGATCAGGGTAGATTGGGGTACAGTGGAGTGGGATATATTGGGGTAGATTGGAGTGGAATCTGGTAGAGTGGAGTGGGGTAGATTAGGTGGATTATAGTAGGGAAGAATGGGATGGAGTGGGGGTAGTTTGGAGTGGAGTAAATTGGGGTAGACTGGAGTAGAGTGGTGTGGGCTAGATTTGAGTGGTGTGGGGTAGATTTGAATGGAGTGAGGTAGTTTGGAGTGGGGTCGGATAGAGTGATGTGGGGTTGATTGGAGTGGGGTAGATTGGAGTTGATTGGAGTGGGGTAGATTGGGGTTGATTGAAGTGCAGTAGGTTGGGGTTGATTGAAGTGCAGTAGATTAGAGTGGAGTTGTATAGAGTGATGTGGGGTGGATTAGAGTGGAGTTGGATAGAGTGGTGTGGGGTAGATTGTGATGGGGTGGGTTAGTGTGGGGTATATTGGAAAATATTGGACTGGAGTAGATTGGGGTAGATTTGAGTGGTGCGGATTGGATGGGGGTAGATTGGAGTTATGGTTGTTTGGTGTGGGGTAGGGTAGATTGGAGTGAGGTGGATTGGAGTGGGTTAGATTGGACTTGAGTGGGGTAGATTTGGGTTGCATGTGCTAGATTGGAGTGAAGTGGAGTGGGGTAGATTGGAATGGAGTATGGTAGATTGGGGTAGAGTGGAGTAGGGTAAATTGAGTGAGGTTGATTGGAGTGGGGTAGAGTGGAGTTGGATAGATTGGAGTAGAGTCGAGATTGGAGTGGAGTGAGCTAGATTAGGAAAGAGTGAAGTGGGGTAGATTAGGGTGGGGTGGAGTGGGGTAGATTGAGGGGATTGAGTGGGGTAGACTGGAGGGGGATGATTAGAGTGGGGTGGGGTAGAGTGGAGTGGGGTAGATTGGACTAGAGTAGATAGGAGTAAATTGGAGGTCGGGTAGATTAGGTGGGGGTAAATTGGGGAGGGGTAGCTGGAGTAGATTGGGGTGGGGTACATTGGGGAGGGTTAGATGGGGTAGATTGGGGTAGGGATAGATTAGGGAAGGATAGATTAAAGTGGGGTAGGGTAGATTGGAGTGGGGAGGAGTGGGTTAGATTGGGGTTGAGTGGGTTAGACTGGGGTGGAGTGGGTTAGATTGGAGTGAGGCAGATTTGAGTGGACTGTGCTAGATTGGATTGGGGTAGATTGGATGGAGTAGGGTTGATTTGAGTAGAGTGTAGGGTGGAGTGTGTGGTAGGGTGGAGTGTGGTAGGGTGGAGTGTGGTAGGGTGGAGTGTGGTAGGGTGGAGTGTGGTAGGGTGGAGTGTGGTAGGGTGTGGTAGAGTGGGGTACATGGTGGTAGATTGTGGTTGAGAGCGGTACATGGTGGTAGATTGTGGTTGAGTGGGGTACATGGTTGAGTGGGGTACATGGTGGTAGATTGTGGTTGAGTGGGGTACATGGTGGTAGATTGTGGGGTACATAGTGGTAGATTGTGGGGTACATGGTGGTAGATTGTGGGGTACATGGTGGTAGATTTTGGTTGAGTGGGGTACATGGTGGTAGATTGTGGGGTACATGGTGGTAGATTGTGGGGTACATGGTGGTAGATTTTGGTTGAGTGGGGTACATGGTAGTTTGTGGGGTACATGGTGGTAGATTGTGGGGCACATGGTAGATTGTGGGGTACATGGTGGTAGATTGTGGTTGAGTGGGGTACATGGTGGTAGATTGTGGTTGAGTGGGGTAGATTGCGGTAGATTGTGGTTGAGTGGGGTAGATTGTGGTTGAGTGGGGTAGATTGTGGTGGATTGTGGTTGAGTGGGGTAGATTGTGGCGGATTGTGGTTCAATGGGGTAGACTGGTGGCATGGGGTAGGTTGGAGTGGGGTAGGTTGGAGAGGCATTGGTTAAATTGTAGTGGAGAGGGGTAAATTGGAATGGAGTGGGATAAATTGGAATGGAGTGGGGTAAATTGGAGTGGGTTAGATTGGGGTACATTGGAGTGGGGTAGATTGAAGTGGATTGGAGTGGAGTGGGGTGAACTGGAGCAGATTGGAGTGCCGTAGATTGGTGTGGAGTGGGGTAGATTGGAGTGGGTTGAGGTTGATTGGGTTAGATTGAGGAGTGGAGTAGCGTGGAGTGGGGAAAATTGGAGCAGGGTGTATTGGAGGGGAGTGGGGTAGATTGCATCATAGTGGAGGGGAGTGGGGTAGATAAAAGTGGAGTAGATTGGGGTGAAGTGGTGTGGGTAAACTGGGGTGGGGTAGATTGGAGTGGGGTAGATGAAAGCGGAGTGGGGTGGGTAGATTGGGGTACATTGGAGTGGGGTGTGTGGAGTGGCGTGGGGTCGAGTGGCGTGTCATCGAGTGGCGTGTCATAGAGTATCTTACAGTGGAGGGGCGTATATTGAAGTGGCATTTTGTATTGTATTGTAATTTCATTTATATAGCGCTTACTACCCCTGACGAGGCGTCAAAGCGCTTTTTCGGCGAGTAGCACGCTACTCGGGTACCCAAGAAGGATTAGTGTTGAATTAGTATAGTGAAATATGAAAGTAATTTGAGTGGTGGATAGGTTAGTCAGTTATTTGGATTCAGAAGGATAGCGGAGGGATAGAAGAGGGAAAAAGGTTTGCATTTATATAGCGCTGGTTACCCCTGATGGGGTGTTGAAGCGCTTTTTTTGGCGAGTAGCACGCTACTCCGGAACCCATAAAGGATTAGTGGTGAATTAGTATAGTGAAATATGAAAGTAATTTGAGTGGTGGATATTAGTCAGTTATTTGGATTGAGAAGGATAGCGGAGGGATAGAAGAGGGAAAAAGGGTTGCATTTATATAGTGCTTGCTGCCCCTAATGAGGTGTTGAAGCGCTTTTTTCGGTGAGTAGCAAGCTACTCAGAACCCATAGAGGATTAGTGTTGAATTAGTATAGTGACATATGAAAATTGATAAGTGGACATGTTAGTCTGTTATTTTGATTGAAAAGGATAGTGGAGGGATAGAAGAGTGAAGGATTTAGATTTGTTTGGGGGGACGTCATAGCAGTAGTGGGAGGCTTGGGATGAGTGAAAAGGGATGTGGAGGGGTAGAGTCAGAGGGAAGAGTTTAGAAAGGCTTGTTTTGGGAGATCAGTATAGTAAAAGAGGTGTCATATGGTGCAAGGAGGGGTAGAGTAGGGGATAGTCTAGAAAGGGCTGTTTTGGGGGTCATAGTAGTGGTATGGGGTTTGAGATGAATGAGAGAGTGGATGTAGAGGATATATTGATAGAGGTATAGGGTGGGAAATAGGGTAGTGCATTGGAAAAAGTAGTAGAAAGAGGTTTGAGATGAGTCAGAGGGTTGAGGTAGAAGATATATTTCAGAGAGGTATAGGGTGAGAAATAGAGTAGTGCATTGGATATGCTGAATTAGAAGAAAGTAATAAATATATAGATCCAGTCAGTCAATAACTTTATTTCTGCCATTGTGGCCATAAAAGTGTCACATGCATACAGTACAGTACAAACATAGTAAACAATCAATTTTAAAAAACGGTCCTTGATGACATAGGCTTTTTCGTTTTGGAGTCCTGACTTCCTGAAGCACCAAGGTATAGGAACCCACAAAAGTGCATGTGCGTGAAATATAATAAAATGGTACCAATATTTCAGAAGCAGGAACCTGGGATTGGTAGAGACTACCCTACCCCCAGTTAATAGATAGAAACCTTGAAAGTGCCAGTGCCTAGAGTACAAACAGGACAAGAAATGTATTACAAAAATTCAGGAGCAGGTTCATTCCGACTGACTAATACATTAATAAAGTAGAATAAATGAGCAATAAAAACAATTGAAATCAGAACCAGGAGGTGTATCAGCAAAAGTCTATGCCGTAAGAGTTAACGGCATGACCCGTCATGCAGTACAATTCCATGTTTGATACAATACTTAATTATTGAATAAATACTTAGGTAAAATGAGTTAAAAAGTAATAAAATACAAAAAAAAAAACCAATTGGGTTGGTTACATGATCAGTGCGTGCCTTCTGCTAATCCACATTTTGCCTAAAAATATTGCAACTGCACAGACAATTAGCGTGCATTCTGCTAATCCACATTTTGCCTAAAAATATTGCAACTACACAGACAATTAGCGTGCTGGAGTCAGATTTTAAGATGCGTAACGCCTCGCTATGGCAGCGGGTGCCTAACTGTTTGCAGATAGGGGCTATCCATCTAGATCTCATTTGGTGGTACCTAGGGCAGGCAAAGAGTAAGTGACTAATGGACTCTGCTGCACGAGAGCAGCCAGGGCAAATCACAGAAGCAGAAGGGTGCTGGGACCAGGAGGCAACAAAAGTGTTGAGAGGGAGGGAACCAAATCTGAATTACATGAATAGTTTCCTATCCTAGGTATTAGTGATAACCTCCAGATATTGCTCAAAGGCGCCTTCCAGTTTGAATTCCATAAAGTCGAGAGTCAAACGGTCCCCGGTTGGATGGGAGATGAGGGACTGCGCCACCCAATTCCAATAGTGTTTCTTAAGTTGGGCTTTGGTTGGGAGAGATTCTGGAGTAACAGTGTCCCAAATGGCTTCCATCCCTAGAGTAGACAGCAGTGATTTCACCCTGGTTATCCAGCTAATTTTCTTGTGGCGATCTGATGCTTGGACTTCGTCCAGAGCAGCAGCATATGGATATAGCTCGGGGGTTGTTTTTAGGTGTAGCAGAAAGAGCAGGGGGCGTAGCTGAGCCTTTTGCACAATCGTAAATCTACCCAAGTCAAATCTCAGCGGTTGCAGGGGGGTACTCTGTGGAAGGGAGCAAAGTGATCTCAAAAATTTGTTTTCAGTCACTAATAGTGCATCCAGATTTTCATACCCCCAGAGTTCCACCCCATATAGAGCTGCTCCCAAGGCTTTGTGATCGTAAATACAAACGGGGACAGCTATTGGCTTGCTCACTGAGATCTTATGTTCCTTAACCAAAGCCCCCGAGATACGCCTTAGTTGGAGATTCTGCCGCTTGACATGAGATCTCCAGAAAAGGTCGTCAGAGAGGGTAATACCTAAGTAATCAAAAGTATTCACTCTCTCTAGTGGTTTCCCCTCTAGAAAAAGCTTTTCCTTGAAGGATCGATGAGGGTTGATCATTAGGAACTTGGTCTTTGTAGTATTTATTTCAAGCCCTCTCAGTACACAAAAGGACTCAAAGCGTTTGAGAAGGGATTGTAGGCCACTAGGTGTCTTAGAAACTAACAAGGTGTCGTCAGCAAAAAGTAAAGTTGTCACTTTAACCCCCCCCCCCCCCCGGGTCGGTGCATCAGCTGGGCTCTCAGCAAGGAACTGGACGACACCATTGATAAAGAGAGAAAAGAGAGTAGGCGCCATTACGCACCCTTGGCGGACCCTTCTATCTACCCTAATCGGGTCTGACAATTGACCTTGATTACCCCAGCATACCCTTGCATAGTTGTTCTCATGCAGGCGGATGGTCAATGATAGAATTTCAGGTGGGATGCCCATTTCTTTCAAGACACAACAAAGTTTGTGTCTAGGAATAAGGTAAAAAGCAGACCATAGATCAATGAAAGCTACATATAGGCTTCCCTTAGAGATTGCCAACGTCTTCCACGTTAGTAATAGGAAGCGGAAGACCTGATTGACAGTGCTCACTTTCTGCCTGAACCCGGCTTGAAAAGGAGTCAGAATGTTGTTATCTTCGATCCATGTTTGTAGTTTCATCAAAAGTGCACGGGCAAAGACCTTTTGGGCACTGTCGATCAGGCTGATAGGTCTGTAGTTCGAGGGCAGCAAACGATCACCCTTCTTAAACACTGGGATTATCTCAGCCCCTTTCCATGAGGGCGGAATTATTGAGCCGGTGGCTATTCCGTTAGCCAGGGCCAGAATATACAATGACCAATTCTCGATGTTACTGAGAAATAGGTCGCCCGGAATAGCGTCCGGCCCAGGGGCTTTTGAGCTAATGATTGCATTTATGCTAGATTTTACCTCCGCTAAGGTGAAGAACCCGTCAGTCGTACAGATATCATAGACAGCTGTTCGGTCTACGTTAGCGTCAATAGGCTCTCCAGTGTATAGAGTCGAAAAGTGGTGATGCCATTCTTCGACAGCAATGTTGTTGTCGGGTGACTGAGACCAGTTATCCTCTCCCCTGGTTACTAGAAGCCAGAACCGTTGTCAGTCTTTCTTAGCACAAGCATCGCTAATCTGTGCCCAACGCTCCTCTTCCCACTCCTTTTTGGCCTTGAGAGTGGAGTGGCCGATTAGAGTGGCATGGCATAGAGTGGAAGAGCATAGAGTAGAGTGGTGTAGTGTGGAATATGCATGGTGCGGTAGCGCACTGTCATTACAGACAACACATTTTCAATTGAAATGAAAATTAAATTTGCACAGAAATACGTTTTTTCTGCATACAAGCAATAATGTGTGCAAATTTCATCACCTAATGTATTGATGTTTGTTTTGATTGTATTCAGATATTTGTTTCCAACACAATTCAGAATTACAACAACAACAAAAAATGTGCTTCCTTTGCACTTTTCTAATTTCAATATATTCTAAAACATTTTTTTTTGTGTGTGTGTTAGAAAAAAAACATCCTACACCCTCTCCTCTTACATGGATACTCAGCAGGATTGTCACATAAATTCTCTCACTTTGTAGTCAGAGAAAGAAAGGTAAACCACAAGCTTCCTCAGAAAAGAGAGCTTGACATTTGACCTCGGTCTTTGAATGCACAGCAAATGTGACAAGATAAGAACAAGATTTAAAGGCCTGTTTACAGAGATCGAGTTTGTGAAAGAATACAGTAAACAATGTTTGGGCAACCGGAGGGACAAACTCAAGCTGCACAGCCTAAAGCAAATAAATCCAGCAAATAGAAAACCAGAAAATAAGAGTTACAAATCAGAAACAAATGGTATGCAATGGGCAGAATGCATTCCAAGATCAGCTTTCTGAATGTCCCAAAGATGTAATTAGCAAACCAAACAGGCGTCAACCTAAACAAGCATTGGCATAGCCAATAGGTCTCGCCTTTGGGAACCTTATAAGTGTTTAGCCATGCAACAATTGTGCTGCATAACTGACACCTGGTTAAACACATATACGGTCCCAAAGGCGAGACCTATTAGCCAATAGGTCTCGCCTTTGGGGCCTTATAAGTGTTTAGGCAGAGCTATTGGTTTTGCCAATGTTTTTAAGAGCATTGTGGCTGCTGTGCAGCATGTTGAAAAGTTATAATAAAAAAGACTTATAAGCATTTTTGTTACTTTATATATAACTAAGACGACATTATGTACAACTGAATGACCCAATTAAAAAAGAATAAACATAAGAAAGGTCTTGTCGTTTATTTTGTCGTTGCAATGTTGGCAACTTCTTCCTGCCTATTCTAATGTTGAGGTGGTGCTTAGTGATGCTGTGGTGGTGCTGAGTGGTGTTGAGGTGGTGCTTAGTGATGCTGAGGTGGTGCTGTGGTGGTGCTGAGTGATGCTGTGGTGGTGCTGAGTGATGCTGGGGTGGTGCTGTGGTGGTGCTGAGTGGTGGTGTGGTGGTGCTGTGGTGATGCTGAGTGATGCTGTGGTGGTGCTGAGTGGTGCTGTGATGCTGTGGTGGTGCTGAGTGATGCTGTGGTGGTGCTGAGTGGTGTTGTGGTGGTGCTTAGTGATGCTGTTGTGGTGCTTAGTGGTGCTGAGTGGTGGTGTGGTGGTGCTGAGTGGGGCTGTGGTGATGCTGAGTGATGCTGTAGTGGTGCTGAGTGGTGCTGTGGTGGTGCTGAGTGATGCTGTGGTGGTGGTGGTGCTGTGCTGGTGCTGAGTGATGCTGTGGTGGTGCTGAGTGGTGGTGTGGTGGTGCTGAGTGATGCTGAGTGATGCTGTGGTAGTGCTGAGTGATGCTGTGGTAGTGCTGAGTGATGCTGTGGTGATGCTGAGTGATGCTGTGGTGGTGCTGAGTGGTGCTGTGGTGGTGCTGAGTGATGCTGTGGTGGTGCTGAGTGATGCTGTGGTGGTGCAGAGTGATGCTGTGGTTGTGCTGAGTGATGCTGTGGTGCTGCGGAGTAATGCTGTGGTGGTGCTGAGTGGTGTTGTGGTGGTGCTTAGTGATGCTGTGGTGGTGCCAAGTGATGCTGTGGTGGTGCCGAGTGATGCTGTGGTGGTGCTGAGTGGGGCTGTGGTGGTGCTGAGTGATGCTGTGGTGGTGCTGAGTGGTGCTGTGGTGATGCTGAGTGATGCTGTGGTGGTGCTGTGCTGAGTGATGCTGTGGTGGTGCTGAGTAGTGGTGTGGTGGTGCTGAGTGATGCTGTGGTGATGCTGAGTGATGCTGTGGTGGTGCTGAGTGGTGCTGTTGTGGTGGTGCTGTGGTGGTGCTGAGTGATGCTGTGGTGGTGCTGAGTGATGCTGTGGTGGTGCTGAGTGATGCTGTGGTGGTGCTGAGTGATGCTGTGGTGGTGCTGAGTGATGCTGTGGTGGTGCTGAGTGGTGTTGTGTTGGTGCTGAGTGATGCTGTGCTGGCTCTGATTGATGCTGTGGTTGCGCTGAGTGATGCTGTGGTGTTGCCGAGTGAGAGATAGAGTGAAGATATAATGCCCAATTAGAGAGGGTGGTGAGAGAGAAAGAGAGAAAGGGTGTACATAGAATAAAGAGTGGAGCGGGATAGAGAGAGAGAAAGAAGGGGAGAGAGAGTGAATGAAGGAGTTTGAAAGAGAAACAGATAAAGGGGTGAGAGAGAATGAAAGGCTAAAAAAGATAGAGAGGGGAGGGTTAATTAAGTAGAGAGAGAATTAGAGAGGGGAGAGAGAGAGAAGGAGAGAGACAATAAGAGGGGTGTGGAGTTTAAATAGAGTGAAGAAGTGACGCGGAAAAAGTAACCTTAAATATAGCTTTGTGCGAATAAATATTTTTAAAAAAAACAGTGAGAGACAAAAATACTGGTAATTAGGCTGTGACTCCCAATATAAAACAAATAGCGATATAAGGTGAAATCAACCCACTGAAGCAATATTTCTAACTAGACAAAAAAAAGCTTGCATTTCAATGCTAATTGCTGTTGTTTTTCATGTGACTGTAGTCCAGGGCCCTCAGTTGGTAATGTGAGCTGCTGCTGCGATTGAAACAGAGTCCAGAGAGTTAATGAGCCATGACGAGGAAATGAGGAAGAGATAGGAAACAACAGATGGCAGCTGCGCGTGCACGCCATCGTGAACTCAAGCTGGTCGCCAGCCGAAAGCCAGTGTTTGCACTTCCAAAACCCGCTTACTAAAACTCTCGGCCAGACCAGCGCAAGCGCTGGTGCAGGCCGAGACCTAAAAATGGCTGAGAGCAAAATTCTTTTGGGGATTTCTAAAGCTCTCATTGCTATAGAAGTCCCTGGCCCTGGAGGGAACTACTTTGTGTGCAGATGTGCTCCTTGTGAAAGAGCAGGACGCCATCTCTTACAGAGACATTAGCTAATGGCTGAAGTGCTCTAACCCATTGTTTCATACTGTATGCTGTAGTGGGCAGAGGAAAAATGTGGTTGACACAATACCAGACCAATGGATGAAGAGGGTTGACTGAAGGCCCCTAAAAGTAAGTATATTATATATATTGTGGCTGGAAGAAATTGTGAATGACACAACAGACCCCTGGATGACGAGGTTTAGCTGAAAGCCCCTAAAAATATGGATGTTACTTAAATAATTTTAGTAAAATCAAACGTTTGTGGCTAACAGCATAGATATACTATAAAACTATTAAGCCAAGCTACCCATAGAATGGCATTCAATCTCAATGAATTGTTCATTTACCATTTATTTACGTCTAATCCCTAGAATGCTTGGAAGACTTGTGTCACGGCATTCAAAATTATAAAAGTAGTTCGACATTGTGGTTTAATGCAGTCATATTTTGCACATTCATATTTTTTAATGCCTTAGCTGTTCTTCATTGTAATTAATGTTTGTTTTCTATTAAAGAAATATCACCGACTGGTAATGGTCCTTTATTTTTTATTGCTTGAGCGTTGGGCAAGCCATTCAAGGCTTAGATGCCTGACAATGGCTCAGCTGGTGGATCTCTTGGACCCTCGAGCAAACAAGCATTTGCAATGCAATCGGTCTCACATTTGGAAAAGTTAGAGCTATTGGCATTGTAAATGATAATGTTATTTACAATACTTTCCCCAGTTATTCCCCTCCAAATCAAGATGTGTTATATTGAAAATGTGGCAGAAGTGAGTGCCTGAAATGTTAATGGCGGGCCGGGTAATTTCCTTTATATTTTAAAGGAAGGTTAATGTCGGGGCTCTGCCTTTTATTCAAAGCACAGATTTCACAGGCGAACATGGTGGTGGGAGGACAGCACAGCGCGAGATATTAAAAGAAGTGAACGGGTGGGAGGTGGTGGTGGGGGGAGGGCTGGGAGCGGAAGCTGAACAGCCAACAATCGTCCCCACACAACCTAAAAGAAGCAGGTCAAAGTTACCCCTTGTGAATAGACAATACCTGTGCATATTCCAATTGCTGCAGTCTTCACTGACAGAGTTGAATGCTGTCCCGAGTCCGAGTAAGGAGAGCGGGGGAGGAGCATAATGAGGCATAGGAAGCATAACGAGGCTTATGACTCCTCTCTGTATTTATAATATTAATGAGTGGGATGGGGAGATTAAGTGAACTGGACAGGCGGGAGGTGTTGGTGGGGTAGGGCTGGGAGCGGTAGATGAAGAGCAAATACGGGCAGATGTGGTGGTAGGAGGATGGCACGGCATGGGGAGATTAAAAGAAGTGGACGGGCGGGAGGCGGTGGTGGGGGGGGAGGACTGGGAGCAGAAGCTGAACAGCAAATCCGGGCGGACGTGGTGGTGGGGAGCACGGCACAGGGAGATTAAGTGAACTGGATGTGCGGGAGCCAGAGAGGGTGCAAGCGATTTCCTGAACATAAACAAGCTCAACTAAGAAAAGAGTGCTCTCAAAGTAAAAAATAACATGAGTAATAGCACACATAAGAAGGGCAGTCCTCATGGGAGGTTACAAATGTAGAAAAGGAGGGACTACTGAGCATATTAACCATTGAAAAAGCAGCCATTTCTAAAGTCGGGCGAAATAACTAATGGTAAGCGATGGGCGTGTTTAAAGCCCATGGACTGAATACCACATGTCTCGAAGACAGCGCATGCGCTGCCTAGGCGAGACCTAAAAATGAGCCGAGCTTTCATGTGGCTTCTGCCTGCCGCCCATGCTCTAACCTCATGCGCCAAAATCTTAAATACAAAATATTAACCTTTAATGTGAAAAAAATTCCCAACTAGTGGGTGAAATGTTCAGGTTGAAAATAGAAAACCTGGGATGAACCCCAGCTACCCCGCTGGACCAAATTGTGTGATCTAAGGCGAATATTGTATAGGTCTAGGATGTGCGCTGTACAAAACCTTGCATGTTTAATTTAACAGACCAAAATGGTGCTCCATGTATAGTAAGAATCTACTCTTCATATACAGGTGAAAATGACAGGTGGCTTGCCTCTTAGTTCACCAACGGCATTGTTGTGGAATACTGTTTAATGTTTTTGCATGAATTACATGCCAGTTTCATGGCTCGGCTCATGCATGGGTTGTTGGAGCCAAGCCAGACCATTTACTTTGCACTGGCTCGGCTCTCTCTGCTAATTTTTTGACTCGCCTACCTCTAGATTGCTGTATCAGACTGTACCATGACTCAGACCTATACCTCCTCTTAGCATAAGCCTTGACTGCTCAAATAGGTTACTTACTGTTAGAGTGACTGGTATTTAAAGGGATTCTGGAATAACTTTTTTCACTTAAGGAAAAGTCCTACAAATCTAGTCATAACAAGCATTTGCAATGCAATAGGTCTCGCATTATTGAAAGTTTGAGCTATTAGCTTTGCAAATAATAATGCAACGCCAGTAGCTCAAACTTTCAGTAATGTGAGACCTATTGCATTTCAAATGCTTTTTTATTTTATTTTTACAGTTGAGATGAATACTGGGCAAATACTAATGGAAGGAGGCCAAAATATGGCGTTACGTATCTTATCACTGCAGTGAACCCCCAAAATCCCCAATGAACCACTAACTGCTGAGATGCATCTAAGAAATGTATAGGAGGTTGATACTACACCGCCCAGGCCTGTCAAGAATCTGGCTGTCATCAAAAGTGGACTGTTAATTTCCTGACAAATTGGACAGAGCCAGATTAATACAATTAACAGGAGAGGCACAAGGATGAGTTGCGTGGACCGTCATAAGACAAATGACTAAATTGGAAACAGAAAAAGGGCAATGAGATCGTCTGAGAAGGTGCATAGAACTGTCCCATCTCCATTAATATGAGGTTTGCTGCTTTACAGACTCTGAAAGTAGAGTAGCACAGGCTGAGGCGTTGCTGGTATTCATGGGAAAACAGTAATCTAGCAAACCATGTCAGGGGCCCATGCATTGGAATCCACATAAGAATTCTACTGGGTAATTTCACATAACCTTGTTTGGAGACCGGCACCGCATGAGGTCAGCCTCTTTAGTTAGATAATCATCCACATATGAAATAGTATGGCTAATCTGCACGGTACAGAGTCAAAAGACTGCCCTCTGATACGAGTCTGAGGAGGGGGTGGAACAAATGGAGCGGGAGGTGAAATGGAGGTGTGAGAACCACATCGTGCAAAACAAAAGAAAGGCGAGGCTGCGATAGTTGCAAATACAGCTGGGCATGCTTGCACTGCAACAAAAAAAATAAGCGCAGCTCCCATTTAAGAAATGAGTACACACGCTGTTTCAGCACTTACAAAGGGCAGGCGGGTACATTAGTGCCATGGTGGAGCGGGTAGATCCCCGTGAGTGAAGGGAGGAGGTTGGGCGGAGCAGCGAATGCTGCGGGAGGGAGGAGCAGTGAGGATTGAAGACGCGTTGCTGTCTCAAGGGAAAGGCTGCGGCCATTGTGAAAGTGCGGCATGGGTCACATGATGTTTTCACGGCGCAGCGGTCCTGCCTGCCGTACACGTGTGCTCCCTGGCGGGGGTGGTTGAAGCGAGGAGAGGAACCCAGAGCATCCATAACGAGCATGCAAGCCACAAATGCTAAAAAGTGTAAATCCTAAACATAAGCATATTGTTGACCCTGCATTTGAAAAAGCAAGAGGGAGGAGGCAGCTGCAAGAGAGGGAGTGAACGGGGAGGAGGAGGAGTCAGCTTCAGCCTGGGAGAGGGAACAAGCGTGGCTGCGTGCAGTTCCTGAGCTTAAAGAAGCAAAAATGAGAAAAGAGTTAGCCAAAACTAATAAATAAAATAATGAGTAACAGGACATGTAACAGGGGCAGTCCTTATGGGAGGTTACAATAAGAGAAAAGGGCGTACTAAGGAGGGACTACTAAGCTTATTAACCAATGAAAAGCCACCATTTACAAAGGACAGTAACAGGAGGCAATTAAAAAAGATGGGTGGAAAGTGGGTGGAGCGTAATGCCCATATCCTGAATACAGCACGTCTCGAAGAGACAGCGCAAGCACTGCCTAGGTGAGACCTAAAAAACTGTACCCACCCACGCTATAGTTTGTCTGCCCCTGGGCCTGAAGAAAAAAGCCGGACACGTGTTCTGTGAACTCGTCCCCTCACTCTTTAATATATTTCTGGTTTGGGTCACCCACCTTAAAACACTACAGCTCACTTTGCCATTTTAAATGCTGCCTTCTGAAAAGGAGGGAGTAGCAATTATTTTTAATTTGCAGAGATTCGAAGTGACTAATCCCTCCATCCGTATTTAGTTCACCCACGGCAGAAATCTTCTGCTAAAACCAGGTCACTTGCTGAATCCCAGCATAATTAATAGTATTAATGACTCCATCTCTTGATGTGGTTCTAGTTTTTTTTTGGGTCCTGCAAACCTATTTTTCCTGTCTCCCTAATTTCCACTAGCTTGAGCGTGGGTGGCATGCTGCAGGATTTTATCATTCCTGCAAAATCCGTCTGCTTTTCTAAAGTTACTCAAGAAATTACATGATTATCTCAAAAAAGGTATGGTATTTTTGAGTTGTTTTATGCATGCATAATGTGCATTACAACAAAAGAATATCACGAAGACACGCTTTGTGCACACACACACCTACTACACTTGCCCAATGATACTTCACATAGAAAAGCATCCTACACACGCTCCCTGTTGGAAGCCGGAGTCCCAGTCACGCGCCACTGTCACAAATGCGAGACCCGGGACTCCTCACTCAACGTTAGGCCAAGTAAGGACACCGTTTGAGATAGCCCTGCTCACCCCCTTAGTAGCTTGGCACGAGCAGCCAGGCCTATCTCCAAGGCACGAGTGTACAGTATGTGCAACCACACCCACAGCAACCCACTGGTGACACCACAAATGGACTCCACACGAGTTTGATAAAAACGAGTATAAACTTTATATAAAAAGATATACGATCAGACCACACGATACAAAAGCCAACCTATAATAAAGGGTAATATTCGTTCCGGCTGGCTGGTAGGTTCAAATCCCAACCACCGCTTTCAAAAAGCTATGCTGGTCGTAATGCTAGAATCACACACGTTGCAATGGACAAACAATAGTGCGCTGCGTAACAATACAATCCTGTGCTGGGCAAAGGAGAAATAATACAATGCGTAACGATACACCCCGGTACCTAAATGAAATCAAAGCTGCACCAAATGTCCAAATATGATCCGTTAGATCATTTCCAAGAATATCCGATCCGTTTAGTAAGGCATAATCACGTTTCTTTATTGATTTCTTTAAAAGGCCACAGCCATGCGTTTCGTTCTGAACACAGAACTTCTTCAGGGCAAAAATGTTGTCCGTCAAAATATTGATTGATGAATACGTCAGGCGATATTTATTAAATTAAGATGTTCCTTTAGAGATGGTACTCGTATCTCTGATTTGGATCTCAAAGTCGCTATATTAATTAGAGATGGCGTATTACGCTCAAATTTTCACTACCATAAGTGTACGTCAAGTATGTCTACCCGGTACCTGGCAAGGGGAGAAATAATGCAATGCGTACCGCTACAATCATGTAGTGCACAATGAAGGAATAATGAAATGCGTCACACCCCAATCACGTACTTTGCAATGAAGAAATAATGCAATGCGCCCGGCTACAATCATGCACTTTACAATTAAGGAATAATGGAATGCGTAGCTACAATCATGTACTTTGCAAGGGAGAAATAATGCAATGCGTAGCGCTACAATCGTGTACTTCGTTATGCAGAAATAATGTCAGGCATCATAAGACAGTCCGGCAGTTCGTTAGCAGCAATATTGGCAATGTGTATTACGACAGTCAGCCTCTTCGATAACAGTTGCCCCCCACACGTATCCACGATGACATAAAGTACAGCTTCTCACTCTGGCCCCAGTACTGCCACTCCTTTGGTCAGTATGGGCCCCAATCTGAGCCGAAGCAAAGGCTCACGTCGCCAGAAGGACTGAGAGGCCGAGAGAGTGTCCCTCCGAGCCCGCACCCCGCCCAGGCAGTGATCCACGTTACCTGGGGACGCGACCCCACTCTCCTCTCCTCCTTCAGCGAACTGGGCCTTCCGTGCAGAACTTTCTCAATGGGCCTCAGCGGCTCGGCCTGGCAGCTCAGCTCCTCCAGGGCTGCCGGTCCGGGCCGCGACTGTTAGGAAGGTCTCAGGCGGCCGCAGGGCACACGTACCCCACGCCTCTGAGATTACGTTACTCCGGGTGCACGTTCACCACAGCACCCTCCGGGTCTCCTCTGGCACGAAGCCACACACACAACACTGATGGGACTTCACGTCGACTCCGAGTGCACGTTCACCAGGCACTCCTTCCTGCGGTCTCAGTTGGCACCAAGACACGCACACCGCGCTTCAGAGACTCACTTTCTTCCGGTGCACACGATGATCAGCCGATCACCTCCACAGTCCCAGGTTGCACCAAAGCACGCACACTGCTTCACTGAGACTTACTCCAACTCCGGTGCCCCGATATCCAGGCGCTCTTCACCAACGCCTTCGGCCGCACCCCGACACGCTCACCGTGTCCGAGCCTCACATTCCCTCCGGTGCACTCGATGACCAGGCGCTCTTCACCAGCGCCTCCGGTGCACCCCGACACGCACCCTGCGCATCCGAGACTCCCTTCACTTCCGATGCACCCGCTGACCAGGCGCTCTTCACCAACGCCTGCGGTGCACCACGACACGCACCCAGCGCGTCCGAGACTCACTTCACCTTCGATGCACACGTTGACCAGGCGCTCTTCACCAATGCCTCCTGTGCACCACGACACGCAGTCAGAGTCTCACTTCTCCTCCGTGTGTCCAAGATCACAGGGCACACCTTCCGAGGGTCTCAAGCTGCCACAACACGCGCCCACCGCGTCGCTTGAAACTTCTTCGGAAACTTTTATGTTCCTGTGTTTCCAAACAGGGAGCCAGCTCACCTCGGGCCCTTGGGGTAACAAGACACAGCACAAAGCACAGTCTTCTTCAAGCAGGGGGACCCAGCGCCCAAAGCACAGTCCCAACAGCCTGTTCCTTGGTTAAAAAAGCAAACTGCAGACCAGCCCTAGATCACAAAGCAAGGGTTGGTCCTTCCCAGCAGTCTCTTCAGTTGTTCCTTCCTTAGCAGAGGTTCCGCTTGACCATGAAATGGGTCCAAGCCTTTTCAGTCTCAATCCATTTCTATTCCAACGTTCAGGGGTCTCAGCTCTCATAGTTATACCCCTAAATGTCTTTGAAGTTCGTTGTGCTCAGGGGTCCCTGACCCCTGCCTAAATCAGTTCTGGGTGTCTCCCTCCCAGTGTCACCTTTCTCCCTTTGATACTGGGGGTCTGGATCCTTAATCACTCAGCAGGAGATGGGTCAGTTGTTTTATAGCCGCAACCTAGGCCTCTTCACCTCCCGGGGTTTCTCCTCGCATACTCTCCAGATGCAGGTCAGCCTGGTGCCATCTCAACCCCTCCCTGGGTCAAGACCTCCCCCAGCTCCTCTCCCCTCTCAGATCCAGACAGTCAATCCACATTCAGCAGAGATGCACAGAAATGCTTAAAGCACAAAACTCAGCCACTTTCTAAAAGAGTGGCTTCTGAACACACAGTGACAAAACCACTTTCATAGAAAGATGTGTAATGACACTGTGAGTTCATACATACTAAACTTCACCACTCCATTTTAAACTTATGGGAAACTAGGCTTAACAAACACAATACCCAGCCTCCCCATTCTGTCCTATGGGCAGGATGGCCTTTCACCAGTGAAAAACGAAATGGAGTGTTTTTCACTGTCAGGACATAACACACACCTCAGTATATGTCTTGCCTTTTACTTGCACTGCACCCTGCCCAGGGGTTACCCGGGACCTACCACAGGGGTGCCCACTGTGTACGCAAAAGCGAAAGTAAGGCCTGACAAGTGGTTGCACTTGTCAGGACAACATGCTAACTTGGCAAACTGCGTGCAGGCCCTACACTGCAGGCCTGAGCTCCCTTCCCCGCGCACCTTTGCATTACTAGCCCTGGCACACACAGTGCACATCACTAGGGACTTTACTAGTAAGGCAAACATACCAATCATGGCCAACCAATTACCATTACACTTTACACAGGGAACCTTTGTACTTTGACACTAATTAGCAGTGGCAAAGTACCCAAAGCATCTAAATTGGCAACTCTATGTCAGGGAAACGGTCTAGGGGGAAAGCAAAACGTTTTAGGGAACTTTAGCCAAAAAGGCTAAGTCCTACACTCCCCATACCCCGCACACAGACACATCCCTCCCTAACACACACACAAACATGCGCCGCAGACAGAGACATGTGCCACAACCAGACATACACAGTTCTACCCTCGCCCCTTTCCTCTCCACGCTAGGGCCGAGTTGCACCACTCTGTCCCATTAGCACAAGTTATTGAGCAGTTTCTCCTAAGGGGGTGTGATGCCAGTGCTTAATTTGAGCCAGTGGTTTCCGGTGCTCAGCACCGGAACTTTGTTTTTAGCGCAAGCACGTGTGACAGTCTGCCAGATGGTGGCGCTGTCTGGCTAATTTGGTTTTGAGCACAACAACAGATGTTTATTAATTCAATATGCATTAACAATCACTAATACAGGACAACCAAGACATTTTTACAACTTTTGGGGCCTTGAATAGTATTCATTGTCACACATGTAGGAGTGGTTAGTAGTTGTGTTGGTACTGAAATTGGCAGCACTGGCAGATGGTGCAAGCTGCCGTGGCCTCCTGTCGAGGGCCCTGGCTCTTATTGTTTTACAAATTAACCACTGTGTGATGCACTCAGCGTGATGACTTCAAAAGAAGTCCTTGCATGTCTCTGTGCCACTAAAAAAGTCCAGATGAAATAGGTCTCCTGGAGTTTGTTGCTTCATAACAGATGTGCTGATTGATAACAGACGTGCATTGACACAAGCATATGTCAACAACATGTCAACAAAATGGCAGAACTAGAACTAATTCTTTGGATGTCTGCTGTTGCAGTAAAAATCATTGGAACTTTTACGGCAGTCAGGTCACTCTCCAGATGGATGGTAATAAAAATAGATTTTATATTTTTGAATGTTTTATAATACTCTTAGCCTTCACCTTGATTTACAATAGATGTAGATGCAGGGTTGTGGGTCATGGAGAGTATCTCATGAAAATGACAGGGTCATGATTGCAGTGCAGTTTATACTTTGTTTTCACTCCTCGAGCCATCTAAAGACAGTGTTTTCCACCTGTTCCAAAATAAAATGTAGAAATGCTCCTGTAATAGTCTTCGAGTACCAAACATATTTTAGTTTCTGACCCGAGGTTTCCGATCTGGAAAGGCAGATTGCGTCAGATTTTTGCATATGGATTTGAAGGGGTTTTATTAGTGTTGAAAGGGACTGAAAAGAGAAGTAGTGAAGCTAAGCACGCCCATGCACGATTGGAAAGTCTGAGGGCATTGTTCGAACTCCAAATTTATTTAGGCTCTTGGCCACTCTGCTGGGTTGTATGACACAACCACACTTTTCTTTCACAACCGTTCCTTAACAACACTGGCGGAACAACGAATGCGTCTGAACCGCGCATTCCATTTACAATGCAAGTCGTTACAACGGCTTGCCTTAGGGGGCGCTGGACTTTGGAATAGTATAATTTACTATTCCAACTCCAGTCCTCGCAACAGTAGGGTAAGCGTTGGACTTTGAAGTTGTTACAATGACATGCGTTGTAAATGGAATGTGTGCTTCACACGCATTCATCGTTCCGCCCACATTGCAATGGCAGCGTGTTTTTTCGGCGGTCTTGGTATTTGCTGTTTCCCCTCTGTTGTGATCGCCAACAATGCTAGCAGCTTCTTGAAACTTGTGAATCTTGTGATGGTGCTTTTTTGTGACCTGGACAACTGCCCAGTGCAAACGAGACTAGGTTCATCGACTAGTTTGCTTCACTGTTAAAGAAAGGTCTGAGCACACCTGACAATATTTCAATGCAGTTGTACAGACGTAGAAAATAAAATGATGTTGGTTGATGCTTAGGTCCATAAACATTTATTCTTCCTCTGTGGGTGATGCAAAGGGGCAGATGATGTTACAGTGCAGCCCATGAAAGAGACGAACAGCTGATGGGTTACACCTATACGTTGCTCAGTTTGTCCAGTCCAAAGCATGGTTACATCGTCACTAGAATGCCCCCAGTAAAGCATGTGATCCGTGAATACAATAGTGCATTTTTGACTGAGATGTGTTGCTTCAAACACCCTCATGTAGAGGTTGGTGTATGATGGGAAAATGTTGAGCCCGTCGCTACTCCCTGTATCTGACGATACCACCTCTTATTGTATAGAAACACGTTAGTATCCAAAACTAGGAAGATCATATCCAGGAAACATAGTTGTGTGTTCATAAAGAGTGCCATTCTTTTTTAGCAGAAAATATTCCACAGCAGAAAGACCATCAGTTTTAGATATACAGGTGTATATTAAACAGTCATCCAGTGTTACTAAAGTTAAATCAGGTGTCCACTGTATAACATCAAGTTTGTTTAGCAAGTATTTAGTGTCCTGTATGTATGATGTAAGTTATGCACCAGTGGTTGGAGGGGAACATGTATGTATTCAGATATTTGTTCTGTGGGCCTTTTTTGACACTGCACACTTTCTGTGACTTCCCTGCACTTTGGGCATTATTTACAAAATCGTTCTCGCACCAATATCATTTTGGACTACTCTCCCCTAGATGTTTGTGCTTCTGGTATCACAACTGAACACTGTTATAGGAAAGTGCCCCTTTTTGACATGGTGACCCCCGCCCACGTTTTGCCTGGTATTTTATGTGATTTTGACTGGAAGTGCACTGGGTTCCTACTAAACAGGTCCCCAGTGTCAGATGTCTTTCCCAAAGCTGTGCAATTGTACCCCAGATGGCAATACCGTTCGCACCCTCTGTAAGTCCCTAGTAAATGGTCCCCCGGTACCTAGGGCCTGAGGTACTGAAGAGGGTCCCTAAGGGCTACAGCACATATTGTTCCACACTAAGGGACCCATCAACTAAGTCTTGCAGGCTGCTTGTCTTGGTGCAGACAAAAGTGAAAACATGCATGCAGTATAGGTAAGTCAACTCTACAGCAGGCCTTACAGCCCTAAGGCAGGGTGCACTATTCTACATGTGTGGGCATACCTGCATGAGCAGATATGCCCCAGTGCTGGTCAGTTCAATTACTGCCAGTACAAGTGATCAGGGAAGCCATTTTAAAATATGTGCTGGACACTGGTAAAACGAGTTCCCCAGCTAAATGATGAATTCACTGAAACCAGGGATGTTTGGTTTCAAAAATCTCGTTTAATAAACCCACACTGATTCCAGGGTTGGATTTATTAATACATGCACCCAGAGGGCACCTTAGAGGTGCCCCCTGAAAACCTACCAACTACTGGTGTACTCACTCACTGGTCTTAGCCAGCCTCCCACCCCAGACGAGTTTCTGACCCCCAAAGGTGAGGGCCTTTGCTCTCAGGAGGCCAGGAACAAAGCCTGCTCAGGCAGAGGGTGTTTGCACCCCCTCCCACATGATGACCTGCGAATTAGCATTCCATATTATTATTATTATTATTATACTTGCTTGTAAAGCGCAGCTGACACCCTGCGGGTACCCTGGCGCTGTGATAAGATATTAGCTGGATATAGAAAGAAAACTGTGGCAAGAACTGTAGCCCCTGTCCAGAAGGAATTAACAGGGAACCAAGGAGCATACCCGGGGGTAAAGCCAGGTTTTTATCCTTTTTCTGAACTGCAGAATATTGTCTATATGTCTGATATCAGATGGAAGTTTGTTCCAAAGGCGAGGGGCTGCCGAACAGAAGGCCCTGCCTCCTGATTTAACTTTCTTAACTCTATGCACCCTCACCAGATTTGCCGATGAGGAGCGAAGCATTCGAAGGGGGACATACCAGGTAAATTTTTCCTGCAGTGATTTGGGTCCCTGTCCATGCAGGGCCTTAAACATTATGCATAATGCCTTGAATTGTATTCTCTGCGAGACCGGCAGCCAATGCAAGTCAGAGAGTGCCAGGGACGCAGAAGAACGGCGCAATCGCCGTAGTGCTAATTTAGCAGCCATGGTCTGTATTCTCTGCAATCTCTCAATCAGATATTGTGGAGAGTCTAAGAGCAGAGCATTGCAGTAGTCCAATCTGCTAAGGATAGTACTTCGGACTATCAACGTTCTAGCCTCCAAAGAGAACATCGGAAAGATTTGACTGTGTGTATTTTTTGCAGATGTCTAACACTCCTCTGTGCTAAACCTAAGGCTGCTTGACCACATTACCCCCTAGAAGAGCACCTTGGGACTGCTAGAGCAAACAACTGACCACTCATAAGGGAACACCTGGACTCTTTGCACAGTATACCCCTTTTGGTATACCATATAAAGAGCCAGCTTCCTACAACTGTCATCTCTCGATTTTACATGTGGTCTTTTGCAGTTAACATTGATCTGTCAACTGTCTGCTCATGAGCACGTAATTAGCAATTATTGTGGTAGACCTCTTATGAATATACGTCATTGTTTTATAGTCTTGATAAAGTCCAGTTTGGACGAAACACGTGCTGGCTGTTCATCTTCTTACGTTCAGTATTTTAACACCTTTGAGTGTTCGCCTTTTTTATGGGCAGCATTATAACAGTATCTGCACCTTTATACCATCCACAGAGGAAGAATAAATGTGTTTATGGACCTAAGCACCAATGCAAATCAGACTTTTGTCTACGTCTGTACTGACACTTTTAAATACTGTGGGGTGTGCTCCGACTTTTTTTTGTAAATTGTACTAATGTGGTCCCTCAATATTGTTTGGACTAAACACAAGTCAGGTAGCAAGGTGTTATTCGGTTGTTTGAGCACCACATAACAATTTGAGTTTTCCGAAAGTATACTTATTGTTATCTTCAAATACTGCCATACACTTTTTTAAGGATCTGCAACTGTCCATACTCCATGCTACCAATTTAATAGTAGTTTGACGATATTTTCTGAAGAAAAAGGGAAAAACTTCTAGTCATCAAATGTCCTGTTGGTCAAAGTTACAAATTTTCAGCCAACACATCTTTTGCGGCGACACACATGCTGCTTCTTAAGGGCTGAAATTTTAGAAGAAAAGACATTGATTTCATTCACTTTGTTAATAAAAATATGTACAAAGCAATTGGAAATCCATTTTATAAATCATAAGCTTGCATAGTTGTATACCACGTGAAGACTCACTATTTTAAACTGCCACAATATTCTTTGCATGCATGCAATAGGTTTACATTGTGAGGGTTACAATATTTTCAATTTCTATTATTAAAACCTATGTTAGTTGTTAGGCGAGTCCAAGCTATCTAACAGTTTGATGCTATTTAAAGAAAGGTGAGTAGGGACAGTATGTATTGTTAACTCAAGACTACTATCCAAGGATCCCTAAACAGCTAACATGGGTTTTTATATTCGAAATTGAAAATATTTTAACCTTCACAACATAGAACGGTAATAATGATTCACATATCTCTTCATATATGGGTATTCAAGAAAGATGTACGCTTGTATTATGTGAGCCGGAGAATCTGTTTCTCAAAATCAGTTTTATATAAAAATGGTTTCCAGAACTATTGCATGCAAAGAATATTGTGACAAATAGTGAGTCTTCACATGGTGTTTAACTAAGCAAGCTTATGATTTATATAATGTATTTCCAGTTGCTTTGTACATATGTTTATTAACAAAGTGAATGAAATCAATGTCTTTTCTTCTAAAATTTAGCCCTGAAGAAGCGAAACACGTGTTGGCTGAAAATGTTTAACTTTGACCAACAGGACATTTGATGACTAGAAGTTTTTCCTTTTGTCTTTAGAAAATATTGTGAATGTGGCTATATTATTATCCTGATTGGATTTAAATGCATTTAAGCTGTTTCAAAGACTTGTAAGAAGAATATTGAACAGAAATGTGATATTGAAGGCAATTTTGAGAATAAATTGGAATGAAAGATATTCTATCATATGTCTGTTTGTGATATTGATGTTCCTTTATAATAGCTTGCTATGAGTTTCATTTTTATAAAGTTCCATATATCGACCAGGCTGGGCACCGGCCCAGTAGGTTTGAGCTTGCGCAGGGCCACAATAATATCTGACCAAACTTATGTATTCAGCAAAAGTATCTTAATTGACTTAATTTGAGCATGAGATCTGGGGGTGTTGCAAAAACCATTGCCTCCATTTTTTTGTTACCACGCAGCATATACATATTTTGGCCACTATTAGTAAAAAATCGAATGCAGCATTTCATGCCATCTAACTCTATGACGGAGTATATGAATTCATTTTGGTTTGCATTTGGCAATGTAGCCTGCTTCTGAGGGCTATACCGGTTGGTAAAGGTCCTGAACCTGAGTTATAGGCCTGAGCGGCAGGTAGGGGCCTATAACAAGGGTCAGGGCCTTCAAAATCAAGTGTAGCTCAAGGCATAAAGGCTATGAGGCTGTTAGGACATTCCACCCACTGAGAATTGAGTGTTCTACATCACAAAGGGACAAAAAGAAAAAAATACATCCACTGACTATTGGAGCAGACTGTATGGCAATTATTGGCTCCGAGCCACTTCATTGTTTTCATTGGAGCTCTCACCAGTCCAACAGTCTTAATTTCCATACCAAACATCCGTTGCAAATTATTTCCTCCCTTTTTTAGTGCTGTACTTTACACACTAGTGGTACCTTACTATGCTTTTTTCAGACGCCTTCCCTCTTAATCCAAGAATGAGATTTACATTTTAGTGCGCTGGCTGATCGTGGCTGTTTCCTCTAAATGCCCGAATACCGCCCCTTCCTTGATGAGGACCCATTTTCCTGCCGACGTCTAAGTTTGCTCTCAACTTACAAAAGTGCAACGGAGATTAATTCGGTTAATACACAAAAGTTCACCTGTTGCTCTGTTTAGACGGACATTGACAGCCCGAGTGAGTTACAAAACGTTTTGTGGATCCAGAATTTCTTCGGTATGCATAGGTTTGAGTACCTGTTGACAGTTCTAAATTCTTACCACTGAGGAGAATTTGCAGCTATGGCCGATTCTCTACAGTTGTAGGTTGAAGGAAAGGGGTGAGAAAAAAGAGTTGGGTGACTGGGGCTAAACAAACAAAATGCTTAAAACATTGTGGGTGTTCACAAACCTTTTCACGTGGCCTTGAAATACATGTACATCTACTCCTAAAAACAAAGGGGCGAGTTTTCTGGTTGGAAAAGTGCTTGGAATATGCCCATAATTAAAGGAGCTAAGGAGAAGGAATTTTCCACATGAAAAAAATTATTTTCCAGATGTAAAGTTAAATGTCTTATTGCATATGTCTGCAATACTTAATGCTGTTCGTTGCCCACCCAGTAGACCTCCCGCCGAGTAAGTTTAAGGAAGGTGAAACCATATTAACCTACTATTTGTATCGTTCTGCATGTGTACTCCTGAAGATTTTTGTGAATCCTTTGGAGGTTGGAAATCTTCACAAATTGCAAGAGGAAATGCGTAGATTTCAGGTTTGCTTTAAAATCTTGAATTCGCAATGAAGGTCTGGAATGCCTTTTGAAGGTATTCATTCTTTCTTTTTAATTTTTTTCTCTAGTTTTCCTTCTCTCTTGTTTCTCTTCTCGTTTGTTATTTTCACCTTTTTGTATCTTACACACAGTTTCTTTTTTTTGGTTTCTTTCTTTCCTTTTCTTCCCCCGTACTTTGCCAAATGTGTGGTAGATGTCCTTTACCTCACCTCAGACAGCCAATTGCTTGTGGGAAATCGAAGTGCAGTACAGGCCTACTGTACTGTACTTTGTTAAAGGAGGGCACTCTAATATGGGTAAATGAAACGGATTACATGTGCCTCACTATATTACTGATTAGCATTTTTCTACCTCAGATGTGGGACGGAAGTTCTCTTCTAACCTCAGTCATATATGCAAACCCTTCAGTGGAGTGTGTGTTACAGAAATAGTGACTGGTCACTATTGCGGACGTGTGTTGAATGAGGACTAAACTTGATCACGTGCACACAATGTACACTGATGTCACCGGCCATTGTATTGCGCGGTCCGTCAAGCAGCGTCACGTTCTGATGCACATTATGTCGTCAGGTGCGTTGCATTGTGATGTCAGACGCTGCTGTTTGTTCTCGGGATGCAGCGGAGACATTTTCAGTCCACTGCTGCGTGCCTGACTGGAAAGGGAGGTTAGTATTTGCGTCTAAGCTGTCCATGTTTAGTTTTTGTATTTTCAACGAATTCTCATTATTCCAGGGGTGTTCGTATCTTTGCTGCAGCAGGTACAGTGCCACCGTGGCCTGATACACCTCTATTATTATGTTATACTATAAACTAGGGACAGGGAGGCCGTTTACCGTGTTTCCATTAGGGCCCTTGGCACCACTGATATGCGGCTGTATGAAAACACGACGTCCCGGGGTTGTATTTAAGAGGGACATGGCCAATTAGTACTTTTCCTGAGCCAGATGTGTGCTTTTTTTAAATACCGTTTTGAAAAATATTTGCTCCAGATTAGTGCAGCAGGTGCAGTGAAACCAGGGCCACTCGACAAAAATATGATTCCCTTTTACTAGCTAAGCAGCGTTAGTGGGCGCATTTTCTTTAATTGTGATAGGTACTCGTGGTACCTTTGCTACGCTACTAAACTGAAGGGCATTGTCAAATTAATACGTATGCAACTCAACCAGGTGTCCTCAACACTTATGAACTCGGGGATCCCAGAGCCTTTTTTTTTGTTAAAAGGAGAATTTGATTGTGTGACCGCAGCACACACTTAGCCGTGCAATATGGCACATGAACCGCCGTTTCGCCTTCCCGCTGCCTGCGCAAAGCTAACATGCTATCCCTCTGTAGGACGCGATAGCACGACAGCCGGGAGCGCGCGCGAGAGACTGGAAGCCCTTTTATTTCCCCTCGGGGGCGGCCGCTGCCCTTCACGCTGATGAGCTAATCAGCCTCCGGCACGCGGCGCTCGTCCAGGTGTCAGCGCCCGCCTTATCTGACAGGGCGCTGCTGAACTCTGCTCACATTTGCTACCATCCCCAATTTGGTGCCTGTCAGGATGTTGCTTCAGAAAAAAAATCAAGAGGGACACCTGTGACGTTTGCAAAGAAACCGAGACAGGTTCTTCCTGACTGCTTTTAACAGTTATTATGCCATTTTAGAGAACGGAAACCTGTCCAGGCTTTTGCGGTCGCAGGCTCCATTGCCAGACGCGCAGGGAGATACTGTACTCGGAACAGCACAATTGAGCAGTGTCGGCTCTGTGTTTTGGACGCCGAGGGCCACAACCTCTGGCGGAAGAGTAGAATTATCTCCCTTAGTTTGTGGCTTAGAGGTGCTGGCTTGCACCTTACTTATTAGAGGGGCCTAGGTAGAGATGGGCTAGCCGTTAAATTAACAGGGCGAACCGAGCCAAGGGTCTGGCTTGGCTCTTAGAGCCCATGCACAAGCCGAGCCCTGAAAATGTTTGCCATGTAAATCATACAACAAACATCATGTAAAATATGATGACAACAAATCACGATTAAAACAAGTGCAGTTCTTTCACATGCGGAATCTCTGGCATTAATACGACCATTATAGCACTGCACTGAGAAGGATTTATTAAAAATGATAGTTTTTAAACATGAGCTTAGAACCATTCTGCCCTCCGCCCCCACCTTTTTACCAGTGCGATTAGTGAACATTCGAACAAAGACTGTTGTCACGTTAACCCTTGTGGCACAGATTTTTGTAGACGGAGCAACATTATACTTTAATAAATCAAAATATGTTTTTTTACATCTGCCATTTGGAACTTGGGTATTTGAAGGCGCTTTCATTTGTGGCGATGAACAAAAAGGAGTTTAGGTAAAATAAAATATTTGCCTAAGATAACGCAATTTGGTAAAGCGGGAAAGCAGCGATTAATGCAGGTTTCTGGTTTCACTTTGCACAAATCAGCCAGTAATTGGCTGTTTGTCTCTCCTTTTGAACTCAAATGTTAATGCTTTGTTTTTACATCTTTCTGCAGGAGGGTAGAAGAGCGAGGGCGACAGGCAGAAGCCACATAAAAGCTGGACTTGTCATGGGCTCAAGGTACCAACAGGATCTCGAGCAGAGCCAGGCTTCAGGCTGGAGCCTGGCTCGAGCTTTCAGTGGCTCGCCCACCTCTTGGCATAGGTGTTAACGGTACCATCTGGGTGCGGAGGTTTTAGAGGCCCGTTACACCCCAGTTATGGCTTTCTTTCACTACCTGACCAAGAGTTAGGGAGACTCCTTTTTTAGCCCTTATGTGATTCAACCACTTAAAATTTACTTGCATGTTTCACTATACTAATTCAACACTAATCCTCTATGGGTCCCGGAGTAGCGTGCTACTCGCCGAAAAAGCGCTTCGACGCCTCGTCAGGGGTAGTAAGCGCTATACAAATGCAATTACAATACAATACAATACAATCTAAAAGAGAGGTTCGAAGAGTACAACAGAGAGGAGCTTTGGCTGTGTCCTAATGTTGATGGATAGTAGTACATGTTTTGCTTGGACAGAAGTTGTGTGCTTCCACAGGAAAAAGTTCTTCCCTTTCATATAGTTGTGATTATTTTGTTTGTTTATCCAGCTGCCTGACCCAGCATCAAACATGCATAAAATATCAAACTTACAATGCGATAGAGCATGACTTTTGGTGGACACACACACAGCACTTTAATGCTGTTAAATAAAGTGTCTTAGATAAGTAGATCATTTACGTTGTTTTTCTCTGGCAGGATGTAAAGATGACTGGTACATCAAAGTAGTCTTGAAGAAAGGAGTTTATTGATATGCAACTCCACCCAACGCACGGAGCATCCGCTCCGGTAGAAGCACGAACGGCAACTGCCTAACACCGTTCGAACCACCACCGAGTGAACCATCCATGCGTGAGCCACAATTCAAACGAATACAAAGTACAAGTACATTCTTCAAGCATCGCGCGGTACTCGCGCGATGTCTACTTACCACCACACCACCTTCCTCCTTACAAAAATGAAAAACAAGAAATCACAGAACATATCTAATTATAATAATACATCGTCCTAAAATACTTAATATCTAATAAAACCATCAAATTCCTTTGGGGTTTTAATAACACGACCCCAAGATGAACTTGCATTTACATTGCGAGAACTCGAATTTACATTGGAACGAACATTGTCACTAGAAACAGAATAGGCAGAAGAAGTAGATGGTGACAGAGGTGATTCCGCATCTTTCCTTACTGAATCTAACCAATGACCCCAATCAAGATCTTCCTCAATCTTTCCCCGTCTATTCCGCATAATTTCCACTTGTTGTGGAGACACCTTGACGAGCTGTCTCTTGTTCCACCAACCTTTCTTCTCAATAAAAGCAGCTCCCTTACTGACCTTGAGTACTTGTTCTGGAACTAAAAACTTTGATTCCCCTTTCCTTACTTTCGCTGGCTTTTTAATTAAAACCCAGTCCCCCACCAGGACATCCTCACTAGGTGAACTGAATTTTTTATCAAAGTTAATTTTCATTTGAATCTGTTTCGCATTCACTCTTTCAGACACTTCCTTAAAATTGATCTTATTTTCACCAGATATTTCTCGTAGCCATGTTGGAAATAAAACAGTATGTGCCTCTCTACCCCTTAACAAAGTAAAAGGTGAAACCCCTGTGGTACAGTGTGGTGAAGTGTTATAGCTCCAGACTTTTTGTTTGATAAACTCTTCTACTTTCAGATTGGAAGCTAACGCTGTTTGTATCCCTTCTTTGATCACTTTATTTCCTCTTTCCACCAAACCATTCGATGATGGAGAATACAAAGCAACTTTAAGTTGCTTAATGTCGAACTCTTTTAGGAATTTACACATCTTTTCTGATACAAAATGGGTACCGTTATCCGTAACAATCACTTTAGGTGATCCTTCTAAATAGAATACCTCACTTAAAAACGATATTGTTGACTCAGTATCAAGGGACTTCACAAATCCATGGTACATCCATTTGGAGAAGTAGTCAACAACTAAGATTACATATTTTCTATCCTGATCCAGTATGGAATAAGGGCCCGAAAAATAGAGACCAATCTTCTCCCATGGAGCACGTGGAAACTCTGTGGGGTGTAATGGAACCTTCACTGTAGGCCAATGCTTATCTGATGAAAGGCATTCTGGACAATTATCAATTGTCTTCTTAACCTGAGCGTCTAAAGAAGGCCACCAGTAATGTTGTTTTATTTTCATAATAGTTTTAGTGACTCCCAAATGTCCCTGATGTGCTTTGTCAACAATTAAAGGACGCAAACTCATTGGAGGAACAAATTTGTCCCCCCGGCGGACGATATTGTTCTCCACCGAAAGTTCATCAGAAATGTGAGCAAACACACGTAAATCACCATTTAAACATCTTGTCTCGGGCCAACAACGAGTGGTATAATCCATTACTTTTTGCAAAACTACATCACCTTCACAAGCTGATTTCCAATCCTCTTCAGACAATACCGCATCATATTCATTAACTGCATCCACAATCGCCACACATTCAATGTCTTCTGTAAAAATATCCTCATCATCATCTCTGTGCATTGATAACCTTGAAAGACAGTCTGCGCGGGAATTCTTTCCGCCCTGAATGTGTTTTACATCAAAATTGAACTCTTGTAGCTTGGATACTAACCTCATCAACCTGGCTGACATATTGGAAGAGTTTACTCTATTAAAAATATAAACCAAAGGTTTGTGATCGGTCACCAGCTCAAACTTTCGTCCCCAAATGTACATTTTAAACTTATGCACTGCCCACACACATGCCAAAGCCTCCCTTTCTATAGTACTGTACTGTTGTTCAAATGATTTGAGTGACCTCGAGGCGAAAGCCACGGTTTGTTCGTGACCTTTGACTCTTTGACTAAGTACTGCACCGAGTCCGGAAACACTCGCATCTACTGTTATGATAGATGTGCAGTCATCCCTAAAAACATGTAAAGCTTGTGCAGACACGATCATCTTCTTGACGTCCCCAAATACTTTGTCTATATCCACAGTCCAGTTAAAACTTTGACCTTTCCTAAGCAGCATGCGTAATGGTTCAACCGCCTGAGCGTAGCAAGGGACAAACCTAGCGTAATACTCGGCCAATCCTAGGAATGACCGTAAAGCATCCTTATCAGTAGGTGGTTTAGCATCCTCAATTGCTCTAATGACAGAAAACTTTGGCTTAATCCCATGTTTAGATACCGTGTGCCCTAAATATTCCAGTTCTTGGACCGCAAACTTACATTTGTCGGCCCGTACAGTCATTTCCCTAGACTTCAAAATCGAAAGTACCTGTTTCAATATTTCATTATGTTCCTCTAATGATTTTGCGTATATTAAAATATCGTCCAAATATGCTTGAACGCCTTTAACCTCATGAAACAGTGTACCCATCAGCTTCTGGAATACGCTGCCGGCCGAAGCTAGGCCGAACGGAAGGCGTAAAAATTTGTATGCCCCGAAGGGGGTCACGAACGTTGTTAACTCCTGCGAGTCTGTCGTCAAAGCGACCTGATGGTAAGCCGACCTTAAGTCGATAAGAGAGAACCACTTGGCCCCTCCTAGATTCGCCAACAACTCATGAATCCTAGGCAGTGGGTGGCAATCCACAATTATATTTTTATTCAGTGCGCGTAAGTTTGCGCAAAGTCTAATTTCGCCAGACTTTTTGCGGGCGACAACGATGGGTGCCACCCACTGTGAAGAATCAGTAGTCTTTATAATGCCTTGATCACACAAATTTTTTTAAGTGTTTTTCAATTTGCTTCTCGCACTCAACGGTACTGAACGTACTTTATGTGAAACTGGCTGGGCCCCAGGTACAAATCTGATGTGATGTTCAATACCTTTAACAAGACCCACCGTTTCACTGAACACAGGTTTAAATTCAGAGATTATTTCCTTTAACACATTAGTATCTGTTTCTGACATGTTGCATTCAATGTTACACACCGGTAATTCCCCAACTTTAATTGTATTCTCATCCCCAGGCACTAAGTATAAGCCCATACGTGCAAGGTCTTTCCATCCAATGATATTCTTTCCCTTTTCTGCTACGTAAACCTTTGTTACTGTTTCTCTACCGAGGCATTGTACTAAACCAGTAAAATATCCAATCATATTTATGTTTTTTTCACCAAATGCCTTTGGATTTACATCAGAACGTAACAGCTTTACTCTATTGTTCCATAAATCATTAAAGGTAGTATCTCTCAAAATCGTTATAGGCGAACCAGAGTCCGCCATCACCTGGAGAGAAACGTTGTCAATTGTAGCAAAACACAAGGGACCTTTTATGGAATTTGTTTCACTTTCACAGTCTAGAGTTACGATTATATTACTAAGAGAGTTACTACATGTATCTACATCTGAATCGATACTGTTCACATTAAATGATCTTTTAGCATTTCTGCATACTCCCTGGAAATGTCCCATCTTCTTACAAATCACACAGCGTTTGTTAATGGCGGGACAACTCGGAGAATTGCCGATGTGACCTTTGGACCCACACCTGTAACAAAACAAAGCTTGTTTCTTTTGAATAAATTTAACATTTCTGCTCTTAACATTCACAGCACATATTGGGTTATCTTGTTCAACCTCCAGGGATGAAATGAGATTAACCCCGGTTCTAGGGTCTTCCTGCATGGCTTTGCTAGAAATAGCGGAACGCTCGATACTCAGTGCCAGTTCGATCACCTTAGGTAAAGAAGGGTTTTTGCACCCTAAGATCCTTTCTTTGATCTTACGTGATGCGCAATTAAAGACAAATTGGTCCCTTATGTAATTGTCTGCTAAAGGTCCAAAACCACATGTAGTAGCCAACACCCTGAGTGCAGATATATATTCTTCTACCTTCTCTTCCTCTCTTTGTTTTCTTTTATAAAAATTATGCCGCTCTAACATGATATTAGGTTCATCGGAAAACTGCTTTTTAAGGCGTGCGACTGCTTCCACATAGACATTCCACTGTCCGTCGCCAGAATGAGATGTCCGAGGTGGAATAGGCACAATACTATCGAAAATCCTTTGAGCGGCCTGGCCCAGACATCCAAATAACAAAGCAAACTTAGGGGCAGGTGAATAGTTCACAGCATCGATAGCTACTAGGTGATTTTCAAATAGTCTGTACCATTCCGACCAAATAATTGCTGGACTTCCTGGTTTACTTAGAAATGGGGGAGGTTGTGTTATCTGTTGAATATTAGCCATTAGAGTTGAATAGAAAAAATAATAATGAAAGTTTCAAAATTGAAAAATAAAAGCGTGCGTGTTGCTGAAGATTCAATAATAAGACACGCTATGTCCCCCTGTAAAGTAATAAAAGTGAAAAAGAAATTCTGTAATAATTACGTCGGTTGAGTGTGTACGTTGTACTGATGAAATGTATTTGTTGTCTAACTTTCGGAAAATGAGCGTATAAATATAGCGTGCGATTCGCTGAAGACAGACGCGCTGGTTTTAATTAAGTATTTGTTTAGCGTGCGCGTCGCTGAAATGGGAACCGGAAGCGTCGAAATATAAATGTATTTGCTGAAACAAAGTATCCGGTTAAGAATAGATAATTATCTAGCGTATGCGTCGCTGAAGTGAAAGCTTAACGCGCTGTCAAACAAACGGTGATGAAGATCAAAGGTGGCGCTGCGTAGCGTAATAACGTCGGTGCTTTTCCAACATAAGTGAATACTGTTGCTATGTATCCATTTGTGGTTGCCTTTAACAAAGATGGCGCTGCGTAACGTGAGTACGTCAGCGCGTGCGGTGCTTCTCAAATGTAAGCAATTACTGTTACAAAGTATCCATATGTAAACGACTTAACAAAGATGGCGCTGCGTAGCGTGAAAGCGACAGCGCGTGAAGTCTATGCGCTCGAGCCAATAAAATTCTCGTGAGGCAGGGCGCGGGCCAATAGGAGCTCCGTGAATAACAAAATTCACATACCTTTACCGGGTCTCACCCTGAGGATTATCGCTGCCGGAATCCGACCGGAGATCATCAAAGTTCACAGGATTGGCAAAGATGGCGATTGAAGGGAGGGTTGAAGAGAAGCGGCGTGAATTTGTAAAACGAGGTAATCTTCGGCGTGGGCGTGTGTGTGGGTGGAGTGACTCCCGCTCGTCGCCAAATGTAAAGATGACTGGTACATCAAAGTAGTCTTGAAGAAAGGAGTTTATTGATATGCAACTCCACCCAACGCACGGAGCATCCTCTCAGGTAGAAGCACGAACGGCAACTGCCTAACACCGTTCGAACCACCACCGAGTGAACCCTCCATGCGTGAACCACAATTCAAACGAATACAAAGTACAAGTACATTCTTCAAGCATCACGCGGTACTCGCGCAATGTCTACTTACCACTACACAGGAGCACAGATTGGAGAGGGCAGTCATGAGGAACGTATTGCTGTTTTCCAGTCCCAGGACCCCATCGCTTTTCGTCATTAACATTAGATTTTAGAGAGCAGTATGGGATGACCAGGGCTTCACTAATAATCTACATGCATTTTTTCAGTCTAGCTTGACAGCACTTCATTCGCTTTCCTTATGTGATCAACAAACACAGCTTTCAGACTACCACTGAGCTAGAGGCTTACTCTCCATGCACATACTGGTTTCCCTGATACCCGATTAGACTGGACCAAATTTGTGTGCTTCTATTAAAAACCGAGCTTGTATTGCAGTTTTGGCTTCTGTCAAAGCTTACACTCAATGAGCACGACTGAGTTGGTTGCGGTGGCAAGCCAGTGATCATGGCTATAGGCACTGCTTGCTTTGAGCCGGTGTGTGCCAGTATTTAGCACCGGCACTGCTATGTAAACAGCAACACTTGTTTATGACAGTCTACCCCAAGGTGGCACAGTCTGTCCAGTTTTGAGCAGAGCTCATTGACAGCATGTTCAATGTACTTTAAAAAACACAAAAACAGCGGGCCCAGGCCATATTTACAAGGCAAAGTGACCTTGAATAGTCAAAAAGTAACACTTGCATTGTGTCAGGTTTAGAATTTATCAGGGCTATCAGGGACCGTGTGTAGTGCCAACCATGGTATGTAACAACAATCCTCAGCACACGCCTTTTAAGTAATATGCATTATCCAATTTGTTTTAGTCAAGCATAAATGATACAGAGAAATTTTCGAGCTTGGTTTCTTTCTTTATTTTCTTGTTCTTGCATCAGCCAACACGTGTTTCGTCGCACAAAGGAATTTTGTCCCGCGACTTTCTCAAGGCTTACAAGAGTCCAAAATGTTCCTTTATCAGTGGTGATAATTCCATCCCACTGGAAAATTAAAAATCTATGTTCCGATGTCCACGTCGCATTTAACCGTGGATCTTCGACATGAGCCAAACCTAGAGCACGTAAGAAGGACGTGTAGGTCCCCACATCAGCGCCGTGCGACACGGCGCTGATGTGGGGACCTACACGTCCTTCTTACGTGCTCTAGGTTTGGCTCATGACGAAGATCCACGGTTAAATGCGACGTGGACATCGGAACATAGATTTTAATTTTCCAGTGGGATGGAATTATCACCACTGATAAAGGAACATTTTGGACTCTTGTAAGCCTTGAGAAAGTCGCGGGACAAAATTCCTTTGTGCGACGAAACACGTGTTGGCTGATGCAAGAACAAAGAGAATAAAGAAAAGAAACCAAGCTCGAAAATTTCTCTGTATCATTTATGCTTGACTAAAACAAATTGGATAATTGCATATTACTTAAAAGACGTGTGCTGAGGATTGTGTTTATGTTTATGTTGGTTTCGACCACGTGTTTGGGGAGACTGGTGGTTCTTCTCACCTTTCAGCACCGTCCATATAAATTTCTCAGAAATCTAAATAGAGTGTAAGTGCTACTCATTCTTGGAGCGCCATTTTACCTATAACCATACCACTGCACCGCCGTGAACATGGTATGTAACAAGTTATGACTAAGGCAGTATGCCTGGTGTATTTATTTCAAAAAGTATTTCTTAAAGCCAGTAGCCCTCGAACAGTGTATTTTTAACATATTATATTAAAGGGTGTACACTAACCACTGTTTGGTTTAATGTAATCTCACAGATTACCATATTAGGCAATGGTGTTGGTAACCCACCCTGACAATCCCCGGGAGTATAGACTAGGAATAGATTTTTTTTCTATTTAAGGGAATGTAATTCAAGTTTTAATGATTGAGTAATTGGTGGAGTTGTATTAGGAATGGTGACAATTTAAGTTGTTTTTGTGTGATAGCTTGATTGTCATACAGATATTTTTAAAGCAACTGTGCCCTCTGTGCCTGTTGTAAATTGACCTAGGTGCATTGCATGCTGGAGAACGGTGCACTGAAAAGAGTGAAGTAAGAAAAATTCTTCAGTCTTTGGCACATGAAGTTTTTTGTTTGTTTGTCTGATAAGTAAAGATTCATAGAATTAAAGGGACACATCTTTGGCTCCACAAAAATTGCAAAGCAAAAGCACGGGAAATAGTGTAGGATTTTGGAAGAATACATCCACAAGATGCCAGTAGGTCAGTCACTAGCTCAAATCCTAGCAAGGGGCCAGCTTAGCCTTTCATTCTTGTGGGTTCTATACATTGAATAATATTGTAGTAGGTAATAGTAGCAACTGTTATTTTAAATAATTAGAAACTGAAAAAGATTTGGCATTAACCTCTTTGTGAAAAAAAAACCAAATAGCTTTTATTGCATAATGATGGCTCAAAGGTTTCACAGAACCAGTAGTACAAAGAGAAATACTTTGACCTTAACTAGAAGCATAGTTGCTCTAGTTAACTTGAAGCCCCGGACCCCCTAATAGTTCTACTCCCGGGGTCATCAACATTATATTTGCAGCTCCCTGTAGCCGTGGTCGGAATGTTCCGAAGCCTGCGTGCTACCTGATAAGTAAATCATTATAGTAAAACCAAAACTCAAAGTTCTGTCTGTTACATTTTAATGTTTTTACGCCAGACTGAAAGGTATTTTATGCACGGATCCGATCTTATCGAAATGCTAGGTGCACGAAGCAATTGTTTTAAGACTGATTGAATCACGTAACCGCTTGCCAGCCGTGTCTCAGTGCAGGCACGTGCTGTTGAAGTGAATGTCGATTGGTTTGTATCTGTTGCCGGCCAGGATTGCTGGACCAATTGACGCGCCAATACCGGAGCGAGGTTGAAGAAGGATGCGATTGCGACGATCTCGTTTATTTGATTAGGTGGTAAAAAGATGCTTAAGCTGGGTGATGCTGCTCTGAGGAGCCTGCTGACGTGAAAATTCAAATCTCAGTTCCCTCTCACGCATGCTTTTTCTTGCTCTCCCCGTTTCTCCTTTGCGCCTGTCTAATCTCGTAATCTTTTCAGTATTTGACGTGGCATTTTTGTAGGAAAAAGGTTAGGGGCCTTCTTTTTAATACCAAAACTGCACGGTCTTATGGCAGACCCTCGAAATTAATATCTACAAACTTTTGAATGGTCGGTACATTTGGTCACGCTTTGCAAGCGCTAAACCTCACTACGCACATTCCAGGCACAATGATCTGCACTTAGGGTGCAAGGGCGTCTACATTTTTTAACTAATGGTGAAGCGTTGTGCTTAGATACGTTACACGTTTTCACAAAAGTGTTGGGGAACCAGCAGAAACAGGAAGCAAGTTCTTTACAGTCATAGGTGTGTTCCAAGCTCATACATAGGTTACAGTGAGTAACAAGCATTGAGAAAGGCAACAGGCCTGGTTTGCGTTTTATCCCTTACTAAAATATTACAAAAAGCTTTTTCGAGTGGAAAAAGAAAAACAAAACAAGCATTAACAATGCCAATACGCCTGGCATTGGTTTCTAGCCTCTTGACTTTGTCAATACCTGTTTTGTTTTTTCTTTTGTGCAAAATGCTATTGTTGGGGAAGCTGTTGGACCCTCATCAATCTAAAACAAGCCTTGGCAATGCCAATAGGTCTCGCTGATGGGAGAACTATTGGCTTTGTCATTGGGAACGTAACTACAATGTGTGAACCATTAGATATGTTTAGTGATGCCAACTTTATAGTATAATTGTGAAAATAATGTTTGTCAAACTGGGGGGCGATTATTATTATTTTTTTTCTTTTTACAGAGTTCAGGTATAGCATGGCATTAAAATGTTTGAAGACCATTACATTAGGATGCCAAAAGGAAAACAGTCATCTCAGTGATCTGTAGTCATTTGGTAACCAAACTTTGGATCGGTGGTGAAATTCTGAGAGATTCTTGCACTATTAGGCAGTATACTTTCGGTCCAACCTCAACGGGCTTCTAAGGGTCTAGACACAAATACCTTGGAATTATTATATGTTATTGAGCAATCTGCTGATCAAAACCTCTATTTTGTTTGGCGCACGTGTTGTTAGATGTTTCCACTACTGTGCATATTTCTGCCGTTCTCTAATCCGCCTAGCAACCTCCGCACCCTATGCCTTCCGCACTGCAGTGACCCTGGGCTCACCTGAGGCCACCTCTCCCCGCCCCACTGCCCAGGAGCAGAAGCCGGGAGCAACGGTGGCACCTGGTCACAACCGCCATCTTACAGGAAGAAGAGCGGTCGGCAAGGTGACAGGGGGCAAAAGTCACGCGCTGCAACCGCTGTCTGCCTCTCCCTCTAGGGCAGGAGCATCTGAGGTGTCCCACGAGCGCCACTGGAACAGAAGCTCTATCGCAGTCACTTCCTACACTGGAACACAACCGACGCCACCAGCCATCTTGGATAGAAGGTGGCTGTGCAACAATTTATGTACTACGACATTTGCCATAATATAAAAATGAGTAGATAAAACTTATATCAATTTACCTTTCATAGCTGAAAGCTTATTAATGTTTATAAAATGTTGCTATGTTATTTTTGGAAAACCGGTGATTTTTATTAGAATACTATAAATATAGATAATCTGGTAAAACATTTAATACACTGACTTTATTACGCTTGACAATTGCCCCTTTTTTCTTGGAAATTAGTCCAGGGAATAGAATCTAACACCATTCAAACGTGGCTTCGGCAATTGCTTGATGGAGTTTTGCGAAGGCAGTCCTACTTTTATGTTGACCATTTATCCCTAGTCAGCAACAAATGAGAGCGAGAGGGTCAGGCAAGCAAAACAAGTGAAAGCGAAAGCACGGCCGTTGTGTGAAAATAGTAACCTGACCCACGAGGAATGCAGCTGCCACCCTGCGCGCCGCTGCTCGCTCCCGAGAGCAAAACGCAGTGGGAGTGAACATTAGAAAAGAGGTGGGACATGCACCCGCCTTTAGCCATTTGCGTGCTTTCATTATTGAAAGACACACGCAAAAGCCAATCCAATGTGTGGGAGGAGTCAGACCCACACGGAGAAGCCACAAAAAGCCTCGCAGAGCAGCGCTTGCGCGCTGCTAGGCTCGACCTAAAAAGAAATGACTAAAAGCGAAAACATGTTTTGGTCTCAAAAGCAAGCATTGCCATAGTAGTCTCTGGCACTGAAACACACTTCTTTGTGTATGGGTGTGCTCAATGTGAAAAAGCAGAATGCCTTCACTGGGAGTCAAGTTAGCTAATTGCTGAAGTGGGCTGACCCCTTACCCCATGCTAATGCTGTAGTTGGTGGCAAAAATGTGAGTGACACATTAGCAGACCAATTAATGAAGAGGGCTGGCTGAAAGCCCATATGAGTACGTTTTATTATACATATAATTTTATTAAAATCAAATGGCCATGGCAAATTCCAGACGCTTTCTTTCTACAATGTATCTACAAGTTAAATAATTTAATGTCATGATTCAGTTTAATTTTGAAATGTAAAACAGCCTTCATTGATTGCAGTACAAGCACTCCATAAGTGCAATGAATTACCAAACAGCCTATAGCATGAGGTGAGAGAGCAGCACTCCTTAGGGTGAATCCAATTCCTACTTAATTTAAACTGTAAAGTATTTTTAACAATAGGTCTTGTAGACCGCAGCGCTGTGAAGCCACATCCAAATATAGAAAAAATTTACCTTCTAGTTTGATGCTCCACCCAGCATTTGTAGCACAGCACCTGTAGGTTACAGACTGCTGGATGGTCTATGCCTCCCCCACTGCACACGGACAACATCAAGGAAGCACTGCATTTTATCCTGTGTGATACCCAGTTACGGAAGTGTTAAACCTACTAAATGCTCACCATTAGTCTTCAGCTCAAGTTAACTTTAACAAATAGCACTGCAACCAGCCAGTTGGACCCCCTATGAAACTACTCACTAGGATTTGTTCAGTCTTTAATTAAGGAGCCTATGACTCCAACAATGCTGCTACTTTTAACTCTTGTCTCCAGTGCTGGGGACTGAATGGTTATCCGTTGAATGTTGTGGTTTATTAACAATCTCCTTACTTGATAAATAGCCACATTTTTCTTTCTCTACACCGGGCTTCAAGTTTCAGCTTTCGCCTAGCATGCTCATCCTCTCCACATAAAATTCTCAGAATTTGCTGTTCCTTTAAGCTGCGGACACACCCTATTTGAAGTCTCATGTTAAAACGTGGTGCCACCCACAGCAGAATACATCACTTTGTGACACTCCAGCAGACTTTGAAAGGACATGGCCATGGAAATATCAACAAGCTAAAGGCTTCCAGGATAGAGGCTGAAACATCGGAATCATAGCCTGAATATCCTGGACTCGCCGCTCGGTAGGACAGGCCCAAAACTGCACTGTGTCCAGAACAGCTCCGATGAAAGGAGGCTTCTCAGAGAGAGTCAGGTGTGGCTTCGGCACATTGATAGTGAACTCCAGAGAGTGCAGGAGGTCCGCCATAGTCTGGAGGTGGGAGATGACTGTCTGGGACGAGTCTGCCTTCAACAGCCAGTCATCGAGGTAGGGAAAGACTGGAACCCCTGACCTCTGCAGATGTGCTGCAACCACTGCTATCACCTTGGTGAACACCCAAGGAGGCGCTGATATGGACAAAGGGGAGCATAGCGAACTGATAAGGCTCTTGGGCCTACAGTGAACAGCAGGTAACGCCTGTGGGCAGGCAGGACGGGGATGTGGAAGTAAGCATCCTGCAAGTCCAGCACTACCATCCAGTCTCCCGGATCGAGGGCAGACAGTGCCTGAGCTAACATGAGCATTTTGATCTTCTCCTTCTTTAGGAAGAAAAACGCCAAAAGGAAGGTGCACCAGAAATAGAGTCAATATTGCCAGTGTCAGTTCATCATCTTCTTTTATTGAAAATTATTGATCTTAAAAATCAGCCTACGTGTTTCGTTCCTTTTCACATTAGGAACTTCGTCAGGGCTCCAAATAACAAATACTATGGTCACGCTTGTACAAAAGAGTCGGTGATCCTGCTCACGCCTTTCATCCCGTGGACTCAGAAACACGAGCCGGGAAAATAATTTACCCTACACCCTGATCCTGGGGTGAACATCCTGATACTGCTACCACGACTCTTTTCTACAAACGTGACCATACTATTTGTTATTTGGAGTCCTGACGAAGTTCCTGCTGTGAAAAGGAACGAAACGCGTTGGCTGATGGCTGATTTTTATGATCAATAATTTTCAATAAAAGAAGATGATGAACTGACACTGGCAATATTGACTCTATTTCTGGTGCACCTTCCTTTTGATGTTTATCTATTTATCTGGTTTCCAGAGGCACTAAACGGCGGCAGGTGCCGGAAGTTGATGCACAGGACTGCTTACTATAATTAATGTGAAGGGGAGTGTGGTGCGGAACCTATGGTCAGCTGCCGTTAGCTTTTGGTGTTTCTTTAGGAAGAAGTTGAGAAGGTGCAGGTCTACAATAGGGCAGAGTCTTCCGTCCTTTGTGGTCGCCAGAAAGTAGCAGGAATAGCAACCACTACCTACTTCTGATGCCAACACTCTCTCAATGGCTCCATTCGAATCCATGGGGCCCAAAGGTGCAGCATCAGGGGAATCTCTCCTACCTGGTCCAAATCTCTGAAAGAACTGTGAAAGATCTGCAGTGGCAGCTGACAAAACACGATTGGGTCAGCAGCAGACCCCTCTCCCTTCCCCAGCCAGAGCTGACTGTAGGGATGGATGCGTCATTCCTGAATTGGGAAGATGGAGATCAGAGGCCTCTGGTGGAGTTTCAGCTTCACATCAACTTGTTTGAGCTGAGAGGGGTCTGACTGGCATTGAATGCCTTTCTTCCTTCTGTCAAGGGAGGCTCGTTCAGGTGTACATGGACAACACCACTGCCATGTGGTACTGCAATAAAAAGGGCAGGGTGGGATCATGGACCCTATGTCGCTAGGCGCTGTCTCTCTGGATATAGCTGGAACATCTGGGCATTTCCCCACTGGTTCAACATCTGACGGGCTGTCTGGACGCCAGAGTGGAGAAGCTTAGCCATCGATGCCTACCAGATCACAAACTGTGTCTCCTTCCGGAGGTGGTGCAAGGTCTCTTCCAAAACTGGGGAGAACCCAGTTAGATCTGTTCGGCACTGCAGAGAAAGCACAATGTCCGCACTTTTGCAAGCTGGAGTTTTCAAGGCAACTCTCGCTTGGAGACGCTTTTTCTCTTGAGTGGAGCTCAGGTCTCCTGTATGCCTTTCTGGTGATACCACTTCTGCCCAGAGTTCTCAAGAAGATCTGGAACGATCGACTCAAGTCATTTTTGTGGCTATGGATTGGGCAAGGAGAGTTTGTTATCCTGAGCTCCTGAGCATGAGCATCATACCTCTGATCAGGCTGCCTCTTTGAGAGGATCTTCTGTCGCAACAGCAGGTCAGGGTGCTGCATCTGAACCTGCGCACACTTCGCCTTCATGCGGTGATAGCGCGGCGGCAGTTGACAACTTGCGACCTTCCTCCTGAAGTCTGCAATGTTATTCTGGCAGCCAGGCTTCCCTCCACCAAGACAGTATGTCTGCTGGTGGGACAAATTTGTGATATGGTGTGCATCCAAGAATATTGACCCTCTTTTTTCCCCTTATCCCACGTTTTACTACTCATTCTTTCTCTGGCCTAGCAAAGCTCTGCTTTGGGCACTGTTAAAGGCTACTTTTCTGCCATTTCGGCTTTTTTATAGTTGCTGGACCAACCTTCTTTGTTTAAGTCACCCATTGTGACTCATTTATTAAAGGGACTTCAATATCTGTTTTGGCCACAACCATTTGTTGGGAGAGGATGTAGCCTTACGGCTAGAGCGGTCGACCTCGAAGCTGGGGAACCGGGTTCCAGTCTCGGCAACGACGCTCAACATCCTGTGATTCTGGGCAAATCACTTAATCTCCCCGTGCCTACCAAAATGAATGTGTCCATCTGTAATGAAACTGGTGCTCATGTAAAGCGCTCTGATACCCGATGTCTCGGGTCTAGTTCACGCTATATAAAACTCTAAAAAAATAAAAAAGATTGTTATTCTCCATTGGGACCCAATTTGGTCATAACCTTTCTAATGTGTGCATCCTTCGAGCCTCTACACAACTTTGCACTCTGTTTACTCACCATCAAAACAGCTTTTCTGGTGGCCATTACATCGGCTAGGTGGGTCAATGTGCTCCAAACACTTTCTGTACACCCTCTCTACATGACGGTCTATCCACACAAACTGGTTCTGAGAAACCGTGCCTTCGTTCTCCCGAAAGTGGTGACACCTTTTCATGTGGGCCAACATATCACCTTGCCTACCTTCTTTGACCCGCCTCACCCTTCTGAAGAAGCAAAGAAGAGGGGAGACTCCACGACTGGACCCAAAAAGAATGTTGTCGTTCTACATTGATCATACCAGAGGGTTCCGGGTGGGCAGTCAACGTTTCATTGGGTACATCAGGGCGAAGAAAGGAAAAGCTGTGCAGAAACAGGCTATCGCTCAATGGATAGTGCTCTGCATTAAAATCTGCTTCGCATTGGGCAGCAAGTAACCCCCTGAGGGCTTGCGCATTTATTCCACTAGAACCAGGGCTACGACCTCTGCGTTAGCTTGCGGATTCCCTGTCCTGGACATCTATCAGATGGCAACGTGGGCGTCTCTGCACACGTTCACCAAACACTACTGCCTGGACAGGCAGGTCCGTCATGAGGGTCATTTTGCCCGTTCTGTCCTCCAAGACTTCTTGGTCTAAATCTGTTTTCAGGCCCACCCCTGGAGAGGTATTGCTTGGGTATCTATTCTAAGGAAAGGAATCTGCGACTAGAAGTCTCTTTTTTTTTTTTTAAACCAACTTTATTGAGATTCCAAAAGACATACAAATACCTTCAGAGACATCATAGAAAAATAAGCATGGGGGGCAAGTACAATATCGCCTCGTTCAGCTACCGTCCCACAGCCCTCCCAAAATGGTATGAGTGAAGAGGCTCGCCAGAAACCCCAAGGGACCCCCCTCTAACCCCCCCATATCGCCCCTTAGGAGCCCATCCTTCAGTCCCGTTCACTGACCTGCACCTTGTAGCCCAAAAAGAACAATGCTAACGGAACTCCCCTTATGCCCCATCCCACCCTCCTAGCCCCAGTTCACCCCAACAAGCCCCCCCCCACTCCCCCAAGCATGCCGCTGGGCTCCAATATACTCAAGGATTCGATCAGATCGCCTGCACCACCCTCCAATAGCCTTAACCCACTGGTCGTTACCCAGATCAGATCAAGAACCCAGAGGGAGGTCCCGAGTAATCCCCTCTTCCACCGAGCTACACCTCGCCCAACCCACTCGTCAGCCGCTTCAGGAAGCCTGTGCGCCCTCCCTCCCAGCGGGAGGGCCCCCTCCTCATCAGGGGGATGCTTAGTCAGCTCCACCAGTGCCGCCCGAGCCATGTCCAAAGATTTCTCATTCTCGGTGCGTCTAGCTATACCCATCCTGTAGTTCCCCTCGCTCTCTGCCCATTTCTCAAGCTCCTTTCTCCAACGCGCAAGAGCGGGTCCCTGTCGTACCTTCCAATGGATCGTAAGCTCCCTTTTGGCTAGGACTAACCCCATGTCGATGAACTTGCTGGTGATTTTGGTCTTAGCAGTATGCGGAAAGTCATGTAACAAGCAGAGCCGTGGCGTCAGAGCTAATTCCCTCTCCGTCACAGTCGCCAAAGTAGTCGTCACCCCCCGCCAGTAGTCCCCCAAATGGGGGCAGTCCCAGAACATGTGCAAAAATCTCGCTCCCTCCAGCGCACAACGAGGACAAGCTGCTGACCCCCCAAAATAGTCGTTGAGTTTGCCTGGGGTTAAGTAGGCCCTATGGAGGACATAGAATTGAATGAGCTGAAAACGCGCATTCCGAGTACTCTTCCAATGCCCTCTCCACAACTGCCGCCCAGGGTTTTTCCTCTATATCCTCCCCCAAGTCTCCCACCCATTTGAGTCGCAACGCCTCCAGGGGTTGACGCAAGTCTTGGGTGATTCGCCGATAGAGGCAGGTCACCGCTTTGAAAGTTCCCGCCGCCAGCACTACGTACTGGCAGGCTAGGAACGTGTCCGGTTCAACTAGCCCTTTCTGCCAATGCCTCCGAACAGCTGCCGTCAGGGCCGCATGGAACAGGAAATCCCCCCGTGGTAGGTCATGGCGCTCCATAAGATTATTGAAAGGGAGGAGGGCACCATCCTCGTATAGGTCACCCAATGTAAGGACCCCTGCTTCTTCCCAGGACTGCAGCTTACTCCAGTCACCCCCATGCGGCAACACCTCGCACATCTTCAGCGGGATCTCCGGCGCATATGGGACCTTAATGTGCATTTTCCTAGCCATGCGCGCCCAGCACTTCTGCACCACTCGCAAATCTGCCGGAACTGCCTCACCTCCCAATGGGACGCGCAGGAGGACACAGGACAACAGACGCCAGCTCGGGTCCCCCCCCCAGCCCTTCCAGCTGCCTGATGTGGCCCGCCACCCATTTCGTGAGCCATTGGAGCTGCGCAGCGTGGTAATAGGCCTCAAAGTCCGGCAACGCAAAGCCCCCCCTCCGCTCGGGGTCGCTGCATGGTACCCAAGGCAACCCTCCTCCTGCCAGCCCCCCACAAGAAGCCTGTGATCAACGAATTAAGCTGTGCAAAAAACCCACCCGGGATCCAGACAGGGAGCGTTCCGAAACAATAAAGGAACCGCGGGAGCGTGACCATCTTCACCAAAGCGACCCTCCCCGCTACCGAGAGCGGGAGGGTCCCCCAAAAATCAAAGCAAGCCTTAGTGTACCGCAACGCACGCCCCACTTTGCCCTCCAAGAGGTCAGCACTGTCGTGGTAAATCCTGGTCCCCAAATATGTCAAGCATCGGGATTCCCATGGGACGTCTCCCGCAGCCCGTCGATCCGACCCCCCCGCCCTGGTGGGAAATAAGCACGACTTGGTCCAGTTCACTCGGAGCCCAGCCAGTCTTCCCAGCTTCTCTAACAACCCCGTAGCTCCCCGAAGCGCGTCCCCAGAATTTGGGAGGAACATGAGCAGATCATCCCCATACAAGGCTATATGCTGCACCCGCCCCGCCGCCAGCAGCCCAGGATAGTACCTCCCCGTCCTGGCGTGAGCAGCCATAGGCTCCATCGCCAGAGCAAATAATAGCGGGGACAACGGGCACCCCTGCCGCATCCCCCGAGCAACCTCACAAGCAGCAGAAATTAAGCCCCCTGTCCGGACTCTGGCAGTGGAAGCACTGTACAGAAGCGTTGTCCACCGTACAAAACCCTCCCCCAGGCCAAACTCCCGCAACACATTGAAAAGGTAGGACCACTCCAAACTATCAAAGGCCTTTTCAATATCTATTGCAAAGATGCAGGCTTCCCCCGTATCATAAGTGTCAGACCCCAAGACGCGCAGGAGCCTGCGAATATTCATTGCAGTATTTCGGGAAGGGATAAACCCTGCCTGATCCTCGTGAACCAGCGCCGCCATGTGGGGCAGCAAACGGCCTGCCAGAACCCGACTTAAGATCTTATAATCTAGGTTGAGCATCGCAAGGGGCCTATAGGAGGAGCGGTCCCAGTCTGGCTTGCCCGGCTTGAGGAGAGGGACTATGATGGCTTCCCGCGTAGTGGCAGGGAGGACACCCTCGCGGCGTGCCCTGTTGTTCAGCGCCACCAGGGGGGGCACCAGAACATCCGAATAAGCAGCGTAGAATTCCACTGGCAGCCCGTCCGTACCCGGCGTTTTGTTCCTGGCCATATGTTTTATGGCACAACGAACTTCACTCCCCTCTATGTCCCCACCCAGGGTTGCCGCTTCCGCGGTTGCGACTAGAAGTCTCTTATCAGATGATCAGGTTACTTCCCTTTGGTAATGCCTTATCTGGTAGAGACTCTATTTAGCTGCGCATTCCTTACCGCCCCTTCCATCCCCCGCTCTGTGAACTGATTACTCCATATAGGCCACCTTTCTGAGATTCTTCGTGTTGCACACCAGTACATCAGCAACCTTTGTGGCACCGTGCGTTGGGCATGGAAAGGTTGTGAAAAGTAGCTAATGTCAGCATGCTTGGGTGGCGCTTATATAAGCACCACGCGCTTTCCTTATGGTGCAGCCAACACGGAGCTGAACGACACCAGCTACCGGCGTGCCGAGGTACTGCTCGACAAGATTCCATATCCAGTCTAATGCCTGGGGAGAATTCTAAGGTAAGGGATGTCCGACTAGATAGTCTCTACCAGATAAGGCGTTACCCAAGGTAAGTAACTTGTTCTTCATGCCCAAGTGGGCTCAAAGACAGTTGACAATTGTATGATATGCTGGCATGCTTATCAAGTTCCAAACCCGTTGTCTTTGAGTAATATACTGTCTCATGTTCATGCACATACGTCTCTAAATTGGATACAATCTATAACAAGCATTTGAAATGCAATAAGTCTCGCATTTTCGAGAGTTTAAGCTATTGGCCATGTAACTGACAATGCCTTTTATTTTTCTGTTTTGCTAATTAACATAAATAAAAGGCATTCTTATTTACAATGCCAATAGCTCAAACTCTTGTAAATGCAAGACTTATTCAAAGAAGCGGCCGCCATTGTCCCAGGCTGCTCAGAAAGTGAAAGCATGCGTGGCGCACTGAATGTTGCAGGAAAGCATGTTGTGCCTGCAGTAGGAGAAACTCATTAAAGAAAATAGTACTTACAGACTAAAAAAAGACTACCCTGTAAAAACATAAGTAAAAGGGCCAGTCCTCATGGGAGGTTACAAATGAAGACAAGGCGGTACTAAGGAGGGACTAACAAGCCTATTAGCGAATCAGAAGCCAGCATTTAAGAAGGGCAATGACACAAGGCAGTGACAAATATGGGCGGAGGGTGGGCGGGGCTTCTATTCCATACTCCAATACAGCATGCCGCAGAGCAGCGCATGCGCTGCCCTGGCTCGACCTAAAAATGACTACAAAGCTCAACAAAGTAACTTAGGACCTATAAACTAAAACCTTAGCTCTGATCAAGCTCCTAGTGCCAGAGACCTTTCATGTGCTGCTGTATAAAAAAGAGAAAACACATTAAAATCTGAAGTGGCTACCACTTCTCCAACTGCAAGGCAATAGATACCAAAAGGAACTTAAATACATCTCCTAATCTAAATGCACTGCTAATTCTTCATCGGAATTTAAACCAAATGGAATTACTGTGTTGAAATCTATTATGTATCTAGACTCCAACCTGTGTGATCGTAAAGTTGTGTTCCCTCCCCTGTTGTTCGGGGGTATTCTGTCAAACACCTTGAACTTTAATTTGCTATTGTCACTAGAGTGGTAGTCTTTAAAGTGTCAAGCTACCAGGTACTTTTTGTTCTCATTAGTTATGGCTCTTGTATGTTCATGGACTTGTTAACTACCTGTTAGATGATGCTACCAACATACAATTTATTGCAAGTACATTTCAGCCCATATACACACAAATCAGAATTGCAGGAGAGTTTCTTATTGATGGTAAACTCTCTAGTGCTGTTTGGGACCACAAATGTTTCAACATCTACGCTATACTTACATGCCTTATTCTTTGCACATCTCTTAAAACCTTCCCCCTGATTCAGAATAGTGTCTAATTTGTCGCTGTAATTAAAATCCTATGTGGAGTGTCTTTAAAAGACTTACTTTTCTTAAAGACGATTTTGGGGTGATTGTCTAGATCATAACCACAAATGAGCCCCACGATGCGTGGAGAAGGGAACAAGAGGCGCTGGGTTCTAGGAGCTAGCAGCCTCCAACAATAAATTTTAACCACAACAAGAGCTGCTCCTAGTGTAGTGACCACTGTGAAATTATGGTTGACTTGTGAGTATAGGCATCTCACAAAATGTGACGGACTGGTCTCACACACCACCTGGTGTCATGCTTCATCATTGACCAGTCCTCGCCCTCTAAAACCTTGGTTTGATAGGGGGCGGGCATACACCTGACGACAGGGATGAACTTCTAAACTAAGTGGGGGCCCGTGAGAAAGTGAGAGAGAGTAAAAATCATTATAGTTATCAAATTGTGTTTTTAATGTGACTGGTAACTATATGATATTAAAATCAATGGACGGTGTATGGGGAAATAATTGTCCCCTAACCGTGGTGAAAGCGGTCGACATGTTTCTGCCAAAATGGCCTAAGTGGGTCCAGGGCATTCATCAGGACCTAAGTACAAAAAAGGGGGGGGCTCCGTTCTTACCAACTGGTGGTAGGAAGATACCACTGTGCGGGTGTGACCTGTGTCAGAAGATTATTGAAAACAATACTATAAAGCCACCAGCACAAACATAAACCATTAAAATGTTCTTTCTTTCCCTGTCTTTCTCCTGCTGTTCATCTCTGGGATAAGCCTTGTTCACTCGAAAAACTTACCGATATGGGTGGTTCAATGTCTGGGGCAGAAGGAGACTGGTACTCCTGTATGAAGTCTACCATCTGCCTGTGTTTCCAGTTACACTTTCACCATCTGATTCAGCAACCCGCACTTGGCATTTACCCTTATTGTGATGCAGCAAGCCCTGCGAATTCACCTTTTTATCGTGTCTGGTCAGAACAGTCTTCCTCACCCTCTTTACCAACTTGCAGAAATAAATAGTTCTTTCACACATATACAATTTGTATTTGGTGCTTGATTTATGTGAGTTCTACACAGTAAATCTGTATTCCTCTTGAGCATTTTGTAAAGAGTGATGCATGTCACTGAAGTGTAGCACATGATTGCACACCATGAATGACAGTGACTGTTATGTGCATTCAGGTTGACGAAATAGGTGATTTTTCCCTAAACCCAATTTAACCTCCATGAGTGTTATGCTGCCATACTTTCACCATAATCTGTCCTTTCTTTGGGCCCTCTAAATGTATGCGTCACCAACAAAGGTGATGAATCTTAAATCAGATTTAGAATTGCAAGCTGATGGTGTTCCCCTCGATTGGTCAGGCAAGATCCCTCTCACAATGTACTGATGAAGGCTCAGCTGTAAAGACACTGAACTAGTACAAATCGTAGGAGTTTCAAAAAAGGAAACCAAAATTTTACATGAAAGATAAATACCCACTGTAAAGGGTGTGTATGTTTATGCATGTTTGTGCTGGATACTACACGGTATTGAAACCCATGAAACGATCCTCAGATATTACAATAGCTTAAAATACTCCTCAAAGCATGAGGACTCCCGGCACAGCTGTAGGGACTCTCGGCTTCCTCCAGGGTACTTCAGCTAAGGGACATTCTCTAGGCCATCACAGAAAGAAATGGTCTCAATGCATGGATCACAGAGAAACCAGACTGCAAGGTGAAGACAGTGACTTTAAACCTTCTCCCTTCCATAGCCAAAAGTGCTGCTCTCTCCAGTCAAGCTCACTTAATCTACAATCCAATGGCCCAGCTCCATGACATGGTGGTTGGCCATCACAAGTGCTCAGTTTCAATATCAGAACACCACTGCCATTATGGCTCAAAACTCCACAGCCCCACCCCCATTAAAAATTGAAGTGACCCTTTAATGTTATAATTATAGTTTCTTCTTAAACATCTGGTATGATTTACCTGCGCCTGCCACAGCTGCAACAACTTTCTTTATGAGCTCCAGTCATGATGTCTTCCTCTGATTCTTTGTGCTGAACCTCTTGTCTATAGAAACCAGGTAAAGAAACCTACTATTAAGAGTCTGCTTAGATTTTACCTCCACTCGTATAACCTTTGAACGCCTCGCTCTTTAATTCATCTCACACTTTCAGTTTGTGCAGTCTCCTTAGTGGAGAGCTGTGTTTGCTAATTTGTATGTTTTTGCTGTATGGGGTTTTAACCTTGTTCCTTGCACAGTCCTAGCTACCAGGAAACCTTCTGCATGCTAGCCTTTTATGATGCTATTTATTTGCCTGGGATTATTCTCTTCACCTCCAAATCCATTTCTGAACCAGAGAATTGCTTCCCACTTCAGATCCCCATGGACCCTAGCCAAAGTGTATTCCAAGACCACGAGTTTAAGGACGTTCAAAGCCCACACATGCAAGTTATATTTTCATGACCTAAGAGTTAAATTGACCTTCAAGGCATGGGCAGAGAAATCGGTTTGTGGATTATGTAAAACAATCCAGGTTAGCAGCACATATTCTTCAAACTGCAGTAATCCCACCTGTAACAGAATAAACATTTTGGATCATACTATTTCAGGAAATTACACGTTCTCTAGGTACATGCTGAATAACAACTCTGCTGAACTGTTGTCCCTCTGTTTCCTCCGGTTTGGTCAAGAAAGCTCTAACCCATATTTTCAGCGTCGTCGTTCATTGTCTTGCATGTGGATAGTGCTTACTACTCCTGATGAGGCTTTGTACTGCTTTCTGTGCCTGCTTTTTTTCTCTCGAGTTGTGTTTGTCTGTTTCCCAAAAAGTATTGAGTAAATCTGGAAGTGTGTATAAAGTCTCGGTTCCTCCTGGTTTTGCTAACATAAAGGTAATTGCATGACAAACGAAGGTGGTAACGATGTATTTTGAAAAAGCTTCTGGTTTTTGGGGATTCTCAAACTTCTCTAGCAATATTCCTGGAAATCTGATTTTTGCTGTACTCACCCCTACTACTGGGCAGTATTAACTTGTGTATGAAAGAGTAAGGCAGAAATATAGACTTGCACAATTAACTTATTTTATCATCTTTCCTCGTGGTGAAACCCTTTCCACTGAAAATTTCTTTTTTTGGGGGGGGTAGGGGGGTCCCCTCCCTCGCCCCACTCCATCAGCGCCACAAAACTGGATTTGCCTTCAGGTTTCAGTTTGCCAATGATAAGGAACATAACACTCTCTTATTCTTGGCCTCAAATTGTGAAAGGTTGCTATTCAGCTGGATAATCTGTATGGTAGTGTTTCAGGGTTTTATAGATGGCTCACACTTATAGAATGCTGAGCAGAATACAGAAGTGTAGTTATCTCAAATTTTTTGCATTATATATTGTTTTGCTTGGTGAGAGGAAAACTAATGTTATGCTAAGTTGAGTGTATAACTATCAATAATACCTCTCATTCCATTGTTTGGATCCTAGGAGGGCACTACGTTTTTAAATTGATTGCACCAAAGATAGTTTTTGATTGGGTGATCCTGACATTGTGTTGTACCCTCCCTTATCAGCGGAGCTGCCATATCCTGCATTGTTATCAACTATAATATTGATTCTAGTTGTCTCTGAACAATTGTAAAGCTCTCTGATACCTGCAAGGGTCATGTTCGCGCTATATAAAACTTTCTAAATAAATAAATAAGAGGGATATATGTTTGTGAGTTTGGCATGCTTTTTGCATGGCCTTCTCCGTAGACATTATGCTTTCTTGCACATAACACTAATTTACGATGGCAGATGATTCTCTGTTCTGAGGGTTTTTCGGCCTTCAGAAGTAATATAACTATCCTAAATGTCCACTGTTCCTCACTTTTTGAATCCGGATATGACACCCTGACAGATCTCTTAACATTTGGTTTGCGTGATCCTCTTCCGTGATTGGAAATGGCCTAACAAAACGTCATAGAAGTCCAAATTGGGACAGATGCATTGAATCGTACCAATCAAACTGACCCTCCAAGAAACTGGCTTTCATGCCACCATCATGGTGTACATTTAAACTCCCTTGCATATTTGTTTCCTTCCTGGTTGTTCCCCTTTGTTCCTTGCTCTGAACTTGTCTTTTGTTTACAGGCTTCAAAATGTTACATGTGTCCTTTGGCTACTTGATTCATGAGGTGGGCAAGAGAAACCGCAGTTAATGTTTCCTGTTGGCATTTGGAACTCGATGGTGGTCTATTGCTGCAAACATCAAGGGATATCAATGTATACCTTCTTGCCACATTGAAAGCTTCCATTTGGAGGCTAACCGTTTTTCTGAGGACCTTTTTATCATCTACTGTTTTTAGGTCGAAGCCTATGGTTTGCTAAAGACATCTTGGGGACATTTGGAAACCTGGCCTAGGAATGCATTCCACCCATTGATTGCCATTGGCTTTGTGGTTTGTAGCTCACAATTGCTTGCTTTCTGTTTTCTGGCTTTATTTGTTTTAGGCTGTACACCATGTCTTCGCGCCTCCCATGGAGTATAGCATGTTTGCTATTGCTCCTTGTATTCTTCCACAAGTGTTCACTTTCTGTAAACTGGCCTTTAAATTTTGTTTGTATCTTGTCACATTAACTGTGCATTCAAAGACTGAGGTCAAATGCCAGGCTCTGTTTTTGAGGGAGCTTGGTGTTTACTTTTCTTTCTCTGACCTCAGAGTGAAAGGCTTTATCTGACAATCAGGGTGTGTGAAAAGGAATTACTTTTTTTGATTGTGTGTAGGGTTTTCCTGTCTTTTTCATTTGCTCTTCCTACCTCGGTCGCAGATTCTGGCTTTTGCTAGCGCATTGACACCTTTGGGCACTGTGCGCTCTATACATTTATTTTATTTACTTACTGATAGCTTTTTTTCTAGCACACAACACAATTTACATGTCTGTAAATGAACTGTGCAAATATTTCAGAATATATCAGAATTGGAAAATCACAAATTAAGCCCTTTTTTGTAATTCTGAAGTGTGCGGGAAACAATTATTTGAATACGATTAAAACAAATCATTACACTAGGTGATGCCATTTCCACACACTATCATTTGTGCGCTATATAGTTTTATCAGTAAAACTGTATGTCTGTGCAAATATAATGGTCGTTTCAATTCAAAATGTGTTGTCTGTAATGGTTGTGCACTACCACACCATGCATAGTCCATTGAATTGAATTGAATTGAATTGAAACAGCATTTCTAAAGCGCATGGTTACCCGAAGGCATCCCAGCGCTACTAGCGGCTCAATCAAAAACTCCGAGCAGTGTTAAGGGAAAAGTAATGTTTTAATTTGTTTCCGAAAGATCAAATAGTTTGGTTGAATACGGATCTGGAGGGGCAAACGATTCCAGAGTTTGGCAACATTATATGAGAAGAGACGACCACCACTTCGTACTCTTCTAATTTTCGGTACTGCCACCAGATGCTTATTCTCTGACCTCAAAGCACTATTAGGACGGTACGGTCCTTAAAATCAAGATTACGATCAAGCCAGACACCCAAGCTCTTGATCTGATCTTTAGGAAGGGGGACTGGACCAAGACAGCTGGGCCAGAACAATCCTACATTTAAAGTATTGTGGTTACCTAGGAGCATCAACTCCGTCTTTGACCCATTAAGTTTCAAATATGAACCTTCCATCCACATTGAGACTTTTTCCAGGCACAGGGCAAGGCCAGGCCCAGTGCTCTCCTGCTGATTGAGGGAGACAACCAGCTGGGTGTCGTCAGCATAGGTGACGATCTGGACTCCGAAAGGTAGGACCACTTCTGCCAGAGAGCTCAGATAAACATTAAAAAGAGTGGGGCTCGGGGAAGACCCCTGGGGGACCCCACATTTAAGCGGCATCCATTTTGAAGTCATTCCATCTTCAAAAACTTCCAAAAATCGGTCCTCCAAAAAGGAATGCAGCCATTTAAGCATTGTCCCGGCCACTCCCACCTCCCCTAGTCTCTGGATCAACAGCTGATGGTTAACCGTGTCGAAGGCTGCGCTAAGATCTAAAAGAATAATAGCAGCGCAGCCTCCGGCATCTAAAATATTTCTGGACTCCTCCACTACTGTCAGAAGTGCAGTTTCCGTACCCTGTTGAGGTCTGAATACCATCTGCGAAGGGTGGAGACAATTGTTGTTTTCCAAGAAAGCAGAGAGTACAGAGTTCACATATTTCTCTGCGATCTTGCTAATACCTGGCAGTAGTGAGATGGGACGATAATTGCTCCACACTTCCGGGTCAAGATAGGTTTTTTTTAGAAGTGCTTTGACCATTGCCCGCTTCCACAAAGGGGGGACAAGTCCTGATGAGAATGAAACATTAATCAGGTCGAGGATGACTGGGGACAGCGTCTCTGAGACTAAGTTTAGAATGCTGGGAGGGCCCGGGTCTGTAGGAGAGCCGGATTTTAATTTACTCAAAATACCTCGCAGAGTAATCAGATTAAGAGGGGGATTTCTTCAATTAAGCCATCTCTATCTTGGGACCTATTATCCATCAATACTGCATTTTGTTGAGCTATCACCTGGGGGAAGGAGATATATATGACTTGTATCTTACTGAAAAAAAACTCTGCCATTTTATTGCAGCGAACTAAAATATCATCAGATACAATAGGGGGAGAGGGGGGTGTGAGCAGTGCTTTCGCAATGCGAAACATTTCGCGTGGAGAGTTGGCGGCTGCTATGATTTTCTCTTCATAATAGAGAGCTTGGGCGGATTTTATTTCAGCTTTATAGATTTTTATAGCCTCTCTATAATTATCTTTATGATTTGCCGAAAAATCCTTCCTCCATTTCCTTTCAGATCTTTTACAGGCTTGCTTGAGTTCGCGAAGTTTTGGGGAGTACCAAGGGTTACGCTTAGCTCCTGCCTTATTATAAGTCCATTTTTTTGGAAGGACAATATCCAGTGATGACTCAAGCCATTCATTAAATTTGTCATTTGCGGTGATGGGATTTGGGTCGGGTGTTGGTCTGGAGTTTTCAAGGGTCGTTGCCCATGACTCTGTTGATAGTTTATTCCATTCAGGGCCCCTCCACTCTGTCACTCCACACCCCTCCACTCTAGCTGCTCTACTCCACTTTACACCACTCTACTCCACTCTAAGCCGCTCTACTCTACTCTGCGCCGCCCTACTTCACTCTACGCTACTCTACTTCACTCTACGCCGCTCTACTTCACTCTATGCCACTGCTCCACTCTATGCTACTCTGCTTCACTCTACATTATGCCACTCTACTCTGTCACTCTACTCTACTCTAGGCCACTCCCCTGTACACCACTCTCCTCCACTTCATGACACTCCATGACACTCCACTCTACTTCACTCATGGCCACTCTGGCACTCTGCTCCACTCTACGCCACTTCACTCTGACACTCTACTCCACACCACTCTACTTTACCACTTCCCTCTAGATCACTCAGACCGTCCACTCTACGACACTTTACTCCACTATACGCTGTGCTGCGCCACTCCACTGTACAACACTTTGCTCTATGTCCCTACGATCTACGACACTGTACGCCCCTCCACGACACTTTGCCCCTCTACTCTGCACCACTCCACTCCCCTCTACTCTGCACCACTCCACTCTACTACACTCTGTTCCACCCTGTGCCCCTCCACAATATGACAGTTTACTCCATTCCACTCAACGCGCCTCCACTCTACGCCCTTCTACAACACTCCCCACCACTCTATGCCACTCCACTGTACGCCACCCCACATCCCTCCACACCACGCCACTCTACGCCATTCTATTCTGTGCCACTTTACGCCACTCCACTGTTTGACACTCCATGCCACTCTCGTCTACGCCACAAACTTTTAGCCATGCTGAACAGCAGCCACGCTGGTGTACAACATGGCTAAAAAGCATTGGCATAGCCAATAGCTCTTGCGTGGGCAAGACCTATGGAGTTTGCCAGTTTTATTTTTTATTTTTTAAATGCCATTGTGCTAACCTACCTTCTCACCAACCCAGAAGGGTACAGCACGCTGCATAGAAACTAATCTTTGAGCCGAAAAAACATGTACCTGAAGCATCGACGTTGTAGCCCCTATTTACTTGCAGGAAGAAAATGTGTTCCTTCTCTCACACACACTAAAAACGCAAAAAAATGTGGCTAAGCCAGTAGGTCTGACTTGCCTTTTGTATCTTTATTAAAATATTGGAAACAAGCCTGCGGAAGTGAATAAAATCGAACACAAATTGTTTGATTATATAACTCATCTACGAGATAAATAGTTTAATGTGGGCTGTTGATTCAGTGTACTTTGAAATGTGAAGTAGTCCCTCCTGGATTGCAGGTGGAATTATACACCAAACGGCTAGTGGTGTAAGGTGAGGGAAATATAGTCCTGGGTAGAACCAAAGCCCACACTAAGTGTATAATTCAAAACCTAGATAACACTAGAGCCTAATGACAGTTGCTTTATCAAGTCAGATCCAAAAACAAGAAAGGAAAGAAGAGGATATGGTGATGCGGGCATATAGGAGCCAAGGGTGAAATTCCTCACAATAGTCACAGTGCAACCTGCGGTATGAGCACCCCTGTAATATTTTGGTGACTTCACATTCAAGTGACCTATCTATCTCTGTCCTTCTGGGTATATTCGCAAAAAAGACTAATCAACATCTCAACTATGTTCTTGTGTGGACTTAAAAGAATCTGCGTAAATATATATATATTTTTTTAACCTAGTGGAACTCAAGGTATAAAGTGTACATGAAGAAACTGATATTCTGGAATGCGACAGAATTAAAGAAATGGCCTGTATTCCAAACCATGTTAAGAGTATGACATGAGCATGAGACCAGTGTCTGGGCTTCAATCCAGTTTTAATCAGGAAAAATTATTTTAGTCAATTAAAAGCACAAACTGTTTGACCATAATGCTGTAAAGAGTGTGTGTGTGTGTATATATATAATATAATGTAGGGTTCGATATTAGCCGTAGCCCTGGAGCCCCCCCCTCCCCCCTTGCTGCCAGACTGGATTTCGTGCTGTGACTCTGTAGGCAGGCCATGACACTCCTTGCATTTTTCTTTTATCAAGTCTGACCGGAGCAGCAGAAACAGCGGGATCAGTGCTTTTCTGCCTTTGTACTGCTCCACAGTACTAGCAGTTGTCTCGTGGTTATTTCTGTGTGTGGTGGGAGAGGAGTAGAGCGTCAAGCGGGCCTTGTACGCTCCAGCTTCTCAAAGAGATGCCCGGGAGCTACATAGTATTAGGTATTTTTCTTCTTGTGATTCTTTTGACAGCTTCTCTTGACTCATTTTCGCCCTCCATTTGGGATACTTCTCTGCTATCTCCTTTAGACGGGGTTCCCCCGTAGTGTGCACCCACCTACTATTCCTTTGCAAGCCACCCTCCATGTGCAAAAATGTTTTTCACAGGTGCAGATAAGCATCACTGGAGGTCAGTGCAAAGCATAGTTGGCGGCGAGTGTATCGCGTGGTATGGGGTGAGTGTGGTTGGTCGGGGAGCATGGAGTGTGATCCGCAAGGAATGCGGAACGTGCTTGGTGGGAAGCGGGCAGTGTGGCTGGTGTAGCTCATGGACAAAGCCTTAACGTTTAACCCACAGTATTGACTAGAAGAGCAAAGTGGCATCCTTTTGGATGTCACTGGTTTATCATGGCACAAAATGAGGGTGACAACAGCTTTCCAGGCGGTGGAAGTGTATTGCCTGCATTCCTATGGCTGTATGGTGGAGACCCAGACAGTGAAGTGAAGAGCTTGGAGGGAGGGCTCCCTTTAGAGGTTCAACGAAGAAAGGGGCTAAACGATTAGTTCTTCCTGAGCACTGCCATTTGGTGGATGGTAGAGGTGAGGTTGGCACTTTGGTTTTTTGTTGAAGGTGATGAAATTTCTAGGCCTGGCAACCATTTTGTCTGTCCCAGGAAGGTTGATGACCACCAACTGCAGTCATCTCACAACTCGTGCTTGTGTTGTGGGTGCTTCTGCCTGAAGACAGATCCAGTGTTCCCTGATGTGAGAATAATCATTCTACACAGAGGTACAGCATGACGAGGTCATGTACTATCATTTGGGTTGCTCTGGTCGAGGAAGTACCTTCCGAAATGTACATTTAGCTTCAAGGTAAATTGTGGCAGTGATGAGCATGTTGTAAAGCAGTGATAATCAAAGTACAGCCTGGGGGCCGCATGTGGCCCTCCTGACCTTTATGTGCGGCCCCCTGGTCAAAAGCAGCACTGGGCTGCTGTTTACTCAACATAGCACTAGCATGAAAATATGGGTTAGCATTTATTTATAGGTTAATTGCTGGTAAAAAGAGGAAGAAACTCGGGTGTCCTGCATTGATTGACTTTAGGAACACCTTCATTTTTAAAGACATGTTGCAGCCGTCTCTTCAAAATTCAAAAATGTATTAAATTAACACGCAGAACCGTTTCACCTTTGTAAATTGGATTATATCAGTGCATTGAGAAGTATTTTTCTTCAAAAGTGATAGTTTTCAAACATGAATTTAGATGCATTCATGCCCCGCCCCTGACAGCAATGCCAATTGTGAACTAAGAGGCACGTCAGTTATGTGCACCCTTAGGGTGACCAGGGTTGCTAGTATACATGAACAACAGTACAGTTTATTAAATCAAACACAGGAGAAGGTTTTGTACAGCGTACATCCTGAAGTCTTGCATTTCGAGGCCCTCTTATATGTGATAAATGAAGCAAAAGTAAAATAAAACAATTGCCTAGGATCACACAATTTGGTCAAGTAGGAAAGCCAGGATTGATCCCAGGTTTTTTGGCTCCACATTGTGCAATTCAATTCAGACAGTAGATGTGCATGTGTCGCGTTGCCTAGAAAAACCCTGCCCCCCCCCCCCGACTGACATCAGTGTGGCCCTCACCACTGACCAAACTTTTTGGCCCCTGGGAAAATGTTTGCGAGTACGCATGCTGTAAAGC